>CM028130.1:247312500-249712500 GCA_016271365.2 Neoceratodus forsteri | reverse complement strand
TATTCCAAATGAGCTTATTTGAATGGTGCTGGCTGAATATCGCACCAGGGGCTCCCAGTGTTGATGGGTCTGAGGGTGTTGTTCCTAGTACTTCCAAGATCCATGTCGGGCAGAGCTATTCGACATAGCACTGTGCTGACATGCCTCTATATTCAGTTGGATAACAGTGGTATGCTATCTAGCTGAATATAGCATCCTTGGGATAATGGACAAAGGCAAGTGCAACACAAAGCATTGCACTCTGCTTTTGCTTCTTTTCCAATATCAGGTCCCAAGTCATGGAACCCATGAGTAAAATGCGGGAAACTTCCCTGAACAGTGAGAGACTTGTCATGCTGCCCAATGCTGGCCCCTAAGGATGGCCCCAGTATAAATTCCTCTGGAGTAGTACTGTAAAAGAAAGCAAGCACAGCAGAGTAATTCAGCTAAAGCTTTTTATTGTTAAGCTGCATAATATATAACAACCATTACAACATGTACTATGTGCAAGAGTGCATTTTGAGGTGCAGTCAAAATACAAAAAAATTCCACTGAGGCTTAAAGGCTCAAAACACAGACCGGGAACACTCCATTATGTACTGGTATCTGGACAAGCTTCCTTCAGGAGGTGAATTCCTGTGGGATTTGAAGGGACTAAACTTCAGTTTTTCTGACAGGATGCTTGAAAGATAAAAGTCTAGGTCATGCCTCCTTGGCACATTTTCTGCAGAGGACAAAGTGGATCACCCTGACTGGAAAATGGGATACTACCACTCTCACCAGAAGGTGGGGAATAGCTCACATAGCACAAGGTGTATTACATGTCACAGAAATGCATGTTTTAAAATAAAGGACATAATCTGTTTGCAATGTGTTTCTGCTTCTGACAAGAAAGTATTATGTATTTGCAAATGAAGGACACCAGCTGTCTCTAAACAGTTTCTGTCTTTGAGTAAAAATGTGTTTTTGGTAAACCCAAAGTTATTCAAAATCTGTGAGGACATTCTCTGTCGTCACTCAGAACCCAGGAGAGAGATGGGCAAATAGATTTTTGCCTGATCCCTAATTCAGGGACCCGATGGACTTATATACAGTACTCTGGACTTTGAACCCTTTGTACCTTCCTGACCTGCAGCCCCCAGTGGTGGAAAATGTTTGTCTGTTTAATATGTTGTGGCAGAACAACACCTACTATTTGACACTAGTATAAGAAGAGGACATTAATTTGTGTTTACTGTGTTTTACAGATAACCCATCATGATTGTGTGGCTCCCCAGTGTCATGGCCCACCCCATTTCCTGTGTTAAATATAAATGATTTGTCTATACTTCCTCTCAAGAGTCAAACCAGATAGCAACCCCTAGTGGGAAGGGGTGGAGGTTAGTAGCAAAACAGGCTGGCTTTGAAGACTACTTGCATGATGGATAATTTTTACTGTATAGTCCCAAACAATATATCAGGCTAATCACCCTGAGACCACATGAGCAACTCTGGAAAAAGAAGAATCTGGTCCTAAATCTGTCATTATCCCATGGTTGCTAAGGATCTCCATAATGGATAATGACTCTTGGATATAGATCCCCAGATAAAAAAAAATATATTCAGACAATTTCATTCTTAGTGTATGTACCATTGATATTGGTAACCCCTCTATAATGAAGGTACAGTATCAGTTATAACACGCACAGAGCAGCTAAGAAACTATTTCAGCAACTCTGATCCAAACATTTCCAATCCATTTTGGCCAAACTGGGATAATGCACTGTTTACTCAGGAATCATGGCTAGTTCCCACTATCATAATTATCCGATCCTAACTCCAGCCGAGGCTGACCAAAAAATCCTTGATTTGGCTTGAATTTTCTGGGTATCCAATTTGTAGCACTTCTGCAGAAAATTCCATCTAAATACTACCAATGACTGGATTGGTCATTAAGCATACTGTTCTTGCTTCCTGTATTTCACAGAATTGTGGCTGTCCTCAAATAGAAGCTGTTCCTGAAGTGAAGCTGCACCAAAATCCAGTTATCCTAATAGAATCCACCATCATATTTTATGTTCTGGCTACAGTTCAGTGAAATATAGCTAAAACCCTGATCTAGGGTAGATCTGCTCTAGTGCAAATGTTGCATATACAGTAGGTTTCACATATTCAGAAATGACTATCCTCCAAGGTCATCATCCCTCATCTAATGCTTGGAAACACCTGATAATTGTAATTTTAGGCACAGATGTTTTGCTCAACAGAGGATAATGAGGTACTCTTTTTTGGTTTTTAATTAATAAACTATTCTGCCCATAACTTGTATGGCCTCATCTGCTTCAGAACTAAAAATTGAGGTTACTCCAATGTGGAGCTCACAATGGTGCCTATGCACTATTTCAGGCTTGGTACGTGTGAGAGGCAGGTACACAGCCTGTGCAGCTCCACACTCACAGACAGGCATGTGGTGGCCAGCATTCATGATCACTGACCACCACCTGCCACTGGTTCATGACCATCCCCCCAGTGTGTAGGATTGTGGGGGGTGGATTGGAGGACACAAATGGGCATCCAGTCCAATGCACATCCTGGTACACAGAGTAGATCCCATGCAGAGCAGGACATTATGAGAAGGGGAAATTTTTTAACCAGGAGAGGCACACTAAGACAAAGCTTGTTTCCAGATGCAACCTGGGAGAACAAGGAAGTTAAGTGACTTGCTCAGGTTTACACAGTATGCAAGTGAGGGGCTATGGGATTTAAACCCAGGTCTTCAGGTTTGCAGCTCAGAGCCTTAAACCACTGTGCTATATTGCCTCCCATTATGGGACAGAGCAGGTCCCAAAATTCATGATCATACCCAAATGGCTCCCTCCAGCCTTTGCTGTTTGACTAGAGTGCTGTAGTAACATGGTGAGGAGGTCCCAGTTGTCCTGAGGACAGCAGGGGTATTCTGCAGAGTGGCATGTAGCAGATAAGGTGGGGACCCCGCTGCCATATCTTGCACCCCTTCACCCAGCACTCTGTGCCTTCAAGAATAACATGGAGTGCGAACACACACCTCAATTCCGTGGACACTGGAAATTTAAAAAAAGTTAAAAAAAAGTTCTACCACCCTTTCATATTCCCCAGTTCCTCCTCTCCTCCCCTACTGTGAGCTTGGTAAATAATGTCCCCCATCTCCCCACCCTCTAGGCAGAACCCAATCCCACCCTCTCCACCAAGAATCCATAATTATGTGATTTTGGTTCTGCACTGGTCAACCAGCACAACCCTCTGGACTACACAGTTGGCTTCAGTCTTGATTAAAAGCTATTGTTTGTGATATGATAAAACAAAACCCTTAATGACACCTAGCCACCCCCACACACACACACACACACTCTAGAAACACCCTCATCTCATTCTGCTTCCAAAACACCCAGTTTTGATTCCATGATGGGCATCTGGTGTAACTCACCAGCCTCCACCTTCTTATGAATGAAAGCATTCATGAAATTGCTCTGTACAGTAAAACCAGCTGATCCACTGTACTGAAAGTAAAAAAAAAAAATTGGCACACATCAGTCTGATACAATCTGCTATATTGAAATATACAGTACTGTAAGTAAAAAAAAAATATGCTGACAAAGTGCAACTTTGAACCATCTCCACACTTAGTGCTGACTGTTCCCCTTTAAATAAATTACACTTTGAAAGGTCTAGCTTTTAAACTATTAGGGCTGGAAAGTTGTTTTTAAATGAACACTTGGGAGTCAGTTGGATTTGAATAGATCATATCAGTACAGTTTTTAAGTGTCAGTATATAAGCCTTATGTCTATAAGTAAATAGAAATTAAACATACATTAAAAGTGCAAAGCATCATGGAAAGTATATGCAAATCACCATTACAGCATTTAGACTGGATCTGCTTTAAGCAGGCTTATATTGTGCCAAGTGGCCTCTCGCATAATCTAGAAAGGCTGAAAAAGGAAGACACAGATATGTGTTCTGTCCTTCTAAGGACACATCAATGTGCTTTATCTGTGTCTGCATCTAAGGGAAAGAGGAACAAGCCCTATTATGGTCTTATCGGTTTGGGTCATATTGAGCCTAAAATAGGACAGCGATCTAGAAGACAAAGAATCTCAGCATAAAAACACTGAGATCTGGGTTACCCTGAAGATCATTGGCAATAAAGTCACATTTCAAATAATTACAAAGTTATACAACTCCAATTTTGCAAAGCATCATGGAAAGTATATACAAATCACCATGAAAGAATTTAGACTGGTTCTGCTTAACTCCAGAGTGTATTGTGCCAGTTGGCCTCTGACACAGTCTGCAAGGCTGAAGAACAGAAGGCAGACACGTGTTTCTGCATTCCTTGGATTCATTAGTGAGCCTTAGCTATATCTCATTACAATGGAAGAAGGGACCAGCTCTATGATGGTCTTACTAGTTTTGAGTCATGGTGAGGACAGAACTGAAAAACAATCTAAAAGATACAAAAAAAAAAGAAAAGAAATCAGCTCATTAGTACTAAGGCAGGGTTTCTCAAATGGTGAGGACAGCCTCCCAGGGGAGGCACCAGCCTGTTCCTGGGTAGGCTCAAGCAAGCTTTAAAATGTACTATATTTAAATGTCAGGTTTTGGATGTTTCATGTGAAGGATGCAGCAAAGTGAAAGCGAATAATGGCATGCAAATGTATGTACAAAATGATTACCAGGAAAGACATGCTCAAAAAACACTTATTTCCTTGTATGACATGGGGGAAATACAATTCTTGGAAACTGTGCAAAACAAAATTCAAAACAATGCAAATGAATAGGAACAAGGTAACAACTGACTCATTATACTGGCTGCAGAAAAACACAAATACAAAAGCTAAACAGAGAGATACTTGGAGCAAGAGCAGGAGGGAGAAAAATGGTCCCTGAGAAGGGAGCAGCAGGGTAAAACTGACAAATAAAACAATCTGACTCATGGAGGTATTACAATGAGGGTTAAACAGAGTCCAAAAGTCAGAAGTGTGGAGTGAGTAGGCTGAACTGGGGAGGGGGGTTATAGAGAGGGAGAATAATAAGTTCAATAAAATGAGAATAAACCCAACTACTCACATGCACTTCATTGTATTCTTCCTGTAATGTGCAAAGTATGATAGTTGTTCTAACTATGGGGAGGCCCAAAATTGTTTCTATATTTGGGGTAGGCTCAGGATCTTTTCCAAGGCTTGGGGGAGGCTCACTATGACAAAGTGTGAGAACTCCAGTACTAAGGCAATGTTTATCCTGGAAGGGCACTGAAAATAAAGCAAAGTTTAATAAAAAAAATACAAAATTATGCATACACTAATAATGCAAAGCATCATGAAAAATACTATATATACAAATAACCATGAAAGAAGGGAGACTGCTTCTGTTTTAAGCAAGAGTTTATGGTGCCAAATGACCACTTGTGCAATCCACAAAGGCTGAAAACAAGCCACAGACATATGCTTCATCTTTCTCATGACTTATCAGTGTACCTCATTGGTATCTAAGGCCAGTGCAAGGAGAAACCTGCCCAATTTCTCTTTCTAGTTACCTTTACTTATGATGGGGCCTAGGAACTAATGTTATGCAATGGTTGCACAGCACGCAACAGGCATGCAATAACTGCATACAACCCTCAAATATCTGTGCCATGTTCCATGGGTAGCACCACCACAGCAGCACTACTCATAGGCAGAGGGGTATGGCCACGTAACAGCATGTGCACCCACACATATGCAAACTCAAAATGTGCAATACAATGCTCAGCCACGTAAGGCTGCACTAGTAGCACTACGCCATGAGGAGGGCTGTCATAAAATGCAGGTGTGCATGTCTGGCATAGAGGGCAGGGCACAACACTTATAGTGTGCGGGCCATTGGCACATGACCAGATGGACTACCACTATGGACAATCCATAGAAGCATGTAGGTCTGAAACTGGCACTGTAACATTGTGAAATGTGCAGTATATAAACACCCATGCAGAAACAGCCCAGAGACAGCATAGGACACCAAGGGATAATGGGGCACCCCCCTGGTGTTAACAGTGCTGACAGGTGGCATGAGATCATGGACAGGAATAACAAGACAGGTGTAGTACAAAACTATTTGTTTTCTGCACAAAGTCATAAAACAATGGCATCATATTCCTTATCAGTGGACAGGTTCTGGAGTGCAACTAAGCTCCGTCTGGTGCCTAGTCCTCCTCCTCCTCCTCAGAATCTCTGCTGAACCTCTTTTGGGTGGTGGCAGTGTATTTTTATTTTATTTATTTATTTATTGAAATGTTTCATCAGGAAGGCATGCTGAGCATGCTCGTCCCCTGGTGCGACCTGGGGGGTAGGGGAACATGAGGATAGTATACAGAGATTTGGTACACAATATACAGTAGATATACAATTTGGTTACTTTAATAAAGTGAGCAGACTATACAGAAGTACTGAAAAGGAGGAATGCTAACAGGTATACACTAGACGGATACAATGCTAACAGTCTTGAACTAGATAGATACAATAGCACAAATATCTTTAGCATGCACTTGGTGGGATATAGCTTTGTAGTTAGAAGATGGCTGGATAGAATACAAGAAGGTTGAACTAGGACAGGATTGTGAGGAGAGACACAGATAGAACAAAATTTGCAAGGTGTAACAAAAGTGCAAGGTTGACTATAAGTGCATTAGAGATTAGGGGGTTAGCCAATAACTAAGGCTAGGAAGGGGGGAGGTGGGTGGCATGGGTGGGGGCATATAGGCAGAGAACAGGGGGCAGAAAGGGGGGATTTGGAGGAGGGGAAGGCAAGGGGTGGAGGAGAAGAGTCTGCCAGAGCCTGGCCCCTCCAGAATGCTGGAGACCCTGCCTGCACCAGGCAGAGGTCAAGCATGAGCAGGAGGGAAGCAGGTTGTAGGCAGTGGGAGTTAGAGCATGTCAGGAAGGAAGAGAGGGGGGAAGAGAAGGGTCTGCCATGGCTTGGCCCCTCCAGTATTCTTTGGACCCTGCCTGCACAAGGCAGAGGTAGAGCATGACAGAAGGGAAGTAGGTTGTAGGCAGCAGAGGTTGAGCATGGCAGGAGGGAAGTAGACAGTGATGGGGAGTAGGCTTCAGAATTACCAAGAGAGAGGGAGGTGGGAGAGAAGAGGGGCCAAGATCCAGCCCTTTTAGGAAAGAACGGGGTGAGAGTAGGAGGCAAGGAAAGTGTTTGCCTAGGTTCTGCACCCCTTCAGGAAGCAGAGAACCCTGCCAGGGGCCTAGGCCAAGAAATGGCGAGTGGCAGTGAGGATAAGATGGTGTACAGAGGAGGGAACGAGGTGGGTGGGAGTAAGGTGGAAAGAAAGGGGTGCTGGGGGAGGATGTAGGTGGAGGGTTTTGCAGGAAAGAGGTGGGCATGAAGCTGAAGCAAACTCATAGGGGAACAAGTTAAGGAGGATTGTAACAGGAGCTGCTAGCAGAGAGAAAGTTATGTAAGGCAGAGGCAATGGAGTGGGAGGAGGAGGAGTGTCATTTTTGAGGTGGGATGAAGTTCCAGATTTGGGGGAAATAATGGGAGAAGCCTGATTGGCTGATGAGGGTGGGATGACAGGAAACTAGCAGGGTGTGAGTGTCGGAGGATCTGAGGGAGTGGGAGGAAGGCAGGGGAGGAGGGAGGGATCATGAGAGGTAGGAAGGAAGTACACCAAGCCAAAGTTTGGAAGTTAGCTTAGAACAGTGAGCCAGGTGTCTGTTAGCAAGTGGGGGAAAGGACAGGGCTCGGTAAAGGTCACAATGATGGGTTTGAGATGTGGTGTCAAGAACGAATTGACAGAAGGAGTTGAAAAGTGAGTCCAATCTGGTAAGGGAAGATATGGGAGCAGCACCATAGACTACATCGCAGTAGTCAAAAAGGGGGAGGATCATCTTCTGGACAAGTTTTCGCAGAGCTGTAGGAGGGATGCAACTATGGTTCCTGTAAAGGTCTCCAAGCTTGGGGCGAGGTTTTCTCAGAATGGCATCAATGTGGCCAGAGAAGCTGAGGTGGTGGTCCAGCTAAACCCCAAGGTATCTGAAAGAGGGGGTGTCCTCAAGGGTGGTCCCATCAAGAGTGTGGAAAAAGGGTAAGGGGTGGAGCCTAGAGAGTCTCTGCCTAGTGCCGAAGGTCATGGAGACTGTCTTTTTGGCATTTAGGAATAGCTGATGTGAGGCAAATCAGAGCTGAACCTGATGGAAGTCATGCTGTATAGTGGTTGCTACATCAATTGTGGTTTTGCAAGAGGTGAACAAGACAGTGTCATCGGCATACATAGGGATAGAAGAGGAGGAGGAGCAGACTGAGGGAAGGTCATTTAGGAAGATGGAGAAAAGGATGGGGCTGAGCACAGAGCCCTGTGGGACTCCTGTGGAGATTGGGAGGGAAGGAGAGATTGCATTCTGAATCCTGACTGATTGTGTTCTGCCTGTGAGGTAAGCTCTAAACCAGGTAAGAGCAGGGGTAGACAAACCAGCAGCCATAAGGGAGTCAAGAAGGAGGGTATGGAAGACTGTGTCGAAAGCCTTGGCGAGGTCGAAAAAGATGGCAGAGGTGATGAGGCCATTGTCTATCCCAGTAAGGATGGAGTCAGTGAGTCTAAGGAGGGAGGGAGGTTGTAGTGGAGTGGTTCTTCCAAAAACCAGATTGGAATGGGGTGAAGAAGGAGGAGGAGCCAGCAAGAAAAGAGGTCAGTTGAGAGAGGACCAGGGATTCCTGGAGCTTAGCAAGGGTGGGGAGGTGGGAAATTGGGTGATAGTTGGCAGAGGAGGAAAGATTGCCAGCCTTAGGGAGAGGGAGGACAATGGCATGTTTCCAGGGTGTAGGGATGGAGTAGGATGTAAATGTGAGATTCAGAATTAGGGAGAGATGGTAGGCAAGACTGGGGCTGAGAGGTAGAGAAGTTTAGGGTCAAGGTCATCCGGAGAGGAGCCTTTGGAGGGACTGAGAGATAGGAAGGCCATTAGTGTCTCCTAAGGGGAGATAGGACAGAATGAGAAAGGGGATGGGAATGGGGGGGATGAGTGGTAGGAGAAGGAGAATGAGTGGAGGAGAGGCTTGAGGAGAGGGATTTTAGAAGGGTTGAGGCACAAGAGGTGCAATAGGAGTTGAACTCCTGAGCCACTATGCAAGGTTCAGACTCTAGTGTGTTGCTTATATTAAGCACTGGGGGTAGGGGATGTGGGGGGGGGGTTAAAATAGTGAGTGGACTACTTTCCAAAATTTGGAGGGGGAGTTTATGTTATTGAGGAAAGAGGATTTAAAATATTCAGATTTGGCAAGTCTGATTGCTTTAGTACAAGCGTTTCTTTGCCTGCAATAGTTAGTAAGGGCTGATGGGAGCCGAGAGGCCTTGTGTTTCCTCCATGCTTTATCATGCTCCCTGAGGCAGGTCATTAATTTAGGAGTGATCCAGGGATGATGGATACCTCAGACTCTAGTGCAGTTGAACAGAGCATGGAAGTCCCAGGTAGCTATAAATCTGTCTTTGAAGTAAGTGAGGGCTTGGTCAATGGAAGTGGCGGATGCAGCTGGGGACCAATCAGAATTGGATATATCATTGAGGAGAGGGTTTAAGTCAAGGGAACTGAAAGAGCAGAGTTGCAGGATTTTATGTGGCGGTTTAGGTCTGTGGACCTTCCTGACCACGAAGATAGCGTGGTGATCACTGAGGGCATCTGGGAGGAAACGGGACTTGATGACTCAGTGAGGGTGGGAGGTGAGAGCCCAGTGAAACAGCGAGTGGTTTTGGGTTTTGTGATTTAGTTTGGTAGGCTCTTGGATGAGTTGGGAGAGATTTAGAGCAGAGATATCACTTCATGTCTTAGAAGTGGTTAATAACAGCCAGTTTAGATTTACATCACCTAATACATAAAGCTCACCTTTGTGTGAGATAGAAGCTATAAAGGTGATGAGGTCAATAGATTCAGAGGGCTTGATACCTGGGTGGCAGTATATACCAGCAATAAAGATAGGCTGGAGAAAGGCAGGGCAATATTAACTACCAGTACTTGGTAAGTGGAGGGTAAGACAGACGAGAGAATGGTAGTGTATTGGAGAGAGGACTGGATATACACGTCCACTCCACCTCCCCTACCTGCCCTATCCTGCCTGACTAAGGAATAACCTGGGATGGCAATGGAGGGATCAGAAATTTTAGTATTCAGTCAAGTTTCAGTTAAGATTAGAATGTCTGAGGTGAGGGAGATTATCACTGGCTGTAACAGATCAATTTTCGGGATAAGGCAGCAGATATTAAAGTTAAGTATCTTTAGGCCTTTTGGGAGGGCAGAGGTGGTGTTGGAAGGTTGTATGTTAATGGGAGGATAGCAGCTGGAGGGGAGGGGGGAAGGGGACAAGGATTGGGATGTACATTTCCTGAACCAAGTAATAGGAATGTGAGTATAAGGAAGTGTAGTTTAGAATATTTGTAGTGGGCAGAGTATTCATGATGTGTTTGGGGTGGAGGGGGCTTGATGAGTGAATAATCAGGAGATGAAGGAAAGTGAGATATCTAGAAGTTGTGAATAACGTTGCAAGGAGTATGTGAAGGAAGGGAGTCCAGAGTATTTGAAGGGAAGAAGGGGTAATAGCAAGAATGAAGGAGAGGGCTAGGGGATCATGGGGGAAAGGGAGAGGGGGCAGGGTTTTTAAATTGAGAACTTTGTGGAGTTGTGTTAGAGATGATGGAAAGGAGAAGGATTGGGGAAAGTGGAGTGGGCATGCTGTAAGTAGATGGAAGTGCTTACCAGTCAGGGTAGATTGGATAGTGTGGGAGGGGGCATGGGACAGTGAAATTGGGAGGGGGTGTCAGCGAAAAAGTGGCCACTGCCAGAAGGAACTGACAGCCACTAGCAAGTTGTGCAAACCTGGGAAAAAACAGGTAGCAAGAGATAGGCCTTCACAGAAGCAGCAGAGGGAGGAGGGAAAAGATTGATGAATAGAGATAGACTGACCACACAATAAGTGAAACGATACAGGGATTGGATTGGGTGAGTGCACTTATAACTGGGCCCTATAGTGGCTAGAAGATATAATCTGCTAATGGAAAAGTCTACCCTTGCAAAGGACAAAATTCTGATGCAGCACTTAGTATAAAAACAGTCCAGAAATCAGACGCAATACAGGATTAGGAGAAAAAAAGGTTAGTTTGGCTGATGGTAGTGACATAGTCCTGTCAGGAGGAATTGAAAATGCCGGGCAGAAAAAGAAGCCAAACAAGGAACTCATGGATCACAGGCAACCAATAAGAGCTGTCCCAAGAGAAAGGCAATTGTCCTTTCAAAATTTGCAGAGACAGCCACATAGCCTTGAGTTCCTGGAGCGCTGTCTGGGCCATACCTGCAAGCAAGGGCTTGGGGAGTGTGGTAGCAGGCTCTTCTTGCCGTGGAGGTGTGTAGATCCCCATCTGAGGTGACCACGGAGGCGTTGTTAACCCAAAGGGCTATGAGAGGATGCCTGAGGGAGAAGGGACAAGCAGGGGTTAGATATAGCTCAGGAAACAGTGGGAGGCTTCCTGCTTTACAAATTCACAAAAGAGCTGTGTCACAAATAATGGGAGTTAAATTGGGGGGGGTCGCAGACAGAGAGCTAGGTGCCTGCTGGATCTGCAAAGAAGAGAAGCAAAAGAAGCTCAAGTCGGGGGTGGACAGGAGAAATTAACTGAAAGCGGCTTTCACAGAAAAAAACAATTTGGTAGCAGAGGCTCAGAATTGTTCAAGTTCTAACACAGAATCATGAATACAGTCTAGCCCTCTAAAATTCCCAGTTCAAACACACAGTTAAGTACAAGTAAAATGACACTTTAAACTGAAGAAATTCTGCACTGGGCGCATGAGAAAAATCAGCAGCTTGCGGGAGACAAGACCCCTGCAGATGCCAAAATTCTGACACAGCACTGAGTATAAAAACAGTCCAGAAATCAGAGACAATACATGATTAGGGGGAAAAAAAGTTAATTTGGCTGATAGTAGTGACATAGTCCAGTCAGGAGGAATTGAAAATGCCAGGCAGGATGAGGAGCCAAACAAGGAGCTCATGGATCACAGGCAACCAATAAGAGCTGTCCCAAGAGAAAGGCAATTGTCCTTTGGGAACTCAAGGCTGCATGGCTATTTCTGTAAATTTTCAGAGTGCTGTCTGGCCGTACCTGCAAGCAAGGGCTCAGGGAGTGTGGCAGCAGGCTTTTCTTGCAGTGGAGGCATATAGATCCTCATTGGAGGTGAAAACGGAGGCATTGTTAGCCCAAAGGGCCATGATAGAATGCATGAGGGAGAAGGGACAAGCAGTGGTTAGATATAGCTCAGGAAACAGTGGGAGGCTTCCTGCTTTACAAATTCATAAAAGAGATGTGTCACAAATAATGGGAGTTAAACTGAGAGGGCAGGTTGCAGACAGCGAGCTAGGTGCCAGCAGGGTCTGCAAAGGGGAGAAACAAAAGAAGTTCAAGTCGGGGGTGGACAGGAGAAACTAACTGAAAGTGGCTTTCACAGAAAAACTCAATTTGATAACAGAGGCTCAGAATTGTTCAAGTTCTAACACAGAATCAAGATTACAGTGTAGCCCCCTAAAATTCCCAGTTCAAACACACACAGTTAAGTACAAGTAAAATTACATCCTATATTACATTGAATTTCCTCTCCACTAGTGCCATATGCCTGAGTGGTCCACAATATCCATGAAACAAGAACAAAAGAGAACAGTCATGTGCAAGCTGTACATGGAAGTCCACTGCAGTACACAGCAGGCACCTAGTGCCACACACACACAGCACCTCCCTAGGTGGTGCTGGGGTGTGTGGCACACCTGTACATCATGCTTGTAATTAACATCTGTACTGCCCACTCTCCAGGAGAGGAATGCCAAGATGTACAGGGGCCGCCACTGCCTATGAGCCACCACCACCAGTGCCACACTGTCAAGCTGCTCTCTCTTGTCCAGAACAGTTCATCCCAGATGGAAGAATGGCACAAGATATTCTTATTTATGCAAAAACAAGTTCAAGTTTATTGAAGAAATCTCCATTGAGCAAGCTCATACACAAGGAGGTCCTTTAGACATAAAACAGACAAATACAAGTTGCATATTCAACATTATCACAGCAATAATATACAGGTACAGGAGATACAATAAATAAATAGTGCTTCATTAGGAGGTGAGGGAGAAGGAAAAAAAGGACTGAGATGTGGAAGGGAGTAGGAATAGAGACGGGAGGTAGGATTAGGGAAGCATGCACCACAAGATATAAGAGATTGGTTCTTTGATGCATGGGGACATTGGTGAATGTATAGGCTATGAAGGATAGGCGGCTGGAGTACTATGGGAGTTAGGGAAGTAGGTGTGATGTAGGTGTAGAAATAAAAAGGGGGATAGTGTGCAGAGCAAGGGGGTAGGGGTAGGTTTAGGAGTTGCAGGGGTGGGTTAGTTAATGGTTGGTAGGAAATGGTAGGGTGAGGGTAGAAAGGGGTGAGGCGTGGTAGGCGGGGGGGATGAGACAGTAAAGAGGAGGTCTGGAAGCAACTGATAATATGTCCAAGGTTGGCAATTAAGGACTAGAATTCAGGGGCCAATGCTAGGGAGAATTCTACTGAGCGAGACTAAGTCAAGGAGGTTGAAGAGATGCAGCGCAGGATATTGACAGGGAATAGGTTTAGGAGCAGCTGCAAGTGTCTTTTATTTTAGTTGCAACAAGCTTTTTAAAGAGGTTAAGAGACAGTGCCAGTGAGTTTCAGTGTAGATTGGAGCTGGTTCCAAATGCATGGGAGGACACTTGATATGGCCCATTTATCAAAGTAGGTACGTTTCTTGGTACGTCAAGGAGGAGGAAGTCAGTTTTTCTAAGAGAGTAGGCACTGTGGAAAACGCAGGAAAAGGATGTTAGATAGTTTGGGACCTTTTTCAGGAGTATCTTCAGAGTCCAGATACTAGCATGGAGCTTACTTCTATTGGAAAGTGACATCCAACCAATGGCAGCATACAGGTCACAGTGATGGGTTCGTTATGGCAAGTTTGTGATGAACCGAAGTGTGCAATGGTAAAGTACATCTAGTTTGCTTAAACTTAAAGCTACTGAAGAGGTAAAGATTATATCTCTGTAATTAAGTGATGGCTGGAAAGTGGCCTGAACCAGCCTGATTCTAGTTTCAAGCAGAAAGAGGGATTTAATACGGAAGAAGAAACCTAGCCTAACTTTTAGTCTCTTCACAAGGTCATCAAGGTGGTCATTGAAGGAGAGCTTGTTGTCTAGCCACATACCTAGGTATTTAAATTTGGAGAGGATTTCAAGGGGCTCTCCTAGGGAGGTGACAACAAAGTCTTTTGCAAGGATGGCAGAGGAGGTGGCAGAGGTATTATAAGCAAAGACCATGGCCTTTGTTTTCTTTGCGTTGAGAAGGAGTTTGGCATTAATTAGGTTGCTTTCTAGCTAGACAAAGTCGGCTTGTAGTACTTTCCTAACTTCTGCCAGTGTGTAGCCTGATGTGTACAGAACTGTATCATCTGCAAAAAAGTGCAGCTTGGAATTGGATATATGTGTGTCAAGATTATTGATGTACAAAGAAAACAGGATAGGGTCTAATATGGAGCCTTGTGGGACTCCCCTGACAACTGGGAGGGAGGCTGAGTAAAGGTCATCAGCTTCAAACTTTTGGGTCTTCCAGAAAGGTAGCTGGTGAACCACTGGACCGTGGATGGGGTGGCACCTATTTTAATAAGGCTTCTTATTAACAAGTTATGGTAGACAGTATCAAACGCTTTGTTCAAGTCTAAGAATACTGCCCCAGTAATTTTCTTTTAATCCATGGCAGAAACCCAGTCAATGGTGACTTTGGCCAGTGCAGTAACTGTGCTATGATTAGACCAGAAGCTGGATTGTACTGGGTTAAGAATTGAATACGTTTCGATGTGGTGTTTGAGTTGTGCATAAATCAATTTTTCAAAGACTTTGGAGAGGATGGGCAAGATTGAGATGGGCCTATAGTTATTTAGGTGGCGCAGGTCCCCTGCTTTAAATAAGGGGAGGATGTGGGCAGATTTCCAGCACAAGGGAACCATGGCAGTGGAGATGGAGAGATTGAATACGTGGGGAATGGGGGCAGTGAGGTAGAGATAGCCTAGTTTTAAGAAAAATGGTTCTAGACTATCATCTCCACCACTTTTCCATGTATCTAGGTTGAGGATCGAGTCTTCGACTTCTTTGTAAATAAGTGGAAACAACTGGAACGGACAAGTTGCAATTTGTGGAAAGTTTTCATTACAGTCCTGGTTGTTAGCATGGCCCGTGTAAGGGGATGAGTTGAAAGCTAGGCCAGCAGTAATGAAATGGGAGTTGATTTCTTCGAGGATTTGACAGCTGCTTTCCACAATCCTATCATTGATAAGGATCTTCGGTGGAATGGAAGGTGCGGCTGTCCGACCTTCGATATACTTCAGTGTCCTCCAGATTTTTTGAGAGTTCTCTTTTGCTTGTTCAAGGGTAGAGACACAATAGTTTGCTTTGCTTAAACATATGCATTTAATGCAATCATTCCAAGTTGCTCTAAATGCCTGCAAAACAGCCGGGCATTTAGAGCATGTAGCCTCCATCCAGAGCTTATCACAGTGATAGAGTGTGGCCTTGAGACCTGGAGTAAATCATGGGTTGGAGGTTTTTAGAGTCCTGACTTTAATCAAGGGGCATGCTTGTTGGCCAGAGCAATGAGGTTGTTGTTAAGCACAGTGACAGCCGCATCAATTGTTTTTGTGAGATAAAGGTCTTGCCATCTAACTTTGCCTAGGTCAGACAAGTAATTTGATAAATTAAATTTGCGAGAGGACCACTTTGTTATGAGTTTAGGCATCTGGTGAACTTTTAATTGTGATCTTGAGCAAACTATGACCCCATGATCACTCATGTCATTGTGAAAGACTGCAGAATGTAGAATTTTGTGGGGTTGCATGTTTAGAAAAACATCAATAATTGAACTGTTGTTGATATTTGAAGTATTGATTCTAGTCGGTTGGCTAACAAGCTGAGCAAGGCCAACTTTGTTGCAAAAGATTTAAGATTGCGCGATTTAGGGGTAAGCCAGTCCATGTTAAAGTCCCCAAGAATTATGGTTTCAGATTTGGTGGCGATGGTTAGAGATTTGAGAATGTTGAGGATATCAGTGACCCCAGTTGGGGGTCGATAGCCACTGGTTACAGTAACACATTCAGTAGACGGGAGGTGCAACTTAAGGGATGCTATTTCATATTCCTTTGGTTTTGATTTATAGCAGATATCACTGACTGTATACTTAGTTTTGGTGTAGATAACCACTCCGCCCCCCGATGTCCCTATCAGCCCTGTGTAGATTGTAGCCTACGAGGGTAACTTGTTGATCAGAATTGGTCTTTTTGAGCCATGATTCAGGGATAATAATAAGATCTGGCTTAGTATGTGCAGCCCATACTTGTAGCTGGTCAATTTTTTTGATAAGGCTCAATATATTAACTAACATTAGATAAGTCCTGGTGCGGCCAAGAATTCCATGGGTGAGGACAGTGGTAATGGGGGTCTTGGGTTTAACTCCATGTTACCTGAACAGTGTAGGAGCAGGAGAAGCAGTTTCTTTAGTGAATTTGTGAGAGATAGGAGTGCCATTTTGTATTGCGACCATCCACAAAAAGACATTGGAGACAATGTACTGCTAGGGCCACAATGTAGTGAAGCTAGTGAGAGAGCTGTAATCGACATGTATGATCAGAGTAAGAAGTGATGGAGTGAGGAATGTGGGCCAAAGATAAAGGGAAGAGGGCGTACTCGATAGGGTGCAGTAGAATGTAGGGGGGCCCTATTGACAAGGTTAAATGGTTCTAACACTGGACCTGGTCCACTTTCATGGTTGTAGTAGCCCACAAAGGATGTGGTGGTTAGTAATAAGAAGAAACTAAGGTATATGAAGGATGCCATGGCACCTTGAGTACAATGCCACAAGTATGAGGGCTGGGAAAGTTCTAAGGCACAACCACCTAAGAAGGTTGTAGGGAGCAACTTTTGTATTGAGGGTGCCAGGTGGGTAGGAATAACAGGCTAGTTTTGTGAAGCAGTGACTCCTTATAATGCAGCTCACAGGGGATTGGGCAGGAGCATCACTATTAATGGCTAATAGAATAGTAGATCGCCAGAGGGGGTGGTTCAGGGGTCTATTTAAAGGAGACCTGGAAGGGGGTGGTGGGGGTGGGACAAAAAAACGAGCTGTAGTTAGCTCAGGGGCAGGAGCAAAAGGCAGAAAAACAAGGCTGTGTCTGTGGACCAATCAGGGCTTGTCTCAGCAGAGCGCCCATGTTCCAGTTGGCTGATGAAATGCCGTACCTTCTAAGGGAGGTAGTCCAGACTTCTGGAGAAGGTCAGCGGCTGTAAGAGTGCTGCTTGACCAAGTGAGAAGCTCCGATAAGGAGCGGGTGCTAGCCCTGTTTAGGGGCCACGGCTTATAAGGGGAAAAAACCCCAGAAGTGATCAGAATTTGAAGAGAGGGTAAACAAAAGGCAAGCAGAGCAGTGGGGGGGGGGGGTCGCGCATTAGCAAGACAAAAGAGGGATTAAGTTTTTAAGCACCAAAGCGGCAGAGAGCAGTAAATACCACTTTAACTTAATGCAAAAGGGCTGTAAACACTTGCTTAACTTTTCACTTTAACACAATACATTTAAGTAATACAGCTATTTTTTGCAGAAAGTAGATTTAGACAAAAACCGAGCCATAGTTAGCTCAGGGGCAGGAGTAAAAGGCAGAAAAACAAGGCTGTGTCTGTGGACCAATCAGGGCTTGCCTCAGCAGAACACCATGTTCCAGTTGGCTAAAGAAATGCCAGACCTTCTAAGGGAGGTAGTCTGGGCTTGTGGAGGAGGTTGGCGGCTATAGGAGTGCCACCCGACTGAGTGAGAAACTCCAGTAAGGAGTGGGTGCTGGCCCTGTTCAGGGGCTACGGCTTCTTCTAAGGGAAGTAGTCCGGGCTTGTGGAGGAGATTGGCAGCTGTAAGAGTGCCGCCCAACCGAGTGAGAAGCTCAGGCAAGGAGCTGGTGCTGGCCCTGTTCAGGGGCAGCGGCTTCTTCTAAGGGAGGTATTCCGGGCTTGTGGAGGAGGTTGATAATATTTATTGTGCCAAAAAATTGCCCCACAAATTACAGAAATCTGCAGTCTCCAACAGAAACCATAGAGGTTCTGTTGGAGTCTGCAGATTTGGCAATTTATTGGCACAATATATTTTGTTTTTGTATAAACAAGATTGTCTTGTGCCATTCTTCTGTTTGTTGGTGAGTGCTACCTTCTTGAATGTGCTACTGTTCCTCAGGTTGGCAACCTTGGTCTACACCCCACCTGGCACTGGTTGAAGTGCTGGCTGCATAATCCTACCAGTTCACTCCAGACAGCCACAGAAATCCTGTGGGGAACATTCAGTGGGGAACAACATCACTGACACAGCACACACAACACGGGGCATGCAGGTGGCTACCTATCTAGGTAGCTTGGTCATCGGCCAGACTGCTACCCTTCTGGACCATCCTGGTACATTGAGAGGGAAACCCTCCACAAATTGTGAGGGTACATGTCCTCCATCCCCACAGTCATTGCAGACACTCATTGATAATGCCATGTTTATCAGATTTAGACCAATAATGACCCATGGACACCTGTGCACACTATGTTACCCTGCTAGTGTACCAGGTACATGCCCTGTCAACATATTACACCCATGCAGCATCCTGATCAGGGCCTCTGTCAAATGGGTCACAACTGTGCCTATAAAACACACCATGTGGCATCCATGCAAGGGCATCTCCACAGGGGTACACATGTGCCTGGGGCTATTGATGAATGGCCTTGTACTAGATGACAAAAGGGAACAACAGCAGGTATTGATGGTATGGCCATGGCCATGTGTATTTTGGCCACAGCAGGATGCCAGCGCCCTGTGGGATGCATACTGTCATGAGAGATTCTGCTTGAACCACAACACAATCCAATGGCTGTATGAAATGATCAATGGACGAGTGGCACCACGGATCCATTGATCATGGGCAATGTCAGTGGAGACCGAAGTGTTATGTATATTGGTGTTTTATACCACAGGGTCCTTCCCAAGGTTGGCAGGGAATGTCATGGGCATAAGTCAGTTTTCCATGTCCCAGGCACTGTGCCAGGTCAGTGGCACCCTGCTGCTGCATGTGCACATGCAATTCCCCACCACACAGGCCAACATATGAGCCACAAAGGAGACATTCTATAATGTACTGGGTGCCACTGACTGTATGCATGTGGCAATCCTGGCACCATCCTTAGATGAGGAGGCATACTGTAACAGGAGATTGTCACAGCATTGAAGAGCTAGTGTACCAAACATGTGTTATCATAGTAGGGCAGTTATCCTAAGCTGTGACCTGTCAACTGTATGGCAGTATTGTACTTATTTAGCAGTTTTAATTAAGAGTTTAAGTTATTTATAGTTTTTCATTGCTTCCATGTTTCTGGCTGTGTCCCATGCCATCCATTGTTGCAAGCAATCCACCTGGAAAGAGGTTCTGCATCACCTCAGCAGCATAAAGGACTCCGCCTGACCTGGATTTGACTCTTTAGAACTGCATTTTCCTAAACTGGGTGCCCCTACCATTGCCTCTCCCATGCACAACCTGATCATTAAGTCCTTTTGTTCAAGTACCATGCCCAGTAAATGGAAAGCCACTATAGTCGTCCCAATACACAAGAGGGGTCCAAATTCCTTGTTTGAAAACTACTGCCCCATCTCCATCTTTTACCCCCTTTCTAAAATCCAAGAAAAAATAATCCATGCCCAGTTCCAATCCTATCTTGAACCAAATAACTCTCTCTCCATGTTACAGCATGGCTCCCATTAATCACATAGTACCCACACCGCTCTCATCACTCTTACATCTGACACCCTTAGTAATACAGACAAAGGCTTTGTGACATGTGCAATATTTGTTGCCCTCACCAAGGCTTTTGATCTTGTAAATCATAATCTCCTGTTGCATACATTACTCATCTTTGGACTCGACACCCTAGCTCTGATTTAGTTCACAAACTACCTCACTGGCCATACCCAGTGTGTCAAATGAGCTGGCCAGACTTCCCCTTTCAGTGCCATAAATGATGGGGTCCATCAGGACTCAATTCTCGGTCCACTCCTGTTATCCCTATTTATCAATAAGCTCCCACAACACTCTAGAGGTGCATCAGTTCAATTACATGCCAATGATGCCATCCTCTACTGTTCCTCCTCTGACACCACCTTGTTAAACCACATTCTATAGCAGGATTTCCAGAACCTTGAGACTTGGTTTCTTAATAACCTCCTAGTGCTTAATACTAAGAAAGCTAAATCTATGCTCTTCTTTCACCAGACCTGCAAGCCTTCCACCCTGCATCCCACTATTAATCTAATCTCCTCATGGTGACACTCTTGATATGGTTCAGTCCTTTAAATATCTGGACTTGACCTTGGACTCCTACCTCACCTTTGACACCCATGTTTCCTCAATGGTCAAGACCCCCCATCAGAAGCTCAGAATGTTGTACCACCTAAAGCCCTATCTTACATCTGCCTCCTGCCTTGCCATTGCCTCCTTCCTACTTCTGTCATCTCCTATGGTGCCACAATCCTTCACTCTGCTCAGGTCTTCCCCCTTAACAAGCTAAAACACACGTACCACAGGATAGTTCAATTTGCCCTTGGCACAAATGCCTGAGATCACCACTGTGCTGTACTTAGCTCACTGGGCTGGCCTTCTTTTGAAGCAAAGCTGCAATTCCCCACCCTCTGCCTGACTTTCAAACTCATGCATACTTAGACTCCTCCTTGCCTCCTGCCCTTCATTCAATGCAAAACCCTAACTAGACCTTTAAGGTCTACTGATTTACCTTTGCTCACTATCCGTAAACCCTGTCTTGCAGTGAGTCGGCATGCCTTTGCCTTCTTGGGGAACTCTCTCTGCAACTCTCTTCCCTCCACCATTCTGACCTACACCTCTATACACCTGTTCAGGCATTCTTTCAAATCTCACCTTGCCACCACTCAGCTGTGTACTTGCTCTTGTTGACCGCTCCCCTTTCCTCTGTTTCACTCTCCCCTCTCTTGCCCACTTTCTGTGTTCCTTACCTGAACCTTGCTTAAATGTCATAATTTTAGGAGATTTTACCATGCCCAACATAAATTGGCGTTCACTGGTAGGATTAAACCAACATGAAAAATTAATGATCACTACCCTTATAAGCCTAGGACTTGATCAACTGGTTGATTGACCAGCAAGAGGAAATAATATTTTGGACCTCCTTATTACAAACATCAGTGAAACAATATCCAAACCAGAAATTCTGGCACCCTTGGGTGCTAGTGATTATAATTCTATTATCTAAAAAATAAAAACAAGGTGCTACGTCAGCATGTGGTCTAAAAGCAAAACAAAATGGTTATATTAAATGCACGCTGAAAATAGAAAATAGAGTTAAAAATCTACGTTTCGACCTTAGGTCTTCTTCAGAAAATATCTAAAAGAGAAAAAAACAAAGTTAGTGTAGTTTACAATATCTTATAGGTCTAAACCCTTGATAAATTACTCATTATTTAAAAACTACGAAAAAGTTGATTTCAATAATATAAGATCATCCTTGGGTAAAATAGAATGGGACACCCTCTTCAAAAATTGTACAACTAAGGAAGCTTGGTCAGGTTTCCTAACTATTTTCTCTGAGTTAGAAGATACTTATGTTTCCACAAAAAAAAAAATAATACAACAAAAAAGGTAAAATTTCAGTATGGGTGAATAAATCTATCATGACCCAAATTCATAAAAAACAAAACCTTTTTCACAAACCTGTAGCCCCTTAAACAAAACAAAAATCGACACCATGTACAAACAACCGTATTCGTCTTAAAAAATCTAATTAAAAAAATCCAAACACAATCTAGAATTTAGATTGGCTCATAGTAAAAATCACCAAAAACTATTATTTTCTTATCTGAATAACAAAAAATTGAATACAAAAGTGTCCGGACTGATAATCAGTTCAGGTATTACCCTTACATCCAAAACAGACATGGCAAATCACTTAACTCATTTTTTTGCTCAGTTTTTTTCAAAACTAGATTCTCAATGTAAGACCTGCCCAGTTAACAGTACCCATAGTTATACTATTACTAGAGATGAGGTTGTTTCTGCCCTAAAATCTTTCAAAAAAACATTAGCCATAGACCAAATAACATCAGTGCCAGAATGCTGCTAGAGACGATTGAGGAAATTGCATATCCCCTATCAATTATCTTTAATAAATCATTAAAAGACAGCAGCACACCTGAAGACTAGCAACAAGCAATTGTTACACCTATATTCAAAAAGGAGGGCAGATCCCAAACCCAGAACTATCACCCTATAAGTTTAACATCTCTCCTTTGTACAATCCTGGAAAAAAATCATAAAATCTTATTTAGACAAAGAGATAGAAATGATCAATATCAGTGACCAGACCCAGCACGGGTTTAGAACAAATTACTCTTGTACACCAAACTTAATCACAAATTTACAACCATATAAATCAAAACACTGATGTTAACATCCCTATGGATGCTGTTCTCCTAGACTTTAGCCGGGCTTTTGATAAAGTTCCACATGGGCTACTAGTCAAAAAATTATCAGCCGTAATATTCTCAGATTGTCTGGTACAGTGGGTCAATACCTGGTTCTCCAGCAGGACCCAAAGGATAAGGATCAATAATTCCTTTCTGACCCTGGGACAGTCACCAGTGGAGTCCCCCAGGGATCGGTGCTAGGTCTCACTCTATTTAATATTTTCATTAGTGATATGCAGACAAACTCCAGTAACTTATTACTAAAATTTGCAGATGACACCAAACTGGGAGGATGAGTAGAGAGTACCGAACATGCACAAACTCTAACTTTAGACCTAAAAAATATCGAACTCTTGGCACAAACAAATTCTATGCAGTTTAATATAGACAAATGTGTAGTACTCCATTTTGGGAAAAACAATCCCCAACAAACTTACCATCTTAATAACACCCCCCTTAAAGAATCCAATAAAGAAAAAGACCTTGGTGTTATAATAAATAACAAACTTTCCTCTTCAGATCATTGTGTAAAAATTGCCCATTCTGCAAATGTTTTACTCAAAGAATAAAACATACTTTCATTACCAGAACAGAACAGTGCGTAATACCTATTTATGGGTCTTATATATGACCACTTTTGGATTATGGATTCCCCTTTTGCAACCCCTGCTTAAAAACAGATATACAATGTCTAGAAAAAGTACAGACACGCCACAAAAATGTATCCGTGTTTCTCATCCCTGGACTACCCCCAAAGACTTGATGAAATAGGGTTACACTCACTACAACAATGTAGGACAAGGGGAGATATTTTGTACCTATATAAAATATTCACATCTCCAGCACACATGCATCAACATGGTTTAGAACTATCAACCAGATACATAGTACCCAGGTGACACAACAAACAAATCCAAATTGATAAAGCAAAAACAAACAAGAGGGATAATTTCTTTACTATTAGGGCAGCCAAAATCTGGAACACCCTCCCCCAGGAACTGGATGATCTTACAACTTTAAACCAGTTCAAAACTGGTTTAGACAGTTGGCTTTAGGGCAAAATACAAATGATGTAATGACCCCACGGGGATGGGGGGACAATCTTGATAGGCCTATGCCTTTTTTTGTCCATAAACATCTAGTAAACCTAGCACCTACCCTCTATTTCTATGCCGTGCCCTGGTGCTAAATGAGTTGCATGTTCATTGTCTGGTTGATCTCAGTTGTAAATACTTCTCACTACGCCTGAATACTCTGCATTCAGTTATACCTAATTGTAACTATGCTTTGCTTAGGTGTTGTTCTCTGACTTTTATCCTTGTACTAGTTTTTTAATGATGTAACTTAATTACTGCCATTGTGACTTCTTGCTTTGCTTTGTTAGTGTGTTTTGGTAAAAGTGTCTGTGTACACATAAGAAGCCAGGAGAACTGTGGGTCACCATGGAAACAGGAAATGGGACAGCCATATGAACTGGGGTTGTCTACAGGTCCCCAGATCAGGGGCAGGATATAGACACATTACTGTTAGAAGATATACAAAACATGACATCTAAAAGGGAGGTTCTGATAATGGGAGACTTCAACATGCCAGATAAAGATTGGTCAATACCAGAAGGAATATATGTCAGAACTAGACTCATGGTGGACTCCCCTACAGGGGGGGGGGTCCCGCAAACAAGTGGTACAACAACCCACAAGAGACAGGGCTATCCTAGATCTAGTACTAACTAACAGGGAAAGTATCACAGATCTCCAGGTAGAAGGTCACCTGGGGGCCAGTGACCATCACATCGTATGGTTCAATTTGGACACTAGGACTAAATCATTCCATTCCAAGCCAACAATATGGGACTTCAGAGGAGCTGACTTTGATAAGATGGCCAACAGAGTTAAGCTAGCCCTGGCAAAAATACATACAGGTGAAGGGGTACAGGCAAAGTGGGCAAGCATTAAAGATGCAATACTTGAAGCAACATTCCATTGTGTTAAAGAGAAAAGGAAGTTCAGAAGAAGAAGGAAACCACTTTGGTTCTCAAAAACAGTAGCAGAAAATGTCAGAGCCAAAAGGCTGGCCTTCAGGAAATACAAGGGAATGCAGCAACTTACCATGTGCTATAATTTATTGTAGAACAGTTCCTCCCTTTGTAACCCTACCCCCCCAGCTCACCCCTGAAAAAGGGACATTCCATCCCAGTGGGCTTACCCAGTTACCAAAATTCAAATAAATAAATAAATAAGCATTGGATGTGACATAGTGGGGGCAGTGGTGTTAAAAATCAACCAGATGTACAAGCAGTCTGATGGAGCTGTGTGTCAAACTGAAACAGTGGTTCCTTGCCTTTAACATCTCTTTTCCTGCAGGAACAAGTTTCTTCTACTAAAGAAAGCTTCACCCCCCCCCCATCAAAGATGAGCAGTTCTTTATTGTACTAGTGACTGAGTCATTTACTCTACACGGTACTATGCTACATGCCCTCCCCACCCCCATCTGGGAAAACATAATCTCTACACCTCCACTTCCAAGTCCTAACCATTTCTGACAAAATCCCCTCTACTCCCAAGTTCTCACCTTGGCTGCCTACCTCCCCCTCTAGCTGCCTTCTCCCCTCCATGGCGACCAGCAAAGTCCCTCTGCTCACCTCCGTGGCCAGCCGTCATGTGCCCTGTGGTTGACTTAGCAGGATAATTTGTTAGCCCTGGTTTATTGGACTTCATTTTCTTTGCCAGAGGACCCACTCATATCCCTGCCAATGAGGACGAGTCTGACAAATATCAAACACCAGTTATGTCAGTAGGAATTATAATACAGCTAACTGAGCTCAGCTGAAGAAAGTGCCTCATGATTAAAAAACTAGGCCTGTTGCATATTGAAATTAAAATTAAAAAGTCAGGCCGTGACATTGGGCATGCCTCAAGAGCCTGCCTGTCACAGGTTTGCAACTCCACGCGGGCTCCTTCTTAGTCTTTTTTACCTCACACAGTAGTCATAGAGACAGATTGTCTCCTTAACTACCTCACAATGTAAAAAAAGATTAAATAGCCAGTGCACAGTTGCAAACTTGTTGTGACAGGCACTTGAGTTACTTACTTGAAGATTAGGCACCAGGTACATCAATAAATATGGGGCCAGCGATTAGAAGGTGAGGTAGTGCCAATAGATACCAGGGAAATGTTAACTTTTAAGGGACTGGTGATAAGAGAGTGGGGGGTGCCACTAGACACAAGAGAAATATTAACTTTTATGGGGCTGTTGATTGGAGGGTGGGGGATGCCACTAGATACAAGGGAAATGTTAACTTTTACAGGATCAGTGATTGGGGTGCCACTAGACACCATGGAATTGTTAATTTTTATGAGGCTGGTGATCAGAGGGTTGGGGGTGCCACTAGGCACCTCCAGAGACATGCAAACTTTTACCAGGCTAGTGATCAGAGGGTGTTGGGGGTGCCACTAGACAACAGGAAAATGTAATAATTTATGGGGCCGCCGATTAGAGGGTGAGGGCTGCCACTAGATACCATGGAAACTTTCAACTTTTATGGGACCAGTGATCGGAGGGTGTGGGTGGGGTGTCACTAGACACCTTGAAGAGGAACATTTTAAACTGCTGAAAGAAATTTCAAAGAACTGACCTTCGACAGTGATTAGTTCTGCAGAATGTTTTCCAGCAGTTTGATACATTATCCGAAGTTGGTAAATTTCTTCTAGCATTCTAAGGCAGAATTTTTGTGAAAGTTGCCAAAATGATTTCCAAACTTTCACGGAAGCTTAAGTCCAACTTTCGATCAAATTCCACCAGCATGATTTTTTTTTTCACAGCAGCCCTACAGCACACACAAAGTTTGAGAAT
This sequence comes from Neoceratodus forsteri, assembly GCA_016271365.2. Classification (NCBI taxonomy): domain Eukaryota; kingdom Metazoa; phylum Chordata; order Ceratodontiformes; family Ceratodontidae; genus Neoceratodus; species Neoceratodus forsteri. Next base: position 249,686,072 of record CM028130.1, on the reverse strand, counting down.
GCATACATTAAATATGCTTACACAATACTTATTTCTTGAGGCTGGGTGATCTAATGTGCAGGAACTCTTGGAGCTCAACACAGTATGAAATGGTGGATTACAATCCCCATTAAAAAGTGTAAGGCTAGATCAAATTTTAATCATGGTGATGCTTGTGAATGTTGTATAATTTAAGGTCTTCATATCTGCCTGAAAATCCCATGGGGCACACACTGAGTTCATTTTTTATAAGAATCTTGCGAGATGAATAAAACATGAACTAGACAAATACATTTCTTAAGGCAAACACCTCCAAGTGTATGATACAATGTATTTTTAATGTTTCTGATTTTTGTAGTGGCAAAACAAGTCTGCGGGAAAGTTTTTTTTTTTTACTTATTATTCTAGACTCTATTTTAGGGTAAGGGAAACAAACGTGCCTCAGATATTTGTTTTCATTTTAAATTCATAAAGTATATGCTGGGCTACTGCAGCTGTAAAGTTCATGTTTCTGTGCTTTGAGCAGCAGCTACTGAATATTGAAATGGTGGCCTATACGGAGGCAATGGACAGCCCAACAGAAGAGAGCATCAGTGCCTTGCAGCTGTGTAGAAGGAACACTTTTAGTAATGGATTGAAAAATAATAATTAACTACATTATAATTTACATATATCTTCCTTTGTCTTTTTAATGCCAGTATCTGCAGTCAGATAAAATAAGTTCTTCATTTTTCTATGTTTGGACAGAGGATAGAGTGAGAAAAATCAATTAGTTAGACTTTTGAAAGACCATTTCTTAATGATCTGGTCACACCTTGTCTTTTTCCCTGAGCCAACAGCAGACCATTGCAGGCTTTTAGAACATAGAAACATAGAAGTTGACAGCAGATAAGGACCGCAAGACCCATCCAGTCTGCCCATTTCTTTTTCTACCTTTCAAATGTGCCATTGGCCTTTGTTCTGTCAATGGCCTATCTATTCGCACTTATCTGTATTGCTCCCTTATGTTTATCCCATGCCTGTTTGAAGCCCTGCACTATATTCATATCCACCACTTCCTGAGGTAGGCTGTTCCATGCACCCACCACCCTTTCTGTGAAAAAGAACTTCCTCACATTGCCCCTTAATCGGCCTTCCTCTAATTTTGTGTTGCGTCCTCTTGTCCTACTATTTTTCTTATATTGAAACATGTTAGATTCGTTCACCTTGTTAATGCCCTTAAGGTGTTTGAATGTTTCGATCATATCACATCTCTCCCTCTTTTGCTCTAGGGTACACATATTGAGCTCCATTAATCTGCCCTCATATGTTTTCTGATGCAGTCCCTGCACCATTTTGGTTACCCTTCTCTGGACTGCCTCAATTTGGTTAATGTCCTTGTGAAGGTGAGGCCTCCAGTACTGCATGCAGTACCCCAGTTGGGGCCTAACCAGTGTCTTGTAAAGAGGGATCTGACTTGTGATACCCCTACTAATACACCCCAACATCCCTCAGCCTTACCTGCTGCTTTAGTGGTCTTCTTGGATGATTTCAGGTCATCGGTGATGATGGTGCCCAAGTCTCTTTCTTCCCTTGTGACTGCCAGCAACTCCCCCCCCCCCCAGCCTATAGGTGGCTTCAGGGTTTCTCTTCTTTATGTGCATGATCTTGCACTTCTTTGCATTAAACCCCAGTTTCCACTCTTTCAACCATTTTGCCAGTTTATTCAGATCTCTTTTCATTCTGCCCACCCCATCTGGATCATCTACTCTGGTCCAGATCTTCATGTCATCTGCAAACAGACAAATCTTACCCTCCAGTCCATCTGTAATGTCACTGATGAAGATATTGAAGAGGACTGGCCCCAGGACTGATCCCTGAGGTATCCACTTGTGACTTGCATCTTTTCTGACTGTATACCATTTACCTCCAATCTCTGTTTTCTGCCCATCAACCAGTTTACCACCCAGTTGACCAACTTCTGACCCACCCCAAGCCTACCCAGCTTATTAATCAATCTTCTATGTGGAATAGTATTGAAAGCTTTGCTGAAGTCAAGGTAGGTGACATCAGCTGCCCCCCCCCGGTCCATCACTCAGGTTATCCAGTCAAAGAAATCGATGAGATGAGTTTGACAGGACCGTCCTTTTATAAACCCATGTTGTCTTGCATCCTGTGCTCCTATGGACTCCAGGTGTTGCACTATCCTTTCCTTAAGGAGTACCTCCATAATCTTGCCCACTACTGAGGTAAGACTGACTGGTCTGTAGTTCCCCACCTCCTCCCTGCTACCACTCTTGTGGAGCAGGATCACATGAGCCCTTCTCCAGTCTTCTGGGACCTCTCCTGTGCTCAGAGACTCACTAAACAGTTCTGATAATGGCTTTGCTAGTTCCACCCTTAGCTCCTTTAGTACCCTGGGATGTATGCCATCAGGTCCCATTGTCTTGTCCACCCTGAGCTTATTGAGCTCTTGTAGGACCCTTTCATTTGTGAAAGGACTAGTGGACACCTCCCTCTCCCCTGTGTCCATGGTGTTGAGCTATGGGCCCTGCCCTACCTTCTCTTCAGTAAATACTGAGCAGAAATATCTATTTAGGATAGATGCTTTTACATGGCCCTCCTCCTCCTCACACACCCCCTTATCTCTTAGCAATATCACCTCTGGACTTTCTCCTTTCACTAAGGTATCTATAGAAAGTCTTGTCACCTTCTTTTACTGTTCATGCTAGTGTTTCCACAGTTTGGGACTTTGCCTGCCTTACTGCCTTCCCTGCTTCCCTTAAGGAAGTTTGGCATGCCTCCCTATCTTCATCCTGCTGCATTCCCTTGTATTTCCTGAAGGCCAGCCTTTTGGCTCTGACATTTTCTGCTACTGTTTTTGAGAACCAAAGTGGTTTCCTTCTTCTTCTGAACTTCCTTTTCTCTTTAACACAATGGAATGTTGCTTCAAGTATTGCATCTTTAATGCTTGCCCACTTTGCCTGTACCCCCTCACCTGTATGTATTTTTGCCAGGGCTAGCTTAACTCTGTTGGCCATCTTATCAAAGTCAGCTCCTCTGAAGTCCCATATTGTTGGCTTGGAATGGAATGATTTAGTCCTAGTGTCCAAATTGAACCATACGATGTGATGGTCACTGGCCCCCAGGTGACCTTCTACCTGGAGATCGGTGATACTTTCCCTGTTAGTTAGTACTAGATCTAGGATAGCCCTGTCTCTTGTGGGTTGTTGTACCACTTGTTTGCGGGACCCCCCCCATAGGGGAGTCCACCATGTGTCTAGTTCTGACAGATGTTCCTTCTGGTATTGACCAATCTTTATCTGGCATGTTGAAGTCTCCCATTATCAGAACCTCCCCTTTAGATGTCATGTTTTGTATATCTTCTAACAGTAATGTGTCTATGTCCTGCCCCTGATCTGGGGACCTGTAGACAACCCCAGTTCATATGGCTGTCCCATTTCCTGTTTCCAGGGTGACCCACAGTTCTCCTGGCTTCTTATGTGTATTCTGAATTTCTGTAGCTTTCTTATTTTCATTAACATATAGGGCCACTCCCCCCTCTTTTTTGCACATTGGTCTCTTCCGAACAGTACATAACCAGGTACTGAAGTCTTCCAAGTGTGGTTACTGGTAAACCACATCTCGCTAATAGCTACTATGTCCAGTTTAGCCTCTGTCATTATTGCCTGCAGGTCTGGGATCTTGCTTCTCAGACTGCAAGCATTTGTGTACATGATTTTGCATTGGCCAAATTTTGATGTGTTTGTTGTTGGGTGAGGTCTGGCATTTCCCCTGTGCATCGTGTGGAGAGCTAGACCCTTTTCCTTGCCTGGTGATGCAAAGAATTGCACACATGCTGAACTCCTGTTTGACCACTAGCTGAGGGGGGAGAGGTGTTCTTCCCATTCGACATATGGGGTGCTGCACCCCTCTCCAAATTTGCTAGTTTAAATATTCTGCAAAGACGTCAAACTTTTGCTGCAATGCACTGACTCCCTCCCTTAGTCAGATGCAGTTAATCAAATGTACAGAAATATTGCTCTCAAAACTGTTGCCAGTTCCCTACAAATTTTTGTCCTTTTTCTGGCACCACATGTTAAGCTCCCCTGTCTCCCCTTCTCTGACCTTCTTTCCATCTGCCCCCCTCTCCCAGACTGGCAGTATCTCAGAGAAGGAGATGCCAGATGAAATGGATGATAGTTTGTCACCCAGCATGGTCAGGTGTTCCTTGGTCTCCACAACTGACCAGCTGGTGAGATCATTAATCCCTATGTGTACCAGGATGCCAATGTTTTCTCCTGCTTCCTGAACAATTTTAGCAATGCGGTAAGTGTCTCTCCATGCTGATGTACCTGGGAGACATCTGACCATTACCCCTGGCTGGAGATAGGTATCAACTCCCCAAATCATGGAGTCTCATATGATCAGAAGTTTTTTGGATTTCCTTTTTTTTTTTTGTTTTGGTTCCTGTTTTGGGTGAGTTTTGTTGTTCTAGCTCCTGTGTTGCAGTGTCCTGCTCTGCAGTGTCCTCTGCCCCTTTGTTTGATTTCAGAGATAGAGGCAGATACCTGTTTGTAGTTTTTATGTGGTTTGTGGAGGTAAAATGTTGGAGAGTACAAAGTGATGGGGCACCCGATTTGCCCCTCCTAACCACCTGCCAACTCCTGGACCAACTACCCTCTGCTGTTGAGGTGCTTCTGTTGGATGTTGGAAAATAGCGGGTGGTTCTTATAATATATTTCCTCTTGAATATGCAATTTGAGGTGCACAATCTCTGCCCAGGCTGCCTGGAGCTGAGCCCTTAGATCTCCAATGGCCTGGCATGTAGGACAGTGTCCTAAATCCTGTAAAACTGCCCTTCTGAAAAGTATTCCACAGTACCTACAGTTAATGATATCCATTCCAGATAAATTGCTGGGTTTATAACCTGGTCAGAGTAACTAGAAGGAAGAAAATGGAAGTAAAAGTTTAATTTTGTGTTTTGTTTGTTTGTTATTGTTATAACAAGTTAAATTACTAGTGCCCCTGTAAATGAGGTCACCATGTGGATACCCCACTGATCTGCCCCTTCCTGCTTTGCCACAGAAAATGTCACAACTGTGCTACCCTATAAAAGGAGTGTAGTGTGGGTTGGCTGGGGATGGAGGTGGGTGGCTGGGCCCTTCTCCTGCTGAAAAAGAAGAAGCAACAGATGAAAGAAACAAGGAGGTAAGAGCAGAAACAATCAGCCAGCAACAAATGCAGTAGCCCTGAAAGCTTATCCTAATAATAGATAAAACTGTAAAACCTGTAAAGCACCACCTGTAATAATTTCACAGAAGATATACAGTACCCTGTAAGAAACACTTTTGCTACAAAGAAAAAAAAAGCAGTAACAGAAGATACACCTTGCAAAAGACAATTTGAATCAAAAGATTACAGCAGTAATCTGTTAGCACGCACCTATAGGCACACACTGTAAAAATGCAGCAGAAGGTATACCAAGCAACAACAATTTGAATCAAAGAAAAATAAAGCAATAAAATGTTAGCAACAAACAGTAACAATCACTGTGATTACAAAATAAAAAAAACACACAGTAAATCTGCCTAGCCAAAAGAAGCCTTAATCCTTTCCCTTGCTCCAGTAAGGTTCTTTGCTCTGCCCTTTCAAGCAAGCTAGAAGGAAAGTGCTCAGGTGAAGCTAGGTGCCTTGCCCAGCAAACCTAGTCTTCCACCTCCAAGATATAAACTCCATGTTTTGAAATTATAGCAAATGTCATGCTACACAGTGAAGGGAGACTATTGGGATGAACAAATTAACATTTCTAGCAATGGATACCAGTCATTATTATACTGATTGGCATGTTTAACTCAGCCATTTATAAAAGCTAATATTTCTATGCAGATGCTACTCAGATGTACACTTAAAGTATTTTCAGATGTAAACATTTTTTCTTAACAAAATTTAGTGTTAATGAAACATATTAAATTGACAGCGTTGCTGACCGAAGCATACCTTTTAACTGCCCCCTTATTACGAGGGACATCCCTTGGTTTACCCCTCTATCCCACATTCATTTTACATGGAAATGATGATGCCCACACTAGGGCTGGATGACATTTATCATCCATAAGAGGAATTCCAGTGATATCATCATTTTGTTTGCACAAAATGTCTGTGAAAATTATGTGAAATTTTTCCAATATTGTAATTTCAGTTATTTCCATGTAATTTAAAATGTATCTGTCCAAGATGCACTGAATGTGTTATGATGCATTTACTAATCCCCATGGAAAAGTGTACCAAACTGCAGATTTTTATCTTTAAAGGTGATTGAGTTATAAGCCTACAAATGTTTGGACATTTTAAAATTACGTAGCAAATATGTAAACTGCAGAATTTCAAGCCGCTGTAAGTTTAAAACTAGAGAACAGAATATAACTTATTTTGTTAGCTTCACTGACTCTAACAAAGAGGCAGTATGTGTGGCAACTCTACAATCTCTTGCTTAAATACTGGCCAAGTTATACACAGCCAAAGATCGCAAAATAACAGCTGTAATAAAAGTTGAATTTCATGAGCGTGTGTGAAAATTGTGGAATTTTGTGATACTTTTTTTGAAATCATATCCATACATTTTACCCATCTATGCACTTGAGCTGTCATTGTGGAGGAAGTAAAAATGTCAGTAGAGTGGCAGTAAGGCAGCAAAGTTATAGTGGTGCCAAGCCTCAGGTTAGTATGTTGGGTGAAGAACAGTTATTGACATCACTATGCACTAACCAGTCTTCTTGCAATATAGAGGATAATGGCTGGACAACAGTGAACAGCAATGCTGTGTTCACTTTGAGAGGTTGTCAGGACAACCTAGTAAACCTCGAGAGCAAAGCTCGAGAGGTTTACAGTTGTTATGACACCTTGAGAAGTGAACACAGCATTGTTGTTTAACTGTTGCCCACCGAGTGTCCTTTATATTGTATCGGTAACTGCAAAACAAACACTAAGCATTCATGAGTGCAGCTATTCCTTGCAATGTTGGTCATGTCCCCCCTAACCATACGAACAAGTCCTGTTTCGTCCATGTTCCCCCACTCTTGCAGACACATTTAAAATTAAAAATAAATTCTGTAACACACATTCTATAGTGCATCGGGAATGTGTAATTAAATTACAAGTGTTTATTGGTGCTGCTCATTTTCAAGGCCCAATCTTACCACTGCAGCCATTTCTCAATATGTCTGAAGTTTGCCAGATGCACATGTGCAAATACATTTATGTTGTTATGCTATCATTGTGACATACTCAGGAGAGTATAAGAACCCCTTGACATTACAATGATAGCATAACAATGATAGAAATTAATTTAATTCCATCATTAATAACCCTCTCCTATACATTATATGCTAGTTAACTACTAGAGCTCGTTGACTAAATTAATTCTGGAAGCACATGAAGGTGCAGCATTATTTCGATACAATGTCACCTGCTGAGTCTTTAACAACCCTGTAGATCATAATGTATGGTTTTAGCATTTGAAAACAGTGGCATCCAATGATGCCAAGCATTACAACTTGTTATGACTGAGGCCACCATGACAGAAGTATCTAGAAATATTTAGTCATGATGGTGCATGATGCTCGGCATCCTTGTCGCAGGACTGTTGGAGGAGCATTGCAGGGCTATGATGCTAATGCAGGTAAAGTGATTTACCTACCAGCAGTACAAGTCAAATTAGGTGATCAATAGCCAACTTAAGTTCTGAAAAGAGGAAGGGGATATGGTCACTGAAATGAACAGAGAAGTCAAGGAGACTTGAACTCTAGGATAGGGGAGGTAACTAGTGCAGGGGTCACCAGTAGCATGAGCTAGATACATGGGTTCACATAAGGAAGGGCATCTAGGCTGAGTAGCAAAAGATTAGCAGGCCACCAGCTGAAACAAAAAATCATACAGGGTCAGTTCTTTCTCACTTGAAAATAGGGCATATGAAAATCATACCACACAGAATTGACTGATCTGTGTACCAAATGCATTTGGAAGCCCAGAACTTAGAGGAACTCACAGTGACATGATGGGAGAAGAAAATGACTGGGGAATACTTGCAGTAGTTAAAACATCGAAACATTTTGAAAATGTTCTCACATTTGTTTATACCCTGTCCCCTACTTATCCCCTTCTGCCTGGTGACCCCAAGCCCCATCACCCACTAAACTCAGGATGGTTCCACCATGTCAGTTCAGCACCCATATGGGAGACTGACAGTACAGCAGCACAAAAATGCCGATGGTGACCATGCCACTTGGTAATTGTGCCACACAACTGTCATCATACCCAATGCACCAGAGCATGTCCTGGCTGTTTACAGGGGGATTTGCCCCCCCCCCACATCCCTCAGAAAATAATAAAATCACCTCCAGATGGAAGTGTAGAGGAAAAGAGCGCAACACCCCTGGGGTGGCAATGATGGTGGGTGCTGTGAAATCCTGATCATCAGAATGACCGTTGCATGTGTTGCAATGCCCACATTGCCATCGCTGTAATGGTTTCACTACACTAATGGCACACCACCCAGAAATAACTCCATCTGCTGCTTCCTACCACCATTGCAGAGTGGGTGCCTCAGGAAGTGGTGCAGGGCTTGTAGAGTTGCTGCCAAAATCTTATAGGCAGCAGTGTTCTTTTTTTCCCTCTCTTTTTTTCCCAACCTGGGTTAGAGTGCATTCTATGATGTTCATGTACTGTGTTAAGATGTAGCACACCTCTGTGCCTCCTCACAGTCATCTACATATACAACCACTGCTGTAATCATATTGTACGTATTTTCCTCCCTCCCAGAAGGAGAAGAGCCTTCAGTAAATGCTTAGTCCTCCTTCTCCTGGCTAGCCTCTGAGAGACCCTTGTCTGTTCCAGAACTTGAGTCACTAACATTGCAGGAGATAAGGCGTACAGCACCTCAGCCCTCCTCACCACCGGACCTGCACAATTTTCACACAATTTACCAAATTAATAGTGAATTTATGAACTCCAGTAAATTACGGTCTACTTCACCAACTACCTCCCTGTTTAGCAGTTTCTAGGTCTCTTCCAAGAAAGTATGCATATACATTTTCAATTATCTAACTCTAAAGGTGGCTAAGTTGTAAGCAGAGAAATATTTTCAAAAGTTTTTACAAAAATAATAAATTGCCAGACTTTGAGCTCCTATAAGTTCTACTCCCCTCAGTCAAATGCCAAGAAACTTAGTGTCCTTTAAAGACTTCCACATGACAACATTTCAGGGTGCTTTCTGTAAGAAAGATTGAGCTATGACCAATTAAATAATTTTAAAAATTCCATGAAAGTTTGCGAAATTTTACAAAATTCACAATATTTCACAACACATTTTCAAAAGCAGATTTTGCTAATTATGCCCAGCCCTAGCCCACACAATCAAGGTGCTATAAACTCAGACTTTAAAGCAGAAATTCATAATAATCTATTAGTTCAGAGCAAAACCAAGCTCAACTGTACAAAAGAAGGCACTTGCTTTCGCAATGTTACAAGTTTGTATCCTTATGTATGATGCTGTGTCCCACATTATGAGGGCACATGTCCCACAGTTTCCCACATTCTGAGTGCCAGCATCCACATTTCATTTACTAATGGTTGAGAGTTATGGACTGAAGGTCATTGTTTTGTGACAGGTAAAGAGCAGACTCCATGCCCATAAAATCCTTGGCCTCTGGAATGAGGCTACCAACAATGGTGCCAATCAGTGCCCACTAGGTTGGGATTTTTTATGATGTGGACAAATGCCCACTGGCAATGGGTTTGCAAATCACCACAACTCATTTCATATAAGGCACTGACCAGTTCTCAGGTGCTAATGGCTTAAACCACTGCCATCTTTGGCAGTATTCAGACTAGTGATATACTGTTAGCATTCTGGCAAAGTACGAATTCCAAGTTTCTGAAATCGTTGTGAAATTTCACAAATTTCCTGAAATTTTCCAAGCTTCTGACATTGACCAAATCCGAATCCTGTGAATGTGCTTGGTGAATTGTCACCCCATCCTGTGAAATTTTCTGGCTGAATAGCACAATGATACACATGAAAAGTGGAATAACAGTTCTGTAGAACTCCATACCCTAGTTTACTATACCCATCAACAATACATGCAATCATTCTTTAGTTCAGTGATTAGTTCTGCATAGTTCTTTTCCCCAGCTTAATACATGCACAATTCATGCATTCATTCTGTGTTCTAAGCCATAATAAAACAAAAGTTGCCAAAGTGCATTTCAAAATTCCAAAGAACTAAAGTTTCAACTTTTGCAGTAATTCCACTGCTGGCATAATTTTACTTTTGCACAGTGTGATAGTCAGGGATAAAAACCATTTCTGAACCTTCACTGAAGTAATCTCTACAGCTCTCTCTTTTCTGTAACCCCCAAGTCTGTTTCGCAACAGCATTTCTATGTATTTCTCTCCTGGTAGTACTGGAGTGGATTGACCACCTGCTGCCATATTTCCTTGTGCGTGTTTCTTTCTTCAAAGCCTAAAAAGAGTATTAATTCCAGTGATGTGTTCAATCCCCCCCATTCCCCTTCTGTATATTGCCAAAACACTTTGTTTTGTCTGCCCATTTAAAAGGTAAAAAGTCATTTTTTTCCCATTTTCTGTGTACATTTATTAATTAAGCTGCATGGTACATGTGTAAATAGGAGAAAAAACATAGGGAAACATAGAAAATTATAGTGTGTGCTTTTAGAGCCAGTAGTAGCCACGCTTTGTTCTAAAAGCAAAACAAAATGGTTATATAAAATGCACGCTGAAAATAGAAAATAGAGTTAAAAATCTACGTTTCGACCTTAGATCTTCTTCAGAAAATATCTAAAAGAGAAAAAAAACAAGTTAGTGTCATGCTTTGTTCTGCTGAGAGGAAGTGTTGTCTCTCCCTGCATCTGCTTTTAGATGCTGTTTTGTGTTTAACCCCCTTCTCTTTACTAAAAAGGGTTAGCTACTGAAACTCTTCTCTTTTGTGAAATGTCAGGCTAATTGGTAGGAGTGCTCACTTTTGCATGTTCAAGAGGAGCTAGCGCTATGTGTAGCCTGCAAGGTAGCCAGTGGACATTAAAAATACCCTTTTATTCCTTCATTATGCTGTAGACTTGCTGGGTTGAGGTTGTGAGTCTGTTGTTCTTGTGTTGCTAATGTTAGTCAGTGGATAGGCAGCTAGTAGCTGTTATGCTGGTAAACAAAACACAAAAACATACATTCTGGCTAAAACTAAAAAGCTGTTGGACATAAGCTAACAGTTTAAACAAATAGTTAGCAGATAACACATTAAGCACTGCAGGACAGGTATAAAACTGTACAAAATTAAAGCATAACTGTGGTGTAACCTCTAGTTTCTTAGTGAAGATGGTTGCTACAGGAGTGTTCCCAGTCAGAGAAGACGTTCTAGAAAGGTGCCGTCTCCTATAGGAAGTCAGCAGCACCATCTCTGTGCTATTTATGAGATATGGGATGTCAGTCACCCAGCAATGTGGTGGAGTCTAGACTCATTAACACCTTCTTTTGAATAAAATTAGAATTTGTATGTGTTATAATGAATTTATTGTTGTTTGCTGTTATCCAGAATGGATTATTCTATAGTGCTAAACTGGATAGTCAGTAAGTATATGTCTAGGTAGAATGTTATATGAAATATTTGAAATAAAATAATTAGTGGCAGACCTTGCTCTTTAGGGGAGGAGCCTGGCTACTTTAAAAAAAAATCCAGCACCTCTAGGTCAGATGTAGCCTGGAGTTGGTGGTGTTAACATCTCCAGTACAGGGTCCTCCAAATGGAGACCTGACACAGTCTTTATTAGGGCCCTAGCTACCTGTAGACTCTGAGCTGTGTTTTTGCTTTGTTTATTTTCTTTTGAGTTGTTGATGGTATTCAGAAACAGTCATTATTTTGTATCCTGCATTATTTGTTTCTTATTTTCTTTCTTTATTTTTAATAAAAATAAACACTTCTTGTTAGACGTGGTATACCTGATATGCTGTGCCTTGTCTGATCATTATTATCTTGTGACATTTGGTACCAGGAGTGGGGTCTGTGAAATTCTGTGGCATATAGGGAGACTTCACATTGGACACTGTACCTAGTATCCTGATCAGCATTGGCACAGTGGTACATGGCCCAGTTGGCAGATACCATATTAGCAGCACAAGATGTCTCCACCAGATCTCAAGTGCTTCAGACTGGGGAACCTTTCCTACCTGGTCTGGATCCAGTCACTAGACCCAAAGTTCCAAAAGGGACTCTGCCATTGGGTACAGCTATGGAGGACAACACGGCTGCAAAACTAGAAGAGAACAGTCTGGAGGAGGATGAGGAACCAGAGGAATCGCTAGAGATACCACAGGAAGACATTGTTGAACTGTTAAAATGGCTTGCTGTTAGATAACTGGAATTGGAACGACAACCGATGGAGGACCTACAAGAAAGGAAGAAAGAGAGGAAGGAACTAGATCAGGAGAGACGTTGCCAAGACCAAAGGTGGGCTGATATCATGAAAGTTTTACAGATTATTGGGGCAGGTCAAGAAGCTGCAAAGGTCAGTCCTAAGGACATAAAATTGACTAAAATGTTGCCAACTGATGATACTGAATCGTATCTCATGACTTTTTAGCAGGTAGCTCAAGCCTATGAGTGGCCCCAACAACAGTGGGTAGTCCAGCTAGCGCCTTACTTGTCTGGAAATGCCCAGCTAGCCTATACCAGTATGAGTGCCCAAACCTCAAATGACTATGCAGCTGTGAGAAAAGAAATTTTAAAAAGATATGACATAAACCCAGAGACATACCGTCAGTGATTTCAGACACTTAAACATTTGCCACACATACCCCCAAGAGTGACATTTACTGGTTGCATGACCTTTGCAATAGATGGTTACAACCTGAAGAGAAGACTGTTAAAGATATCACTGAGTTGTTGGTGTTGGAGCAAATTCATTACCATCATGCCCTCTGAAGTACAACTATGGATCAGGGAACACAGTCCAGAAAACCCTGAAATTGCCTTGATGTTGGCCAAAGATTTCTTGTCAGCCAGACAGCCCCTGTGAAGGGGATACCATAGAACAGATGATGCAGGCCCCAGTACTTCACCAACATCAGCTACCACCATGACCAATATATAAGTGGTAAGAACCCCCCTATATTCCATCTACAGGGACAGGGACTGTTAAACCATGGGGGAACAATACAAATTATGTGGCAAAAAGACCTGCCTCAACTATAGAATGCCACTACTGCCATGGCTCCGGGCACATAGCTAGATATTGCCCAAACAAAAAAAAAGACCCCACATATTTAGCATCAATGAATTTGGGTGCCTTTATCATTAAAGCTTGAGTTGCAGGAAGAGACATTGAAGAGTTAATAGACTCAGGAAGTTGTCAAAGTCTCATAAGAGCTGATTTAGTAATGATGGTACCACAAGAGACTCTGACTACTGGGATAATTTGCATATATGGGGGTGTACACCAATATCTCACTATGGAACTAGAAATAACAATAAATGGTATGCAGAGGTTCTAATGGGTGAGGGTGGTACCTACCTTGCCAGTTCCACTAATCATAGGCCAAGACCACCCTGACTTTAATTATTTGGTCCTGATCTGTGATTCCTCCTTAGTAGCAGTGACAACTAGAGCACAGAAACAACAGAAGGGAGAAATGGAACTGTTTCCTTTTGAAAATGAGATATTTGAGACTGTAAACAAACCCAGAAAAACACGGGCTGAAAAGAAGAAGCTGCAGAGAGCTTGGAAGAAAGAACATATGCATGTGGACATTAAAAACTCTATGCCTACTGTGTATTTACCTGATGTTGTCAAAGAAGAGCATGATGATATAACCTTAAAAAGTTTTTTTTTTCAGCCAGCAAAGGAAGGTAATTCTGAGGCCCCTATGGTGCAAGAACAAAATGGTATCCTATATAGAGTGTGTACCAACCTTGTTACTAATGAAAAGGTAGAACAATTGTTAGTCCCCATAAAGTATAGAAAAGATGTGTTATTTCTATGATATGATCTCCCTAGTGCAGGACATGCAGGCAGGGACAGGACCACTGCAAGGATATTGTAGTGATTTTACTGGCCTGAGTACACGAGGATATGTTTTTATGTAAAACCTGTCCTGAATGTCAACAAATAGGACAGGTTAAGAATAAAGAAAAGTGCCTTTAATGTCCCTTCCTTTGATTACCCAACCTTTGAGCATATTGCCATGGATATTGTGAGCCTCTAGAAAAGAACAAAAGAGCAACCACTTCATCTTGGTAATATGCAACTACACCACCAGATATCCTGAGGCCTTATCACTCAGGACCACCACTGCACCCAAAATTGCAGAAAAGCTAGTGGACTACTTTAGTCGCTTAGGTATTCCCAAGGAAATTCTTACAGATCGAGGAGCTAATTTCAGTGCTGAATTGTTGAAAGAACTATACAAGGTCCTAGGTGTTATAACTTTACATACCACCCTCTACCATCCACAAAGAGATGGGTTAGTGGAACATTTTAATCAGACTCTGAAATGCATAAGAAAGTTTGTAGATGATGAGGGTAGGGATTGGGACCATTATTTACCCCTCTTCCTTTTTGCATATTGTGAGGTGCCAAAGGCATCAACTGGCTCTCCTTCCTTGTCATATGGGTGGACCTCACATGGCCCTTTTAGATGTGGTAAAGGAAGCCTGGGAAGGAACACCACGGTAAAGCATGTTATACTGAATATATGACAAACTGTCTAAGAGAGTAGTGTCATATACAGCTAAGGCACATCACAACTGTGTGGTAGCTCTACAAAACAGAAGATCCTGTATGATGCTAAAATGCAAGAAAAGTCCTTTTAACAGGAGAAAAGTATTACTTCTACCCCTCTTCTGAGAACAAACTAAGGATGAATTGGCAGGGTCCCTTTATTATCAAAGAACATATAGGGCCAATTACCCTTAAGATCGAAGCCCTTGACAGTAAGACTAGGTCCAAAATCTATCATGCCAACCTGCAAAGAAATGGCATGCTAGATCAATCAGCAAGTCTTGTCTATTTGTGATTCCAGAAACTACTTATTTGACATGGAGATAGCTTATAAGAGGTTAGAACAACTAGAAGGCATCAGTGCCCTACATATCAGTTCAGAGTTGTCTGAAAGAGAGCAGAATGAATTATGAAGTTTATTACATCACTATGCTGTGACCTTTACCAGCATACCAGGAAAAGGTATTGGTGTACAGCAGGAAGGCTAGGTTTGCTGGCCAAGGCACCTAGCTTCACCTGAACTCTTTCCTTCTAGCTTACTTGAAAGGACAGAAATAAGAACCTTACCATAGTAAAGGAAAGGATTAAGACTTTTGGCTAGGCAGATTTACTGTGTGTTTTTTTTTTCAATTCAAAGTTTATTAACACATTTTCCACAATAACAGGCAGTTACAATGAGAATGAGGTAAAAGTACAGACCAATGTAGAGAGGTACCTGCCCAACCCACCCATCCTCTCCTTACTGCAGTAACCACACCTATTGTCCCTAAGTGCCAAGCTCTTACCTAAGAGCCTACATTGCCATTTAAACTGAGACATGATTAAGACTGAGCCAATGAAATTAGGAGTGAAGAGGATCCCAAATTTTAGTATATGCTGCAAATCTATTATGAAGACTAGCAATCGCTTTTGTAAGCAGGTTGGACAGGATTTAATTTACCCAGTCTTGGAAAGATGGGGAGGATTTGTCTTTCCAATGATGCAAAATAAGTTCTTAGCTGATAAGGCAAACATGGAAATATGAAACTTTCTTACTTAACTCTAATAGAAGACAGGTCCCTAAAAGTAACAAATATCAGAGTAAAATATCTTGGAGGCCCAGTAAAGGGTACAGGGAAGTCTTAATTGAATCCCATAAGAGAGAAACTTTGGGACAGGACCAGAACATGTGAAAAAGTGTTCCTTCTTCCTGCAAACACTTAATACAAATATTGGAATTCAAGAGACCCCATTTCTGTAATTTAACCGGAGTGTAATACAAGTTATGTAATATATGATATTGCATGAGACACAGTCTGTCTTGAGAAACATATTTATGTCAGGATCTCCACAGGGATTGCCAATCCAGATGGTATTGAGGGAGGATAGAGTTCCAGAATCTTGTGGGTCCAAAGGAACTCCCATCCCTATAAACAAAACCTGATATAATTTAGATATAACACCTGAAGATCCAATAAGTGGAGAAACTCAGGTATCAGGGCTGTGGCAGTCTGAGGAGGGGGTATTACTAAAATTATTGTAAGTAAGTGCCTTAACTGTATAACTTTAAAGTGAGAGGGAGCTGAATCTGAAATTTCCTGATAATATCTCCTACTGACAACCATTGCCCATCTTCATCCACGAGAGAGAGAGAAGTTTCCCATCCCCCAATTGGGACAACCATTGTCGGGGAATCTGGTTCTTATTAATAGTGAAAGATGAGGAATTCCAGATAGACTGGGCCAAGTCCAAGTGGGGAGTATATTGTAAAAATGAACACAATTGTGCATATACCTTTAAAGAGGTAAGTACTGTAGGGCATTCCTCAGTCATACGCACCTGGGAGATTTTAAGATAGAATAAGGTAAGGGGGTCCAGCTTCTTGGACTTAATTACATTCAATCCAATCCTAAGCCAAGCTGGTTGCTCTTTTTCTGTGCCAGGAGATACCCATCTCAGACATTTTGCTAAATGACTGGCCCAGTAGTATATAGCCAGATGGGGAATCTGTAAACCCCCCCTCAAGTTTTGGACCTGCCAATTTGTAATAGGCCAATCGAGGATACTTATCGGCCCAAATAAATCTAGTGAATATGCCGTGTAACTTTTTAAACCAGAGCAGTGGGATAAAAGTATTGAGAAGAGATAAAGGGTAAAAAAATTCTAGGAAATATATTCATCTTAATTATGTTGATCCAGCCCCATAATGAAATGGGAAGTTTGGACCACCTATCAAGGTCATGAATTATCAGCTGTGAGAGGGATTTCAGGTTTTCCCTGAACCATGATAGGGGGTTATGAGATAGTTTAATGCCCAAGTATTTGAATGACCTGGGAGTCCAGCATAAACCCAAGGGGCTAATATCATTTTTGAATATCTTATGGTTTAATGGGAAGAATAAGGATTTGCTAGCATTCAGTTTGTAGTTGGACAGGACACTAAATCTTGCTATTTCACTCAACAAGGCCAGTACAGAAGATATCGGATGAGATATCCACCTAGGGTACTAATGACTTGGCAAATGGGGAGCCAAAGGAAGTTCAGGAAGAGTTTAGGAAACTGTAGGGTCTCTACAAAGTAGCTACTTCCTGTCACTCTCAGAAGTACTACCTGTGAGAGGCAAGGAGAGCATAGGAGTGCATGCACCAGGAACTTTAACTCATGCTTGAAGAACTGGTGCTGTGAGGAAGGGTTTGGATTCATTGGTGACTGGGGACCCATCTGGAGGATGGAGGTTTGTTCAAGCCTGACGGCCTGCATCCATCCTGGAGGGAATCCAAGCACTCAATGATAAGTTTAAATGCTAAGCATTGACAAGCATTTAAACTAGCAAAGGGGTGGCAGGCCAGCAAGGATGATACCTACTTGCTCACCCCCACAGCTAGTAATGGAACCAGTGAACCAGAGGAGGGCTATCTCTGCAAGCAGTGTGCAAAAGATGGAGATTAGTGTCCAAAAGGTGGATAAGCAGAAAAAGGGCAAAATTCAGCAGAAGGGCAGACAGCAAGGAGAACCAGGGATAAATGACAACCAAGGAAGGGCTGGAGAGAACAGTGAAGCAGTCTAGGGAGGTAAAATCATGGAAGCCATGTGTGCAAAATGCCAGGAGCCTTAGCAACAAGATGGAAGATCTGAGGCTGTCATGGTACAGTCAGACCTGGACATTGTGGCCATCACTGAAACCTGGTGTAATGATAACCATGACTGGGAGATGGCCATACCTGGCTACAACATATTCAGAAGAGACAGAGCAGGCAGGAAGGGAGGAGGAGTGGCACTGTATGTGAAAAATGACATAAGGGCCACACAGATCCAGGAGGAACAAATGGGGAGAGATACTGTGGGTTAAGCTGGAAAGGAAAATGGGGCCAGCCATCCGACAGGTGTGGTCTATAGACCACCAGCCCAGGAGGAAGAAACAGATAGGAGTTGATGCTAGCCATCCAAAGGATGGCAGACAATGTGTGAGGTAGTACTGGTTGGAGACTTCAATATACCAGACGTGGACTGGAGCATCCCAGCAGCAGCATCAACTAGGAGCAGATTTATCCTGGACTCCCTTCAGGGTGCCTTCCTCAAGCAACTGGTCATGGAACCAACTCGGCAGAAGGCAATACTGGACCTTGTGCTCACAAACAGGGACAGTGTGATGGGGGTAACAGTGGGGGAGCACCTGGGTAACAGTGACCACCAGTCATTGTGGTTTGAAATCACAGAAAGAGCAGAACCAAACCACACAAAAACACGTATCCTGGATTTTAGGGGGGCAGACTTTGGGAAAATGGGGAGATGCTTGAAAGGCATTAAGGGGAATGGGACAGGAATCAGGGATTGAGGAACAGTGGTAGTATTTAAAATGGGGATTATAAGAACTTAACAGAAATTATAACGTAAGCAGGCCATTATGTTAAAGAGTGAAAAGAAAGAGGAGACCCCATTATGGTTTTCCCAAAAGAGGTAGCAAAAGAAAGTGAAAAGTTAAAAAAGATTGCATTCAGGGAATACAAAGACACAGAGCAGAGGGGATAGGGAGAAGTACCAGGAGAAACAAGGGAGGCAGGGAAGTCAGTAAGGAAGCCAAAGCTCAGACAGAAGAACACATTGCAAAATCAGTGGTTAAGGGGACAAAACCTTTTACAGGTACATAAGTGAAAAAGAAGGACAAAGGAGGGATAGTGAGACTGAAGGGGAGGATGGGAGCAGCGTGGAGGATGACAGTGTGCTGACATATTGAACAGGTATTTCTGCTCAGTCTTTACTCAAGGAAGAGGGGTAATGGGTCTGAAGGAGTACAAGGGTGAGAATGGTGCAGAAATGGACACAAGTCCCTTTACACGAAGGGTCCTGAAGGAACTGGAAGTAATAAGAGCTGATAAAGCAAGGCCAGATGGGTGCACCCCAGGGTCCTTAAAGAACTAAGAGAGGTGGTGGCTGAACCTCTGGCTATCCTGTTCAGCCAATCACTGGAAACAGGGAGGTACCCAAAGACTGGAGGACAGCAGATGTAGTCCCTTTATACAAAAGTGGGAACAAAGAGGAAGCAGGGAACTACAGACCAGCCAGCCTCACCTCGGTAGTGGGAAAGATCATGGGCAGCACTACTGAAGGAGAGATTGGTGGAACATCCGGTTGTCAATGGACCACAGGACCCAAGGCAGCATGGTTTCACCAGGGAGGTCGTGTCAGACCAACCTCATTGAATTTTTGACTGGGTGACTAGGAGGTGGATCAGGGAGGGCAGTGGACATGGCCTCATCTGGACTTCAGCAAGGCTTTGACACTGTGCCACATAGAAGACTATTACACAAACTGGGGAATATGGGTGTGGGCAGGACAGTAGTGTGGTGGGTAGGTAACTGGCTGGGTGGCAGGACACAGAGGGTGGTGGTAAATGGCTGTCACCCACAGAGGAAGAGTGACCAGTGGGGTACCACAGGGATCAGTGCTGGGACCGGTCCTATTCAACATCTTCATCAGTGACATTGCACAGGATATAGAAGGCAGAATTTCACTGTTCGCTGATGACACAAAGCTCTGTAACAGAGTAGACACACCAGAGGGTGTAGACAGAATGAGAAGGGACCTGCAGAAACTTGAAGAATGGTCAAGGTTTGGCAGTTGAAATTCAATGCAAAGAAGTGCAAGATAATGCATATGGGGCACAAAAATCCTGGCACAATATATCAGTTGGGGTGAGGATATAGCATGCACCAAGCAGGAAGGGATCTTGGGGTTGTCATCTCTGATGACCTCAAGGTAGGGAAACAGTGTGACAAGGCATCAGGTAAAGCAAATAGGATGCTGGGATGTATAGGCAGGGCATCACCAGCAGGAAAAGGGGGAGGTCATAATCTCGCTATACAAGACACTAGTGAGGCCCCACCTGGAGTACAGTGTACAGTTCTGGAGACCATACCCACGTAAGGACATAGACAGGGTAGAGAAGGTTCAGAGGAGGGCAACAAAGATGGTGCATGGATTGCATCACAAGTCCTATGAAGACAGGTTGAAGGAACTGAACATGTACTCCCTGGAGGAGAGGAGGAGAGAGGGATATGATAGAGACATACAAGTATCTTACAGGGAGGAACAGGGTGCAGGAAAACACTATTTTAAGCGAAAAGATGTTTCAGGACTAGAGGGCATGGGATATATTTAGCATCAATGAATTTGGGTGCCTTTATCATTAAAGCTTGAGTTGCAGGAAGAGACATTGAAGAGTTAATAGACTCAGGAAGTTGTCAAAGTCTCATAAGAGCTGATTTAGTAATGATGGTACCACAAGAGACTCTTGACTCACTGGATAATTTGCATATATGGGGTGTACACCAATATCTCACCATGGAACTAGAAACAATAAATGGTATGCAGAGGTTTTAGTGGTGAGGGTGGTACCTACCTTGCCAGTTCCACTAATCATAGGCCAAGACCACCTTCTGACTTTAATTATTTGGTCCTGATCTGTGATTCCTCCTAGTAGCAGTGACAACTAGAGCACAGAAACAACAGAAGGAGAAATGGAACTGTTTCCTTTTGAAAATGAGATATTTGAGACTGTAAACAAACCCAGAAAACACGGGTTGAAAAGAAGAAGCTGCAGAGAGCTTTGAAGAAAGAACATATGCATGTGGACATTAAAAACTCTATGCCTACTGTGTATTTACCTGATGTTGTCAAAGAAGAGCATGATGATATAACCTTAAAAAAGTTTTTTTTTTCAGCCAGCAAAGAAGGTAATTCTGAGGCCCCTATGGTGCAAGAACAAAATGGTATCCTATATAGAGTGTGTACCAACCTTGTTACTAATGAAAAGGTAGAACAATTGTTAGTCCCCATAAAGTATAGAAAAGATGTGTTATTTCTATGATATGATCTCCCTAGTGCAGGACATGCAGGCAGGGACAGGACCACTGCAAGGATATTGTAGTGATTTTACTGGCCTGGAGTACACGAGGATATGGCTTTCTATTGTAAAACCTGTCCTGAATGTCAACAAATAGGACAGGTTAAGAATAAAGAAAAAGTGCCTTTAATGTCCCTTCCTTTGATTACCCAACCTTTTGAGCATATTGCCATGGATATTGTGAGCCTCTAGAAAAGAACAAAAAGAGCAACCACTTCATCTTGGTAATATGCAACTACACCACCAGATATCCTGAGGCCTTATCACTCAGGACCACCACTGCACCCAAAATTGCAGAAAAGCTAGTGGACTACTTTAGTCGCTTAGGTATTCCCAAGGAAATTCTTACAGATCGAGGAGCTAATTTCAGTGCTGAATTGTTGAAAGAACTATACAAGGTCCTAGGTGTTATAACTTTACATACCACCCTCTACCATCCACAAAGAGATGGGTTAGTGGAACATTTTAATCAGACTCTGAAATGCATAAGAAAGTTTGTAGATGATGAGGGTAGGGATTGGGACCATTATTTACCCCTCTTCCTTTTTGCATATTGTGAGGTGCCAAAGGCATCAACTGGGTTCTCCCCTTCTCCTTGTCATATGGGTGGACCTCACATGGCCCTTTAGATGTGGTAAAGGAAGCCTGGGAAGGGAACACCACGGTAAAGCATGTTAATATACTGGAATATATGACACAACTGTCTAAGAGAGTAGTGTCATATACAGCTAAGGCACATCACAACTGTGTGGTAGCTCTACAAAAACAGAAGATCCTGTATGATGCTAAAATGCAAGAAAAGTCCTTTTTAACAGGAGAAAAGTATTACTTCTACTCCCCTCTTCTGAGAACAAACTAAGGATGAATTGGCAGGGTCCCTTTATTATCAAAGAACATATGGGGCCAATTACCCCTTAAGATCGAAGCCCTTGACAGTAAGACAGGTCCAAAAATCTATCATGCCAACCTGCTAAAGAAATGGCATGCTAGATCAATCAGCAAGTCTTGTCTATTTGTGATTCCAGAAACTACTTATTTTGACATGGAGATAGCTTATAAGAGGTTAGAACAACTAGAAGGCATCAGTGCCCTACATATCAGTTCAGAGTTGTCCGAAAGAGAGCAGAATGAATTATGAAGTTTATTACATCACTATGCTGTGACCTTTACCAGCATACCAGGAAAAGGTATTGGTGTACAGCAGGAAGGCTAGGTTTGCTGGCCAAGGCACCTAGCTTCACCTGAACTCTTTCCTTCTAGCTTACTTGAAAGGACAGAAATAAGAACCTTACCATAGTAAAGGAAAGGATTAAGACTTTTGGCTAGGCAGATTTACTGTGTGTTTTTTTTTTCAATTCAAAGTTTATTAACACATTTTCCACAATAACAGGCAGTTACAATGAGAATGAGGTAAAAGTACAGACCAATGTAGAGAGGTACCTGCCCAATCCACCCATCCCTCTCCTTACTGCAGTAACCACACCTATTGTCCCCTAAGTGCCAAGCTCTTTACCTAAGAGCCTACATTGCCATTTAAACTGAGACATGATTAAGACTGAGCCAATGAAATTAGGGAGTGAAGAGGATCCCAAATTTTAGTATATGCTGCAAATCTATTATGAAGACTAGCAATCGCTTTTTGTAAGCAGGTTGGACAGGATTTAATTTACCCAGTCTTGGAAAGATGGGGAGGATTTGTCTTTCCAATGATGCAAAATAAGCTTCTTAGCTGATAAGGCAAACATGGAAATATGAAACTTTCTTACTTTAACTCTAATAGAAGACAGGTCCCCTAAAAGGCAAATATCAGGAGTAAAATACTCTTGGAGGCCCAGTAAAGGGTACAGGGAAGTCTTAATTGAATCCCATAAGAGAGAAACTTTGGGACAGGACCAGAACATGTGAAGAAGTGTTCCTTCTTCCTGCAAACACTTAATACAAATATTGGAATTCAAGAGACCCCATTTCTGTAATTTAACTGGAGTGTAATACAAGTTATGTAATATATGATATTGCATGAGACACAGTCTGTCTTGAGAAACATATTTATGTCAGGATCTCCACAGGGATTGCCAATCCAGATGGTATTGAGGGAGGATAGAGTTCCAGAATCTTGTGGGTCCAAAGGAACTCCCATATCCCCTGTAAAACAAAACCTGATATAATTTAGATATAACACCTGAAGATCCAATAAGTGGAGAAACCTCAGGTATCAGGGCTGTGGCAGTCTGGGAGGGGGGTATTACCAAAAATTATTGTAAGTAAGTGCCTTAACTGTATAACTTTAAAGTGAGAGGGAGCCGGAATCTGAAATTTCCTGATAATATCTCCTACTGACAACCATTGCCCATCTTCATCCATGAGAGAGAGAGAGAAGTTTCCCATCCCCCAATTGGGACAACCATTGACGGGGAATCTGGTTCTTATTAATAGTGAAAGATGAGGAATTCCAGATAGACTGGGCCAAGTCCAAGTGGGGAGTATATTGTAAAAATGAACACAATTGTGCATATACCTTTAAAGAGGTAAGTACTGTAGGGCATTCCTCAGTCATACGCACCTGGGAGATTTTAAGATAGAATAAGGTAAGGGGGTCCAGCTTCTTGGACTTAATTACATTCAATCCAATCTTAAGCCAAGCTTGGTTGCTTCTTTTTCTGTGCCAGGAGATACCCATCTCAGACATTTTGCTAAATGACTGGCCCAGTAGTATATAGCCAGATGGGGAATCTGTAAACCCCCTCAAGTTTTGACCTGCTAATTTGTAATAGGCCAATCGAGGATACTTATCGCCCAAATAAATCTAGTGAATATGCCGTAACTTTTAAACCA
This sequence comes from Neoceratodus forsteri, assembly GCA_016271365.2. Taxonomy (NCBI): domain Eukaryota; kingdom Metazoa; phylum Chordata; order Ceratodontiformes; family Ceratodontidae; genus Neoceratodus; species Neoceratodus forsteri. The sequence continues at coordinate 249,662,112 of CM028130.1, read as the reverse complement.
GAGCAGTGGGATAAAAGTATTGAGAAGAGATAAAGGGTAAAAAAATTCTAGGAAATATATTCATCTTAATTATGTTGATCCAGCCCCATAATGAAATGGGAAGTTTGGACCACCTATCAAGGTCATGAATTATCAGCTGTGAGAGGGATTTCAGGTTTTCCCTGAACCATGATAGGGGGTTATGAGATAGTTTAATGCCCAAGTATTTGAATGACCTGGGAGTCCAGCATAAACCCAAGGGGCTAATATCATTTTTGAATATCTTATGGTTTAATGGGAAGAATAAGGATTTGCTAGCATTCAGTTTGTAGTTGGACAGGACACTAAATCTTGCTATTTCACTCAACAAGGCCAGTACAGAAGATATCGGATGAGATATCCACCTAGGTACTAATGACTTGGCAAATGGGGAGCCAAAGGAAGTTCAGGAAGAGTTTAGGAAACTGGGGAAGGGTCTCAAGCAAGTAGCTACTTCTGTCACTTTCTCAGAAGTACTACCTGTGAGAGGCAAGGGAGAGCATAGGAGTGCATGCACCAGGAACTTTAACTCATGCTTGAAGAACTGGTGCTGTGAGGAAGGGTTTGATTCATTGGTGACTGGGGACCCATCTGGAGGGATGGAGGGTTTGTTCAAGCCTGACGGCCTGCATCCATCCTGGAGGGAATCCAAGCACTCAATGATAAGTTTAAATGCTAACATTGACAAGCATTTAAACTAGCAAAGGGGTGGCAGGCCAGCAAGGATGATACCTACTTGCTCACCCCCCACAGCTAGTAATGGAACCAGTGAACCAGAGGAGTGGCTATCTCTGCAAAGCAGTGTGCAAAAGATGGAGATTAGTGTCCAAAAGGTGGATAAGCAGAAAAGGGGCAAAATTCAGCAGAAGGGCAGACAGCAAGGAGAACCAGGGATAAATGACAACCAAGGAAGGGGCTGGAGTAGAACAGTGAAGCAGTCTAGGGAGGTAAAATCATGGAAGCCATGTGTGCAAATGCCAGGAGCCTTAGCAACAAGATGGAAGATCTGGAGGCTGTCATGGTACAGTCAGACCTTGGACATTGTGGCCATCACTGAAACCTGGTGTAATGATAACCATGACTGGGAGATGGCCATACCTGGCTACAACATATTCAAGAAGAGACAGAGCAGGCAGGAAGGGAGGAGGAGTGGCACTGTATGTGAAAAATGACATAAGGGCCACACAGATCCAGGAGGAACAAAATGGGGAGAGATACTGTGGGTTAAGCTGGAAAGGAAAATGGGGCCAGCCATCCGCACAGGTGTGGTCTATAGACCACCAGCCCAGGAGGAAGAAACAGATAGAGTTGATGCTAGCCATCCAAAGGATGGCAGACAAGGGTGAGGTAGTACTGGTTGGAGACTTCAATATACCAGACGTGGACTGGAGCATCCCAGCAGCAGCATCAACTAGGAGCAGATTTATCCTGGACTCCCTTCAGGGTGCCTTCCTCAAGCAACTGGTCATGGAACCAACTCGGCAGAAGGCAATACTGGACCTTGTGCTCACAAACAGGGACAGTGTGATGGGGGTAACAGTGGGGGAGCACCTGGGTAACAGTGACCACCAGACATTGTGGTTTGAAATCACAGAAAGAGCAGAACCAAACCACACAAAAACACGTATCCTGGATTTTAGGGGGGCAGACTTTGGGAAAATGGGGAGATGCTTGAAAGAGGCATTAAGGGGAATGGGACAGGAATCAGGGATTGAGGAACAGTGGGCAGTATTTAAAATGGGGATTATAAGAACAACAGAATTATGCATTAAGCAGGTTAGCAAGAGGAAAAGAAAGAGGAGACCCATTATGGTTTCCCCAAAGAGGTAGCAAAAGAAAGTGAAAGCTAAAAAGATTGCATTCAGGGAATACAAAAAGACACAGGCAGAGGGGGATAGGGAGAAGTACCAGGAGAAACAAAGGGAGGCAGGGAAGTCAGTAAGGAAGCCAAAGCTCAGACAGAAGAACACATTGCAAAATCAGTGGTTAAGGGGACAAAACCTTTACAGGTACATAAGTGAAAAAAAGGGACAAAGGAGGGATAGTGAGACTGAAGGGGAGGATGGGAGCAGCGTGGAGGATGACAACAGTAAAGCTGGGACATTGAACAGGTATTTCTGCTCAGTCTTTACTACAAGGAAGAGGGGTAATGGGTCTGGAAGGAGTACAGTAAGTGAGAATGGTGCAGAAATGGACACAAGTCCCTTTACACGAAAAGGGTCCTGAAGGAACTGGAAGTAATAAGAGCTGATAAAGCAATGGGGCCAGATGGGTGCACCCCAGGGTCCTTAAAGAACTAAGAGAGGTGGTGGCTGAACCTCTGGCTATCCTGTTCAGCCAATCACTGGAAACAGGGAGGTACCCAAAGACTGGAGGACAGCAGATGTAGTCCCTTATACAAAAGTGGGAACAAAGAGGAAGCAGGGAACTACAGACCAGTCAGCCTCACCGGTAGTGGGAAAGACTGGGAAGCACTACTGAAGGAGAGATTGGTGGAACATCTGGTTGTCAATGGACTACAGGACCCAAGGCAGCATGGTTTCACCAGGGAGGTCACGTCAGACCAACCTCATTGAATTTTTTGACTGGGTGACTAGGGAGGTGGATCAGGGGAAGGCAGTGGACATGGCCTATCTGGACTTCAGCAAGGCCTTTGACACTGTGCCACATAGAAGACTATTACACAAACTGGGGAATATGGGTGTGGGCAGGACAGTAGTGTGGTGGGTAGGTAACTGGCTGGGTGGCAGGACACAGAGGGGTGGTGGTAAATGGCTGTCACTCCACAGAGGGAAGAGTGACCAGTGGGGTACCACAGGGATCAGTGCTGGACCGGTCCTATTCAACATCTTCATCAGTGACATTGCACAGGATATAGAAGGCAGAATTTCACTGTTCGCTGATGACACAAAGCTCTGTAAAAGAGTAGACACACCAGAGGGTGTAGACAGAATGAGAAGGGACCTGCAGAAACGTGAAGAATGGTCAAGGGTTTGGCAGTTGAAATTCAATGCAAAGAAGTGCAAGATAATGCATATGGGGTACAAAAATCCTGGCACAATATATCAGTTGGGGGGTGAGGATATAGCATGCACCAAGCAGGAAAGGATCTTGGGGTTGTCATCTCTGATGACCTCAAGGTAGGGAAACAGTGTGACAAGGCATCAGGTAAAGCAAATAGGATGCTGGGATGTATAGGCAGGGGCATCACCAGCAGGAAAAAGGGAGGTCATAATCTCGCTATACAAGACACTAGTGAGGCCCCACCTGGAGTACAGTGTACAGTTCTGAGACCATACCCACGTAAGGACATAGACAGGGTAGAGAAGGTTCAGAGGAGGGCAACAAAGATGGTGCATGGATTGCATCACAAGTCCTATGAAGACAGGTTGAAGGAACTGAAATGTACTCCCTGGAGGAGAGGAGGAGAGAGGGATATGATAGAGACATACAAGTATCTTACAGGGAGGAACAGGGTGCAGGAAAACACTATTTTTAAGCGAAAAGATGTTTCAGGACTAGAGGGCATGGGATGAAGTTGGAGGGAGGACGATTCAGAGGAAACATGAGAAAGAATTTCTTCACAGAACGGGTGGTGGACAAGTGGAACACCCTGCAGAGGAAGGGTGGGGGCTGAAACAATCACGGGATTTAAGAATGCATGGGATAGACATAAAGGAATTCTAGAGGTCAGGGGTAAGGGGAAATAGACTTCTAGGAAAACAAACTGAACTTACAAGCTCAAATGGGCAGACTAGGTGGGCCATAGGCCCTTATCTGCCGACACTGTCTATGTATCTATGTATCTATGTATAAATGTATCAGCAAATCATCCGCTTATGCAGTGACTTTAATTTCATGATGCCCAACCCAAATGCCTTTTATGGAAACATTATTGAGAATATTTTGGATGAGAGGTTCCAGATATAGATTAAATAACAGAGGAGATAAGGGACATCCCTGTCTAGTCCCTGAATGGAGTGGAAAAGATTTGGAGAAGGCCCCGTTCCCAGAGATCCTTGCTGTAGGAGTTTTATATAATGTAGCAATCCAGGATATGAATTCAGAAGGGAATTGAAAAGCTTCCAGAACTCAAAATAAAAAGTTCCAATTCACTCGATCAAATGCCTTCTCGGCATCCAGGGAAACCAGTCTCGCAGGGAACTCGACGTCCCTGGTAGCCGAGAAAACATGAGATATGGTACGCAAATGATCAGATGATGAGCGCCCTTTCATAAATCCCACCTGGTATGTACCTATTAACTCAAGGAGAACTACAGTTAACCTGTTAGCTAGTATCTTCGAGAGAATTTTAATATCCTGATTTAGATGGGAAATAGGTATGTAGCTCTGAACAAGCTCAGGATCTTTATCTGGTTTAGGGAGAAGAACAATCAGGGCCTCAAAGAGGTGAGGATCTGCCCCTGCTCCAGTTAGAATATATTGAAATAAATGATTAAGTACTGGTAATAAAATATCCCAAAAAACTTTGTAAAATAGGGAGGAGAATCCGTTGGGTCCTGGGACTTTGTCTGCAGGTAATCCACTAATAACATCAGCAATTTCCTCCTGTGATATAGGGGCAACCAGAAAACCCTTGTGTTGCTCTGAGAGGGAGGGCAGATGGGAATCCCTCAGATAACTCTCTGTGCTCCCAGGACAGGGAGGATACTCTGTGTCACTGTACAACCTTGCATAATATAGGGCAAATTCTTGCACTGTTTCAGTAGGAGATACTTTCAGGGACCTGTCTGCCATTGCCCTGATCGGAGGGAGAAATCTCATCGATTCTTGTTGCTTAATAAGCAATGCCAGTCGGCGCCCTGCCTTCTCTCCTTGATCCGCGTAATTAGCTCTTTTACGAATAATAGCTAATTCTGCTTTTTCCCAAAGTAACTCTAAATATCTATCTTTCAACACTAGGAGTTTCCTCTTGTCTTCATCTGAGGCATTAGCAGAAAAATTATTTTCAAGTGACCTAATCTGGGACAGTAATGATAATAATTCCTTCTCCTGTGTTCTTTTCCTACCCGCCGCCATACTAATAAGGATCCCTCTCATGAAAGCCTTAAAGGTCCCCCACAAAATATCCAGCTTTACACTGTCTAGAGGGTTGGATAAAAAAAAAAAGACTCAATTTGCTCCCTCATGAGCTTGCAATATTTAGCATCTTTAAGAAGTTGTTCATTAAGTTTCCATCTGGTATCCCTGTTAGGTAAATTAAGGAATGCCAATTTACACAACACCAATGAATGGTCGGAGACAGGGCCAGGTTGAATCAAGGAAGTCTTAACCCCAGGTAGGAGAACCTGAGAAATAAATATGTAATCAATGCGGGACTGCGAGCCGTGCACCATTGACCTGAAAGTAAACTCCCTAGAATCAGGGTGCAAGACACACCAGACATCGCAGAGCCCGCAATGGTCTACTAGGTCTTTAAAAGCCCTCTGCCCCGGAGTGACCACCCCCGGTCCACTACCTGACCTATCAAGATTAGAATCTACAACTTGATTAAAGTCACCCCCCAAAATAATCCTGATGGGAAGCATTGGGAGAATAACAGATATGAGTCTCATAAAAAACCCTGAATCATCTATATTAGGGCCATATATAGTACCAAGTAAAAGTGGCACTGTGTGTTGTTTTTATTTTGTACACAGAGGGATTGTTACTGTTTGTTGCTAACATTTTATTGCTTTATTTTTCTCTGATTCACATTGCTGTTGCTGGGTATACCTTCTGCTGCATTATTACAAGGTGTGCCTGCAGGTCTGTGCTAACAGATTACTGCTGTAATCTTCTGATTCAAATTGTCTTTTGCAAGGTATATCTTCTGTTACTGCTTTATTTTTCTCTGTAGCAAAATGTTTTTTACAGGGTATATCTTCTGTGAAATTATCACAGGTGGTGCTTAAATTTTTGTGACTTTTTATCATTAGGCTAAGCAAAATTACTGTTTACCCATATTTATTTATTTATTTATTTTTTACTGAAAAGGTTTTTTTGTCTCAGAGATGTTGCAGTCTCCTTCTCACATTGAAGACAGGGAGAGTGAGAAAGCAGCCACAGCTTCCTTGAATCAAGGAGGTTATTTTCTAGGCTACACTGAGCTGAATTATTACTTTTTGGACCTGTATAATTAGCTAGTATTGATTCAGTTTTTGGGGTGGACTTTTCTTAGTTTTAACTTTAATTTGCCAGGGAGGAACTGTAGCTGGGAGATATTTGCAGTCAGTTGTGACTAGACCTGTTACTTAGCCTTTGTGAAATAGGTGTCTGAAAGGAAGGAAGGCACTCCTCGGGGTGGAGGATAAGAGTTGTAGGTGATTGTTTCTGGACAGCATAGGTTTAAACACCAAAATAGAGCAGTCGATAGGGAGAAGGGCAGGGGTAAATGGAGAAAAAGACAAAGGCAGTAGGGACAGGGATGGGGCAAAAAGAAATAAAGCCATAAAAAAATGGAGGGTAATGAGTACCAATGCCCGTAGTCTAGGTAAGAAGCTCCCTGAAATGGTGGCCTTGATGGAAGAGGGATGCCTGAATATTGTGGCAATCACAGAAAAATGGTCCACAGAGAACCATGACTGGGATGTCAACATACCAGGGTACACAATCTACAGGAGAGACACGGAGGGAAGAAGAGGAGGAGGAGTAGCTCTCTATGTAAGGGGAAGGATAAAAGCAACAGAACTAAAGGGTAAACAGGGAGGAGAAGAGGCACTGTGGGTCACCCTGGAGACTGGAAATGGCTCCACAGTCCACACAGGGGATGTATACAGACCCCCATCTCAGGGAGAGGAAATGGACAAGGAAATGATAGAAGACATCCTTGGGATGGCAGAGAAAGGGAAGATATTGCTGATGGGGGACCTGAATATGCCAGATGTTGACTGGAGCACCTTTGCTGCAGCCACATCCAAGAGCAGGGCCATTCTCGATGCCCTACAGGGGGCATGCCTCAGACAGCTAGTTTTGGAACCCACTCAGGAGAGAGCAATCTTAGACCTGGTACTCTCAAATAGGGATGGAGAGAGGATCTCTGATCTTGAAGTGGGTAGCCATCTGGGAACAAGCGACCACCAAACAGTGTGGTTCATGATAAACTTAGCTGTAGAGTCAAGCCACACAAAAGTGAAGGTACTGGACTTCAGAGGTGGCTGATTTTGTTAAAATGGGAGGTGCCTCAGAAAAGCACTAGCAAACAGGCAAGAAGGTGAGGTGGAGCAACAATGGGAAACATCAAAACTGCCATCACAGAGGCAACAAGTCTTTGTGTGAAGCAAATAAACAAATCAAAACGAAAGAAAAAAAACACTATGGTTCTCAAAAGAAGTGGCGGGGATGGTAAGGGGAAAAAAGACAGCATTCAGGAAGCATAAGGAAACACAGAAGGAACAGGACAGACAACTGTACCAGTTAAAGCAGAAGGAAGTGGGTAAGGCAGTCAGAATAGCAAAGGCCCAAATGAAGGAAAAGATAGCCAACTCAGTTAAGAAGGGGGATAAAATCTTTTATAGGTACAATAGTGAGCAAAGAAAGACTAAGGCAGGGATACTGAGGCTGAACAAATAGGAAGGCGGTTGGGCAGAGAGTGACAGTGAAAAAGCAGGGATACTGAGCGAATACTGGGAAATACCAAATCCGGTCTGTAGAAACACTCTGGATGGGGGGTTGATATTAGTCCTTTCAGAGAAGAATGGGTCCTGAAAGAACTCTTAAAACTGAAGGTGGATAAAGCAATAGGACCTGATGGTATTCACCCCAGAATTTTAAAAGAACCAAGGGAAGACCTAGTAATACCACTGACTACCCTTTTTAATAAATCATGGGAGGATGGGGTGGTACCTGAGGACTGGAGAAAGGTGGATGTGATTCCCCTTCACAAAAGTAGGAGCAAGACAGAGGCAGAAAACTACAGGCCTGTCAGTTTGACCTCAGTGGTAGGGAAAATGATTGAATCACTTCGGAAGGAAAGAATTGTTGAGTACCTAGAGGCCAGTGGGGCACAGGACCCAAGGCAGCATGGATTCACGGTGGGAAGGTCATGTCAGATAAATCTAATTGATTTCTTTGACTGGGTGGTCAAAGCAGTAGACCAGGGAGGGGCTGTGGACATGCCCTACCTAGACTTTAGCAAGGCATTTGACACAATCCCGCACAAAAGATTAATAAACAAATTAGCCAGCCTGGGAGTGGGTCCTAGGGTGGTAGCCTGGGTAAAACACTGGTTGGACAACAGGACACAGCAGGTAATAGTAAATGGAGTCCACAGTGAAGAAAGGAGGGTTACTAGTGGGGTACCGCAGGGCTCAATACTAGGGCCAGTCCTTTTTAATGTCTTTATAAGTGACATTGCAGAGGGACTAGAAGGGAAAGTATGTCTCTTTGCAGATGACACAAAGATCTGCAACAGGGTTGATACACAAGGTGGGGTGGAAAGGATGAAAAGGGACTTGGCAAGGTTGGAGCAAGGTTGTATGGCAGCATAGATTCAATCTAAAGAAGTGCAAAGTAATGCACCTGGGAAACAAAAACCCAGGGGAAGAGTACACAATGGGGGGGTGAGATACTGACAACAACAAAAATGGAAAGGGACCTGGGGGTAGTCATATCAGATGACCTAAAGGTGGGCCAGTAATGTGAGAAGGCAGTAAGGAGGGCTAGAGGGATACTGGAATGCATAGGGGGAGGCATCACCAGTAGAAAACAGGACGTTGTTGGCCCTCTGTACAGACAGTTGGTAAGACCACATCTGGAGTACTGTGTCATTGGAGACCCCATCTCCACAAAGACATAGACAGGGTGGAGGCTGTCCAGAGGAGGCAACCAAAATGATGCAGGGTCTGCATCAGAAGACATATGAAGAAAGATTAAAGGAACTAAAGATATATAGCCTCGAGGAAATGAGGGGGAGGGACATGATAGAAACTTTCAAATACCTCAAGGGAATCAACAAAGTCGAAGAGGGTAGCATCTTTCAGAAAAAGAGATGTGCAAAAACAAGGGGGCACAATTTGAAGATAGAGGGGGGGATGGCTCAGAGGTAATGTGAAGAAGTATTTCTTCACAGAGAGGGTTGTGGATACATGGAACAGCCTTCCTGAGGAGGTCTTAGAGTCTAAAACAGTGGGGGAATTCAAAAATGAATGGGACAGACATAAGGCAATTCTAGTGCGGGGTAGAAGGAAGTAGGCTGCTGGTTAACTAGGATCTGCAGCTTATCCGTTAGGTAGGGAAATGGGCAGACTAGGTGCGCTAAGCGGTCCTTATCTGCCGTCAAATTCTATGTTTCTATGTAATTCAGACAGATTCTGCTCCCATTCAATAAAAGTCTTATTGATTGCCAGAACTTGTGAGGGATGATGTAGACTTGGAAATCAAAAAGTTGAAACAGCTTGGTATAATTGAGCCCTCTGTCAGCTCTTGGTCTTCACTTATAGTGGTGGTGCCAAAAAAGGAAGGTAGCATACACCTATGCCTCTATTTCAGATGGTTAAATCAAGTGTCACAATTTGACAGGTATCCCATCCCAAGAATTTATGACATTCTTGATCAGATTGGGCCGATTCAGTACATTTCAACACTTGATTTAATCAAAGGCTACTGGCAGATCCCACTAGAACAATCATCAAGAGAGAAAACAGCTTTCAGTACACCGCATGGTCTGTATCAATTTGTGTACATGCCTTTTGGGTTGCACAGTGCACCTCAACCTTCCAAAGGTTTATGGACCGATTGCTACTACCCCATGGAGAATAATGCTCAGCCTACTTAGATGATGTGGTGATATTTAGCCCTGATTGGACCACACATCTTCATCACCTTGCCAATGTCATTAAGACACAGGATGCAGGATTAACCATTAATCCTTCTAAATGTATTCTAGCAGCTCAAGAAAACAGGTACTTTGGTTTTATTCTGGGACATGGGATGGTTAAACCTGAAATTAAGAAGGTGGAGGCGTTTGCCAAATGTCCAGTACCAGAGACAAAAACATGTCCATTCTTTTCTGGGCCTAGCAGGATATTATAGGTGCTTCATTCCAAACTTTGCCACTATAGCTGCCCCCCTGACCAATTTAACCAGTAAGCAAGTTCTCAACAGAGTACCTTGGTCTCCAGCTTGTGAAGAGGCATTTCACATGATCAAAGCTGCATTGTGTGCCTCTCCTGTCTTGAGATCTTCTGATTTCACACAATCATTCGAGGTTCATGCTGACACCTCAGAAACTGGTTTGGGAGCTGTGCTTAGCCAAACCATCAAAGGGGAAGAACATCCTATTATTTATATCAGTCAGAAATTGTTTCCCTGAGAGATGCAATACGCTACTATCAAGAAGGAGTGTCTGGCCATCAAGTGAGCTATTGAAGCCCTTAAATTCTATTTATGGGGTAGACACTTTACCTTAATCACAGATCAGAACCCTCTTTTTTGGTTGCAACAGATGAAAGATAAAAATGCATGGGTCCTTCGCTGGTACCTGGCATTGCAGCTCTATAACTTTGAAATAAAACATAGACCTGGAAGCCAACACAAAACGCTTGACTATCTGTTGTGTCATGGAGCTAATTAGCTGTCTAAATCATAATTCATGTAGTTGTGACATCAAACCCCAGGGCAAATTGTTGTATGTGTAGTATAAGGTAGTGTACTGTTATACTATCAGTTTTATTTTTCTTAAGGTACCCTGGGGTGGAGCTTCTGTGAAGGTGGGTGGAAGCTCTTACCCCCATCCTCTTTGGGATGTGGTTCACAAACCTTAGGTAAAACTATTGGTTTGTTCTTGAGTAGTGGGGTGTGTGATAGTCAGGGACAAAAAACATTTTTGGACCACCACTGGAGTAATCTCTGCAGCTCTATCTTTTCTGTAACCCTTACTGCAGTGGATTGACTACCTGCTGCCATATTACCTTGCATGTGTTTCTTTCTTCAAAGCCTAAAAAGAGTATTAATTCCAGTGATGTGTTTAACCCCACCCTTCCTCTTCTGTATATTGCCAAAACACATTGTTTTGTCTGCCCATTTAAAAGGTAAAAAGTCATTTTTTTCCCATTTTCTGTGTACATTTATTAATAAAGCTGCATGATACATGTGTAAATAGGAGAAAAAACACAGGGAAACAGAGAAAATTATAGCGTGTGCTTTTAGAGCCAGTAGTAGCCATGCTCTGTTCTGCTGAGAGAAAATGTCTCTCTCTGCATCTGCTTTTACTGTAGATGCTGTTTTGTGTTTTACCCCTTTCTCTTTGTCTAAAAAGGGTTAGCTACTGAAACCCTTCTCTTTTGTGAAATGTCAGGCTAATTGGGAGAAGTGCTCCCTCTCGCATGTTCAAGAGGAGCTAGCACTATGTGTAGCCTGCAAGGTAGCCAGTGGACATTAAAAATACCCTTTTATTCTTTCATTATGCTGTAGACTCACTGGGTTGAGATTATGAGTCTTTTGTTCTTGTGTTGCTAACGTTAGCCAGTGGATAGGCAGCTAGTAGCTGTTATGCTAGTAAAAAAAATAAAAACACAAAAACATGTGTGGCCTCCCCACACCGGCCCCCCTTGTTCAACTAGCAGGGCTGCTCCTCTCACACATGGAGCCACGAGAGGGATGAGGGTTGTCACTATGAACAGCTCTGTTTACTCATACATGTACTTTGAAGCCTGCCATCCTTAGATAGGCAAACTGAGTGTGGCAACTACCTGGCTCACACCAGGGGGGACCATTTAGCATGGCCATCAACCTGGGTCCCTGGGAGAAAACATTTGCTCAGCATTATGCTAGGTTTGTACTTCTGGCTAGGGGCACCCAAGTAAATCCAGACACTGGAAGCAATAACTGTACTGTCCAAACCAGGTTGGGATTCTAGAGTGTGGCTTTTATTTACATACACAGAGAATAATACAAAGCGAAGATGGATCCCATAGGGCTACTCCCACTGGTAATGCAGATTACTGAGGTACAGAGCACACACACAGTGAACCCTCAGCTTCTGAATGGAACTTGGCACACATGGCCCAAACTGGTACATTTCCCTTGACTTGGCACCCTCGGCCAGTACTAGGAGACTTTCCCATATTTCATGAGGAATTCTTGGTGGTTCCCTCGACCACCTCTGAGCACACTCCGGCTCACAGAAAATCCAAAATACCACATCTGGGTATTTTCTTCAGGCACTGGCCAAGTGCACTGAGAGAAAATAAAGGTGTCCAAACCGAACCCAGAGAGGTAAACATGGTTACTCCAGATGGTGGGTCTCGCACCTTTTGCTTCCAAATTTATACTCGGCCATTCATCTGGTTAACAACACCTTTCTTAGAAAAAACTCTTGTAGATGCTATCTTGAAATGTCTTGACAGTTAACATTCTACTTCTCACACCTTGGAGGTGTCATAAAATTAAAAGTTCTGGACATGGCTATGTCCTTACACTAGACCCTCACTTTAGCAGATGCTTTTAAATCAGACATGAACTAAAAGTTCTGTATTTGGCAAGTCTCCCTCTGGACCCGATTGTAGGCAGACACTTTTAACAGAAGCAGTCCTAAAAGTGCTATACTTGGCTAGTCTCTCTCTGGATCCCATAGTAGGCAGACACTTTTAACAGAAACAGTCTTGGTGACAGAGTCCCTTTGTCAGAGAAAAACTCACCACAGGAATGCCGGTGCCTTTATAATAACAGCATTTAAGATGTTTATAACTAGTTTCTAATCCCCATACTATGCCATGTCCAAAGCATGAATTTATTTCTGCTCACATATTTTGACTCTTTGTTACCCATCGGGTATTTTGCAGAGTTTTATATTACTCTTTGAATTAAAGCTGAATGCTAGAAATTCCAACAGCGGTGGGCTGGGGTGTTCCATTGGAATTCATTAAGTGTTTTGGTTTTAAAAGATAACCTATGTCCATGGCTGTCATTTCGCTCCAACAAGTTTGGGGAACATAGCCCTATTTTAATGTCATATGTGATATATGGGTTTTTCCCTATTCCCTTTACATGTTCTGGTTTTATATTAACATTTTATTTATTTTTATACTAGACTACCTGATGCGCTGATTTCATTTTCTCCCACAATGGGAGTTATGTTATAAAATGTTCAGGAATTAGGTTTATCTGAAGTATTTTGATTTACCTTATTTTTCAAGAAGAGTATGGTTGCACACATAGCTTGATATTGATATCCTGTTTTGTTTTTTTGTTTCTTCTTACCAGATTTAAACATAATATTTTATTACGGTAATAATAGTTGGCTTAGTTCTAAGGGGTATTTCGGGTGGCTGGAGAGTGGGTGAGTGGTTATGAAGTGCACTGCAGAACAAAGTTCATAGTAATAAGGGGAGGTAGGAGGGTTGGGCATTCTGTATAAGCTTGTGGACTAGGATTAACGTTTTGAGGCTTTGGACATTTTTTGGTGGGATAGGTAGGGGATTTGGGAGCGGATTTGGGGATAGGGATAAGAGCTTAGTTAAGGGGCGATCTTGCACAGATAGTATTAGGCTTTTGTTAGTTAGGGCAGGTGTCCTTTCTCCATTCATTCAAAGGCCCATGATCTTAAATATTGAGGCTATATGGCCAGGGACCTAACTTTTGCCTCGTGGAAGATTAAAGGGGCAAGACATAAGTTAAAACAATATAAAATCTTAAAACATTTACAATTACTTAAAGTAGATGTTTCCTTTATACAAGAATCACATCTGATAGTCCTGGAAACAACAAAATTTAGACAACAGCAAATTAGTCAAGTTTTTGTGGCTGAAGGGACCACTCAGAGTTGTGGGGTAATGATCCTGGTAGCCTGATCAATTCCATTTTCCCTGTTGAATGTTATTTCTGATCCTCATGGTAGATTTTTATTTGTCCATGGGAAACTGCACACCACTGGCCTCTTATTAGGCAGCATTTATGGCCCGAATAATGACTCTCCTGGGTTCTTTCTACAGCTGATTAACGTACTAACTGCCTTTATAACCATCCCAATGATTTTGGGTGGTGATTTAAATTTAACTTTTGATCCAAACCTGGATTGCACAGGGAGCAAGTTTAAGGGTCTTTCACTGGCTCAAAGAGCATTAAGGTATACGCTAGATCAAGTTGGATTATATGATGTTTGGTGCATCCTTCACCCATCTTTTAAACAATACACATTAACCTCCTCAGTCCACGGCATGTCATCTAGAATTGATTATATTATGCTTTAGCACAATCTGCTCCCTGGGGTGGTGGACTCATCTATACAGCCGGGTCCTCCTTCTGATCACTCTCTTGTCACATGTCATCTTACATTTTCCTCTCTTCCTAAAAGTGGTGGGTGATGGAGGATCAATAATCAGCTTTTAAAAGACCCAGGAATAGTTCAACATATTTCCGAACATATTCAGCAATTTGTGTCTGTTAATCATAATTCCACAGGTAATCCTGATATCGAATGGTGTGCATTAAAGGTGTATTTAAGGGGTTTATTGATTGGTGTTGCTTCTAATCAGAAAAAGAAGAGGGAAGGTCAACTGCTTAATCATCTTTCCCGAATTAGAAACATAGAATCCACTTTAACTCCCACAACTCCTGATCTTACCAGACAAGAATTTATACAGTTAAATGATTCATATCTGAACCTTCTGAGAGAGAAGGCAGAATTTACAATTCTTAAAACTAATGCCTCATGTATTGATCGAGGGAGAAAGCTGGTCATCTTCTTGCTTTGTGCCTCAAACAGCAGGAATCTTCTAGGCTTACTGCAGCCATTAAATCATCGGTGGATGGCGCCCTGAAAATTGTCCCGGTTGACATTACCACTGAATTCCAGACTTATTATAAGCAGCTGAATAGTTCAATGGTAAATCCTCCCTCTTTAGATAATTTTGATAATTATCTTACAGCTTCTCATCTGCCTTCCTACTCAGACTAACAAAGGTTACTTTTATGTGCACCTATCTCCCAAGTGGAACTTTTCAGAGTAATAAAAGAGCTTCCTACAGAGAAGACCCTGGGGCTGGATGGCTTTTCTCCCAAATTTTATAAAGTTTTTGCCAAACAATTAGTTCCCTTGCTGTTACCCTTATATCAGCATATCCTGTCTGGGGTCAAAGTTGACCAGTCTCTATTTGAAGCTCTGACTGTTCTTCTGCCCAAACCTAATAAACCCCTAGAACTTGTAACTAGTTATAGACCTATTTCCCTTCTCAATCAGGATATCAAAATTATATCCAAATTATTAGCTGATATCATAAATCTGGTCCTACCTGAACTTATAGGACAGACACAAGTGGGATTTATGAAGGGCAGATCCTCTGTTGATCATTTACGCACCCTTATTCATGTCTTCTCGGCATCCAGGAATGCGGACTTTCCAGCTGCTTTAGTTTCCCTGGATGGTGAGAAGGCATTTGATAGGGTTAATTGGAATTTTTTGTTCCGTATTCTGCATGCCTTTGGTTTCCCTAAGGAATTTCAAAACTGGGTTCGAGCACTATATAAATCTCCATCAACCTGAGTAACGTAATGGAGTCATATCTGGCCTTTTCCCTTTGCATTCTGGAATGAGACAGGGTTGTCCCTTGTCCCCCCCTTCTCTTTAACTTATACCTGGAACCCCTAATATGCCAGCTAGTTAATTGTCCCAGGATGCAAGGTATTAAAATACTAAGTTATGAGGTCAAAGTCTTGGTTTATACCGATGATCTTCTACTCCAAATATCCCATCCAATTTTATCTATCCCGCCCATACTGGAGATCATCAAAGAGTATAGTGTTCTTTCTAATTACAAACTGAATATTGACAAAGCAGTAGTATTCCCTCTTAATCACATAATTTTAAGACAAGATGTCACAAATTTAGGCCTGTCATGGAGCAGAGACTCTCTACGATATTTAGGGATAGATCTTTTTAGAAATTCAACTCTTCAAAAAAAAAAAAATTGATGCTCTGTTGCTCACTCTTACTCGAGATCTTAAAGATGGTCTGTTCTCCTGCTGTCTTTATGGAGTAGAATCAACCTGATAAAAATTAATGCTTTCCCTGTCTTTTTTATCCATTTAATTTGTTAAGTTTATGGCTGCCTCTATCATGGTTTGAAAAGGTACACAGTCTTTTTATTGACTTTATTTGGGCCAATAAGAAACCACGGCTAGCTTTTTATAAGCTGACTGCCTCCAAACTCCATGGAGGCTTTTGTCTACCTCATGTAGGTCTTTATTATGCAGATAGTCATGCCAGTAAACACCTTAGATCGTTAATTCCAGATGAAGCTTCAAATATACTTCCCTATACTCCAATTTGGCTCAAGATAGAATTGAGTCAAATAAAACAGTATTGCCTCTCCCCTTCCACACTTATATATACTAAGGTAAAACTACTCCCCAAACAATTATGTAACACCCCAACTGCCACTTATATTAAAGTACACTCTCAGTTATGTGCTTTTTTGAAGTATGAGCATTCCCGGGCGTCACAACCTTTATTTGGCAATCCCAATCTTAAAATAGATAGCAAGGTGCTCTTTCCTTCTTGGCTCCCATGCTTTAAGGATTGTCACCTTTCATATTTTACACATACAGGAGATGGCTCTTGGTTATCTTCCACCAAAATTATTGCCAAAGCAGGTATTCCAAACTCTAACTTATTTAACATTTTTCAATTATGCCACCTGTTGGTGAAAACCTTGGGAGAAATCTCTTTACTCTCACTAGGCTTAAAATTTTTAACCGAGATGGTTTCCCTACCTGGTTTCCCCCATGCCATGTCCAAGTTATTTAATCTCTTGTTCAACTGGCTGTACCCAGAGTACTTTGGCCCATCCAATTACTGGTCTTCGCTTTTCTCTAAAGTAAGCATTAACTGGTCCATTCTATGGCACGGTTGCCATAAATATATTTCTCAAGATAGGCATCATCTTACCCAATTCTATATATTACATAATTCATACTACCCGCCACTAAAATTAGCCAAGTATGGGATTGCCCCTTCCTCCACCTGTTTGAGATGCTTACAAGGTGAAGGCAACCTATTACATATTTTCTGGTCCTGTCCTAAGATATCCCCTCTGTGGGCCCTTATCAAACAATGAGTGGATCCCCTTTTAGGTCTTAATGACTTATTTTCTCTAAAGATTTATGTATTGGGGATTTTTCGAAGATCACGGTCTGAGCTCGTAAATTCTATATGGCTTTAATTTCCATGTCTGTCTAAAAGTTAGTTTTGAGACATTGGAAGGACACTGAGGTGATCTCCCATACTGAATGGCTGCAGTAACTACTAGCTAACTTGAGAACAGAAAGAATGATTGCAAGCCTTCATAGAAGTACTTCTAAGTTTGAAAAACTCTGAGTCCTCTTTCAAGCTCTGTATTCCCTGCAACCTGCCTAGCAAAGTTATATTAAAGAGATTGATCTTCTATATATTTTTAGATGTCTTAAAAGTGCAAGATCGGGGGTGGGGGAGAGATGAGGTGGTGGTGGGTGGTGTGGGAAGGCAAGTCTTCTTATTTTTTATGTACTGTCTTTATACTGTAATAAGTATGTCGCCTTGTCCTCTGTATTGTAAAACTTATTAATAAACTTTAAATTGCAAAAAAAGGAAAAAGGAATGCAGGTGCCCCAGGGTTTTTCCACACAAAAGTCTCGGGTACTCACAGAACAAATGAATCTCAGGCAGCTTCAACACAATCCAGGCTGGACCAGGGGATTGCCCCTGAATCCTGGAATCCCCCCGTCCCTCTGGGGATGGGGCACTGAAAAACCCTCTAGGAATGGTATCTACCACTTCACATGCAGGACTTCTGTGTCCTTCCTCAAGGGTGAGAACACACTACCCAGTCTCCAGAAGTAGCTCTCTGTCAGAGCTAAGTGTGAGGTGCTGCCTTCTGCAGCACTCCTCACTCTACTCTCCACTCTACAGACTACTGACTCTAACTCAGCATTCAACTGCTAACCCCTGCAGCTAGCATTCCATTGTGGCTTATGCTGCTGTGAAAATTCTAAGGTGACATCATCACTTCAGCTCAGCTGAGACTGAAAACAGAGTGTGACAGTGTGAGACCCATTTAACTGGCATCTCACAAGCTGCCTCTTCCTGCCTACCACTGATTCTAAGTGGGATTCTAGTAACCCCTGGGAACAAGGAGGTTACACCCACCCTCGGTCAGGAAAATGACTGTCCCCAGTCATTGCTTACCTGGCACCAGGCCATCCTACCCTATGTGCTACCTACAGAGAAGGGTGATCATGCCCTCTCCTACCATGTGCCAAGCACAGGCAGGCAACACTAAGGGCCCAGATGCCATTGACTGATGCATTAGCCCCTACACTAAGATCTTGCTATGAAAACCAGTGACCCTGGAAGAACTGTCCAGAGCATAGCCCTAATAGACCAGCACTGCGACCCCTACTGCCGGTCAGGACCACAGCCTGTCTATCCCCCTAGCCCTCTAGGGAAAACCTATCTGAGCAAAACAACCCTATCCAGAACTGGGGAAACTCCCAGGGGAACCTTCCCCCATCCCTGGACACCTGCAAACCAAACACCAGAGTTAACACTATACCCAAGCATTACACTCCCACACTCCCCCACAACTACACCTGTGGAAGGAAGAGTTAACACATGTTAACAACTACACAGTACTTTAAACGCAACACTTTAAAGCACATTGGAACTCCAATGAGTCCCTCCAATCCTCTTCTTGTCTTCTCTCCTGTCTTCAACATAATCCACCTGAAAGAGGAAAGACAAAATACACCCCAAATCTGCAAACACAGTACATGGCCATAACCCTTACCATCAAAACAATGAAGAATCCCAAAAAATATTTTTTTAGAAAATACAGAAAAGTAGAAAACATCAACATTATATACAATACACCTTTTGGGGGATGGAATGCTCTAAATGTCCCAACTAGTGACAACAGTGCCCAAAGGCAAGGTCCATGAAAGAGTCTCTCCTGGGCTGGAGCCTGGTGAAGCACAGTTCTCGAAGTACTGCAAATCCCAAAGGGGAGAGTCTTTGTGGAAAGTTCAACAGATTGTAGTCTGCCAGGAGTAGGATATGTATTGCAATGTCAATAAAGTAAGAAAAGTCTGGACTTACCAGTCTCTTGAAGAAGGAAAAATGGAACAGCACCTGGATCTCCAGCTAAAGACTCTCCCTGGCAGCATTTTTCAGATACAGCTGGGTGGAAATCTTTTGGAAATGATAGGACTGCATGTCTGGTTACTGCTGGGTTGATGTCATCTCTGGCTGACGTCATCTGGAGATGGAACCTTGAAACAGGAAAAGAACAGCTGGACTGAAGTCATCCGAAATCTCCGGCAATGAATCAGGAAACAGCTGGGTGATGTCATCTCTGGCTGATGTCATCTGGAAGGCCAGGCGATGGAACTGGAAGGCACACTGCAAGGCTGATGAATCTGGGTGCACCTTTGGATCCTGGAATACCAGACTGGTGGAACAACATGGGTACGGCAATGGCTGGATGACAGCACTGGCTACCACTGCTCTGCTTTCCACTTGGTAGGCATGGGCACATTCTCAGGAAGCTGGTTACATTGAGGGTAGTACCACAATGGGTCAGGTGCAAGAATTATTACCCCATCTGGGCACTCATAACTCACATTATAAAAAGTCTTGTTGCCCTTTCTGTCCATAATACGTACAGTGTCTATGAACAGTGTTCTGCTCACTTTCCAAAACTACAATTTGTCTCTTATCACCTTGTTTCTGACAAAACAATTTGCACCTAGATGCAGGTCTTTAGTTTTACTTTCCACTAGCCAGGCTGTCCTGTTTTTCTCAATCTCCTCCAAGACTCTCTGAGGAAAGGTAGGAAAAGACATTCCATACATCTCATCAGCCTTCATACGAACCAGTCTTTCTCTCCTTACTACTCTTGGTCAGTTCATGACCACCGGCCTGGCTTGGGGGTGGCCAGTCCTGGTTCTGTCAGTGTCTCATACTCAAAGCTACGTAGAATGGACCCCTGACCCCTCCTTCTGGGGGCAGGGCTGTGGAGTTACCAACTTCTTCCTCTGGTTCCTCCAAGGCAAAAGCCCAAGGCTGTGGACTAGCACATTTATCTTAAGGATAAATAGCTCCCTCCTCCTCCTCCTCTTCCTCACTTAGGACCTGGGCACAGGAGTGAGCAGTCGTCCTCACTCCTGAGACTGCCCACTC
This sequence comes from Neoceratodus forsteri, assembly GCA_016271365.2. Classification (NCBI taxonomy): domain Eukaryota; kingdom Metazoa; phylum Chordata; order Ceratodontiformes; family Ceratodontidae; genus Neoceratodus; species Neoceratodus forsteri. The sequence continues at coordinate 249,641,942 of CM028130.1, read as the reverse complement.
TTCACTGGGAGGTAGACACCTCCCAGTCTCAGGTCTCTCGAACCTCATCTTCTTCAATGAGGCTAGGACTTGAACCCTCTCTCCATGGATCCACTGATTCTCCCTCCACACTGTCCATCTGTGACACGGGCATGGAGACATCATGAGGACTCTGCTCTGCCAGTAAATCTACAGACTCTTCCTTTGTGCCACACTCTGCTGTGCCCCCCCAACAGGTTCCACCTGGTGCTTTGTGCTGCTACTTGCAGGATCTTGAAGCTTTGTCCACGTGAGAGCCAAATGAATCTTGGGTGCATTAGTTAGGCCTTGCTTATCTAAGCACCCAGAACAGTGAGGAATCATGAAAACGTCCCTTCCAGCCTTGAGGCCCATTATGCATACTCTCACATGGTATCCGGGAATCGCAACATGAGGAGGCAAACTTCCACCATAGAAACATTTCTCTATTTCTTGCAGCTTGGTAACCTCTTCCACTATCATAGCCTGGGCATGATCCATGTAGCAGGATGATCCCAAAACCATGACTGTAGAAAACACACAAAAGTTCACTGTTATCACTGAGTTCACTTTACTTTGAACAGTCTCACAAAATGGCACCCTGCTGCTGTGTTTACATTACTACCCCACCCTGTAATGGCGGTGGCAGCACTCCTGATGTATCAACATTCTGCATCTAACTCAAGCCACTGTGCATCCGATTTACTGCATATTGATAAATTTTACTCAAACTACACAGACTGCACTGTTTTGCTTCCTCAGAACATCTATATGATTTTCTAGGACTTTACATTAGCTTTCAATCACTTTTACACAAGCTGCCTCTCCCTTCTTGCCACTGATTCTAAGTGGGATTCTTGTAACCCCTGGGAACAAGGGGTTACACATGCATTCTGGCTAAAACTAAAAAGCTATTGGACAAAAGCTAACAGTTTAAACAAATAGTTAGCAGATAACACATTAAGCCCTGCAGGACAGAAATAAAACTGTACAGAATTAAAGCATAACTTAGTGTTACCTGTAGTTTCTTAGTGAAGGTGGTTGCTATAGGAGTGTTCCCAATCAGAGGAGACCTTCTAGAAATGTGCAGTCTTCTATAGGAAGTCAGCAGCACCCTGTCTGTGCTCTTTATGAGATGTGGGATGTCAGTCACCCAGAAATGGGGTGTAGACTAGACTCATTAGCACCTTCTTTAGAATAAAAGCATAATTTGTATGTGTTATAATGAATGTATTGTTGTTTGGTGTTATCCAGAATGGATTATTCATTAGTGCTAAACTGGATAGTCAGCAAGTATATGTCTAGGTAGAAAGTTATATGAAATATTTGAAGTAAAAGAATTAGAAGTGGACCTTGCTCTTTAGGTGAGGAGCCTGGGTGCTTTAAAAACCCAAGATCCAGCACCTCTAGGTCAGATGTAGCCTGGAGTTGGTGCTGCTAACATCTCCAGTATAGGGTTCTCCAAATGCAGACCCGACACAGTCTTTATTAGGGCTGTAGCTACCTGTAGACCCAGAGCTGTGTTTTTGCTTTGTTTATTTTCTTTTGAGTTGTTAATGGTATTCAGAAACAGTCATTATTTTGTATCCTGCATTATTTGTTTCTTATTTTCTTTATTTATTTTTAATAAAAATAACCACCTCTTGTTAGATGTGGTGTACCTGATATGCTGTGTCTTGCCTGATCATTATTATCCCGTGACACACAGCATTGTGAAATTCCACTGCTGGCTGAATTTTATTCTTGCACAGCAGTGTGTAATTCTGCTACCAGCACAATTTTATTTTTGCACAGCACAAACTAGTAATCTATTTTTTTTATTATTTTATTTTGCTCTTTTATTATGATCTTGTGATAGCTAGTTGTGGTTTTATGGTATTTATGTACTTTTCTGTATGTTTTATTTATGTAAATTGCTTTGAGTCCCAAGGAATAGGTGCTAAACAAATGCATTTACTACTAACAGAACACAGGTGTAGGGGGTCACCTCAAAGTGGGTGCACATACCAATGAGAGTGTGAGCATTATGAAACACAGGTCCCAGTGAAAACTGGGGGAGGTCTGCACATCACTAAAAGGTCAAGAGACCCTAAGTCACAACAAACAGTTGCTTTAATCAAAAACACAGTAAGTAGAACCAATAGAATAACAAAGGAACACCACAGGGATAAATATCCACATAAATTATGAATTTATTATGTAAGCACTAATCCATGACAAAGGAGGGCTCTACTAGGGGATTAATGACTGGTTGGGGGGTTGGAGCACACGGCCACAGGCCGAGTGCCTCCAACCACCAACCAGGCATTAATCTCCTAGTAGAGCCTGATTTTGGAGTGGATTAATACTCTTGTAACATGGCAAATGTATAAGTAACAAGTGAAGGCTTATATAGTTCAAGAAATTATACATAGAGATACATGCACTGTTTTATAGTATATGATTTCTATAGAACAAATGGCAGGAACTCTGAATTCATAACAGCAATATTTATTCATACGGTGGTGTTTATTTGTTTTAATCAACATGAACAATTGGTTAATTCAAAGAAAACTGAATAATTAGTGCAATACTTTATTTTTATAATAAAACGATATGTACAATATTTTTAAATTTTACTCTCTAAACCTGTGTTGTGTGGAATGCTGGGATGCCACACTATCTAATTTGCATAACTTTCTTATGTCTTTACTATGACAATTGCAAACTTTTCATTTCTCTAACTTCCTAATGCAACTCCTACTGCTTTACAAGTACTAAGTGTCTAACACTACTCAGGATGACATGTTTACCATTTATTTATTTATTTATTTACGAGTTTTACCAGGAAAACATACTGAGCAAACATGCTCGATTCCAGATGTGACCTGGGGGCCAAGGCCCACATACAATTTGACAAGCAAAGACAGTACAGAAATGAGCATAGGCTTGTACGTTTACAATTTAGGAGAAAAATTACATGAAGTGTAAACATTCAGTTAGTACTATACAAAACTTATTTAATTATAAGAGCATGACATTTGTAAAACTTTTCTTAGCTAAATCAGGAACAACTGGAGGTGAAATGTGCTCTAAGTAATTGGTTACGTAGGGAGGGGCTTGGAGCGTGCCTGATGGGGGCAGGTAGGGCATTCCAGGTCTGGGGTATACGATAATTAAAAGCGGCCTGTCCTTTGGATGTGCACATGAACGGGACATGGAACAGTCTTTGGTCCATACTCCTGAGGGAGTACGCAGGCGAAAGTTGTTGGGAGAGGACAGAGGTCAGGTAGGGGGGAAGGGAGTGGGACCAATATTTGGCAGCAAGCCTAGAACAGTTAGTTTGTCTACGGTCATGTAGGGATGGCAGGGTTAATGAACTGTAGAGGTTGCAGTGGTGTGTAGATTGGGGGCAGTCGAGGATGAAATGGCAGAAGGAGTGGAACAGGGTGTCTAGGCTTGCCAGGGTGGACCCGGGGGCGATAAAGTAAACTATATCTCCATAGTCAAGTACAGGAAGGATCATTTTTTGAACAATGGCCCGCCTTGTCTGTGTAGGGAGGCAGCTTTTGTTACGGTGAAGTGCGCCAAGTTTGGGGAGCAGCCGCTTGTGTAGAGAGGTGATGTGAGCAGAGAAATCTAGATGTTGATCTAGCCAGATGCCCAGATATCTGAAGCTCATGCAGTTATCCAGGGGAGTCCCATCCAAGGTTTTGAAGGGGGGACTAGGGGCTTGACGGGAGAGTCTTTGCGGTGAGCCAAAAGTTAGTGATGCTGTTTTTTTTGGGTTAAGAAATAGTTGGTTTGATCTGAACCAGTTCTGGATGGCATTGAAATCTTCCTGGAGTAGGGTTGCTACACTGTGTGTTGTGGGCCCAGAGGTGTAAAGGACAGTGTCATCTGTGTACATCTGAATGGAAGAGTGGGAGCATGCTGTAGGGAGGTCGTTTAGAAAGATGGAGAAGAGTAGTGGACCCAGGACAGAGCCTTGGGGGATGCCTGAATGGGCTAGCAGTGGGTGGGAGGTGTGAGAGGCAATTTTGACTACTTGTTTCCTCCCTACTAGGTAGTCATGGAACCAATTGGTGGTCTGTGTAGACAGACCTGCGTCGGTGAGTTTGGAGATGAGTAGGAGGTGAGAGACGGTGTCAAAGGCCTTGGCTAAGTCTATGAAGATGGCAGAGGTGATAAATCCTTTGTCCATACTCGTGAGGATGTCATCTGTGACTCGAAGCAGAGAGGTGATGGTTGAGTGGGATTTGCGGAAGCCCGATTGGTAAGGTGTGAAAAAGGAGGAGGCATCAAGGTATGGGGTGAGTTGAGACAGGACCAGTCGTTCCTGTAATTTGGCCAGGGTTGGAAGTAGGGAAATGGGTCGGTAGTTTCCTGAGGAGGAGAGGTCACCTTCTTTAGGCAGGGGTTTAATGGTGGCCAGCTTCCAGGCTGTAGGAAGCTTGCCTAAGGAGAAGGATAGATTGAAAAGGTTGGCTAGAGGGGCGGCTATGGCCGGGGCGGAAAGGTAAAGCATCTTTGCGTCCAAGGATGCAGGACACTTACCTTTGTTTGGGTTTAATGTGTGAAGGGGCCAAAGACATCCACTTGGGAAACTGGGCAGAAGGAGAATGGAATGGTAGTGTGGGTAGACTGAGGGGCACATGTGCGGTGGGGGGGTCGGGGGTGAGAATGAGGGAGGGATGAGAGGAACTTGTCAACGCAGCTGGAGAAGTGGGTATTAAAAGCTTCAGCCACATGAATTGGGTCAGAGATTGGGGTACCTTGTACAAGTAGTGTCAGGGGTGCAGGTTGGGTGGGGGGGAGAGCAGGGTTTTGAGAGATTTCCAGAAGTTGGTTGGGTGATTTAAATTTTTACTGAAAGCCGATAGAAAGTAGGTTTTTTTTGCTTGGCGAATGCTGTTTGTACACGCGTTTCAAAGGGATCTGTATGTAGTGAGGGAGGCCTGTGAACCCAATCTCTTATAGGCTTTCCAGGCGAGGTCTCTGGTGTGGCACTTTCTAATTATGTCAGCCGAGATCCAGGGGAGATGCGCTCCTCTGACTCTTTTCGTAAGTAATGGTGCATGTTTGTCCCATATTTTGAGGAAGTTTGTTTTAAATGCCTCGAAGGCGATGTCAATAGTGGGTGCCTCTGAGATGAAATTCCAGCTTGTTCTCCTTAGGTCCAACAGGAGTGAAACTAGGTTGAGGGAGTTATAGGACCTTGTGTATATTGTCTTAGGGGGTGGGGCAGGGGGCCTGTGTACCTTCCTGACCATAAAAATCATATGATGATCACTTATGGAATCAGGTAGGAGGCCTGTGCGTTTAGAATCCTGTGGGGGTGGGAGGTGAGAGCCCAGTCCAGTAAAGTGTGGTTTTGGGTTTTGTGGTTTAGTCTGATGGGATCAGTAATGAGTTGAGATAGATTCTGGGCCTTAATTTTTGTCTTTAGGTGGGCTTTGTCTGGGCCGAACCAATTTATATTGAAATCGCCGGTGACGTGTAGCTCACCCCGAGCCGCTAGCAACTGTAGGTTGCCCAAGTGGGAAAGGATGTCCTCGGGAGGAGTGCAGGGGGGGCAGTATGAGCCAGCCAGCCACATAGATGGGGGTGGAACTAGGGAGAGAGATTTTGATGAGTAAAGAGTCTATGTTACCAGGGGATAGGGGGATGTCCACTAAAGTGAACTGGCGACTACTTGAGATGTACATAGCCGTGCCCCCACCTCTCCTTTTACCTATGCGGTCATGCCTGACTATTGCATACCCTGGTAGTGATACTTCCATGTCAGTGTGATGCGGTTTTAGCCAGGTTTCAGAGATCACTAGGATGTCCGGGCGCAGGGTTAAGGCAAGGGGCTGCAGCAGGGAGAATTTAGATAGTAGGCTGCAGGTGTTTAAGTGGAGGATACGGAGGCCTTTGGGGAAAGAGAAAGGGGAGTGGGTACTTGAAACTGGGGTATTTGAACCGTGGTTGGCCTCTATGTCCCCGGACATGACTAAAAGAAGGATGGTGAGATGTTTAAATTTGCCCCAGGGAGGTTTAAGGCAAGTTATAGCGGTTTGATAGGTAGAGGTAGTTTGGGGGTGACGGTAGGTTGAAGTGTGTAGGAGAGAGTGGCACATGTAAAATGAAGGTGGTAGAATAGTAGCACCAATCAGACTGTAATGGTAATTTGTGTTGGCTTGAGTAGGCGTGGTAACGTGGGCTGTGTAGCCAGGCAGTGTGGTTAGGCTATGGTGCATAAATGGCGGATGTACGTTACATGAGAAGATGATTGGTGGCAGAGAGGATAGGCTTGCCAGGTGGAGAAAAATGAGTAAGGTAGGCATCAGCAGCATCCTAGCCTGAGATATATTTGGGTGGGTGAAAAATTTGGTTGGGAGCCCTCTGGTGGAAGCAGCTGATAAGCTGCAAATGGAGAAGTGGGCTGATAGGCTTTGGAGAGTCATTTGACAAAGCCTATAAAAGGAGGAGCTCACCAAGGGCGGTGGTGGGGGTGGTGGGGAGCCGGCGCTAGCGCTGGCGGGGCAGAACCTCACAGACAGTGGAAAGCAGCAAGCTTTCTTTTGTAGCCAGGCTTGGTCTGTTTGAAAATGGTGCCTGTGGCGTCCGCCGGCGTTTTCGGTGATCTTGAGCGTATCGTGCATTCGGGGGTCTGTCCTCGTGTGCTGCAGGGGAGGGCTAGTATCACAATCCAGGGCCCTCTCAACCCTTGTCCCGCTGTCGCTGGCTGAGGAGAGAAAGGGATTTATAGACAGAGTTGAAGGAGGAGCTGAGGTATGCAGAGCATTTAATTGGAGCCGTTTTATGTGGAGGTAAGGCAGGAGAGCAGCTTAAGCATGGGATTAACATTTACCTTCTCAGCCGTGCACTTTAGAGCAGATTTTACTTAGGCAGCAAAAGGGTCTGTTTGTACTGTATGGAGTTAGAATTGCAAACGCTCCCGAATCTACTCCAGCGTTCCCTGGTGATTAGTCTGACTGCATTTGCCACAATAGCTTTAAGATGCAACAGCAGGGCGGGAGGTGGCAGGTTCACACACTTAACATTGCAAAGATGACTGTAAACATCGTACAACTGCTAAGGAGAGTTTAGGCAGCCACTTTTAGCTTGATTATTAGACTGGTTACATCAAATTTACAATTAAAGGCAAAGTGTTAGCGAAAGCAGTTTGTAGTGGTATTCCTTACTACACTTTTCTTAAAGCACCTTACTGTAATTAGCAAAAAATGGGTAACAAATGCACAAATTACGGAGAGAATAAACTATCAGCACACCTGTGCCGACTCTAAAAAGAACCTCTCAGACAGTGGAAGGCAGCAAGCTTTCTTTTGCAGCCAGGCTTGGTCTGTTTGAAAATGGAGCCTGTGGCGTCTGCCGGCGTTTTCGGTGATCTTGAGCATACCTGTGCATTCGGGGGGGGTCCGTCCTCGTGTGCTGCAAGGGAGGGCTAGTATCACAATCCAGGGCCCTCTCGACCCTTGTCCCGCTGTCGCTGGCTGTGCGTTCGGGGGGGTCCATCCTCATGTGCTGCAGGGGAGGGCTAGTATCACAATCCAGGGCCCTCTCGACCCTTGTTCCGCTGTGACAAAACATTGAATTTACTGCTACAAATATGTATCCTATCTGCATCATGCACAATGGAACTACTTGCTACTGCTACAGACCTTTTTACCATTCACAACTTGATTTCTGTGTTAAAAGCCTTCTTACTTTCTTATGTCTATATCTGCTGCCCTGTAATGAAACAAAAATATACAGATCCATTGATTGTGAAGTTATTTAAGCTGAATTGACTAAAAGGGATCTCTTCAGTCTCAAGACATACTGCTGCATTCTTGGGTTGCTGCTTTTCGTGTAACTCACTCTCTTCACTGTTCACTGGCGGCATTTTTTCCTTTAGAACCGAGATGTGTTTTGCTTTGCTTTCTGACTGGGCACTTTACTCTCTGTTATGAAAAAAAGGGAGAATAGAGGAGCACCAGGACTCATATGGTGCTATGATGGAACATAGGTGACAGAAATAATCATATGAGCACCCACACAGGAATAAATCAGACAAAAAATGGAATGAAACTCCGAAATTTATAAATATGCAGATGTGCACAAATACAAAAATGTGGCTTAGAAAAGTACTAACGTTTCACCTGGTACACTGCCAGGCTTCATCAGAGTAAAAAATCAGCCTACAGATGCTTTAATAAATACAGAGAATAATTAAACATGTGACTCAGACTCAATTGAACCCAAATCTGTGTCCACAGCAGACACAGCACTAATCCCTGGGACACCAGGGGGTGTATTAAGTTTAACTGAAGGTGTTAATTGTAACTCCAGTGAAATTTCTTCAATGGTTAGCCAAGCAAATGCTTTGATTGATATTAATAATCATACAAGTGAGACTCCTTGCAGTTTACATGATGTTTCATCTAAACATCACAATGTTTATCATGTTCAAAATAACAGCAAATCATTACAAAATGAATTTGAATTTGAACCTTTATCAGTTGATAAACAATTAGATCCCCTAATACCAGTCATTAACTTATCTAGCAATGTTCTGACACAACATGAACTTTCCATTCTAAGTAAGGGTTTATCTTTTTGCCCCATGACAGGTGTGGATTATTTCAATACATTTGTAGATCTACACAAGCTAGGTAGAAATTTAACTTTTAAGTGTGTAATGAATAAATCAGAGGATGATTATGATGGCAGTAGAGATACTTTAAGACTACAGCCGAGATCTGAATACTGTACCCCTATGAATTCCACAGTTGCAGTTTTTATAAAAAAATGTGAGATAGATTTGAGACATCTACAAGAAAAAAAAGAAACACAACATCATGATAATTGCACTAGGGAAGAAAGAGATGCTCTAAAAACTTTGAATTTAAATCAGCATATAACTATCAAGCCAGCAGATAAGGGGGGGAGCAATTGTGGTACTTAACACTAATGATTACATTCAGGAAGTAACCAGACTTGTTAGTGATGAGACATTTTATGCAAAGGTTTCACATAAAATTGTGGTCCTCTTCAAAAGTGAGGTAGACAGATTCTTGAATGAAGGTTTTCTAAAGGGATACATTTCTGATGTTGAATATAGAACCCTTACAGTTGTACACCCAGTTATTCCAACTATGTATGCCCTACCTAAAATCCACAAGAGTTTAACACAACCCCCCGGAAGACCTATTATCTCAGGTAGTGGCTGGCTCACTGTTCCTATCTCAATGTATCCTGATAGCTTCTCTGCGCCTTTGTACAGAATCTAAGATCACATTTGAGAGATTCTACCCAGATAGTGCAAATAGTTGAAGAATTATCTGTTGAACAGGACTGGTAGTTTGCTGTGGTCGATGTCAATTCCTTATATAGTGTAATACCACATTATGAGGGACTGAGAGCTTTGTCTTTCTTACTAGACAGGAGATCAGAGGAAGATAGAGTAAAGTCACCAACACAATTTTTGGTACATTTAGCAGAATGGAGTTTGTCCTTTAAGGGGCAGACCATGTTGTCCTAGTGTACCCCTTCCCTCCTTTAGGGAATGGTTGTGCTCAGAAGGGGAAGGGAGAAGGAAGGGAGGGGCCAAGAGCAGGACAATGGGGCAGGTAGCAGGAAGAGGAGGGGAGAAGGGAGATAAATATAGGGCAGCACAAGGGGGCCCCAAACACTTTTTGCTAGAATTTTGATTTCACATCAACTGCAGCACGTCGGATTGGCAATACATTTTTAGGTTTTGTCACAAAAGGGAAAAAGATAAGGTTACGATAATTGATTGGGAAAAGAAGTGAAGTTGTTTTTTAAAAAAAAGAAGAAATAATCATTGCAGCATTTAGTTTGGAATATGGAATATTGTTAGAGAGCAGGGCGAGACAGCAATTGTTTTAAGAGCCAGTTTGTTGGAATAGCACTGTACAGACAAGAAAGCGTGGTTAGTGTGTTTATAAAGAGGGCAGGGCAGGCATGTTAAGAGTTGCTGAGAGATCGCATCAGAAGAGCGCTGCAATCACTGGAGTTGCTCAGGCACTGGTCATTTCGAGTGAAAGCCAGTGCTCTCTGGAGTAGCAGGCCTGGAAGAGGCCCTGGGAAAAGCGAGCGAGATCGCGATTCGAGGCCACATGGCGTGACATCACACGCCACGAGGTGCTCACGCTGAAGGTGGCCTTTTCGTTTTGGGCTGAGTGAAGCTAGTGCTCTGTGGAGTAGCAGGCCTGAAAGAGACCTTGGGGGGAAAAGCGAGAGAGATCGCGATTCAAGGCCATGTGGTGTGATGTCACACGCCACGCGGTGCTTGCGCTGAAGGTGGCCTTTTTGTTTTGGGCTGAGGGAAGCCAGTGCTCTCTGGAGTAGCAGGCCTGGAAGAGGCCTTGGGGGGAAAAGCGGGTGAGATTGTGATTAGAAGCCACGTGGCGTGACGTCACATACCACACGGTGCTCATGCTGAAGGTGGTCCTTTGTTTTGGGCTGAGTGAAAGCCAGTGCTCTATGGAGTAGCAGGCCTGGAAGAGGCCCTGGTAAAAGTGAGGAGATCACGTCTCGAGGCAACATGGCATGACGTCACATGCCACACGGTGCTTGCGCTGAAGGTGGCCCTTGCTTTGGGCAGTTTCTGCTGCCGTTAGGGCCGGTTTAGCATGTATCCCAGGGGAAGTTGGTAGTCCAGGAGGGGACCTCGAGGAGAGGGAGAGAGGGGGTGATCCGGGGCCCGTGGAGTGGCGTCGCACTTTGTTAGGGTCAAATCGGGACCGTAGCTTGATGGCACGGGGGGGCACTGCTGGGGTCATGGTGAGGCCTGTTAAACGGGCTGCCTGGCGGGGTGTTTACTGTCGCTGCCTGTGGGTGGTAAGGACCAAGGTTTTTTGAGTAGGCATATAGAGGATGGTTCTTTACCCATTTTGTTTGGCTACAGGTGACATGTTGGGACCTGCTTTCATCGGGGTGACTAATATTAGGCCTATAGAGGCCCCGACAGGGAGGGAGCGAGAGCACATTTTGGGACAAATGGCGCGACATAGCATGCCACGTGGTGCGTTGTTGGGGGCTCCCCCTTCTTGTCTTAGCACTGCTAGCGGTGTTGTAGTCCATTTGCAGCTTTAGAAGATGCCCGGAAGGGCAGGTAAGGAGAATACAAAACGGTGACCACGTGGCGTGATGTCACAAGCCGTGTGGAAAGGCGCTATAGGGTTTTGTTCCCTCTGTAAGCGTGGGGTTTTTACTGTGTGGGCCTGCATATCTGCGCAAGTGCATCAGCTGGGATGTGGGAGAGAAAACTGGGTGGCTGCCTCCATGTTTTGCTTCTTGGGAGGGCATACCGGGGGAGCATATAAGCTGGCATCGCCCAGGTGAGAAGTGGTTTTTGTGGGGGGGCAGCAGATGGTCGTGGCCTCCATTAGACGGCAGGGGAGAAGGGACCTCACAGTGTGGCAGCACAGGCTGCTAATCCCACGTAGTGAGGGGCTCACAAGGAGGGGGGACCCGGGCGAGAAAAGGGCATCCTGCCAGGCAGAAAGGGGGTCCTTTTATGGGTGGCCCCGGTCGGGGTTGGCATGGTGGTTGGTGCGACGGACAGGAGAAAGGTGTACTGGAGATACAGATATATGAATAACCCTGTTTTTCATTTTCTATAGTTGTCTTCACAGAGCAGATAAGACAGACATGGCACCCAAGAAGAGCAAGCCATCGAAGGAGGACACCTACAAGGCTATTATTGACCTGACAGAAAAAGAAAACAAAATGTGGGAACTGGTGGAGGGGGAAGAACCGGAGGCCGGGGAGAAGAGAAAAGCGGGTACGGAAAAAGGTGGCAAGGGGAAGAGGCCAGCCGAAGGGCTATGCAGTCTCACTAAGGTAGCACCGGTGATGGCTGGGCCCGCCAAGGCAGTCGCCCCAGTACCCACACAGCCGGTGGACCTGGTGATGCCAGTACCCACCCCAGATCAAAGGGGAACCTCCCCGGTGGAACCTGGACACAAAGCCCAGAACAGGGGGTCCGGCCCGCAGATCCCAGTAGCTCAGCCTCCACCTCCACTTCAATCACAAGAAGAAGCAAGGGGACTTTTTGAGGACTCCAGGCAGCATGGCCAGGAGAAGGTTACAGGTAATACATCCTACACAGTGGATGATAGTATAAAAGAGTATATAGGGCAAATCGTGGTGGCACTGGGGACAGGAGGGCTGGGGCAGATGGAATCCATTCTGGTGGAAATTAGGACAGAAAAGGAAGTACCAGGAGATACTGTAAAGGGAACAGAAAGAGAGGGAAGAGGTACAAGAGAGGTAGGTGCATCTGGGATGAAATTAGGCAAACATGTGCCATTGGCCACAAAAGAAAAAATATGGAAAGGAGAATATGTGGATATATTTGCTTTGGTGAGCCGGGAGGTGGCAGCCAGATATGAAGAAACTGAGAGCATAGGTAAGAATGAGATGGCAGCGGCCATAATGCTCTTAGGAAAAAAAGTGGATGACAAGTTCACTAAAGGAAAGACTTGGCATGGGTGGTTTCTAGGTTTTGCCATTTTTTCAGCTATCGTTCTGGAAAAGAGGCCGGAGCTAGGCATCCCACTCATTACCTATTCATTGATAATGCGGAGAGCAAAAGCAAGGGGTGGGGTGGGATGGATATACTACGATGAATGTTTTCGACAGAGAATGGCAACATTCGGGGATGTAAGATGGGACACCAAGCAAATAGATTTATGGACGGATTATGTAACAGATCAGTCCACACCCGAGGGTGGGTGGAACAAAACATTTTTTACCCCGCAGAGATGCTGCTGGGCTTATAACAGGGCTTTATGCTCGGAGCCTCAGTGTTGTTTTCGACATGTCTGCTCAAAATGCGGAGGGGTATACCCAACAAGCAAGTGCAGGACAACATGGACACAGGGAGCACAAGGGCTGGGGGGGGCAAGGGTCAGGCCAGCAGTTTTTTTGAGATGGCCAGGGGTTTAAAGGGCAAACATGGAACAAGGGAGGGAGGTGCAGCGGCAATGGGAGTAGAGGGGGCCAGAACCAGTGAAGTAAGGAAGGTCAGACAGGAAGAAAGGGAGGAGCCAGGGAAGGGGGCAGGTGGCGCAACAAGGAACAATTTGACAAGGCCAGAACCCCCATCAATCTAACAGCATGGACAGTTTGCCTGGATAGACATCCTGACAGGTGCGTGTGGGACATGATTTTAGGTGGTTTTAACACAGGGTTTTCATTGCAGTCTGGAGGGCCCAGACAAGCAAGGGAGGCAAGCAACCTGGGATCTGTAAAAGGGAAAGAGGAAATGCTAAGACAGAAGATTGAGAAAGAAAAAGCAGCAGGCAGGGTGGAGGGCCCATTTAGCACCCCCCCATTGGAAAACATGTGGATATCGCCTTTGGGTTTGGTACCTAAGAAACAAGAAGGGGAATTGAGGGTGATCCATCACCTGTCCTACCCAGAAGGGGAGTCGGTGAATGACTTCATCAGTGAGGAACATAGTAGGGTGACATACGTGACACTAAAGGATGCAGTCCGGATAATCCGTGCCACAGGAGATGCATGGATGGCAAAGACGGACATTGATTCCGCTTTCAGACTGCTTCCAGTCAGGAGAGAAGACTGGGACTTGTTGGGTTTTAAGAGTGAAGGACAGTATTATTTTGACAAAGCAATGCCAATGGGGTGTTCCACAGCATGTGCCACGTTTGAGGCATTCAGCACATGTTTGCAGTGGATATTTCAAGAAAAGACGGGTTATAGGTCAGTCATCCATTACCTGGATGATTTTCCCCTCATTGGGAAGGGAAAAAGAGAGACACAGAGAATGCTGGGTAAGTTTCAGGAATTGTGTAAAGAGCTGGGAGTCCCATTGGCACCACATAAAACAGAGGGGCCCAGCAAGGTTATGGAATTCCTTGGAATAGAGATAGATGCGCGAGCGAAGTGTTTAGGCTACAGGACAAAAAAGTAATGAGGTTGAAGGAGCTAATACGGATACATGCCAGCAGGAGACAGGTACAACTAAAACTGGTTCAGCAGGTACTGGGGCACCTGAACTTCACATGCAGGGCCATAGGACCAGGGAAGGCATTCACAAGGAGGTTAGCCAGAGCTACAGCAGGGGTTACCAGACCACATCACTGGGTTGATCTGACACAAGGTGTCAGGGAGGATTTTAGTATATGGGAACAATTCCTGGAGGAGTATAATGGTTGTTCGTTCTGGCAGTAGGAGTGACTGTACAACACAGACCTTGACCTCTACACGGATGCAGCGGGAGGAATAGGCATGGGGGGTTACCTAAGGGGCAGGTGGTTTGCAGAACCATGGCCAGTCAGTTGGGTGAAGGACGGGAAAGTGAGAGATATAACATTACTGGAGATCATGCCCATATGGGCATGTACCTTGGTTTGGGGGGAGGAATTATGGGATCAGAAGGTGACATTTTGGTGTGACAATAGGGCAGTGGTCCATGCACTAAACAACAGGGGAGCAAAATCGGATACAGTCATAAAGGTAGTATGACAGTTAGTTTTAAGGGCTTTGAAGCTGAACATGCCTTTCAGAGCACAACACATAGAAGGGGTACACAATACCCTGGCTGACAGCCTTTCCCGTCTGCAGCTGGACCGTTTCCGGGAGCTGGCACCAGCAGCAGAAGAACAAAAAACGCCCATACCAACGAACATCTGGGACGTTGGAAAGGAGGAGCAGAACTGCTGTTTCACAGCTCATGGGCGCCTCGGACTCTGAGGGCCTACAACGGGGCCTGGATGGTTTTTCAAACATTCAGGGCAGAACACCAGATTGAGGTAAGTGGGCCACTCTTGGAGGAACAGTTGGGAATGTTCACGGTGGAACAACGGCAGAAAGGGACTGCTCAAGCCACAATGGGGGTTTATCTGGCAAGGATCAGTGTGATCTGCAGCCTGAAAGGAAGGAATGACCCAACAAAATCAATGCTCATTAGAAGGATGATGCAGGGCTGGGGCAGGTTGAAAAGAGGGTCAGGGGATAACAGGAGGCCAATAGGGGAGCAGTGGCTAGTAAAGCTAAAAAAGGTGCTCCCCGCGATATGCAAATCAAAGGAGGAGGCCCAGCTATTTCACACAATTTATGTGATAATGTTTGCTGGGGCTATGAGAGTGAGTGAGGTGGTAGGCCATGGGAAAGATGACAAGGAAGGAGGTGTGGAATGGGAGGATGTGAGTTGGGGGACAAGAGAAATACGGATCAAGCTAAGAAGGTCAAAGACTGACCAAAAAGGGCAGGGCTGCATGATAACGCTGAGAGGGTAGTCAGAGATTGTGATATGCCCAGTGCAGGCCCTGTGGGTTTTTGCCGCAGAGCAGGTAACCAGGACGAGGAAGCTATTTGTGCATGGTGATGGAAAAAGGGTCACCGGCTATCAAATTACAGCAGTGCTGAAAAAGGGCATGGGTTTTCTGGGGGAAGACCCAGCTAATTACTCATCCCATTCCCTACAGATTGGGGCGGCCTCACAGTGAGCAGCGAAGGGTGAACCTGTGAAGGGCATTTTGGAGAAAGGGCGCTGGCAGTCAGCCAGTTACAAAAGGTACATCAGAGCCCTGGAGTAAAAAAAAAAAAAGGGGGAAGGATAATAATAAGGCGGGGGGGGGATAATACAATGACGGCACTGAGAGTATATGTAAATTAATTAATTTTCTTTACACCCCATAGGTAGAGGGAGGAGCACAGAAATCTGGATCTGCGGCCATTCCTATATTTACTGGGCTAGTAAGAGAGCAGAGAAAAAAGCTGGGGGAAAACAATTGTACCAAGACGTAAGACAGTGTAGGTTGGTATGGCACGGCCTACGGGGGATGAGATGGGCACAGCTTCTGCTCACTTTGAAAGAACTCAAAGGACATCGGCCCAGTCCAGACCTAATCATTATATACCTAGGGGGCAATGACCTGGCAGGCAGACCATGGGTGCACACATATTTACAGATAAAGAGGGACCTAGTGGCAATAAGACAGTGGTGGCCTCGAGTATGCCTTGCCTGGTTGGATATGAATCCACAAAGGGTATGGAGACAGGAACACAGCCACAGGGCAGTGGAGAGGGCCAGGAGGAAGATGAATAGATGGGTAGGGACATTGATAAGGCAGATGGGAGGACAGGTGATACTGCAGGTAGTAGAGGAATGGGTGGATGACTTCTACAGGTCAGATGGGGTGCATTTGTCAGATATAGCAATAGACATGTTTAACACAGAAACAATGGGTTTCATAGAGGAATGGAGAAAACAGACAAAAGCTGGTAAAAAAAACAAAAAAACAGAGGAGGGTATTTTCATCCCTGAGGTAAGGGAGAGTGATACCCTAAGCTGGGGGGAAGCCAGTCATCCACACGAAGCTGGAGACTGGCTAGTGGAAAAAGGGGGAGGATGGGAGGGGAAGAAAAAGGAATAACACAAGAGGAGGAAGAAGATGAAGGAGAAAGCGGTCTCGGTTTTCACCGTTACCTAACAGAAAAGGAGAAGAAGAAGGCACCCAGGTTTTCGCCTGGGGGACGGATAATCAGAGAGTGATATATGGATGGAAATAAATGGAAATTATGGAAATATGATAATAAAGAAATGGAATATGGTATTATGCATATAAATAAATTAATTGATAATCTGAGCACAACAACAAACAATGGTCTCTGTGTTTTTGTGAGGGAAAAGGGGGGGAATCCGGGACAATGGAGTTTGCCCTTTAAGGGGCAGACCATGTTGTCCTGGTGCACCCCTTCCCTCCTTTAGGGAATGGCTGTGCTCAGAAGGGGAAGGAGAAGGAAGGGGAGGGGCCAAGAGCAGGACAATCGGGCAGGTAGCAGGAAGGGGAAGGGAGAATGGAGGTACATATAGGACAGCACAAGGGGGCCCCAGCCACTTTTTGCTGGAATTTTGATTCCTCCCACCCACCCTACTAGACGGAGTACCAGGGAAAGACAGTCAATTTGGGGCTGTATGGTGGGTCTGTCAAGGTGGATGACAGATTCGTCCGGTAGGACAGTGGACTGCCAAAGGTGGATGGCAGGGGATAATATGGTTATGGACTGCCAAAGGTGGATGGCAGGTGATAATATGGTTATGGACTGCCAAGGTGGATGGCAGGTGGCAAAGTGCTTTGGGACTGCCAAAAAAAATGGAGGGCAGATGATAATATGGTGATGGACTGCCAAGGTGGATGGCAGGGGGAAAAGGGGGGGGATGGGAGGGGGGAAGAAAAAAGAAATAATACAAGAGGAGGAAGAAGATGAAGGAGAAAGTGGTCTCGGTTTTCACCGTTACCTAACAGAAAAGGAGAAGAAGAAGAAGGCACCCAGGTTTTCGCCTGGGGGACGGATAATCAGAGAGTGATATATGGATGGAAATAAATGGAAATTATGGAAATATGATAATAAAGAAATGGAAAATGGAATATGGTATTATGAATATAAATAAATCAATTGCCAATCTGAGCACAGCAACAAACAATGGTCTCTGTGTTTTTGTGAGGGAAAAGGGGGGAATCCGGGACAATTGGTTTTGACCATGAATATTTTTTTATTTGATGGTCAATCATACCATCAGCTACTAGGTACAGCAATGGGCACTACGATGGCCCCTAGCTATGCAAACTTATTTGTGGGAAAATGGGAGTTGAATCATCTGTACAGTGCTGCCACAAATCCACATTTTTATAATCTGGATTTGTGGCGGCGCTTTATTGATGATATATTTATCATCTGGAAGAGCACAGTGGAAGATTCTGAATGCTTTATTCAGTGGATAGAATCTACTAGCAGTAGTCTGAGATATAAGTATGAACTTAATCAGACTAATATCACATTCCTTGATTTAAGAATATATAAAGATGACAAAGGTGGAGTTTGTACTACCTTATTCCCAAAAAAATACTGATAGGAACACCTTGCTTAGACTTGTTAGCTGCCACTCTTTCCATACAAAGTTTAATATCCCTACAGGACAGTTAATAAGAACTTTAAGGAACTGTACTGAACATGCAGAATATGATATAAAAAGAAGTGAACAGGTGCATCGATTTCTGAAGAGAGGTTATAGTAACAAAAGTATTGCATTAGCTATTAAAAAAGTTGATGAATTAGAAAGGAGGGGAAACACTGTTATACAAACAACAGATCAGTAAACAAAAACTAGAGTGCCCCTTTGTAACCAGTTTTTCTAAACATGCTTATGAAGTGAAACAAATTATTGAAAATAATTGGCCCATCCTAGAACTTGAACCTGGACTAAAAGAGGTGACCAAAAATGGACCCAAAGTCATTTTTAGAAAATGTAAAAGCATAAAAGATTATGTAGTGTGCAACACAGTAACCACCAGTAGAAAGAATAAACAAATGCTGTTAACATCTAGGCCTAAAGGCATTCATAGGTGTGGTAACCATACATACTGTAAATATGTTTATTGTAAATACTTTAAACATCCAGTTACAGGGAGTGATATAGAACTAAATGATTTTATTACATGTAATAGTTCTGGTGTAGTATATTTATTACAGTGTGACTGTGGGGCATACTATGTTGGATGTACTACACATACATTTAAGGTAAGGATAGGAGAACATGTGAGGGCAGTAGAAAGAGGAGATACTACCTATGCTATTGCTAAACACATTTTGAAACACAGTTCCCAAAAACATGCCTTTAATTTCTTGGGTCTGGAGTTGGTCACCATGGGTCCTAGAGGTGGTGATTTAAAAAAAAAGATTGGACAGAGAGAAAGTTATTGAATGTATGCTTTTAGGGCTTGTTCCAATATGGGTCTTAATGAAAATATTGACCTTTCAGCTTTTTTGAAAAAGTATAAATGATTATATATAATACATATACTATTTCATTTTTATCCCCCTGTTGCCTTGATTTAAGATTGTGCCTGGTTACCTCATGTAATATGTTGTCTCATTTGCAACAATAAAATAAATTTATGTCCTACGCTAGTAACATATATGGATTAGGACTAACATTGGGACTGATTTGTAGAACAATTATTAATTGGAATTTACTTGCCCCTTAAACAGCAAAGTATAATATAACATTGCAAAGATTAATGACATATATTTTTTGAGGTCACCAAGTCAGTTTACTTGTGCTACTGTATTGAAACATGGAATTAAAGAGTTAATACATTGGATTAGGAGTATAATTAATGACTCTTTGATTTTAATCAATTAACAATTATCCACTTAATGGGCGCACAATATGTACTGGTGAGTTTGAGTCACATATTTAATTATTCTTTGTATTTATTAAAGCATCTGTAGGCTGATTTTTTACTCTAATGAAGCCTGGCAGTGTACCAGGTGAAATGTTAGCACTTTTCTAAGCCACATTTTTGTACTTGTGCACGTCTGCATATTTATAAACTTTGGAGTTTCATTCCATTTTTTGTCCGATTTATTGCTGTATGGGTGCTCATATGATTATTTCTCTCACTCTCTGTTATGACTCTCATATTTGTTGTGATATGCCTTTGTCTTTTTGTGTTTGAAGGACATTCTTTTACATTTTTCCAGTCTGCTTAGATAGTGGACTGCACGTCAATAGTACGATTTCCATCGGGTGGGTGGATGGGAGATATCAGGAATAGTTTTATATACTGTGCAAGAACATTTTTCTCAGTGGTTTCATATCAGTACTACGATAGCGGGCATTATTGCATGTAACTTTCATTGCTGGTGGATGTGGCAGGGATTGCAAGAGTGTTCATTACTAGGGGATTAATACCTGCTAGAGTTTGATCACCTGGTATGTTTTGATGAATAGATATATTCCTTTTTGTTAGTCATTTATTGCCAGGTTCCTCATATTGTGAGCTTCCATCTGCACATAAATAAAGTTTAAAAAACTCTTGCTACAGTGCAGTACTGAATTCAACCTTCTGCATAGAAACATATAAACATAGAAGTTGACGGCAGATAAGGACCGCAAGGCCCATCCAGTCTGCCCATTTCTTTTTCTACCTTATAAATGTGCCATTGGCCTTTGCTCTGTCAATGGCCTATCTATTCATACTCATCTGTATTGCTCCCTTACGTCTATCCCATGCCTGCCTGAAGCCCTGCACTGTATTTATATCCACCACTTCCTGAGGTAGGCAGTTCTATGCATCCATCACCCTGTCTGTGAAAAAGAACTTCCTCACATTACCCCTTAATTGGCCTCCCTCTAATCTCCTGCTGTGTCCTCTTGTCCTGCTATTTTTCTTATATTGAAACGTGTTAGACTCTTTCACCTTGTTAATTCCCTTAAGGTGTTTGAATGTTTTGATCATATCACCTCTCTCCCTCCTTTGCTCTAGGGTATACATATTGAGCTCTGTTAATTTGTCCTCATATGTTTTCTGATGCAGTCCCTGCACCATTTTGGTTGCCCTTCTCTGTACTGTCTCAATTTGGTTAATGTCCTTGTGAAGGTGTGGCCTCCAGTACTGCACACAGTACTCCAGATGGGGCCTAACTAGTGTCTTGTAAAGACGGATTATTACCTCACTCTTTCAACTTGTGATATCCCTACTAATACACCCCAACATCCCCCTAGCCTTACCTACTGCTTTAGTGGTCTGCTTGGATGATTTCAGGTCATCGGTGATGATGATGCCCAAGTCTCTTTCTCCCCTTGTGACTGTCAGTAACTCCCCTCCCAGCCTATAGGTGGCTTCAGGGTTTCTCTTCCATATGTGCATGATCTTGCACTTCTTTGCATTAAACCCCAGTTGCCACTCTTCCCACCATTTTGTTAGTTTATCCAGATCTCTTCTCATTCTGCCCACCCTATCTGGATCATCTACTCCGTTGCAGATCTTGGTGTCATCTGCAAACAGACAAACCTCACCCTCTAGTCCATCTGCATTGTCACTGATGAAGATATTGAAGAGGACTGGCCCCAGGATTGATCCCTGAGGTACCCCACTTATAACTTGCATCTCTTCTGACTGTATACCATTTACCACCACTCTCTGTTTTCTGCCCATCAACCAATTTTCCACCCAGTTGACCAACTTCTGACCCACCCTGAGCCTACCCAGCTTATTAATCAATCTTCTATGCGGAACAGTATCGAAAGCTTTGCTGAAGTCAAGATAGGTGACATCAACTGCTCCTCCTTGGTTCACCGCTCTGGTTACCCAGTCAAAGAAATCTATGAGATTAGTTTGACAGGACCTTCCTTTTGTAAACCCATGCTGTCTTGGATCCTGTGCTCCTATCGATTCCAGGTGTTGCACTATCCTTTCCTTAAGGAGTGCCTCCATAATCTTGCTCACTACTGAGTTAAGACTGACTGGTCTGTAGTTCCCTGCCTAGGTAGGAAAGATAGAAAAACATTTTGTATAAAGTTTTGGATGTCCAACTCCCACTTACTCTCCAGTTGCTTTTTGGGTGTTTTCTTTTCTCTGATTGTTTTTGCTTCTTTAGAAACTGCTTTCAGCAAAAGGTAATCCTTGGATAACGGACCTTTCTGCTTGCTCTCAGCACTACAAGGCACTTTAAAGTGCTCTTGTTTTCCTGGCATGTGAAGTGGAATAGAGGACACACTCCAGAGAGTAAGTGGGAGTTGGACTTCCAAAGCTTTCTACAAAACTGGGGAGACCTGTGTGTTGGCACCAGCAGCAGGATGAAGCCCTACTTCCCCTTTCCTGGTAAATGAATCATAGTTCCACCCAGTCATGAAGACCTATATGGTCATGGGTAGGGTAAGTGGTTATTGATAGTTTGCAATCTCCCATTTTGTCTGCTCTTCTTTCTTATTGATACCCCTATAGCAGGGGTTCTCAAATGGTGAGGCCAGCCTCCCTTGGGAGGCCCCAACCTGTTCCAGGGGAGGCTCAAGCAAGTCTTGAAAAAGTACTGTATTTAAATTTTGAACTTTATAGAGTTTGAGTGAAGGGATAAGGCAAACTGAAAGAGGATAATAGTAGGTGAATGTATGTATTTATTCACAAGTCTGTGACCAGGGAAAGTACTGTACACTGAGCCATGGCTTATTTCAGGTGTACCCAGGAAGGGTAGTGAGAGAATACAATCCAAATGTAACTGCAAAACACTCAAGCAATACAAAATGAATGAAAGTGCAAACAAACTACGAACAATAAACCAACAATGCAAGGAACAATGATTAATTAGACTGGCAGCAGAACTGTCCAAATACAAGAGTTAAACCATACAGGTAGTAGGAATAAGAGCAGGAGGGAGCAAAATGATCCCTGAGAAGTTGCTTAAGAGCAGGGTGTGGGGGGAGAGGCAGAGGTCAGCAGAAAGGTTATTCCAGTTAGAGGAGAAACAGAAAAAGCAGTCTGACCCATGAAGGTATGGCAGTAAGGGGTAGCAATGGTTTGAGAGTCAAAATATTGGAGAAAGTAGGTTGTCCTTTTGGGAGGTGGGGGTACAATAAGCTTAATAACATGAAAGCAAGCTATGCCATGAGGTTTCAATTTATTCCTGATGTACTGTGAAGAGTAGGCTATTTTTCTATGGGGAGGCCCAAAAAATATTTCAGTATTTTAGGGGAGGCTCAAGATCTTTTTCATAGCTTAGGGGAGGCTCACTGTGACAAAGTTTGAGAACTGTTGCCCTATAGCAATGGGTAACTGTATAAGCTGTGTATGTATGACACTGCCTGATTTTTAATTACACTGTATAATGTACTCCATGGTGGTCTGCACTGGAACTCCACTGATCATTGTAGATTTTTTGTATATTGTGTGTTTTGAAACATTTAATTAGGCAATAAGTCGTGACAGGGTGTGTATTATTGTGGGATAATGGCATGCCTCAGTATGTGATGCACATGGCATTGCCTAGTGCCTTAGACACTTGAGAGGTGCTGTTATCCCATGATTACACAAACCCTGGAGTTCCTTACTGTGATTATAAAATCTTTCCTCTATTTTTATTTTTTAAAATGAGTAATGAGGTTTAGAAACCGAAGTATTTTTGACCTGTGCTGTTGATCTGGAATAACACACAGTCATGTGATTGCATCTGACCAATCACAGGTCTAATAGCTCCTAATTTAGCAGTGTGGTAAAAGAGAAAACCCATACAACCAGAGTACTTCACCCAAAAGTACTAAAAAATGTGATACAGGGCAGTGCCATGGGGGTAACATAAATGCCTCTATGCACGACCTGCAGGAGCAGGTCAGTGGAGGCCCCAGCAGAGTCATGTGTTTCAGAATGGGATTGTTCTCTATTCTCTCTTAGATTATCAAAATGGGCCAATCACTTCTTCACTAGAATCCAGGACAGTACAGCTCCTGTCTCCTCAACCAGCTGGGGAGTATCATCAGAAGTAATGGGTTCCACAGTATTGTCTGTTTCCTGATCTGCTCTACTCTACCTTCCTTCTCAATAACATTAACTTCATGTTATGGCCCAGTATCTGAATGCATAAATAGTGTTGCATTGTGATCCAACTGTATCTTTGGTGAATTGGACTTCCCTCAAGGTATCTATGCAGGGATGAAAGGTGCAGTTAGATCTGCCAGAAGACATGGAAGATGCCAAGGGCACCAGATGACTAACAAAGGCTTGATAGTCACCCGGTGCCCTTGGTTAATGACAAAACAACTGATACAATACATAAAAACATTTAAAAAGTTGCCCCCCCCTGACTTGAATGGAGGGCATCCCCACACTCTCCCTGGGCACATGTCATTACATACTGGAGAGTGGGGGTTGGACTTCAGTAGCTCCAGGAACTGGGAAGTGGAAGGGATTGGCTGAGGAGAAATTTACAATCCCTTCCACTCTTACATATTGCAAAAAATTTTAATCACACATAGCCAGATCGGGTGTCACAGAGGTAAGGCACTACAATATGTGGTGTAGAACATTATCTTGGGAGCTGTCTTTAAAGAAATGTCAGTAGTAACCACAGAACACAAGGAAATGCTTTAACTTTTTTAGATGCTTAGGTCTAGGTTTGCTAAATAGGACCTCTACCTCACTAAAGTCAGTACTGATTTCATCTTCTGAAAGTAAGTCACCAACAAGAACATAAACCTGAACTGCACCAGTCTGTCAAGAACTTTCAGCAATCAACCTTCATGCTCCACAAGCATCTTCCAAAGGCATTCCAGAAAATCCATATCCCAGTCTCTCACTGTATAAGACATTGGGGGGAACCTGAAATCCCCTGTGGAATTCATTAAAATTCATAAAGTCCAAGTGGGCAGTTGATGGCTGTTTGCTCTACATCCTCCTGGACCGTTATGATCTAAAAATACATGCTACAAAGGTCAAACATGGAAAACCACTTGCTCCTATTCAGGCAATCCTGGGCATCCTGTTCCCAGGGCATGAGGTATTGGTCTGCCTATTAATTGTTTGATAGTCCCCATACGTCTTTACTTTGTTTTTCTTCTTATAAACCACGACTGTTAGAAAAGCATATAGGTTCCTACTTAATGACCCCTGCAATCAACAATTCCTGACTATGACATCTGATATCTTCAACATCTGCCTGTGTTAGTCTCCTGGACTTCTCATGGAAGGTTCTGTCATCATGCAATTTAACATGATTTTCCTTCCCTTGGATGCATCCAACATCCCATTCATGTTAGGAAAAAACTTTGTTCCTTTGTGCCACCTTTCAGAGTACCTGGGCCTTCCATCCTTCAGGGTCTTTGAACTCTAAAGTCCCTGGCTCGATGCAAGGGCTGTTACTCTCAAAAGATGTTTCAGGACTAACCACCACAATTGCACTGTGCATATAAGCCAGTGGGGGCCCCTCTCCTTTCTGTAACAGGCTGGTCAGAGACATTTTTCACTTCAACAGTAATTTTCATCAAATTCACATGGGGCTATATAGGCAACATGCTAGACTTCACAAGCAGTCCTCAGGGAGACAATGCTCTCCTGGTGCATCAATTGCCAGGATTTGGATTTTTACATCCTTACAGAACCTCACAACTCCAGTGATGGCACATTGTGAGTTGGATTGTATAATCAGTTTCTCTTTCTCCCTGTGCCAAACCACTTCAATGGGCTTGTCTATTATTTCTTTACATGTCTGGGTCCTCCTGTTCTGGCAGACCTTCCTCACCAGGGCATGATCAGGTAGAGATCATACTTGCTGTTGCTCTTCTAACACTAAGCACAATTGTGTCAATCTCCTAAACATGTGAGCAATGGTTCCAACAAGAGTAGGCATCTTGATGTACACCCCTAGTTCTGGACACCTTGGGGCCAGGGTCTTCATAAAGATCACAGTTCTAGCTACTCTACGAGGAAATGTGATCAACAATTTTGCATAGCCCAAGGACTGTAGAGCCTGATCACTCAGTCATCATATGTCCAGTGCATACAAAGGGTTCAGCTTTGAGTTCAAAAGATACTTGTCATACCAGTGTTTGAAGATGATAGTCACATGTGACCCAATGTCAAGAACAACTTTGGTTTCCAGTTCTTCAGTGTTTGCACTGACCTCAGACGATGGTCTGATCAATCCCTTGTGTATGTGAGGTCTTTTAGTTGTCAGATTTGGTGGAGCTTCCCACATTTGTGGTCCCAGAGTGCTCCTTTATGGGGAACCCTGTGAAGCTTTCTAGCTTCTGAGCTCTCTTTCTGAGTTAGTCTACAACTCTCCTGAGCTTCTCAGAGTATTGAAACTCGTCAATCATTTGTCAGTCTTCACCACAATTGCAATAGGAAATCATTTTCTGCTGGGACAATTTGTTTATTCATGGGTCATTGTCATGGGTCTCAGCCTCATATGTCTCATAAGTCAAATTGGAGACAATAGCTTACACCAAGAAGTCTCATTTGTTGATATTTTTCTTCCCCTATTTATCGGTTAGTGCACACCAAAAAAGATATCTAATTCAGTTCTGAAATCATTTAGTGAACCACTGTTAACTATACTATGAGGGAGTCTGTTCCAGCTAGACACCACTCTCTGGCTAAACCATGATCCCCTTTTATTTGCCTTATACAGCTCCCCTTTCAAACTGGTGATCATGGGTTCTTGTAGATTTAAGTGTAGTTTTAATTTCTAATCCCACACGTTCCCATAAGTCTGGATTTTCAAATGCTGAGTGTACTAAGCATAGGTCTCCCTGTAGCCTACGATATTCCAATAAGTATAAATTCAGCTCTTCCATTCTATCCTCATAGGTAAGTGACTGCATCCCTTCAATCCTTTTTGTTACTCTTCTCTGAACTGCCTCCAACTTTTTGATATCTGCCACATGATAGCAACTCCAAAACTGCAGACCACACTTCAGTAAGGATCGCACCAGTGCACCATACAGTGGCAGTATTACAGTTTTTTTTCTACTCTTAATGTTATGTAAAATACAGTGTAGCATTCTGTTTGCTTTGTTAACCACTTTGGTAGTTTGTTACCTGAAAGTAAGGTTATTTGCTACTACAACTCCCAGATCCTTTTCATACTCTACCCTTTCTAGGATACAACCACTTAACTTATAGGTTGCATAGATGTTATTACTGCTGAAGTGCATAACACCACATTTTCCTACATTAAATCTCATTTTATGTAATTTTGCCAAGGTATTTATTGTGCTCAAGTCTTTTTGTAAATTTGAGCATCTATGTCTGTTCCTACCTTACTATCATCTGCAAATTTTAATATCCATGAGTTCTTGAAAGTGGTCAGTGAAGAGACAAAAATATTGAATAAAACAGGGCCCAACACTGAGCTCTGAGGAACCTTGCTCTCCACTCTGCCCTATTTTGATGTATGTCCTCTAATAATGACTCTCTGTCTCCTATCACTAAGCCACAATGTAATCCATGTAATAATCTGTGGTTCAACACTTAATTCCTGGAGGCTAGCTAGAAGGCCATCACGTGGTACTACATCAAAGGCCTTGGAGAAGTCGAGATATACCACATCCACCAGTAGACTATATTCCAAGACCCTACTGACAGGCTTAAAAAAACTGATCATGTTTGTCTGTCATGATCTCCCATGGGTAAAACCACATTGTGTGACATCCATAAATCCTTTTGACTATATATGTTGTTGTAATGACTCTTTGATGAATTGTTCCATAACTTTACATAGGATACATGTCAGGCTAATAAACCTGTAGTTTCCAACATCTGACTTTATCCCACTCTTAAAAATAGCATCATGTTAGGCAACCATCAGTCATCCGGGAGTGCTCCATTTTTTAAGGACTTACTAAAAAGGTACACTACTGGGCCAGCTAGTTCATTTGCCAGTTCTTTAAGCAAGTGGATGCATCTTGTCTGGCCCCAGGGATTTTTTTATCTTAAGATTTTAAAATTTTGTCAAAACTTGAGGGATTTCAAATTTAATACTTCCCATTTCATTGTGTTGCATGCTGGAATGTTTTCCATTATTACAAGTACTAGTTTGGAATACACTGAGGAAGTACTTATTGAATGTTTATGCCATGTCCTTCCCTCGGGTGAGTTTTCCACCTTCTATGTTTATAGGTCCTATTCTAGTTCCACTATCCATTTGATTTGTTATATAATTAAGGACTTTTTTTTTTATTTTCAGTAGTCAAGTTTGCCACCCAGTATTCCTCATTTGTTTTTGCATGTTTTATTTCCCTTTTGCATTGTTTAGCTTTTTTCTTGAAGTTTGTCCAACTAGTAGATGAGAGATTTTTGTTATATTTCTGAAAGGCCTATTCTTTTCATTAATGAGTTTTTTAAGTTTCAAGTTAAACCATGTGGGTATTTTACCCTGGGAATTGTATCTGGTTTTAGTAGGGACACAGTGTACAATACAGTATTCTAACTTTGCTTTAATATTATCCCAGATTTGTTGGACACCATAATCTTTATACCTTTCCTCACAGTTCCAATTGTCTACATACTTTTTCATCTCTTTACAATTTGCTTCATTCCAATGTTTTATTCTAGTATGTCCTTTGTCTATGGTCCTATGTTCAATGATTTTAAACTCTACTGTATTGTGGTCACTCGTAGCCAATGGCTCTCTAACAATACAATTATCCACATCTTCTCCCATATTGCTCAAAACCAGATCATGAACATTGTGGCCTCTTGTGTTATGTTTTATATATTGTTTTAATTCACTAATACTGAGTAAATTGTGGAAATTCTTTTCCACTGCACTCTTCCCTGTATATGTAGTCCAGTTGATATTGGGGAAGTTAAACTCTCCCAGTATCAGTGTTCTTTCATTTAGATCCTTACTCTTGATGGAATTGAGGAAGCTAATATTTTCCTCCACACTCAGTCCTGGGGCTCTATGACAAACCCTATAGTAATTGTCTTGTTTCTTGGTTGGATAAGCTTAACCCATACTTGTTCATCCCCTGTATCTGCTAACGTGGGGCTTATTTCATATACTTCAAGGTTATCCCTAATGTATAATGCTACCCCCCCCACCTTTTTTATTTATTCTATCTGTACAAAAGATTTTGTAGCCCGGTATTTGTTTCCCCCACTGATCCTGGTGCCACCATGTTTCTGTGACTGCACAGAGTTGACTATTTCCTTCTCAAAGGAGGCATGTCAGCTTATCTATTTTGTTAGACAAACTTCTTGCATTTATTAATCATGTTGTCATGTTATTTTGCTCTATTTCATTAGTTTTTACTTGTATTTTCCTTGATATACCTAATGTTTCAAGTGAGTATTCTTCTATTGTGGTATAATATGTTTGACTGTTTCTTAATTTTATACTGTGCCTCTCCCATCTCCCATCAGTTTAAATTTGTTTCTGGGATAGCCTCATTTCTAAGTTTGCCCATAAATCTGGATCCCCTTGCACTCAGGTGTAGGCCATCATACGTGAATCGCCCATACCTTCCCTCAAATAGTTCCCATGTCTTTATGCATTTAACATTTTCCTGGAAGCACCATCTCCTTAATTTATTCTTTGTACTCCTAGGTTTCTTTGTCCAGTTTTGACCTGCCTTGGGGAAGGGTAAAATTTCCTAGATGATCAATTATGCTTGTAGGCTATCTGATTTTTCTTTGGCAATCTCTTCTAAGTATTGTAAAATGTCCACCCAACACAGGGAGTTGGGGCTCACCTGGTCCTTCGAACAACTGTCTCTTTACTTATTGTAACTTAATTTTGCCAGGAAGGTAACCTAGCTGGGAGAATATTTACAGTCATTTGTGACTAGAGCTGTTACTGAAACTCTGTGAAGGAGGTCTCTGATGAGGGAAGGAGCTGAAGAAGGGTTGCAGGCCTGTGGATTACAAACAGGAGTTGACTGTGGACTCTGTTAGTTGCAGAAGCTGAGAGAGGGAGAGCAACTACCAGCTACCTTAAACTAGAGCTGTGTTTTGCTCTGTAGCTTACAGAAGAAAGTCTTTTTATTCACTGGATTGTTGATTATTTTTTGTAGACACTGAATACCAACAGAACAACCCAACCACCCCTGGGTGCTCTACCTTTATACTGGAAGGCCAGGCCACACCTACTCAAAGACACAGGAACAGTTAGGCAGCACAGAACAAGCAATAGCCTAGCTGGTACTATATATATATGCAGAATTACAAAGGATGTAGCTAGCAACTAGGTCCACAAAGGCACATATGAGAGGAGGAGAGAGAAGCTGTAATCACTACAGAAGGAGAGAAAGGCAGGGAGAGAAGAAGCAGGAAAAAAGAGTTAGCTGCTAGAGGACTGTCTCTGATCAAGTAAGAAGGGAATACCGAGGAATACAGGAACTTCCTGTCCCAGAGCAGGAAGGGCAGGAGCTGTAAGGGCACAGAGGCAGTAGGAAAGTGGGGAGAAAAAATAACGACAAAAAAAGAAAACAGAGAGAGGAAAGAGTAAGTATACAAAAGAACAGTTGAGGGGCCACAAATAACACATGATGGGAGTGGTGCAGTGCAGTGCAGTGGCTATGGAGTGGCAGTGTTCAGGGAGACATTCTGGAGGATGTGGTGTCTTATCTGCGGGCACCTCTCTGGCCTGAGGGAGGAGGTTGCTCATCTCCAGACTGAGTTGGCCACAATTCAGGAGACCTCCTCTCACACCCAGGGACCACAAGGGCAACCACCTCTGCCTCAGAGGTTGTCAAGAAATAGGAGTGGTTGGACCACGGTGGACCAGAGAGAGTGAGGGTGGTAGAACAGAGGCACATCCCTCCAGTTGTACCTCTCCACAATTCATACACCATTCTGACAGAGCATGGTTCCTCTATGGAGACACCAGCAGTGGAGACCAAGGAGGATGCTGGGAATCTCCAAAATGGAGACCCACAGAAGGGTGGCACAGGACCCCACAGGAGAAGGAATCAACTCCTGGTGGGGGGACTCAATAGTTAGGGTGGGTAGAACTGGTTGAGGGAGGGGAGAGGGATGTAAGGTGGCTGCCAAGTGACATGGCTTGGAGGGACAGGGAGCGAATCCTCAGAATCGCAGGAGCAGCTGCACAGGGGAGGGAGCTGGACATCACTGTCCACCTAGGGACAAATGACCTGGCTGAGAATGGGATCAGAGCAGTGCAGGGGGAGTTTGTGAAGTTGGGTTGGGCCTTAGACAAGTAGCACACACAGTAATCTTCTCAAAGGTGCTGCCTGTCTATGGCATGGGTGAGGCTAGGGTGTTCCACACCATGGTATTCAATAAATTGTTGAAAAACTGGTGCAGAGCTCCAGGATTTCACTTCACTGATTTACTAGGGGTCCACCTGGAGGGATACAGGCCTATACTGGCATGATGGTCTGAATCAGTCCAGAAGGGGAACCAGAATCCTAGGTGATAAGTTTAAATGCTTCATCGGCAAGCATTTAAACAAGCCAAGGGGGGAGGCACTGAAAATGAGCATGAAAATCCCTGCCCCCCCCCACAAAACAAAGTAGTTAATGAGGTAGACACCAACATAGAGAAGTCGATAGGGAGAAGGGCAGGGATGAATTGAGAAAAAGGCAAAGGTAGTAAGGACAGGGATGGGGCTAAAAAAGGGTCAAGACCATCAAAAAATGGAGGGCAATGAGTACCAATGCCCATAGTCAGAGTAAAAAGCTCCCTGAACTAATGGCCTTGATGGAAGAGGGAAGCCTTGATATCGTGGCAGTCACAGAAACATGGTACATAGAGAACCATGACTGGGATGTCAACATATCAGGGTAAACAATCAATAGGAGGGACAGGGATGGTAGAAGAGGAGTATGAGTAGCTCTTTACATAAGAGAAGGGATTAAAGCAACCAAACTAAAGGGTAAACGGAGGATAGGAGGCACTGTGGGTCACCCTGGAGACAGGAAATGGCACCACAGTCTGCACAGGGGTTGTATACTGACCCCCATCTCAAGGGGAGGAAATGGACAAGGAAATACGAACATACAAACGTACGAAATTTGCCAGCAGATAAAGGCCTAGAGGTCTATCAAGTCTGCTCGAATGTGCAGCTAGCACCCCTTATTCTGCAGCTGCCCCTTCCTTCCACCCTTCCCCTTCATTAACCCTCCCCCTTGTCCTGTCCCATCCTCATTTGAAGCAGTCCACTGTTCTACTGCATACCACTTCAGCAGGTAACGCATTCCACCCAGCCACCACCCTCTCTGTAAAAAGGTGTCTCCTCATCTCCCTCCAGAACCTTCCTCACTCCAGTCTCATATCATGGCCCCTGGTGGCCCTCCCCTCCCTTACTTTGAATAGCCCCTCTGTACCCATCTTGTTTATTCCTTTCATGTACTTAAAGGTTTCAATCATGTCCCCCCATCCCTTCTTTCCTCCAGTGAGTACATGTTCAACTTCTTCAACCTCCTCTCATATGATAAGTCCCTCAGCCCCTTGATCATCTTTGTCGCTCTGCACTGCACCCCCTCCAGTAACTTAATGTCCCTCTTCAGATACAGACGCCAGTACTGCATGCAGTACTCCAGATGTGGTATAACTAATGACCTATACAGTGGCAGAATCACCTCCTCCCTCCTCGAGGATATACCCTTTGCAATACAACCCAGCATTTTGTTGGCCTGTGCAGCTTCCTTCCTACATTGTGCCGAGTTGTTCATTGACCCTGTAATGAGCACACCCAGATCCTTTTCCTCTTCTGTCTGGGCTAGCTGCACTCCCCCTAGCTGGTAACTCTTCCTTGGGTTCTTCATCTCAAAATGCAGCACCTTACACTTTCTGGCATTAAAGCCCAGTTGCCAGGTGTTTGACCAGGTTTCAAGCTTTGCCAGATCATCCTGCAACCCCTGCCATCCCCCTAGGTCATTCACCACCTCGCCTACCTTGGTATCATCAGCAAACAGACTGATCTTGCTCTTGATGTCCCATGATATGTCTGCAGTGAATGTCCCAAACAACACTGGTCCCAACACTTAGCCCTGTGGAACACCGCTCATCACTGCCCTTGGGTGTGAGAGCTCCCCAACCACCACCACCCTCTGTTGCCTTCCCTGCAGCCAGTTTCCTACCCATCTCACCAGATTTGCACCTGCCCCTGTGCCTACTAACTTCCTTCCCAGCCTTCCATGTGGCACTGAGTCGAATGCCTTACTGAAGTCCAGATACAGGACATCCACTGCATGGCTCCTGTCCAGTTGCCTAGTTACCCAGTCATAGAACTCGACCAGGTTGGTATGGCAGGATCTGCCACATATGAAGCCATGCTGTCTGCTGTCCTGTAGTCCTTTGGCCTTTAGGAGGGCCACCAGCCTCTCCTTCAGGATAGTCTCCATTAGCTTACCCACGATGGATATGAGGCTCACTGGTCTGTAGTTTATCGGTTCATCCTTGGGGCCACTGTTGTGGAGGGGCACCACATGAGCCATCCTCCAGTCCTGAGGTACACACCCCGAATGTAGTGAGGCATTAAATAGGTCTGCCAAAGGTCCTGCAAGGACCTCTGCCAGCTCCTTCAGTACCCTGGGGTGGATGCCATCTGGGTCTGGTGACTTGTCCACCCTCAGTGCCTTCAAACCCTCTTGAACTCTGCTCTCCATGATTTCCCCATCTGTCACCACTTCCCCCCCTGCTTCTGCCATTTCTCCCACCTAGGGTGTCACCCCCCTCTTCTCTTTAGTAAATACTGAGCAGAAGTACTCATTTAGTACTTCTGCCTTATCGCACCCTGCTTCCACCCAACCCCTCTCCTTCCTAATCCTTACTATGTGGTCCTTACAGCTCCTTTCTCCCTGATGTACTTAAAGAAGTCCTTCTCCCTTCTTCATGCCTTGTGCCAGCCTGAGTTCTAGATGCTTTGGCTCCCTTACTGCCCTTGTCACCTCCTTCAATTCTGTCAAGTACCTCCCGTCCTCCCCTTCCTGTTTTCTTGTACTTCCTAAAGGCAGCTATTTTCCTCCTTACCTTTCCATGACCTCCTTGCTCAACCAGATCGGTTTCTAGCCCTAGCCTTCTTGATCTGGGCTTTGCAGCAGGTTTTGGCTGCCTCCACTATCCCCAGCTTTGAGCTCCCACCTCTGGTTAGTGTCCATACTAGATTGAATTCTGGCCAGGTACCCTTTTACCACTTCCCCCATCCTCCCAAAGTCAGCCCTCCTGAAGTCCAGCACTATTGTGCCAGATTCCACTCCTTCCTTGCCCATATCCAATGTGAGCCATACTGAGTGGTGGTCACTCCCTGACAGCGGTTCCTCTACTGTAAATTCTCTCACAAAGTCCCCATTTGCCAGCACAAGGTCAAGGGTATTGATAGAAGGAATCCTTTGGATGGCAGAAACAGGGGAGATATTATTGATGGGGTACCTGAATATGACAGATGTTAACTGGAGCATCTTTGCTGCAGCCACATCCAAGAGCAAGGTCATTCTTGATGTACTACAGGGGGCACGCCTCAGACAGCTAGTGTTGGAACCTACTTGGGAGGGAGCAATCTTAGACCTGGTACTCTCAAATGGAGACAGAGCGAGGATCTCAGGCTTAAAAGTGAGCAGTCATCTGGCAACAAGTGACCACCAAACAGTGTGGTTCACAGTAAACACAGCTGAAGAGTCAAGCCATACAAATCTGAGGGTACTGGACTTTAGGAGGGCTGACTTTGGCAAAATGAGAGAGTGCCTCAGAAAAGCATTAGCAAATGGGCAAGAAGGAGGGGTGGAGGAACAATGGGGAAACATCAAAACTGCCATCACAGAGGCAACAAGCCTTTGTGTGAAGCAAATAAATCAAAATGAAGGAAAAAAACACTATGGTTCTCAAAAGAGGTGGCGGAAAAGGTTAAGAAGACTAAGATAGCATTCAGGAAGTATAAGGAAACACAGAAGGAGCATGACAGAGAACTGTACCAGTTAAAGCAGAAGGAAGCAGAGAAGGCAGTCAGAATAGCAAAGGCCAAAACTGAGGAAAAGATAGCCAACTTGATTAAGAAGGGGGATAAAGCCTTTTTTAGGCACATTAGGGAGTGAAGAAAGACCAAGGGAGGGATAATGAGGCTTAATAAAGGGGAGGGGGGGGTTGGCAGAAGGTGACAGTGAAAAAGCAAGGATGCTGAACGAATACTTCTGCTTAGGATTCACAAAAGAAGAGGAGGGGGAGGCACCTAATCCAATCAATAGAAGCACTCAAGATAGGAGGATCAATATCAGTCCATTCACAGAAGAAAGGGTTCTGAAAGAACTCCTGAAACTGAAGGTGGACAAAGCAATGGGACCTGATGGGATTCACCCCAGAATTCTAAAAGAATTAAAGGGAGAACTACTGACACCGCTGATTACCCTTTTTAACAAATCATGGGAGGATGGTATAGTAGCTGAGGACTGGAGGAGGGCAGATGTGATTCCCCTTCACAACAGTGGGAGCAAAGCAGAGGTAGGAAACTACAGACTTGTTAGTTTGACCTCAGTGGTAGGGAAAATGATGGAATCACTTCTGAAAGAAAGAACTGTTGAGTACCTAGAGGCTAGCGGGGCACAGAACCCAAGGCAGCATGGATTTACAGCAGGAAGGTCATGTCAGATGAATCTAATAGATTTCTTTGACTGAGTGACCAAAGTAGTAGACCGGGGGGGGGGGAGGCTGTGGACTTGGCCTACCTAGACTTCAGCAAGGCATTTGAAACAGTCTCACATAAAAGATTAATAAACAAGTTAGCCAGCCAGGGAGTGGGTCCCAGGGTAGTAGACTGGGTAAAGAACTGGCTGGACAACAGAACACAAAGGGTAATAGTAAATGGAGTTCACTCCAAAGAAAGGGAGGTTACTAGCGGGGTACCACAGTGTTCAGTACTGAGAGCAGTCCTTTTTAATGTTTTTATAAGTGACATTGCAGAGAGACTGGAAGGAAAGTTTGCATCTTGCAGATGACACAAAGATCTGCAACAGGGTTGATACATAAGGTGGGCTGGAGATAATGAGAAGGACTTGGCAAGGTTGGAGGAATGGTCAAAAGGATGGCAGCTGAAATTCAAAGGAAAGAAGTGCAAAGTAATGCATGTGGGAAACAAAAACCTAGGTGAGGAGTACAAAATAGGGTGGGGGGGTACTAACAACAACAAAAATGGAAAGGGACCTGGGAGTAGTCATATCAGATGACCTAAATGTAAGCAAACAATGTGAGAAGGCAGTAAGGATGACTGGGAGGATATTGGGATGTACAAGGAGCGGCAACACCAGGAGAAAACAGGAAGTTGTTATCCCTCTGTACAGACAGTTGGTGAGACCCCATCTGGAGTACTGTGTGCAGTTCGAGAGACCCCATTTCTGCTAAGGACATAGACAGGATGAAGGCAGTCCAGAGGAAGTCAACTAAAATGGTGCAGGGTCTGCAAGAGAAGACATATGAAGACAAACTAAAGGAGCTTAATATGTATACGCTCAAGGAGAGGGAGAGGGGGGACATCATAGAAACTTTCAAGTACCTCAAGAGAATCAACAAAGTCCAAGAGTGTAGTATCTTTCAGAAAAAGAGATGTGCAAGAACAAGGGGGCACAAACTGAAGATGGGGAGGGGTCTGCTCAGGAGCAACGTGAGGAAGTATTTTTTCATGGAGAGGGTGGTGGACACATGGAACGGCCTTCCTGAGGAGGTTGTGTGGTCAAAAATGGAGGGGGAATTCAAGAATGCATGGGACAGACATAAGGCAATTCTTTTGGGGGTTAGGAGGAAGTAGGCTATTGGTTAACTAGGATCTGTAGCTTATCCAATATGTAGACAAATGGGCAGACTGGGTGGGCCAAGTGGAACTTATCTGCCATCAAAGTCTATGTTTCTATGTTTCACTGGCTGAGGCTTACAGTCTGGCAGGGGATTCCTATGAACAGCTCTAACAGATCCCTCATTTATTTGTGTGAACCTGCTGCTAACCCTGCATCTGAAGCTGCAGATCACTGACGGCCATCCCACTAACATCAGCAGTAGTAGCCTTAAAGGTTAGGGTCTTTCTAGCCATCCTTGAGGGTGCTAAGGCTGTCTCTGCCCTGGGCGCCTGTCCTCCTACTCCCTTATCTCTTAGATGAGATCTTCATAGGGTGTTAATAGATCCATCCAATCACTCAGGCACAAGTTGGTCAGAATCTGGTCTGAATACAGAGTTTCTTGCTCAATATGCTCAGCACAGACTCTGTACATGTTCCCACTGACAAATCATCCTTATGGATAGGCTCACCATTACGGTATCCGGCGATATAGGCAACTCATTTTGAGCAACTCAATATGAGCAACTCAGACTGAACGAATGTGAAAAGGGTGACATACTAAATAGCGATGTCAATAAAGGCAACTGTCTGAAGGGACAGTGAAGTGTGCTGTTTAATATAGTTTACCATTGCAAGCATAGTGCAGTCTCTGAGTTTGTTATTTAAAGATGGGGGGACTGGTAGTGAAGCCCCCACATTTGGGGAGTGTGGTGGGCGAAGCCCCCCTGGATAAAATAAAGAGGTATAGTGTCATGAAGTTGTATGTTGGCTGGATATGGTGTATTGTGTGTAGGGTGTCAGCTGACCTGCTGCAACCGTGATGTCACTGTGGGGTAGTGGGTTAGACAGTCTGTTAGGCAGGTTGTGAGGTATGTAGGCAGGAGGGTGTAGGATTCTGTTCCAGGCACTGGCATATGTTGATAGTGTATGCATTTGTGTAAGTTCATATGTGCAGTGCTCTGCTGTTTATTGCACTTTTTTATATTATATCCAGCTGTCATAGGTAGTGGTGGATGAACTGAGAAAACTGCTACACGGAGTAATCTGTGAAGTCTGCCCATTTTGCGGAGCGAAATGCAAAATTTCACCCTGCATAACAATGAAATTACACCCGTGTAATAGCAAAATTTTGCCCTCGAAAATGACAGTTTGCCTTCCGCTGTGAAATGTCACCCACGGAAGGCAAGATTTCACCACGGAAGGTGAAATCTCACCCTCAGAATGCGAAATTTCACCTCAGAAGGCAGAATTTCACCTGTGGGAGATGAGATTTCACCTTGTAGAAATTCCGCCTAAGGCATGTAAATTTCACGGATTACTCCACCCGGCAAAATCACCCACTTCGCCAGCAGAATATAAATTTGCTTCATCTCTAGTTACAGGTGTTTGTAGTTTGTTGTGTCAGGTGTGATTATGGCTGTGCGAACCTCTAAAAGTTCTACCTCGCAAACTTTCTGAGTAGAACCCAAAAAAGTTCTACCTGTTTCTACCTGGTTCTACTGGGTAGAACCCAGTAGAATCAGGGTCTACCAGGTAGAACTGGGTTCTATCATTTGTAACCAGGTTCTACCAAATAAAACTAGGTTCTACTAAGTAAAAAATCAGGTTCTATTAAGTAAAACCAAGTTCTATATGGTATAACAAAGTTCTATAATATATAAGGCAAAAAAAAAAAAACATTTTACCTGGTTCTACTTAATTAAGAAATCCACAGAAGTATTGTTGTTTGTTTGGGAAAGTACATGTAATACTAAACATGGCTTACAGTTAAGTATTACAAAGCTTTGGTGCATAGGATTCTGTCTCAGTGCTCGACAGCTTTGCAAAACTTACTATTCTTAAAGTTAGAACCTTAGTACTACATTTATATTCCCAAACATGCAAAATAAAATATGTGGATTTTTTATAGTTGAGAAGAACCAGGTAGAATGTTTTTATATATTGTAGAACCACCTGATTACCCAGTAGATGCTATAAAATAGTATTGAAACGGATTTAGCAAGAGATAAAGGTCAGGGATGAGATATGACTCATATATCATCCCTGACAACTTCAGCTTTTTAAATCTGGTTTTAGCCCAAAGGGTTAACCCCAAGTGACACTCTGTTACAATAATTTTAAATCTTCCCCCACTGTTAGACCCAGGTACAAATAGATCCCAGTTCAAAATGACTGGCGCTCCTGGTACCTATAGCCTCAGTTGCTATAGTACCAAATAAGTGCATGGACAAATGTTTAAAGTAGAAATTGAATTTAAGACCAGCTCACTGGTGCAGCAGTTGGATCTCCCCCTGCGACGCCAGCGACCCATGTTTGGGAACGGACCTGAGTCGTGGGAGGACCGGCCGGGGGGAGAAGGATAGAGCATCCTCAGACTGCTCTCCTTCTCTGGGGGGATGGAGTCCATGTGTTTGGTGTTTAGTGATGCCCAGCAGAGGCTGGGCATGCCACAAGAACACCAAAGCCTGTGTCACTCAGGGGCTGGGTGGACTCTGGTCATCATTGCATGTCCCCGCCCCTGCCTACAGGGGAAGAAAAACCTGGGCCTGGTCCGTCTCCATGATGCCCTCCCCCTGGGGTCTCCATTAGCCTCTGATGCCAGATCCCTAACCAGATACTGTATATGCGGTGGCTTTGGGGCCTTCACAGTGATCCCGCCCTCTCGGGGGTAAGCCAGGGGTGACCAGGGAGCGCTGGCTATGATCAGAGGTGAAGGCACAGGAACAGGGGAGCCGTGACCAGGACGGATTCCCAATGGTCCAAGGTACCTCAAGAAACATAGTAAATAAAAAAAAAAATTAATCCTCACAATATAGCAAAGCAAAATGCCACCCTGCCCTAGCACTTCTGCACCTTACCTTCCTCAGTGACTCCCCGAGGAAGGCAAGGTGCCAAAGCGCTGGGGCAGGGTGGCATTTTGCTTTACCACATTGTGTGGATTAAATTCTTTTTCTCCTTTAAACTTTTGTCTGTGTAGCTATTATTTAGTACTATAGCAGCTGAGGCTATAGGTACCAGGAGTGCCAGTCGTGTTGAACTTTTCAAAATCCGAGGGTGGTCCCATTTCTGACTGAGTAGCTACTGCTTTAAGTTTGGCAGAAGAAGTAGCCACCTACTGAACTACTAATAGAGCCCAAGGTTATGACCTTGGGCCATAAAGAACTGCCAGGGTGTTGTGCATCTACTATCAGTTTGGGATGTTCTGTTATTCTGAGTAGCTGTCAATATTAGTAATATATTATTCACCCTCGTTTTCTCCTTTTCCTCTAGTACACTCTCCTGCCCTAATCCCAATACCTTCCATAGGTAACTATGTCAACATCACTTTATTTGTCCCACCCTCCCAAACACCGCCCATTCATCATCTTTACTCAGAATAATTGAAAAACCCGTAACAGTATACCATCTGCAAATTGTCTTTATGATGCCAGGTGTGTGGTTTGGGGTCTAACAATGGAGGGAGAATTGTATTTGTAGGAGGGAGTATCCCAGGGGGGTTGGACTTGGAGTTTGGGAGGGGAGCTAGAGTAAGATCAGGTATTTTTTTATTGTCATGATGGTCAATTAGTGCAGTATGTGGAAACAGCATTTTTTTAAATCTATTATTTTATTTTCATTTTACAGGTTAAACTTATGATGAGAATAGTTTCTATCTGGTGGATGACTCCTTCAGATCAAAACATTGGATGTGCCATTGGGTGCAGCACTGAAACTGGGACTGTATTGCAAAGTTGACATTTTACAGCAAAAAAAAAAGTATTAAAATTAAATCCCCATCTGGAGTCAAACCAGAAGAACAGTTATTTATTATTAATTTATTCTAATAATGTTTTTGTTTGTTAACAGCCTATTTATTGAGTGTGCATTTTGTTAAAAAATCCAATAAAAACAAATGGATGAAGAGTTGTGTGACAATGTGTAGTCATTTCTGGTTGTTTTTGCTGAGCTGCAGTATGTAGTGGTCCTTCAGTTTCTGGTGCTAGCCAGATTGGGCCTCAGTGGCACAAGAAAACTAGCAGTGGATGTTTGTTTCCGAAATTAATGGAAGTCAATGAACAGAATGGGGACAAGACAGGAGGACCCACCAGTGGAGGACAGACAGGTGGAAAGACTAGTGGCTACAAGTGGCAACAGAATCCCTCACCATCGTCATCATCATCAGCGTGGCATGCCATCTGGGTGCTGTCAGCCTGCATAAATTTTGGACAGTGTATGTTTTTGAACTGTGGCAGGTTAATTTTAAGAAAAGTGAGCCTTTCTACAGTCTTTGTGGAAAGACATGTTTTTGCCATTCACTATTACCCCAGCAGCACTGAAAATTCTCTCAGAATGTCTGCTTGTGGCTGGGCAACTGAGGTATTCAATTGAGATTTCAGTTAAAGAAGGCCATATAGATTATTTCTGTTGCCAATACAGCAATGGTTCATCACCTGCGGTGAGATGTAGTCTCCTCCATATAATCTTTCACCATTTTTGCCTCAGGGACTTCTGGTACCACAATAGCCAGCTGAGCCTTTCCAGCTGTCTTTATCAGACCAAAGTCTGACAGCATGTCCCACAGTGGTTTGTCCTCTTTTAGTGTAGCAGCAGTTTTGGTTGGTGTTTGACAACAAAAACATCAGTAGTGGTGGTACCACCAGAAGCAGCAACAGCAGTTTATGTTCCCTCCCTCTCCACTAGATCTTGTTCAAAATTTGAACGCTGCCACAAGGGCACAGATGATGTACTACTTTTCTCAACTATATGTGCTGAGACTTTCTCAATTAACAGTTCGCAATAGTATTCCAGGTATTTAAAATCATGTGGTTAGAAGAATGGCTCAATTGTATCCTTAAACTGAGGATCGAGAAATGTGGCCAAAATGTAATGTTCTCATTTGCACATATTTACAATGAGCTCATCAGCCAGAATGGTTTTCAACATTTTTTCCCTCAAGGGATGCAGCATTGATGTCATCATTGTCAAGGAACTGTGACTCGAGACACTCCAGTCTCATTCTGATGAGTGAGATTAAGGGTAATACCTGACTTAGCCCAGCACCATCAGAGCTCACCACTCATGTAGCCTCCTAAAATGGTTTAAGAATACAAGTAAGATCCTCCATCAGACTCCACTGATTGGGGCTGATATTCACATCTCCTTTCCCAATATCTTGTTGGAGGTTCTGTTGCTCAAGCATTCTCTGAATCATTTAGTAGGTGGAATTCCACCTGGTTGGAAATTCCTGGATCATCTGGTGGAGAGGGAGGCTGTTTTCTATTTGAATCTGCTGCAACAACTTTCTGGCTTTACCAGAATGGATAAAGTGGGTGCACAAAGTGCGGGCAGCTGCATTCAAGTTCTGAACATTTTGGTCCTCACTGATAAAGTCTTTCACCATCACGTTAACAGTGGGTGCAAAGTACGGTACATGTGTAATATTACCAAGTGTTACTTCTTTAACAATATTAGAAGCATTGTCCAACACTATAAACCCTAGTTGCAAGGACTTTGGAGTCAGCCACTCAGCAAACTTTTCTTCAAGGCCCTCCAGAACATGTCCTACTTTGTGATCTTTTCCAAACCATAAATACATAATGCTGCCTGCCTGTGAACAGAGAAAGACCCTTGTTTTTTGCTGTTGCTGCTGCTACTGCCACCAGTGCCACTACAAGATGATGAGGAGGGAGGAAAGTTTGCCCAATGGCCAGTCACAGCCATATAGTCAGTCATCTGGCCACTGGTCCACATATCTGTTGTGACATAGATCTTTTTGCCCACTGAACCTTTATGAGCCTCAGACACGCTGTTACGAACAGCATCATACAAGTCTGGGATGGCAACAGTTGAGAAATAAGTCTGGCAGGGGGACTTTATATTTGAGCACAGTGATTTCCATTGGTGATTTAAAACCTGGGTTAGACACAAAGATAAATGGTAGCAGGTCGTTGGCTATCATCTCTTCCATTGCCTTTATTAATCACCTTGCCTTAGGCCTGTTGGGCTTATGTTCCTGGGACTGCTCAAAACAGTCTTTCAGTGAAATTTGATGACTACTACACTTGCCGATATCAGCAGGTTTTCTGGGTAGCTTCCCTTGACTTACAGGAGTAAAGAAACATGACATTGAAGATGTGCTTTGACTGGAGGTCAGACTTTCATCATCCTCCAACTCTGCATCAATTACATCATCACCGTGACCTTGGTAAGCATCCATATCATCATCCTCCTCAGCAGAGTGCAGCAGTGCAACAACTTATGTGTGTTCCTTTTGTACTTTTTGATACTGATAAATGTAAGACTTATTCATATGTCTTACATTGTTGATGTTCCCATCTTGGTACCCACTTTACTCTGACTTAATTTTGTTTTGCATAATTTGCAAACCACATGGCTGCAGGGTGATTTATCTTGTGTAAAAAAAATCCCACACTATGGATTTCACAGATTTTGTTGCACTGCTGCTTATGGGGAGGATATATTCGCCACTGCCCCTGCCACCACCACCACAGCCACTACTGCTACCAGTATCTCTTTGAGGTCTTTCCATCTCCATGCCAGTCAACAAATGTTGATGCACAGCAGCTCTTCCTGCGTCAACAACTATTGTTTCTACTCCTCTAGAACCCTGTCCATCTTCTATTCTGCTTCTCCACTGCAGGTGTGGTTGTCTCATTATACCCCATTATTTTTTTCTTAGCATCACCATCCTTCCTAGAACTCTTTTTTGCACTTTTTCTGGCCCTCTAGTCCTCCTCATCATCCCACTCCCCAGAACTGCTGCTACTAGACAGACTGACTGCTACTTTATCCACTACAAACTCAGGATCTGTTTCACTGATTTCTCCCTCCGTTTCATCTGTCTTATCCTCACCATCATCATCCATCACTGTGCTTACTAAGACTGGCTGCCGCACTATGATGGCCCTTGTGCTCATCCTCTGAGTACCCTGATGGGTTACTCCTGCAATGTCCTGAATTTTCTGCATTGTTGTCACTGTTGCCTGGATTTCCTGAGAAGTGCTGCTGTTTTTTTTACCACTTATGGCTGCGAGTCAAGAACTTTAAGCAGAAAAACACAGGGATATTTTCTCCCTAATGGATAAATACAGCACCGCTGGCTGCATCAAGTCAAATAATTTAAGTAGTAAAACAAAACAAAATTTGCTCGCAAACAGGTAAATTCAGCACTGCTGGCTGCATCGAGTCAAGTACTTTAGGTAACAAAACACAGGGATATTTGTTCCCTAACAGGTAAATACAGCACTATTGGCTGTGTCGAGTCAAGTACTTAGGGATATTTGTTCCCTAACTGGTAAATACAGCACAGCTGGCTGTGCCAAGTCAAGTACTTTAAGTAGCTAAACATAGGAATATTTGTTCCCTAACTGGTAAATAGAGCACTTCTGGCTGCATCGAGTCAAGTATTTTAAGTAGTAAAACACAAGGATATTTGTTCCATAACAGGTCAGTATAGCACAGTAGCCCAGCTATGAAGACAGGGAAATTTAATTATCCCAAACAATTCAGAAAAGCACTACTTGGCCTTGATGAAATGTGTACTTAGGAACACTGAAATTATTTTTGATATGATATGAGACTGGAGGGGGGAAGCTTCAGGAGGAAGATGAGAAGACACTTTTTTACAGAGAGGGTGGTGGCTGGGTGGAATGCATTACCTGCAGAAGTGGTATCCAGTAGAACAGTGGACTGCTTCAAAAGGGGATGGGACAGGACAAGGGGGAGGGTCAATGAAGGGGAAAGGTGGAAGGGAGGGGCAGCTGCAGAATAAGGGGTGCTAGCTCCACAGTCAAGCAGACTTGATAGACTTCTAGGCCTTTATCTGCCAGCAAATTTCATATGTTCATATTTTCCCTAACTGGGAGAATCTGAGATTCATTTTCTGTCAGTACTGGAGGACTCAGCACTGCTGGCTGTGTGGAGTGAGTGAGTGTGTCAGACACAGAGCAGAGCACTCTTTTCATTTAGCAGCACTGCAGTAGTCCCTCTATCTCTACTTTCTTGTTTGCTGAGCCTGTACTTTCAAAAATCAAATACAATCCCTCTAAGTATTCTGATATAAAGACCATCCTCCTTTGTTTGAATCACTAAGGAAGTAAGTAAATTATGTCATAGAATGAAGATGTTGAAAAAATTTTTTTTTACCCTGACTTGTTTAAATAATAATAAAAAAGATTCAGACTACCTACTCTAACTCTACTAACTAAAGTTAGAAGAATCAGAAGTTAGAGCATAGTTATTTAACAACACAGTGACAGTTCAGGTGGATTTCAAAACTGTAGAACATGCTCCTCGAGGTGTCGTCGATGTCCTCAGTCATCGACTGTCAGTATATCTAACTTACTGTTTCTCTCAAAAGTGTTTTCATAAAGGAAAGAGACAGAGTAAGGACAAGGAGGATATATGTAACCCCCACCTGCCCCTTATTTAAACAGCAGGCACACCTCCCATAGTCTAGGGGAAACGAGAGGGGTTGGGGTTACATTGATTGCCACCATAGACGAGGTGGGATATGCAGATGGAGTAGACATTATGAAACACAAACCAAGTGTGGCTACAAGGCACACACCTGGTGGGACCAATACCATGGCCACAACCCAGATCCAGGGGAGAAAATGTTTGCTAAGGGCTATGCTAGGTTTGCACTTCTGGCAGGGGTACCCAACTGACTCCACACAGAAGCAATAACATAAATGTCCATACTGGGTTGGGATTCTAGAGTGTGGCTTTATTCTGTAACAAAGTAGGAACAACCCAAAGTGAAGATGGACCCCCAAGGATTACACACTCAGTAAATGCAGACATCTGGGGTACAAACTC
Source organism: Neoceratodus forsteri (assembly GCA_016271365.2). Lineage (NCBI taxonomy): Eukaryota > Metazoa > Chordata > Ceratodontiformes > Ceratodontidae > Neoceratodus > Neoceratodus forsteri. The sequence continues at coordinate 249,597,100 of CM028130.1, read as the reverse complement.
CAAATTTCCCATATAGCATAGGATGACTGTAGAAATTGTGGAACTAGCCACCGGTAAAACACACCAAGCAAATTCCCTCAACTAGGCACACATGGTCAGTACTTGGAAGTCCCATAAGGCATAGGATTACTGTGAAAATGTGGAACTAGCCACAGGTGAACATACAAGTTAATCTGGACTTGGCACACACAGCCAGTACTTGGACACTTCCTATATAGCATAGGATGTATTGTGGCACACAAACCACGATGGAGCACTAAAGGCTCAACTTGGAGAAAAACAGACTCACTGGGGTAAACTGGAGAAAAACCCACTCACTGGGGTAGAAGCTTCTTCAGGCATTGGCCACATGCACTGATAGAAAAACACAGGTGCCCTTCAGAACCCAGAGTGCTAAACTGGTCACTCCAGATGGGAGGTCTCACACCTTTTGTTTCCAAGTTCACACTCAGCCATCCCTCTGGAAAATATACCTCACTTTTATCCAAAATGTCACTGTTGATGCTTTCTAGAAATGTATTTCACACTTAACATCAGCAAAAAACATTTGGGTGTCAAAGGTAGAAGTTCTGCTCACATGGATGGTCACATACTGAACTCCACTATGGTCAGATAACTTTTAAATGTCTCAGGTGACAGGGTCTCTTTGTCAGAGAAATACCACTCAAAATGCAGGTACTCCTGGGCAGACTCAGATAAAACAAAAGTACTCACAAGACGTTGCCACACAAGACAGCTTTATAATGTCCTGATAGGATCAGGGGAGTGACCCTAACATCCTGGCAACCTGCTCCATCCCACCTGGGATGAAGAACAGGAAATCCCTTGAGACGGTTTCCACCACTTAGACAAAGTTGGAAACTGCTGTACTTCACTAGGGTGAGAAAACTGGAACACTACAGCTGTCTATCAGAGCTGCCACTTGAACTTCAACTGCACTCAGCAGACTCCAGCCAACAGCTGACTACAGAATTCTAAATTCCCCACTCACAACAACTGGCTGTGGCTCATGCTGCTTCCAGAGTTGTAAATGACATCACCTCTCCAGCTCCCAGTCGATACCAGAAGAGAGAGAGAGAGAGAGAGAGAGAGAGGAGAGTGAGAGAGAGAGAGAGAGAGAGAGAGAGAGAGAGAGAAATCCATTTACTGGCACATCACTAGCTGCCTTCCCTGACTACCACTAACTCTAATGGGATTCTTGTAACCCCTGGGAACAAGGGGGTTACACCCACCCTCAGCTAGGTAAATGACTGTCTGCAGTCATTCTCTTACCCAGCACCAGACCATCATACCCTATATGTTGCCTACGAGGAGGTAGCACTACCTTCTCCCCTATCATGTGCAAGGCACAGGCAGACAACACTAAGGGCCCAGAGGCCATTGGCTGATGCATCAGTCCCTACTCTATGATCTTACTATGGAGAATCAGTGGCTCTGGGAGAACTGCCCAAAACATGCCCTAATAGACCAGAGATTCAGCCCCTCCAGCCGGTTGGAGCCACAGCTTGTCTATCCCCCTAGCCCTCTAGGGAAACCTATCTATCCAAACTACCCAAAAGGGAACCTCCCTCCAACCCAGTGTACCTGCAAACCAAAAACATACCAGAGCACAATACTATACAAAGCATTAAACTCCCAATTCCCCACACATGCACCTGTGGAAGAAAACAATGATGGTTAACATATGTTAACAACTACACGCTATCCTAAACACTCTAAAGCACAAAGGAGCTCAGATGAGTTCCCCAAATCCTCTTCTGGTCTTCTCTTCCCTTTTTGTCATGATGACCCGAAAGAAAAAACACAAACAAAACACCCCAAATCTGCATACCACAGTGTTACAACCTCTCCATAAAACACTAAAGAATCGTAAAAATGTCATATAGAAAAGTATAAAAGTAGAAAAAGTAGAAAACACTGACATTATACACAATACACTTTTTGGGTATGGAATGCCCTAAAAGTCTCATCTATTGACAGAATGTTGTTGCCCAAAGGCAAGGTCCATGAAAGAGTCTCTCCCCTGGGCTGGAGCCCACTGAAACACAGTCCTTGAACAGGTCAGGGGCTGAAGAGCACTGTAGTCCAAAATGGAGAGTCTTTGTGGACAGTTCAAACAGTTTGAAAGTCTGCCAGGTATAGGATGTGTATTGCAAAGTTAGTTAAATATAGAAAAGATTGGTCTTACCAGTTCCTTGAAGACCGAACAATGAAATCACCTACTTCTCCAGTTGAAGACTCTCCCTCTCTGGTGACAGCATTTGCATGCAGCTGGGTTGATGTCCTCAGGAAAACAAGCGATGAAACAGGAAAACAGCAGTATTGATGTCATCTGGCATACCAGGTGTGAATCAGGAAAACAGCTGGGTCGAGGTCATCTGGAAGGCCAGGCGATGAAACTGGGAAAACACACTGCTGGGATGATGAATCTTGGATGTATCTTGGATCCTGGAACACCAGTTGGGTGGCATCATTTGGATATGGCTACTGCTGGATGGCAGACACTTTGCTGTCACTTCTCTGCTTCCCTCGGAGTAGGCATGGGCATATTCACAGGGACTGGCATCATTAAGGGTAGAATTACACTGTGTGAGGTGCAAGAACTATGACCCCATCTGGGTGTTCGTAGTTGATGTTGTAGAATGTCTCATTCTCTGCTTTGTCCACAATTAGCACAGTGTCCATAAACAATGTCCTGCCCATTTTCCAGAATTTCAGTCTATCACTGATGACTCTGTCTCTAACACAGGGTGTTGCACCTAGATGCAGATTTTTGCTTGCTTCCTCCAATAACCAGAATTGCCTATTCTGCTCAATTTCCTCCCAGTCTCTATGAGAAAAGGTAAAAAAGGATCTCCCATAAATGGTGTTGTCCCTCCTATGAACCAGTCTGTCCTCACTATTCTTCATAAGTACAAGGCCATTGGCACGGCTTGGTGGTGGCCAGTCCTGGTTCATCCAGTGGTGCATACTTAAAGAATGAAAGAACTTGTCCCCAACCATCTCTGCAGGCAGGGCAGTGGAGTCACAATCTTCTCTCTCTGGCTTCTCTGAGGCAAGAGCTTGAGGCTGCTCCCTTGGACCCTCAACATGAAAATACATATCCTCATCCTCCTCTTCCTCCTGAGCCCAGGATTGAGCAGTCATCCTCCGTCCCAAGACAGTCCACTCCTCACTGGGTGCAGCTGTAGACACCTCCCAATCCAAAGTTTCTTGAACTTTGTCCTCACCTACTAGGCTAGGACTAGGATCCCCTCTCCATGGGTCCACGGATCCTTCTTCCACACTGCCCATATGAGACACAGGTGAGGAAACATCATGACATGTCTGCCCCTGCAGTAAATCCATACTCTCTTCCTTTGTGCCACACTCTACGGGACCTCCCCCCAACAGGTTCAACCTGGTGCTGTGTGCTGGTACATGCAGGGTTTCCAACTTTGGTCCAGGTGGGAGCCAAATGAATTTGTGTTGCCTTGGACAGACCATATTTCACTAGGCAACCCAAACAATGAGGCATTAAAAACACATCCCATCCAGCCTTGAGGCACATTAAGTATGGCACATGCTGCCATTGATGGGGGCGATATGGTGGCTGCGGCCTTTGTGGACCTCACCAAGGCATTTTATCTTGTTAATCATGATGTCTTGATGAGAATGATGTTAAGGGTTTATTTTTCAGTGGACGTGATTTGGTGGTTTGGCCATTACTTGAGTGATAGAAGACAGAGAACTCTTGTCAGTGGTTCCTTGTCTCATGAAAATTTTATAAAATGTGGGGTTCCACAGGGGTCCATTTTTAAGACCCTTGATGTTTTCTTTGTTTACTAATACTTTACCTGAAATTTGTACTGACACAGAAATTATTTTATTTGCTGATGATGCTGTGTTATTTTGCACTGGTACTGATGTTAAGAAGTTACAGGAAAATCTCCAGAGGGACTTTGTTGCATTACACTCCTGGTTTATTCAACATAGATTAACTTTTAATTCTGTTAAAACTAAATTTTAGACTTGTTCTGGTTATAGTAACCAATTTAATAATCATTTCAAGCTTAATGATAAATTTGGTAATTCTATTGAAAGGGTTTATAATTTTAAGTACCTGGGCCTCATGTTGGATCAGCATCTAACTTTTGATCAGCATATTGTATCCTTAATTGCTCGTTTACATCAGTGTCTAGGTTTGTTAATCTGGATTAGGAAGTTACTTATCCCTGAGACAAGGACCATCTTGGCAAATAGTTTTCTATTTTTCTTACTGGGGTATTGCTCCATTGTTTATTCTTGTTCTTCTGTGAAAATGTTAAACAAACTTAAAACTACATATCACAGTATATTACGTTTCATCACCTGTTTATCTAGGATGACTCATCATTGCATTTTATATGAGAAATCAGGTTGTTTACCTTTCAGTGCTTTTTTTAATCTTAGATCTTTAACTTTTTTGCACAAGATTCAAATAGGTCTTATACCAAATAGTGTCTTTAGTTTGTTCCCCATTTCCATATCTACTATTTCAATTAGAACTAGTACTAGAAATGTGTTTAAACTACCTTGGCTGAGAACTAATTTTATGCAGAATTTGATACAGTTTGAAATGATTAGACAGTATAATCAATTACCAAACTACACAACTGTCTGTTATACTGTGTCAGGTTTTAAGGGTTAATTTCGAACAAAAACTTTTTTCTGAGGTTGTTTGTAATTGTTTTTACTGTTTTGATTATGTTATTTTATGTTGTATTTTGTTGTTTTTGTTTCTGTCCAATTGTTGTTTTTTATATTTACATTGTATTGCTGTTGCTGTTGTCAGTGAAAATGGGCATTTTTTGCTCACTGATTTTTCAGTATAAAATAAATGAAATGAAATGAAAAAAAAAAAGCATACTCTCACAGGATAGTTGGGTATTGTAACATATGGAGACAGCCCTTCACCATAGAAAACTTGCTCTATTTCTTTGTGTTTGGCTACCACCTCTGCAATCATAGCTTGGGCATGATCCGGGTAGTGGGATGTCCCTGAAGCCATGTCTGCAATTTAAGCACGTGAAAGTCTGTTATTACTATTTGTTCACAATACTCTAAGCAGTTTCTTAAAATGGCTCCCTGCTGCTGTGTTTATATTTACTGTCCCACCCTGTAATGGCGGCGGCAGCACTCCTCTGGCATCAAATCTGTTTTTGACTCAAATAAACTGAGCATCTGACCTCTCTGCTACTGATTTCTGTTCAAACTGTAATCAATTGCACTGTTTACATCTCTCAGCACATTCATATGATTATTTGCAGGACAATCTCACTGTTCACATACAGATCCAGCTGGCTTTTAAAATCACACACAGTTTGAGGCACAGATATTTTGAATGGTACTCACTTAATCAGTAGCTGGCTTTCTCTAATGAACATTTCTTGGCCTAAAGCCGATCCTGGAAGGCCTCTGGGGTGAAACGGGCTGGTGATTCTGCCGATTGTTACCATGAATGCCACGCTTTCTTCCCAATGGGTCAGATAATGGGATGAGCCCGAAATTAAACAGAAAATGTCTATTTACAGATTTAGAACATTCACAATCCCCTTGATGGTTCCTCCTGGCTGACCAACTTGCACACCACTCACTGTCTCCTTCTCAAACACTGGGCTGCAATCTGAAGATGGCTGGTGGTGGGACTGATTGCAGTCACGCCAGTCACTCAACGCCATGCAAATGAGCCTCTCTTTCTCTTCTGTGCTCTTCCTCTGTGGCAATCATCGAGCAGGGCAAAATTTAAACTGCAAACTGAACTTTTTTCTCAGCTGAAATGTTACAGTCCCTTGCTAAAGATGGCACAAACACACAGCAGCACTTGAACAGAAGGCACACAGTGGCACATACAGATGGCACTATCCTAGGCAGGTCCTTTTGAGCAAAGCTTCCCTTCCAGTTTTGGGCTACCACACTGCCAGACAGACAAAATGCTACCCATATCCCAAGCAAACTATCCATTGTTTTCTCCCCAAATTAAACAATATCTTTGGATGAGCCCCAATTTTTGTAACCCTCCACCAGCCCCTTATTTAACCAACAGGCACACCTCCCATAGTCTGGGGGAAAAGAGTGGGGACGGGGTTACATTGATTGTCACCATAGACAAGGTGGGATATTCAGATAAAGTAGACATCATAAAACACAAACCAAGTGTGGCTACAAGGCACACACCTGGTGGAGCCAATACCATGACCACAACCCAAGTCCCAGGGAGAAAATGTTTGCTAAGGGCTATGCTAGGTTTGCACTTCTGGAAGGGGTACCCAAGTAACTCCACATGGAAGCAGTAACATAAATGTCCATACTGGGTTGAGATTCTAGAGTCTGGCTTTATTCTGTAACAAAGTAGGAACAACCCAAAGTGAAGATGGACCACGAAGGATTACACATATGGTAAATGCAGGCATCTGAGGTACAGAACTCCAAATTTCCCATATAGCATAGGATGACTGTAGAAACTGTGGCACTAGCCACCGGTAAAGCACACCAAGCAAATTCCCTCGACTAGGCACACACAGCCAGTACTTGGAAGTCCCATATGACATAGGATTACTGTAGAAAATATGGAACTAGCCACAGATGAACACACAAGTTCCTCTGGATGTGGCACACATGGCCAGTACTCAGACACTTCCCATATAGCATAGGATTAATTGTGGCACACAGACCACGATGATGCACTAAAGGCTCAACTTGGAGAAAAACCCACTCACTTGGGTAAACTGGAGAAAAACCCACTCACTGGGGTAGAAGCTTCTTCAGGCATTGGCCACATGCAGTGATGGAAAAACACAGGTGCCCTTCAGAACCTGGAGTGCTAAACTGGTCACTCCAGATGGGGGTCTCCCATCTTTTGTTTCCAAGTTCATACTTGGCCATCCCTCTAGAAAATACACCTCACTTTTATCCAAAATGTAACTGTTGATGCTTTCTAGAAATATATTTCACACTTAACATCAGCAAAACACCTCAGGGGTGTCAAAGGTAAAAGTTCTGCTCACATGGATGGTCACATACTGGACTCCACTGTGGTCAGCCAATTTTTAAATGTCTCAGATGACAGGATCCATTTGTTAGAGAAATACCCCTCAAAATGCAGGTACTCCTGTGCAGACTCAGACAAAACAAAAGTACTCACAAGAAGTTGTCACACAAGGCAGCTTCACAATGTCCTGGTAGGATCAGGGGAGTGCCCCTAACATCTTGGCAGCTTGCTCCATCCCACCTGGGAAGAAGAACGGAAATCCCTGGAGAAAGTTTCCACCACTTAGACAAAGCTGGAAACTGCTGTACTCCACTAGGGTGAGAAAACTGAAACACTGCAGCTCTCTATCAGAGCTGCCACTTGAACTGCAACTGCACTCAGCAGACTCCAGCCAACAATTGACTACAGAATTCTAAATTCAAACCACATGAAGTCTTGCTGTATTCTGACTATTGCAGTTAGCCCCGGCACTCAAACTGCCCCGGAGAGAAGAGGGTTAATTTTCTATGCAGAGCATAGAACATTGAGCTCGAGCTTGGTTCAAATCTCTGTCTGCTGTACTTAGAAGTACAGCAGTCAGATTCCTTACTCTGCCTAACTGAACGGTCGCTCCAGAGATTTCTCCTTTGCTCACAGTTCGAAAGTCAGTTAAAGTCTTTGGTTTTTCCGATTATTTTTTCGCAAGTTTCGATTCAGATCTCTGTCTGTGGTACAGTAAGTACTAGATAGTGAACTAGACATAGTAAACTTGTGGAAATTGTAAAAATTAATTTTCTACCAGTTCGGCTGAACTGGCCCTTTAGTGAATTACATATTCTGTCTTTGTTTCTAAACTTAGAGTGTGGTTACTGGTCCTTATCGGTTTAAAAAAAATGCATTTTCTTGTGTTTTTTTCCAATACCTGTGACACAGAAATCGATAAGGGTGTCTTGCCTGGTTGTTAGCCATAAAAAGGGTAAGTTTGTGGTTAGGATGGCTATGTCTGAGAAACCCAAAAGAAAAACTGGGCCCACTGGGTTTCAACACTGCAGTGTATGTGGGGAGGTCTTTGCTAAGGCTGATCCCCACACCACCTGTGTTTATTGTCTGGGGTTTGATCACCTTGATTCAGACTGCCAAATCTGTAAAAATTTTCCTAAGTCTACCCTGGAAAAAAGATTAGGTGGGCTTAGGGATAAGGAGGCTGTGAAGTCCGCTGATCTGGATGGCCAGCCTGGTTCAGTTCCTACCGAACCTGAGGGAGTCCCCTCTGACCAGGGCGATACTTCTTTGGGCAAGAGGAGAGCCAATCCTGAGGGACTGATTCCTACAAAAAGACAAAGAAAAGAAAAATCGGCTGGTTTGGATCCAGAGACCCATTTTATGACCACCGAAGAGATTGCTAAAGCAATAAGGATTGTAGAATTGCTTCACCTGGTTCCATCTGATCAGGCACCTTCCGGCAGGCGCTCGGTTTAGTCGGTTCCTCCGGTTCAAGGTTATGCCTCTGAAGATTTTTATGAACTATATTTGGAGGGGGATGAAGATTATGATGATGATGATGACTATAGTGTGGAAGGTCTGGATGAGCACATTGAACCGGACATCTCCCCAGACAGGCCTTCTGGTGTTTCCCCTCCTAGGCTTTCTGAGTCCCCTTCCCACTACATGTTTTACAGGCAAGTGGCAGAAACCCTCCTGCTCCCTGTGGAGGAAACTGTGGAGGAACAAGAGGAACCTGATTATGTGAAGATGATGGACAGAGTCCAAGAGACTGTCTATTCCCCTTCATAAGTCTTTTGGGAAACAGACACAAAAGATTTTAAAAAATCCAAATTCTGTACCTCCTGTTGACAGAAGGATGGACAAAAGGTACACCTTATCAGGTTCAGGTACAGAGTACTTGTATCAACAATGCAGCCATGTTGGGGTTGTGCAGGCTACAGCCTGTGATAAGGCTAATATACCCTTGACTTCACACCCCCAGATAAAGACTCTAGGAAGCTGGATGCCATGGCAAAGGAACAGTACATGGTATCCTCCTTTGGACTCAGGCAGGCTAATTATATGGCCTAAGCAGCCAGGTACCGGAAGTCCAGGTGGGGCACGGTACTGGCACTGGCTAAGCAGGCCTTCCCCCAGCTAGCCTCAGAGCTGGAAGGGGTGGCTGCTGATGGGATTGATGCATCTAAGGTATAGTTCCATGCTGCTGTGGACTTCAATGATATGTCATCTAGAGTCATGGCTACATCTGTGGCTCTTCGGAGAATGGCTTGGCTCAGATGTACTAGTCTCTCACAAGACACCCAGGCTAAGGCCAGGGATTTCCCTGTGGTGCATAATTCTCTGTTTGGGGAGCAGACAGAGAATTACATGAAAAAGATGGATGAGTATAGAACCACCTATAAGAGTGCACAGGCCAAGGAAAGGCAGGCAACTCCTCAAAGGCAGCAAGCTAGTGGCAGGGGCAGGCTTTTTCATAGGCCTTTCTACCAAGCACAGGCCTCTTCTCCTTTTCCTCAGAGGGGGTTCTTCAGAGGGAGAGGCAGAAGGGGGATGAGCAGGGCTGCAGCCACCCCTCAACCTAGGGCTCCTGCCAAGCAGACACCCTGATGTGTCAGCCCAGGTCGACTGCCCCATTCCTGTAGGAGGCAGGCTGGCTTACTTCATTCAGGACTGGATGTCTGTTACCTCAGACAAGTGGGTCCTGGAGGTGGTAAGCCAGGGGTTGGTTCTTAGCTTCCAGAAATTTCCAAAGCTGAGGGTCAGATCTTTTCCACCTGCAAGCATCTCCGAAACCATTGCCTTAGGAGCAGAGGTTTCATCTCTACTGGCTCTAAAGGCTGTAGAGAGAGTTCCTACTTTGCACAGGGGCAAAGGTCTATACTCCAGGTACTTCCTTACCTCAAAAAAGACAGGGGAGTGGTGACCCATCCTAGACTTAAGATACCTGAAAAAACATCTTTTTAAACCAAAATTCAAAACGGTGACTCTGGGAATAATCCTTCCCTCTCTAAGGCCAGGGGACTGGCTAGCCTTCCTGGACTTAAAAGATGCCTACTTTCACATTTCCATCAGGTGCTCCCACAGAAAGTACCTCATGTTCGAATTGCCTTCAGGCCATTATCAGTTCAAAGCTATGCTCTTCGACCTGACATCAGCTCCAAGGGTATTCACAAAATGCCTAGCAGTAGTAGTGGCCTTTTTAAGAAGGAAGAATATTTCCATATTTCCATACCTGGGTGACAGGCTCACTGTGGGTCAGTCCCCAGACCAAGTCAAGTTAGACCTGCTAGTGACTCAGCAAGTGCTCACTTCCCTAGGATTCCTTCTCAGTCTTCCCAAGTCAGTTCTCTAGCTTATACAGCTCCTCACCTTCATAGGTGCAGAGTTGGATACAGTCAAAGCAAGAGCTTTTCTTTCCCTGGAAAGGGCAAGGGCTATTGTAGAGCTGGCTTCTTCATTCCACCTTCTGGTCTCTTGGCCAGCAAGGCACTTCCTTCAGCTTCTGGGCCACATGGCAGCTTCTGCAGCAGTGGTCCAAGGGGCCAGAATTCAGATGATTGACATTCAGTTTCACCTGAGGGCCTTTTGGTCTCAGAAGAAAGATTCTGTAACCAAACTAGTTCCAGTGACTCAGACTCTGATCCAGGCTCTCCAATGGTGGCAGGATCAGGGCAGCCTCAGACAAGGAATCCCATTCATCACTCAGTCTCACTCTGTGGTCTTAACCATGGATGCTTCTCTATTGGGGTGGGGAGCCCATCTGGGGGCTCTCACAGTCCAGGGACTGTGGTCCCCTCAGGAATCCCTTCTTCATATAAATCTCTTGGAACTCAGGACGGTCTTACTGGCCTTGCAAACTTTCTCTCAGTCAATCCAGAACAAGGTGGTTCAGGTCAGGACAGACAACACCACCACCATGTGGTACATCAACAAGCAAGGAGGCACTCGGTCCATGGCCTTGTGCACAGAAGCCATGAAATTGTGGTTCCTAGCTTATTCTCTGCAGACCTCTTTGATAGCAGTCCACCTTCCAGGGAAGGACAATGTGCTAGCAGATGCATTGAGCAGGATCTCACAGGGCCATCACAAATGGTCCCAGGCCCCTCCAGTGTTGAAAGTGATTTTTTTCAAGGTGGGACACCCCAGAGATAGATTTCTTTGCAACCCCAGACAATCACCAACTTCCTTTGTTTTGCTGCAGACCCCCAGTCTTGGGCTCAGTCCCTCTGGATGCTCTGATCTTGAACTGGGAGGGGCGATTTCTATATGACTTCCCTCCTTTTCCTCTACTGTTCAAAGTTCTGGTCAAGATAAGGTCACAAACCTGCATAGTGATTCTGATTGATCCAGACTGGGCCAGGCAGCCTTGGTACCCCCTGTTGCAGCCCCTAGCAGTCCATCTTCCCCTGTCTCTTCCCAGGAATTACAACCTGTTAACCTCCTCTCAGGGGAGGATTTGGTACCCCAATCTTCGGTCTCTCAATCTTAAGGCATGCCTCTTGAAGAGTTAGAGTATGCATACTTGCATCTGTCCCAAGGGGTTCTGGATATTCTCAAAGCCTCTCGAAAGCCTGCCACCAGAAAAACTTATAACTCCAAATGGAAAAGATTCAGCATTTGGTGTTCCAAGAAGCATATATCCCCAGGCACTGTTGAATTGTCTACAGTTCTGGATTATATGGTTCATCTTAATGGCTTAAGCCTCAGACCAGCTACTCTCAATGTACATTTGTTAGCTGTTTCTGCTTTTCTGGCAGTGGGAAAACCTTCCTCACTGCAATCTCATCCTGTATTCTGTAATTTTTTCAAGGGATTGCTTCATACCAGTCCCCCTTTAGGGATTCTACCCCTGCTTGGGATCTTAATGTTTGCATTGCTCAGCTTATGTAACCCCCTTTTGAGCCTTAGTCTTCAGCAGAGCTTAAGAACTTGACTTGGAAAACTGTGTTCCTGGTAGCTATTTCCTCTGCCAGGTGTATCAGTGAATTGTAAGCTCTGTCAGTGGAGCCTGATTTTATCTCATTCCATAGAGATAAGGTGGTCCTTAGAACTAACAGGAGTTTTTTTTTACCTAAAGTGGTTTCAGATTTTCATCTGAACCAATCTATGTCTCTCCCTGTGTTCTTCACTGATCATTCTTCTTCAGGAGAAAGAAGTTTACACAGTTTGGATGTTAAAAGAGCCCTTAGTTACTACATTGAGTGTACTAAGGCTCACAGTCTTGACTCCCTCCAGTTGTTTCTCACTTATGAGGAAGTGAAGAAGGGCAAACCTGCCACTAACAGAACTATTGCCAGGTGGATTGTCTCTTGTATTCAATTCTGCTATGAGAAGCTAGGCAAAATACCTCCCTCAGGTCTGAGGGCTCATTCAACTAGAGGTATAGCCGCTTCCCTTGCTGCGGCCAGGGATATTCCTTTGCTAGAGATATGTAAAGCAGCCACCTGGAAAACAGTTGATACATTTACCAAACATTACTCTCTGGACAACCAGGCTAGGAGTGATGCTCGGTTTGGTACAGCAGTACTGCAGAGCCTATTCCCAAGGTAGGTTTGATTCCCTCCTCCATGGAGGTACTGCTTGGTAGTCTGAAATAGTCAGAGACTTCATGTGGTTTGAAGAAAAAATTACTCACCTTAGTAATTATGTTTCTTCTAATGGAGTCTTTTTGTATTCTGGCCTCCCTTCCTGACTCCCCTCTCAGAACCTGTTTTTGGGAAGTGGGCTGGCAGGTGCAATGTTGCACCCCAAGGGTGCATTTGGGCTCTCCCTCCTTTTAGAGAGGGTGAGTGGGTTATATTATTAATTTGACAGTCTTAAGTTGTTCACTACCTGGTTTTTGATTTTGGATTTCTTGACTTGAGCCTTTTGGGGATCTAAAATATTTGGTTGCCATTTGGCTAGTAAAAATGTCACAATTTCCACATAGTAGTTAGTTAGTATTAGCTTGTAAGAATCTGATGGTTGTGCTTCTAAGTGCAGCAGACAAAGGTTTGAACAGAGCTCGAGCTCAACGTTCTATGCTCTGCATAGAAAATTAACCCTCTTCTCTCCGGGGCAGTTTGAGTGCTGGGGCTAACTGCAATAGTCAGAATACAGCAAGACTCCATTAGAAGAAACATAATTACTAAGGTGAGTAATTTTTTCTTCCCACTCACAACTGGCCATGGCTGATGCTGCTGTGAGAGTTCTAAAGTGACATCACCTCTCCAGCTCCCAGCTGAGACCAAAAACAGAGAGACAGAGTGAAATCCATTTACTGGCAAATCACTAGCTGCCTTCCCTACCTACAATTCACTCTAATGGGATTCTTGTAACCCCTGGGAACAAGGGGGTTACACACACACACATATATATATATATGTTTTTTACCAATTCAAGAACAAGTTTGTCACATGGATTTCAGTGTGAGAATGAAGAAAAAAAGACTGCACACTGCAACAAGTGTCCTGCTTTCCCCACTGCACTCAACACTCTGACTCAGGGAAAATGTGGAGCAGGTCTAAGGCATCCTTCAACCACATGTTTTGCAACCTGCTCCACCAATGACTTCTCAAGTTGCCTCCCTGTGTACAGAGTAGGTGGCCAAAAAATCCTCCATCCTCCAATCAAAGCATTTCATACTGGAGGAGGGCTGGATGACAGACAACCTGCAAGCTGGTCTTGAGACTCTCCTCTGCTGTACTGCGAGTCATGATGATTGATGACCAGCTATGATATGGGAGGAGCCAGGTTGTGCTACTGCCAGCAAGGAGGAGGAGCCGGTTTTGAATGGGGTGAACCATGAACCTGCCAGCAAGGAAGAGTTGCAAGGTTGGGAAAGTGGAAAAAATGGGTCTTTTTGTAATTGGATGAACGTGAACCAAAGTTTGCATTTTAAAGAAAAAAGTTTGAGGCCTGTTGAGAATTGCAAACTCAGGGGGTTCAACTATTTCAAGGGGAATTATAAACCAAACTTGCAGCCCTATGTGTGATGTTTTTGAAGTTAGGGGTTAGCATATTGAAGTGTGCATTGTGGGTTTGCTGCTGTGGAGTCCAGTGTGTGGAGATGACCGTGGAGTTTCTGCAGAGCCAAAGGGGGAGACCGCTCCTGTTGTATGCTGGATATGTAAAGTATATCGTTGGGATAAGGAGGGCATTCTTTGCTTTGGTGTTTGTTTTTTGGTCATGCAGTTGCTGTTTTGATGTGCGCTGTTATGTAGTGGGCTGTTATCGTAGTCACAGTAGTGTGTTCGCTCATTTGTTCTGCACTGTTTTGCAGTCACTTTCATCACATGGAACTGCTGTAGTACCTTTTCCATCCTTATCAGGAAATACAGGAATTTCTTTTCTTCTTGACAGTCCATCAGCTTCTCCACCCTTCAAAACATGCGGTACCTTTCTACATAGACAGAAAGTCAACAGGGCTAGCAGATGGTCTGGTAACTTTAAAGGCCTGTATGAAGTCTTTTCTGGTCCTTGCAGACACTCTCCCATCTGTGTTTTTTTTTATTCTCCACACAAGCCAATGCAAGGCAAGAAATATTATTCATAGAATGCCCAATCCCAAAGGCTCAGGTTGCTTCACATAAAAACAGTAATAATTAACTAAAACCATTTTACAGTACCAATCCACACATGCAATCTGATGTACAAAAAGGACAACTCAAGGATCCAAACCATATGTCAGGTTGAAAAGCTAATGTTTCAGGTTCCATTTAAATGCTTCCACCAAGAAGGAACTCTTTAGATGGAGAGGAAAGGAATTCCATATTGCTGGTGCCACCACTGAGAAAGATTTATTGCCAGATTGTTTTCAGCATGATTTCTAGACAGCCAGTAATAAATTCCTCAGTGGAGTGGAGAGAGTGGCCGGAATTATACTAGGCCAAGATAGGCAGGACCTTGTTCTATGCAATGAATTGTATGTTAAGAAAGCAATCTTTAAGGTGGTTTGACAACCAGTCAGATGCCAGTGAAGTTGACACAGCACCTCTAGGATATACCAGATACCAACCTGGCTGTGGCATTGTGCACGAGCTACAGGTGGTGAACCAAACCTCCAGATAGCCTTAACCATAGACCGTTAGTAGTCAAATCTTAAGGTCATGAATGCATGCACCAGAATCAATAAATCCTCTTGCCCCAGTTATGGTCTAATCCAGGAGATACTCCTTAAAGGGAAAAATCTACTGTGGACTATGGCCAACTCCTGATATTCTAGTGTCAACCTTGAGTCCACCATGACTCCCAGATCTTCTCTTCTATCCATGGCTGTTGGAGGAGTAGCATTCAGAAATGGTATACTGATGACCTCATAGTTTCCAGCCAACCCATGAAGTCCTGATTCCACTAGCAACAATTCAGTCTTGGTCATGTTGAGACAAATACAGCTGGAGGGCATCCAGTCAGCAATTTCTTTTAGGCATTACTCCAGCACAGAGGTTGCCTCCTGTCATCTGATGTAAAGGACTAGTACAGCCGAGTCTCATCTCCATAGAATTGAAAATTCACACTGCACAATCTGATGACCCACCCTAGTGGCTGCATATGCAATGTGAACAACATGGGGCACACAATCGAGCCCCAAGGTAACCCACAGATAACCACTAACGGCCACAGTGAGAAAGTTCCCATCATGGCCTGCTAGAATCTGGCAGAAATGAAAGACTCAAACCATTTTAATGTTGTTCTGGAGAGTCCCTCTTGTTCCTCAAGGTTCTCCATCAGAACTCCATGATCACTAGTATCAAATGCTGATGAGAGATCAAGGAGAATGAGTATGGAGCATTCCCCCTATCTCTCTCTAAGAGCAGACCATCAAACACCTTGACTGACAAGCATAGTCTCTGTTTTGTGATGAGGCCTGAAACCAGACAGGAGAGGTTTTTAGATGTTAAATCTCTAGAGGTGAGACTCCAGCTTTGTTGCCACCACTTTCTTTATAACATAGTAACATAGGAACATAGGAATGTGATGGCAGAAAAGGACCTCCAGGCCCACTCAGTCTGCCCAGTTTGCCTAGCTTTCCACTAGGACTTTACCATAGTTTCCCCCCCCCGACCCCAACCCTCTCATTTATCCCATGCCCTCTTGAACCCCACCACTGTCCTCTCCCCACTACCTCCCTCAGCAGCCCATTCCAGTTGTTCACCACTGTCTCAGTAAACAAGTACTTCCTAACCTTACCCCTAAATTGCCCCCCATAATTTGGAACTGGTGCCCCCTTACTCTAGGTCTCTACTTTAGTTGGAAAAGGCTCCCCTCTGGCACCTTGTTGATCCCCTTAATGTATATAAAGGTCTCGATCATGTCGCCCCTCTCTCTCCTCTGTTCCAATGAGTACATACCTAATTCGTTTAGTCTCCCTTCATATGGTAAGTGTTCTAACTCCCTCACCATTTTTGTTGCCCTCCTCTGGACCCTTTCAACCCTCTCTATGTCCTTCCTGAAGAATAGCCTCCTGAACTGGGCCCCATACTCTAAGTGTGGCCTGATCAGCTGAGTGTGCAGGGAAACTATGACCTCTTCTCTCCTACTGGAAATCCATCTTCCTATGCAACCTAATATCCTGCTTGCTCTTACCACTGTCCCTCCACACTGCTTAGCTACCTTCAAGTCCTTTGAGATGATAATGTCTAGGTCGCATTCCTCTTCATTTACTTGCAGGAATCTGCCTCCCATCCTGTACTCCACCTTCCCATTATTCCTGCCTAAGTGCACGATCTTACACTTTGACGTATTGAATGACAATTGCCACTCCTTGGACCAGGCCTCCAACATTCCCAGATCTCTGCACATCATCTCCACCCACTCCTGTGTGTTCACTCTATTGCAGATCTTAGCATCATCCACAAAAGGTTCATCCTCCCTTTGAGACCTTCTGCAATGTCCCCTATAAAGATATTAAACAGTAGAGGTCCTCACACTGACTCTTGGGGAACCCCACTGATAACCACAGACTCCTCTGAGAGTGCCCATTGACTAATACTGTCTGAGTGCTACCCTCTAGCCAGCTCCACATCCACCTTACTACCACCTCCCCCAGCCCCAGGTGACCCATCTTGTGCAATAGCCTCATGTGCGGCACTGAGTCAACTGCTTTTTTTAAATCAAGATATGCCACGTCCACTGAACCTCCCTAATCAACTACCTCGGTGACCCAGTCAAAGAACTCTATCAAGTTCATTTGACAGGATCTGACCTCAGTGAACCCATGCTATCCTGGATCCTGAAGACTGTTTGCCTCCAGGTAGCTGTTGATTCTGTGCTTGAGCAGTTTTTCCAAGAGCTTGCCCACCACAGATGTTCAAGCTGACTGTCCTATAGTTGCTCACCTCTTCCTCCCCACCCCTTGTGCAGTGGTATTACATGCACATTTCCAATCCTTAAGTACCACCCCTGAGCTTAAGGAGTTGTTGAATAAAGTGGCCTTGGGAGCAGCTAACACCTCCCTCAGTTCCCTCAAAACTCTTGGGTACACCTCTTCCGGACCCATGGCTTTGTCCACCTTCAAGTCCTTAAGCTCCTTCAGTATCTCGTCTTCCTAAAATGGACTCCCATCCACCCCCTCCACTGCCACACCTGCCAGCATAGAGCTACTCATCTTCCATTCCTCTTCTTTTGTGAATGCTGAACAGAAGTAGCTATTTAACAGCTCAGCCTTTTCCTGGTCCCTCACCACCCTCTCCCCTGTCCCATTCTTCAGCCTGGTTATCCACTTCTCTGTTTTCCTCCTTTCCCCTACATACCTAAAAAAGCTTTTGTCCCCCTTTTTGACTGCCTTTGCAATCTGTAGCTCCATCCGTGTCTTTGCACGCCTGACCTCCCTTCCTGCCTCCCTCTGCCTTACCTGATATTCTTCCCAATCCTCCTCCTCCTCCTGCATTGTTTTAAACCTCGTGAAGGCTCTCCTTTTAGCTTTGATGCTTTCTGCCACTTCCTTGTTATGCCACAGTGGCTTCCTTTTCCTCCTATATTTGCTCACTCTCCTCACACAGAGGTCTGTAGCTCCCACAACTGCCCCCTTTATTGAAGACCACATGTCCTCCACACCCTCAAGCTTCCCCACTTCTGCCAGTGCTTGCCAGACATATTTACACATCTTGCAAAAATCTGCTCATCTAAAGTCAAGCACCTTCACTTTGGTCCGATTTATGGTGACCGACGTACGTACCGTGAACCACACAGTGTTGTGATAACTAGCACCAAGGTTTACCCCAGCAGATACTTTACCCACCCTGTTCCCATTCGTTAGTACCAAATCTAACACTGACCCATCCTGCATTGGTTCCCTGACCATCTGCCCAAGCAAGGCAACTTGAAGGGCATCCAGAATCGCCCTGCTTTTGGTAATGCTGTTGACAGTGTGTCCCAATCCATGTCTGGCAGTTTCAGATCCCCCATCAGCAGCACCCCCCCTCACTGCTATCCTTAGAATCTCATCCATCATCTGGTTGTTCACCCTTTCATGCTGCCCTGGTGGTCTGTAGATGACTCCGGTGTGCACCACCTCCCCCATCTCTGTGGAAGAGACCCATAAAGCCTCTGTGTCCCTCCACCTGTCCTGTATTTCTGTTGCCTGAATCCCCTCCCTAATGTAAAGCACCACTCCTCCCCTCCTTCTGACTCTGTCGCTCCCAAACAGCTTGTACTCTGGTATATTCATTTCCCAACCTTGCCCTTCATGGCACCATGACTCCCTAATTCCCATCAGGTCTAAGTCTGCTTCAGCCATGCCTGATGCAAGGTAACTTTCTCGAAAAATTAAAGGTTCAAGACAGGCCTGTAATTTGCCAGCTTATACAGGTTCCAATATGGCTTCCTTTGAAATGGTCTAACTGTGGATTTTTAAGAGCCATTGGGAAACAACCCTCCAATGAGGAACACCAGCTAATGCTAGTAAAATCAGACCTAGGGCCCCACCCCATTCCAACATCAACTGTGTCAGTCCTGCATCCATGACACTGTACAGTAGGTGGGACACAGTGGTGCAATCCTCCTGAGTACATCCTCCATAACAACTGTGCAGAGCTCACTTCAGACTGAAGGAGTGCCTCTGTGCCTTTTCTCTTGAATATTTCTAGCCCCTGACAGACATCTGCAAAGATTGGAGCTAGCTCTGTACCATTTGGCTGGCCTGTTCTATCCAAATTTTAAAGTCTTCCTCCCTACTGGGAATGGGATTGATTCCAGAAAGCATCCACAGTCTATGATACTCCTTATACTCTCATTGTGGCTTCAATGCCTTTACCATTAATGATCCCACTGCACTGATTAATGACTCATCTGATGTGATTACACTCCCCACAGGCATCACAGCTGACTTCAAATCCTGCATTGCTTTTTCCTCACTGGAGAGCAAGGCTTTTACTTTTGTCCCTCAGTCCACTTTTTTTTAATGAATAAGCTTTATTGAATAACTATGGAGTTTAACACAAAAACATAGAATACTATGAAAAACTATGAACACTGTGACTCATATAAAACCTTCCCTTTTTAACCCCCAACCTGCTTCCACACAAGGTACAGTCTTTATGGCACTGGAACCAAACATGCATTCTAAGAAACAGATACAGTCACCAATCCTGTATAAAGTAATTAAACTGCCAAGGTGGACAGACAGGCATCCAAAGGGCTCCAGTGCCAAAATACGTTTGATAACAATGCTGCACGGAAACAACATGCACTCTATGTGCAGTATCTCTAGCAATTCCTGATGCCACTATACAAAGGAAAGAATGGCTGGAACCATGCAGTGTTGCAATAGAATTTTCATTACCATGGTGATTAAAGTAAAGTGATAACATCTGGCTCCATGTAGAGCACTTATGGTCAATCCTAAGACACAATGGTCCTTCATGAATGCCTCAGACAAACCAAAGTTAGGATCTAATGCCTCCTGAATCTTATTTCAAAAAGGGTGAGCCTCAGAACAGTCCCATAAAATGTGAAGTAGGGTACCTTCATCAGTACCACATCTAGTACATGCCAACAAAACTAATAACCCCTACTTATGTAACTTCACAGGAGTATGATAAATAGCTTGAATAATTTTAAATTGAGTAAATTTATATCCATCATACTTAATATAGTGGTAAATATGTTGCTATTCTTTTTCCCACTGTTGTGCATCAGGTCTCCATCCAAGGGTTTTGGGTCAATATTTGGGGGGTGGACTACAGCTGTGTGATCATATCCATGTGAGCACCAGATATAGTGCAGAAATACTGTGTCTGTCATCATTTTTCTCCCCCCGTTCTGCAAAGGTAACAACCAGACTATCCTGAAAAAGCACATTACCTAGCTTTTACTAAAGTAAATGCCATACTTGATAATAGATTGTCTTTTGTGTCTAAATCATAGGTTTGATGGAGAAATGGGAAAGAAGTCCAACCTTGTCCCTGTCATAGATGCAAGACCTGTTCTGTGCTCTTCCTCTACCAACTAACGTTACAGAGTGGTTTACCCATAATAGTGAGGTTGGGATTCAACCAAAATGGTGGTTGTAATGCGTTACACGGGAGATTTTAAAATTTGCATCAATTGATTATAAATCATAACTGAAATGCTTACTGGTGTGTCCCTGAGGGGTTTAGGAAGATTCAACCTGGTGATATAAAATAAGTGCCTGCAGGATGATGTCCTGCTGAAGGCATATTTTTTCCTCTGTGGTCCACCAGAGGGAAACATAAGAAGGAGGCTGTTCTATTTATGAGTATAAGTAAAAGTACTTGGCTCCCTGTGCTGTATAGAAACAATATAGGAAATCTAGTACATTTAGTCCCCCTCCATATTTGGGTGCTTCCAATCTGATGTATCAAAGTCTGGGCTTTTGCCCTTTCCATAGGAAAGTGGAAAGCATATCATAGAGATCTGGAAACCATTTCATAGGGAGCCTCACCATTAGCATGGTCATAGGATACAGCAGATGAGGTAAAATGTTCATTTTGAGTATATTAGCTTGACCTCATAATGACAAGAGTAACCATTTCCAATGATCTATGTCAGTCTTGATCATACGAAGTAGGTCCATGAAATTGTTTTGTATTAGCTGGGTGGTGGTGGTAATTAATTTAATGCCAAAATAGGTAATATTTACGATTCCCAAGTGAGCCTGAAATCAGCAAAGTCTCCCATCATGGCATAGTGATTAAGTGTTAGAACTTGCATTTTTTCTATGTTTAATTTGTGTAGGGAAAAGAGGCTGAATTGTTGGAGCTCTGCTAGAGTATTTCTCAGTCCAATATCTGAGGATGGGCTAGAAGAGTATCCTGAGCACCCCCTTGCTGATCAGACACCAGACCTCCTTAGTGCCTTCAGGGGTAAAAGTGTCCAGTAATTGCAGAGGATCTACAACCTTTTCACTCAGAAGCGTAATAGTTAAATTTTTTGTAGAACGTCATAATTCAAACATTGTGCCTTCAGCTTTTAATCTCTTTGAATACTAATAGTAAACTTTTTGTAGAATATTGTAATTCAAACATTGTACCTTTAGCAATTCGATCTCTTTGAATGCTTTTACAAACACTTCCATGAGGACATCTCTACTGGGCCCCTTGAGGACATTGGTAACCAGGAACAACTTTTCAGGGTCCAGACATGGAAGCATAGAAGATAAGGACTGCAAGGCCCATCCAGTCTGCCCATTTTTACTACCTTATGAATGTGTCATAGGCCTGAACTCTGTCAATGGCCTATCTATTCATACTCATGTGTGCTTATCCCATGCCTGTTGAAGTCCTGCACTGTATTCATATGCAGCACTTCCTGAGGTAGGCCATTCCATACATCCAACACCCTTTCTATGAAAAATAACTTTCTCACATTACTCCTTAATTGGCCTTCCTCTACTCTCATGCTGTTTCCTCTCGTCCTGCTATTTTTCTTGTATTGAAACATGTTAGACTCTTTCAACTTGTTAATGCACTTAAGATGTTTGAATGTTTCGATTATATCACCTCTCTTCCTCCTTTGCTCTAGGGTATACATATTGAGCTCTGTTAATCTGTCCTCATATGTTTCCTGATATAGTCCCTGCATCATTTTGGTTGCTCTTCTCTGGGCTGCCTCCATTTTGTTAATGTCCTTGTGCAGGTATAGCCTTCTAGTACTGCACACAATACTCCAGATAGGGCCGAACCAGTGTCTTGTAAAGAGGGATTATTACCTCCCTCTTACGACTTGTGATACCCCTACTAATACACCCCAGCATCCCTCTAGCCTTACCTGTTGCTTTAGTGGTGTGCTTGGATGATTTCAGGTCATCTGTGATGATGATACCCAAGTCTCTTTCTTCCCTTGTGATTGCAAGCAACTCTCCTTCAACCAATAGGTGGCTTCAGGATTTTTCTTCCCTATCAGCATGATCTTGCACTTCTTTGCGTTAAACCCCAGTTGTCACTCTTCCAACCATTTTGCCAGTTTATCTAGATCTCTTCTCATTCTGCCCACCCCATCTGGATCATCTAATCTGTTGCAGATCTTGGTGTCATCTACAGACAGACAAACCTTACCCTCCAGTTCATCTGCAATGTCACTGATGAAGATATTGAAGAGGACTGGCCCCAGGACTGATCACTGAGGTACCCCACTTGTGACTTGCATCTCTTCTGACTGTATACCATTTACCACCACTCTCTGTTTTATGCCTGCCAACTAGTTTGCCACCCAGTTGACCAACTTCTGACCCACTCTGAGCCTACCCAGTTTATTAATCAATCTTCTGTGTTGAACAGTATCGAAAGCTTTGCTGAAGTCAAGGCAGGCGACATCAACTGCACCCCTTGGTCCACCACTCTGGTTACCCAGTCAAAGATATCTATGAGATTAGTTTGACAGGATCTTCCTGTTGTAAACCCATGCTGTCTTAAATACTGTGCTGCTATGGATTCCAGCTGTTGCAGTATCTTGCCAAATACTGAGGTAAGACTGACTCATCTGTAGTTCCCTGCCTCCTCCCTGCTGCCACTCTCGTGGAATAGGTTCACATGAGCCTTTTTCCAGTCTTCTGGGACCTCTCCTGTGCTCAGAGACTCACTAAACAGTTCCGATAATGGCACTGCTAGTTCCACCCTCACCTCCTTTAGTACCCTGGAATGTATGCCATCAGGTCCCATTGCCTTGTCCACCCTGAGCTTGGTGAGCTCTTGTAGGACCCTTTCTTTTGTGAAAGGACTTGTGCATACCTGCCCCCCCCCGTGTCCATGGTGCTGAGCTGTGGGCCCTGCCCTACCTTCTCCTCAGTAAATACTGAGCAGACGTACTGATTTAGGATATGTGCTTTTCCTTTGTCCTCCTCCAAACATGCCCCCTTGTCTCCTTTGATCTTAGCAATAACCCCTCTGGACTTTATCCTTTCACTAATGTATCTATAGAAAGTCTTGTCCCTTTCTTTTACTGTTCATGCTAGTATTGCCTTGGTTTGGGCCTTTGTCTGCCTTACTGCCTTCCCTGCTTCCCTTAAGGAAGTTTGGTATGCCTCCCTACCATCGTCCTGCTGTGTTCCCTTATATTTCCTGAAGGCCAGCCTTTTGGATCTGACCTTTTCTGCTACTGTTTTTGAGAACCAAAGTGGCTTCCTCCTTCTTTTGCTCTGGCTTTTCTCACTAACACAATGGGATGTTGCTTCAAGTATTGAATCCTTAATGCTTGCCCGCTTTGCTTGTAACCCCTCACCTGTATTTCTTCTTGCCAGGTCTAGCCTAACTCTGCTGGCCATCTTTTCAAAGTCAGCTCCTCTGATGTCCCATATTTTTGCCTTGGAATGAGATGATTTCATTCTAGTGGTCAAATTGAACCATACCATGTGATGATCACTGGCCCCCAGTTGACCTTGTACCTGGAGATCTGTGATCCTTTCCCCGTTAGTCAGTACTAGATCTAGGGTAGCCCTGTCTCTTGTGGGTTGCTGTACCAGTTGTTTGAGGCCCTCCCCCTGCAGGGAATCCATTATGTGTCTAGTTTTGGTAGATGTTCCTGCTGGTATTGACCAATCTGTAACTGGCATGTTGAAGTCTCCCATTATCAGAACCTCCCCTTTGGCTGTCATGTTTTGTATACCTTCTAACAGTAATGTGTCTGTGTCCTCCCCCTGGTCTGGGAGCCTGTAAACAACCCCAGTTCGTATGGCTGCCCCATTTCCTGTTTCCAGGGTGACCCACATTTCTTCTGGCTCCTTACGTGTATTCTGAATTTCAGTAGCTTTGATATTTTTATTGACATAAAGGGCCACTCCCTCCACCCCTTTTTGCACCTCGGTCTATTCTGAAAAGTACATAGCCAGGTACTGAAGTCTCCCAAGTGTGGTTACTGGTGAACCATGTCTTGTTAATGGCTACTATGTCCAGTTTGGCCTGTGTCATTGTTGCCTGCAGGTCTGGGATCATGTTTCCAAGACTATGGGCATTTGTGTTCATGATTTTCCATTGGCCAGATTTAGGTGTGTTAGTTGTTGGGTAAGGTCCTGCATTTCCCTTGTGTGTCATATGGGGAGCCAGACCTTTTTCCTTACCTGGTGATACAGACGAACTACAAACATGCTGAACTCCTGTTTGATCACTAGCTGAGGGGGGAGGGGTGTTCTTCCCATTCAATGAATCGGGTGCTGCACCCCTCTCCCCATTTGTTAGTTTAGATATTCTGCAAAGACATCAAACTTCTGCCCCAATGCACTGACTCCCTTCTTAGTCAGATGCAGTCCATTAAATTTAAAGAACTTTCACTCCTAAAATTGTTGCCAGTTACCTACAAATATGTGTCCTTTTTCCTGGCACCAGCTCTTGAGCCACATTTTTAGCTCCCCTAGCTCCCCTTCTCTGACCTTCCATCCATCTGCCCCCCCTCTCCCAGACTGGCAGGATCTCAGAAAAAGGATATGCCAGACAAAATGGATGCCAGTTTGTCTCCCAGCCTGATCAGGTGTTTCTTGGTCTCCACAACTGACCAGCTGGCGAGATCATTAGTCCCTATGTGTACCAGGATGTTGATGTTTTCTCCTGCTTCCTGCATGATTTTAGCAATGTGGTCAGTGTCTCTTCACACTGATGTACCTCGGAGACATTTGACCATTACCCCTGACTGGAAGTAGGTATCAACTCTCCGAATCATGGAATCTCCTATGATCAGAAGTGTTTTGGATTTCCTTTTAGCTTTTTTTGTTTTGGTCCCTGTTTTGGGTGAGTTTTGTTATGCTAGATCCTGTGCTGCAGTGTCCTGTTCTGCCGTGTCCTCTACCCCTTTGTATGATTTCGGCAATAGAGGCAGACCTTCAACACACCATCCTTCAACCTCTTGGAAGGCCAGTTTAGGTTTAAGATATTGTTGGGGGGGTCCAAAACTGTACCCACTTGCACTGGAGTCCCCTATGGGGCCCAGATGATAAACAAGAGATCCCTGTAGTGTCTCCAGATGTGTACACAAGTTCACCACAGATGTTCAGTGCACTACCCCACCTTATTTATTTATTTGGTTTTGATAACTGGATAAGTGTAAGAGACAAAAAGCTGCCTATTTTTAGGCATGATCCAGGAGAGTACCTTACAGGCAACAAGAACCTTACAGTAAACAGGATTTTGTACAAAGCAGGGAGTTACAGTGGTAGGCATTAAGTGCAGTACAGTAGCAACAGCAGCAGTAGACAGGTTAACTGAGTGGTCTTAGATAAATTGATGGCCTTGGGACATTTATTCAACAGATTTAGAACCTCTTAGTGAGATTATTTAAGGTTTTGTAAGGGTTATAGATAAATTTATAGACATATTCTATCATAGGGCTGGTAGGGTAGTATAGCATAGAAGTTAGAGTAATAAACTGTGCATGAGCTTCATACATCCAGCAGATCTGGGTTGGATTCCCACAACCTCCATTTGCATACTATGTGACTCTGAGCTAGTCACTTAACCATCCCACTGCTCCTGGGTCACCCCTGAAAACAGACACTTGTGCCTTCTGGGCCTTACTTGGTTACCAAAGAATTAAAAAAAAAAATCCAAATTTCAGAGAACCTTTCCATTGCAAGTAATCTGTGGTATGATAATGAATGCAAAAAAAGAAAAAAAGAATGTAGGGAGACAATATAGTCAAAAGGTTAGAATATCAAGCTGTGAACATGGAGATACAGTAGGCCTAGGTTTGAAAATCACAACTTCCAATCACATACTGTATGACACTGAGAAAACCACGTATGCTCCCGCTGCTCCCAGGACATACCTGGAAACACGCTCAAGCTCAGTGTGCCTCTCCCAGCCAAAAATTATTTTAAAAAATAAACAAAAAAGGAAGCTAAAATGTTAGCTGGATTTGCTAGAGAGGATTTTGCAAAAGCAAATGTACTAGCCCCTAAAAATGTAAAACAAGAACACAGTAAATGTTTAGCAGTAAAAAGATATCCATAAAAACTGATGGTGGGAAACACTGGATGTTTGGAAAAGCATAAGTGTCCTCTCATAGCCTTTTGGGCTAGCACCGCCTCAGGCTGGGATTTACATGCCTCCACTGTGAGAAGAACCTGCTGCCATCTGCCCCCAAGCAATTGCTTGCAGGCATCCTTTCATAGCCTTT
Source organism: Neoceratodus forsteri (assembly GCA_016271365.2). Taxonomy (NCBI): domain Eukaryota; kingdom Metazoa; phylum Chordata; order Ceratodontiformes; family Ceratodontidae; genus Neoceratodus; species Neoceratodus forsteri. Next base: position 249,570,567 of record CM028130.1, on the reverse strand, counting down.
TGGGCTAGCACCACTTCTGATGGTGATCCACATGCCTCCATGGTGAGAAGAACCTGCTTCCACCTGCCCCCGAGCCCTTGCTTGCAGGCATCCTCTCATAACTCTTTGGGCTAGCACTGCTTCTGATGGAGATCTACATGCCCTTACGGTGAGAAGAACCTGCTGCCACCCCCCCCAAGCCCTTGCTTGCAGATACGGCCCAGACTGCACTCTGGGAACTCAAGGCTGTGTGGCTGTCTCTGCAAATTTTCAAAAGGCAGGTGCCTTTCTCTTGGGACAGCTTTCATTGTTCGCCTGTGGTCCATTAACTCCCTGATTTGCTCCTCATCCTGCCTGACATTTTCAATTCCTCACGACAGGACTATGTCATTACCAATGACTAAATGTACCTTATTTTTCCCCTAATCCTGTATTGCCTTTGATTTCTGGACTATTTTTATACTCAGTGCTGCATTGGAATTTCGGCTTTTGCAGGGGTCTTGTCTCTCGCAAACCACAGATTTTCTCATGCACTCACTGCTTAATTTCTTCAGTTTAAAGTGTAATTTTACTTGTAGTTAAACTGTGTGTTTGAACTGAGAATTTTAGCGGGCTAAGATTGTATTCCTGATTCTCTGTTAGAACTTGAACAATTCCGTGTCTGCAACCTAATTGATTTTTTCTGTGAAAGCCGTTTTCAGTTAACTTCTCCTGTACACCCCTGACTGTAGCTTCTTTTGTTTCTCCCCTTTGCAGACCTTGCTGGTGCCTAGTTTGCTGTCTGCGACCCGCCCCCAATTTAACTCTCATTATTTGTGACACAGCTCTTTTGTGAATTTGTAAAGCAGGAAGCCTCCCACTGTTTCCTTGTTATTTCTAACCCCTGCTTGTCACTTTCTCCCTCAGGCATCCTCTCATAGCCCTTTGGGCTATCATCACCGCTGATGGAGATCTACATGCCTCCACGACAAGAAGAATCTGCTGCCACCTGCCCCCGAGCCCTTGCTTGCAGGCATCCTCTCATAGTCTTTTGGGCTAGCACTGCCTCTGATGGGGATCTACATGCCTCCACGGTGAGAAGAACCTGCTGCTACCCACTCCCCCAAGCCCTTGCTTGCAGGTACGGCCTGGACAGCGCTTCGGGAACTCAAGGCTGCGTGGCTGTCTCTGTAAATTTTCAGAGGAGAGGCATCTTTCTCTTGGGACAGCTCTCATTGGTTGCCTGTGGTCCACGAGCTCCCTGATTTGCTCCTCATCCTGTGTGGCATTTTCAGTTCCTCCCAACTGGACTATGCCACTACCGTTGACCAACTTTACCTTATTTTTCCTCTAATCCTGTATTGCCTCTGATTTCTAGACTATTCTTATACTCAGTGCTGTATTGGAATTTCAGCCTTTGCAGGGGTCTTGTCTCCCGCAAACTGCCAATTTTTCTCATGCGCTCACTGCCGAATTTCTTTCAGTTTAAAACGTAATTTTACTTGTACTTAAACTGTGTGTTTTAACTGAGAATTTCAGAGGGCTAAGATTGTATTTCTGATTCTGTGTTAGAACTTGAACAATTCTGTGTCTCTGCTATCTAATTGGGATTTTTCTTGAAAGCCATTTTCAGTTAATTTCTCCTGTCCAACTCCGAATGTAGCTTCTTTTGTTTCTCCCCTTTGCGGACCCTGCCGGTGCCTAAATCGCTGTCTGCGACCTGCCCACCAATTTAACTCCCATTAATTGTAACACAGCTCTTTTGTGAATTTGTAAAGCAGGAAGCCTCCCACTGTTTCCTGAGCTATTTCTAACCCCTTCTTGTCCCTTTCTCCCTCAGGTGTCCTCTTATAGCCCTTTGGGCCAGCACCACCTCCAGTGGGGATCTACATGCCTCCATGGTGAGAAGAACCTGCTGCCACCCACCCCTGAGCCCTTGCTTGCAGGCACGGCCCAGCCGATGCTCCAGGAACTCAAGACTGCGTGGCTGTCTCTGTAAATGTTTGGTCCACCCACCCTCTCACACCCCCACTACTTTTTAAACCCACCTCAAACCCCTCCCTCTTGCATATAACCTGTTTTCATTGGCCCCTGTGCAGTTTCTTGAAATCTAAAGGGCACAGGCCCTCTCCTGTACTTGTCCCATCCTTCTGCTCATTCTCCCACCAGCCCCTCCTCTCACAGTTGTTCTCCGTCAGTTTACCTATAGAAAATGTCCTGACTGTGACTCTTCCCTCCTTTCCCACCTTTTGCTACTCTTGCCAGCTCTTCTGCCACCACGTACCAGCTACAGCTCACACTGCTTGCTGTCTTGCAGTCATCCCTCCTGGTGCTGACGGACTACTGTGCACTGTGCTAGCTCATGATCAAGAGCACCTTGCCTTCTTCTGTTACCCACTCTCCCCTACTACACTCCTCTCCTCGCTCCTCCTGGGAACTATCCTTCCTTGGCACTATCACCCTCTCCTTTCTCTCTAACCTGGAATGCCATCAACTTGGCCTCTACCTGGCCTCCCCCTCTGGTTCTCCTGTGGTCTTCTCCTCCTGCCCATGTATACTCTTACTATCCCTCCTTCTCCTAGCTGGTGATGATGAATGCAGCCCCAGCCCACACAACTCCCATTTTGACCCCTCCTGCAACATCTGGGCTGATGCTCTGGGGCTGAAAATCATGCACATCAATGTGTGCAGTCTTCCATCTAAGTTCCCCAACCTGGAGGCATGGGTTGAACTATACAAGCCCCACATTCTTGGACTTTCCAAAACCTGAATAAAGTCCCACCATGCTGACACCACTTATCAGCTACCTGGATACTCCTTCCTGTGGCATGATAGGCCAGGCAGGAATAGGGATGATGGTGCTGCACTATTCCTTAGGGAATCCCTCTCATCCAATGTTGTTCTATGCTCAGATCCAACCTCACCTAGCAAATGGCTCCTATCTGAAGTTACCATGAGAGCCTGTAAGAAATTCTACATAGGCTGTTGCTATAACCCTCCCTCTGTTGGAACTGTGGGCCTAGACAGCTTTCTCTCAGGCTTGAGCTCTTTATCCCCCCACAGAGATGCAATTCTCCTTGGCGATCTTTTTTTTTACCACTCTATTTATTGCCTCTGAACAACAGAACTCTCTCAGGCCTCAACTCATCCCCTACTCTGCTGCCCGCTGTGACCTCCACCTACCTCAAAGTCGTTACTCTCTCCCACGGAGACCCCCTGGCCAAAGCCCCACCAGGAGATTGAAGGGGCAGAGGTAGTGGCCCAGCATTGGGCGTGTGGCAGGTGGACACTGCAGGGCCATCGCCTATGTGGGCTGGAGGGGATTTCCCCTTGTAGTGATTCCTTGCTCCCTTTTCTGCCTCCCCCCTTGTGTAGTGCACACTTGACACCATGGTGCATGGCAACCCTGCCGGTGCCAGTCACACTGGTAGATATGTAGTCTGGGTTCTGCCACACCCCCTATTTCTACCAGGGTTGCTGAAATACTGGACAACTCCCAATCCTCTCCCACCGAGAGAGGAGAGCAGCCCAGTGGGCACTCAATCCTCTCCCTCTCCTGCTGATCCCCGGCACCCGAGCTTGCTCCCGAACTCGGGTCGCTGGTGTGGTGCGAGGTGTGGCATACAGCACTTCAACCCTCTGCACTACTGGGCCAGCAACCTTAGTGATGTTAATTTAAACTGGCCGAGCACCCACCAGTCTGACTATGCCTCTCTCTTAAAATAACACAACCAGGTCCAAACTATTACTGTTCCTAACAGGCAAAACCCATGTACAGGCACTCAGTCCCTTCTGGACTGGATTGGGATCCATTTGATATGCTGAAATGCATTGGCCCGATGCTCACACTTCTGACCCCAGGAGCCCGAAACACAGTTGCCTGACATCAGGATTTTATCCACAGTAGAGTAGGAATCCTAAAGTACAGGGGGTGTGGGGGGGGCCCTGGGGCAAAGGCCCTCAAAACATTTCCTGCAGGTAAAATCCCGATGTTGGGCAACCATGTTTTGGGCACCCGGGGTTGGGAGTGTGAACTTCGGGCTGATGCATTTTTACATATCATAGTATATCCACTGGATCATTATCAACAGGGATGATTATGTACTGCATGCTGGTACAGTGGCGGACTCCATCATTGACTGCTCCCCTACGTATTTCCTCTGGTCAGCTAAATTCAAATGTCCCCCTACCAAATACTTGTCCTTTCATAATTTCAGTTGCCCCAACAACCCCAATCTCCTCGAAGAGACTCAGTCCTTGGACTGGTCTACACTTTACTCACTCTCTGATGTGACACAGGCAGTAACCCTCCTCAAACAGACCCTCTTGACCCTGCAGGACTGGCACTTTCCAGTTACCACAAGAAGGGTCAGAAGTGGCTGCTCATGCTGGGTCACAAAAGACCTCCTTACCCTTATGAAGGAATGGGATCATGCTTGGTCCACATACAAAGCATTCCCCACCCTATGGGATGCCTACATGCACCAGAGGAATCTATGCAAACATCTGGTGAAATCCCTCAAGCAGACCCACTTCTGTAATCTCCAACAGACTAACCTTGGAGACCCTAGGAAATTCTGGGCATCCATCAGCTCCCTACTTAACCCCCACTCCAACAAGACTGCTGTGCAACTTAACTCCCTAAATGGCCTTATTAAGGAACCTCTGTAAGTAGCAAGGGCTTTTAATGACATGTTCTCTGATCTATCCATGTGTCAAAGTAAACTATCTAAGGGACGACCAAATAACTTGGTCCACCATCCGACTCCTCACCTACCTCTGATGGGCCGACCACCCAATCCCAGATTTACACTTTCTTCTTCAAATCTCTCTTGAGAGGTGACACAGCTAAGCTCCTCAAAAGCCTTCTAAACCATGACTTCCCTGGTGCTGATGGTCTATCCTCGGTCTCCCCTTAGACTCATCTCCCCAGCCATCATTGAACCATTCACTTGTATCTTTAACCTCACCCTCTCCTCCTCCTCCATGCCTTACCCCTGGAAGACTGCAAAAGTGATTCCCATTTTTAAAGCCAGGGACCAGCTGTCTACAGACTACTATCATCCGATCTCCATCCTCCCCCACCTAAGTAAACTACTTGAGCAAGCTGTCCACCATCAACTTGCTGACTACATAGGTAAATACAACCTCCTGTTCAGCCAACAGCATGGCTTTTGAAAAAAAACACTTCCACTGCCTCTGCCCTCACTCTTCTGACCAGCCACATCCTCATTAACATGGACCATGGTAATGCCACTGGAGCAGTCTTCTTTGACCTCTCCAAGACTTTCGACATGGTAAACCATGCCTTTCTCCTCTCCAAACTACGTAGCCTTGGCTGCTTTCAAGAGGTTACTACCTGGTTCAAGAGCTACCTCACCACCTGCTCCCAGTTTGTGTGTATTGGCCCTGCCCGCTTTTCCACCCTGCCCATCTATACAGATGTCCCCCAGGGCTCCATACTGGGCCCCCTGCTATTCTCTTTGTTTGTTAATGCCCTCCTCTTTGACTGTCTCAGTTGTAACTCTCTCCTCAATGCTGACGACCTCATGCTCTTCCACAGTGATAAATCCCCAGACAATATTTCCTCAGTTCTCTCCTGAAACTATGCTGCAGCCTATAACTGGTTCACAAGTAACCTCCTTTTGGTTAATGCCAAAAAAACAAAAGCTATGCTGTTCAGATCAAAGCCCTTCCTAGCTAAATACCAGACGAACCCCCCAGGACATCATTGTGTCCCCTGATGGCCAAGTCCTTGAAGACATGTGTACTTTCAAATACCTAGGAGTTATACTCAACCCCCCCCCCTTTTCCGAATACATCTATTCCATTGTTCGAAGGTTTCACCAAACATCAGGTGCTTCCTACAGATTCCGGCAATACTTCTCTCCGTAACCCCAACTTGCCATCGTACAGGTAAATCTACTCCTATCCTGGACCACTGTTCCCCTATCTATGCCAGGACATCCACCATCCTCATGGCCAAGCTCTCCTCTGCCTATAACAGTGCTTGTCATTTCACCTTACTGGCCCCTTTCACTCCACACCACTGCGTCCTCTACAATTCACTAAGATGACTCTCACTGCAAGGCTGTTTTGACCTAGCCCTGTGCTGCTTGGTGGATTCTGCCATATGTATTGGCCAGGTATCTCCCCTTGCTCCCTTCCTTGCTATACGAACCTCGAACCGTAGTTTCCACTCAAACAGCATTCCTCCCTGAATATCCCCAGGGTATCTACTAACATGGGTGGCAGAGCCTTGTTTGTGACAGCCACTACACTGTAGAATAAACTGCTTGCTGAGCTCCACTGCATTGACAGCCACTGCCAGTTCAAAACCCGCCTCAAAGACTAGCTCCTGATGATTTTCTGCTGCCACTGTTTCCATGGGTAGTTAACTAATTTTCCCGACTGCACCCCACATGGGAATGTGTATGTATATTTAGGTCAAGCGGGAATCAATTAAGCTGGCCTGCTTGTGCACTTGAGCTTTAGTACCTATGTTTGTTAATCCTGCCTCTCACCCCTCCGCCCCACCCTTTCCCCTCCCCACACCTATACTTTGCCACACCTTATCCCTCTTTCTACTTAGACTCCCTTGTCTGTCTCCTATTGTAACTGTTGCTGACAGAACTGTACGTTTAGGTATATCCTTACTTATTGTAATGCCTAACTGATGTATGGTTTATGGAATCCTGTAATTTTGTTGCTCTTCTATTTGCTATTCCCATTCACTATTGTAACCTTTATCTTGTTTTGTTTTTGTCAAGTGTTCCATGCTTTATTGTTTGATACATTAGTTCCTGTGCCACAGCATGTGTCCTGGGTCATGCCTGAAAATGGTCCCTGGGATCAGCGCATCTACCCGGTCACCAAAGTCTTAAACAAATAAATAAATAAGAACTTGCTAAAATAGGTGCTGAGAATCTAAGGCTGAATACTGAAGATAAAATAACTCCAGCTTCTTTAGCTGATTATTATAAGGCACTGTATTGGGGAGAGTAGGGAGGAACTTCTGTAGGCTACCTTGCATTCAAATTCTAACTTCAGTTTACTAATTAGGAGTTACCCCATGGGCACCCCTTTGGGAAGAGTCTATAGCAACCCTAATATACATATATAAAAGAGAAATACAGCTCCTGGTATAGACAGTTGCCAGCAGAAATTTACCAGAGCAAAGCTGGTCCATCGGCACAATGGTAATGCTACCGCTCATAACACCGGTAACAAGGATTCTGGAATGAGCCTCGTGTCATCAGAGGGCTGGCCTGGGTGAGGAGGATCAAGCATTGAATGGACTATTCTCCTCCTCCAGGGTGGTAGGGCTGCAATGCCTGGTATCTGCCTGACACCTACGAGAGGCTAGGGTAATGGGTATGGAACAACAAGCTATGGGGTGCAGGACTGGCAGATATTGACATGTCATTTACAGAGGCACACACAGCAATGTCAGGATGTGACTGCACATTGAATCTTTCTGGGGACAGAAAAAGTGGTTGAAAATTGCTGTTGGGTGGGAGGGTGGTGTGCTCCCTATCTACCATGTCCTTCATCAATCCCTCTTTGCTCGTGTCTGGTAGCTCTTGGTCTTCACCTCTACACATGACCAACCAGATGGTGTGGAGCATTAGCCATGACACAGAAGGCAGCCCTACCTTGGGGGAAAACCCAAGTGGGTCTGGCCATTGGGTCCGTCATGGGCAGACCAGGAGGTCCAGTGGTCTGAACAGGAGGATTTCGACTGAATTGGATAAGGGTACTTGAGCATGCCAAATAGAATGGGGGAAAAAAAAGAAATTTACCAGAACAATGTGCAGTTGAGGTCAGCCTTATCAGCTGCCCTGCTTAACGCTTGTAACAGCATTCCACATCTCCTGAAGGACTGTAATTCTGGATTCATTGTTACCATTTTTCAAAATGGCAACAAACTTGACCCAGTATGTTACAGACTAATTACACTTGTGTGTATTACCCAAGAAATGTAATATATAGTACTGCTGGAAAGTTTAGAGGAATTTGTGTAACTAAAGTACCATTCAGAGGAAGCCAAAGCTAGTTTTTAGGGTAAATGACTCCACAATTACTCATATATTTGCTGTATATTTTTGAGGGAATAACTATGGTCAGACAATCTATATGTTGCATATATTAGGCTCTTTGCATGAAGCCAGTGGTCCAGGCACAGAAGTGTGTAGGGGTGCATATAGGCAGCTATGCGTGAAACCTGCACTTTCCACAGAGGAGAGACATGCATGAAAGGCATGTGGGAGACCATGTAGCCAACTCTCACACACCTTGTTGCCTGCAATGCATGGCATGTGTGTAGTGTAGTGGTGTGGCCACATAGTGCCACGTGCAGGAAGACCTACCGTGTATGCACAAAACCATGTACAGCAGCCAGGAGCATGTTGGTAGGCACGTACACCAGCAGCAGGAGGAGGTCTACCTTAGATGTCCATGCAGTGGAGCTAGCTGGCATGTACACTGGGCTGCATGGCTGTAACCTGTTGTCCAAGGGTGTAACACTATGCACCTGTCTGTCCCAGCCACTGGGACATGCACCAGAGCATATGTGATATATCACATAAGCAAAAACATATGGTGAGGGGCGTGTATGTCAAGGGGCAGTAGCAGATGCAGTTGGATAGGATGCCCTTGTCCCCGCAACCCAGACCCCACAGCATGCACACCAGCCATGCAGCCTGGCAGGCACACTGACCATGCATGAAGTGCAGAGCATGTGTGCGTCGCTGGCTATGAGCAAACAGCAGTGCACGCCAGTGCACACATATGAAAGGGAAAAACCAAGAGATAGGGATGAAGTCACCCAGGGCACTGTATGTGCTTTGGCACCACCACATCCCATACCAGGGCGTGCTAAGCACACTCTGTGTAGAAACATAGAAACATAGAAGCTGATGCAGGTAAGGACCATATGGCCCACCCAGTCTGCCCATTTGTCCTACCTGTGATAAAGACCAGGAGGTGGAGGTACGTAGGCATGCCGACATGGTGGCCACATTGGCTGATGCACAGTCCTGGAATGTCCACGGGTGCAGCAGCATGCAGTGGGAATGCATGGGCAAGGCACAGTCATGAGGTCCAGCGGCAGTGGCACACAGATGGCACAGTGCACAATGCCCCATACATACAGCACAGGGATGGTGCACGGTGAACCAGGTGCATGCATGCTGGAAACAGGGCAGAGCACTCCCCCAATGCACAACAGCCACCAATGGGTGAAACTGTATGGGTACAATGGCCATGGCACACATGGCACACATGCAATACACATGCACCAGCCCCCATGCTGCCCACCCCTGTAAGACCACCCCAACCCCCCAAGATATGTCACCCACGGCCATCATCCATCACCCCACCCACCACCCGCAGACCATGAGACAGTAAACATACAGGTGTCAGGTAGTAATGTCTTTAATGAGCAACTGTCATACAGTACAGAGCACTGCAACTTTGTAGCAAACCAGCATAGAAACAATAACAAAACACAGCTTTATCCCTGCGGTGTGAATAAAACATAATGGGCCCCACGGCCAGTCCACAGCAAAATGCCCCCATGCAGTGACAACATGGTCAATGGTGTTCTTCACCACATAGCACTGCTAGCAGAGCATGTCCCCCTTAGTCATTCCCATCCTGAGTGTCCGCTGTGTCACATGACTTGCTGGAGGTGCTGTCCTTGTCACATCTGAGTGGTAGCAGCACTAGGCAGCATATGGGTCCCCTGTAGCACTGTAATGGAAACAACATACAATGTTAATCCCCATGGCACATGTATGGTTCCCTATTAAGCCTGGCGAGGGGCACATGGGGAAATCAGAAGATACCTGGAACTTACCATCAAGGGCACCTCCACCTGACATACTACACAGCCATCTGATTTATAATGAACCTACTCGTCCTCCACCCTCAGGGACAGGTACCTGGATTTCTTCATAATCCATCATCTGTGACAGTGATGGGGGTCCACACCACACATTCCACCCCATCAGGCTGCTCCACCTGAATGAATTCAAGTCTGTGAGGCAGGTTGAGATGATCCTGTGCATGACAAGAAAGAAAAAGTACTGTTAGCACCATGGACAGTGGCCACGCCCCCCCATTGCCCCACATCAGAACCTGCAGATGTGGTACTTATCTGTTCATGGTCCTGCAGCCGCCACAGGGTACCACTGCCATGGCAGTCAGTGTAGGTGTCCTCTGACACCCTCCACAGATGTTTTGGGCACTGTCCCAGTCAAGAGACACTGTAACTGACATTGCACTTCCACTCTGCTTGGCAGATATCTCCAACACAGCAAGGGGCTGTGTGTGTGCACATTTCACCTGGGCATCACTCGCATGACAAACACCATGCCAACTTAAAGGTACACACAGGTGAGCAGGGTAGAATAATGGGGATGTGGCAATATGTGTACAGGGAGACCAAAAATGGTAACTGAGGTGGAGGATATGTCTTGGACTACTGTTGAATGCACACCTGCTCAATGCCAAGGTGGATTGGTGGAGGCTTGTGGAACCACAGCCCAGAGTCTTACAACAGTGGCTTGATGCAGCCACCATGAGGGATGAACACTGCACTGAGAGGTTCCGGTTTCCCTGGGCCATGGTAACACAGCTGTGCGACATGATCCATGATGACATGGCTCCATGGATAGACTGGTCAAAGGCCATGACAGTGGAGACCAAGGTGTTGTGTGCCCTGCCACACTATGCAGCCAGCTCGTTCCCATTGGTGACCAGCAATTCTGTGGATGGATGAATGCCAGTCCTCCATGTCCCGGGCTGTGGCACAGGTGACGGATGCCCTGGTTGCACACGACCAAGACCACATCATGTTCCCTACAGCAGAAGACGATGTCCATGCCATGAAGCAGGCATTCAAAGCCATGCATGGCATGCCAAATGTCTACAACACAATAGATGACACACATATAGCCATACTGACACCGTCCATGCATGAGGAGGCAATGCAGGAACAGAAAGAGGTTCCACAGTGTCAACTGCCAGGTGATGTGTGATGCATCTAGGCTCTTCAGGAACATGTGTGCTAAGTACCCAGGATCATGTCACAACACGTACATACTGGACACCTCCCAGATTTCTGCCATGCTGTGCACCAGATGCCTGGACTGCTAGCTGTTGGGAGAGTATAGTGTTGGTATAGTGTGTGGCACTGAGATACATGCCACTATATGCATGTCACTTACAATGTTCTCTGTCCACTGCACAGGTGACAGCAGATAATGACTGCACCCATATCTGATGACCCCAATCCTGGCACCAACCACTGCAGTGGAAGAGGCCTTCAACCATGAACACCTGAAAACCCGGAACATTGTGGGAGGACCATCGGCCTATTGAAGATATGGTTCGCTGCCTGGATCATACCGGGGGACAATCATGTTATCCCCAGAATTGGCCTGTAAGGTGTTCACCACATGAGCATTGCCCCATTATATGGCCAAGCAATGCAATATGCCCTTGCCAGAGCACCACCGGCAAGATGCACCATTCGAGGTACCATTAGGGGAGATGTGTCATGGCCAGGAGGCAGTGGGTGGCCATGCTGTGTGAGACGCCCTTGTCCAGAGAACATTCCATTGGTAATGAGGCACTGCTGAACTGCTGACAGGCAGACAAACATGTAACATGTGCAGGGACACCACAGTGGGTGTGTCCGCATCACAAGGGCATCCATGTATGCACCTGTTGTGAACCTGTCTGCATCATGTCTCGTGTGTACCACATCCACTGTGGCTGGCGGGTACTTGATGATGTTAACACACACTGAGTGCACCCATCCAAGAGGGCCCCCATCACAGGGGCATGCATTTCCAGCACACCTAGGCATGACACTCATTGCATAAGCTGCACTGGTGTGGAGAGGATGTGGCATGTCAGGTGACATGCAGCGTTGATCGTGTCATGGGTGCTGCTTTAGATGCTGCCACTGCACTGCAATACAGCATGTGGAGGCCATGTATGTGTGGTGGTGTATGCCATGTGGAACATGGGAGAGAGCCTGTCCCATGTTGTCCCAAAATGTGTGGGGCATGTGCAGGGTCCATTGTGTGCTCAGCTTGAACTTATGGTACACATGTGTTTTGTGTGTGCTTGTGTTGTATCACTGCCTCTGTGGCTTGTTGGGCTTCACCTGTACATATGCCAAGGACCACATACACAGTCTCAGGACAGGGGCATGTGAATGGCTCATGGCCTGCTGGTGCCTGCTGGCCTGAGACTTTTCAGAGACCTGGCCTTCCGAGGCATCCTCATCTGCCGGGATGTGGCTGACAATGTGGCCCTGTATGTCCCCCTGTGTAAGTTCAGTGTCATTGTCATGTGCCTCAGCACTTTGTGTCTTCATGTGCCACATGTCCACTGTGCCTGCATCCAGTGGCTCGTCCACCTGTGTGCTGGCCATAGCACAGTCTTCTTTAACCAAATCCTGCTCTGGGATGGCCATGCTGGTGGACACCTGTGTGTAGACGTGTGCCATGTAGGGTGCTGTGTGGGCAACTTGTCCAGGTAGCACATTCCAGCTGATTAGGTGGTCAACAAGCCTCTCATATGCATTGGCAAGATGGTTGATACCATGCCTCATATCCCACACCTTGATGGTCAGGACCATCAGTGCCTCATTGTTGCAGTGCTGTGCATTCAGCTTGTTCAACTCCAACTGCCACAGCTCCCTATGCTGTGCCTCTACACAGGCATGGCTGTGTGCTGAACATGTGAATCCCGGCAGACATGTTGAGGGGCCCTCATTGCCACTATCCATGGGTCATGGCAGTGCCCCTCCTTTCCTGGCCTTTCCATCCCTGTCATTTAGCACCAGTTCCTGAGCTGATCCATGCCTTTAGTCCTGTTGACAGCTGACACACATGACTGGCATGTCCACTATTCAGCACCTTGCAGACCTCTTGTGTCCCCTCATCCAGTGTTGCTGCTTGCTGTCTGTGTATGTCTCAGACTCCAGTTTTGCATCTGTCTCCAGCTCTGTACCTGTGGGAGATATGGGGATGTTAGTATGCCTGTTGTTGTGCCCTGCTATCACCCATTTCTGGGGTGCATGTGCCACAGTTATCCACCTGTGCCTTCCTCCTCCTGCCTGGTGTCATCGCATATCACCTGTAATGCCAGCATGTCCTGGCTGTGCATAGTTGTCCCAGCTGTTGTGTGTCCATCAGTGGCTGTCTCTCTGGGTGCAATACACAGCTGTTAGTACATGCAAGCTGCTGCATCCCTGGGGTATCCAATCCTGGTCATTACATGCATACCTTCCATAGTGTCCACTTCTTCCACCTCAACGTGGACACTGACGTCAGTGAGTGTGTCTGACACCACTCTATCTATGGGTGGCAGCTGGTTGTCAATGCTGGGTGGGCCACCCCTGGTGCCCAGGCATGCTTGTGCTCCCGCGGTGGCCTTATTCTTCATCTTGGCATGTAGGTCTCACCATTTGTGTTTTATGGATGACAGTATCCTGGCCTCTTTACAGGTGGTATTAACATGAGCATGGATGTCCAGCCATAGGCGTGTCTTTACCTTGGAAGCAGTGGACAGTGACTGGGCCCCATACAGCTAACAGTAGTGTGCACAGATGTCACTCACCATAGATGCCACCTGGCCGCTGGTGAAGTCTGGCATGCAGGGATGTGCATCACCCAATGTTCAGACATGGCAGTGGTGCTGTCTGGCTGCCTGGGCTGCCTGTTCAGCCAGTGATGGGGAGTCACCCTCTGTGCCTCTCTCACTCTCCTCCATTTCCTAGACATTGGTCTGCTACTTGGTATTCACTTCCATACCATTGATGGGGCAGGGACCATGTCCTTATAGGGTGGGGTCAAGGAGAGAGTCACACATATCCTTGGCATGCCTAGTGTACTACGTGTTCTGCTATGTGTGCCTCGTCATCCTGCCCCATGGATATGCACTTCCCACATGGGCATTCATGAATGCCACTTATTGGGGTGCTTTGTGTGACATGTAGCTATGCACTGCAGAGCTGACTGTATTGCACATACTTTATGCAAGTTCATGCATAGGCACCATTGATATTAAGGCTGTGTTTGACTCATTCAACTGCAATCTACTGTAGTAGATACTGTTAGAATGCAGGACAGACTGCAGTCTGCTTGAAATTCTTATATTGAAATACTGCATCAAGGGTTAAAGTTGGAATAGGATGGCAACTGTCAAGAGAAATTCAAATTATATATGGGGTCAACAAGGGTGTCTTTTAGTACCAGTTCTCTTCAATATATATGTTAATGTATTCTAAATAATGCATAATTGTATTTATTTGATTTTGGCCCTGTATATTTTTTATATTTGTACTTTATATGTGTTCTTTACTTAGTTGCAATTGTAAATGAGATATATTCTCTCAATTTACTTACATATAACAGTGATCGATTGTTAAACAGAAATATTACCACTATATCAAACAAAAATATGTAGTCTCCAAAAAATTGGTTAAGTGAAAATCCCTATTCTTCTGAAAACAATGATGAAATTCTTCTCTCAAACTCCCTTAGTACTTAAAAAAGGGCATAATTTTTTTTTTTTATTTAGTTTTTGTTGACCGGGTAAGTGCACTAGACAAATCCTACCTATTTTCAGGCACGACCCGGGGAAAGGGGGATACAGATGAATGCCAACTGAACTTGAACCACATTACGCTGTTGGTGATATTTTTAGTGAATGAGGGAAATTTGGCCAGGACACCGGGGAAATTCACTTACTCTTTTCAGTAAGTGCCATGGGATCTTTAACATCCACCTGAACTACCACCAATCCAGGCAGATGGGACCTTGGTTTAACGTCTCATCCGAAAGACGGCACCTCAGAAGTGTAGCACCTCTCTCGTGCTGCACTACAGTGTCAGTATTGGGATATTAACCCAAGTGCCAGATGTGGGAACTGAACCCACAGCCCTCTGATCTCTCGGTCTCAGAGGTGAGTGTGCTACCTACTAAGCCACTGACACTGACACTATTAAACAGAAAACTGGACAAAAAAATGGACAATTTAAATAAAAGATAAACATTTAACAACCAAAGTTATAGTGTTTGAAAAATATAAAATCCAGTTGTAGAGTTGGTACATAAGTTGAGCTGGTCAATGTGAATATAGATACCTAGGTATTACCTTTGACTATAAGGGACATTAGAAACAACACCACAAGGAGTTATATGAAAGTAATTTAAAGGCCATGCAAAGCATTAAGAAGTTAGGAGGAAATTTTGTAAATAATTAAATTATATTTTTTTTAATTACCTATGTAGAAAAATTCAGAATTGTGTTACTATATAGTATTTTGGTGAAGTTTGGTGGAGGGGCTGATAATACTGATACTTTAGAATCAATACAACACATGTTTATTAGTCTAGTGTTAAGGTTATCACAAAATGTACCTGGTGAAGCCCACAGGGCAGAAACAGAGGTTTCCTTGATCTTGTATTGATACAGTATGTGCAGTTTTATGTTTTGTAAAAATCTTAAATATGCCAGAAAGTAAATATCCAAAGTTGTGTTAGCATGAGTTTCAAGTGGAAACACACAACTGTTCTTGGCTCCTCAGGTACAGTAGGTATGCAGTTTGAACAACAACAATTCAAAATCAGATGACATTATAGTGACAATTCACTGTTGCTGCTGTAATGTCACCACGGGACCTGGCACTGTGGTCTGAGGGTCTTACACCCCCTTCCTGAATCAACTCTGACTCAGAGTTGATTATCTTTATTACAGAGGGTGCATTGGGCAGAGTCCCCCACATGGGGGATTCAGGGGCAATCCCCCCAAAAGAAAAGTAACTTTCTTTGGATGGGTTTATGCTGACTTCAATTGTGGTAGACATAAATCCGTTGCTGTAATGTTGGTGAAGAACTTTGTTGTTGCAGCGGCATCATGGAACCCTAAGATACCTTCCTAAGATCATTTGGGCCTTCTTTAAAAACAAGTTTACAGAACCGTAAAATTGTTAAAAAAATATATATATTTTTATTGGCCAAAAAGAGAATTAAAGACATTACTGTAAACTTGCTGTGGCTAGCGTTAATGAATTAATGTGGTAGCCTTTTAAGAGAAAATGAAGTTACCTCTTGGCCAGGAATGTTCTTTGGGCAGTACTGAAAACTGAAAGCATATAAAAGCATTTGTACTGTACAACTGAGGTTCCAGATTTTTAAACCCATCTGTATAAAAGAGAAGGGTCAGGTAAATAACCTGGATGACAAGAACAAATATCCTTGCATATTTGAAGGCAGGAATATTTTGACTCATTGCAAAGTGCATTGTCCAATACTGTATACAATGTCTCAAGGATAAAATGTCACTGACAGTCATAACATTTTGATTTAGAGATCAACAAGTTCCTATTGCTCTTGACACCTGAGAGCTTGATTTTATATTTTTTTTAACTGCATAATTTTTTTTGCTGTCATTTTGTAAATGCAACTGAGTAGCAGGATACAGAGTGGGTCCTAACACTACAATCAGGTCTATAGCTACGCTAACCTGCCACCTCTGTTTCGATTAATGCATGTCTTACTCTATACTCCCAGTGTAGTGTTGAATCTGGTTCTCCAAACTTGTGCTTTTATCTTGAACTGCACGGCTAATTGTTATTAAGGTATATTCTGTTTTTATCTGTTTTAGATGATCTTTCAATCTTTGCATAATAAAGCATTGTACTGTATCGTATTGTAGTGCCATCAGGGGTTAAAATGATTGGTCATTACAGAAGATATATATCCTTATTCTCAGCTGCATTAGTTACAGTTTTCATAGCTGCACTGCAAATCAAACATTGGGCTTTCAGCTATATAACCTCTTTGAATAATTTTTACTAACACTTTCATGATGGTGTCGCTACTGGGCCCCTCTGAGACATTGGTGCCAAGCAACACCTTCTTAATGTTTAGACTCTCAAAATAACACTGTCATTTGACCTCCTGAAAGGCCATTTTAGCATTCAAAAATGTTGGTGGGGGGGGGGTCACAAAGTGTACTTACTAGCACTGGGTCATCTGTTGGGCTCAGCTTGTAAACAAGAAAGTCCAGGATTGCCTCCATACATGTGCACAGTTTTTTTTTTGTTTAACCAGGAGAGACACACTAAGCTGAAAGCTTGTTTACAGGTGTGACCTGGGAGCACAAGGAAGTTAAGTGACTTGCTCAAGGTTACACAATATGCAAGTGGGTGCTGTGGGATTCAAACCCAGGTCTTCAGGTTTGCAGCTCAGAGCCTTAAACCACTGTGCTATACTGCCTACATATAGATACCATAGATGTTCAGTATGCTATCCCTGCCCTATGGGCTTAGGTATGGATGAGAGTCCTGGGTCATTACATCCTGTGGGGATACATGACCCAAAGATGTTATGTTAAAAATATATTGCATTGAGCCTTCACCCAGGGAATGTTATGTGGGTAGATGCCCAACTAATAGTACCACCTGATAAACAGTAGCAACCTACTGAGGCTGCCATGGGTATAGCCCACCCAATTCCTACACAGTGCAATAATAGTTTAACCAAAATGCAGTAAGTTAGGGCTCCACAAATAATATGCTCATAAATTAGGTATTCAAACCAGTATCAATGGATTTATTGGGGGTATCAGGAAAGAAGTCATAAGGAAAGGAAAGGGTTATGATTGAAAATATATGCAAATACAAGCCAAGCCCCAGTAGCCCATCCCTCAAACAACATAATGCCCCTTCCTGACTATCCTCTTGGGCACTACCAATGCATCCCTGGTAAAAGTGTAACTACTCTAGTTCTAGTTATCTTCAAGGGAATCCTGGGTATCCAGGTGTTGGAATGTTGCAGGCCTGACAACATCTGTATGTGTTCAGTTGGCACTGATGCACTTAAAAAACAAATAATTCAACCAAAAATTGTAATCCTTACTTGATTTGTAAAAATTCAATTCTGGCTTCATTTAAACTTTTCTACAGATGTGTTTTGCATGACCTGCAGGCCCTGTTGAGTTACACATGGTTATCCTTGATTACACAGCAACATCTGCCTCCCAGTCTCTGCAGTCCTTGCTGAATATATCACCTCTCTCTATTTGTCTTCAGACAGAATACCATGTTTCATGTCTCAGCTCTGAACTGTTGCCAGCTCCAGCACCTCCGCTGATCAGCTGGGCTCTCCCTTAGTTGGATTCTCTCGCAGGGTTTTTGGATGGATGCAAGATTGTTTAGTTATTCCACCTACTGCAGTCTGCTTTCTGTCAGTAGTACAGCAGCAAAGGAATGCACATCAGCTGTCTTAAAGGTGCCCCAGCAAAGATACAAACAGAGAAAGCAAAAAGAATCTGAGCACACAGCAAAGTGGCAGAGATGACGTAAACAAAGCTGTATTTTATTTTGAAATTACAGCATGTCTGAAACCAGGGCTAACACCCCTACATATCGACTCAGCCACGTGGGTCTTCCTCACTTGCGTATTATGTCTCATCCACTTTGGTATGTGCCCAGTTTCTTTTTGCTTTCTCTGTTTCCTGTCAGTTGCTGCTGCAGATGATCACCATGCTGGAATGACAGGAAAAGTGGTTCCCCACCCTCACTGGTGTAGTTGCTGTGCAGGCCCCCTCAAACGTGGGTGAAAAAATCTGTCTTGACCTCCTTTCTGTCTTCCCAACAGACTCAGCTGTATGGCACTCCATCACAAGCTGATCAGTGTATCTGCAGTGTCATTAGGGTAGGAATAGATACACTGCATGAAGCAGCTTCCTCTTCAGTGGCTATAGAAGCACACTTCTCCCTCTTCCAACATTTGTGAAACACAGACTCACACTAACAGACTGTAGGTCTGTCTTCTGGGATGTACAGGAATGCATTGCCTCAAGTTGAGAAGGTCTTAGTGGTGAAATGCAAGCAAACAGCCTCGCCATTGGATAAATTCATCTATCAGACACAGGGAAGGGCCTGTCTGTAGGCTTCTTTACAGCTAATTGGGTCTTGTGAACCCATGCAAGCAAATGAAGTCCTTTGGTGGCCCATGAGCCCTCCAATGGCTCTAAAGCAGGTTCTGGTGCCTGACTGGTTACTGACTGCTCTCCTTGAACCCAATTTTCCATGTGAAAATGGGGTCAAAGGACCAAAAGATGGTGACAGCCATCAGTCCATGAGTCGTCTTCAAAAGATCAAAAGGTGCAACAAGGTTTGGCTGGCAGCCTGCCAGTGATCTCTACTTGTTAACACTTTTTCTTAATATAAACTCTTTCCTCAAGAAATAACAAATATATACATACATATATATATTTTTTTCAAAAATAAAATTTTCACATAAATAAAAAATACATTTGCTCATTTGTATGCATTAGGTTCATCTTTGCAAGCTCCTGAGGCCTGGAGATAGTGAGGAAGCCTGAGCAGTGGGCAGAAAGTGAGTGTGATCTAGAAGACTGCTGTTGGACTTGCAGCACTAGAGTAGCAGCAGACAGCAGAAGAATATGGGAAGTGGAATCACTTAGAAGCAGCAAAAACAAAATATGGCTGGGTCAGTCAGAGCTCCTTAATTGAAAGTGTCGATACCAAACAAAGAGTCCATAAAGTAATATATTGTATGCACCACTAGCAGTGGCTTTGAAAGTCTAGGGACTCATACAATATTAGCTGCATAGATAAGACAGAAGAAAGAATAGCAGGCACAGGTAGTGGAGAAAGATAACTGATTTGGGGGAGCTTGGGGTCAGAAACTCTGATCTTAAGTATGTACTGGATAGAAGCAGCAGCAGATCTGAGTAGGAGGGAGGGAACCAATGGGACTTAGAAGAATGAGAGATCAAAAAAGGCAGGCAGTGGTTCTCATAACAAAAAGAAGAAAGGGTCCCCAAAAAGCAGCCAGCCATTCACTCTAAAAACAGCAGAGAATGAAAAAGAAATGGAAAGAATCACTCCAGTAGATACAGTTGTGGAAGAGAAATTGTCTATGAACCATTATCTGAGCCTCCTGTAATGGTAATGGTGTAGGTAAACATGAGAAAGAAGGCCATGGCAGCCTCCAGCCCCAGAGAGTAGAGCGTTATCAATAACACCCACTG
Organism: Neoceratodus forsteri; assembly: GCA_016271365.2. Lineage (NCBI taxonomy): Eukaryota > Metazoa > Chordata > Ceratodontiformes > Ceratodontidae > Neoceratodus > Neoceratodus forsteri. The sequence continues at coordinate 249,550,521 of CM028130.1, read as the reverse complement.
CTTCTCCCCATCTCTCCTGGTAGTGTGCCTAATCATGCTACTCATTACAGAGGAATGAGTGTAATAGTGGACCAAGATTTGGTGACAGAGTTCAGTTTCTTTTTTGGCATCCCCAAAGTCATGGACTATGGGTTAGGAGTGGGACCCAACGCTTTACAAAAATGTTTTTTTGGAATTTGATGGGAGTTAAGTTAAGGAGAGCAGCTTAACCTTGAAGTCTCTTTTGACTCTTGGCAGTTTGCCAGCTAGGAGCCACTTTTACTTTTTCTTCAACTCTTGTGGGAGGAGGGTTAAAAGAGAGTAGAGGCAAACATATATAGTGGTGAAGGGTTGATTTAGGAACTTGCCCTGGCCTCCTGGGGAGGAAGAATAGTTTTTTAAGCATGTCCGAATATTTTCACCCTGAATACCACAAATTAGGAAAGTACTCAGTATTCTGCTCTGAGTGCCTGTGACCCTGTTATTTGTAGTATTCAGTAGTCAGTATTTGTGCAACCCTAGTAGCAGCAGATCACCGGGCTCACTGACCTCAGCAAGCAGCCAGCTTTTTGTATCTGTTGATTCCACAATGACTTCCATGAATAATACTTCCAAGAGCACCTGGAGAAGCTGTTTTATGAGTTATTGATACCACATGTGCTTATAGCAGCTGTTATAGTAACAGATATGGGAATGCAAAAAAAAATAAATTCAGAGGCAGAAAAATACTACATGATCAAGACATTAGTCAAAACATAGTGCTGCATTTCCAGTGATACAGTGGTGGGGATGGCAGTCTATAGATTGAGCTCCGTCGGGTACACCACTTTTAAACCTCCACAATCACTAAAAACGTCACTGAATTGCCTGCACTGAGCTTTATAGAGGTCATGATTATATGGGGAAACACCAGAGCACAGCTAAAACCCCACTAGCCACAGACATTACCTCAGAGACAACAACTGTGCATCAACTGCCCTATCTATCTGGAGCCATGAAGTCGGGCAGTTACGACAATGTCCAACTGCAACCCACTAATGCTGCATTGATGGCCAAATTGCGTGATTTTTGGCAGGTGACATGATCTTTGTAATAAGAATTGAAAACTTCGGTGGCCGGCATTGAGGGGAAAATTACAGAACTGGAACAACAAACATCAGCTACAGATAGCCGAGTCAACCAATTACAGCAGCTCTTCTCCAGACTCCTCCAAGAGACTCAGACCCTTTCAGACAAATGCAATGACCTCAAGAATATGTCTTGTCTCAATAACATCCATATTTTTGGTTTTCCTGAGGGGGCTGAAAAAGGGAAGGACTTTCTGGACTTGGTTCAAGATCTACTTGGCTCTTTTTAAGATGGTTCTGACTTGTTATCACTGCCTGCTGGGACAGCTCACAGATCCTTAACCCACCCTCCCAAGGACCCCAAAATGCACCCCAGGTCCATTATTATACATTTTTATAATTATGCTGTGAAGCAACAATTGCTTACAAGGGCCTGGAGATCAGCGAAGTTGGAATATCGGGGCCAACAAGTGACTTTGGCTAATAACAACTTCCCTGTTGTGCAGCATGCCCACAATGTTTTTGTGCCCCTTTTCCCTACATTAAGGGCTCACAACCTTAAGTTTCCGCTTTTGTATCCTGCCAGACTGAAGATTTATTCCTGGAGGGACCTCAGCTTTACGAAGATGTGGAATCTGTGATGTGTGCTTTTCAGGCGAAGAAGCTCCTTCAGAAGGACTCCATGGACTACCAGGAATCCCGGGATAAGCGGTCCCTGCAAAGGGTAGCTTGGACCAAAATGTCTCCTGAGGAGAAGAAAAGGAAAGATATCACCCTTGAGGAGTTTTGCTCTATCTCCTTCAAACCTTTCATTAGGAGGATCCTGTCTGAGTGGGCTGGGTACATGTATACTTTCAGCTTAGGTGTAACTGTAGTGCCCATCTATGCTGCTTAGAGGACTCTGCCTTTCCTCAGAGGGCTCCCTTATTGATGGAAGCAAGCCCTGATCTTAGCCCTCGGACTTGGTTTACTTCTTAAAGACTGAGTTAATTTGGCTCTGGTGTGGGGTTGCAGATGTAAACTTGGATCTGGATTTTGACCCTGCTTACATACTGAAGACTGTTTACTGCTAACCGAGCTCTGCAGGTCAGCTGCGACATGATTCGCTGCAGCCCTAGTTTAACTGACTCCATGTATGGGTTGCTTTTTTCACAATGGAGCCTGCCATGAACATTTAAATATGTGACTGTCAAGCACGTTTACAAGGCAAGCATGGAGCTGCATGCTGAATTCTTCCAAATGGATTATTATGCTCTTTCAGATGAGGGACAATTTAATGGCTAGCCTTGCATAGACCACTCCTCCAATCCATCTGTGAATATTTTTCTGGATTTAGTTGGTTTCCCCAGGGTTAGCCTGAGTGATGGAACCTGTGGCAACAGAACATTTTTGTTAACATGGATGGTGGTTGTTGCTTTATGTTAGACTGTTATTTCCTTACAGCCAGAAGATATTTTGAACCCCTTGCAGTCATCATGCTGTTTTTATAGTTATAAAGTTTAAAGTTTTGAAATGGGCATTAGACTGATCTCAGCATTGGTTATTTGTTTATTAGGAGTAGAGATGCAACTAATTTAAATTTCGCCCTCGAAGTGCCTGCTAAGTGGGCACTTTGCGTTGTCATTCCGCTACGCAGAGTGGCCAATATGAGATGCTCACTTCACCTTGTAATTATTACTTTGTTTTGCGATTCCACCTTAACATGAAGTAAGGCGAAGTGACAACAATACTGGCAGCCCCACACACACACACAGTCACCAGAATTAATGTGCATCCCCAAAATGCTATTGTCTTGTGTCCAGAAAATTCCCCAGAGCTGACGAAGTGAAATGAAAGCATAACAAGAAATGCAGTCTCCCAGAATTTATGATGCACTCAGTCATGTGTGCAGTGGTCCCACATAGTCACCAGAACTAATGTGCATCCCCAAAATGCTATTGTCATGTGTCCAGAAAATTTCCCAGTGCTGATGAAGTGAAATGGGAGTGTAACAAGAAATGCAAAATCTCCCAGAATTAATGGAGCACTGCAAATGCTCAGACAAATTAAAATTGCACTGCGCACTCCAGAGATGCAGACACAAAGGCACAAGAACACCTAACCAGTGCTTAGAAGACACAAATCCAGATCTGGAAAAGAATAACTTTTACCAGTTTGGTGGGGGGAGTGCACGGCAGTAACAGTCCACTACCAGTAAAGATACCACAAAGCAGTACAAAAAATTCATGCAGGTGTGGTGGATAGCAGGTTCACACTGCTGCAATTTCTCTGTGGCACAATAAAAGGTGTCAGATTTGGCACACATCGCACACACTCACACACACACACACTCCAAGTAATGCAAAGCAAACTGAAAACCTTTAGTAATATAACCAAATGTTTTAAACAAACTAAAATTATACTGTGCTGCACCACAACAATCAGCAAACAAAAAAATGTCAAGAATTACTGAAAATATTACTGTGTGTACATTAACACAGTTATATAAGAAAAATATAACCAAAACAGAAAGACTGCCTTTTTCTCCCAGTTAATCTACCTACACCACAGAAACGCCCCTCCCCCAAAGCACACTTCACAGTACACAGACCGAATGTTCTAAATTAACATTCAAAATCCACATACAAACAATAAAGATTCAATGATATGAGCACAGGAGGGTTTTCTACAATCGATGTACTAAATTTTGAGCAAAAAAAAAAATAAGACTCAAAAAGGCTTTTTTAACAGCTTTTAGAGGTTTTGAATCGCAGAACTCTGTGAGCAAACTATCTCCAGCTACCACTACACACACACACACTATCCAGAACTGAGGCTGGGCAGAACAATCTAGAGCCCATGTGACCTGAATCTCATGAATCACTGCAGAACTCACCTTGGAGCTCAATTACAAGGTGAAGTGATGTGAAGTACATTGAAATCAATGGTGGAGAAGTGGTTTGGGGAAGACGGAATAAAGCAAAGTCATTGGTTTCAATGGACTTCACATTCCTCATTATGATGCGAAGTACTCCGCTTCACGTTGCCAATTACTTCGCGGATTTCGCATTACTCCACAAATCACTTCACGGAATGAATTTTGGCCACTTCACCCACCACTAATTAGGAGCATGCTATTTAATGCCATGTTATATTTTATGTGTTTCCCTGTAAATCATAGTTTTCCTTGTGAGATTAGAATAGTCTTGGGGATTATGGTAAAAGTGACTTGGTGCATTGTCTCTGACATTGTAATTTTGGGGATGGTGGAGGGGTATCAGATCATTCAGAGAGCTGAGGTAGGTCAGAGCCCTATAAGTTCACTGCTTCCTGATTTTGTTTGTTGGCAGCACTTTGAGAGATTCTTGGCTCTACCCCTACGCCTCGTTTTTGGATAGTTAAGTTTCATGTCCCATTTTTAATAGATTCAACGAATGTTCTTTTTTACACTGGTGGCCTTCTAGTGGCTTTACCTTGGTCAGCTGTATTATAGGGTTGAACTTATAGCACTACTGGGGGGGAGGGGCAGGAGGCCCTCTTTATCATGATATTGGGGACATGTAATTGTTCTGCTCTGATTGTTTCTTAAATGGGAATGTTGGGCCCGGTACGCACTTGAGTAAGTTATCATTTAATTACCTTTTCTAGTTACTTTTATAGTTATTATGGAGATGCACTGCAATTTGTATTTAGCACTTATCTCATAGTATGAATCTATTCTGTTTGATAGGGCACTACAGAGTTTGATGCTATAATGGGTTTGGTCAAATATTTTTCTTTTTTTATTATTGCTAAGAATATTGATATCTCACTATTTTCCCTGGCTTGTGTTACATGCTACAGTTAGGGCAATTCAGAGCTCAAAGATACTGGATTTTTATGGAGTTTTTTCTATTGTTAGAATTGTTAACCATAGAATTAGTAATATGTAGGATTCAGGTCCCTCCCCCTGTATTCCCTCCTGACTGGTTAAGCTCCAGAATCTCCATTGGCTGGCTGAGGTATGGTCCATTGAACTGGTGGCCCCTCCTGAAGTTTTACCTTGGCCTGCATGGAGGTCCTAGGTTGGTTATTCTTACTGATACCATGGGTCCAGAGTGACCTGGGGGTCTCCTAGTATTTCCAGATTAAACCCCAAGCAGGGCTGAATTTTGCTTTGGCTCTGCTCCGGAGTCAGCCAGGTAGTCTGACTCCCCAGGTTTTAAGTCTGTACATAGTTGTTTTCGTTCTTTGTTGTATTATGTAAACTATATCAGTGGCTTCGGCCCTGTTGGTTGAAACCATTAGGGTATAGGATTGGGTTTTACTTTCATAGATGTTTTAATTTTTTTGCATAATACAATGAATATGTTTGTGTTATTGTTAGTTCTTACTTGAGGGTATACGTATGAACAGATCAGGTTTAATATGAATAGCTATTTTAAATATGTGTTTTGAGATGAGATTGTATCCCCATGAGGACCACACTTTATAAAGTTGTTAAACTACTGCTTTTTTCTTACTTTAGGCATAGCTGCACTATTTTGGCATTGTTAGGTTTTACCACAAGAGGCAAGGCACTTTTTTCTTTATGGATTTGTTTTTTCTTTTTTTGTGTTTGGTTCTGGTGGGAAGTTCCAGGTTTGATAATGCATTTGGCTTTTTTTTAGTTTCCTTTGTATTTTCCCTCGAGTTAGAGTTATGTATTTCTTTTTCCTGTGATACTGGGAGTATGAAAATTATTTCACATAATTTTTATGGCATCCATAGCCTGATCAAGTGTTCCCGTTTACTGCAATATTTTAAACATTAACATGCAGATTTGCTTTTTCTCCAAGAAATGCACTTTTCTGCTGAAGAACACTGGAAGTTTGGTTTTGCCCATGTAGTTTTCTCTTCCCAAAAATCAGGTCATTGCAGAGGGGTATTGATACTTTGTAGGAGGGGTCTCCACTTTACGCTATGGTCTTTGCTCAGTGACTCAGGTGCTTGATATGTTATAGTTAGTGGGCCTCTGGAAGGCCATTCCACTACTCCAGTTAACAAGTATTTCCCTCCAGGCACTACCCATCAGGAATTAGTTAAATGTTTTGCTTTATTGCTGGACCACATGCATGGGCAGGTCCTGTGGGGGATTTTAATTTGACCTTATCCCCAGATTTAGACATGTCAAAGCCCAAGGCATTTGGTCAGTCCCCAGCGTCAAAACATTTTCTGGTCATTGCAAACATTAAGCTTTGTTGATATGTGACGGTTCTATCATCGAAAAGATAAGGGGTTTACTCATTATTCTCATCGTTATGGCTCGTCTGCATGGCTGGATTACTTTTTCTCCACAGCTCAACATATGTAGTAGTAGTAGTAGTAAAACAAGTTTATTTATACAGGAAATTTTTTACCATAGGGCCTAAAAAGCCCTGTTTTCATTGCAGTCCTGTTTGTTACATAATTAGTCACAGTTTCAGCACAGGGAAGTAATTAAAATACATAACACTTCAAAATAATAACTAACAATAATATAAACAACAACATAACAAATACAAAACATGAGCATTATTCACCCTCAGACCCCTTTATAGCAACAACAAACATGCATTTTCGGTTTGACAATTTGTTTAAAATGGTCAATAGACAATGACAAATCCTTCCCCTGGATTTGATCTGTCAGGTTTTCCACAGGCCGATTCATCTTTCTGATCATGCTCCCATGCTTATTTTGGTCAATTTTTCCTCTGAAACTAAGAGACCTTTTTGGAAGTTGCACCCAGGCCTGCTGCACAATACCCATCTACTGGAAAAGTTAAAGACTCTGATCCCTCAATTCCTCTCAGAAAATGATGTTGAGGGCATCTCTCCTGTTATCCTCTGGGACACTTTAAAATCTGTTTTATGGGAACTGTTATTGCTGATTCATGTGCCTTACACAGGAACCAGTAAAGACAGCTCTCAAAACTATATTCTGAACTTCAGACTTACCAGTCTAGATGGCAGCAGGGCGATCTGTCTGTAAAGTCTTTAATTCTTGAATTTCAGGCTTAGATTCAAAAATATATTGACTAAAAGGTAGAGTATGCCTTGTTCTACTTAAGGCAATATTTTTTTGAGGGAGGTCCGAGGGGTGTGAGATGACTGGCTAGGTGTTTGTGGGCCAGAGCTGCTACTGTCACTTATATTCAGCATTCTTCTACTGGACGACTTACTAGATGTAGCGCAGAGATCGCTCATGCCTTTGGGTCATATTATGAGCCTTGTATAAGATGGAAGGATCTGCCCCTTCGGACTCTCATATTCTCTCTTTTTTATGAAAAGTGGATCTCCCTAAATGTTCCAATCAACAGATGCAATCCTTACTCTCCCCTATCTCTATGGAGGAACTTAATCAAGTGGTGTGGAACTCTAAGACAGGCAAGGCTCCTGGAGCCGATGGATATCCAGCAGAATTTTATAAATTAAAGGTTCTGCTTCCCCTTTTGAATTCACTTCTCCTAAGGGCATTTTGTCACGTACAGGAAGCCGGCTCTCTTCCTCCCTCCTGGAGTTATGCTTTAATTACATGTCTTGCTAAGCCAGGTAAGGACCCTACTCTTCTCTCTTCATACCATCCTATTTCAATACTTAACTGTGACTATAAGCTGTTTATGTCTATAAGGACTGAAGACCTTCCCCCATCCTTGCTAGACCAGAATCAATCTGGATTTGTTCATTCACATCAGGTGCATGATAATGTCTGCCATCCTTTGTTACTTCTAACTACATCTTGATCCATAAAATCCTGATGATCCTTGTCAGGCTGGATATGGAGAAGGCCTTTGACCAGGTTAACTGGGATTTTCCATGGTCTGTTCTTTCTAGGATTGCTTTTCCTACTTCCTTTGTTACTATGCTACAACGGCTGTATTCTTTGCCCATAGCAATGGTGAAAGTCAATGGTACTACATCTCAATCTTTTGCACTGGAGAAGGGTGCTAGACAGAGGTGTCCTTTGTCTTCATTGCTTTTTGCACTTTACATCGAGCCCCTTGCCTCATGAATTCATCACTCTTCTCTAATTTCTGAGGTTCCCTTGGGAGGGCATGAATATAAGATTTTATTATTCGCAGATGATATTTTGTTAACTCTTCTCAAGCCTGATGTCTCTTTGCCTGCAATATTTGAAATATTGACCTCCTTTGAGATGTATGCTGGATTTTGCCTTAATAGGAATAAAACAGATATTTTGGCTTTTAATTATTGTCCTTCATCTCATGTTCTCCACCTCCTCCCAGTATGATGGAATAGAAACTCTTTGAAGTATTTAGGTGTGATTATTCCCCAGAATTTAGACTTTTGGATATTTTGAATTTCGAATCTCTCACTATAGCAGTACAGGCAGATCTCCATCTGTGGTCTGATTATCACTTCTCTTTGGAGGATTGAGGTTGTTTGCTCTAACATATTGCAACATATCTTATTTCTACTTTAAACCTTACCTATCCTCTCTCCTCCCTTTTACTTTTGAACTTGGCAGCATTTGATTTCCTGCTTTATTTGGTCAGGCCATAAACCCAGAGTTCGGTTTTTAATTTTATGTTTGCCTATATCCAAAGGTGGTCTGAACCTTTTGAATTTCCAATGGTATGGATAGGCTTTTCAACAGCGTAATACTGTTTATGGCTCACTGGTACATATCAAAGCTATTGGAAAGACAGAATATATGATTAATTGCCTACACGACATGCTTCAAATTCTGTTTTCCATCCCATCAGTTTATGGGCCTATTACAAAGTTTGCCAGGTTTACACAAGTTCCATTACAGGCCTGACATAAACTTTGAACACGTTTTTCTCCAAAAGAATGTTTATGGTTGGTGACTATGGTGCGGGACACTCAGAAACCATTAAAAACCTTGGATTTATTTTTACAAGATTGGGCCAAGCAAGGCCTGATCAACTATCATCATGTCCTGGATAAGCAGGGACCTCATTTATTTTCAGAAATGCAGGCAAAGTTCTCTGTTCCCACTTCTGATTACTATCGGTATTTGCAGCTGCGGACTTTTCTTTTCACGTTACCTACATCATTTCTGACTCTGTCTGACACTTCATCCCAGCTTTATGTTTTGATTAGGTGGCACCATGTTTTGTAAGTTTGTTCCCATCTGATCAACTGTCTGTATCTGGCTTTACATGACCGTCTCTCCGACACTATAACTTCGGTCTTGCTTAAGTGGAATGATGATTTGCAACAATCTACCAGTTTTTTGCTGTTGGAACTATTGTGTGGCATCTGTCAAACTTACAATTTCCCTTCTACTTAAAAGAGTTCTCATGGAAGTGCAGGATGCAGTTTTTTTACACCCGAGTTATACAGGCCAAATGTTTTGACAGTATTTCTGCACATTGTTGGCGTAGGTGTGGGGAAACTAATGCGGACCATGCCCATATTTTTTAGCATTGATCTCTTATTAGTTCATACTGGCAGGAAGTTATTTTGGTCTTTATTGCTTTATTACTTTATTTGACCTTACAAGTCAGATTCCCTCTAGTTTCATTTTATTACATATTCCCATACCTGAGCTATGGCTCAGTAATTGGCAGTTGCAGTTATTATTAATACTAATTGTGTGTGCTAAACAGATCATTACCAAACTCTGACTTTCTCCACAACCATCTCAATTTTCTAATTGGGTACATTTGGTTGATTCCATTTATCAATATGAAAGGTCCTCTATTTGTTTCTTGGATCGTATGGAACTATTTCAATTAATTTGGCAGAAATGTGTGCTATGTCAGGTAAGCTCATATGTGTCTTTTCTACCATAATGAAAATTCTCTCTTAATCGTAGTGTCTTAGAGATTCCTGGAATCTCCTGTCCAGATCTTTTTTTTTTTAATGAAATCTGTTTTTTTCTTTTCTTTTCTTTTCTTCCTTTTCTTTTCTTTTCTTTTCTTTTCTTTTCTTTTCTCCTTTCCTTTCAGTATCAGTTTACTGTAATGAAATTATTTAATCAAGCAATGATGTTTTAACGTGCTTATTTGCTTTTACATTTTAGCCATATATTAGTGCTCTGATTTTTGCTAGATTATATCATATGTATGTTTATATGACATAGTTAAGTTAATGCTTTATATTCCTCCCTGTAGTAGTTGCCTTTTTCACTGTTATGCACTTTTTTGTGTGTTATGATTGTAAATTGGTTTTCTTTCAATAAAAATGTTATCATAAAAAAAAACATAGTGCTGCACTTGGATAAGGTTGTGGTTACCATCAAGATCTTAGTGTATTTGTGTTTGTTTGCTTTTTTGTGATTTAACATTAAAATTATTAAATGTGCTGGAGACTACATGTGTGAGTTCATCCAGATGGGATGATATCGTTGATGACTGCTTTGCTTCATCTCAGTGTAGGTATGTTCTGTTGTTAACACTGTAAAGCTGAAAGCCAGCCTGAAAGCACAGCAGTACAGTTACTTCCTGCTGAATCAATCACCCCATTTTCAAAACTGACTCAGCTTACTCGGGGGCTGGACAGGAAAATGGGGATTGAGAATCTCTTGGACAGCTGTCTTTCTTTGGGGAGGGGAGGGAACATATCCTACTGGTCATATGCCACCTGAAGGATTCTGGGTGGCAGTGCATCAGGCCACTATGGGGAAGAGACCCCACATGCAGAGCTCTGGTGTCTCTGCAGAGGTGGAGCACACACATTGCATCCTTGCTTGAGTTTCGGCCAAGAGGAGAAATGGAGAAAACACCTCTGACCACAGCTAGATGATGGCCCAGTTCCCTGCAGGTCCTGCATCAGTGACTGGGCACCTCTCACTAAAGTCCTGTGGCAGAGGACACTGGAGAGAAGGTAAGTCACAGCAGTGTTGATGATGATAAATTTGGGAGGATAAGTCTAATGAGATGCAGGTAAGGGCCAAACAGGGAAAAAATAATACATTGACAAAAAAATGTAAAGGCAGTCAGGCAGAGTAACTATTGTCGTGTTCCATTTGTTGCTCATTGTGTAAACCTGATTTTTCACAAATTTGGAGACAAGGAAGGCAGCAGTGTGCAGAATTGCACAGGTGTGGCCAAAAAGTCTTTGGTCATTCTCACCATCCTATTAAGGCATGGAAGATACACAATATTCAGCACCAGAATCAGCTCACCCTCTATCACCTGAAACAAAATGTTCCAACAAAGTGTTATTCCACCTATCAAATGATGCAGCAGCTGCTGGAACAGAAGGCCATCTAACAGTATTCTTGGAGCACAGTACTGACAAGGGAGATGTAAACAGTGATCTGTTCAGAGATGACCTATGGAGACCCTCTGCTGTGTGCTGAAGTTCTTTAAAAGTTCATAAGTTGTAACAAAGCATAGGAGATCTATTTGGTCCATAAAGCTTGCCATAAATTAATTAGTATCCCGAAACACTGTTTTTTAAAAGATATTCATCTAATTTTGTTTTGAAATCCTGCATAGTACAACTGGATACTACTTCCTTGGGCAGTTTGTTCCATAATGGTACCACTCTAACACTGAACCAATGCTTTCTTCTTGTAGTTCTAAACTTTTCCATGTTTAGTTGTAGAGGATGTACTCTAGTCTGATACCATTTTTCTCTTAAATTTAACCCCAAGGATTTCATTAGGCTAATATCTGAAATTGCTTTATGAACCAAACACATATCTCCTCACAACCTCCTATACTCCAAAGTGTACAGTCCATACTTTTGTAAACGAGTTGGATACTCACAACCTTCATTCCCATTTATCAGTCATGTGGCCCTTTTTTGGATCCTCTCCAATGCTACAATCTGTTTTCTGTAGCCCGGTGACCAAAACTGAGCACAGTACTCCAAGTGTGGTCGTACCAAAGAACCATAAAGTGGCAATAACACCTCACTCCTCCTAGACTTAATATGTCTACTAATGCAGCTCAGTATGTTTCCTGTCTTTTTTATCACCTGGCTGCAATGTTAGTTAAACTTTAGGTCATTTTGAACCCTCACTCCCAGATCCCTCTCATCAATTACTTCCCTAAGAATTTTACCATTTAACCTATACATGGCCTTTTTATTGTTTCTATCAAACTGCATGACAGTGCATTTATCTACATTAAAGGTTAAACCTGAAGTTTCTGCCCAGTTCTGGAGTTTGATCAATGTATCCTGTAATTTCTCAGAATCTAAACTGTTTTCCACTATGGTGCCAATTCTTGTGTCATCAGCGAACTTGGCTACCCAAATATCTTTTTCTGTTGTCATAGAATGTATATATAGGTTAAAGAGACAGGGTCCCAGGACTGATCCCTGCGGAACACCACTGGTCACCTGTTCCCAGCATGATTTACTTCCTTTTATTATCACTCTGTTTTCTATCAGTAAGCCAGGAACTAATCCATCGAGTTATCTTACCGTGGATGCCATGTTCTATTAGGGAATCTACTAACTCTCCATGGCACTTTATCAAATGCCTTTGAGAAATCCAAAAATATGACATCCACAGGATGTCCCTCATCTAGTGCTTTACCAACATTCTCGTAAAAACCCAAGAGATTTGTCTGGCAAGATCTTCCATGCCTGAAACCATGCTGTGATACATCGATGTCTCCATTATTTTGCAAATCTACTTCTATATATTCTTTTACAATCCCCTCTAACACTTTCCATAGCATAGAGGTCAGGCTTATAGGTCGATAATTACCTACCTCGTGTTTAGTGCCTTTTTTAAAAAATGGGGGTAACATTTGCCTCTCTCCATGCCTCTATAACTTCTTCCTGATCTAAAGAGGCCTGGAATAAATAAATCAGTGGTTCAGCCAATAAAAGTGCCAATTCCTTAATCAGTCTAGGATGTATCTCATCTGGACCCATAGATTTACTGGAATTTAAACTAAGCAATTTATGTTTGATAACTTTTTTATCTAATATTAACTGGCTTGTTGATTCCTGGTGTTGCTTTGTAATGCTGTACTTGGAATATAAACTGATGAAAAATATCCATTAAACTCCTTAGCCATTTGTACATTTTCCTGGATCAAGGTACCATCAACTTTTTTTAGTGGGCCAATCCCTTTTTGTCCTTCCTTTATACTACTTATATAACGATAAAATGTTTTATAATTGTCTTTTACTCTACTTGCCAATTTATATTCATAATTTCTTTTGGCTCTTGAGATGCATTTCTTTGTCCTTTTTTGTAACTGTTTATATTTCCTATAATTAATCTCATGGCCATTTTTTTTAGCTATATCATAGGCCTTTTTTTTCCTTTGATGAAGTAATAATGTGTTGATATCTCCAGCCTTTTTCCTTGTACCATATTGCATCTGAAAATAGGCATTGTACATTTAGTGTACTTGCCTGGATAATAAAAACTTACTGTAAAAATATGTAAACCAGTTAGTCATTCAATAAATAACTAAATAAATAATGCAGTCTGTCTAAGCCAGGTACTGCCATCTGGTTCTACCCAATTGCGTCGACATCCATTTTTTTTGTGCTGATTATGGCGTGGGCAAAATGTTGCCAGATGCTACAGTACCAGGCATTTCATCTTTCAGAACATAGACCACCAAAACGTGGTCCCAGGAAACGGTCGGCTTTTGTGGGAGGCTTTTTCCCCTGCATCCCCACAAGGGGGGCTTTGCTCCCCCACACCTCCCCAGATCTAAATATAACCTCATGTGGGGCAGGCATGATCTGGAGGGAGTAGGAACTGTGTGGGAACAAAGGGCAACAGAAGTGAGGGGCATTCAAAAATCAAGATCGCCCCTTTCACTGTCATCCTTGTTGTGATGCTAAAATTGCCCCAACCAAATTCTGTCGGCAATTTGCTGGGACAGCCTGCCATCTTTGTCCTGCTTAACCTGTGACTTGCTGGCATAAAGTACCAATATGAGTATAGGAAGGATACTACTTCTGGTAGTGTCGCAGAAGGACTAACGCATTTCTCTCGTTACACATGTACTGTACTAAGGAAATACACACATCTGGCCACTATCTTATGGCCACCCAATTAGATCCTCACTTCAGGGACACATTTAGGACATACATTCACATGGAAGAAGGTGGCATAGTTGAAGAATCCTATAAAGACTGGTTCATCCATCTGGTTTCTGCACATATGGCCCATAAAAAGGTGAAAGTTACAAGCACAGCAGAAGAGGAACAGTCATCACTTGTGTGCCCAATGGCATGGCATGAAGAAGAGAGGCAGGAAGAAGCTCATGGATACCACAATGCTGCTTCTGATGCTGATGAAGGACATTTGGGGGGGGCAGCCTGTCCTTTTTTTCATGTTAACCTAGAACAACTGCTGCTGTGAAAAAATGTAAAAGACATCAGTTGATGACAAGTCAGTGTGGGACTAGCTGTCTGACTATTGCTTGAAAAAACCAACAAGTCATGATCTTGTTGAGAATGTGGCCTTGACAGAAGATTACAAGTCTCTACTATACTGGTACCAAGAAAGACCATCTGGCTCTCTTCAACAGAGGTAGTTATTGAGTTCTTCAGTTGTCCACCGGCAAGTACAAACAGAGAATCTCCAGTGCTGCAGGCAGTATAGTAAAGAGAATGTGCCTTTATACCACACATGTAGAAATGGTCAAGATTTAAAAGTAAACCTGCCAAACTTAACTAGACCTACTCCACAGCAATGCTTATGGGCAATGAATCTCCAGCACCACTAGCTCCATCCCAGGAAGATAATTAGGTGGATGGTAAGGACTTCTGTACCCATTAATTATACTTCTGGTGCTACAATTGGATATTCATGATGCTGCATTTTCTTGTCTCCTAGCCCAGGGTGCTCTACCTTTGTCAATGTCAGTTTTATAATTGGTTACCATGCCTGCCTTGCTGGGTGGCAGCTTTTCTCCTCTCATTGCTCACTGCTCAGTAAAATTATCCAGCTGCCCATCAATGTCTCAACCACATGCCTGTCTGATTTAATCATTTGACAGGCACACTTGAATACTTGAATTTTTATGAAGTCTGGCTTGAGCTGTACAGGCTCTACAACTCCAAGTCTTACTCTTTAAGAGGTAGGCAATTTATTTTGATTGGAGGGAATAATCCATGTTGGTCGATCCTTTACACTATAAAGAAGACTAGACTATTACAGCTTTGTACTGCGGGGGAATGTGTATTTTCTTTATTTATTGGTACCTAGCAAAGCTGATGGGCAGAAACCATCCTATTTTCAGGCCAATTGCATTTTGGCTACTTGTTTCACACTTGTCATTGTCAGCCTTACAAATAACTGCAAACATTTAATAGTTTGGCAACATTGGCTTGTAAATCCTTGTTCAGCATGTCTCCTTGGCATAATGTGAAGTTATGTTTATGTTTGGGAGTGTCTGAACCATCAAACATTTGGAATCAGTTGCCTTCACAGGCTGTGAGCTGCTGCATTATAGGCTCTACACAAACATTAAGTTTTTGGAAAACATAACAAAGCACTTTGTGTCCTATTCTTATTCTCCACATAACCTTGAGCATTGTCCATGTTTCACAGTGTCTGAACAAACAGGATTTTTGAAACCAGTAGCCTTCACTCTGGGCTGCTGAACTATTGCCTTCAGATTCGTTGGGCCTACATAGGCCTTATACCAGTATTAAATGTTTGGTAAATTTGGCCAAGTACTCTGTGCCCTACATTTATTTTAGTGCAGTCTTGAGCCTTGTCAACATTTGGTAATGTTTTAATTAAGCAATTAGGCATGACAGGGTGTGTGTTACTGTGTAATAACATCATGCCTTGGGTGGTTGAAGAATGAGGCCACAGGCTGACTGCATTCAACACCTGAGAAGTGACATTTTTACACAATAACACGCATCCCTAGAGTGTTTTATTGGTATTATTCAGTGGCTCATTTTGCTTAATAAAAAAAGGAAAAAAAATTGGCTTTTTTTCCCATATCTTTTTTGTGTATGAAGGTATAGATTTTAAAAGAAAAGTCCACTATATTTTTCCACCAGTAGATGGAGCTGCTACCTGAATGATTCTGTCAATCCAGTCCTCCATGGCTTATCATTGTTTCACTGCTGTGTTCTATTTCTGACATCACTCCACCCCCACCCCACAGCTGTTTCCCACCCATTAAACCGGGCTGTAGTTTAACTTTCTTTTTTTATTGTGTAATCTATGGCTGTTTGTTTCTCTCTCTCTCCATCGAACCACTCAGGGACTGTACTGGAGGACACTGAAGTGTGCACATGCTAATATTGTGGCCACCGTGGACTAGATGGAAATGCTGTTTGTTTTTCCTCATTTTCACCAGTGAGTATATACAGTAGGACCATGGTGGAGATGGAGGATCTGTGCCAGGGGTTAATTTCAGGCTAGAAATTACATTAAATTTTCACTTCACTTTTTCCCCATGCTGAGTGTCTTTCGTGAACTGCATGACTGGCATTTATGGTCTGCATGGTTCAGTGAGCTGCTCGCTTCAGAGAAAAAAAACAGGCATGCAAATTAAATTTGTTTTGTATCCAGCATTATTGTCTTTGTTGTGAGTGTCTGACATATTAGTGGAATTGCTATTTGAAGGGTTGTGATACCCTGGGAAGGGGCCAAATTCATTTACAGTGGCAGCTTTGAGTGGTGGTAACTGTGGACGGGAGGTATGATTTCATGGTCTGTCATGTGGTGATGTGGGTGCCTGGACTTCATACAGTGGTCTTATTGTGAAATAACATCACTGTTCCAAGCTCCTACTGACCAATCAGAGGAGAGAACATTTTCTTGCCATTGTATAAGCAAGCAATAATACCCAACATGGTGGGTAGTATTGCTCAATACCGGACTGCCTAGGGGTATAATGAGGCCCAAAGCACAGGTGGAGGGCCTTATAGCCCCTGGAAGGTTCGGTATTGCCCATACTGCCCACCCTGGAGGGTATTATTGCGCTTAGAAAATGGGCTTCTGTGTAAATTTTAATTAATTGATCAAATAAATGAGGAAATGAGTTTAAACAAATATAAGAATTAGAAAAAAAGATAAAATAGTCCCTACATTTGAAAGCTGTTTCATCTCTCATTGCTGCCCCCCCAAAGGAGCCATTCTCTTCTGGTTACTCCCCCCCCCAAAGTTAAGAGTCACAAGTACAGAGTGGCACAACAGCACTAAGTTATTTTTTTTTTTAAGTCTGAAGAGCAGCTGCTGTTTGAGGCAATTACTGCATATGAGAAGAGGCAGCCAGGTTTGAGAGGCTCAGCTGTGGAGAACGGAAGGCACAAGAATGGACAGCTCCGGTAAAAAGGCAACCGCAACAGAGCTGAGAAGTCGGCAGAAGATAAAAAAGGAGGTATTTAAAAATTGAAAATGCTGATGTGTGGAGGAGTATTCTATCTGTTATGGATAGTGAGGGATGAGGATTGTGGAGTGGGAGGGTTTTGAGCTGTCTGCCGCGTTCCTGGCGAGTACCGGAAGTGCAGGGCTGTAGGAACCGTCACTTCTCTTGAAGCAATTTTTTTTATGGACTGAAGAAATGGGGTGTATTTTTTGGATTGGGTTATGTTTCTTGTTTTTTTTCAACAGAAAGTCGTGCTGGAGCTGTTGACAGGAAGTCGTGTGTGTGTGTGTGTGGGGGGGGTAACTCGATCGCTCACTAAGCAGGGAAAAAAATGGCGTGTTTGATTTTTCAAATTCGGGGTGCCCAAGGATAAAGTTGGTAATAAGGCACCTTGAATTGGCACTTGTTTTAAGCAGGCGTCTATTGAAACTTAACATACCCCCCTGTACTGCCCATAAGCCAATCAGCGACCTTGAATAATCTTGCCCATTTTCTATTAGACATTATTGTTGGAAATAGTATACTTC
Source organism: Neoceratodus forsteri (assembly GCA_016271365.2). Lineage (NCBI taxonomy): Eukaryota > Metazoa > Chordata > Ceratodontiformes > Ceratodontidae > Neoceratodus > Neoceratodus forsteri. The sequence continues at coordinate 249,532,719 of CM028130.1, read as the reverse complement.
ACTGTGGGAAAAGGAAGACTAGACTGACACAGAATGTTTAATTCCACTGGCAGAGTTTGTATGGAATGACAATTCTGCTTCAAAACTGCTTCTTAGGATTTCTTTGTGAATGCCATAGAATTCTAAAAATCATTTCTATGTAAACCACATATTATTTTCCATGAATTGCAAAAAAGGAATCTGTGGATATGTAAACTGCTGTTTAGAGGGCAAAAAAAAAGCATTATTTTTTTTTACTTTATTTCCCTCCGGTCATGGCCCTGCGGATCCTCTCTCAGGCATCTTGCCCATACCCTGCCCACCTAAGGTCCCCTTGACCTGTGCCTCCTCTCTCCCCCCCTGCCTGCAGCCAGCACCCCCTGCTTAACCCCTCTAGGGTGGGGCCACCCCTCCTCGTTGGATGCATTTACAAGTCAGTCTCTGGCTGCAGGTGAGGTCCTAGGTGGAGGAACTGGAAGGCCAGGTGAGGTGGACCCAGCAGAGGGTATGGGTGACAGGTGCCAATGCTTACTCCACTGAGCCAGTTGTTTCCCTGTTCTGGTGAGCTCCCCCCTCCCTTGCATGTGTACGCCTGATGCTGCAGTGCATGGCAAACCTGCCTGTGTCAGCATGCTATTCAATGTGCAGCCCACACACTGCAGCACCTTCGATCTCCACCAGGAGCTGCTGGTGTGCCAGGCTATTCCTCCACCCTCCCCCCAGGGAAGGAGAGCAGCCCTGCAGGTGCTCAGTCCTCTCCCCATCCCTGCTGACTCCCCGGCACCCGAGCTGACTCCCAAACTCAGGTCTCTGGTGTGGCGCAAGGTGTGGCGCCCAGTGTCTCAACCCTCAGCGCCACCGGGCCGAACCAAAAAAAGCATTTTAAAATTCAGAATGATGTAACTAATGGAATTCCTTGGAATTTAGATGGAATTTTCAAAAATTTGCAACATTCCATTTGATTGGAATTTGAAAGTTCCACATAGCACTAAGATGAGCCAATGAGACATTTGTATTTGGTGAATGTGTCAAAATCAGTTTTTGTACCTTTGATTTTTCCCAATCTAACTTTTGGGTCACTTTGGATCACTTCAGTCTTTGGTCAAATAAGTGCAGTAGTAGTACTTTAGCCCTTCACAAGTGGCCTGGACTAGTTCTATCACCACCTCTTTTAAACCACCCCAGTCACTTGTCACCCTCCTCCCTCTCCTCAATAGAAGTATTGTGAATTCATACTTCCCCAGTGCTTTGTTGGCAAATTGCTACGTTTTGCACTAGCGTAGGTAACATGAAGTTGACATTTTGCTGATGAATCACTTAATAAAATACCAAAACCTTCCCCTTAAGTTTAAATAAAAAAGTTCCCCATTGCACTCACTCTTACTTCCACCCAGACCTGACTATCATCAAAAATAAAGTACCCCTTTCCCCCACCCACTCAGAATTAGCAATACTCAATACCCTCCCTCCTTCCACCACACCAAAACAAGCAGTAATACCACCTCACAGTCCACCCACTCAGCAGTCTTCCACACTCATCCCTCATGCCCCACAAAGAAAGACAACCTCATATGATGCACAGAGTGGCACCCAAACCAACACATCAATGGAAATAACAAAGGAGGAAGGAGCAGCTGGATGGGGAAGATAGCAATGGGTATAGACCTGCTTCATACCACCTGGGCTGACTGCCATCATAATGTGTGGGAGCACTCACTTATAGTAAGGTGCTCCCTCCCATGCATTAAGAAAGCAGCTAGCTGAGGTGGTGAGAGGCTGGCCTGTGTTGCTCATGGTCCTCCCTCCACAGCTGCTTCTCCCTTAGTATGCTTTGTTAGTGTGTTGGATCAGGTGCCACTCTCTGCAGCATTAGCCAGGGATGGATTGTGGTAGCTTCTAAGCAGATGGGAGGAGATATTTGTCTTTTTTCTCAGGTCCGGGGAGGAGAGTATGTGTTTGCTGAGTGGGTAGGATGAAAGGTAGATGTTACTGTTAAATATGGCCACCAAAAGTGCTAAAATATCAGAAGAATCCTGGTACTAATGGCTAGTAGCATAGCGGTATTGGACATGTATAGTTATTTCACACTTTAGTTTTATTTCAGCTATTTCATAGTAATTTTGTTGTAGTGTAGTTAGTAGTAGGTGGCTTGGGAACCTAGAGATAGTTAAGGCATTGAGTCATTTATTTACTATTTTAGTATTTTTGGTCCGGCCCCCTTCCCCGAAGGGAACTCAGCCTGTGCCCTCACGCCGTCCCCCCATGCCCAGGCTTATCCCCCTAGGCAGGGCAGGCACCACCTCCCCATGGTCATTGGTAGCTTGCCCTGGCCTATCCCCCAGGTTGGGGCCATGGGAGCAGGCCTCCCAGCAGACACTGGTGGCAGCAAGGATGGTAGCAAAACAGGGTGTCATGCTCAGGGGACTGAATTTTTGTAGACTTGTTGCAATCTGGGGGCAAGGACGTGCAATGACGGCCAGTGTCTGCCATGCCCCACTTCCGTTATGGCACCAGCAGAGGTGGTACCCCCAGCCTCTGCCAGAGGTCTGCAAAGTGCCAGACAGTCTTCCCCCCCTCCCCCCTTGGTGAATGAGAGCAGTCCCTGGGACTCTCAATCTTTCTCCCCCTGGCCAACACTCCTGAGTCTGTCTCTGAATCCAGGATGTAGGCACCATACACGGACACCTTACCACTGTGCTGGCTTGGCATTGAGTCATTTAATGTTAGGAGAGTTAGCCATTTATTATTTTTTAGCTAATAAAGTCCTCTATCTCTGCAGTTCACTGAACTATGCCTTTTCAGCATAAAGCTGTGGTACAGCTGTCATCTTCAAACTAACTTTGTGTATTCACCATTTCACGGTGCTAGTACCTGCAGCCTGGTGTGATGATTTGGAGCAGTGGAATAGAGGAGACTTGTGTTGCATGGCTAGGAGCTGTTTGCTGTGGCCACAAAAACTAGCCTGCAATATATTGGAAGCTCCTGGAGTGTTAGTGGTTGCACTGGGGCAGAGAATCTTGCACAGCATTCTCTGGTGTTATTCGAGATCGGGGTTGATTATGGGTTGGTGGTCGGCTTGAAGGACCAGACTCACTGCTGCTGATGATCTGGGATACTGACGTTGTTCTCTGGCTGGCAATACAGCCTAGAGGTTAGAGTAACAAGCTGTAGATGAGCTTGTTACATCCAGCAGACCAGACCTGGGTTTGATTCTCACAACCTCCACTTGCATACTGTGTGACTCTGAGTGAGTCGCTTAACCACCCAGTGCTCCCAGGTTGATCCTGAAAACAGGTACTTGTGTCTAGTGGGCCTTACATGGTTAGCAAAGACTAAAATAAATAAATAAAAATAAAATTTAGGAACTTTCTACAAAGTGAGTACTTGGTGGGACTCAGCATTTCTACCCCAGAGGTCATGGGAGGTTAGAGAACTCGAGTGTTCAGCCTTCTTTTTGCTGCTCTATTATGCACTGGTCTCTAGGCAGTGATTAGAAGGCTGCCTAGACAGTATCTCTGTTTGCACTGGTCTCTAGATAGTGGTAAGAGGGCTGCCTAGACACTATCTCTCTCCCAGAGCACAGTTGTTACAGGTAATGGGGAAGACTGGGTGGGCCAGGGGCCCTTATCTGCCGACAAATTTCTGTTTCTATGCTGTTTTATGTCTTTTTCCTCTGGTGAAAGCACAGGTTTCCATTCCTCTTTTTTATGAATCAACTATCTGGACACTGGGCTACAAAACTTCTGTGGACAATTTTGTTCCCTGAACTGTACATATCTTGGAAGGGTTCTCCAGTTTATTTATTTATTTTATGTAACCGGCACATTTGGTGGAGTGTATGTTTATGTGATTGGAATATTGTGTGTTTGCTGGGAGAGGGGTCAATGGTATGACTGTGTGTGATAGGGATTGTTTATTTGTTTAGTAGGTGTGGATGTGGGTCAGTCGGGCTCTATTGTATTGTCAGGGTGTATGGTGTGAGTAGTGGTGGGTTTTGAAGTTGGTGTAAGAGTTTTAATTTAGAGGCTGGGATGTGCATTCAGCAGCAGGCCCTTAGGTTCAGTTACTTCTCTTCCCATCTCCATGACCTGAGCCTCTTCTAGGACCCCCCTGCTATTTACAGCTTATCATTGATGCAGGTAGGTGGGCATCAGGAGAGGCACAGGATGGGATGTGGGACATGGGGAGAGCTGAAGGAAAGGGTGCTATTAGGATCACGAGAACAGGAGACACCCTTGGGTGAAGTGGGAAATGGAGAGTTGGCAGATGTGTTTAGTTCCAAATGCAAAATGTCCTGATGAGAAATCACCAATGCTGAGTAAATTATTCAGGTGTGGAGCTGGATTTATTTAAGCTTGAACACTATAGGCAGAGAATGGTGGGATGCTCTGAAGCAAAAATATGCCACTACAAGATAAGTCTGTTCTTGAATCTTCCTTATTTACACACCTCAACGTTTTACCAATGAATTTATGGCTTGCTCCAGGGGCAATCTATATTTATCTTCAAAACTCCTTAACTTGTTGGATACTTTAAGATTTGATAATTTTTCGCTGCATAGCATGTCCATCAAAACCCAAGGGAACATACAGTAAGTCTTTAAATAACATTTAAAATACCTTGGCTTTATGTGTTGCTAATTTGACAATTAAAGCATGTCATGGATGTTCCTACTGTGGTTCTGGAAGAAGATTCAAGAAACAGTTTATAGTATAGTGGCATATTTTTGCTCCAGAGTGGTCTACCATCCTTTACCTACAGATATGTTTAGTTCACATACCCAGGGAACCCACTGAACTGAGTGGGCAGGTAGCTGAAAGGTCAGCCACCTCTACTCATCCTCTTTGGGCAGTGTTATGCAATGCCAAATCAATGAGGAACAAGATGTTCATTATGCCTGATTTGTCTGTCGATCTGGTTTGCATCATTGAAACTAGGCTTGCAGATGACATTGGCTCAGTATTGGAGTCCACAGTCACAGCTGGGTTCTTGGTGTGCACTGCCCAATGAAGGACCACAGGGAGGGGGTGGCCAACTGCTTTGAATCTGAACTGAACCTGGTGGTGTAACTGGTAGGGGAGACCTTGTCATTTGAATGAATGGCTATGCATGGGGTTTCAGGTGGATGTTCCAGAATCCTCCTCACTTGCCAGCCTGTGGGATGCAAGGGATAGTTTCTACAGGAAATTTGCAGAGTTCATCACTGACACAGTGTTAGTGTTGCCCAGGTGGATTAATCTGGACAATTTCAGTTCTTGAGTTAATAACAAACTCTCACAATTTGGTCAGGATTTCCTGCAGGGCATGGAGTCTCTGGGCCTCACACGAGCTGTTGTTTCTGTGACTCATCAACATGTCTTTGCCTTGGACTTGGTCTTCTTTCTGAGGATCAATATCATTGATCTCAAGATTGATCTGGTCTGTTGGTCACATTGCTTCACCATCAGGGTCTTTTCCAGGGCCCCCTTGTAATCCACCCTCTGTTAAGATGGTCCACTACCACTCTTTACTTGGACTTCAGCCAGAGGGACTCTTGATGGTGCTAGACATTTTAGGTATAATAATGGCATGAGCTCAGGGATCAGAGAAAGCCATGGTGGCCTGTAACATGGCCAGTTGCAGCCCTCAGTCTTGTGGTGCTGATTTATGTATGCCTGCTGGTTTTGTACCTCAGATCACCATGGTATGTCGGTGAGCTGTGGGAGATGAAAGCAAATGGGTGGAGGTTGGAGCATTGCTGGAGGTGATCCAGGGCCCAACAGGTCAGACTGGCTTTGACTACTCACTACGGTAAATACCAAATGACAGTCACCAAAAGGAAGGAAGGATTTCTATCTAGGGAGATTGGTGCTGGAAAACATTAACCTGCTCAGCTCTTTTGGACTGTGGAAAGGCTTCTTCCTCTGGCCCGTCTGGAGCCCATGAGAGCATTTTCACTTGCTAAGTGTTAGGAATTCACTTGATTTGTCTCATACAAGATGTCCTTGCTTTGGGTTGGGATCTTACTGAGTGGGCGATCATCACTCAGCAGGAGAGAGCTACCAGATTTGAGACACAGTCAGTGGTCATGGGACAAGTTTAAGCTAGGGGTGAAGAAGATGTTTGCGGGTAATCTCTGATCTGAAGCCAACATGTTTTGAACTGGATCCAGGGCCAACTCGACTACTAGTAAGTTGTATTGGTCAGCTAGGCTCGGTGTTCATCGATATTATCTGGTGCTCTGTATTGGGATTCTAGTTGCACTGAAAGATGTTCATTATTATTGTTTGTTTATTGTTTAACAAAACATTTTGTCATTACAATTAGAAAGTACTATTTAAAACAGTATTAAAAAGAAGCCTCACAATACAAAAATATGAACTGTTCATACCATAATAACACATAAATATATCCATATACATAAATAGTTAACCATTACATCCAATACATTATTTTCCTTATAACTACAACACTACTGTGAGCAGCCGCTTTTCCTCTAATTTACATAAATAAAGAGGTCATTGTAATTTCAATTTTAAGCTTTCCATAGATTTCATTTATGGGCATTTAGCAATACACAGATTGTTATCCTCAATTAAGGTGGGAGGAACCTCTGTACATATTTTTTTCTAATATTAGCAATTTTGATCAGGAACACCACTAGGTTATTTAGAACATCTTGACTTTCTGAGTTAAACAATAAATCCAGGATATATCTGTCTGAGAAATTAATCCTGCTCAGATATTGCCCCAGATAGTTATGTCTCAAATCAGTACACCAGGGACACTGAATTATGACATGTACCAGATTGTCTTCTTCTTTTAGTGTGCAATAACACTCTGTTCCAATTACACTTTCTTTTTTGTATCTATTTTCAAGTATATTACTTACAAAGACCTCAAATCTAAACATAGTTATTATAAATCTGTGTTCTGGTTGTTGAATAAAATTAGGATAATATTTTAAATTATGTTCCATTGTGTTTTTGATTAACCAGCTAGCCACCTTAAGTCTTTTATTTCCCTCAAGATCTTTTTCCTTTGAATATTCATGTACATGTTTTGTAATTTTTTTAAAATAAGTTAGACTCAGTTGTATATTCATTTTAGTCCATGATTGCAAATAGCTTAGATCACATATATCTAGCAAGTAATTCACAAAAAATAGCCATTCTTTATTGTATAGGGACAGACATTTTTTAATGATATGTTATTCTGTATATTTGATGCTTTGTTTTAATTCTGTAAGGTGCCTTGATATTTGAAAGGCACCTAATAAATAAAGAGTATTATTATTATTCCTTTTCCCTTACAGTCTTACCAATAATTGAGTCTTTATTTTATGTGCTTAATTTAACCCAGAAATGTATCATCCTATCATATATTATGTGTTCAAATTTTATTTGTCCTATTTCTGATCTTAACATTGTATTTGGAGTACCTATTGGGAGTCTCAATATTTGTTTATAAGTCTTGTCCAGATATATCTCTATTTTACTAAACTTCTCAATTTCCAAAACCTCTGCTAGATATGTTGCCTGGCTTATTACTTTCCCATTAATAGCCTTGAGCATTGGAATTAATGTTAAACCCCCATATATGTTGTTAAATCTTTTAAGTGCCTTAACTCTTTGTTCTAATTTTTTTCTCATCCATACCACATGTTTGGTCCATCTATAGTTGTTTGTTATAAGCATTCCTAAATATGGGAATTCTGTAACAAAGTCCAGTTTATTTTGTACCAGCATTAGTTTTCTGTATTTTGTATTAGAGCCTATTACCATAATTTTGGTTTTATTAGCATTAGGTTTCAGATTTTCTTTTTTTACAAAGAATATCTAACCCATTCAATGCTCTCTGGAGGCCAAACCTCAAAGTAGATAAAACTGCCAAGTCATTGGCATATGCTAGAACTGGTACCCTTTTCTGTAGTATTATTGGAGAGTGGTATAGGGGATTATCTAATTGTTGCAAAATCTCATTAATATATAAGTTAAATAATGTTGGAGCCAGGACCCAACCTTGTCTCACACCAATTTCAACTTCAATTTTTTGTGTTAAGGCTCTGGTTTGTGAATATTTTACTTTAGACCAAGTTTTTGTGTAAAGTCTTCTTATTAAGACCATTAAATTGTGATCTATACCCATTCCTTCCATTTTTTCCCATAATAAAGATATTAACATTGTATCAAATTTCAAAGAAAAATTGACAAAGGTCACAAATAATCCTTGTTTCTTTATTTTACAGTATTTTTCTATTATATGGGAAAAGATGAAAACCTGGTTCCTTGTACCAGTACCCTTTTTGAAGCCTTCTTGAAATTCTGATATTATCTCCTGTTGATTCAATATAGCTAATAGACTATTTAATAAGATTTTGGCATACATTTTTGCCATCACATCCAAAACACTGATTGGTCTGTAATTAGCCAGATCTATCCTAGACCCCTTTTTGTAAATAGGAATTATATAGCATCCATGCCAAGATTCAGGAACAAAGTCATGCATTGCTGTTTATTATAAAAGTCAGCCAGGGTAGTTGACCAACAGTCCACATTAAGTTTATAAAAATTAATTTAGATACTGTCTGGACCTGGTGCTTTGTTATTTTTAAATGACTCTGCTGCTTCCTTGACCTCAGATATTGTAAACCCTCAGAAATCCTTGTTTAACTCACCCAGTTCTTCTTCTTTAGTTATATTTCATTTTGAAAAATCTCTAAAAAGTATTTTTCTCACATCAATAGCTCTATATATGTATCGATCTGAGTCTTATAATTACAGGTTCCTCTGGCTACAAAGGACCAGAATGTTCTATCATCCTGTTCCTCTACAGACTTAATCATTGTATCCCATAGTTCTCGTTGATGTTGTATTCTATGTAAATTGACATGTTGATTATATTTTTTTCTAGCCAAATTCAGTTCAATATTCTTTTTATTTGAATATTTTTTGTTTTCCCAGCTAATTTAGCTAGCTTTCTCTTTTCAGATCTACATTTTTTTCTACAAAAATCAGGGTAGTTAGTGAGGTAAACACCAAGATAAACAAGTTGAGTGGTTGGATTTCCACTTGTGATGCTGGAAACCCAAGTTTGGGAGCAGTCTCGGGTCACTGGCGGGCCAGCCGGGGGAGAAGGATTCAGCATCCTAGGGATTGCTTGCCTTCTTTAGGGGGAGGGACAGGATCCTCCACCTGTTGGACCCAGGGTGGAGGCCCAAGGTACAGCAAGCTGGTAGGACAGACCAATGGGGAGCTGTGTGGTGGATGTCAGCATAACAGCCTGACGTCAGGGCACACACCACACAGAGAGAAACAGGAAAAATCACCACCAGAGCATGGGTAGATGGAGCTACAGTGCCAGCCCTGATTGCAACTGACTGACTGACCACCAAGGGACCTGATGAGAAGACATTGTGTTGTCTGGACCCTGCCCCATACCCACCTGGGGGGTATAGCCACAGCTCCATGGGGGAACCCCCATGGATTCAGGTAGATCAGTCATGGGGGGCACATCAGAGTCCTCCAAAGAAGCACAGCTCCAGGGTGGGAGTAAGAGGAGAAAATAGGAAAGTTAAAAAAAGATAAAGAAGTCACTAGGAAGAAGGGCTGGAGTAAATGGAGAAAAAGGCAAAGGCAGTAAGGACAGGGATAGGGCAAAAAGGGGTAAGGTCATCAAAAAATGGAGGGTAATGAGTACCAATGCCCATAGTCTAAGTAACAAGCTCCCTGAACTGGAGGCATTGATTGAAAAGGGATGCCTGGACATTGTGGCAGTCACCAAAACATGGTACACAGAGAACCATGACTGGGATGTCAACATACCAGGGTACACAAACTACAGGAGGGACAGGGAGGGTAGAAGAGAAGGAGGAGTAGCTCTCTACGAAAGGGAAGAGATCAAAGCAATGGAACTAAAGGGTAAACAGGGAGGAGAGGAGGCATGGTGGGTCACCCTGAAGACCAGAAATGGCATCACAATCTGCACTGGGATTGTATACAGGCCCCCATCTTGGGGGAAGAAATAGACAAGGAAATGACAGAAGGCATCCTTAGGATGGTAGAAAAAGGGGAGATATTGTTGATGGGGGACCTGAATATGCCTGATGTTAACTGGAGCACATTTGCTGCAGCCACATTTAAGAGCAGGGTATTTCTTGATGCCCTACAGTGGGAATGCCTCAAGCAGCTAGTCTGTGAACCCACCCAAGAAGGAGCAATCTTAGACCTGGCACTCTCAAATGGTGACAGAGAGAGGATCTCAGATCTAGAAGAGGGTAGCCATCTGGAAACAAATGATCACCAAACAGTGTGGTTCATGATAAACACAGTGGCAGAGTCAAGCCATACTAAAGTGAGGGTACTAGACTTTTGGAGGGCAGACTTTGTCAAAATGGGAGAGTGCCTCAGAATAGCACTAGCAAACATGCAGGAAAGAGGGGTAGAGGAACAATGAGGAAATATCAAAACTGCTATCACAAAGGCAACAAGACTTTGTGTGAAGCAAATAAACAAATCAAAACAAAAGAAAAACAACAGTATGGTTCTTAAAAGAGGTGGTGGGGAAGGTTAGGGAGAAAAAGATAGCATTCAAAAAGTATAGGGAAACAGAGAAAGGGCAGGACAGCGAACTGTACCAGTTAAAACAGAAGGAAGCAGGGAAGGCAGTCAGAATAGCAAAGGCCCAAACCAAGGAAAGATAGCCAACTCAGTTAACCATGGGAATAAACCTTTTATAGGTACATTAGGGAGCTAAGAAAGACTAAGGGAGGGATAGTGAGGTTTAATAAAGGGAGGGTGGGTGGGAGAGAGGACAGTGAAAAAGTGGGGATACTGAATGAATACTTTTGCTCAGTATTCATAAAAGAGGAGGCGAGGGAGGTGCCTAATAGAATCAATAGAAGCACTCTGGATAAGGGTGGTCGCTACCAGTCCTTTCACAGAAGAAAGGGTTCTGAAAGAACTCCTAAAACTGAAGGTGGATAAAGCAATGGGGCCTGACAGAATTCACCCCAGAATTCTAAAAGAACTAAGGGGAGAACTAGTGACACCACTTACTACTCTTTTTAACAAATCATTTGAGGATGGTGTGGTACCTAAGGACTGGAGGAGGGCAGATGTGATTCCCCCTCACAAAAGGGGGGAGCAAAGCAGAGGCAGTAAACTACAAAACTGTTAGCTTGACCTCAGTGGTAGGGAAAATGATGGAATCACTTCTGAATGAAAGAACTGTTGAGTACCTAGAGGCCTGCGGGGCACAGGATCCAAGGCAGCATGGATTCACAGTGGGAAGGTCATGTCAGATGAAGCTAACAGATTTGTTTGACTGTGTGACTAAAGTAGTAGACCAGAGAGGGGCTATGGACATGGCCTACCTAGACTTTAGCAAGGCATTTGACACTGTCCCACACAAAAGATTAATAAACAAATTAGCCAGCCTGGGTGTGGGTTGCAGGGTGGTAGCCTGGGTAAAAAAATTGGCTGGACAGCAGGACACAGAAGGTAATAGTAAACAGAGTCCACCCCAAAGAAAGGGGGGTTACCAGTGGGGTACCGCAGGGTTCAGCACTGGGGCCAGTCCTTTTTAATGTCTTTATAAGTGACATTGCAGAGGGAAAGGAAAGAAAAGTATGCCTCTTTGCATATGATGCAAAAATCTGCAACAGGGTTGATACACAAGGGGGAGTGGAAAAGATAAGAAGGGACTTGGCAAGGTTGGAGGAGTGGTAAAAAGTATGGCAGCTTAGATTCAATACAAAGACGTGCCAAGTAATGCACCTGTGAAACAAAAGCCCAGGGGAAGAGAACACAATGGGGTGGAGGTAACAGCAACAACAAAAATGGAAAGGGACGTGGAGGTAGTCAAATCAGATGACCTAAAGATAAGTAAACAATGTGAGAAAGCAGTAAGGATGGCTAGGGAGATATTGGGATGCATAGGGAGAGGCATCACCAGTAGAAAACAGGAAGTTGTCATCCCTTTGTACAGACAGTTGATGAGACCCCATCTGGAGTACTACATGCAGTTCTGGAGACCCCATCTCCACAAGGACATAGACATGATTGAGGCAGTCCAGAGAAGGGCAACTAAAATGGTGCAGGGTCTGCAACAGAAGCCAGATGAAGAAAGACTAAAGGAGTTTAATATGTATATCCTTGAGGAAAGGAGGGAGAAGGGGGACATGATAGAAACTTTCAAGTACCTCAAGGGAATCAACAAAGTCCAAGAGGATAGCATCTTTCAGAAAAAGTGATGTGCCAGAACAAGGGGACACAATCTGAAGATAGAGGGGGGGACGCCTCTGGGGCAATGTGAGGAAGTATTTTTTCACAGAGAGGGTGGTGGATGCATGGAGTGGTCTTCTTGAGGAGATCATGGAGTCAAAAACAGTGGGGGAATTTAAGAATGCATGGGACAGACATAAGGCAATTCTGGTGGGGGTTAGGAAGAAGTAGGCTGTTGGTTAACTAGGATCTGCAGCTCATCCAATAGGTAGGGGAAATGGGCAGACGAGGTGGGCCAAGCGGTCCTTATCTGCTGTCAAAGTCTATGTTTCTATGTTTCTATAAAACCAACCCTGATAGTGTCACTGAAAGATGTACTGGTGAAACCCCTTCTGAAACAAAGCATGTTTGGATCTAGAGGTCTTGGTGAATTACTGTCCAGTCTCTAAGAATCCCTTTTTGGTAAGGTTATTGAGAAGGTCGTTGTGCAGCAGCTTGAGACACACCTCACCACCTTCAACATTTATAAAACTCTTCAGTCTGTGTTCAGAGCTAAGCATGGCAAATAAACTGCACTGATCAGGGAGCATAATGACCTCCACATGGCAAGAGATAGAGCGGAATGGTCAGTTCTCATTTTTCTAGATTGCTTCTTAGCATTTGACACTGTGGAGTATAGGCTGTTATTGGGTAGGCTCAGAAGTATGTAGGACTCATTGGCAAAATCATCTACTGGTTTGAGTTCTATCTTAGTTGGAGGTCTTAAAGAGTGGTCTTGCAAAAGTTCTCTTTATCCCCTGTGGCACTGCCCTGTGCATACCTCTCAACCTTTTGTCTCCCAAATGTGGAACATTGCCTTTCAAAATGTGGAACAAATGAGCAAAATGTGGAACACTTAATCAGATCTTTACCCAGAAGGCTCAGAATACTGTTAAAATGTTGGCATTTATGTTTAGAAAGTCTGTTATTAATTGAGTAATATATTTTTTGCAACATTTATTACAGATTTTTGCTTTAAAACGTTGATACTGAATGTGGAACAAGTCCTCACAATGTGGAACAGGGAGCTTTTGTGAAGTAAAATGAGGAACGTTCCTCGTAATGTGGTACAGTTGAGAGGTATGGCCCTGTGGCATATCTCAGGGCTTGGTCTTTTAACCTATGTTTTTTGCAGTGTACATGCCAGTCCTGGGGAGTATCATCAGACAGTATGGAGCTGGGTTTCACTGATATGCAGATGATATCAGCTGTCTCTGTCCTTTGCATCTGGGATGCCTGGAACAGTCAATGTGCTTAATAGGTGACTTGCTGAGGTCCTGGACTGTATGTCATTGAGCTAGCTGAGATTCAACCCGGACAAGATCGAAGTACTGGTGACTGACTGGGGTCAAAGGGGAGGAATAGCAGCTACCAAGAGGGATGCTGGGCTTCGGTTCGGTTCCTCTGGGCTCTTGGCTGACACAAAGGTGAAAAACCGGGGGGGGGGTCATTCTGGATAAGAGGCTTGCATTTGAGTCATAGGTGCCGGGGTTCAGAATGGATCTGCCATCCCAGGAACATCAGCCAGATTAAAACCCTTAATCCCCCCTGCAGGTCTGGTGACATAACTGCATGTGTTTGTTACCTTAAGACTCAACTATTGCAATACTCTATACCTCAGGGTTTGTGGGGTACACTGCAGCTCTTGCAGCTAGTGCAGAATACAGCTGCTAGATTGCTGACTGGCCTGTTGAGGATAAGTCAAGTCTCCCCAGCACTTCATGATCTGCACTGACTGCTGATAAAGTGGTGTATCTTCTTTAAAGTTGGTTTGCTAACTTACAAAACCCTACATGGGTCAGTCCCAGGCTGTCGTACAGATCTCTGCATCCCTACATGTCCTCTTACCCTCTCCACTTCACTGTTGAGGGCCTTCTTGTGATATCCAGATGTGGAGGTTGCTGGGTGTTGCCAATGCTGAGTGGGTGGGGGTAATTTTTTTTTGATGATAGCTAGGTGGGATGAGGAGGGTGAGTTTTTGGATGCTAAATGGTGGGTCAGGGAACATTTATTTGGGCAGTGAGCCCACCCCATGACCTTCCTTAACATTACTATCAGTCCAAGACAAGATGCTAAGTACCAACTAATTAAGTTTTTGCCAGGCAAACTTCACTCGTGAAGTTGCCACTTCCCTAAGACTTTGCAAACAAAGTGCCCCTTCACTTGGAAAACCTTGTGAAAATGGTGGAGTGAAAATTTGGTGATGCCAATGGGATCTTTGTGAAGCTTCATAAAGTCAGAGTTTCACTACTTCATGGTAACTTTGCCAGCAAAGTTTAAATTTTCTGTGTCTCTACACCTTACCCTGAGACCTTGTAAGAGTTACTCTAACCTTCACCATGCCTGTCCCACACTGCGGCAGAGTCCCAAGTCCAAATCAACAGTTACATTTAGTAGTTTTAAACTAATTTAAGGGAGAGAGGGCACTGGGTTCCAGTTTGAGTAGTTTCTCAAGCTTGTATAGTTACAGTTCACCTCACATTTATTCTAGATAGTCTCCTGTCTGATTTCCTGTTCCTTTTTATGTTTGCTTGCACGCATGTGCAAGAAAAATAGTGCCATCATCCAAGCTTTCAGAGGTGTGGCACCCATCTTCCAATTTAGTCAGTGTGTTTGCAGGTGTGGTCGCAGTTCTCCAATGAATGCTGCAGCTGTCTATGATAGCAGTTGAAAATGCAGTACTGTACAGTTGAAAGGGAGAGCTCCACTTCAGTGAGCAGTGCCCCCCCTTCACATGCACGCATGCATGCATATTGCATGCTTATGCCCCCACGCACACACTGTATGTCTTACGAGGGTGCCCAATTCCTCATCGGCTCTGCACTCCCCCAAAAAGCTCTCAGGTGCCATGTTGGGAGCCCACCCCAGCGTGGCTAAAATTGTTATGACCGATGGGGTGCTCAATCCCCTTCGGCTCCAGGTGGGCCCCCAACAGTTCCTTCCAGCTGCCATGCTGGGAGCCCACCCCAGCATGGCAAACATCCGCATCGCCTTCCTAAAAAAAAAAAAACTGTAAACAAAATTTCCTCGCAGTCTCCCTGCCCACCCGTGCCCACCCTTTGTGCATCCTACCTCTCCACACCCCCCTCACCCCATATTTACCTCCAGAGGCTGGCAAGATGATCTTCGGTGGACCGGGAACAACCCACTCTTCAAAGCCGACCGTGAACTGAGGAAATGCCGGTAAACTGTATAATGCAGTAAATAGGGTTTTTTCAACTTTAATGCATACTGTATCTCAGGCATTTTTTGGAATTTTGGCACCAAATTTTCAACACAGGGTTTTTGGGACCCCTCCTCATGAATTCTGGAACTGTTATGGCAATAATCAGGCCCAAAGGGTAATTTCGCAGTCACTGATGTGAAATCACCATTCGGGAACAAGTAACAAAACAACAGTGCCAGTGCTCATAAGGTGGGCTCTCAAAAAGTCTATCTTGCAAATTTGGTGAAAAAATTCCTAAAAATGACTGTTTTACAAGTGTGCATTGCGCAGTTCCTACATACACTCATAAGTTTGCAAATTTTTTATATTTGCATTCTGGATTTTCAACATTGCCATTTTACTACACCTCTTTATGAGCAGTACAGCTGTCATTTTTCACATCTCGCCCAAAATGTGTTTCCCTGCATGTAGCGCCACAATGGCACAGTCGGTGTGCAAAAGCAATGTTTGGGACAGATTAAGAAAATCACAGTGACACTGTTCATGAGCAGAGGTCTTAAAATGGCTATGTTGAAAATTTGGTGACAAAAGTCAGTAAAATGACTGTTATGAGTGAGCATTGCGCAGTTTCCACGCATCCTCGTAAGTTCATGAATTTGTAATATTTTCTGTCCAGATTTTCACCAGTGGCATTTTTCCACACTTCCTTATGAACAGTACAGTTGTCATTTTTCACAACATGGCTGAATTGCATTTTCACACTTTCAGTGCAGAAATGCGTGGACACTGTGGGAAATCATTGTTCGGGACAGATAAAGAAAATCACAGTGACACTGTTCATGATCAGAGGTCCCAAAATGCCTGTGTTGACAAACTGCTGTAAAAAATTCCCGAACTAATTACATTATGGGTGTGCGTTGCACAGTTTCTACGCATGCTCGTGACTTCACCAGTTTTTTTAATATTTTCACTGCAGATTTTCAACATGGCCATTTTTACACCTCCCCATGAACAGTACAGCTGTCATTTTTCACATCCTGTTCTGAATGTGTTTTTGCACCTGTGGTGCTAAATGCCGTAGTCGCTGTGCAAAAGCTGCTTTTGGCTAACAAATTGATATTGCTACTGCTCATGAGGTGGGGGTGAAAATACCAATGAATGCCTGAGGAGTTAGGGTTTCCAACCATAACGCCCCATTCTGTAGAGAACGACAGGCATCAGGGGTGTGACTTGGGATTCTCGCCTGTAATGCTTATACCATTCCACACCCTGTAGCCAGTGAGAGGCATCGAGGTGTGCCTTGGACTCTTCGGCCCCAAAGTTCACCCCATTCTCCTATACTGCACCCATCTCACCCTATTTCCTGATGGAATGAGGTGCGTATAAGGGCCAAAGACCCCAAGGCAGGCATACCATGACACTTGTTGGTGTCTGCAGGGTAGGGTGTGGTGAAATGGCATGGCCGTTATGCCTGATGACCAAAAGGCACACCCCAATGCCTGTCAGCCTCTGCAGGGTGGTGGTGGGGTTGGCTTCAGTTCAATACTTCACTGCCATTCCTATCACACAGCTCTATAACTCCTACACTACCAATGCCAGCAAGCAAACATTCGGCATTGACAAATGCTTGTTTTTAGTAGTAGTAAAACAACTTTATTTATACAAGCAATTCTTTGACAAGTAACTATTACACCATAGGGCCAAGCAAGCCCTGTTTTCAAGATGTTCCTGTATTTAAGATTATAAGCTACAGCACAATAAATATGAAACAATAAATTATAACACCAAGCTGGTGCTTAAGGGATCTTTCCGCAGTGGGGTTTCATCTCTTCGGGGGCACTGACGCAAACAGCTGCCACCATGATTCCAGAGGCTTTTTTATGGGGTGACTGAGTAGAATGCTTCAGTGCACCCAGAGACATGCTGCTGTTTTTCTTCCATGGCTCCAACTGAACTCCAGCCCCCTGCACTGGTTAAACCCAGGCAGCTGGCTCCACCTCCAGAACCCTAAGTCGATGTCCTGCTGATGAAGAGCTCCTAAATGGCATGCTAAGCTTTCATACACAGGTCTAGTAGCCCTATTGGGGGGGGGTCTAGGACTCCATGATGGCTACAAATATAAAAGCAATGAAAGACAACAACAGCATTAGTACCATATTTAATTTGATTTGGTTTCTTTATTAATCTGATAAGCATTATGAGCAACAATGCCCATTTTCATGTGCATTACAGAGTTTACATGTTTACATGATAGTGGAAACATACTCTAAAGAATAACATCATTAGTCTTTAGAATTTTTTTAAACATGTCAAGGAGGCGAAAGACAGGTCATTTGGGGGATATCATTCTGGCATGCAGGATCGGAAATCAAGAAAAAAATAAATGTCAGAAACTATGCACAGGTACTTAACTGGTTAAGGACAGAAAAAGACTAGGAGCCTATTGGGTCTGTCCTGATCTTCTGATGTTAATTAACTCTGTCCTTTCTGAGCTCACCCTAAACTTGCCTCTCTCTTGCTCCATCCTGATCACTTGCTATTAAAATATCCCATTACGTTTTAAATCCATGATAGTCACAGGACTAATCATACTTCTAGATAAAATGGTCCATCTATCAACCACCTATCAACCACCAACACCTTGATGAAACAGTTCCATGTGATAATGGCAAAAGCCTAAAGGCGACTGCCGTTATCACGCAGACTGCCGAGCTCATTTTCAGCACTACTGACACCCCAGCGCACAGGACAATGGCGCCAGGGACATAACTTTCAAGCGCTTTCGTGGGGCCAAATTTCCACACCCCTCATTTCCATGTAGGCCGGCCCCTACTAAACGATTCTCAACTTCAGGGGGTGCATGTCAGAGGGGTAAAGTACGCAAAATAAAGGTTCAGGCCGAGCGCAATAAAATCTCACCAGTGCCTGGATCGGAACCTGGTACTCACCCATCCCAACCACAGGCCAACCCCAGATGCCATGACACAGCTCGGCAACCCACTGCAGTACCACCCCCTACAGCTCCTCTGCTCTCTCCCAGCCCTCGCTCACCGTGCTCACCCCCAGTGTGCATACGTATAGTGACATCCCATTGCCCATTTTGCCCCCCCCATCCAACCCTCCCATCACAATAAGCAATTTCACTGAGAAGGAGTCACCATTAGGAACGGTGCCCATCCCCATGGGCCCTCCTCATGGGCTACCAAAGAAACACTTTCTGAAGTCCTTTTTCAATTCCCCCTTCCAGGTTGAGGTTTACCCCATTATGGTTGTGCTGTTCCTTGTCTTAAATAACTCTATGGAGTCCACCATATTATATCTCTGCATATATTTGTATGTTTATATACCCCTTTTCCCTCCCAGTCTCCAGAAAGTATATGTTAAGACTGACTAATCTTTCCTTTATGTTGTAGCCTGCTTCCACTAGGTCATTCTTGTAGCAATCCTTGGGATAGTCTCAAACCTCTTCCTGTCCATCTTTAGATGCAAATTCCAATACTGCATACAATACTCCAGGTGTCATTTAACTAATGAGCTTTACAAGAGTAGTAACATCTCTTTGATGTGACTAATGAACCTTGCCTGATGCATCCCAGCATCTTGTTGGCTTTCACATATGCCTTACTGCATTTTGAAGAGGTTTTCATACTCTTGTTTATTATCACCCCTTGGTCCCCTTCCTCTTTTGAGTGCTCTGGTGTGACTCCATTGAGGCAATACTACATCTGTAGATTTTTTTATATCCAGTGTGCATCACTTTACATTTCTTGGAACTGAATTTCAATTGCTAAAGCCTGCACCACTGTTATAGCTCTCCTGCATCCTTTTTCATGCTGCTAATGCCTTTACCACAATCCACACTCCTGCAGTTTTGTATCATCAACATACATCCTTATTTTACCCTGTAACCCAAATTTGATGTTGCTTTTCTACAATACACGTTATAATGTATTGAGTCTAGGACAGACTCCTGAGTACCTCACTTGTGATGCCCCTGACATCTGTGAGTTTTGCACTCAGGACCACTCTCTGAGTTGTTTCTGTCAACTAGTTATTAAACTGTCAAATCAATCAGCTGTATTAGAAGTTTTCAGTGAGTTGCTTAAGTGTTTCCTGATCCAGCAAAAAGCCTTGCCAAACCCGTTGCCTAGAAATTTCAACACATATTTCCACTACATTGTGTTATATCTGCAGATGCATTCTGGTTGAACCGCAAAAACACTTCATATGTTCAGAGGAACTGACTTTGATATAATGGCAAACAGAGTTAAGCTAGCCCTGGCAAGAAGAAATACAGGTGAGGGAGTACATGCAAAGTGGGCAAGCATTAAGGATGCAATACATGAAGCAACATCCCATTGTGTTAGGGAAAAAAAACAAGAGCAAATGAAGGAGAAAACCACTTTGTTTCTCAAAAACAGTAGCAGAAAAGGTCAAAGCCAAAAGGTTGACCTTCAGAAAAATAAAGGAATGCAGCAGGATGAAGATAGAGAGGCATACCAAACTTCGCTAAGGGAAGCAGGGAAGGCAGTAAAGCAGGTAAAGCCCCAAACCAAGTAAACACTAGCACAAACAGTAAAAGAAGGGGACATGACTTTCTATAGATATGTTAGTGAAAGGAGAAAGTCCAGAGGGGGTATTGCTAACATCAAAGGGAATAAGGGGTGTGTGTGGAGGAGGACCAAGAAAGGAATCTATCCTAAATAGATACTTCTGCTCAGTATTTACTGAGAAGAAGGTAGGACAGGGCGCACAGCTTAGCACCATGGACATGCGGGCGGGAGGTGTGCACAAGTACCTTCACAAAAGAAAGGGTCCTACAAGAGCTTGCTAAGCTCAGGGTGGACAAGACAATATGACCTGATGGCATACATCCCAGGGTAATAAAGAAACTAAGGATGGAACTAGCAGAGCCATTATCAGAACTGTTTAGTGAGTCTCTGAGCACAGGAGAGATCCCAGAAGACTGGAGAAGGGCTCATGTGACCCCGCTCCACAAAAGGAGGCAGGGAACTACAGACCAGTCAGTCTTACCTCAGTAGAGGGAAAGATTATGGAGGCACTCCTTAAGGAAAGGATACTGCAACACCTGGAATCCATAGGAGCACAGGATCCAAGAAAGCATGGGTTTACAACAGGAAGGTTCTCTCAAACTAATCTCATGGATTTCTTTGACTGGGCAACCAGAGTGATGGACCAAGGGGAGGCAGCTGATGTTCCCAACCTTGACTTCAGCAAAGCTTTCGATACTGTTCCACATAGAAGATTGATAAATAAGCTGGGTAGGCTTGGGGTGGGTCAGAAGTTGGTCAACTGGGTGGCAAACTTTTTGACGGGCAGAAAACAGAGAGTGGTGGTAAATGGTATATAGTTAGAAGAGATGCAAATCACAAGTGGGGTACATCAGGGATCAGTCCTGTGGCCAGTCCTCTTCAATATATTCATCAGTGATATTGCAGATGGACTGGAGGGTAAGGTTTGTCTGTTTGCAGATGACACCAAGATCTGCAACAGAGTAGATGATCCAGATGGGGTGGCCAGAATGAGAAGAGATTTGGATAAACTGGTAAAATGGATGGAAGAGTGGCAACTGGGGTTTAACACAAAGAAGTACAAGATCATACAGAAAGGGAAGATAAACCCAGAAGCCACCTATAGGTTGGGAGGGGAGTTGCTGGCAATCACAAGGGAAGAAAGAGACTTGGGCGTCATCATCACAGATGACCTGAAATCATCCAAGCAGACCACTAAAGCAGTAGGCAAGGATAGAGGGATGTTGGGGTGCAATAGCTGGGGCATAACAAGTCATAAGAGGGAGGTAATAATCCCTCTTTACAAGACACTGGTTAGGCCCCGTATGGAGTACTGTGTGCAGTACTGGAGGCCGCAGCTGCACAACAACATTAACAAAATGGAGGCAGTCCAGAGACAAGCAACCAAAATGGTGCAGGGACTGCATCAGAAAACATATGAGGACAGATTAATGGAGCTCAATATGTATACCCTAGTGCAAAGGAGGGAGAGAGGTGATATGATCGAAACATTCAAACATCTTAAGGGCATTAACAAGGTGAAAGAGTCTAATGTTTCAATATAAGAAAAATAGCAGGACACGACGACACAGCATGAGATTAGAGGGAGGCCGATTAAGGGGTAATTTGAGGAAGTTCTTTTTTACAGAAAGGGTGGTGGATGCATGTAACGGCCTACCTCAGGATGTGGTGGCTATGAATACAGTGCATGGCTTCAAATAGGCATGGGGTAGGCATAAGGGAGTAATACAGATGAGTATGAATAGATAGGCCATTAACAGAGTAAAGATCTATGGCATATTCATAAGGTAAAAAAAAAAATAGGCAGACTGAATGTGCCTTGAAGTTCTTATCTGCCGTCAACTTTTATGTTTCTATGTAACATTTTATATAAGTTGCCCTTGAGCTGATTAAGTGTTGCAAATCACCACATTGTCACCTTTAGAAAACAAAGCACAGCAAAATAATTGCTGTGATAGTTTAATGCGAATTGTAGTGTGGATATCCCTTCTCCTAGTCCTATATCCCCAACCCGTTGTATAAGCCTCCTATGTGACGCTGAGTCAAATTCCTTACTGAAGTCCAAGCACAAAACATTCTCTGCCTAAATTACCCAAATGATATTTCCGACCTTCTCCCAAGATATGCTGCAACAAGACCTCTCAGGTCTCAGTCCTTGAGTCTTTCGGTAGTCTCTAAATATAATCTGAAAACTTTAGGTGGCAGAGCTTTTGCTGTCTGAGCCCCTACTCTCTAGAAGTCTTGACTCTAGACCATTAGACAAGTATCTTCTCTTGAAGTGTTTGCAAAACACCTGAAAACATATATTCTTACAAGTCTTTAGAACTTGAGGTTTTTATTGTTTTTACTGTGTGTTATATACTGATGCTTTGCTGCTTTTGCCAGAATTATTTAGTAGTGTTTATATTCTGTTTATACAGTGTGCTAAACTTGTTTTTATATGAAATATTTTGTGCACAACTCTGTGCCTTTTCTGGAAATGGTGCTTTATAAATGAAGGGGATTGGATTGATTGGATTGAACTCCCCAACCCCTAGCTGCCATCTGCATCATTAAGTTGAAAAAATCAATTACGTTCATTGGACACAACCTGTACTTCATGAACTATTGTTGGTTTCTGTCTGTAAGGCTGTTTTCCTCTAGGAAGTCAACTACTGCTTACCCACTATTGAAGTTAGACTCATTAGCCTCTAACTTCCTGGGTCTTTCCTATCCTGTCCCTTGTGCAGGGCAACAATGTTTGCCATCCTCAAATCCACCACCATTATGCCTGTTCCAATCACTACTGAAATAGGTCAGCCATGAAGTCTGCCAGGGTCTGTCTCTTCTTCTTCAGTGCACTCAGGTGCAGCCCTTCTTACTTGTTTATGTTTAGGTCATGTAGTTCCTTTAGAACTCTCTCCTCTGCTTGGATCTCTCCCCACTTTGCTTGTCCTTAGAAATCTTCCCAGTTTGCCTGTCTTTGGAGCTCTCATGCCATTTACCACCAGTGATTCATCACGGGTCTGTTCATTATGGCAAATCTATCACAATCATACATTCATATACATTATGACACATTTTCACATATTGTTTACATATATTACATCAAACATTGGTACAATTAATCATGCCTATGTAATATATTGATCTGCTGCCTAATCCTTAATATTCCACCTTACAACAATTCATTATTTATACTGTGCCTCCTAGCTCTACTTGTGGAGGGCCCCTCATTTATCCATCTTCTTGCTTTCTTCTGGCTATGCTCTGAAATACACCACAGCATGCCTGGGAGTCCCTGATGTAAACCATGTCCCCACCTGCACCTCACCTCAGTGCACACTCATGTGTGGTGTCTCTTGGGCCGCCCACCCATTCCTTTCACCTTTCCTTGTACTTCTCAGCACCTGCCTATTAGTCCTCTCCTGTCAATGCCATCCCAATCACTGGTGACAACCCCATTATTTTTCCACCCCTCTTGCTGCCAAAAAAAACATCCTTTTGGCTGCAGCACTTTCTTTTGTGTCACATCTCACCTGGCCTCTCAGCCCAGACCCCAATGCAAATAACACAGTCCAACCACCCCAGACCAGAACTGTAATACCCCTAACTTCTTGGCCATTGTATCCTCACCTGTGTGCTATATCTGCCAGCCTCTCGGCCCAGACCCTGAGGCCACTCATGCAGTTTGACCCTTCCCAGACCAGGACTGTAATACTGTGAGCATCCTTGACTGCCCCAGATCAAAGGTGCACTTAACTCCTCCCGCTGGCCCCAGGCTAATGGATACAACACCAGTCAGCTTGACCCCCAGGCCAGCACAGTACCTGCTTATTTTATTCCCTTGTTCTGCCCTAGGTCCCTTGTCCCATCACCCTGAAAATCTTTTGCAATCCATAGGGTGGGAGGTTTGGGAAAGGAATGGCAGAAGAAATAGGCAGGAAAACAATGGGTTTGATTTTTTTAAACTCCTGCCTACTTTCTCTACCCAACCTTCAGCCATCTTCCAGGACACAGTCCTGTAGCACTCTGGCCCATCCTTCCAAGCCTCTTATTTCCTAATCCCCCTCCCACTCAGCTTACCCTCACTTCACCCTTCACCCTCCACGTGAACCTTTGAATGAAAATCCTATTTAGAAGAAGAAATTAAACTTAGATTCCTCCTGGTGTCTGTTTCTGCTCAGCACATTTTGCAACAGACCAAATGGTCCATTTGCAAGTCTCTCCTCCCTCAGCAGAATTGCACACCTAGCACCAGGGAGAAGAATGAGCCCACCAAGGTCCTTAGGTACTCATTCTCTGTAATCTGTGGCTATTATTACCTGTAACAATACAAGTTATAAGAATGAACAAGGACATAAGGAACATTTGAGGCATTGTGAGTTACATCATGAGGTGGTTACAGTAAAGAAAAATAGTGGATACAGGCATGGTTACAGGCATGGTAAATGAAAAGCAGTGGATACAGACATGGCTTACAGGCACGGTAAAAGAAAAGCACTGGATGCAGGCATGGGTACAGGCATGATTATCATCATGACATGTAAGCAATTGGTAGTACTTTGCATATAGTTTATTCAGGGGTTACACGTGGCCTCTGGCGCGCAGTCTGTATAAGGCAGGTAGTAGGAAGGTTAAGCTAGGAGACAGGAGTTGGAGAAGAGGGGAGTACCTTAGTATATGTAGTCTTGCTGTAGCAAATTGGGCCTGTAGCCTCCACTATGAACACAGAACAAAAGTATTAATTCAATATGTTTGCCTTTGTAATCTTCTTCAGTGCTCATGTCAGCTTTTCCTATTCTGTCTATGCTCTTCTTTTCCTGGCATTTCTCCCTTATTTACATAAGGAAAGTTTTGTCATTATTTTTGACTCACTCTGCCTTCCCTACTTCAGTGTTTATATTTTCACTCCTTATAATGTCCTTCCATTTCTCTAGTTTGACTTTATATACATTCCTGTAGGTCTCATTCTATTCCACCTTGAATGCCCTAAAAGCTTTTTTTGCCCCAAATTGCCTCCCTTGTTTGTCTAGCAAAAGTTGGTTCCTTTGTCTCTCACCTTATTAACAAATAGTGCATTTTGGGCTGTTCACACTATTGCTTCCTTGATTACTACCCACTTATTCTTTGCCCCTTCTATTTTGTGTAGAATATGTCCTTTACTGGATCTTTGATTAGTTCTTTAATTGAAACTAAAGAAAGGAACCACAGTGCTGTATTTAAGATGGTGTCGTAATACTATGTTACTAACTGCTGATTTGAGAAATGTTCCCAGGAAATATGTGGAGTACTTCACCCACTAGTAGCAACAATTATGACGCTTTATTAATATTTCTCAGGTTCTCAGTATCAGCTTGAATAAAACTTCTATAAACTTATTTTTAAAGTTTCAGGGAAATGCGCACTGCATGTTAAAACCTTTAAATGGAAAACTAAAACCATATAATTGTGGTTTATAATCACTGATCCACCTGGGTGCCTTTTCCTCTCAAAAAGTTGCAAAGGTAATGGAATATGCAAAGATAAGACTGGCAGCTCCAAACAGCAATTGTTTACTTGGCAGAGTCCCTATGAAAAACTAACTATATTGAGAACCCATTGGAATATAAAGTTTCCTGATAAAGAAAATAAACTTCATGGACAGCATTTCAATACAGAGATTCAGAAAGGGCTGGTAACTACAGCATCCCATTAGAAGAGCTGCAGTGCAAAAAATGAACCTATAGAGAAATCTTTGCATGTCATTTTCCACTGGAAAATGGCTGTCAGAAAATGGAGTTACAGCCTTGGGCCTGATTCTGAAAGTGGCCCACGAAGGGATAGGTGCAGTTGAAGTGTATCACAGTAGCAAGACTGCACAATAATGCCTGTGTGTACCAGATGACATCCATTGCCCCTGATGCCCACAAGTGCTGAGCATCATGAGAGGGGTGATGGGCAGAGCTTAGCTGGACATTGGACATCCAATCAGATATCCAGGCTAAATCCATACTAGATCCTGAGCCCTCCATGGAGCATGGGTTGATGGGATACAGCAGTCCTCCAAGTACTGCCATATTCCTGCTGAGACAGCTATATCTTTGCCAGTTCTCCTAGCCAGTGCCAGGATGTCTTCAAGCCCTCCCTACATTGACAGAGGGCTGGGGGCGAGGGGCCTGTTGGTTCCTGATTAATGTCCAGAGGTTGGGCAGAAGGGGGCACAAACTTCTATTGCAGTCCATTGGGCATTATAGTCCCTGCCCTTCTGCCATCTTCTGCATTGTGGATGATTGCAGTAGAATTTGGCACAGGCCTGACCCTGTAACTTTCCCTGACCCAGTCTAGTGCAAAGCAGCTCTGGTGGCAAGGCATCAGGTATGCAAGGGACACACAGTGTGAGGCTATAGATGCAGGTATGTACTTGACTGGATATAGAATCATAGAAACATAGAGTCTGATGGAAGATAAGGACCACTTGGCCCACCTAGTCTGCTCATTTCCTTACTTAATGCATAAGCTGCAGATCCTAGTTAACCAACAGCCTACTTCCTCCTACTCCCACTAGAAATGCCTTATGTCTGTCCCATGCATTCTTGAATTTCCCCATTGTTTTTGACTCCATGACTTCCTCAGAAAGGCAGTTCCATGTATCCACAACCATATCCATGAAAAACATACTTCCTCACATTACCTCTGAGCTGTCCCCCCTCTATCTTCAGATTGTGCCCTCTTGTTCTTGCACATCTCTTTTTCAGAAAGATGCTACCCTCTTGGACTTTGTTGATTCCCTTGAGGTACTTGAAAGTTTCTATCATGTCCTCCCTCCCTCTCCCTCCTTTCCTCAGGGTATACATATTAAACTCCATTAGTCTCTTTCCTCATATGTCTTCTGGTGCAGACCCTGCACCATTTTAGTTGCCCTCCTCTGGATAGCCTCCATTCTGTCTATGTCCTTGTGGAGATGGGGTCTCCAGAACTGCACACAGTACTCCAGATGGGATCTCACCAACTGTCTGTACAGAGGGATAACAACTTCCTATTTTCTACTGGTGATGCCTCTCCCTGTGCATCCCAGTATTCCCCCAGCCCTCCTTGCTGCCCTCTCACATTACCTGCCCACCTTTAGGTCATCTGATATGACTACCCCCAGGTCCCTTTCCATTTTTGCTGTTGTTAGTATCTCACCCCCATTGTGTACTTTTCCCCTGGGTTTTTGTTTCCCAGATGCATTACTTTGCACTTCTTTGCATTGAATTTAAACTGCCATACATTTGACTATTCCTCCAACCTTGCCAAGTCCCTTCTCATCCTTTCCACTCCACTTTGCGTATCAACCCTGTTGCAGATCTTTGTGTTGTCTGCAAAGAGACATACTTTTCCTTCCAGTCCCTCCGCAATGTCACTTATAAAGACATTAAAGAGGACCAGACCCAGTTCTGAACCCTGCAGTGCCCTGTTAGTAACCCCCTTTCTTCAGAGTGGACTCCGTTTACTATTACCTTCTGGCTCTTAGACATCACAGATTCTACTCCTTATTACATAAACAGCCTTAAGTCATCATTCATATTTTGTTTTTAACACGCTGGGTAACATTTCAGAAAATGTCATAAAATTCGACTCCAGTTTTTCAATTTTTATTGAAAAAAAGTAAAGCACTGTAAGTATACTGCTACACCAGTGAACAAGTTGCAATATTTGCTGTAAGAAGTTTTGTTTTCAAATAGGAATGGTAATCAATTAATGGTACAATATTACCCACTGCTAGGCAATTGAAACATAAATTCCAAGGAAAAAGAAATAATGTGAACTAACTGAGAATTGAACCCAGACCCTTGAAATACCTTGCTGGTGCTATACAGTTACATTATTAGGCTCTCATGACAGCATGTGGTTTCGACAGTTACTTTCTTTTTCTGATTGCAAGTCCTGAAACTAGGAAAAATTAAATGGTGAGCAATAGTTCCTTGTGATATCAGTGAAAGCGTAATAGCACTGAACATATGGGCCAAGACGAAACAGCTAAGACGTACTGTACACAGCCCATATCAACAACAGTGAAAGTCAAAACAGTGACCCCCCCCCCAAAAAAAAAACTCACCGGCATCAGGAACATGGTTATGAGATTTCAGCAAACTAACCACATGGTCAGTCACTGTTAGTAGTCGTGCCAAAAATCTGTATTTATGGTATTCAGCACACTGCCAATACACCTTTTGGGATGCCTCCTTGTCCCTGCGGTACAGATAGCCTCCATACAACAAAAGCAGTGTCCCCTTCTGACTTGCAGAAACTGCACAGACATCTCCAGGATTCAATGGACAGCTCCAGAAGTGACAACACAATCACCCCTAGCAGACCCAGAACATACCACTTATACCCTATTAATGAAAAACAACCCAAAATGCCCCCTAAATGCAAATCACCCACACCTGACACACCTAACACCACACACCTAGCAAAACCTCCTAAATTAAAAAAATTTGCACCATACAGCACCACAGCCCACATTACACACGCTCACATCACACACTGACACCTGGGCTCAAACACACAACACCACAACACTCAATCCTACACATCACCCTACCTACTTAAAAACCTGCCTAACCTACTACACCACAGTGGAACCATGATCACAGCCCATGCAAAACGTGTGTACATCCATAATCACAAACCCTTTCAAACAATAACAACAAATATAATTTATGTGGCAGGCTTTGCCCCGAACCCCCCCTTTCTTAAAATAATTGACTTCGAGAAGACACTAAATATGATGTGCGCAACACTTCCACTCTCTTTGCTAACACTGTTTTCCACCTATAGCCCTTTTCACAGGTGTTTAATCTGAGTCGCTCATATTGAGACGCTCAAATTGAGTCACCCATATCATTGGATACAATAATGAATTATGGAAAAGGAAACTGCATAGCACCCATGATGATTTAAACTGACCTTGGAAATGGGAATGGTATGTAACCAGACACTGGAATGGAAGCCATAACAACCCCATGCTCTAAAATTGGTGATAAGACAGGCGTTAGTGACTTTAGACCTATTTGTGTAATTTTAGCCCTCTCAAAAATATGGTCAAAAATAGTCCTAAATCAACTATTAGAATAATTAAACATAAAACTATTATTTATTAGATTCGAAGATAGCACACTGAAGAAGCAATCTGCAAGCAGGGCAGTGAGCAGATCCCAATAAATGCTAATGGAGAAGAAATACCCAATTTGTTTGGTTTACGTGCATCTTGTCAAACCTCACACTTATACTATAAAGCCTCGTGCCCAGTGCAAGGTATCATGGGTATATAGATCCCTGTGAGAAGCAGGCTGACAACCTTTTACTACAGACTTGTACGTGAGATCCAGAACTGGCAAAGAACAAACTAAAGACATGTAGTCTGTCCTGTTGGGTCTCCTCATGCAGTGCAGTCATTGTCTCAGTCATGTGCCAGGTCATTCCTAGAGGAAACTTTGTCATTTTTACACTTAGAGGTAGCATTCCAAAGAGACAGTTTGAAAGAAGAGCAGTGTGTAAGATCCATAACAGGTACCAAGGGAGAAGAAATATCATTTTTATTTAGCTTCAGTGCAAGTCTACCAATAACATGCTTACACTGAAATGACTCAAATGCACATGGCCCGGTGGCACTGAGGGTTAAGTCACTGGATGCCTCACCTTGTGCCACTCTGGCAATCCAGGTTCAGGAACGAGCCTGTGCTGCAGGGGGTCAGCAGGGTGGGATGGATTGAGCATCAGGGTGACAACACTCCCTTCCTGGGGAAGGTGTAGGGATTCACGTCCCTCCTGAGTGACCTCTGGAGGCAGTTAGGGGTAGCAAGGAACAGGTGACGCCATCATATGGCACTGGGGGTGGAGCTCAATGGATGCTGGCTGTCATTGCATGTCAGAGCTCCATGGGTGGGAGTAGGTAGGGACAAAAAAGTGGAAAAACCCTGGCTCCTGATAGGTGAAGGTGGGACCAGTGGTCGGTCCCCTCGCCCAATGTCAGGCCTTCCAGCTCCATCTCAGGCACTCCTTCCACTCCCTGGTTGCTCATTTAGATTGTAGATAGAGCACCAGAGGAGTCAGCAGTCCCACCCCGGGGGGCTCAGAGCCGGGGGGTCGGGCAGCCAGGTGGTGCCATGGGAAGACGGGCCCATGCCTGAGAGAGGAGTCTAGGGGCTTCAGGTAGGCAGGAACAGACCATACCGAGTGTCTTCGCTGGAGAGAGGTCAGGTAAGCTGGTGGATAAGAAGGCATAAAGAAAGTTAAAAAAAAAAAAGACTCAAACCCAGGCAAGGCAGCATGGATATGCAATAGTGGTGCTTGGATAGTACTTTGCAGGATGCAAGCACTCTCCGATGGATAGCCACACTATCTGGCTGCCAGATCCAACCCGCATCAGATTGAGCCGGTATGTTGGATACCCAGTCAAATTGAGTTGGATGTGTTGATCTGAGGGTCATATCTTTGAGTCTGACCCTTGAATAGTTGTAATCTGACCATTGGATCCATCAGATCCTGTGCCCCCTGATTGGATCCATTTGGGATCTGAGAGGCCCAATCCAGTGGCATACATGGCATCCATATCCAAAGAAATCTGACATTCAGTGAAAATGGTGATATCCAATGGTATCTGATCCCAGTGGATACTATCAAAGCACTACTAATATGCAATTACTTTCATGGTGCAGCCAGCTGCCAAGGATTCACTAGAATAGAAATTTGCCTCTTGTCAGGCTTTTGTGCAAGCCTTAATACCTGACAAGGTGGGCAGGATTGGGCTATACCGACCTGTCCAGGGGCATAATGACTCTCAGTGCCACAGACGGAGGGCCGTATAGCCTATGGAGGGTGGGGTTAACCCAATACCACCCACCCTGGAGGGTATTATTTGTTCTTAGAAAATGGGTACAGGTGACATATTTAAAAAAATAATAAAATAAGAATAAAGAAATTGAGTTATTCTGAACTCAGTTTTCTTCCTTTTTGATAAAGTGGTCCCTCTACTGCAATACTTGACATTAGAGGGCATTGCTGTGTGTCTGACTTTCTTTTTCTTAAACTATACTGTAGATTGCATATCTTTTACTGATGTTTTCACCTACTGCTCCCCCCCTCCCCAAGTAAGAAGTATCCCTCAGGTCCGGGACCTACAATAGGACTGGGGAAAAGTGCACTTTGCATGGTGAAGACTTTTTTTTTAACTTTTTTTTTTGTCACTGTCATTTTGTTTCTCCATCCTGAAAGGTGATTTTGTGGTCACTACATGGAATAATCTTTCGGGACCAATCAACGAAATGACAGTGCCACTGCTCATGAGGGGAGGTCATTTAGTTTCTCTTCCCTGAAAGGTGATTTCATGGTCACTGTGCAGAATCACCTTTCCAGACTGATCAATGAAACAACAGTGCCACTGTGCATGAGGGAAGGTCCCAAAAAGCCCATGTTGCAAATTTGGTGAAAACATTTCCTAAAATGACTGTGTCATGAGCATGCACTGCACAGTTTCTACGCATGCTCATAACATAGCCAATTTTGAATAGTTTCTCTCCATATTTTCAACATTGCCATTTTTTCACATCTCCTTATGAACAGTATAGCTGTCATTATTCAGATCCTTCCTGAAACATGTTTTCACACCTGTGGCGCAGAATAGAGCAGTTGCTGGGGGAAATCAACTTTCAGGACAGATTAATAAAATCATAGTGCCACTGTTCATGAGGAGAGGTTCAAAAATGCCCATGTTGAAAATCTGGTGAACAAATTCCAAAAAATGATTACGTTACAGGTGTGTGTTGTGCAGTTTCTACGCACGTTCGTAACTTTGCCAATTTTTCATATTTTCACTCCAGATTTTTGACATTGCCATTTTTTCACACTACTTCATGAACAGTACAGCTGTCATTTTTCACATCCTGTCAGAAATGCGCTTTATCATCTGTGGAGCCAAATGGCACAGTCACTGTGCAAAACCATCCTTCGGGATTGAGTAATGAAATGATAGTGCCACTGTTCATGGGGTAGGGTGACAAAAAATCCCATTTTGAAAATTTGGAGTGAAAATATCAACAATTGGCTGAGGCATTAGGGTTTCCAACCATAACGCCCTACTCTGTAGAGACTGATAGGGGTCAGGGGTGTGACTTGGGATCATCACCCATAATGCTCACACCATTCTCCTATACCACACCCATTTCAACATATTTCCTTATGGAATGGAATGAGATGAGTGTAAGACCCCAAGGCACACTGCAACACCTGTCAGTGTCTGCAGGATAGGGTGAGGTGAAATGGCTTGAGCGTTATGCTTGACGACCCAAAGACTCACCCCAACGTCTGTCAATCTCTGCAGGGTGGGGATGGGGTTGGCATCATTTCAATACTTCACTACCATTCCTATTATTTATCTCTCTAATTTCTGCACTACCAATGCCAGCAAGCCAACATTCGGCATTGACAAATGCTTGTTTTATAAGTTGCTTGTCTTTTGGTTCAGGGGCATTGAGCCATGGTGAGCCGGCAAGGTACAAGAACTCAGCTCCATTGGAGTAATGCTGAGCACTCAATGTGCTAGCATCAGCACTTTCAATATGAAAAGTGTTTATTTTTAATTTAGGGGAAATGGTAAAATGGCATAAAAGTGGAACAATGTGTCAGATCTGTTTTCACCTTATCATTCTGGTGTGTGTGTGTGTGTGTGTGTGTGGTGGGGTGTGGCATTGGCAGCTGACTAGTAAGAGAAATAAATAGTGGTTTTAAACTTTTAAGTTGAATGTGGCCCAGGGAAATGGTACTTTATACTGAGAATGCAGTTATTTATGACAGTAGCTCTCAGATGGCTGATCTCACCTGCGACCTCCAAAGCAGTTTCAAGTCCATTGAAGACTGGTTTAAAATGAACAAATTTGTACTAAACTACAAAAAAATGAAGTTGATACTGTTTGCAGGGAATCACCACAAAAATTAGGGCTTCCCTCGTGTCATTCTGAATGCACAGGGTGCTGCTCTGGAGCAAGTGGAAACCTTTAAGTACCTGGCATCATCCTGGATGACACATTTTCATTTGCTCCTCATGTTGACAACTTAGCTAACCAGACCAAGCAAAAACGAGGTGTGCTCTACAGGCAAAAACTAAATCTTACCCCCGAAGCAAGACAAATGGCAGTCTCAGGAATGATACTACCCATCATTGACTATGGCCTCCCCATTTACGTGGCAGCTTGTAAGACTGTCTTTAGCACGATTTGCAAGGTCCTCAACAAAGCTTATTGCTTTGTTAGTGGGGTTGGTAGACTATCCCACTCTTGCTCCTTGTACTCACAAACTGGATGACTCCCACTTCATGAATGACTGCAGTACAAGACTTACCTTCTGGTCAGAAAAGCCCAGTTGGGTCTCACCACGGTTGCTATAAGTGACCTTTTCCACCTGGTCAAAAATAACTATGAGACTCGGTGTATGACTAGCAAACTTTTAAAATCTCTCACTGTAAAACCATTCAAGGGAAGTGCTATTTTGCACCCTGAGCATCTTTCTGGTTTAAGTCCTCACTTAAGAAAGAGCTTGTAAAAAAAGCCTTCTGCAATTGTTCCATAAGATATACTTCACCTAGAAACAAATGTTTACCTACTTTTGCCAGCAGCCTGTTCA
This sequence comes from Neoceratodus forsteri, assembly GCA_016271365.2. Classification (NCBI taxonomy): domain Eukaryota; kingdom Metazoa; phylum Chordata; order Ceratodontiformes; family Ceratodontidae; genus Neoceratodus; species Neoceratodus forsteri. The sequence continues at coordinate 249,499,156 of CM028130.1, read as the reverse complement.
CCTTCCTGGCACCTCTCAGCTGCAACACACCAAACATAATAGCCTAAAAAAATGTTATGGCCCCTTTTGTCTGATATTGACCAAGCTCATTTGGGTTAGCACTGTTCATATTCCTTCTCTCCAAAAATGTACAGGGGACCGGGTCTTATCCTAACTGCACTTTTGTTCCATACATGACCAGGCTCTATTCAGGCCTCTACTGTTAGTGTCCTTTCTTATTGAATGTAATGTTGACCAGGCTCTTCCTTGAGCCAGACTATATATCCTAAATGTATTGTAACCACAACTGACATGGAACCTTTGGAAAAGAGCACTTGTGCTCAAAGGTGTTTTTCCAAAAATCTAATAAACAAATGAATAAATAAAATATCATATACCTATGGGTGTACTAAATGCCTGATCTGGTCTTTGGATGAGACAGTAACTGCAATGGGAGGTCCAGACTGGATGAAACACATGTCTGTAGTTTGTTGTTGTCAGCCTGGTTTAGATGTTGAAACCTGTGAAGATTGTGGTTTCTGTTATTGTGAAGCCTTGTCAGTTGACTGTGTAAAGACTTCACATATCACTGACACCTTGCTCAAAGTTTGTGGCTTTGAGTGTGTACGACTGCACGTGTTGTTTGGAGTGATACACAAAAACTTAAAAAACATAAAAATAATACCATTACAGAGTTTCAATAGGGAGTTAGACCATTGTAGCATATCCCTTGTACTTGCTTAACTTACTAATAAGATTCTGTCTCTCAAAGGACAACTACTGTAAGACATGTTTGTTGATCTCACAAAGGCCTTCAACCATATAAATCAGTAAACATTTGTCTTGAGACTACCAGGCGTGGGTCTTGTTAAAAATAGTTTACAGTGATTTAAATGCAATCCCTCCAGCAGAACACCTGTTTTTTTATAGTTAATCCTTTTTATTGAAGCATTTTTTATCAAAAACAGAAAAGAAACTTGACATCAGTACAGTTTATACTCTAGATAGATATACAAATATGTATTAGAATGCACTTAAAATACAGGCATCGGGGTTACAGATGTACAGTCAAAATGAGCAGATACAGGGTTGAGACTTTTTTTAATTTTTTTAATTTTAGTCTTTGGTAACCGGGTAAGGCCCACTAGGCACAAATGCCTATTTTCAGGGGCGACCTGGGAACACCGGGCAGTTAAATGACTTGCTCAGAGCCACACAATATGCAAGTGGAGGTTGTGAGAATCAAACTCAGGTCTGGTCTACTGGATGTACCAAGCTTGTTCACACCTCGTTCCTCTAACCTCTAGGCTATACTGCCAGCCACTTGAATCGTGTGTGAACCCATTGGCCTTGAGTTGCGGAGGACTACCTTGGAAGTGGAGGTAGTGTCTCCAGTTAATTTTTATAGATACCTGAGAAGCTCGGTGAGGGGGAACATCCCTGGGAGGGACTTGCACTATGTCTTGTGCATACTGGGAGGATAGAAAGAGATAACCACACATCTTTATAACTTGACAGCATCCTCCATGCAACATGTGACTTTCTGTCCAGGCTGTCCAGACTGCAGAATCCTGCCAGCCATTGGGTTACAGAAAGGACCTCCTCAGACCACCGTTACTGAAGTATTAGTCTTTTGGCTTCAGGTGCCACTTTAGTCATCGGTATGGGAGTGAAAAAGCTTGGGTGTGCAGACCCAAAATATACAGTTAAGAAGAGAATGGAATGGAGTCACCAAGGATTTCATTATATCAGTGATGAATTTAGGTAGAATGTTTGGACAGCTCCATATAATGTGCAGAAGACCAGCCCCTGGGTCTTAAAACCTCCAGCACACATCTTGGTTCATGAGTTCCAGGGATTTCAATTTAGCAAGTGTAAGGGGCGAGGAGTGCATGATCTTATTTTCTATAAGGAGACTCCAATTGTCTCGGCAAGCTTTGTGGATAAACCGCCAAAATTGTGCCTGGCTGGTCACCAATATCTTTGACCCCAAGGACTGGAACCACTTCAGTCTTGCCACATCGAAAGGGTCAGTGGCCTTCTGCAGAAAGTTTTACAGACTCCCCTACCAATGGTTGTGGTCAGCCATGACTGAAGAGTATGTGATGAGGTCAGGAGGAGCCATGGGAGTAGCTTCTTAAGGCAGTCATTAATGGCACTGCAAATCAGGTGGTACCTCCAGAAGTCCCCTTTTATGATGTCAAATTGGTTCCTAAGGTTTTCAAAGGAGTCTAAATGTGTGGCAACTGGTTGTTATGATACAGTGAGGCAATATATCCCCCCTTTCTCCTGGTGTGCCAATTTATTGAGGAGCATCACATCTTAAGCAGTGGGTTCCCACCAAATGGGGAGCACTGACCAGGGCATAAGAGGAGTTGGTAACCAGGTTTCCTCCTTCTTCAGGCTTTAAGGGTGAAAGGTATTGTAGGGCTCTCTTGCCTGATAGCTGGCAGTGGGAAAAAGAGATGGATGGAGGAGTCTGCTATATGGCCCACATGACATTCAGTCAGCACCCGGGTGGGCAATAAGTGGAGGGCTGAGAGAACCACTGTAATGCCTCGGCACAATGGAGAGCAATGTCGTATGCATACAACCAGTGCAGTCCCCAGCTGTCTTTTCTACAGCTGGATCTCAGCTTGGCCCTAGTGTAGCAGGGTGTTTTATCCTCCCAGAATAAGTCACCTATCAGTGCATTAATTTTTGAGAACTGCTATGTAGGGATGTGAACCACCAAATGGGTGAGACAGTGTATTAGTTTGGGGGCCATATTCATTTTGATAGCAGCAATTTTCCCTACTAGAGATAGATGTAAGTTTCCACTGGTCACAGTCCTCTTTATGTCTTTTTTTTGCCATTAAGGTTTTTATCCCCCTGAGCCAGACTGGGCAGATTCTCAGCTTTGCTCCTGGGCACCTTTGACCATCCCTTGCTTCCCTCCATACTAGGTGCTAGGTTCCCCCAAGGGGTTCCCCTGCTGCAGGACCTGGGAGTGGAGGGTCATCTTCCCTTCAGTGTACTAACATCCAAAATCACCTTCCTGCTTGAATGGCAGGGTGAGACATGGTGACTCAGAGAGGACTTCACAAAGCCCTGACCTCAGTTTCCTCCATATTTTCTCTCCTTATGTCCCTGGACCATGATGGCACAGAGAAAGCATGTGCGTGGAGGCATGCCTGCATTATGGAACCACGACTCCTTCTACCCTTCCCAGACCTACATCTTGTGTCCTGAGCACAGGTGCTACCACCAGGGCTTCTCCTGGTGGCAGCCAAGAACTGGAATGACCCACCTTCCCAGTCCAAGAGAGGAGATCTACCAGGTGGCAACTTGATCCTCCTCTAGCCATCCCTCTCCCCGCTGACCCCCAGCATCCTGAGCTCATTTCCAAATTCGGGTCACAATGTGTTGAGAAGTAAGGTGCTTACAGTACCTCAGTCCCCTGCACTACTGGGTCGGCTTATTTTTAAGCCTTTCAAGTAATGTGGTGAGATTGTGTGAGACTATCCAAGCTGTGTCCAGGGAGACCCAGGTATCCAAATACTTCATATTTCTGGGTGACCACTGAGCCCAAAAGTTTACAGGGATTCCTGGGTGCAGTGGTTTATAAACAGCAGAACCTCAGACTTGCTGGGGTTGTTCTTTAAACTAGAATATGTCTCAAAAGGCCTCTAGTGTGCTGAATAAAGTGGGGACCACAGAGGGGGCATACCAAATAAGTACCAAGCAGTCATCTGCATAAAGCAGTTTATATGTATCCACCTAACCAACCTGGATGCCTGCTAACTTAGGGTGTTGTCTAAGAGCCATAGCTAAGTCTCTATGACTAACACAAGAAGCATGGGAGAGAGGACAACCTTGATGGGTGCTCCTCAGCAGAATGAAGGGAGTGTTGAGGACTGAGTTAGTTATACAAGGTCAGACAGCTGTATGTATAATGTTTTAACCCATCCTGAAAACTGGGGATCAAAGCCTGTCCTGCAGTATACAACATAGCTTGCAAGTCTCTTCACCACTGAATTGAAGGCCTTCTCAAAATCAATGGCAGCAGCAGCAGCTGAGGTATGGTTAGAGGAGGCTTGAGATACTAAGGGAAGAAGCACCCTGTGTTGGTCAGAGCTGAGGCATCCATTTACAAATCCCCACCTGAGATAGGTGGATAAGGTGGTGGAGGATGAGCTCCAACCTGGAGGCAAGTGATTTAGTCAGAATTTTTGCATCCACATTAATGAGTGAGGTGGGTCTGCAGCTCCCAGTAATGGTAGCATCCTTCTCCTCTTTGGGAAACACAATGATCACAGCTTCATGCGTTGAGGGAAGAAGAAGGGAACATCTGTGGGATTCTTGGAATACACCCTGAAGGACTGGGGAGACTATCCCAGTGATCAATTGAAACATATCTATCGGGATACCATAAGTACCTTGCTCCTGGTGGGGGGAGAGAGAAAAAGAGAGAGGGAGAGAGAAGAAATGGCATTGTGGATCTCTTGAATAGTGACAGGAGCCTCCAGCACTACTTTGTATTCATCAGTGAGGGATGTAATGGGCAGATCTGTGAGAAAGACTGATAAGTTGCCCTGATCCAGTGGACCCTGTGAAGAGTAAAGCTTTTTATTAAAATAACACATAACTTGGTTGACCTGCATGGGCTGACCTTGTAGGGATGCAGTATTGTTCTATGGATGGACTTATCTGCCTGCTGCTTGTACAGTCTATGTGACAGAAGTTTGGCCACCTTCTCTGTCCCATCGCAGTACCTGTGCTGTAGGCACATGATCATCACTTGGCCTTCCTGGTTGCTATAGAATGAATCTGCATACAAAGTGACCTGATATTCCTCAGCATGGAGGGCTTTAACTGGGAAGGTATGGTTTCCTTAAGTTCTTTCTCCTCTGCCACAAGCTCTGACTGGAATTGCTTGTGTTCTTCCTCCCTTTTCCTGTGTCTCACAGCTGGGTAGCCCATGATGCACCCTTGTATGAACCCCTTGAAGGCTTCCCACATGGTGGCTTTGGTAGTGTCCTCTGGATTGCTTAACTCAAAATAGGTAGACACCATGGGGTAAAGTCCTTATTTTTAAGTAGGAGGGGACCAAACTGCAAGGATGTGAGTTTAGGTGGGGGTCAGACCCTGATGACTGTAAGCTCAACAGGTGCAAGGTCACACAGACACTGGGGAGCTTTATAAGTGTCACACACAATCTGGGAGGATGGGAGGGTAGCTAAAAGTCAATATGTCTGGAGGCAGAGTGATAGGCTGAGAAGCAAGAGTAAACCAAGGCACAGTTCTGTTGTTACCAGATATCAGTCACAGAGAGCACAAACACCATATCCTGCACCACCACTAGGGCCCTCAAACATGTCTCCAGCTTCCCAGAGTATCTGTCCATGCAGGAGTCCAGAGTCAAATTGAAGTCTCCCCTTAGAAATAGGAGGGTAGTGGGTGATACAAGGCCCATGTGCGTGAGGCAAAGTGTGTTAAATAATTCAGGGTCATCCTGGTTACTGCCATATACATTCACTATGACCAGAGGTGTCTCAGGGCTGCAGAATTTGGCAGCAATTCACCTTCCAGCTGCATCTGTCTCAGACACTTCAAGGGACCAGTGGAGTACCTTGTGAATTAGGATGGAGATCCCAGCCTTAGAGCAGGGAGCAGAGTCTGTCTGTATCTCTCACTGGAGTGAAATAATGCTTTTATTTGAGTCAGCATAGGTGGGAATCACTCCAGGTTCTTTAGGTTCTGGATAGAGGTCAGGATCAGAGCACAGCCATCATCAAGAGGGGAGGTCACGAGATCCACACAGATCAATTGCTAGCTAGCAGGATGTGACAAGGAAACTAGAAAAGAAACTACCCATAACATGTCCAGTTCACATCTGTGTCCCACAACATAAGTAGAACAGAGCAGGAGTGGAACAGGACTGACATCTTAAGCATTGGCAGGCAACAACAAGCATGCAGGGAACTCCTGCTAAAGAGTAAGGTAGTCCACTAGGAACCCTCCCAGGATTTGTAGCAGCTGTTCAATATAGTGAGAAGGTTGGGAGCTGCTGTGGACTCAAACTTGTGAAGAGGTATGCAGAAAAACACAACTGCAAACCAAATATCTTTGATTTTCTATTAGGTAACCAGGGCAGTGGCTGTGTAGGGCAGGGGCATAGTCAGGGATTTTAGATCTGCACACCAAGTGGACTCACTGCTACCCCCTTCCTTGTTAGGGTGAGCTATCCCCTCCCCCGGGGTGTAGCCAGACAATATACAAATGTACACCAGGACTGTGTTTGTTGCCTCATTTGGCACAATAAATGCAACTTTTGTATCCCATGACAATGGTTGTTGCCATGCATGGGTAAATACAAATGCCATGCATTGTTCCCCAAGACACCCACATACCAGCCCAGAGCCTGTGAAGTTGTATTCTCCTTGGGATGCAAAGAGAGTATTAGTTACCAGTCCTTCTAGTTTCAGCTCCTATGAATAAAATTATAGAACGGTTCAGTATTTTCTTTGTTAGTTTTCATGGAAAAAGGAAGCAGTTCAGAGCCTATTTGCTACCCCCTTAAATAAAATTGCACACCATGGAGTGCTTGGCATCTGCCTGCCTACACCCATGGTATAGGGCCTTAAAGGTGAGCAAGCCCACCTTAAAGAGGACCCTCCACCTAACTGGCAGCCGGTGCAGTACCTGTGTGCTTGATACTGGCTAGTGTTAGGGATTACTGGAATGAAGATAAGGGGGTAAGTGCAGAAGGAAACCAGTTCATACAAGCAGGTGCTACCTGTTGCGTGGGAAGGGAGGAAACACCCTATCTTGGGTAAGCATACAAAGGGGAAATGCAAGTTAAAAGTAAAAGGGGCAAACTAAAAGCAGCTATAGTGTGGGATTAGAGGCAACACCCTATCTAGGCAAGGAAAAAAAAGAAGAAAAGAAGAAAAAAGTGAGAACTTAAAACACCCTATCTTGGGTCAAGTAACAAAGGGTTTACAAAAAGCAAAAAAGGGAAAAATTAGAAACACCCTACCTAGGGTAAGGGTACAAGTTCTTCCTGTTAACAAAGTGATTGTAGGAAAGGGAGTATTAGAAGTGGTGCAGTGCAGTGGCTGTAGACAGACAATTTTCAGACAGATCTTCAGGAGACTGAAGTGTTATCCCATCTGCATGCACCTCTCTGGGATGAGGGAGGAGGTCACTAAACTCTGGGCTGAATTGGCTAGGATTCAGCAGACCTGTTCCCCTACCCAAGGGCCACTAAGTCTACCACAGTACCCCAGATGATTCCAAAGAAGAGAGCAAGCTGGATTGTGGTGGGCCAATGAGAGTGGGGGTGGCAGGTCAGGGGCACGTTCCTCAAGCAGTGCCACTATGAAACTCATTTGCTGCTGTGACAGGATGGAACTGCTGGGATGAGGCACCCATTGTACTGGCCATGGAGGATGTGGGGGTCCACCCTAGAGGAAGCACCAAGGTGGGAGGGATAGGACCCTAGCAGAGGAGGAAGAAACTTCTGGAGAGGAACTTGATCAATGGTGGGGTGGTGGGTAGATTTTGTAACAGGAAGGGAAGGAGAGGGAGGTGAGGTACCTACCTGACACCTCAGCTTGGAGTGATGGAAAGTGGAACCTAATAATTGCTTTGTTGGTGGGGCAGGAGGGGGAGCTGGATGTCATTATCCACCTTGAGTCAAATGAGCTGGCTAGGGAAGGGGATGGGATTGTGCAGGGGGATTTTAGGGAGCTGGGGATTTGTCTTAGGCGGGTAATGCACTCAGTGACTTTTGCTGAGGTGCTGCCTGCCAACAGCAGAGAGGAGGATAGCTTCAACTCATGATGGAAGGAGTGGTGCAGAAAGGAGAGGTTTGGTTACATTTGGGACCGGAGGACATATACAGGGGTGATGGCCTGCATCCGATTGGGAAGGGAATCACAGTTCTCAGTGGATGGTTTAAATGATTCTTTGATGAACATTTGCACTTGCTGAGAGAGCTGGCATAAGAAATCAGGGATGCATAAACTGCTTTCCCAACAGACTGAAGCAGAGAGAAGGGATGACTCAAGGGGAAGTAAATCCTCCAGGATTTAAAATAGAGAAACAAAAAGTATGGTTGAAATGGAAGGGGATGGGAACATGAACTGTAAAAAAAGAGGCGGGGCAATAAGGTTACAAGGGGGTAGCAGGCAGAGCGATACTCAAATGTAGAATGCCATGTGTGCAAACGCAAGAAGTCTAGGAAATAAACTTCCAGACATAGAGGACATCACGGTGGAGGCAGACATAAATATAGTGACCATTTCTGAGTTGTGGCACACAGAAAACCAAAACTGGGACATGACCATACCAGGCTAACTCAGTTCAGGAAGGATAGGGTGGAAAGGAAAGGAGGAGGGGTGGTGATGTATGTAAGGGATGGTATTAAAGCAAGGGAGACAGAGGGAATCCAGGTGGAAGGGAGGGATTGGAGGTACTGTGGGGTGCCCTGGAGTTTGGAAACACAACCACTCTTCCCTGGTGTGATCTACAGACCTTCAAAACAGGGGAGAATTTAAATAAGGTACTGGTGGAAGCCATTAGCATGATAGCAGAAAAGGGGAGGTGCTGCTGGTGAGGGACTTCAAGCTGCTGTTTACAGATTGGAGCCTCCCAGCTGCAGCTTCAGTTAGATGCAGGAACATCCTCGACTCACTGCAGGGGGCATTTCTTGGACAACTAGTCAGGGAGCCTATTCATGATGGGGTAACACTGGACCTGGTGCCCATTAACAGGACAGTACTGTAGATGTCAAGGTGAGAGGCCACTGGGAACCCAGTGATCTCCATGCAGTGGGTTCAAAATAAAGACAGCATAGGAAGAAAACCGCACAAGGATGAGATTCCTGGCTTCAGGAGGGCAGATTTAAAAAAAATTAGTGTATGCTTCAGAGACAACTGAGTAGGGGTGGAGGTGACGTGGGTGAAGTGGAGGAACAGTGGTTTAAGCTAAAGGAAGGCATGTGAAGGCAACAAACTTCTGCACAAAGGAAGTGAGCAAAAATGATAAGAAAAAGACAACACTATGATTCTCAAAGGAGTGGTTGAAAAGCTAAATGGTAAAACTTAAAAGAGTAGCTTTCAGGAGGTATAAAGAGACACAGAGGGGAGAGGACAGTGAGGTGTCTCAGGAGAAGAAGAAGGCTGCAAAGAAAGTGGTAAGGAGTATAAAGGTGCAAACTGTGGAAAGAATAGCTCAAGGAGCAATGAAAGGGGACAAGACATTGTTTAGGTACATACGTGAAACGAAGAAGGGGAGGGATTGTGAGGATAAGAAGAACAGCTGGGCACTGTGCAGAGAAGGATAAGGAAAAAGCAGATATCCTGAATAAATACTTCTGTTGCCTTCCAAAGGAAGGGGGAGAGGACTGGCCACATAAAAACAACAGGGGCACTGGGGAAGGGGAGGCAGACACAAGTCCCTTTACAGAGGACAGACTCTTGAAGGGACTCACAAATCTGTAAGTGGACTAAACTATGGGGCCTGATGGGGCACACCCAAGGGCAATGAGGGAGCTCAGGGATGTACTGGCTGAACCTGTGACAGTCCGTTTTAACAACTCACTGTAAACAGGAGTGGTTCAGGAGGACTGGAGAAGGGCAGATTTATTTATTTATTTTTCAGGGGCGACCCACAATTAATTACATACACCTAAAAACATAACAAAATACATGCATGTAATTTCACAATCAACAGTCAATATAGACATACTGACCCAGTCAAGGATACAGTGACAGGTTAATTACAATCAATATCAACAGGAGTAGAAGTGTTATTATACATAAGGCAGTCACGATCAGACTGATCTCCCAATAAGGTTAGATCGGAAGGAGGGAGTCTGGTAGACTCAGCGGTAGCAATTGCAGAGGCTCAGATCCCAACAGGTGGGCTTTAAGACCATTCTTGAAGCCCCCAAGGGAGGTACATTCCTGGAGACTGCTAGGGATAGGAGGGATGAAGGCAGCATAAGACTGGAGTCCTAGGGAAGTCCTAGCACTGGGGACATGGGAAAGCTGATGGCCAGAGGATCTTCATGTTCTCCCATTCTTTTTGGGAGCTAATGTGTTAATTAGGCTAGGAGGGGAGTCATTTTGCTGGAGCTTAAATGCAAGGCACAGTGATGGATAAGATAATCTACCATCTAGAAAAGGCCACCTAACAGATAATAATACCTTGCAGTAATGGTCCCATGGTGGCACCCCTGCAGCGAAGTGCCCTATCCTGTGATACAGTATTTTTAGCCTTTGCATTTCAGAACTTCTTACAGATTGCAGTAAAGGGTCCCCATATAGCAAGATTGGTAGGAGTGTACCAGTGGAAGCTTTGAGTTTGGATTCATGAGTGATGAAAAAGGGCTCAGGTGATCTACTAGACCTAACTTTTGGTTGAGTTTCTTGGTTAGATGGTCGATGTTATCCTGCTTCACAAAAGAGATAGCACAGAGGAAGCTTGCAACCATAGGCCATTCAGCCAAACATTGATATGGAGTCACTTCTAAAGGAAAGGATTGTGGAGTATCTTGAATCCAGCTGATTATAAGACCCAAGGCAAAACAGATTCAAGTCATGAGGGTGAGGTCATGTCAGACAAATCTGATACATTTCTTTGTCTGGGTATCCAGGGAAACAAGTCAGCATGAGGAAGTAAATGTGGCCTTCTTAAATTTCAGTATGACTTTCAAACATGCTAAACTGGGTAACAGACTGGTTAAGGGATATGCAACAGAAGGTGGTGATAAATGAAATTCACCTCGGGAAAGGGAGGGTGACCAGCGGCATGCCACAGCGTTCAGTACTGGGACCAATCCTCTGTAATATTTTTATAAGTGACATTGTAGATGAGCTGGAAGGGAAGGTCTGCATCTTTGCAGATGACACCAAAATCTGAAATAGGAAGGACACTCCAGAAGGGTGTGGAAGGAATTTAAAGAGATCTGAGAGAACTCAAGGAGTGGTTAAGGGCATGACAGCCAGGTTTCAATGTGAAAAAGTTTAAAATCGTGCTCTTAGGGCACAGAAACTAAGAGGCAGAATACAATATGGGATAAGATCCCCAAAGAGGAAAGGTGCCTGGGAATAATCATATCTGATGATCTCAAGGTAGTGAAGCATTGTGACAAGGCAGTAGGTACAGCCAGTGGGTTGTTTTGGTGCATAGGGGGAGGTATCACCAGCAAAAAGAGGGAGATGGTGCTACCACTGTACAGATCACTGGTGAGACCCCACCTGGAGTACGATGTCTCATTCTGGAGATCATATCTCAGGAAGGATATAGACAGAGTGAAGGCAGTCCAGAGGAGAGCAACTAAAATGGGCAGAGTCTGCATCAGAAGCCCTGTGAGGAAAGACTGAAGGACCTTAGTATGTACACCGTGGAAAACAGAAGAGTGAGGGGGGATATGATGGAAATCTATAAATACCTTACTGGGATAAATAAGGCACAGGCAGGGAGCATTTTTCAAAGGAAAAGATGCACAAGAATAAGAGGACATACAATAAAGATGGGAGGGGTAAATTCAAGAGATACATGAGGAAGCACTACTTCACTGAAAGAGTAGTGGATGCCTGGAACAGTTTTCCAGTGGAGGTTGTGGAGGCAAAAAAGGTGGTCTGCTTCAAGCACGCATGTAATAGGCACAAGGGAATCTTAGTGGGAAGCATAGGGGGAGGAAGCCAGAGATCAAGTAAGGTCTATGGTGACAGTATAGGCATAGGAAAATAATGAGCACACTGGGTGGGCCAAGAAGTCCTTACCTGCCATCAGATTCTATGTTTTCATGTTTCTATGTAACTTTGCACTTCCAAGCCCACCCAGTCCCTCTGCTACTTGACTGCTTCATCTGACTTGAGCTTGGTTTCTTGCAATAGGGTGACTTTAGGATTTCATGGCTTTACGTTTGGTCAGAATACATTTCTGTTTAATGGGGAATTCAAACCGCAAACATTCCTTGAGGCAAATACTAGGGATGCCATAAGGTGGGTAATAAGGATGAGGTACTTATGTGGAGCTAACTTATTTCAGCGACTACCAGTGACATAAGACCATGCTCAGACCTCTTGGGTCCACTTTGCCCACCCTGTGTGAGCAATCCTCCACTAACCAGCCCTGCTTGTAACTTAGTAAGTCTAGAGTGCAAACAATCATAAGCAATAACACAAAAGAACAATAAAAACCTAACTTGAGAATTATTTAGTGAATACATTGGAAAAGGGTAGCAGAATATCTGCAGAAAGCTCAGTTGAACTACTTGGTCCCTGTGCTGGTGCCAGTAAGGACCTCAAAGTCCAGGACTAGACAGTGGTGGGGGAGTAAGAACTCTATTATACTAACACTCAGGGAGAGAAACAACCAGTAAGAATTCCACTGACTGTCACTCCCAGGGAGAATCATCTAAAATGACAAAAAATAGATATGAGGCATAGCTCAACAATAATAATGAACCCTGCCAAGGTGTGGTATTTCAGCTCTTTTGAATCCTTTTGAATCAGTCAGTGGGGTGTCATAGAAAGACTACAAGGTCAGGAGACAGGGGTACAGTAAGAGAGAAGGGGTGGTAGATGGGGATTGGGAGGCACACAGCATAAATATGGCTTCAGAAGATGCTGCGTAATCAGTTTCTGCCCCAGTGTGCCTCAATGGGCATAGCCCAGATGTAGTTCTACAGTTGTTAAAGCTCAGTGGGGTCTAATATTCAGGGAGAGGGTGGTAAAGCACATTGACATTACTGGAGCCAGGAAGCATCATACTGAGGGCCCCTCATTCCCCCAGCTAGCCCCAAACTGAAGCTTTCAGTTGGAGAGAGGAAGTTGCCTTGTTGCCACAGAGATATCCTTACTGACTGTGACTTTCATCAGATTTATCACAGAGCTGAGACTGTCCCAACTGAACTACCACCCTGACCAAACAAAATTTCACTGAAAGTACCCCTGCTCAGGCAGGGAAGCTTGCCTCCAAAGGGCAGGGCTGTGGTTGAGACATGCTAAATGGCTGGGAAAGGGCGGTTATTCTTAGCAGGTGAAGAAGAAAGTCAGGGGAGTCCAGTCTCGGTAGTGCCAGTAAATGCTCCAGAACCCTCATCTATGTATTGGAAAATAGATCCTGAGAGGAAGAAGTACATGTTGGGTAAAGCTGATGCACCCGTCCCAATCCTCCCTTATCCTGACCTCCAACCCCATGCACAGATGCCATCAGAGTCAATTCATGGTGGACCAAGAGTTATTCTGTCAGAGCATAGGATGTATCAGAGGCATAACGTCAGTTGGGGTGGAGGCCAATTTAATGAAAGAGGGTAAAACACATATACACTAGAGGCACAGTACTTACATCCTCACCCTGTCTGCTGCTCCAGGGATCACTGGGGTTAGAGATCTGTAGATGCAGAAGGCTGCTGAGGGTAGGATGGAGGAGGTGTAGGTGGAGTAGCAGCCTGGTCTGTCCAGGACTTAGAATTGGGATCAGCAATGGATGTAGGTTTGGCTGGTAGGGTCAAGTTCTTCATGCCAGCTTGCTGGAGGTCTGCACTAGCACTTGTAGCCTCAGAAGATTTAAAGAGGTAGAGCAGGTCAAACCTATTCTAAGTGGGCAAAGAAATCTTGGCTGTGGGACTGCTTGAGGAGCCAGAGGAGGAAGGCCCCTGACGTCAACTCCAAGACCTACTTTTAGGGCTCTCCATTCACAAATGTACCTCATATCTTTTGCACCCCTGGCCTCATCACTGCTGGAGCCACTGGCAGTCCTCATCCTTGCTGGTGGGGGATCCCCTAAGAGCTGTGCAGTCTGGGGCCATGGTATCCATTGCCATGGGCAGTGAGTGTCCAACTGCTGAGTCATATGGTGAAGCATGGAATTTATAATCAGGTGATTGCCATGTGAGGAAGTCCTCCATAGCCTTGGGGATTCAGACTGGTAGGCATTCCTGTTCACTGTTATTCAGAGTTGAGCTACAGTAGGTACCTGAGTGCAGTCTTGGATCCTAGATAGGTTAGTTGCCATCTGACCACACATAGGCCCTGTGGAGGTGGGAATGAAGGACTAACAGCACTCAGGCTCAGACTGTTTGACTGACAATATGTATGCACACTAAGGATGCTATAAACAAAATGCACCTAGGAAAGAATAATAGAGAAGTTCAGTTGAAGAACAAGAAAGGCTCATTAGACAGCTGCAAAGGGGTCTGTATTAATGTCAAGAGTCTAGACAATAAAATTGGTGAACTGCAAGCAATGATGGCACAATCCAAACTAGATATTGTGGCCATCACAGAAATGTTGGCTACAGATAAGAATGATTGTGAGCTAACTGACCCTGGACACCTACTACTGAGAAGAGACAGAGGAGTAGGAAGAGGGTGGAGCAGCCATCTATGTCAGAGAGGGTACTGAGGTATCAAAGGATGAGAATGTTAGGTGCAACTTAGGAAAGACTGAGTCTTTGTGGGTTCAACTTACAGCAGCATCTGGGAAAAGAAGAAATTAGAAGGGGAATAGCAACAGGAGATGTGATAGTGGGGGACTTTAAATTACCCAGCAAAGACTGGAATATTCTGGTGGCCAGAAGCAACAGAAGTCCAGCTTTGCTTGATGTCTTTTAAGACTGCCTACTAGTGCAACTTGTAAAGGAACCCACAAGACAGGGCACTGACCTAGATGTGATGCTCTCTAACACAAATTCAGTTAACCAGTAATAGTTGGGGAGCCACTCGCAAACAGCAACCACAATTCAGTTTGGTTTGAAGTTCCCCTCAAGCCTGAGAAAACGCACTCTAATACAGTGGTCTGGGATTTTAGAGGGGTGGACTTCAACAAATTCAGACAGATGGTTCAACATAAATTAAAGGAGGGGAATGAGGGGCTGAGGGTTGACGAGAAATGGAGGGTAATTAAAGAGACCATTCTTGAAGCTTCACAGTTTTACCTAAGGAAAGTAAACAAAAGAAATAAATTCAGGAAACTACTTTGGTTTTCAGGGAGTGTCAGGGAAGTAGTAAGGGCCAAAAGAATGGCTTTCCACAAATACAAAAAGAGGCAAGGGGATGCAGAAAGAGAAGAATATCTTCAGAAGACCAGGGAGGCAAAGAAGGTGATAAAGGAGGCAAAGGCAGGCATAGAGATGTGACTAGTCGAGGGGGTCAAGTGCAGAGAAAAGCATTTTTTTTCACTGTATAAGTGAAATAAGAAGGAAGGGTGGGGGTAGTTAGACTGAATGATGGGGGTTTTGTGAACGAGGATGATGAGCAAAAGGCTACATTCCTAAATGACTACTTTTGCTCTGTCTCCATTAGGAAGGCTAGCAGTCCCTCACTGGACTATGGAGTTAAAGTGCCTATGAAAGGGATCCAGGAGATGGGGAGGCCAGGATTTACTGAGGATAGAGTAAGAAAGGGGCTAGCAGCCTCAAGATGGACAAGGCCCCCATCTGGGATAGGATCCATCTGAGGGCACACAAGGAGCTGGCAAATAAACTGGCTGAATATCTGGCTTGCCTTTTCAATAGCTTGCTTCAAACAGAAGTTGCCTCAGGGGACTGTAGGGTGGTGGACATGGTTCTGCTCCATAAAGGGGGAGACAGGGAACAAGCAGGCAACTACAGACTCCTCAGTCTTACCTCTATTATTGGAAAGCTGATGGATTCACTAATCAGAGTAGACCTTGTGGACTATCTGGAAGGTAATAGTCTCCAGGATAGTAAACAGCATGCTTTTCTTGGCAGGGAGATCATGTCTGACAAACTTAATAGTTGTTTTTGACTGGGTTACAAAGGAATTGGTTAAAGGACATGCCATGGATTTACTGTGATGCTTGACCAGCTGGTTATGATTATGGTATGCTATATGTAATATAAAAATACAGTATGTAATTGTCTCATATAAGACAGCCCGTGCTCCATGGGTACCCCCCTCCAGGTTCATAGAAGCTACATATATTACACTGACAGGAGATTTCTGTAATGTAATTAACTTTCTTGAGAAATTGGTTTTTATGGCCATTTTATGACCTGCTGCTACTCTGAAGCTGGGAAACTAAAATATACATTTTATGACTTCAGAAACAGGACACCATTAAGCTGATTCCTGCCAGATATCTTGCACCAAGGTGAGTGAATTGCAAGGTCATAAACTTAAAAGGAACTGGTGGATCAAAAGACTCATAATTTGGGAAAGTAGTTTTTGCTGATGTCACCTTATTTAATATATCTTCTGATAGAACATCCTGATTGTATTTTTTTATATTCTAAAAGGTGGAGCTAAATAACTCACAGAAGGGGTGTGGAGAGACACAGTTTAAACTATACTGTGTCTGAACTGTTGAGATATACCATCTTGGGACTGTAGAGAGACACAGCTCTGATAAGCACTTAGCATTAATACATTAGATAGAAAATAATCTAACTGTATGTTGGTAGGAGTTTGTTCTGTAGCTTTCTTTGCTTTTCTTTTAAGTGATTGTATGCTCTTTGATATATTGTTCTGTGTTTACATTTTTCATATTTTTATCATTTTTTAGTAAAATAATTATTTGAAAGATACTGCCTGGGTGGGTCTTACAAGTTCTTTTTGCATGTGATGTATACGTTGTTAATTTTGACATCTGTTCTGGAGAGCTTGATGGTGTTACTAAACTGGGAAAAGGTAAGAATATACCTAAAGTCTATTATAGAGTTTTAAGGGATCATTTTGGAAGCCTGGCTTGGTGCCCCTGGAGAAAGATTGTACTGCAATCCCCGAAGAGGGTACATATGTGAGCCTGTGCATTGGGTACACTAGCATAAAGTTCACAGTTTGAATCCCCCCAGAACTTGAGACTAAAGGTGATTTGGACCCAGAAGCAGACAGGAGGGTTACCCTGTCTGTTACCTGTTCACACTATTGCACTTGGAGGTTGGCACTGGGGAGTTGAGGGCCTGACCTGCTGAGTGTGTCTGTGATGGATTTGGTTGGCAGCAATGCAAAAAAATTGATAACATACTCTTTAACTGTTCAGTGTGTCAGCTTAATACTATACAGCTCACTTGCAAAATAAGGCAGTGATTTATTTTTAAAAATGAAACAGAACTATATCATTTTGCTTACAGTCAAGTTCCTACCTGTTTTCTTTTTTTTCTAAAGTGCAAGTTAAAGTAGCCATAGTTAGGGAAGAAGATGGCTTCCAACTACAGTGGGTACACTGCAGACTACTTGAGGCAATGGTGCCAGGACAGTGGAGTCCTGCATGAGGTGAAAGCCACTGAGCAGAACCTCATGGATGCCATGATGGCAGCAAATGCCCAGAGAGTCAAGTCACAGACTGTGTCTGTAAAGGATCAAACCTTGGGTGTGGAGGTGCCAGCAGCCAGTGCAGTGTCCAGATCCAGTGAGGAGGGCATCAGGGCCAGTGCAAGCAAAGGGCCACAGCAGGGGAAGGACACCAGCATTCTGGAGTCAGAAACAATCAGGCTGCAGATTGAGTTACACAGAATGGAGCTGGAGTTCCAGAGAGATTCTGAGTGAGAACGCCGAGAAGCTGACCATGAAGAGTGTGAGCATCAGCAAGCTACAGAGGAAAATGGGGAGTGAGAACAGTGAGCAGCTGACTGAGAGGAGCATGAGCGCAAAAGGCAACATGAACTGGAGAAGCTACGACTCCAACCACCAGCACCAGAGCATTTAAGTGGCTTGGGTTTAACTAGAACTACAGGACTGGGTTATAAATTGAATTCCAAATTGATAGCTGAATTTAAAGAGGGGGAGGATATGGATACCTTTTTAAATTCCTTTGGAAAAGTTTGTATTCAGGCAAAAATTCCTAGAGGGTCCTGGAGCTTCCAGCTATCCCCGCTACTTACTGGGAAAGCTTGGGATGCATTGGGTCAAATGGACAATGAGGACACTAATGATTACAGCAAACTTAAAGCTGCACTTTTAAAAAAAAGTTTGATTTAACTGGAGAAGCATACAGAGCTAAATTTCATAAGGAGAAGCCCTGATATGAGCTACAAGGAGCTAGCCACAAAACAACGTCAATTTTTAAAACATTGGTGGGAAGGAATTGAAGCAAACTCTGTAGATAAAATTGAAAATGTCATTTTGTTAGAACAGTTTTTTTGGACATGCCCAGCAGAGCTGAAAACCTGGCTGGGGGATCGAGATCCCAAAACAGTGCAAGAGGCTGCTGAATGCTCGGACCACTATGCCAAGAGCAGACCTGCTCTGAGCATGAATGGGGTGGGCGTAGCAGCACAGAAGGGGAAAAGCACACCTTCAGGGTAGCTAAAACCCTCACTGCCTCCACCGAAACAAGTTAGCCCCAGGTTTCAAAGAAAAGATTTTTCTGAGAAAAGAAAAGAATGTTGGGTTTGTAAAGAAATTGGGCATATTGACAGACAGTGTCCAAAAAGGCTGAGCAATACACAACATGGGGCTAGGAAAGAAGTGGGTTGTTTATGTGTCCCTGGAAGCATGCCTGTGAACATTAGAGAACACATGCACCCAGTCATGGTGTATGGTGTACAGACACAAGGGTTAAGAGACACAGGGGTATCCCTGACATTGGTAAAAGGGGATCTGGTAAAGCCTGGTCAGCTTATACCAAATAAATTTGTAACTGTCCAAGGATTCACTGGTGAGGAGAAAACATTGCTAGTGGCTAGTGTTCTCCTAGACTCGGGTGAAACTGGGGGAACTGTGCAACAGGTGGCTATAGCCAAAACTTTAGCAGTTGATGTCATCCTTGGCAACAATCTCAAACAGGGGATGGTGTGTGTGCAGTTACCTGTAACCAAGTGGCAAGGGAAAATTTTAGTTCTCCAGACCCCACAGAAGCCATTGTGGAAACCACTGGGAGGCTGGTTCCCCAGCCTGTGTCTCCTGATATGAAGATTAATGAAAAGGGGGTAGAAATTTTCCCAGTAGCAGTTAACCACACAGCTATGGAGGGTTACGCTGAAGAAGGAGGGGTGACCCATTGTCAGAGGGTTAGTGATGACAGTGATCCTGAGTGCCCTGATGCTAGTGCTAAGGACCCTAGTTTATAGACTGAAGGGGACCTGTCCCATACCTTGGGAATGTGTAAGGAGTTTGCAACTGCTCAGAAAAGTGACCCTAGTCTAGAGAAGCTGAGGGCTTGGACAGACTCTGATGGAGCACAAGGAGGTGAAGGAAAACATAAAGTTTATTGGGAAAATGGACTGATGTATACTCAGAATGTGAAGACAAAGGGAGGGGTGATAGGCAGGCAGCTTGTTGTTCCCCAGGGGTACCATGAGCAGTTGCTCAAGATTGCACATGATATTCCCTTGTCTGGTCATCTGGAAATCCCATGCACTTTGCAGCGATTGGCCCAGAATTGCTATTGGCCCAAATTCACCCAGCAGGTGAAGGAGTATTGCAGGTTGTATCACCAGTGCCAAGAAATAGGGAAGGCAGGTAAGAAAACCCAAGCC
Organism: Neoceratodus forsteri; assembly: GCA_016271365.2. Taxonomy (NCBI): domain Eukaryota; kingdom Metazoa; phylum Chordata; order Ceratodontiformes; family Ceratodontidae; genus Neoceratodus; species Neoceratodus forsteri. The sequence continues at coordinate 249,479,737 of CM028130.1, read as the reverse complement.
ACCCTAATTCCATTGCCCATAGTGAAGGAGCCATTCCAGAGGGTGGGAATGGATATTGTGGGGCCTTTAAATACCACCAGCTGCTGGGTTCATCCTAACTGTGGTGGATTATGCCACCCGGTATCCAGAGGCAGTCGCCCTATCCTCACTGAGGACAGACAAAGTGGCAGATGCCTTACTTGAGATTTTCTCCCGTGTTGGGTTTCCGCAGAAGGTTATCACTGATCAAGGTGGTTCCTTCATGTTGGACCTGATGAAATGTTTGTGGGAGAAGTGTGGGGTGGTGCAGAGGTGTATGACACCTTATCAACCGCAGCCAATGGGCTTGTGGAAAGATTTAATGGTACCCTGAAGTCAATGCTCCAAGTGTCTGCTGAACAGCAAGAGAGGGACTGGGGTAAATACCTTCCCCACCTGTTGTTGCATACAGGGATGTGCCCCAGGAGTCAACAGGATTTTCCCCCTTCAAGCTGTTATATAGCCACCGGGCACGTGGGTCCCTCGACTTGATCCGTGAGGACTGGGAAGGCAAGCACACCACCCAGGGAACTCCCATAGTGGATTACATCCTTAGGTTTAGAGAAAGGCTGAAGGAGCTTATGGTGACAGCCCAGAGCAATCTGGCAGCTGCCCAACAGAAACAAAAAGTGTGGTACTACCACAGAGCCAGAGTCCGCTCGTACACAGTGGGTCAGGAAGTCATGGTCCTTATTTCAGTCTGGAAAGACAAGCCGCAGGCTGAGTGGGCAGGACCGTACAAAGTAGTTAGAAGGTAAATGACGTGAACTATATCACAGAATTACCTGACAGAAGACATACAGAAAGAATGTACCATGTCAACATGATGAAGCCATATGCTAATAGGGCTAACATGGTGTTTGCAGTATGTAGACCTGGGGAGGGGACAGATGAAGGAGACCCCCTTCTGGACTTCTGGAAGAAAGCAAGTGGGAGTCCTCTGTGGAAGCAGTTAAACTGTCACCCCAGCTGGCCCCAGACAAGATCCAGGAAGTAAAGGAGGTTCTAGCAGACTTTGCCCCACTGTTTAGTGCCAAGACTGTACTAACCCCCTTAGCAACACACGATTTAGAGACAGGGACACAGACGCCCATATGGCAGACAGCATATTGGGTGTCAGAGGCTGTCCAAAAGGACATTAGGAGAGAGGTGGAGGAAATGCTGGATTTAGGTATAATCCAGAGATCCCACAGCCTCTGGGCCTCACTCGCAGTCTTTGTGCCCAAGCCAGATGACTCTACTCATTTCTGTGTGGACTATCATGGACTAAATGCAGTCACAAAGTCAGTCGCTGAACCGATACCCCGGATGGATGAACTCCTGGACAAGTTGGGAGGGGCGACATACCTTACAACTATTGACCTGACCAAGGGCTATTGGCAGGTAGAATTAACTGACAGAGCTAGGGAGAGGTCGGCCTTCATCACTTCGATAGGCTTATTTGAATTTAAAGTAATGCTTTTCAGAATGAAGAACACCCTGGCCACTTTCTAAAGGTTGGTGAACCAGATGTTAAATGGTGCTGAGGAGTACGCTGTGGCATGCCTGGATGACATTGCTATCTTTAGTGCCTGCTGGGAGGAACACCTGTCCCACCTTAGGGAAGTGCTGGGCAGGATACAGAAGGCCGGGCTCACTGTCAAAGCTGAGCAGTGCAAGGTGGCTATGGCTGAAGTGGCATACCTCGGGCATGTTGTAGGCAGGGGACAGCTCTATCCTAACCAAGTGAAAATAGAGGTGATCAAGGCATGGCCCTCACCAGAAATGCAGAAGCAGGTCAGGAGTTTTCTAGGGACAGCAGGGTACTTTCGGAAATTTGTACCCAATTACATTGCCCTGGCTGCTCCCTTATCTAACCTGGTAAAGAAAAAGATGCCTAGGAAAATTACCTGGGAATCAACCTGTGAAAAAGCCTTTACCAGACTGAAGGAGGCACTGTGCAGTGCTCCTGTGTTGACATGTCCTGACTATAGCAGACCCTTTATAGTCCAGACTGATGCCTCAGACATGGGTATTGGGGTGGTACTGAGTCAGACATCCAACCAAGGAAAAGATCACCCTGTAGTGTACCTGAGTAAAAAGTTACTTCCCAGAGAGCATGCTTACTCTACTGTGGAAAAAGAGTGTCTTGCCATAGTGTGGACCCTAAAGTAAATAGATCCATACTTATATGGGCAGCATTTGAGGTACAAACTGACCACAACTCCCTGGTTTGGCTGACACAAATGGGAAAAACTAATGGTAGACTATTAAGATGGAGTCTTGCCTTGCAAGGGTGTGACACGGCAATCTTACATAGGGCTGGAGTGACCAATCAGAACGCAGATGGCTTATCGCATCTATATGAGGAGTGAACTGACTTGGGAAGCTCATCCCATGCAGGGGATAGAGCCCCCAAATTCAGTCTAAGTGGGGAGGACTGTGACACTTGGCCAGCTGGATATGATTATTGTATGCTATTTGTAATATAAACATATAGTATATGATTGTCTCACATAAGCCAGGGCTGGACAGAAGGAAGCAAGGCGGGGAGGTGGATCAGACCTTACACTCAGTAACTGCTTCAAATCTCTTCTTCTGCTCAAGGATGAGGGGGGTGATGTAGCCACGACAGGGGTGGTTAGAGATGGAAAGGGAGTGGGGGGCAGGAGGCAGGGGCCAGATAGCAGGAAGAACAGGGGGATCTGGAATGCAGCAAAATGGGGAGCAGTGAATCAGAGCAGGAGGGGCAGGGGAAGAGGAGGAAGCGCAGAGAAGGACCAGTTTGGAGGAAATGTAAAGGAGAAGGACCAGAAGTACAAGGAGGATTCAGTAAAGGGAGCTGAGGGTTTAGCCAGGGAGCACGATGAGCAAGGAGGAACTAAATGGAGACAGGAAGGAAGGGAGGACGAGCCAAGCTAGTTTAGCAGATGGGGGAGAAGGATCAGTCGCGAGCAGTGAGGGGGGAATTAGCAAGGTACAGAAGGATACTCAGGGGAGGAGAGGCATAGGATTGGAGGGAGGGCTGGCCATGGTAATAAGGAGGGTGGCATGTGGCACCCAGATAGGGGGAGGAACAAGGAGCCGGCTGGGTGGAGGGGCCGGTAGAAAGGATGAAGGACATGGAAGGGGGGAAATGGAGGAAAAGGAGCAGTCAGAGTGCTCCTGTTGGGGGATTCTATGATCAGGGGTATCAAATGGGATAGGAAGGGAGAAGCCTGGCCAGTTAGAACAAGATGCTTCCCTGGACTAATGGTGCACATGGCTAAGCACGAAGTATATCAGCTGGCAAAGGATTGTGGGGGTTCCTCGGACATACTGGTCCACCGGGGTACAAATGACATTGAAGGAAATAGCGAGCTAGAGATACAGGCAAGATTCAGGGAGCTTGCCAGGGTCTGTCATGACATAGGATGCACAGTTTCCTTCTCAGAAATCCTGCAGGTGCCAAGGGCTAGTGGGGAACACAAAAGGACGATTACGGAGATAAACCAGTGGCTCAGGGAGTGGTGTGAGGCCAGAGGGTATGGGTTGATGGGGGATTGGGGGGAGACCTGGGAGGATAAGGAGCTGTATGCTAGAGATAGACTCCATCTCAATTTGGACGGGAGGGCAATCCTTAAGTTGAAAATAGAGGGGTTCATTGGTGAAAAGTGGGGTTTAAACTTGTGAAGGGGGGAAGGATGGGAGAAAAGGCTATCAAGGGGGTGCAGCTAAAGGAGGGACTCTGTCTCCACCCCCCTGGGGAGCTGGAGGATTGCGGGAAAAGGCCGACTGGCTAAAGTGCAGACCAGGGGAAAACAGAATCCCCATGGGAACATGAGCAGGGAAATGGAACTATAGGAAAGGGTGGAAGGTAGTCCTGCTAAATGCCAGGAGCTTGGGCAATAAAATGCCTGAGCTCCAGGCGATGCTAACTGAGGGAGCAGTGGATGTGGCAGGTCACTGAGACTTGGGCCACTGCAGGATATGACTGGGACCTGAACCTGGAGGTTACACTATGCTCAGGAAGGACAGGGGAGGGAAGGGAGGAGGGTAGCAATGATAGTCAAAACTGCATTGGCATAGAGGGAGTAGAGGAGGCAGAGGAACCGTGGAGGTGATTTGGTCACCTTGATAACAAGGGGGGCAAGAGAGTAAAAATAGGAGTGGTGTATAGACCCCCTGCCCTGGCGGAGGAGCTGGAGGAGAGTCTGGTGGCAGATGTTGGGAGACACTGCAGACTGGGCAGAGGAACGGTGGTGGTGTTGGGGGACTTAAACATGCCAGGAACAGACTGGGAGACTATGACATCCTCTGTGACCAGGGAACAGAGGTTGCTGGATGTCTTTCAAGACGCGTTCCTAATTCAGCAGGTGAGGGAACCAACCAGGGAAGGGCGGGTACTGGATGTGGTCCTGGCAGACAGTGACCAGATTGGGGGCCTGGAGGTAAGGGACCCATTGGCAGGGAGTGACCATGCCACGGTCTGGTTCTGCCTGGACCTAGGAGGGGTAGAAGGCTGCACAAAGACAGAAGTAACCGACATCAGGGGGGTAGATTTTAAGGAAATGGGAAGGATCCTTAAGGAGCATTTGGATGGGATTGGGTCAGACATGGATGCTGATAGTAGGTGGGAAATCATCAGGAGAGGGTGCAGGATGCTACCAGCACCTGTGCAAGAGTAAGACGAAAATGCGGTAGGGCCCAAAAACCCTGCTGGTGGACCAGGGAGGTCCAGGAGGTGATGCGGGGAAAGAAAGCAGCCTATAAGCAATTCAAGTGCTCAAGGAGTGAAAGGGATTGAGGGGAGTACGAGCTGATGGCTAGAAGGGCCACTAGGGTGGTGAGGGCGGCTAAGGCAAGGAAGGAGCAGAATCTGGCCAGGGAAATTAGGAGAGGGAACAAGGGGTTCTTTAGATACATTGGGGAAAAACGAAGGGTGACGGGGCAGATTAGCAGGATTAAATCAGGGGAGAGACGGGCACAAGACCCGGGAGAGCAGGCTGAGGTACTAAATGAGTACTTCACCTCAGTTTTCACCAAGGAAAATGGGAGTGCTGCATCATACATGGGAGGAGACAGAGATACTGAGGAGGGGGGACCCTTACCGATCGGTGGGTCTGGGGAGGGGGGAGGCATTACTGGCAGGAGGGGGGAGGGCTAAGCAGGGATAAGAGGTACTGGAAGTGGAAATCACAGCAGAGAGAGTGAGGGAAGCCCTCAGCTCCCTTAAGACGGAGAAAGCACCGGGGCCGTATAAATTACATCCCAGAGTGCTGAAGGAACTTGTGGATGTCCTGGCGAAACCCCTGGTGGAGCTTTTCACCATCTCTCTGAGGACAGGGTGGGTGCCCCAGGACTGGAAGGTGGCGCATATAGTGCCTATTCACAAGGGGGGATCAAGGGAGGTGGCAGGGAACTACAGGCCTGTCAGCCTGACATCGGTGGTGGGCAAGGTGATGGAGGGCATTGTCAAGGAGAGGGTAGGGGGGGACCTGGGTAAGTCAGGGTGCCTGGACGATAGACAGCATGGATTCATCCCGGGGAAATCGTGTCAGACAAACCTTGTGGTGTTCTATGACTGGGTGACGAGTGCCTTGGACCTGGGTAGACCAGTGAACGTCGTCTTTCTAGACTTCAGCAAGGCATTTGACTGTGTTCCTCACGTGGGCCTGTTGGATAAGCTGGGAGAAATGGGGGTGGGGAACCAGATGATCAGATGGATAGGCAATTGGCTCCAGGACCGGACCCAGAGGGTCGTAGTTGGCGGGATAGTCTCATCCCCAAGGAGTGTCATTAGTGGGGTCGCACATGGATCAGTCCTTTGGCCCCTTCTGTTCAACGCCTACGTCTCTGACATAAGGACAGGAATCAGGAGTGAGATGAGTCTCTTTGCGGATGACTCGAAACTGGGAGAGGTGGTGGATGGGGAGGAGGGGAGGGTGGCCCTACAGGGTGACCTGGAGGCTCTGGAAAGATGGTCTAGAAAGTGGAAGCTGAGGTTCAATGCAGGGAAATGCAAGGTACTCCACCTAGGGGCCAGAAACCCAGGCCAAGTGTACATCCTGGGTTGGGGGAATGCTACAAGTCTCGATGGCTGAGAGGGACCTGAGGGTGGTGGTGGATGTCAAGATGAACAACTCTGAGACTTGTAGGAGGGCAGCAGCCAAGGCCAACAGGATGCTGGGATGCATCGCTAGGGGGATCACCTCTAGAAGGAGGGAAGTGATACTCCCTCTGTATAACTGCTTGGTGAGGCTGCACCTTGAGTGCTGCGTGCAGTTTTGGAGGCCACACTTAAAGAGGGACATTAACCTCCTGGTGAGGGTCCAGAGGAGGGCAACCAAAATGATTTGGGGCTTGGGGGACAGGACCTATGAGGAGAGGCTCGAAGAGCTAAATATGTACACATTGGAAGAGAGAAGGGACCGGGGGGACATGATAGAGGTCTTCAGGTACATGAAGAGGGTAAATAGTGGAGGAACAGTCAGGGTGCTTCAAAGGAAGGAGGAGGGGCCACTAGAGGGCATGGGTGGAAGCTGGAGGGGGGAAGATTCAGGGAGAAAGAGGAGGTGCTACTTCACTGAGAGGGTGGTGGAGCCATGGAATGCACTGCCTAGGAGGCTGGTGGAGGCAGAGACAGTGGAGGGGTTCAAGAGAGGGTGGGACAGGTACAGGGGAAGGATTCTGGAAGCAAAATCCAATGCATCAAGAATATCCGGAACTGGGAAGGGAGAAGCCAGAGAAGGCGAGGGGGCAGCAAGGTCAGCACCCAGGGTGGGGGCTGACCAAATGAGCAGACACAAAAGACCGTTAGGCCTTTTCTGCTGGCATATTAGTATGTTAGTATGTAAGACAGCCTGTGCTCCATGGGTGCCCCCCCCCCAGGTTTCAGTGAAGCTACATATATTACACTGACAGGAGACTTCTGTAAAGCAATTAACTTCCTTGAGAAACTGCATTTTATGGCTGTTTTATGACCTGTTGCTGCTCTGAAGCTGGGAAACTAAAATATACATTTTATGACTTCAGAAACAGGACATCATTAAGCTGATTCCTGCCAGATATCTTGCACCTAGGTGAGAGAATTGCAGGGTTGTAAACTTAAAAGGAACTGGTGGATTAAAAGACTCATAATTTGGGAAATTAGCTTTTGCTGATGTCACCTTATTTAATATACCTCCTGCTAGGATATAATGTTTGTATTTTTTTATACATTCTAACAGGAGGAGCTACATGACTCACAGAAGGGGTGTGGAGAGACACAGTTTAAACTATACTATGTCTGAACTGTTGAGATATACCATATTGGGATTGTAGAGAGACACAGCTCTCTGATAAGCACTTAGAGGTAATACATTAGATAGAAAATAATCTAACTGTATGTTGGTAGGAGTTTGTTCTGTAGTTTTCTTTGATTTTCTTTCAAGTGATTGTATGCTCTTTGATATATTGTTCTGTGTTTACATTTTTCATATTTTTATCATCTTTTAGTAAAATCATTACTTGAAAGATACTGCCTGGGTGTGTCTTACAAGTTCTTTTTGCATGTGATGTATACGTGGTTAAGTTTGACAGCTGTTATGGAGAGCTTGATAGTGTTACTAAACTGCGAGAAGGTAAGAATAAACCTAAGGTCTTTTATAGAGTTTTAAGGGTTCACTTTGGAAGCCTGGCTTGGTGCACCTGGTGAAAGATTGTACCGTAATCCCCAAAGAGGGTACGTATCTGAGCCTGTTCATTGGGTACGCTAGCATAAGGTTCACAGTTTGAGTCCCCCTAGAACTTGAGACTAAAGGTGATTCAAACCAAAAAGCAGACAGGAAGGTTACCTGTCTGTTACCTGTTCACACTATTGCACTTGGAGGTTGGCACTGTAGGAGCAGAGGGCCTAACCTGCTGAGTACATTTGTGACAGCTATATTTCACCTTCAGTAAGGCTTTTGACTCTGTGCCACACAGACACTTGCTGAAGAAGCTGGGGGGCCTTGGGGTGTCTAGGGATACATTCAGATGATTGAAGAACTGGCTAAAAGAGAGACAGCAGTGGGTAGTAATAAATTATCTCAAATCAGAAGAGAGGGAGGTCACAATGGGGTACGACAGGGGCCTGTCCTGGATCTGGTCCTGCTCATCAGTTACACTGAAGATGGGGTCAGGGGTAGGGTAGGTCTCTTCACAGATGACATGGAGTTATACAGAAGAGTGGATAGCACTGAAGCAATTAGATAGCTACAAGAGGACCTGCAGTGGCTAGAGAGATGGTCAAAGATCTGGCAATTGAGTTTCACTGTCAAAAAATGCAAGGTAATGCAACTAGGGAAAAATAACCCCACTACAGAACACTGAATAGGTGGGGTGCAACTCAATATTAAAGAAAAAAATAGTGACCTCGGACTCATTATTAGTGGCACATTTAAGTAGGCTAGCCAATGTGATAGGGCTTGCAGTAAGGTTAACAGGATACTGGGATGTATAGGGAAGGGTAATGACAGTAGAAGGAAAGAGGTGATAATCTCCCTCTACAGATCCCTGGTGAGACCACATCTGGAGTACCGTGTCCAGTTTTGGAGCCCTCACCTTAGAAAGGACAAGGATAAGCTGAAGGCACTATGGCACATGGTAACAAAGATTATTCAGAGTACGCAGGGGAAGTCCTATAAGAAACAACTTAGGGTGCTGAATATGTATTTGTTGCAGACTAGAATGGAGAGGTGGGGTACGATACAGATATTGAAATTCCTTAAAGGAATAAACAAGGTGGACTCTGGGGAACTGCTCATAAGGAATACCAGCTTGACAACAAGGAGGCATGACTAAAAACTGACAGAGAGAAGGTTTTAGGAGGGATGTGGGAAAGTATTACTTTTTGGAAAAGTTAAATTAACAGTGTAACTGCCTGTTGGCCAAGGTGGTGGTAGCTGGAACTGATTCTGATGTGATTGGGATGGAATGAAGGGGACAGTCAACACTGGCTGGGACCTGGATGGGGAAGGAATAGGATAACTCTTGGGGAAGGGTAAGATCCCAATTGATGCTAGGTCATTGGGTTTTATATAGACCCATGGGCAGACTGGATGGACCCATGGTCCTTTTCTGCCATCATCTTCTATGTTACTGTATGTTTTTATGAGAGCTATGTGGAGAAATCTTGGTAGAAGATCTGATGGCCTTCCCATCTTAGTGTCTCCTTTTCTCTTGTCAGTCTAAGGATGTTCTCTTTAACTGGGTAGTGGAGGACCATCACCAGAATGGGTTGCAAGTGATCTTCTGGCTTGGGGTGAGGGGCTAACAAGGTGTGTGTGCCTTCTTGATCTCCAGAAGAGGACAGTGAGGAGAATTCAAGATAGTTGTCATAAGTCTCTGTCGGAAGGAAATTAGGTAGTTGCCCGTGACTTCTTCAGGTAAGCCTACCAGCCTAATATTGTTTCATCTAGCCTTATTTTCAAGGTCATCAGCCTTCGAGAGCAGGCTTCTGATGGCCCTGTCCTGCTCTCAAATGTAGCAATGCAAGTCTTCTTCTTTCTCATCCAGCTGGCAGATGTGATGCGTATAGCCTTCCACTGTCTGTCCTCAGGGCCACCAAGTCCTTATATGTTTGAGCTGCTATTACCTTAATGCCTGCTGTGTCCTGTAGGATTCTCTGCAGCAGGGCAGTAATATTGCCACGTGTAATGGGGCCATTTGCTAAGTCGTCATAGTGCCTTGCCTCCATTTCTACAGTGCCGACAGTCTAGCTTTCACAACGCGGTCAGCACTTTCACTTTTTTCAGCAAGAGGAAAAGCACAGTACAAAACAAAAAAGATGGACTGCTTTCTCGTGGTTGACACTGTGGTGAAAAGAAGGGTATGAGGTGGTTCAGGACAATGAAGGATACCTAGTCCACGTGTTTAGATGATGCTTCTGTATCTGATGGATGAAAGACAATTCTTCAGTGAGTAATAGCAGCTACAGAAATTAAAGCTGCCATTTTGCCAATGGCTAGCCCCCCCCCCCAAGAACACATGGTTAAAACTGGAACAAACATGTCCAAATGACATTGCATCACTTCTGGAGAACCTCTATGTTCAATCTTGGGACTCACACTATTTTCTGTATATACACCAATACCTTACCATTAGGTTACTATGATGTAAATGCAAATGTGCGCTGAGAATATAGTAATTTATTGTGAAAGCAAATCTATTACTCAGATACAGAATAAACTTCAATAGAATTGTAGTGACCTTCAGAACTGGACATTTACTCACCTGCTAAAGGTGATTATATAAGCACCGCGCTTCAAAGTCAGCACTACTGGCTCTTACAATTGTCTTCTGATAGGCTGATGTACAAACTGAAACTTTGAATCCCAATCCTGCCTCTGCCATTTCCTGTAGGATCTTTGTCAGTTTAGTTTGTGCATGTTTCTAAACTGGTGATGACATCCTGTTTGGCTTTGTGCCAGTTGTTTACTTCATTAGGTGAGTCTTATTAATTTTTGCTTTTCTGCAACCTCTTTTGAATGCAATTTTATGTATTTTCTGCTTTCTGTAATTTTTTGTGACTTTTTTTCTGATCATTTGTGTGCTGTTTTAGTCATGGTTTGTTTGAAGTAATAGCCTGCAGCCAGGGTGTGTCCTGTCCTTGTTCCCGAGGTCTGACTCAATTTATTTTTGGACTTGTGTCCTTTAGCGATTAGTCATTCTACTTTTTTTTATTGATTCTTAGCTGTCTTTTTGTGTTTTGTATTGTTCTGGTGAATTTCCAGTTTGTTACTGATATACCAGCTTTGGCTGTGGTGGTTGTGCTTGTGAGTCAGTGATTGTGGTCTGTTTTGGTAAAAGGGTTTTGCTCGAGGGTTTTTCCCCTGATTGCCTGCTTTGATCATTTCTCAGCCACCCCTTTCTCTTTGAGTGTTTTTTTTTTGGTTGTTTTGCTATGCTGAAAGGACTGCTACATTGTTTTGGTGCAGTGCTGCACCTACCTGATACCTCCAACCACAGATGATTCTGGCCTAAATGCGTGGTGTTCTTCCCCTGTACTCCCAGAATGGAGACTTTAGTTCAACCCATTTTAAAAGTATTGGACTTCTTAATAAAGGAACTAAAAAAATAACTTCAATGTCTCCCAGAAGGAAAAACATGGAAAATTGGAGGACATCCAAATTTTGCGAGCATGGATTTCAACATTAGGGATGTGTTTCTGAAAGATTCAAAGTTGCCTTTTTTGTTAACTTAAAAAAACAAACATACTATATCTCAATCAAAATATTGGCCTCCAGTATTTCATTCTGGTGAAATATTTGAAAAATGAATTGAACTCTTGACTATTACTAAATAACAAAACTGAAGCAATAGATTGTAATATATGGAGATGGCCAAATAATACTATAGTATCCCATACAAAAAAATCCCAGTAACACAACAGTGGCCAGAGTGATAATACCATTGTTGCTTAAGCAATAAGCTACGAGGGGGTGTGGGTTATCAGGGGATTTACCATGGCTGGAGTGGTTTGCCAACTTTTAAAACATGGCAGCTATTTCTCCTTGCTTTATGGATGGTCACCCGTATTTCTTTGCTTTTCTATTTAATCACCAAATTATCTGCTTCAATCTCCATTCACCGAAGGACGACAAAAGGGAAAGGTAGGGCTTACTGCCTCAGAACAAAAAATGCTAAATTTAAATATAACAGATATGTGAGGGGGTTGGGGATGAGCAAGCGAGTGAGTGAAACAGGTCTTTAGGCAGTCAGCACAGAGCAAAGTCGGACATTCCACAAAAAAAGATAGAATTTTTACATGGCTCCATATATTACAAAAAATAACAAATAGATGAGGGTGTATTTCATGGCAGTAAGAGCATCTCGATTTTTGGGGATTTTGGGAACCTCTCGAGCTTCACTCTCGATGTTCAGAGTCTCCAAAACCTCTTGATGGTCTTACTGCCTTGTAATACACCCTCATCTATCTATTATTCCATTTATAATTACTGGTGACCCAATTTAATAACCTGAATTCAGGCACAGTCAAAACGCTGTAACAACCCGAAATCAAGTTATTATGGGATCAAAACTTCATAGTTACTGTCACGTTTTTCAAGAGGTAGCCTGCTCTCAAGACAGCTCGACCGATAACTCAAACACTTTCCCCGGCAAAGCCCTTCAGCTTAGCAGTCCGAGCTTCAGCACAACTGTATTGTTTTTTTCCCAATCAGAAAACACTGTACAACTGCCGAACTTCAACATGCCCCCTTACAGTTTTTTTCTCTCTGGTATGTCACCATGGCAACCAGAAGATTTTTGTCAGCACAGCAACACTTCCTTCTCGATGCACTGCAACCAGCACCATTGAAACTAATTCCTCAACATTTAAATTTCTTTTTATGACAGTTTGTTATGTTAAGAAATATTTTACTCGTTCTCCACGGTTTATCTGATAAAGATACAAGATAATCCACTGGACTTCTCAAGGAAGGACATTTGTACTAATGGTAGTTAAACGATTTAAAAGTTCTGAATTTAAACAAAAAAAAATTGTACTGTTCCTCAAAGTTTTAAAACTATAGAAAAATCAGTTTAAAAATGTATACTCTGTTACATAAATTAGAAATAAAACAAGTTCTGCACTAAAAAACTGTATTGTTTTTTCAAATAACAAAAATTCTGGCTAAGACTCTGCATCAGTAATTAAAAAAATAAAAGATAGGCAAATGTGTGCCTATGAATATTTTTTTCGCATCTTTGGTATGTGATGACTACATAAACCTCTCGAGCTTCGCTCTCGAGGTTTATGAGTCATCACTAGGGATACAAGTTTGCCATGGCAGTCATACACGTCATTGATTCCATGATGTTTGATCTTTATCCAGGACTTCCATGACTTTCACTAGTGTCATCAGAATGTAGCAATGATGACAGTGCCACAACATTTATTACTGTTTATTAATGATTTCATGAACAAACAATGAGTCATTAAAACCTCATCCATGACAAACTTACATCCCTAGTCATCACACACCTTGGGTGTGAAAAAAATATTCATAACATACACTTGCCTATCCATTATTCTCTATTTTATACACTTTATATTTGGGCTTTAAACCCATATTTCATTTGCAAGCTGAAACTTTGCATTTTACTAACCACTCTTATTCCTGTACCTATCCCTCACCTCTCCCCCAACCTGCTGCACCTACCTTCTGCATGCCTCACACTTACTTCCTTGACACAACCCTGATTCCCCCCAACCCAAGTCTCCCATAAGCAGGCGCTTTACTTGTCATGACTCCCTGTCTGACTGTGGCTTGACTTTTTGTCCCATTCCCCCACACTTTACCCAAAATGGTTGCCTTCAGCCACACCAATGCCTGATTTTCTTAATGGATGCAACCTGCACCCCCTGCCCCAATGTTGGTCTTGGACTTCCCTGAACAAATTTACAATATGAAGAATTGGGCATTCATCACCCTTAAATGATGTTCGGTGTATGTCCATATAAATAATTATCATGACATATTTTATTAAGTGCAAAAAAGTACACAGATGCCTACTATCACCTGATGGGTTTTGGATTTCACAATCCTTTCTCAAAGGCACACCCTCCTCTTGTTGGTCTTAGATTTGCCTGAGCAAATATATATCCTTCTACCTGATCCAAAAAAGTGCTGGGGATGGACAGAAAAAAACACAAACGTGGTGCAGAACATGGCAAGACCACAGGCATGCAGGGACAGGCAGCTCAAGCATAGTGAAGCAGTCTGGGGGGGTGGGACTTATGTAAAAGCATCCACTTTACAATTATGATAAAATGATAACTCACCAATATAGATGGCCCCTTTGTGTAGTGGTAGCCCTACTGCTTGCCACACTGTTGACTTGGGTTCTGAGATGAACTTGGTACATTGCCAGCCGGCTGGGAAAAAAGAATCAAGCATCTCAGGGACAACTCTTTCCCCTCAGGGTAGAGGGACTCTGTGTCTCACTGCCTGACTGCTACCTGTTAGCAGTCAGGTAGTACCATGAGCAAGTGCACACTGCTGGGATGGGACTGCCATTGGATGCCTTGCATGCCACAGGATTTTAATTACACAAATGTAAAGAGCAGGAAGTTATAAAAAGTAATCATTTTCTTGAAGTATACTGACAAATAGGATCACAGCAAGGAGTATTCAAAATGCCATGGAAGGGTTGTGCAAATTGTCAGCAAGTCTGTGCTGAATTTGTGATTGTGTCATCGCAGAACCATAAGAACAGAGAGCTGTTTCTCAGAGTACTGAATTTTGCAACTCTCTGGAGGGCAGGAGATGAACACAATCATAGGTGCCGGGTTGTATGGGCCCGTGAGGCATTTTCCCCAGCAATATTTATTTGCCTGGGCTGAGCCCTAGCAATATTTTGTCTGCCACATGCTGCCTTTTTTTTGGGGGGGGGTTCTCAATTTGCATGTGGTGTGCAGTACGCCCTCTGCCGCAGTGCTGCCTGTGACTGCCCCCCGTCCCCACTGCTTAATTGGCCTGCGTGGGCATGCTGCTCGATGCTGGCATTATTTAAAATTGGCGCTTTTTTTGCCTGCTTGGAGTTGGTTTGGTACCCTCCCCCCAGCCTAAATCACAGTGACTGGTGGTTGTCTGGTTGGCATTTTCAGCTTGCCGGATTGTGACTGGCTGGGGGGGGTAGGGCTTTTTAGGCTCGATACGCCATACACGTACTTCTGGGCTGAGTGATTCATTCTGTGAGTGAGGAGGTGGGGATGAGGGTGAGGAGCACAGGTGAAGGCAACATTTGTTTTCCAATTGTGGTGGTCAGGACTCAGGCAGTCGGCTGCAGTAGGCCTGGTCTGAGAGGTGTCAGGGGGAGGGAGAGAGAGTCTGCTGGTACAGGGAGGGAGTCGGCCAGTCGGGAGTCCTCCAGGATGGTCTGAAGATAGGACACAACACCACACAGTTGTGGTAGGTCCACCCACCAGGCAGCACTGGCAAGTTGCAAAAGGCAATATAGGAGGCAGTGTAGTGAAGTGGTTTTAGACTGAGCTGCAAATCTGGAGACCTGGGTTTGAATCCCACAGCCCCCGCATGCATACTGTGTGACCCTGAGCAAGTCACTTAACTTCCCGGTGCTCCCAGGTTGCACCTGTAAACAAGCTTTCAGCTTAGTGTGTCTCACCTGGTTAAATAATTGGGGGGGGGGAGAGGCCAGGCAGCAGGCTGAGAGAGCAGAGCAGGTGCAGCAGACTAGTACTGCATCAGCTGTGCTGTAGCCGCAACAGAGAGGTCAGGGTTGGGACTGGGAGTAGAGTGAGTGCTGTGGGTGGGTTGTGAAGCTACTTGTCTCCTCGAGCACGCCAGGTTGGGCAAGGGTTAGGGTCATCTGGATCCTGGTTTAGGCAGGCCAGGCCCCAAAAGTGGGCCAGTGACAGACAGCCACAGGGCTCTGGTGGTGTTGTGGGGTACTGAGGTTTCCTGTTGAGGCTGAGGAGGCCAGGATCGATCAGGGTCCTTCGGTCCTGGTGGCCGGCAGCTCACGGTGCCAGCAGAGCATCCATACAGTAGCAGCAGGTCAATTTGGAGCCTCTCGGAGGAAAGAGGTGAGCAGAAGGATGGCGGTCAGAGGAAACTAGTGCCCATATCATCCCCACAAAGGTAGGCAGCTGCCGGTAGGCTAGCCTAGGAGGATAACAATCATTCATTGTGTAATCATTTATCTTTATCTTTGCAATTGCATTTGACTACATTAAGCCAGGAGGAATTGCTGTGTTATGTATAACGTTATTTTTTAATTTTATTTCTCATTATGTGTAATACCATCGTCAGGTAGATTTAAGGTGGAACACTGCTGGACTGGAGGACTGTCTGCAATGCCACACTGCAACCATTTTCACAACTGCATGGCCTTTTTGGGTTGGAGCTATCAAAGCAGGTACCCAGCAGCATTCATTTAAAATGTAAATCTACCAGCCAGCCATCACCCCATGGCAATGGGTTAAGATTCAGCACCAATTCAACACATCGGGTACAAACACACGGACTTTATAAGGGACCTCAGCTCCTTAGATTGGTTAAAAGGGAAATACTGGTATGCAAAAGATGGCAGCAGCAGCAGCCTTCAGTTCAGGAGGTTACCAACTTTAAGCTGCACAGTGCATCATGGTTTGGTGTGAGGGCAAGCTGACTATGGCTTCCCTGTTTTACTGTCTGTATTTACCTTTACTGCTGATCTTGTGCTTTGTTCCGAGTTTTCTTTGTACTATTATCTGATTTGTTTCTGTGCACATGGTATCCATATTTTCCTTTGCCCAGAATGCACCCCAAAACAAGCTGTTCATGCTCAGTGTGCCCTGCGATACATGTCCAAACAAGCTGTTTTCAGCTGTGTGCCCCCCAATGCACATCAAAACAAGTTGTTCTTAGCTCAGTGTGCCTCCCATATGCACATCAAAACAAGCTGTTCTTAGCTCAGTGTGCCACCCCAATGCACCTTGAAAGAAGATTTTCTCAGTACCTTAGTTGAAACAAGCTATTTTTCAGTTTAGTGTGCCCTCCTGAGCCAGATTATTTAAACAAGCATTTTTAAAAATCTTCTTCCCCATTCTTTAATACCAAAGATACTTGCATGAAAACAGAAACCTTTTTTGCCCTTATTGGCTAAATCGGTGGAAGAATTCAAAAGGGTATTGAACAAGCATATGGGACCGATTATCCGGGTGGAGGGCGGGGTCTGGCAGGGAGAGTGAGGTGTAGGGGAAAAAAGGGCAAACTACATGGGCCGGTATGGTCCTTTTCTGCCATCAGGCTTCTATGATTCTATGATCTGGTCCTGTTGTTTGTGTTCTAGGTTATAATATTCTGCCTGTGACATCACACTGTGGAAAATATGGTGATGTCACAAGCAGAGAATTACGTCTTCAGTGGCAGACAAATTGCAGGAAAAGAAATTCTGTGGGGATAAGATCCTTGTTTTCAGGCAACTATCCTTCGTAATGTAGAAAAAGGACAAATAAATACAGCCAATGTTTTAATAAAAAAGGGAATTCAATCTAAATATTATGTTTGTCATTTTTCCTTTGACTTCTCAGAAGCTCAAGTGAACACTGGGGTAGTGGCCAGTTAAACTCCTTCCATTTCTCTCCTCATAGTGTCAGACTGGCTTCTTTTGCGCTGAGTGCAGCCCCTCATTTTTAACAGCAGAAGCCTGAGTGTGAGGGCTGCACCTGTGGGGACCTAGTGGCAGCGCAGCCAGCCCCAGTAAAGTTTATTTGTTTTCTCATAGCAGCCATGAAATAATAACCATGACTACATGTGGTTATGATGATGATGAAATCTGCATAAGGCCCCAGAAGACCAGTCTGTTGGCATTGGCAATAATGCATTACCTCATTTGCATTAACCCTAAATGTAACAGTGTTTTTGTTGAAGCCATTTCTCATTCTTGTCTCTGAAGAGAATCGGTGCATGCTACTTGTTGGAGTAGTGACCGCTGTAGGGAGGTGGGCAGCTGGCAGTTACAGTGTCCTGGGGGTTGTGCTGACCAGTCATTAATCTTTCTCTAAGGCATTGCACAATTTACATAGATACAGAGTCACTGACGGCAGATAAGGGTCTATGGAATGGCCCACCCAGTCTGCCCATTTGAGCTTGTTACTTTAGTTCCTTCTATGTTTTAGTCTGTTGCTCCTTGCCCCCCTGACCTCCAGAATTCCTTTATGTCTACTCTCTATACCATGCATTCTTAAATCCTGCAACTGTTTCAGCCCCCAGCAGCAACAGAAAGAACTGCTAATTTAATGTTCTGAGACTGTAACTGTTATCTTGTCTGTTTTAACTTATTTTTTGCAATAGCCAAACAAAACATCAGCTCCCATTTTCTTTACACCTGATCCAGTATACACTGAGAATAACAAAGTCTGTTTCAAGGTAATCATCTTGCTTAATTGGCAATGTAGAAAAGAGGGTGACAGGGACTGCAATCTCTTGTAGTATGGATGGATCTGAGTTGAGAAGGGAGATAGCAAGCATTATCATAATGGAGCATCATCAGTCGTGAACATCATCAACAGGTATCAACATCTGGCTATCCAGCCAGGTTTGGGAGGGTTAGCGCAGACAAGTGGGTCTGGTTGGAGCA
Organism: Neoceratodus forsteri; assembly: GCA_016271365.2. Classification (NCBI taxonomy): domain Eukaryota; kingdom Metazoa; phylum Chordata; order Ceratodontiformes; family Ceratodontidae; genus Neoceratodus; species Neoceratodus forsteri. The sequence goes on along the minus strand of CM028130.1, from coordinate 249,461,653 downwards.
GTACAAGCACCAAGACATCGCAGCTGTCAAGTAGGATGAAGGAAATGGCTTGGTGGACTGGCAGGAAGGTACTGTAGTAGTCATTGTGGACTCCATAATTAGGGCAGTGCCTGGGTGAGGTAGAGGGGGCATTGTTTACTGAAACACTTGTTTTCTCAACTGGATTGATTGCAGTACTACGAGGTCAAGTGAGTTGCAAAGAACAGAGAGTATTTGGCAGGGTGCTGTAATGTGTAATTGGGTGTGTACTTTAAAGTCATAAACCTTTTAAGTGGCTCAGTCTCACAGAAAATTAGGATTTTGAAATTCAGAATGTCACAATGTTTTAATTGTCTGTTATGTGGCAGAAACGTAGACAATGTTGGCAAAAAAGGTCATTGATCCATCCACTCTAAAATAGCTCTTCCTGAATAGAGTATAACCTGATATGACCATGCCCAGCCCAGGTATGGTTTTCAGTGCACCCCATAGTTCAGTAATGGCCACAGGCCACATTCAAAATAAAACAGTAGTAGTCCAGGTTGCGTAGCGTCCACAGTGGAATTGTTCTTAAATCAGTTTGAATATTGTCAGTCCTCACCCTGTTTATGCATGGTCTGTCCCCTCCTGCGGTATGTTCCCAGGTTCTGTTCATGCAGCAGCACCTAGTGGGACTTAATGTGCTGCTGACACTTTGGATGACCAGTGTGAGATGCACAGTGAAGGCCCTGGGGTTTACCTGTGTTGATATGGCAAAAACAATGCTTTATTATATAGTGGGTAGACTGTATGGACCTCTTTGCCCTTTTCTACAGAAACAACCTAATAGTTATGTAATCTTACTGCATCCTATATCTTTCCCCTATATAAAGGGCAGCAGCACCAGAAGTGAGTGAGCACCGAGCAGTGCACCAGCTAGCCACTCCAGCCCAGCAGCAGCCAGTCAGCATCTGAGGGATGGAGGGGAGTCAAGTCAAGTCAGTGAGAGCAGCAGGCCAGCAGCAGGTGGTAACATAGCCCCCCCCCCACCAAGAGAGCCATCGGGCAGTAGCACTGCTCCCCAACCCTCCCAGCCAGTTAATCCAGACATGTCACCAGTTAAAGTAAAAAAAAAAAAAACACTTAAATGGTATTTCAACTCCTCTCCATACCTGGGGCCAGGGTCTAAACATGCAGACACCCACATTATGACACAAGGTGTTCTGATCCCATAGATTCCTGGTGGTGGTGGCTGGGTTGACCTCTGACCCCAGCCAATGGAACGGGGCTTTGACCCTGCCCTAGAACCCTGATGGTTAACCTCTGACCCCTGGGCCAGGGGGTGGGGCCTTGACCCCTTGGTCAGGGGGCAGGGCTTTGACCCCTGACCCCATAACAAATTTTACAAACCCGGCTCCTATGAACACAATGAGCCCTTTCATTGTTTGTCCAGTCATGTTTTCCTGCATTCCTTGTCATCTAATTGGAGTGGCATTGGCAAAACCTGTGAACATTGACTCACCTGCCCTGATAACCATGAAAAATCAGTGTTGCAGCATCAGTTCCAGTGATAGCACTGGGTAATGGAATACAGGTTAGAGACCAGCTATTAATAAGCTTGGTACATTTTGGTACCCAAGTGCAGTACTAAAGTGAATTTATATTGTAGAGGAGTGCCATTATTTGCACGAGATGCTAAACTGAGGTCCTGTCTGCCTTTTCTGGTGATTGCTGAGTTCAGTGTTAAAGATCCCACAACATTTCTTTTTTTTTCCAATTTAAAGTTTATTCATATATTTTCCACAATAAAAGGCAGTTTAAGTAACATTGACAAAGATTCTCTAATACAATGTGAAGGAATAACTGCCTAACCCACCCTACCCTCCCTTTACTGCAGTAACTCAACCTAGTAACTGTCAGTGCCAAGCTCCCTACTTAAAGTCTTACAAGAGCATGAAGCCTAAGATAGATTTAGCCTTGAACCAGAGAGAGTAATGAGTGAAGGGGATCCCAGATTTTAGTATATGCTGCCAATCTATTATGGAGACTAGCAATCACTTTTTCTGTGTGCAGATTGGACAAAATTTCTTTTACCCATTCCTGGACAGAGGGGGAGGACCTGTCTTTCCAGTGATGAAGAATAAGCTTCTTAGCCAATAAGGCAATCATAGAGATGTGGAACTTTCGTACCTTAACTCTGATAAAAGACAGGTCCCCCAACAGGCAAATCTCGGGAGTAAAGTATTCATGAAGGCCCAGCTGGGGGTCTAAGAAAGATTTGATTGAATCCCAAAAGGGGGAAATTTTGGGCAGGACCAAAACATGTGGAAAAGTGTACCCTCTTCCTGGAAACATTTATTGCACATGTTAGAGTTCAGGTAGCCCTACCTATGTAATTTGGCCAGGGTATAATACAAGTTATGCAAGATATGGTATTGCATGAGGCGCAGTCTGTCCTGAGAAATAAATTTATGACATGAACTCCAGAGAGAGTGCCAATCCAAATAAAGTTGAGGGAAAAAATTATTCCAGAATCTTGAAGGCCCAAATGGACCCCCATACTTTTTATGAAACAAAATCTGATATAATTTAGAGATTACATCAGAAGAACCAGAGAGTGGGGAAACCTCGGGTATCAGAGAAGAGATGGTCTGGAATGGAGAAGTGTTACCAAAGGTAATTACAAGCAAATGCTTTAATTGTAAAGCTTTAAAATGGAAAGAGACCGGGATGAGAAATTTCTTAATCATATCTTCCACTGATAACCAATGCCCCTTTCCATCCGTAAAAGAAAGAAGCTTCCCCTCTCCCAGTTGAGGCAACCAGTGACGGGAACTCTGATTCCTATTTATAGTAAATGATGGAGAGCTCCAAATAGACTGGACCATGTCCAAATGAGGGGAATATTGTAAAAAGGAACACATTTGAGAATAAACCTTTAAAGAGGTCATTATTATGGGGCACTCTTCGATCATACGCACTTGGGAAAACTTAAAGAAAAATAATGCAAGAGGGTCAAAATTTTTGGCCTTAATTGCATCCAGTTCTATTTTAAGCCAAACTGGTTGTTCTTCTTCTGGGCTGGGAGATACCCATCTCAAGCATTTTGCAAGGTGACTAGCCCAGTGATATATGGCCAGATGGGGAATTCGCAACCCCCCCCCAGTTTCGGGGCTGCCAATTTATGATAAGCCAAACGAGGATGTCTGTCGGCCCAGATAAATCTAGTGAATACTCCATGTGTCTTTTTAAACCAGAGTAAAGGAATAAAGTTGTTAAGGAGAGATAATGGGTAGAAGATTCAAAGAAATATGTTCATCTTAATTATGTTAATCCGGCCCCATAGAGAAATAGGAAGTTTAGCCCACCTCTCAAGTTCATGAGTAATCACTTGCAATGGGAATCCAGATTTTCTTTAAACCATGTTACAGGGTTACGAGAAAGTTTAATACCCAAGTACTTAAATGACCTAGAAGTCCAGCATAAACCAAAAGGGCTAATGTCACTTTTGAAAACATTGTGGTTTAATGGAAAAAATAGGGATTTACTAGCATTCAATTTGCAATTGGACAAGTCACTAAATCTTGCTATTTCCCTTAGCAAAGCCGGAACTGAGGATACAGGATGAGACAAGTGTATTAACAGGTCGTCCGCATATGCAGTGACTTTAATTTCGTGTTGCCCAATTCTCACACCTTGTATAGAAACATTGCTGAGAATCTTTTGAATAAGAGGTTCCAGATATAAATTAAATAACAGAGGAGATAGGGGGCACCCTTGCCTAGTACCTGAATGAAGTGAAAAGGGCTTAGAGAATGCCCCATTCACAGAGATTCTTGCAGTGGGATTTTTATAAAGTGTGGCAATCCAGGAAATAAACAGAGAGGGAAAATGAAAAGCCTCCAGAGCTCAGAACAAAAAGTACCAGTTCACATGATCAAATGCCTTCTCGGCATCCTGGGAGACCAAGCCTGCAGGGAAATCAGCATCCCTGGTAGCCGAGAAGACATGTAACAAGGTGCATAAGTGATCAGAGGATGAACGCCCTTTCATAAATCCTACCTGGTTAATACCTATTAACTCAGGAAGAACTACCGTTAGCCTATTAGCTAATATTTTGGAGATAACTTTAATATCCTGATTTAAAAGTGAGATAGGTCTATAACTTTGAACCAGCTCAAAGTCTTTATCAGGTTTGGGGAGCAGAACAATCAAAGCCTCATAGAGGTGTGAATCTCTTTCCACCCCAGCTAAAATATGCTGAAATAAATGGCCAAGTGTTGGTAACGGAAGGTCCCGGAAGACTTTATAGAATAAGGAGGAGAATCCATCAGGGCCTAGGACCTTATCTGCTGGTAGTTCACCAATAACATTGGCAATTTCTTCCTGAGAAATAGGAACAACCAGTAAATCTCTGTATCGATCAGAGAGAGAGGGCAAATGAGAGTCTTTTAAGTAACTCTCTATATCCTCAGGGCAAGGGGGGGCTCCATGTAACTGTACAAGTTTGTATAGTAACTGGCAAATTCTTGAACTATTTCAGTGGAAGATACTTTTAAAGATCCATCAGCCTTTGCCCTGATAGGAGGGATAAATCTCATTGATTCCTGTTGCTTAAAATGCAGTGCCAGTAGGCGTCCCGCCTTTTCCCCCTGATCAGTGTAACTAGCCCTTGTACAGATAATAGCTAATTCTGCTTTGTCTCGAAGTAACTCCAAGTATCTATCTTTCAGCACTAGAAGTTTTCTCACATCCTCATCTAGAGGATTAATCGAGAAATTAACTTCAAGAGATCTAATCTGGGATAATAAGGATTTTAATTCCTTCTCCTGTGCCCTTTTCCTACCAACCGCCATACTGATAAGGATCCCTCTCATGAAGGCCTTAAAGGCCCCCCACAAAATATCTAGCTTTGCACTATCTAACAGGTTAGATGAAAAAAAGGATTCTATTTGCTTCTTTATAAGTTTACAGTATTTAACATCCTTAAGAAGTTGGTCATTAAGTTTCCATCTGGTTTCCCTGTTAGGTAAATTGAGCAGTATCAAATTGCATACTACTAATGAATGATCAGAGATTGGGCCAGGTTGAATCGAGGAGGTCTTAACCCCGGGTAATAGGCACTGAGAAATGAGTATGTAATCAATGCGGGACTGCAAACCGTGTGTCATAGACCTGAAGGTAAACTCCCTAGAATCAGGATGTAAAACACTCCGGACATCACAGAGCCCGTATTGGTCCAATAAATCATTAAACGCCTTCTGCCCGGGAGTGGCCCCTCCCAGATCTCTACCTAATCTATCTAAATTAGGCTTGAGCACTTGGTTAAAGTCTCCCCCTAAAATAATCCTAATGGGAAGCATTGGAAGAATGATAGATATAAGTCTCATAAAAAATCCTGGGTCGTCCAAATTGGGGCCATAAATACTGCCCAATAATATTGGAACAGACCAGAGAGTACCTTTAACAAGGGTAAACCTTCCCTCAGGATCTTTAATAACCTGTGTAGAAATGAAAGGAATACCCCTGTTAATCATGTGCATGACCCCACAACTATTTGTAGATCCCTGAGGGCTGTAAATCGATCCCACCTGCTGCCTCCTTAACTGTAAATTTTCCACTTCTAATAAATGCGTTTCTTGTAAAAAAGTTATGTGAGAGCTGAGTAAACTTAAATGTTTGAGAACCTGATATTTTTTATGCTTCTTTCTAATCCCCTTAACATTCCAAGTTGCAGAGGTTATCTCATTAGCCATCCAGTAATAGTAGTTGAACTTGAAAAATTCAGCTCAGCACATGGGGCACATATCCCCTGTAACCATACCCCCAGGGTTACTGCAGTAAAACCCACCCTCCTCCCTAACCCCCCCAAGTTTAAATCCCTCTCATCTCCCTACTCCCACCCCCAACAATACCCCATAACCCCCCCACCCTCTAAACTGTCACAGCCGATGTTCAGCACAGTACTGGTGCTTTTCCTTCTTTTCCCACCCCCCGATAATATCCCCTATTACTAGAGACTATTACATTCAAATATCTTCTTATTGAGAACAAAACAGTGCTGATTATTCCCAAAAAAGAGAGAACGATCCTGGGCTTTCACCACAATCCCACTGAAGTATGAACTTGTAGGGAGCCTATTTGAAAGGGGCCTCAATGATATCCATGCACAACCCAGGTGATCATGGAAACTCAAACGGAACCGAGGAAGAAAGCAGAAGCCGTACTTGCCTCGCGAGGCGACCCTAGAAAAACCAAAACCAGACCAGGAACCCAGTGAGGGGGATTTACCGGCAGCACAGATTGAGAACGGGAATCAGGAAAAAGAAAAATTGTAATCACACCACTGGAGGGGAAGGCGTACTAAGCGCCTCTACCCAGAAATAACCCGCCTCCAAATGCACAGGCTCTCCATATGAGAATTAACAATTCTGCACTCAGATCAAGTGATAAGCATCAGTTAAAGCCTCCTCGAATTGAGGACTGCATCCTCGCGAATCACCAATGCTTGGAACGCCCTCTAGTGACCAGTTCCTGGTCATAACCAGGTGAGAATTAATGATAGAGAAAGCCCAAGACCATCCTAATACCAATCCAGATGAAAAAGCTGCAAATCTGAATCACAACAAAGTTAACTCCCCTCTCAGCTATGTTTATCACACAAAAACTACTAAAGCTTGATATATAGATCCCCCCATAATCAGGCCCGGGATCCCAAGTGTCCCTTGCTCCAAATCAGCGTGGGCCCTCTGCAAATGGAGAAAAGAAAACTGGAAGCCAGCACGGCCTGCGATGATCCTCCCAGTCCAAACCAACAGGGGAAATTTTCCCACATCTTCGCACTAAATGGTTTCCCACAAGAGGAGAAAACAAGAGTTCCAGCTCTCCACTTCATGTATCTCTCCATACTACGAGCACAACATCTCAGGGATCCTTAAATAGTTCTGGCAGCGTAGACTTAAGGCTCATCAGAGCCGCTGCAGGATTGTTGTAGTTTAACCAGGATCTGTTTATTAGAATCTGTAGCCTGGCCGGGTATCCCATCCTGAACTTCATGCCTGCTGCAATTATCTTGGAAACAATAGGGTGGAACGCTTTACGTTTCATGCGAACCGAGCCCGGCAAATCTTGTGAAATTCTCAGCTTCATATTTTCCCAGCGAACCTCTTGCAAAGCTCGTACTTTCTGCAGAAAGTGCTGCCTCTCCAAATAGTTCAAAAACCGGCAGATGATGGGGCGGGGGGATCCCCCGGGGAAGGTTTAGGCCGTAGGGACCTGTGAGCTTGCTCTATGATACAGCCACGGCCAAAAGGAGATGGGCCGGCTACCCACTCTTCCAGCTTCTGGACAAATGCCACAACATGTTGGCCTTCCTCTCCCTCCGGTAGCCCGAGAATCACAACGTTGTTTCTACAGCTCCGGCCCTCTAGATCTTCGAGCTTGGATTCAAAACAAGATCATTTCTGACGCATAGAGACCAGATCAGGATCGAGACTTCCAAGCTTTTTCTCTATAGAGACTATTCGAGCTGTATTATCGGAAACAGATAGCGAGACTTCATCCAATTTTCTGGAAAGAGATTTCAGATCCATTGCCATTTCTTTCGTTTCCTCACTAAAGGGCTTAAATTCATTAAGGAACCTGGGAAGCGTTAAGGGTTCCTGCTCACCAAATTGACTCAGATGATCAGGCCCAGGCCCACCTGAAGCCCTGGATTTTTTAGAGGCCTTTTTGGGAGTAGCTGGGGGGGGTATGCTTCTGTAGGGCTTTCTTCATGTAAGCCTCCATCCGCCGAAATTACACTCAAACCAGACCTCCAAAGCATTTAGACAGCACTGAATCACAAAAACAGGAGAAATTAAGAAGTTTGGACATCCAAAAAAGATGATTTAGTGATCGGGAGGCAGGAGTGTCTTGAAGGAGCTTCTACTCAGCACTCTGCATCACGTGATCTCCCCCCACAACACTTCTTGAAAAGAGTAGATAATATTTAATAAAAACATTTTTATTATAAATAAAATAATACTCTATTCAAAAAATTACTCACACAGTCATATTTCCCAACACCAACATGATAGAAAATATTACAGTATGAATGTCTGAAAAATAATGCACCAGGTTTTTCATCTTACTCATAACCAGACAGATATTCAAAAGTGAAGCCAATAACCATTCCTCCATAACACACTCAGACTAGAGATGTGTGAAGTCCACAAAATTTGCTCTGTGGATTATTTTGTGAAAGGTGCTCAATTCGCAAAGTGCAATTTGTGAAATTCTCTAATTCATGGAGTGAGGATTGACCCCAAATTGTGGAATTTTGCTGGCAAAATTCCACACTTCATGGAAAAGACTTGGGGCAGGATTCAAAATGTGGTTTGGGACTAAGTCCCACTTTGCAACCCCAGTGGCGCTTTGAAATCGCCGCAGCTGTGGAGCTCCCGATTCACAGCAGCAGCAGTTGTGGAGGGTGTTACGGCTGGTCCCACTGTCTGTAGCAGCCTCCTGCAGCTGCAGTGCTGTCCCTCGCAACAGCACCCGAAATCTGCCGTAATCCGTGGAGCCAGTTGTAATCCTGCTCCACCTTTGAGAATACCCACAGTTGCGGGAAACCTGCAGATCTGCAAGTGAAAACCCACTTGCGCATGTGGTTTACCCTCAACTGTGGGATGTTCAGGAGTTTCATGAATCCTGCTGCTGGTGTCTACTAGACTCTAGTTTAAAAAAGAATATATAATCATGAATTAAATCCCTGGTCTCTAGTGGACCTCCCCCACCACTGATTGCCTTCCCAAATGTAAAAAAAATACATAGATTAAATCCCTGGTGTCTAGTGACCCCTTCCCCACCAATCCCTGGCCACAATGTCAAAAAAAATAATGTAATCAGCAATTTAATCACTGGTGTCTAGTGGACCCCCACCGATCACAGGCCCAATGTAAAAAAAATATATAATCATTCATGAATTAAATCCATGGTGTCTGGTGGGGGGTCCATGGTGTCTGGTGGGCCCCCCCCCGATCACTGGCCCCAATGTAAAAAAATATAATCATTAATTAAATATCTGGTGTCTAGTGGTCCCCACCCCCTCACCGATTGTCAGCCCCAATGTAAAAAAAATAAAAAAATTGATTTAATCCCTCATGTCAAGTGGACCCCCCTTCCACCCCATCAGTTAGTGACCCCCCCAACCTGCACCCCTCCACCTCAACCCTGAGCGGGTGACCAACACAGCCCTCCACTCTCCACCATGGCTGACTGCCTGACTGACCTGGAATGAATGAGAGCATGCTTGTAGGGAGTGGAGGGCTGTGCTGGTTGCCCGTTCAGAGTCAGGGTGGGGCACCAGGGATGTGGGGGACTCTCAGTTAGTAACTTCTCCTTGCTTTGTTTTTTTTTAAGTGCAATTTGCACTTAAAAAAACAGAAGCATGGCAAAGTTACAAATGGCAAATTGCGATTTTACAGGACAACTTCGCATATTGATCCACAGAGGTGAATTTGGCAACTTCACCCAAAATCTGAGGGCAAAGTAAAACTTCACTGCATCTCTGTCTTAGGCCCCCATATTCAGAGCCATCTGGTTGCATGCATAAAAAGGTGTACCACATGAAAAAATAGTGCCGGCCAGCTCTGGTACCATATTCAAACAGACAGCACTGTCTGAATCAACCATGCAATCTGCTTGAATATCGGACCCTTGTAGTGCAGCACACAGCAAGTGGTCACCATTTTCGGCACTGCGCTACCAAGGTATGGGGTTGAAGACTAGCATGGTGCTCACTGGTTAGTGCCGTGGCCCCCATGGGTGATATTCAGCCCAAACATGCAGATGAGCTCATTAGTCATGCATGGTGCTAAAGTACCATTTGCATGCCCATAATGGGCTCATCTGCATGTGAGCACCCTGCCCAAGTGCATGCCCCCCCCAGCCCTGATCTGCGTCAGAATAATATAAAAATCCCCTTTTCCATGGTAGTCTAGTGATCCCTCCTCCCCGAGCCCATAACTTCATAATAATTTAAAAAAAAACCTCCTTCTTCCCTGGTAGTCTAGTGGTCCCCCCTTCCTGTGCCCCAATCTTCATAATAATAAAAAAAAAAATTCCTTCTTCTCTGCTAGTCTAGTTGTCCCTACTTTCTGAGCCCTAATCTTCATAATAATAATAAAAAAATCCATTTCCCCCTGGTAGTCTAATGGTCCCCCATTCCTGAGCATAGGCGCCAACTACAGGGAGGCTGAGGGGCTGAAGCCCCCCCCCGGGAACTTGAAGTGGGGGCTCTGATGTCTGATCAGAATTGTTTTTTTTTTTTTTACTTTTTCAAGTTCTCTGACTACTCACTGACTCAGCCTGTTGTTTCAGGAGCGGGGATGAGGCCCAGTGCAAGGTGTCAACTCCACTGTCCACAGACATGACTCCTCGCATGAGTGACTGTGCAGTGTGCCAGACAGTAATTAATGAATTATGTAATCCTCAATCCCAGCTTTTTTTATCTGCCAAGACTGCCATTGGTGAACGGGTTGGTGGTGCTGGTGTGTGCAGTCCAGCCATGTGGCTCAGCATGCCGTGAAGTACACATGTGCTGTGGTGCCTCTGACGTTGTGTGCTGCTGTTCTTTTAGCACCAGATCCACCATTTTAGTCCTCCATGGCAGCAGGCATGGGCAGGTTAATTTTGTGGCAGTGGACTGGAAGGACTGCGGGTGCCTAGAATAATTATCAGACATTCAGACTCTGTAGTGGCATGTGTGTGGGCTAGGAGCCATTAAGTACAGTCATCAGGCTGATAGTGGTAGAATTGGGGGGCTGGCTGCCTCAAAAAATTAGCATTGACCTGGGTACCTGGCTGTCTGTGCTGTGAGGAGCAGAGTGAGAGTCGACTCAAGTGTGAGAATTGACGTAGCGGTGGCGTAGTGAAGAGAAGAACAGAACAGAGAAGTGAAGAAGACTGGGAAAGACTGAAAAGGTCAGAAGGAGGAAGGAAGGAAGGAGATGATGACCTCAGGCTCTCCCTCCCAATCTATTCCTCCCTGCTCTGAGACTGCCTGATTTTTTTACTCCCTGGCCAGAAACAGTAATGGACCCAGTCGGTCTCCTGTCTCCCACATTGGACTTAGTTTGGCTGGCTGTGTGGGCTGGGTGGCCAGGTAAGTGTTGAGTGCATATTGTGTTGACCCTGTGGTGTTGGTGTGGGTCGACCTGCCTGCCTGATGGGGGTTTGAACACTGTGAGGCTGAGCCAAGGATAAGCATATGGAATGGAATATGGAAAGTCAGAGCTCACCGACCGATCACACTGTATTTCTTAAAGAAATACAGTGGGGTCCACTTGGTCAGTGAGCTCAGTTGCCTCAGAACAGTCTGCTGTCTTGAGTGGTGGGCCTGGGGGATCAGGATAGTATGGATTTGCAGTTTGGGGGGGGTGTACAATGCCCAAGTGGAATGGGACCAAAAAATATCAGTTCAAATCCTCTAGTAGTTTAACAATACCCGCTATTTGTACTGTGCAGAATTTAAATTGTACTAGGGGATGAGGATTGAATAACTTAAGGTCAAGGAGCTAAATCTGGTGGGGAGGCTGCTGAAGATTTGGGTGTTGGAAGGGGACACACAACACCCACATCTTCAGCCACCACCACCCACCCAACACTCTGTGTTAGTTAATGCACAAGACAGGAACAGAACATGATTATTTCGCTCCTTGACCTTAGTTACACTCACTTATCCCTTAGTCAGTGTTGTTATTTGGGCATGGTCCGGGGGGGGGGCAGTCAACTTGAGGTGTGGCGCCCTAGTTCAAATTCAAATTGGCTGGAAAGAGGAGCTCCAACCAGTGTACTTTCTCTTTAGTTAGATATTTATTACCTTTTGGGTCCCATCCCCCTCGAAAATGGGCATTTCATTTGATGTTCTGAAGCTTATTACCATACCTAAAAATCTTAATGTTAAAAAAGTAACAAAAATGTTGTGCCTATATATGGTCATGGTCATGATATGAAATGTAGTTATACTAGTTACCTTTTCTGGCACTGCACCAAGGTCCAAGCAGAGAAATAAACTTGGGGAAGTTAGCCAATCAGAAATGAGGATTGCCCATTTACTAAAATGGTTGTTATGCATGGAATTCCATGGCTGGAATTTGCTTGTTCTGCTGCACTTATGAGTTGTGACATCATTATGTTGTTCTGAGTATTGGGTGTGTGTTATGTTGTCATGGAGAGGGTGGTGGATGCATGGAACTGCCTTCCTAGGGAGGTAGTGGACTCAAAAACAGTGGAGGAATTCAAGAATGCATGGGACAGACATAAGGCAATTCTAGTGGTGGGGGGGGTAGGAGGAAGTAGGCTGTTGATTAACTAGGATCTGCAGCCTATGCATTAGGTAGGGAAATGGACAGACGAGGTGGGCCAAGCGGTTCTTATCTGCCGTCAAATTCTATGTTTCTATGTTTCTGTTGAAGACTACAGTACAGATGTCACTACTACAGTAGGACAGCATGGAATACTGCCACATAGACAGTTGCTTTCCTTTATCCAATTAGTCTGGAAGTAGTTTTATTTTAACTTGAACTTGCAGAAACATCTGCAGCTCACTGTGTCAGTAATTTGAGCCTGCCATCAACCCTCGAGTGCCTCCCAACCACCAGTTCACTGATGTGTTGTGTTGTCTGAAATGGGCATGGATGCACATACACCATAAAAGATAATGTATGGGCATCCCTACACAGACAAGCCTGTGTCTTCATCTTGAGTTTTGTATGGCAACCGCTGAACCTCTTGAGCTTTGCTCTCAAGGTTCCTGATTGCCATATAAAAATCTCTTGAATCTTTCAATGCAGACACAGGCCTGTTGTGTATGGCCGCCCATACATTATTCTTTAGGGAACACAAATAGAATTAACTCCCCTTCTGACCCATCTGTCTTCCCTGTGCTTGAGTAGTTCAGTTGGCTAAGCTTGGCTGCCTGCTATGAAAGTTTATATCAAATTGAGGTCTCTATTTTGATTCCGAAGATACTAAATGGCAAATACTGCTGGTAGATTTTTTGTTGGGTTACTAAGATTTTCCTGCAAAGGAACACTGTCAACCTTTTTTGCATCATATTATTTTTTAGGTAAAAATCTGCATAATACATTTCATGATTGCTTACTATATAATCCATTGATGTTGCTGGTGGTTTTATCTGTCTCCTTGCTTATTAGAACTGAAATGCATGGTAATGTATAGCTATGCCCATCTTTGTTTTGCAGTAAATCATTGAGCTACTCTTAGTGCACACTTCCTGAAACTTAGAATCACTCTTAAACAGTGCAGCCACACATGACACAATAGTGTCCTCTACTCTCACTGCATAGTGAGTGGCTAAATTGTGTTAGAGGTGTTCCTGAGTCCAGGAAAGATGCAATGGGAGCTGGTCAAGCAACGTAAACAAATATTTTTGGTATGGTAACAACACCACTTTGCTGGGCAGTCAGTTTCACTTTTTAAAGAGATCTGAATAAAACTACCTGCTGCATCATCAGTCTCTACAGAATGTGAAGAACCGTAATGTGTTTTTTAAGCTAGACACACTTTGAGGCCTAAAGGGTTGACAGTATCCCTTTTATTAGCCCTGTGGGCTTGTAAAGAGAAGGTAACATTTCAATAAATATACCAGCTGAATCAGTGGAAAAGTTTGTGGGGCTGGCTGATTTTATCAGTAGCCCCTGCGGGATAGTGGCTGAGCCTCTAAACTTATTTTGACCCCTGAGAATAGCAGTACTATAGCAGCATGTGAAATTCCAGCTAGGAAATATAAACCAAAGCTGCTAGGCTTGCAAACAGTGGCATCTGGGCTGTTTGACTGGAGACAACCTTAGGACCCCACCCTCCATCCTGATGGCTACTCTATCTTAACCCTGTCATTAGAAGAAGTAAGCTGAACTACAGTAATGCAGACAAATTTGTGTACCATTCTACAATTTCAGTTGTGGTGTTTATACTGTGTGATCTATTACATATAACCCTCAAAATGCTCCACAGAACAGCAAAAAAACCAGAGCTTCTTGGGGTCCTGTGGCCCTCAGACCCCCAGCCATTAGATGAGCCCCCCGTGGAGAAACAAAAGTTGGCTCCTATGTCCCTGAGCCCTGATCTTTATAATAATAAAAAAAAAATCAATTTTCCTTTGTAGACTACTGATCCCCCTCCCTGAGCCCCAATCTTAAAAATAATAAAAATAAAACTCCTTCTTCCCTGGTAGTCTAGTGGTCCCTCCTCCCCGAGCCCCAATCTTCATAATAATAAAAGAAAACTCCATTTTCCATGGTAGTCTAGTGGTCCCCCCTCTCCGACCCCCGATCTTCATAATAATAAAAAAAAACCTCCTTCTTCCTTGTTAGTCTAGGAGACCCCTCCCCGAGCCCTTATCTTCATAATAATTAAAAAATCCATTTTCCCTGGTAGTGCAGTTGTTCCCCCTCCATGAGCCCTGATCTGTGTGTGAATAATACAATCCCTGGTAGTCTAGTGGCCCTCACAGCCCTGATCCCATCCATAAATAGCCCCATAAACCCAGTAGTGCAGCAGTCCAACCTCCCTAACCCTGATCTGCCCATAAAATTGGTCTTTCCAAGCTGTCCCTGGTGGGCTAGTGGCCAACCACCCCAGTAGGCAGTGACCCACCACCCTGCTCCTCCACAACCCAACCCTGTGACTGGCACAGCCTTCCTCACAGTGCCACAGCCAGCTGCCAACTGAACTGCAGTGGAGCACGTACAGTATACAGTACATGCTCATTGATTGACATCAACATTTGTTGACAGTGACAAACTTTAGAAACAGTTTTATCAATATATGGCTTGCAAGTCAAAAATTAAACCAAGATACTTAAATTCATTAAAAGCCCCAAAGGTTGGTTTCTCAGAAGCATTGAAATGGAAAAACCCATTGAAGAGTGTTGAGACCCAACAGCATTGCTTACATCTTCTTACTATTTGAAAGTAGTAAATGATCCGAAAACCATTTACCACTTTATCAAAGTCACATTGAAGAGCTGTGGTAAGGGAAGAAGGAGAATTACAAGCCATGAAAAGCACCGTGTCATCAACATAAAGTCTAACAGAACAGGAATCTGTAAACAGAAAAATATATATATATTAAACCAAATAGGACCAAGGCTAGACCCCTGTGGAACCTCTGAGGAAACAGGAAGAGGAGATGAAAGACAGTCGTTCCAAGAAACCAACTGCATTTGACCATGTAAATCAGAAGAAAACTTAGTGACATTTGAAGAAAAAACATACAAAGACGAATTAGTTAAAAGCAAAGAGTGACTGATCACATCAAACGCTTTCAAGAGCTCAATAAACACTGATCCCAAAAGACACCCCTTGCCCTGTGTCAGAGAAACAAAATCAAGAAAGTCAATCAGTGCTGTTTGGGAAGAACATTTGGGCATGAAACCTGATTAAAAACTGGAGAGAGTATTGTAACTTTCTAAAAATCATTTATCTGAGATAGGAATATGTTTTCCAAGAAATTACAAATTATGGGAAGCAGGAAGACTGGGTGATATCTACCAAAGTATTCCTCCCCTTGTGGAAAGGGATAACTACATACTGGCCCCCATATTCAGAATGGGGGGATGCATGGCAGATCTAGATGCGCCACCCAAAAAGTTGCTCTGGCGCAACCAAATGTTATATTCAGACAAGATGCTCAATCCCAACGAATCGCGCATCCTGTTTGAATATAGCAACTTGGGCAGGTAGTGCAAATGGGGGGTGGCCAACAATGTGCCCGGTGCATCCCGGGAATGGGCTGAATACTGCCAATGGGGGATGCACCAGTGCATTCCAAATGCACTGCACCCCCAAAAGCAATATTCAGTCTGGAAATGCAAATTAGCCCATTAGGCATGCAGGGAGCAAACGGCCCTCATGTATGGGCATTATGGGCTCATTTGCATATCTGCACGGGCCATGATGTGCCGGGTCTGTCTGTTTCCCCCCTCCATTCCCAGTGCCCATCCTTGTAAAATAAGAGCAAGCCTCCCCTCATTTCATAGTGCAGGGTACCCCCCCTTCCTGCCAGGTGCCCGTCCCAGTACTACAGCATGATACACAACCCTTTTCCTTACAGTAGTGTCCCCCCACCCTGGTACCCCAATCCTCATACGTAACAGAAACCCATGCCATAATCATAGCATATTGCTGCATTCTTTTCCATAGTGTAGCAGCCCCTCATTCCCCCAGCCCGGTAGATATGACCTCCTCCCCACACACACCCCCTCCACCTATGCTGGCAACTGGCAAAGCCCACCACACCCTGCCACAGCCAGCCACTGACTGTCCTGCTCACAATCACTGTACTGTACAGAGTGCAAGCCCATTGTTGGTCTCTAACTCTGTACAGTACAGTGATTGTGAGCTGGACATTTGTCAGCTGACCGTGGCAGGGTATGGTAGGCTGAGCTAGTCACAGGCACGGGTGGTGAGGGTGGTGCAGGGAGGGTGTC
This sequence comes from Neoceratodus forsteri, assembly GCA_016271365.2. Taxonomy (NCBI): domain Eukaryota; kingdom Metazoa; phylum Chordata; order Ceratodontiformes; family Ceratodontidae; genus Neoceratodus; species Neoceratodus forsteri. The sequence continues at coordinate 249,445,200 of CM028130.1, read as the reverse complement.
ATGCCTACTGGGGTGGGGGGCTGCTACACTATAGAAAAGAATGCGGCAGGGGATCATATATAAAAATTGGATTCTGGATTGGGTATGGGGTGGGGATGTACAATATCTATGGTTATGGGTGGTTTCTCTTATGTACAAGGATTGGGATACTGGGGTGGGGGACACTACTCCATGTAAAGGGGTGTATCATGCTGTAGTACTGGAATGGGCACCAGGCAGGGCAGTACCCTACACTATGGAACTGGGGGGGGGGCTTGCTATTCTTTACTAGGGATGGGCATTGGGATGGGTGGGGTACCATACCTCTCAACCATTTGTCACTGACATGTGGGACATGGACAATCTTGGACATGCACAATGAGGAAAATGTGGGACACAGACCCTTGGAGAGAGGGGCACTTCCACAAACATGGAGATGCAAGCTCAGGACACTGTGCAAACCATAATCTGTACTTGTACACAGTTTGTGTCTGATTTACTATTTTGGATATTATGTATTTCTGCTGAAGTGTCTGCTTTTACAGCACATCCTCTGTGTGGGCAGCACCTTTTCCATGTGGGATGGATGGAGATGGAGCAATCTTAAGGGGCAATATGAGGGGTGTCCCTCATAATGATGGACAGTTCAGGGGTATGGGGGTACCGTACACTATGGAACAGGGATTATTTCTTGCATGGGCAGCGCAGAATGTGACTGTGGGTACCAGTGGGCTGTGGGAGCTGGCAGGCAGCTGTGCTGCTGTGTGCACCTCAGCAGCCTGCTTGAGAGTGGCTAGAAGTTAGGCATGCTTTTTCCATGCCTAACTTTGTGCTGCTCATCTCTTACACTTGTGCACCCATCTCTTCTAAATATTCCATTTTGCAAGATATTCATGGGCATGCCCCCTCAACTTGAGCTGCATACATTAACTTTGGGCCATGGCCCATCTTGATTTGGGCAGCCCATCTCCCTCCTTTGAATATGGGAGTTTGGAGCAATTTTTGAGATGGGTGGCTCATTTCAATTTTTTTCGGTGATGCGCCACTCATCTCTCTTGAAAATGTGGCTCACTGTTTCTAGGCAGTGAGAAAAGTTTGCATAGTGAGTAATAAAATAAATATAAAGGTGAAGGAAGGGGCCATGATGTCAGCACAGCATTTTAGTAAAACTTTCTCTAACCTGTCAACCCCTTGGCAGTGTCCTCTTGCAGGTAGCGTAACAATTTTGTTACATCCTCAGTTTATATAGACCTAAAATCTAGGTCTTGAGAAAGGAAACACTGCAAGGAGATCATAATGCAGACCAACAGAAGATAAACCAGATTTTTTTAGCAGTGTAGCAGGGATATCAGTGAAAAAAGGAATTAAACATGGCACAGACACCCTACTGCAGTAAGAGTAAATGTTGGAACCAGCATAAGACACATTTGTAGTAACAGACTCCGAGGTCCTCTTCCAGACAGAATCTACTATATGCTGAAATGTTTCAGGATTATTTCTGGCAGTCACTAAATTGCTTTGAAAAAGGCTGATTTGGAGTTCCAAATAATAGAATCACAGTAATTATAAAAATTTCAGAAAAAATTGTTAGGATTCAGAAGAATCCAGTTTTTTGACCTTGTGATATATTTTGTCCCAAGACTTCAGCTGGGTAAGAATAAAGGGAGTAACTCAAGGGACATGTTAACATACTAACATACTAAATGCCAGCAGAATAGGCCTAGTGGTCTATCATGTCTGCTCGGTAGCAGCCCCCTACTGGGTGCTTGCTATGCCGCCCCCACACCCCCAGAGAGGGACTTCCATGGCTTCAGTTTCACCTGTACCTGTCCCACCCCTCTTGAAACCCTTCACTGTTCCCTCTTACATCAGCCTCCTGAACAGTGCATTCCATGGCTCCATCACTCTCTCAGTGAAGTAGTGTCTCCTACGCTACCTCCCTGTAATTTCCCCTCTCCAGTTTCCACTCGTGCCCCCTGGTCCCCCCCCTTCAGGGGTCAACCTTAACCTTTTTTTGCACTAGCCAGCAGGGCAAGTTGATTCAAAATTGCACTAGCCAGCAGATGGTTGCACTAGCCCTTATTTATAATTGAAAATTTTGATCACTTATACAGGAAACAATGAAAGCAAAGCCAAGAAATACTCTGATTATTATACATTTATCCTGCTCCCACTTTGCTTCCAGCTCCCCAGCAGAAAAAAAAGACTGCAGTGCCATCACTGACAGTGAGATCCCCCACTGTTTTGTACCGTAGCCTCCTTTCTTCATCTTTCTGCCCCCCCCACACCAATCAGAGAGAGGATATCAAAACAGCAAATGTTCAATCAAGCAGTCATAGCTCTGCTCACACAATAGCTGACATCATCAGGCACCCTCACCACACTGTCACCACCACAAACAGGGCAATGAACGGAGTCAGGCAGAGAAAGACACTCTCGGTCCCCACCCTATAATCAACTAGAAACCTGCACTTCTGAAAGTTTTTGTACAGTCTCAAGTGAGCCAGGACACATCTAAGAGGTTTTTGGGGTGGGGGCTCGACAAACCTAAGATGCTTGGGGAAATAGAAAACAATGACATTTTTATTTGTAAAAGCATTGATTTTAATATGCTCTGCCCCAACAATAACATATTTTGCTTTAACATTGTCCTTTATTCAGCCCAAGGGAAACAGTACACGGGCATAACACTATACTATTTCTGTAAAGGATGATCTATGCATCCCAGGAATGCCTATTTCAAGGTTTCAAATTATGTATTTTTTCAAGGTTTATTTTTGTACCATACATGATCCAAAGCTTTGTTTTTAGGCTAAAAGGACATGCTGAGTGGGATAAGGGTGGAACTGTATGGATGGTGATGGCTGGCATGATCCATTTAGAAGAGCTGAGGACCCCCTACAGTTTCCAGTAATGGCAGCTATGGATCTATGGATGGTCACTTCACAGTCTGGTCTGCAGTGGTGTCCAGGGAAAGAACAGAGTTAAGAGATTTAGAGGGGAGAGGGAAGTTGTGGTGAGGCTGAGATAAAACCCACCACCTGCAGGGCTGATCCTGTATACCACTTTGCATTTTATTACTGAAATGTTGGATACAAACACTCAAAATGAGGGGCACTCATCTTAATAATATTGGACAAATTTTTAGACATAGACACATTCAGAAAATTGGAACCTAGTGATTTAACAGCACTCTACCCTTGATCACACCCTAGACACTAGCTGAAAGTCTTAACAGTGGAGTGATTATGACTCACATTGAGTCTTTTGTGGCATCCCACTCTTGAATTGCCAGACAACTGCATCTCTTAATGAGCTGTTAATCACACCAGGCCATCTGGAACATTGAGAGAGATTAGCATGAGGACTAGAAAATGCTAAAGTAGAGACTTTTTTAACTTCATTAACAGCCATGAAAATCTGCACTAGTCAAGACGGGCAAGTAGAGAGTTAGCTGCACTAGCCCTGGTTAGTTTGCACTGGTGTTTGGGCTAGTAAAACAATGTTAAGATCAACCCCTGCCCTTCTTAAGCCTGAACACCTCCTTGGCTCTGCCTTTGTTGATTCCCTTTACATGCTTAGTGACCTCTATCATGTCCCCCCATATCTCCTCTCCTCTAGTGTGTACAGGTTGAGCTCCTCCATTCTCTCCTCATAGGACCTACCCCCCCATGCCCCCCCGGGCCATCCTGGTCACCCTCCTCTGGATCCTCTCCAGCAGTGCAGTGTGGTCTCCAGAACTGCACACAGTACTCGAGATGTGACCTGACCAGGGCATTATACAGATGGAGGATCACTTCCTTCTTGTTTTGCACTGATAGAGGAGGGAGAGGGGAGACTTGAGGGAGTGTTTGGTATCCTGCATCTGGAAGGGTGGGGGGGTCACTGGTGGGCAACGACAACAATGGGTAGGGTGGTAGGCTGCAACAACTGCGGTGCACCAAGCTTTCTAAAAATTGCCTGGAGTGTGGGAGGATGTTTAGTGTGCAACCACATAGAGAAACTTAGAAAGGAGATTGAGGGTCTGCAGGAGAAAGTAAGACAGGCAAGGCAGACTGGGGGTGCATTTACCCAATGCTGGAGGGAGGAAGAAGGGGAGATGTGGGAGGGTGATTTAAGCCAACAGTGGTGAGAAGAGGGTCAGAAGAAGGGAAGCAGAGACAAAGGGGCCCAGGCCAGGAAGAACGATTGCTGGGGAAACCAGGTCAGGAGACAAAAGACAAATGGAAGGAGGAGATAGAAACTTGTGAGGGGAGGCGAAGAAGTGGCAAATATCATGGAGTGGAAAGGAGATAACTGGTTACTATGAAGAGAGAGGGAGCGAGCATTTGTGAAGGGTCTTCAGAAAATAGTTTTGCACTGCTAGAGAGGAAGAAGGTGGAGGAGGGAAATTATGAAATTAGAGGAGTAATTGATAAATGCTTGGACCAAACCAGAGTGGGGGAAAGTTCTGCTGGGAGAATTGCAACAGGGGCAAAAGGGGGAAATAATGTGCAGGAGGAAGAAGAGGAGCTGGAAAGGAGAAAGAGAGATGAATGGAAGCAAGTAAGCAGGGAGTAAGAGTGGTGGAATCTTAGTGCTGGGGGACTCAATACTAAGAGGAGTCAGGTGGGGTAGCAAGGGGCAGAGGAATAGTCACATTTGGGTGGAGGCCATGCCAGGAATGACAGCGGAAAGGGTGGGACAATCTGTTCTGAAATATGCTAGAAGGGGTAGGGACAAGCCTAATTTTATTATACATCTTGGGACAAATGACCTGGCTGACAAGACAGTAGATATAGTCCAGGGGAGATTTGAGGAACTAGGACAATTATGTGAGGGGGCAGGAAGATCAGTAATTTTTTCAGAGATACTTCCAGTGCCCAAGGCAAGCACAACAAGAAAGCTGAGAGTAGAAGAATTTAATGGATGGCTAAGAAGCTAAGTGTTGTGCTAAAGGGGCATGGGCTGTTGGGGGGTGGGGAGGGACCTGGAAAGACAGTAGTCTCTATGCCAAGGACAGACTACACTTGAGTGAGGAGGGAAAGAAAGTGTTGAAACAGAGGCTGGAGGAGTACATAGAGGAAGTTGGGAATTTAAACTAGGAGCGGGGGGTGGCAATTGGGTAAGAGACATGCAGAGACCACAGGTTGGGAAATCATATGAGCTTAACCCCCCATAACAGTGACAAGGGACAAATGGCAAGTACTATTGGTGATACTAGTAAAGGAGGGCAGGATGGGAGGGGCGGAAAGGGTGGAAGGAGCTTACCCTTAATGCTTGGAGCCTTTGGAGGAAAACTGCAGAGTTACAGGTGCTCATGGCAGAGGGAGAGGTGGACATTGCAGCCATCACAGAAACATGGGCCACCCAATACAATGACTGGGACCTGTCTGTACCAGGGTACAGGTTATTTCATAGGGACAGGGTGATTGGGAAAGGAGGGTGTGTGGCACTATATGTGAAGGAAGGACTGAAGTGTGTAAGGGAGGAAGGGGAGGAGGGTAGTACGGAGTCACTTTGGATGCAAATCCAGGATTCCAAGAATAAGATTCTTAGAATGGGAGTGGTGCATAGGCCACCATCTCAGACAGAGGAGTTAGACAGGGAATTAGCGGGATAGATCAGGAAGACCTGCGAGAAGGATAGTGTGGTGATCGTGGGGGACTTCAACATGCCAGACATGCCAGGAGTGGACTGGAGTACCCCAACAACCAGGAACAGAAGGGAGCAGGTACTGCTGGATGCCTTCCAGGACAGCTTCCTGCTGCAAATGGTCAGTGAACCAACCAGGTTAGGGAATACCCTTGACCTTGTGCTGGCAAATGGGGACTTTGTGAGAGAACTTACAGTGGAGGAACCACTGTCAGGGAGTGACCACCACTTAGTATGGCTCACATTGGATATGGGCAAGGAAGGAGTGGAATCTGGCACAAGAACGCTGGACTTCTGGAGGGCCAACTTTGGGAGGATGAAGGAAGTGGTAAAAGGGTACCTGGCCAGAATTCAATCTAGTATGGACACTAACCAGAGGTGGGAGCTCATAAAGCTGGGGACAGTGGAGGCAACCAAAACCTGCTGCAAGGTCCAGAGCGAGAAGGCTAGGGCTAAGAAACTGAGCTGGTTGAGCAAGGAGGTCATAGAAGAGGTAAGGAGGAAAAGAGCTGCCTTTAGGAAGTACAAAAAAACAGGGAGCGGGGAGGACAAGGAGGAGTACTTGACAGAATCAAAGGAGGTGACAAGGGCAGTAAGGGGAGCCAAGGCATCTACGGAACTCAGGCTGGCGCAAGGCATTAAGAAGGGGGAGAAGGACTTCTTTAGGTACACCAGGGAGAAAAGAAGCTGTAAGGACCACATAGTAAGGATTAGAAAGGAGAGGGGTTATTGCAAGTGATTACTCATGACCTTGAGAGGTGGACTAAACTTCCTATCTCACTATGGGGCCGGATTAACATAATTAAGATGAACATATTTCCTAGAATCTTCTACCCATTATCTCTCCTTAACAACTTTATTCCTTTACTCTGGTTTAAAAAGACACATGGAGTATTCACTAGATTTATCTGGGCCAACAGATATCCTCGTTTGGCTTATAAATTGGCAGCCCCGAAACTGGAGGGGGGTTTGCAAATTCCCCATCTGGCCATTTATCACTGGGCTAGTCACCTTGTGAAATGTTTGATATGGGTATCTCCCAGCCCAGAAGAAGAGCAACCAGTTTGGCTTAAAATAGAACTGGATGCAATTAAGGCCAAAAATTTTGACCCTCTTGCATTATTTTTCCTTAAGTTTTCCCAAGTACGTGTGACCGAAGAGTGCCCCATAATAATGACCTCTTTAAAGGTTTATTCTCAAATGTGTTCCTTTTTACAATATTCCCCTCATTTGGACCTGGCCCAGTCTATTTGGAGCTCTCCATCATTTACTATCAATAAGAATCAGATTTCCCTTCACTGGTTGCCTCAATTGGAAGAGGGGAAGCTTCTTTCTTTTACGGATGGAGAGGGGCATTGGTTATCAGTGGAAGATATGATTAAGAAATTTCTCATCCTGGTTTCTTTCCATTTTAAAGCTTTACAATTAAAGTATTTACTTATAATTACCTTTGGTAACACTCCTCCCTCCCAGACCATCTCTTCTCTGATACCCGAGGTTTCCCCACTCTCTGGTTCTTCCGGTGTAATCTCTAAATTATATCAGGTTTTGTTTCATAAAAAGTATGGGGGTCCATTTGGGCCTTCAAGATTCTGAACTAATTTTTTACCTCAACTTTATTTGGATTGGCACTCTCTCTGGAGTTCATGTCATAAATTTATTTCTCAAGACAGACTGCGCCTCATGCAATACCATATCTTGCATGACTTGTATTTTACCCCGGCCAAATTACATAGGTGGGGCTACCTGAACTCTAACATGTGCAATAAATGTTTCCAGGAAGAGGGTACACTTTTCCACATGTTTTGGTCCTGCCCCAAAATTTCCCCCTTTTGGGATTCAATCAAAACTTTCTTAGACCCCCTGCTGGGCCTTCATGAATACTTTACTCCTGAGATTTGCCTGTTGGGGGACCTGTCTTTTATCAGAGTTAAGGTACAAAAGTTCCACATCTCTATGATTGCCTTATCAGCTAAGAAGCTTATTCTTCATCACTGGAAAGACAGGTCCTCCCCCTCTGTCCAGGAATGGGTAAAAGAAATGTTGTCCAATCTGCACACAGAAAAAGTGATTGCTAGTCTCCATAATAGATTGGCAGCATATACTAAAATCTGGGATCCCCTTCACTCATTACTCTCTCTGGTTCAAGGCTAAATCTATCTTAGGCTTCATGCTCTTGTAAGACTTTAAGTAGGGAGCTTGGCACTGACAGGTACTATGCTGGGTTACTGCAGTAAGGAGGGTAGGGTGGGTTAGGCAGGTATTCCTTCACATTGTATTAGACAGCCTTTGTCAGTGTTACTTAAACTGCCTTTTATTGTGGAAAATGTATGAATAAACTTTAAATTGGAAAAAAGGAAGGAGGGTTGGGTGGAAGCAGGGTGCGATAAGGCAGAAGCACTAAATGAGTACTTCTGCTCAGTATTTACTAAAGAGAAGAGGGGGTGACACCCAAGGGGGGAGAAATGTTAGAAACAGGGGGGAAGGGGTGACAAATGTGGAAATCACGGAGTGCAGAGTTCGGGAGGGTTTGAAGGCACTGAGGGTGGACAAGGCACCAGGCCCAAATAGCATCCATCCCAGGGTACTGAAGGAGCTGGCAGAGGTCTTTGCAGGACCTTTGGCAGACCTGTTTAATGCCTCACTACACTCAGGGTGTGTACGTCAGGACTGGAGGATGGCTCATGTGGTGCCCCTCCACAACAGTGGCCCCAAGGATGAACTGGGAAACTACAGACCAGTGAGCCTCACATCCATCGTGGGTAAGCTAATGGAGACTATCCTGAAGGAGAGGCTGGTGGCCCTTCTAGAGGCCAAAGGACTACAGGACAGCAGACAGCATGGCTTCATATGTGGCAGATCCTGCCAAACTGACCTGGTGGAGATCTATGACTGGGTAACTAGGCAACTGGACAGGGGGCATGCAGTGGATGTCCTGTATCTGGACTTCAGTAAGGCATTTGACTCGGTGCCTCATGGAAGGCTGGGAAGTAAGTTAGTAGGCACGGGGCGGGTGCAAAGCTGGTGAGATGGGTAGGAAACTGGCTTCAGAGAAGGCAACAGAGGGTGGTGGTGTGTGGGGAACTCTCACACCCAAGGGTAGTGACGAACGGTGTTCCACAGGGCTAGGTGTTGGGACCAGTGTTGTTTGGGATATTCATTGCAGAGATATCATTGGACATAAAGAGCAAGATCAGTCTGTTTGCTGATGATACCAAGGTAGAAGTGATGGTGGATGACCTAGGGGGATGGCAGGGGTTGCAGGATGATCTGGAAAAGCTTGATACCTGGTCAGACACATGGCAACTGGGGCTTAATGCCAAAAAGTGAAAGGTGTTGCATTTTGGGATGAAGAATCCAAGGAGGAGTTACCAGCTGGGGGAGTGCAGCTAGCCAAGACAGAGGAGGAGGAGAAGGATCTGGGTGTGCTCATTACAGGGTCAATAAATAACTCAGCACAATGTAGGAAGGCAGCTGCAAAGACCAATAAAATGCTGGGTTGTATTGCAGGGGGTATATCCTCGAGGAGGTGATTCTGCCACTGTATAGGTCATTAGTTAGACCGCACCTGGATTACTGCGTGCAGTACTGCTGCCCATATCTGAAGAGGGACATTAAGTTACTGGACGGGGTGCAGCGCAGGGTGACGAAGATGATCAAGGGGCTGGGGGACTTATCATAAGACAGGAGGCTGAAGGAGTTGGACATGTACTCACTGGAGGAGAGGAGGAATGGGGGGACATGATTGAAACTTTTAAGGACATGAAAGGAATAAACAAGACAGGTACAGAGGGGCTGTTCAAAGCAAGGGAGGGGAGGGACACCAGGGGCCATGATATGACACTGGAGGTAGGAAGGTTCAGGAGGGAGATGAGGAGACACTTTTTTACAGAGAGGGTGGTGGCTGGTTGGAATGCGTTACCTGCAGAAGTGGTATCCAGTAGAACAGTAGACTGCTTCAAAGGGATGGGACAGGACAAGGGAGGGTTAACGAAGGGAAGGGTGGAAGGGAGGGGCAGCTGCAGAATAAGGGGTACTAGCTGCAATTCGAGCAGACTTGATAGACCACTAGGCCTTTATCTGTTGGCAAATTTCATATGTTCATATATTTCTGGAGGTAATCCCCCTGGCTATGCAGCCAGTATCCTGTTTGCTTTTGCTGTGGCGCTTTGACAGTTCTCAGTGTTATTTATTTTAATGTCCACCACCACCACCAGTTCCCTCTGGCCTGACAAGGCTTGAAGTGTGACCCCCCCCCCGGGTGTATTCATGCCCCGCGCTTTTGACCCCCAGATGCAGCACCCTACACTTCCCTGCCTTTAACTTCAATCCGCACATCCCTGACCACCCCTCCAGGGTTAAATTTGACTCTTTTTTTCTAGAAAAGGGGCATGTTGTTTGAAAACACATTAAAGTGTTTGAAGAAATAATCCCAGGTGCCATTGATGTTTGAGAAGCAAAACAACTCCCTGCAACTCAGCTTAGATAAGCCAAAACAAAAAGCTTCCAAATTAAATTTCCTAAAACAGAAACTTAATAGTATTGGGCATACATTTGGACAGGGAAGAATTAACTGTGCAAAAAATAATAGCATGGTCACTGAATAAATTCACCTGATGACCTGACACAAAAATAGGTAGCCGAGGGAAAAATAAAGGCTAAGATTGCAGAGACAATACTATTTAAATCAAAATGAGTAGGCTCTTCAATAAGCCAAGTCAGGCCAAGGCCTCTGGTAGAGGACCAGTTTGCATTAAAGTTGCCCAGTAGTATAGAGTATGGATAATCACCCAAGGACTGAATCAGCGAATAGAGCAGAAAAAAATTATTTTCCATCGTTATTGGGGTGCAGTATGAACTGCCAACTATGATTTCTCTCCCAGATAACGTCAGGGAAACAAAAAAATAGTTAATCAGGCCAATAGTGGTTTCTGAACGGACAAGTGAGCAGGGAATAGAAGCCTGAACAAACAGAGCTCCACCACCGCCATATCTGCATTTATCAGATCTAAAGATGGTGTAATCTGGGAGGTTAACATCTGAGTCGGGAATAGTTGAATCCCACCAAGTCTCAAACCAGGCAAATATTGGAGGGACAAGTAGCAAGAGGCCAGCTCAAAAGTAATCTCTTTTAGGAAGAAAAATGTGAACATTTGTAAAAAAATATGAGGATGTGCCGGGGGGTGGGGGCAGGATTAGTTTTAATATCACCATCCATCCAGAGAAAAATAAAAATAAATCAGTAGCAGATTGAGAATACTAGGTATTTAAGTTTTTGGTTTTTGTCTGGCACAAACACCTAGGGCTGTTGCCAATAGATCTGAGGGAGCAATACTATACTATACTTAATGCCCCTCAGAAAGGTGTGATTAAAGGGGTCCACAGAAGTTATTTCAGACCAAGATGATGGAAAAGAAAAATGGCCTGCCCATCAACATTCTTTTGGGGCTTCTGACATTGTCTGAATGTCTTACCCACCTTTACACATAATTATACAAATCCACATAGGGTCCAAGTCAGACAAGAAAGTCTTACAAATTTCTGGAATCTTATCATCATTGCCTGGTGCGGTTTTTGAGCAGAGAGATTTAACTATGTTTACATCTTCTAATGTAATAGGATTGCATAAGTTGTCTTTAATTGCCTCTGACAGGGTAGGCAGATTGACGTTAACAACAACAACAAAAAAGTTTTGTAGAGTCTATGGTTTAGATCTTAAGGTAGGAAAAATATATTCTGATACCATCCTCATTATATTATGAGAATCAGGAACAATCTGATTTGCAGGAGTTTTAAGGGTAGGAAAAAATCATCTAATTGACTTTTTGATAGCATCTTTTAAAGGGTCAAAAGTCCGCCTGGTTCTTTCTGTAGCAAATTAATTTCCCTCTCCAGGGATGAAGCCCTGTTATACTGATATTTCCTCATATTGTTATTTATATGCCTAATCTGTTCAGAGCACTTGCATTTCTCCCATGATAATTTGGAGATCAGCTTATGAAACTGAGACCTCAGTTCTAGATATTTAAAATATTCCATTTTTGATTTTTTCCTGAATGTTGTTGAAAGGAATATTTACACTTGTTCTTTGAATATTTTGTCATACATACAGAATACTGATAGTTGGGCTTTACAAAGTTCAGCCCATCCTGCCTTAAGGTTGGGATCCTGAAATAACCCTTAATTTTTCTTCCACATTCCTTTCCCTAATGATGGGGAGGGATTGGCTGAAATTGTAGACTGCAGCAGGAGAAGGACCGAAGTGTCCATAGCCCATACCAATGTGGACTGGACATGCAATGATATTGAAATAAAAAGTAATCAGTTCTAGTGGAGGCAGAGGTGCTGCCTGTCTCTGACAGGGGACAGGAGAGGGATTGCCACACCAAGACCTTCAACTCATGGTTGAAGGAATGGTGCAGAGCGGAGAGGTTCAGCTATATTGGGGAGTGGGGTTCGACTTCGAGGATAAGGGCCTTTTACAGGGGTGATGGCCTGCATCCATCCGGGAGGGGAACCGCAGTCCTCAGTGAATGGTTTAAAAGTTACTTGGATGAACATTTAAACTAGCCAAGAGGGGTGGTGAAAGAAATAATGGAGGCAGTAACTGCTCCCCCCAGGCTAAAGTAGGAAGTAGAAAGAACCTGAGGGGAGAGAAGTACCTCAGGGTGCAAATTAATTAATTAAGGAAGCAGGGTGGTAGAAATGAAGAGAAATTAAAACTTGAGCAGTTAAAATAGAGGGCGAAAAGAGGTAGGGCAAAAAGGAAGAAAGAGGGGATATTATTAGAGTGGTAACAAAATCTGGAAGGCCATGTATGCGAATGCTAGAAGTCTATGAAATAAGATTCCAGACCTAGAGGTCATCATAGCAGAGTCTTACCTGGATACAGTGGCCATTACTGAGTCATGGTGCAATGAGAACCATGACTGTGACATGGCCATACCAGGCTTTATTCAGTTCAGGATGGACAAGGTGGGTGATGTTTTATATGAAGGAAAGCATGAAGGTGATAGAGATGCAGGGAATATGGGGGGGGCAGAGGTACTAAGGGTCACTCTGAAGGTGGGGAATGGAGTCCCTATTCTCACTGGCATGATCTATAGATCTCCAGCACAGAGGGAGGAGTTAGGTAAGATACTGATGGAAGCCACTGGTAATATGGTAGAAAATGTGGAGGTGCTACTAATCCTGGACCGAGTGGGTAGGTAGTTATAAGACCAGCCGCCTCCCCTAATCCTCTTTGGGCAGTGTTCTGCAATGCCAGATCGATTAGGAACAAGACTGCTATTTTTGTGGACTTGATTTCCTGTGTTGATCTGGCTTGCATTACGGAAACTTGGTTGGGCGACAATGCTGGCCCAGCTTTAACGGCTGCCATCCCCACCGGATATTCAGTGGTGCATTGCCCAAGGAAGGATTGCAGGGGCGGTGGTGTGGCCATTGTTTTTAGAGCCAACCTGGGCTTCACAGTGCATACAGTTGGTAACACCAGGTCTTTTGAGTGTGTTGACATTCGTGGGCGTCTGGGTGCAGGCTGCAGGATTCTCCTCATTTATCGTCCACCTGGGCCGGGGGCGGAGAATTCCTGTAGAAGGTAGCGGACTTCATCATCAACCAGGTGTTGGAGTCCCTCAGGTGTTTAATCCTGAGGGACTTCAATGCCTGGGTCGAAAATGAATCCTCTTGTTTTGGGTATGACATCCTCCAGTTAATGTCTTCACTGGGCCTGACACAGACAGTTGCATCTATAACCCACCAGCATGGTCACACACTCAATCTGGTGTTCCATCTGGGTCTTGGGGTTGATAACTTCAGGATTGATTTGATCTTTTGGTCCAATCACTGCACTGTGGAGTTGATGTTGGGCCCCCCTCTGATAGTCATGTCACTGTGGAGATGGTTAGCTATCGCCCTTTAAGGGGGTTAGACCCAGAAGAACTTTTGATGGTAGCTGACCTATCTAGGGTTGAGGCAGCCTGTGCAATTGGCACCGGAGAGGCAGTGGCCACCTATAATTAGGTGGTGTCTGAAGCTCTGGATGCCATAGCACCATTTAGTATATGACCCAGATCTTCTCACTTGAGATCCCCATGGTTTGATGGGGATCGAAAGGCGATGAAGATCAAGGGTCAGAAGTTGGAGTATTGCTGGCAGAAGTCCGGGCTAGATGCTGACAAACTGGTCCTGCACACCCAATATTGTGAGTACCAGGAGGCAATCTCCCATAAGAAGGCAGAGTTCCTGTCCAGGGAGATTGCAGCAGGGAGGAACAGACCTGCTCAGCTTTTTCAGACTGTGGACAGGCTTCTCCATCCAGCCTGTCTTCAGCCAAAAAAACCCTTTTCATCAACTTTGTGTGAGGAGTTTTCTCTGTTCTTCTCTGACAGGGTGTCAGCTATCCAGTCGGGGATTCCATCAGCGAGGCTTTTGCCTCGCAGCTGCTGGTCTGCTGGGAGCAGAGGAACTCTGCCTGCCTGGGAAGAGTTTAGGCCAGTGGAGGTGTCTGAGGTGATGTAGGTGATCTTAGAGTTGAAGCATACATCTTGTGAACTGGACCCAGCTCCAACGCATTTCTTGATGGGATGCACCGAGGCTGTTGGCCCAGTGTTCACTGGGACTGCCAGGTGTTCAATGGTGGAGGACTTGTTCCCAGCTCCACTGAAGGAGGTGCTGGTGAGACCCCTCCTAAAGAAACCTTCCCTCGTCCCTGACATCCTAGCGAATTACCGTCCTATCTCCAACCTGCCTTTTTTGAGCAAGGTTGTTGGGAAACTGGTAGCACAGCAGCTCGAGGATTGGCTCATGTCCTTCGACATCTATAAGCCATTTCAGTCGGGTTTTCGGGCAAGCCATAGCATAGAAACCACACTGGTTAAGGTGCATAATGACTTATTCAGAGCTAGAGATAGAGGCGACAGGTCAGTTCTTGTGCTCCTTGATCTCTCTTCAGCTTTCGACACCATGGACCACATTGTGCTTTTTGATCAGCTCTGTGAATTCTGTGGACTCGCTAGTGTTGTCATTAAATGGTTTGAGTCCTATCTTGCAGACAAGGTGCAGCCGGTAGTGATGGGGAATTTCTCCTCCTCTCCAATGCCTCTGTCATGTGGAGTTCCACAGGACTCAATCTTGACGCTGATGCTGTTTACAGTGTATATGCAGCCACTGGGTGAGATAATTTGACAGTACAGTGTGTAGTTTCACTGCTATGCAGATGACACCCAGTTGTATTTGTCATTTGCCCCTGGGACATCTGGTGCAATGATGTGCTTAACACCTGTCTGGCTAAAAAACAATGACTGGATGACTTCCAGCTGGCTATGAGTCAACCCAGACAAGACAGAGGTGAGGGTGGCTGTACCAGGTCATGATCGTGATGGGTTGCTACCTGGAGCAGATACTGGTCTTTGCTTAAGGATCTGCTCCATTGGTGGCTAACCTGAAGGTGCAAAATCTAGGTGTGATCCTGGACAGCAGAGTACCTTTGAAGATCAGGTGTTGTCTGTTGTGAAGAATGTTTTTTACCACTTACGGAACATCACCAGGCTCAAGTCCCTCATTCTGCCTGAAGATCTGTCAACCCTATTGCACGTGTTTATGACCTCCAGACTCGACTACTGCAACACTCTTTACTTCGAAGTCATGGGAGGGACACTCCACAGGCTACAGCTGGTGCAGAACACAGCAGTCTGGTTACTGACGGGACTACCTCGGTTGTGCCATGTGACTCCAGTCCTACGTGTCCTGCACTGGTTGCCGGTCAGGTGGAGGTTTCTTTTCAAGGTGGGCTTGCTCACCTATAAGGCCCTATGTGGGTTGTGTCCCAGCTACCTGTCTAAGCTCCAGTTGACTTCGACCTCTGCCCATGCCCCCCGCTCTATTTTGAGGAGCCTCCTGGATGTTCCCAGGGTTTGGCTCAAGACGTCTGGCGATCAAGCATTTAGTGTCTCTGGGCTGACTGTGTGGAACTTGCTTCCAGCTACAGTCCTGGAGGCCTCTCGATTGATGTCTTCAAGTAGATGCTTAAGACCCACCTCTTCTGCCAGGCCTTTGGGGACAAAGCTATCTCCACATTACCTTTTTCTCAGCTATTTTATATTTACATTTTAAGCATGTTGTTTTAAAGATTACTTTATTGCTGTTGCACAAATGCTGTTTCTGAATTGTGTATTCTGTTTTTATTGTGTGTGGTGCCCAGAGACTCTTGGATTGGGTGCCTTAGAAATAAAATTGCCTTGCCTTCCTAATGGGGGACTTCAATCTGCTTGATGTAGATTAGAGTTTTCCAGCTGCAGCTTCAGCTAGAAGCAGGGACATCCTGGACTCCCTGCAGGGGGCATTCCTCAGACAACTAGTCAGAGAACCAACTCATGATGGGGTAATACTGGACCTGGTACTCAGTAACAGTGACAGTGTGGCAGACGCCAAGGTGGGAGACCACCTGGGGACTAGTGATCATTGTACAGTATGGTTCAATATAAGGACTCCTGCAGAATTGAACTGCGGAAGAGTGAGGGTATTGGAATTTAGGAGGGCATATTTTTTAAAGATGGATGAATGCCTGAGGGATGACCTGGCTGGAGGCAATGACCTGGGTGAAGTGAAGGAACAGTGAGTGAAGCTAAAAGGGGGCATAAGTGAAAGCAACAAACCTCTGCATCAAACAAGTGTGTAAAAGTAAGAGGAAAAGAGGACAGAAATGTTTCTCGAAAGGGGTTGCTGAAAAGGTAAAGGATAAAAGAGTGGGATTCAAAATATATAAGGCTATGCAGAGGGAGGAGGATAGAGAGGTGTATCAGGGGAAAAAGAGAGAAGCAGAGAAAACAGTAAGAAGCGCCAAGGCACAAACTAAAGGGACAATACCAAGAGGTAACAAAAGGGGCAAAGCATTATTTTAGGTATGACTTTGAAAAAAAAAAGACTAGATCTAGGGATTGTCAGGTTAAAAAGAGATGGGAAGGGACAATGTAGAGGAGGACCAGGAAAAGGCAGACATCCTGAACAAATATTTTTGTTCAGTGTTCACAGTAGAAGGAGGAGGGGAGTGACCACAAAAAAGTAACAAGAGCTCTGAAGGGAGGGGGATGGACTTTAGTTCTTTTTCAGAGGAGAGAGTTCTAAAGGGACTCACTTATCTGGAAGTGGACAAAGCAGTGGGACCAGATGGGGTACAACCTAGTGTACTGAGGCAGCTAAGGAAGCGGACATACTGTATCAATTTGCCCTGGATATTTCGGTCTGTGACAGCTTTGCCCTGACTATTAGCTCTGGCATTAATCAGCTCCCAAGTCAATTCTTCCCTGGACAATTTGTTCACTCCCACTACATATCATACTGTACTTCAACAACAATTACAGTACGACTTCCACTTTTACAACCCTCAAGCACATTGCCTCATCTGGGCTGTTGGTCAGTGCCTGGTCACTGAATCTTGTGTTTCCTGTGGTATCTTTGACCTGCTGGAGTTTGTGGATATTATGTAGATTGTCCAGGGTATGCACCCTACATGCTGTAGTCTGGATCTGGGCCCATCTCCCCTGGTTATGGGTTGTTGTGATATCATTGGCTCTGATAGTCCAGTGCTCCTTGGAATCGGGAGTTTCCAAGCTCCCTGAAGGTAGGTAGTAACACCCCTTCTGAAGAAAGCTTCTTTGGACCAGGACGTTCTAGAAAACTACAGACCTATCTCGAAACTTCCCTTTATAGGGAAGGTTATTGAGAAAGTAGTGGTGATTCAACTGGAGAACCACTTTACCATCCATAATATCTATGAACCTCTCCAGTCCAGTTTTTGAAAGAGGCACAGTACTGAGACTGTGCTGGTTCTGGTCCTCAACAATCTCCTGATGGCGAGAGATCAGAGAAACCGTTCCATTCCGGTGCTCCTCGATCTCTCTTCAGCCTTTGACACTGTGGACCAAAGGGTGCTGCTCGAGTGCCTGAGGTTCATCTGTGGCCTGACATGTACTCTTCTCATGTGGTTTACATCTTTTCTCACAGGCAGAACACAGAGAGTTGTGTCTGGGATTTTTTTCTTCAGACTCACTCCCTCTGTCATGTGGGGTTCCTTAGGGCTCAGTGCTGTCCCCCATGTTGTTTGCAGTGTATATGCTGCCCCTCAGAGACATTGTAATATGGTATGGGCTGAGGTTTCACTGCTATGCTGATGATACCCAGCTCTACCTATCTTTTGCACCTGACCAGGATAGTGCTTTCTCAGTGTTTAATAACTGCCTTGCTGAAATCCAGGACTGGATGAATTCGAGCTGGCTAAAGTTGAACACAGGAAAGACTGAGGTGATGGTTGTGGATCCAGGTCACTGGATAGAGGGGTTGAGGGCTTGTCAGCCCTCGGGACTTTTTCTGGGGGTCTCCCAGATCCTTACCTCTGAATGGGTGCGTGACCTGGGAGTGGTGCTTGATGATGGGCTGACCCTTCGACCTCAGGTGTTTGCAGTCATCAAGTCTGCCTTTTATCATCTTAGGAACATTGCCAGGATCAAGCACCTTGTTCTGTCCTGTAATCTGCCTGTGCTGGTCCATGGCTCTGTAACCTTGCACCTTGACTATTGCATGTCACTATATTTAGGGCTTCCTGGGGTTGATATCTGCCACTTGCAGCTAGTACAAAATGCTGATGGGGTCTTCTCTGGCTTTGCATATTACCCTGGTGCTGTGCGATCTGCATTGGCTGCTGATTCAGTGGTGGATCACCATTAAAGTTGGTTTACTGTCTTATAAAGCCCTACATGGACTTGGTCCTGACTACTTGAAAGAACTCTTGGTCCCTTACAGCCCTGTGTGACAGCTTAGTTTGGCTGGCGAGGGGTTGCTGAGGTTCCGAGAGTAACTTTGAAATCTTCTGGGGCCCGTGCATTTATGTTTGTGGCCCCTACCCTCTGGAATTCTCTACCCTGTCAGCTTCGGGAGTGCACAACTGTGGGGGGATTTAAATAGGCATGTAACACTTTTTTGTGGTGATAGGCTTATCAATGACTTACTGTTGTATGGATCCGTTGTGTTATTTATTATTGAGTTTGTTGATTATGAAATTATGTGTTAATTGTAAAGCGCCTTGATATTATGAAAGGCGCTTAAAAAATAAAGTTTTATTTATTATCTGGTGGGTAAATTGTGCCCACCTAGAGTTTATTTTATGATATTTACACCAATGGTAAATTGTCCCTGGAAGAATTGACATGGAAACTGATTGACGCTGGACCCAATAGTGAGGAGTGAGTTCCCACAGAGCAAAATAACAGGGATGAATTGTCTTATAGCCGCTAAGGGAGGTACTAGTTGTACCTCGGACAGTCTTATTGAACAGCTCACTGGAAACAGGAGTGGTTCTAAAGGACTGTAGGACAGCAAATGTAGTTCCACTTCACAAAAGTGGTATCACGGAGGAGACTGGCAATTATGGACCAGTCAGTCTGATATCAGTGGTAGGGAAGTTGATGGATCACTGCTGAAGGAGAGGATAGTGGAATATCTTGAATCTATTACAAGACCCAAGACAGCATGGATTCTTGTGTGGGAGGTCATGTCAAACAAATCTGATAGATTTCTTTGACTTGGTGAGCAAGGGATTAGATCAAGGTAGACAGTGGATGTAGCCTATCTAGATTTCTGTAAGGCATTCAACATCATTCTACATAGGAGACTATATTAAAGAAGCTGGGTAGCTTAATAGTGGGTTCAAATGTGGTAAACTGGGTAAGAATTTGATTAGGGGATAGGCAGCAAAGTGTGGTGGTAAATAGAGTGCACTCTGAGGAGGAGAAAGTGATCAGTGGGTACCTCAGGGATCAGTGCTGGAACCAGTCATCTTTAATGTCTTTATAGGTGACATTGTAGAGGAGCTGGAGGGGAAGGTCTGCCTCTTTGTGGATGAAATCAAAATCTGCAATAGGGTGGATACTATAGGACTTGAAAAGAATGAGCAGAGACCAGATAAAAGTTGAGGAGTGGTTACAGGTATGGCAGCTGGATTTTAGTGTGAAAAAGGTGCAAAATAATGCACTTTTGGCACAGAAATCAAGAGGCAGAGTACAAAATGGGTGAGTGGTATTGACAACCACCAAGCAAGAGAGAGACCTGGGAGTAATAATCTCTGAAGACCTAAAGGTGGACAGGCCACGCAACAAAGCAATTCAGAGGGCTAGTGGGATGCTGCGGGTGCCTAAGGAGAGGTAACTGCATGAAGTTCTGGAGACCCCATCTCTGCAAGGGCATAGACAGGAAGGAGGCAGTCCAGAGGAGGGCAACTAAAATGGTGCAAGCTCTGCAGCAGAAGTCATATGAAGAGAGACTAAAAGAGCTTAATATGTATACCCTTTAGGAAAGGAGGGAGAGGGAAAACATGATAGAAACTTTCAAGTACCTCAAGGGAATCAACAAAGTCCAAGAGGGTAGCATCTTTCAGAAAAAGAGATGTGCAAGAACAAGAGGGCACAATTTAAAGATAGAAGGGGTACAACTCAGGGGCAACGTTGAGGATTTTTTTTTTTATGGAAAGGGTGGTGGATGCATGGAATGGCATTCCTAAGGAGGTTGTGGGGTCAAAAACAGTGGGGGAATTTAAGAATGCATGGGACAGACATAAGGCAATTCTAGTGGGAGGTAGGAGGAAGTAGGCTGTTGGTAAAACTGGGATCTGCAGCTTATCTGATGGGTAGGGAAATTGGCAGACTGGGAGGGCCAAGTGTCCTTGTCTGCCATCAAAGTCTATGTTTCTATGTGTCACAAGTAGAATGAGGGAGGTGGTGCTTCCTCTGTATAGATCACTGGTAAGACCTCACCTAGAATACTGTGTTCAGTTCTGCAGGCCATATCTCTGGAAGAACATAGAGTGGAGGTGGTGCAGAGGAGGGCAACTAAAAGGGTGCTGGGTCTGCATCAAAAGACCTAAGAGGAGAGACTAAAGGAACTCAGTATGTACACCCTGGAAGAGAGGAGGGAGATGGGAGATATGATAGATACATTTAAATGACTCATGGGGGTAAATAAGGTAAAGAAAGAATGTATTGTTCAGAAAAAAGGTGGGCAAAAACAAGGAGTCATACTATGAAGCTGGGGGGGCGGATTCAGGAGAGATGTGAAGAAGTACTTCATCACAGAAAGAGTGGTGGATTCCTGGAACAACCTTCCAGCCACTGTGGTTTGGGCATAAACAGTAGTGGGGTATAAGGATGTATGTGATAGGCATAAGGGAATATTAGTGAAAATGAATGGGGGGAGAGAGAGATAGCACCGTAGATCAGGTAGGCTCTATGGAGATAGTGTAGGCAGGGAAAAATAGGCAGACTAAGTGGGCCATGCATTCCTTATCTGTTAACAAATTCTATATTTCTGTGTTAGTGGACCTGAATCCCTTAAAAGAAACTGTGCTGACCCTTGAAGTCATTTTCCCCATTAGAAGCTATTTTTTATTAAATACTCGTTCCCATTTTGTTCTTTTACCTTCATACTGGCTCTTTACTTAGTAAACTCAGTAGTTGTTTATAATTTTCACCCGTGTTAATTGCCATGAGTTAAGAGGGATACAAATTACATCATACAGCTCTTAAATGGCAATTAACACTAGAGTGTAAATCAGAAACAACCACAGAGTTTACCAAGTGTTTCAGTTAAAATGTTCCATAGTGGAACATGGTTTAATTATGTCATCAATGGAAGAGCTGAGGAAGGGACATAAACTACATTATAAAATGGATATAAAAAATCCAGAAACCTGTTTGTCTGAGGAGCTCAGAAACCAGTGCTGATATCCCAGCACAACAGCACAGGAAGAAGAGCAAGTAGCCTCTTCACAATAAAATCCGCTATACCACACATCCCTGACTGCCATCACAAATCAAATGTGGCTGTCACTTTTATTTACTAAAAACCTTCAACTAGGCCCTAGAAACAAAACTGCCTTAAATTTAAAAACATAATAATTAACTGTTATTTGCCCTCATAATCCTCTTCTTACACACACACTTACATAACTTAAACAAGCATTTGTCAATGCCAAATGCTTACTTGCTGGCATTAGCATTGGAAGTGCAGGAGTTAGACAGATGCAGAATAGGATTGGCAGTGAAGTATTGAACTGACACCAGCCCCACCCCCACCCTGCAGAGATGGACAGGCATTGGGGTGTGCCTTTGGGTCATTGCTCATAACAGTCAGTCATTTCACCTCACCCTACTCTGCAGACACTGACAAGTGTTGAGGTGTGCCTTGGGGTGTTCAGGCTTTACACTTACCCCATTCCATAAGGAAATACACTGAAATGGCTGCAGTATAGGAGAATGGTGTGAACCTTGGGGCCAAAGAGTCCAAGGCCCACCTCGATGCCTGTCACTGGCTGCAGAGTGGGGGTGGAGGTGGGATGGCATGAGCATTACTGTCGACAATCCCAAGTCACACCCCTGACGCCTGTCAGTCTCTGCAGGGTAGGACATTATGGTGGGAAACCCTAACACCCTGAGTGTTTCTTGGTATTTTCCCTCCAAGTTTTCAACATGGGCTTTTTGTGACCCCATTGCATGAACAGTTACACTATCAGTTCTTTAGCTGAAAGGTGATTTTGCACAGCGACTGCACCATTTGGTGCCACAGGTGCAAAAACACATTTCAGGCAGGATGTGAAAAATGATAGCTCTACTGTTCATGAGGAGGTGTAAACATAGAATTTGAAACATAGAAACATAGAATTTGACAGCAGATAAGGACCTCTTGGCCCACCCAGTCTGCCCATTCCCCTACCTAATGGATAAGCTGCAGATCCTAGTTAACCAGCAGCCTACTTCTTTCTACCCCCACTCCCTAGAACTGCCTTATGACTGTCCCATGCATGCTTGAAATCAACCACTGTTGAAAAATTCAAAAAATGGCAATGTTGAAACTGGAATGTCAAAGTCAAAGTCAAAGTCAAATTTATTTAAAAAGACGCCCAATCCCACAGGCTCTGGGCGCCGCAAAGAAACTGTACAGTATGTCATACCGTATACATTACATTAAAATATAATACACATAAAAAACTTAATCCCCAAAAGCTTGCATAAATAAGAAGGTGTTTAGATGACTCTTAAAGGCCTTTATAGTGGGGGCCTCTCTCACTTCAAATGGCAACGAGTTCCAGAAAGTGGGAGCAGCAACTCCAAATGCTCTATCCCCTGCAGATTTTAATCTTGCTCTCGGAACTTTAAGGAGGCCACCACTAGAGGAGCGGAGATTTCGGACAGAGGTGGACGGTACCAGAAGATCAGACAGGTAACCAGGGCCCTGTCCATGTAGGGTCTTATAGGTGAGAAAACCCACCTTGAACAGTACTCTCCACCTGACAGGCAGCCAGTGCAATTCGCACAATACTGGAGTGATATGACAAAACTTACTTTGTCAGGACAAAAGCCGGGCAGCAGCGTTTTGCACTAACTGCAGTCTGTGAAGAGAACTTCCAGAGACCCCGAGATAGAAGGCATTACAGTAGTCAAGCCTAGAAGTGACTAAGGCGTGTATCAAAGTAGGAAGGTCCAGAGCTGGAACAAGGGGCTTAATCCTGGCGATATGTCTAAGATGGAAAAAACAGGAAAGAACCACAGAGGATATTTGAGCCTCCATGGACAGGTTCCTGTCAAAGATCACACCAAGATTTCGCACCCATGGGGAGGCCATCAATGACACAGCTCCTAGCACAAGGCCAGTCGCAGAATCAGAGGCCATCCCATCACGAGCTCTGTTTGACTCCACTACCAGTACCTCAGTCTTGTTAGGGTTCAGTCACAGCCAGCTGGAGGACATCCAGTCATTTATCTCAGCCAGACAGATATTCAGCACATCCACTGCATTTGATGTTCCTGGGGCAAAGGATAGGTATAGTTGAGTATCATCAGCATAGCAATGAAAACTCAAACCATACCTCCTAATGATCCCCCCCAAGGGCAGCATATATACTGCAAACAACATTGGGGCCAATACCGAACCCTGAGGGACTCCACACGAAAGGAGGCAGGGTGCGGATGAGAAATTACCCATCACAACCCGCTGCCTCCTGTTAGTAAGAAATGACTCAAACCATTTGATGACAATACCAGTGAGTCCGCATAACTCCCTCAGGTGGAAAAGCAACACACAATGGTCCACAGTATCAAATGCTGAGGAGAGATCAAGGAGAACAAGAATTGTCTTGTCCCCCCGATCTCTAGCCCTGAGGAGGTTATTTTGCACCTGAACTAACGCAGTTTCGGTGCTATGTCTGACCCGAAAAGCTGACTGGAAGGGATCATACAACTTGTGAGTCATGAGATGTTCCCCCAACTGAAGTGATACCACCTTCTCAACAACCTTTCCCAAAAATGGAAGATTGGAGATAGGACGGTAATTTGCCCTAATCTCCGGGTCCAGAGAAGCTTTCTTTAAAAGTGGTCTCACCAGAGCCTCCTTCAAGGCATCTGGAAAGACACCCTGACTCAAGGAGCACCGGACAATCAGGGCAAACACTGGGCCAACAGTGTCAATGCACCTCATTAAGAAGCACGTTGACACGGGATCCAGTTCACAGAAGGTATACTTCAAGTTGGCCGCTATTTCAATAAACTCACGAACCTCCACTGGCCTAAACTCTCCCCAACCAGAAAGAGTGCTCTTAGAACACAACTGATGACCACTGACAGCAATGATATTACTGGCTGAGGAGACCTCCCGTCGGATCACAGACACCCTGTCCGAGAAAAACTGAGCAAATTCCTCACAATCCTCATTCGAGAAAACTCTTCCGGGCTGAAGACAGGATGGATGAAGAAGTCTGTCAACAGTCTGGAAGAGTGAGGCTGGTCGGCTTATCCCGGCAGCAATCTCCCGAGACAGAAATACTGCCTTCTTTGGGTTGATTGCCTCCTGATATGTGCAATAATGCGCATACAGGACCAGTTTGTCAGCCCCCAGATGGGATTTCCTCCAGCGACGCTCTAATCTCCGACCCAGCTTCTTCATTTCCCTGAGATCACCGTCATACCAAGGCGACCTCAGGTATGCAGTTCTGGGTCATACACGGATAGGTGCGAGGGAGTCGATGGCGCCAGACAGCACCTTATTATAGGTGTCTACCCCGGCGTCAACAGCTCCGACGCAGGCATCACCCACCCTTGATAAATCAACTGCCGCCATAAAACCCTCATTATATGAAAATATAAAAACATTGGTGAAGTCATGAGCGTGTGTAGAAACTGCACAATGCACACCCATAATGCAATTATCTTGGGGATTTTTTACAGCACATTTTCAACACAGGCATTTTGGGACCTCCACTCATGAACAGTGGCACTGTGATTTTCTTAATCTGTCCTAAACATTGATTTCGCACAGCGTCCATACCGATTGTGTGCCACAGGTGCGAAAACATGTTTCATGCAGGATGTGAAAAATGACAGCTGTACTGTTCATAAGGTGGTGTGCAAAAATGATAATGTTGAAAATCTGGAGTAAAAATATAAAAAATTGGTGAAGGTATGAGAGTGCGTAGAAACTATGCAATGCACGTTGGTAACACAGTCATTTATTTGAATTTGTTCACCAAATTTGCAACATGGGCTTTTTTGGGACATGTCCTTATGAACACTGTCACTGTGATTTTCTTGATCTGTCCCCAACGTTGATTTTGCACAACGACTGTGCCATTGTGTGCCACATGTGCAAAACCACATTCTGGACAGGATGTGAAAAAAGACAGTGGTACTTTTCATAAGAAGGTGTGGAAAAATGGCAATGTTGAAAATCTGGAGTGAAAATATTAAAAATTCTCGGAGTTACGAGCGTGCATGGAAATTGCACAATGCACACTCATAACATGGGAATTTTTGGGAATTTTTTCACCAGATTTGCAACATAGGCTTTTTGAGAGCCCACCTCATAAACAGAGACACTGTCATTTCGTTAATCAGTCCCAGAAGGTGATTCCGTGCAGTGACCATGAAATCACCTTTTTGGACCGAATAATAGCAACATAACAGTGACTGAGTTCATGAGGTGGGGTCCCAAGAACCCCATGCTGAAAATTTGGGGACAAAATTCACAAAAATGGCTGAGATATCCACCTAGGTTGACCCCCCCCCATTTATGCCATTATACAGCTTACCAGCATTTCTTCAGTTTGCAGTCAGCTTTGAAGAGTGAAGATGTGTTTTTGCTCCACCAAAGATCATTGCACTGGACTCTGGAGGTATGTATGGGGTGAGGGGGTTGCGGGGAGATGGGACGCACAGAGGGTGGGCGCAGGTTGGGGGAGAAGACCCGATGGCGAGGGACCATTTTCTGTGTTTCAGGTTATAAAAAAAAATGAAAAACCACCGTGGACTGTTTTCTGTTTTTTATAGGTGTTTGAGTTTGGGGGGTCATGTTAGCCACACTGGGGTGGGCTCCCAGTGTGGCACACAAAGGGGGTGAGGCAGAGGCAGGAAAATGCCGATGCAATGGTGGGGTTAAACATGCCTCAAGGGGGATTGGGCACCCCGTCGGCAAGCGTGTCTGTGTTTGGGGGGATGATGCCCAGGGGGATTGGGCACCCCCTTAGCAGATTGGGGACAGGGCACTGAAGCCAACGGGGAGTGGGCCCTGCATCGGCAAGCATGTATGTGTTTGAGGGGATGATGACTACAGGGATTGGGCACCCAACTCGGCATACAAAATACAGCAAAAGGGCACATATGCTGACAGGGATTGTGCTCCCCACCAGCAAACAAACTGGGGAGGGGCATGCCAACAGGGGATTGGGCACCCCCAAAGTTGGCTTGCTGGGGACTGTGAGAGGCAGATGGCGACAGAGGACACCATGTTTATTGAAATGTTACACCAGGCAAGGAAAGCCCTGCAATGAGGGGGCACTCCCTCATTGCAGTGGAAAAATTGTTTCAAGTTGGTGGCACACTTGCAGACTACTGTCATAGCCAGCATGCTCCTTCATTGGTGATACAAAGACGAACCCCAAAAAGCAGTGGTGGCACTGGCCACAACACTGCCACACCTCCACAACCTGCTTCTTCAGCAAGCTGCCACAACATGTTTCTTGCACGTGCGTGCAAGCAACGATAAAAATGAGGTACTACAGTACTTACAATTTTCATTTATGGTGTTTCTTTGCTGACCATAAATATCCCCCTCCCATCCTCACCTGCTTACTGGAGAAATCTATGCTGTTTAACCTGCTACAGATGAAACAAGAGCCTTGGTTCCATCTGAGACCTTCTGTTGTGTGATAGTGGGGGTGAACATTCTGCCAGTAGAACTGAGCAGAGATTTGAATTCTTGTATTCCACACATAATAAACATTCCATCTCTTGAATGTACAGTAGGCACAATAGAAAATAAGCAAGATAGGGAAAAGGGAGGGAATAATGGTGAGGAAATGGGCAAATGGGGGTGGGTTGGGGAAACTAGAGGGCGTACGAGTTAACTAAAAATACATGTATTTTGCTGTGCATAATATTTGAACCTAAGATTGCATGTTAGTGCTGTGATGTGATGTGATTATTTTGTTGAGGTGGATGAACTTTTTGTTAAAAATGTCAGAAATTCCTTTTTGATTGTGGTGCATTTCTTTATCCTCCCCCCCCCCCAAAAAAAATCTTGGACCCATTTTATAATTGCAATAAGACACTCCAAGGTGTGTGTTGTGGTGGGATAATGGCACTTCTCGGGCAGTTGAAGGCATTTGGTGATACCTCATGGCTCACAACACACCTGAGGTGTGCAGTTATCCAACCACAACACACACCCTGTGATGTCTCACTGCTTCATAATACAGTTCCAAAATGGTACTTACTAGCTACAGTGCGTGTTTATTTATTTATTTATTGAAACATTTCATCAGGAAAGGCACACTGAACAAAAAGTTGCTTGTCTCATGGTGCATTCTGGGGAAACAGGTAGTGGAAATACATACATGCATACAACAGCAAGCATTATTACAAGAACATTGGCAGCTGTGAACAGCAAACAACAGGAAGAACATAGTAAGTGCAACATATGAGTACAATTGTTTACAGAGGTCACAATGGGCAGGTCAATTGCATTACATCAGGATAACACCTTAAATTCATGATGATGGTACCATTTCACCCAAAAGGATGGGGTGGATATGGAGTAACAGCAGAGGTGGAAAGATAACGAGGCTGGGAAGGGAGCAGATGAATAGGAAACAAGGTTATATATATATATATATATTGATAGTTATAAATTGATAGTAGTCTAAAGTCATAGCTATATTGGTAGTTATAGATAACCCAAAGAAATGGCCAAATAGGGATCACTGCAGGGAAAGGAAGTAGTGAGGATGGAAGGGAGCTGTAATTCAGAATAGTTACTTAATATATTGATAGAGGTTGGTGAGCAGGTCAGGAATACCAGGTAGGTTAATTGCAGGTATAATTCACAGACAGGAAATTATGTAGGACTGAAATTATAAAGGAGGGGGAGGAGGAGTATTGAATCTGGTGAGGAAGTGAATGCCACAGTTTTGGGAAGTGATACGAGAAAGCAGCTTGGCCTACAATGGTAGACTGGCAAGGGACAACCAAGGAATTGGAGTCATAAGATCTAAGTGAGTGGACAGAGAGAAGGAGGACTAATAGAGAGGAAGTGAGATAGGATAGGAGCGATCCAAATCAGAATTTAGAGACAAATTTAGCCCAATGATGGTGGTGTCTATTTTCTAGTGAGGGAAATGCCAGGGAGTGGTAGAGTTGACAGTGGTGGGTGAGAGGAGGTGAGTCCAGAGCAAAGTGACAGAAGGAGTTGAAGAGGGTATCTAATCTGACTAAGGAGGTCTTAGGAGTGGCACTGTAGACTACATCACAGCAGTCAAAAATAGGAGGGATCATCTTTTGGACAAGTTTGTGCCTAGCCAGGAAAGGGAGGCAGTTTCTGTTCCTGTATAGAGTCCCAAGCTTGGTGCACAGCTTTTTCATGATGACATCCACATGACCAGAGTAGATGAGATGTTGGTCAAGCCAAACACCCAGATAGCTGAGTGGAGATGTGTCCTCAAGGACTGTCCTATCAAGGATATAGAAGGAGGACAGGGAGAGTAGCCTAGAGAGTCTCTCCCTAGTGCCGATGGTCATGGAGACTGTTTTCTTGGCATTTAGAAAACGTTGATGAGAGCAAAACCATTGCTGAACATTTTTGAAGTCCTGCTGAAGTCTGTTTGCAATATCAGTGTGGATCTGTCCAGAGGTGTAGAGGACCATGTCATCTGCGTACATATATTTTGAGGTTGATGTACAGACAGATGGTCATTAAAGAAAAATGGAGAAAAGTATAGGGCCCAACATGGATCCTTGAGGCACATCAGTGCCAGAGTCAGCGATTCACTGGGTCTGACCTATAAGGTAGGCTCTGAACCAGTTAGTGGCTGAGTCAGTCAGACCTGCTGAGGAAAGGGAGTTTATTTTATTTATTAAATAGAATCAGAATTACAATCCTTTGAGTCATAGACTCTTTTGCAATGGCTCCACGTCAGATAAAAGTAAAAGTACAGAGGAAACAACAACAAAAAAGTACACATACAATAATAATGTAATAATACAAGGTCATACAGTCCTGGTATAATGTAAATTGAGGGTTACATCAACAGGGAGCAAAAAGAAGGTCCCGGGTCAGAGTTAAGACAGGATACAGTTCCGGAGGGTCATGAATGACCCTGAGTCGTAATATCTAAACCCTGTGATTGAGAACCAAGGATAGACATAGGAGGGAGGCTAATGAGAAACTTTAGAAATAGCGTGAGGGAAACTGTGTCAAAAGCCTTGGCTAGGTTGACAAAAATGGCAGAAGTGATTTGACCACTGTCCATCCCTGAGAGGAAGGAGTCAGTAAGCCTAATCAGGGAGGTGGTGGTGGAGTGTTTTTTCTAAAAAACAGATTGGAAGGGAGTGAAAAAGTTGGAGTTAGAGAGATAAGAAGAGAGTTGGGCAACAACCAAGTGTTCTTGCAGTTTGGCAAGGGTGGGAAGCAGGGATATGGGGCAGTAGTTCTCTGGTGAGGAAGGATCACTGCCCTTAGGTAAGGGAAGAACAGTGGCATGCTTCCAAACAGGTGGGATTGCTGCCATACCAAACTAGAGGTTGAAGAGGTCAAACAGTAGGGCAGAGATAGCCATAGCTGAGCGATTTAGCAGCTTGGAGTCCAAGCTATCAGGCAAGGTGAAGGGGGCACCTAGCCTAGTAGATGGTAAGGAAGAAAGGAAAGCAGAGGCACAAGAGGTGAAGTATGAATTAAATTTAGTTACAACATTGGGGTGATCAGTAATAAGGGTGTTGTTTATATTGAGGAGGAAGAAGGGAAGAGTGGAAGGGGGGAGAAGAGTGAGTGGATGACTTTCCAGAATTTAGAGGGATTGTGTATGTTGGATTGAAAGATTCAGCTAAAGTTGTCTGCCTTAGCCAAATGAGTGGCTTTTGTGCACTTGTTACAAAGAGAACGATATGTGTCATAGTCTTTAGGGAGCTTAGAGGCTTAATGTAGATTCCAAGTTTGGTCCAGTGCTCTTTGACAAGCTATGAGTTCAGGTGAGATCCTTGGAAGGTGGCCTACATGGACTCTGACATGGCACAGTGGGGCACGCTGATTCCAAATGTCGAGAAATTTACATTTAAAGTATTCTGCAGCTTTGTCTATTGAGTTCGCTGAGGCTATGGAGGCTAGTTTGTATGAGATAGGTCATGGAGGAGGGGAGTGAGGTTCAGAGATTTATATGAGCGAGTCATTAAGGTTTTATGAGGGGCCTTGATTTTGTGAATTTTATGTAAAAGAAAGGTCATGAGGTGGTCACTAAGGGCATCTGACAATACACCAGATTAAATGACCCTATGTGGGTGTTAGGTGAGGACTCAGTCGATTAAGGAGTGGTTACCCAATTTATGGTTCATCCCCGTTGGATCAAGGATGAGCTGGGATAACTTATGGGCATCAATTTCATTTTACTACTTTGTTCATGGTGGGGGATAACGAGTCTAAGTTAAAGTCACCCATAATATAAGCTTCACCTGAGGAGGTGTGGGATATTACGGAACTGATGAGGTCTGAAACAACAGAGGAGTGGAGGCCTGGGTGACAATAGGAACCTACCACAAATATAGGGATTGATGAGGCAACATAGATAGCCACTCCTCCACCCCTCCCTGAGTGGTCTCGATGAGATATAGTATAGCCGGGATGGAGAGAGAAGGGTCACCTATTTTATTGTTAAGCCAGGTTTCAGACAGGATAAGTATATCAGGACCAAGTGAATAATCAGAAACTTGAGTAGATCGACTTTAGGGAGAAGGCTGAGTATATTTAGGTGGAGAATTTTTAGTCCATGGGGAAGGACAGTGAGGCTTGATGGGGATGTTTCTGAAGCAGTGGATGGGGTACCGAGGCATGTACATAAGAAACACCCACTAGGATAATAAAAACACCTGTAGATAAAGAATGGTAACAGAATTAGAACCTGTATTTAAAAATCAGCCTCTATAGAGAAAAAGGCCTTACAAGTTCAATGCGTGCCAGCACTATGTGGTATGCATGAACCCACGTAGTGCTGGCTGCATAGGTGTGAAGCGGGGTGCTGGTTCTGGCAGAGGGGACCCTGCCATAACTCACTGCATGCCGACACAGATACAGGGCTCCAGTCACCAGGGGACTGGGACAGGACTCACCGTGCTGCCCCTGACCACTGGGCAGCAGGAGGTAGCAGAGGCAGCTGGAAGGGTGAGCGTCCAGCAATTTTGGGAGTGGTGGCACTGGGATGGGATGATGCCATGCAGGTCTGGGTGCCTGCATTCAGCATGAACAGCACTGGACCCATGCCTCCATATGTGTGGGATCCACTAAGGGTCCAAGGGGGGCATCCCACTGGATGCCCATCCAGGATGACGACTCCTCCCCCAGCTGCCCTGAAGAGTCCTGCATGCCGAGGGTGGGAGGAGCCGCAGACAGGTGGTAGGCATTGTGAATGCCAGTATAGGTGCACCTGTCCACGGGGTGCAGGGCTGCAGGCAGGGTATATGATATTTCTTTGTACTCATGTCTAGTTGGTGCATGGCACCCATTGTTTGTAGAAATAACTGTGTCCCTCTCATAGATTGCATTTGAAAGGTTTGGGCACTGATAACTTGTGTGCCTGTATTCCAGGCATAATACACATCCGAAGCAATCATAGTCATTTCTGAAGTATGACCGTGAGCCACATTTGTGGCATGACTTTAGTTGGCCCTTGTAAAAACAGAACCCTCAGTCATGTCCTAAAAGAAAAATTGCTAGGAAGGTGCATTACTCCAGAAGTGGAATGTTTTAGTTCGACCCTAATCCTCAACCCCATCTATAATTGTTCACAATCAATTACTGGTAAGGGCCTGTCTGAAACTTTGCATCTCTTGCAAAACCAAAAAAGTTACCAGTTTAACTGAGAGATTAGTCAAAGGTATAGCCACAAACAGTAACCAGAGAGGGGAGTCTTTCAAATTAATATATTGTTACAGAAATGATCCAAAGATGTCATTGTTTTGAAACTTATGTCAAAGTTCAAATCATCAGAGGTGTGAATCGAAGCATAGTTCTCCAGAGCATAAAATTTAATTGACTTCTTTTTGAACATCCTGGTGATATATACTCTGTTAGGTGGAAGTTCCAAGCTGCTTTTGTAATGGAGGTTGACTAGGTTCCTCCTCTGTGCTGGTTCCCCACAAGAAGAAAAAAGGTCAGATGTCCCTTTGTTCAGTGGTTTGCAATGGGGGATGGTCTGGCATTGTCTGTCAGGTAGAGATCTGCTTCCCTGCTACCTCAGGATTCATGAAGGATAGCCTTTTAACCATGAGGGTTCTGTGACTTGGCGGTCACTATTATGCAAACTAGAAGTTTGTAGTTTATTTAAATCAACCCCTTGGGGCTTCTGCCTTTTCGCCAACATCTTTCCTGAGCCTATGACAAAGCTTGACCCTGGGAATGCACATCATGTTGCTGTGCAGAACATGAAAAAGTAATGACAGTACCTTGAAAAAACAATGAATCCCCCTGTGCTCTGTTGTTATGATCCTGAGAGCTGGCTATAGTGACCTCCTCTTACAATTCCCTGTTCTTAGAGAGATGTGGTGTGGCAATTCCTCCTTCAGTCACAGCTACCACCAACCTGTTCAGTTTGTCCCCACCACCTGCACGGACAGGACTGTCTAGCTGTCTGTGTTATGGTGCTTCTTTGTGTTCTTCTGGTTCTGGGTCAAGCAGCCATCTTGCTCTATCTGTGGGCCTGAACAAACCCGCACATACTACAACTGCCTTGGGAGACCAGTTCTCCGACTTGCCGCTACGGTAGCTGCTCTGAGAGAATGATCTTTTTTGCCTTTGAAGCTCCAGTGACTTACTTCATAGCAGTAGGGGCAGATCAGAGTAGGATTTGTCAGTGAATCAGATGATGCTCTCAAGGTTAGAACTGATAGCATCTGAGCCGAATCTGGATCAGAACAAGCCTGCATTCCAGTAGCAAGCAGGTGATCTCTCTCATGCACGTACCTGACATACTCCTCAGCTGTAAGGGATATCAGTTACACCTTTCTCTCTAACTGTGCCTCCTTCAATTTTTTTCCTGTTTTATTGGTATCCATTTCTGATAAGACAGAGGATTCAGACTCTCTTCTGCTCTCAGTTACATTAGTGTCCATCTCCAAAATGTTTTGAACTTCAATATTAGGCTTTGCTGGGAGGGTGGTCACTTCTCCTGCAACCTGATGGGGCCTGATGGGATTCACCCTAGAATTCTAAAAGAACTAAGAGAAGAACTAGTAACACCACTGACTACCCTTTTTAATAAATCATGGGAGGATGGTGTGGTACCTGAGGACTGGAGAAGGGTGGATGTGATTGCCCTTCAGAAAAGTGGGAGAAAGACAGAGGCAGGTAACTACAGACCTGTCAGTTTGACCTCAGTGGTTGGGAAAATGATGGAATCACTTCTGAAGGAAAGAACTGTTGAGTACCTAGAGGCCCAGTAGGGCACAGGACCCAAGGCAGCATGGATTCACAGCAGGAAGGTCATGTCAAACAAATCTAATTGATTCCTTAGACTGGGTGACCAAAGTAGTAGACCAGGGAGGTGCTGTGGACATGGCCTACCTAGACTTTAGCAAAGCATTTGACACAGTCCCACACAAAAAAATTAATAAACAAATTAGCCAGCCTGGGAGTGGGTCCCAGGGTGGTAGCCTGGGTAAAACACTGGCTGGACAACAGGACACAGCGGGTAATAATAAATGGAGTCCACAGTGAAGAAAGGAGGGTTACTAGTGGGGTACCATAGGCTTCAGTACTGGGGCTTGTCCTTTTTAATGTCTTTATAAGTGACATTGTGGAGGGACTGGAGGGGAAGGTATGTCTCTTTGCAGATGACACAAAGATCTGCAACAGGGTTGATACGCAAGGTGGGGTGGAAAGGATGAAAAGGGACTTGGCAAGGTTGGAGGAATGGTCAGAAGTATGGCAGCTTAGATTCAATACAAAGAAGTGCATAGTAATGCACCTGGGAAACAAAAACCCAGGGCAAGAGTACACAATGGGTGGTGAGACACTGACAACAACAAAAATGGAAAGGGACCTGGGGGTAGCCATATCAAATGACCTAAAGGTGGGCCAGCAATGTAAGAAGACAGTAAGGAAGGCTGAGGGGATACTGGGATCCATAAGGAGAGGCATCACCAGTAGAAAACAAAAGGTTTTTGGACCTCTGTACAGACAGTTGGTAAGACCACATCTGGAGTACTGTGTACAGTTCTGGAGACCTCATCTCCACAAAGACATAGACATCGTGGAGGCTGTCCAGAGGAGGGCAATCAAAATGGTGCAGGTTCTGCACCAGAAGACATATGAAGAAAGACTAAAGGAGCTTAAGATGTATAGCCTCGAGGAAAGGAGGGAGAGGGGGGACATGATAGAAACTTTCAAATACCTCAAGGGAATCAACAAAGTCCAAGAGGGTAGCATCTTTCAAAAAAGAGACGTGCAAGAACAAGGGGGCCCAATATGAAGACGGGGGCAGCCCAGAGGTAATGTGAGGAAGTATTTCTTCACAGAGAGGGTTGTAGATGCATGGAACAACCTTCCTGAGGCAGTCATAGAGTCAAAAACAGTGGGGGAATTCAAGAATGCATTGGAAAGACATAAGGCAATTCTAGTGGGGTGTAGGAGGAAGGAGGCTGTTGGTTAACTAGGATCTGCAGCTTATCCATTAGGTAGGGAAATGGGCAGACTATGTGGGCCAAGCAGTCATTATCTGCCATCAAATTCTATGTTTCTATGTTTCTAACCACTCTATCCATACCACCATCTCCGAGTGCTGCTATCCCAGTGGTGTACAGCAGCACCCCATACCCGCAGAGTAGTTTTTTTTTTATTTGAATAGAAAACAAACAATCAATCCGTCAAATATAATGATACTACATAGTTATATACAGCTCCTTTTCAGATCTCATATTATTAAGCAAAAACTTAAAATAAAAATAAACTTTGATCTAAAACCTGACTTTCAGAGTCATGCCTTCTCATCAAACTAAAACATGACAAAAAGCTAAGTTACTTCTTTCATTCTAGATCTGAAAAACATGGTGCATACTTTAAATATTTCCATTTAAGTAATAACTCTGTTGAAGACATATATTTATATTCTTTTTGATAAATAGATTTTAGCTCTCTAGAAATTTAACCTGTTAAAATCTTTGGAAGCAAAATCTGTTGTGGTAAAAGAAGTTTGCATTGAAATTGCTATAAATAAAACAATACAAGTAAAAATGTGTCTGATCATACTAGGGTCACATCTTTGCAAAGCCTTTAATTCCCCCATGATTACATTCTCATACGATGTAGATACTCCTGTTTGATCTGTCCTTATCTGTCTTTACTTAGTCCAGAAAGAAACTGCATAAGGGCATTCTATGAAAAGATGTTCCATGGTTTCAAAAGTAGTTGTGCAATGTCTTCTAGGGCAATATCTCTAATAGGAAAAAATCAGGGTCTGATGTTGAAAAATAGGGTACCTCGACGGCCCGGTGGTGCTGAGGGTTGAGGCGCTGCATGCCACACCTCGTTCCACGCCGGTGGCCCAGGTTCAGGAATGAGCCTGGTTTGCTGGGGGTCGGCAGGGGAGGGAGAGGATTGAGTATCTGGAGGACAGCTCTCCTCTCCCGGGGAGGGACAGGGGTCCCTGTTCGGTGCTCTACTGATCTCTGGCGGAGGCTGGAGATATAGCAGGCACTGAGGAGTAAAGAGAAGGAGTGGGGGAGTGGCAGATGTCGGTTATGCATAGACATCAGGGCACCAGCCACTCCCCAAGGGGATACAGAGTAAATGCCTCTCGGCTTCAGCAGAGACGGAGCACCAGAGCTTGCCCCTGATCTACGGCCACCCACCTGGCATCCAACTGACTGATGTTACTGCAGTGTCAGAGCATTGGGGCCTGTCCCATCCCTGCCCGGGGATACAACCGAGGCTACGTGGGTGATGAAGGATGGCCAGGCAGGGTGTGTGCCGTAGGGGGATTACTCCATGTGCCCCCGAGGAAGACCAGAGCAGGGGGAGTGAGAAGGAGGCATAAATAGTAAAATAACAACAACAAAAAATGAAAAGTAGGGTACTGTGCTGTCGATGCTAGTCTTTTACACAAAATATTATCAGTTTTATGTCTGAGTTCATGAGACTTAATGACCTCCAGTTTCTTAAGTCCCGAGGATCTCCTTTTTTTGTATAAAAAGATTTGCAGTGCAGTTTTGAATGCAGTTATTTGGCTACCTTCTAATCTCTGACAAATGGCTTTTCATTGCCCATATGAACATTAGAAGTTTAACTTGTCACATTGCTGAACTTGAAGCATGGGTCAAAGTCTATAACCCTGACATTCTATGCCTTACAGAGACGTGGCTGAAACCTAGGATACCTGACTCTCTTTGCTCACTGGCTAATTACTCCATGATTCATAGAGACAGATTATTGCCCAAACATTGTGGTGGAGTTGCTATCTTCCATAATAAACACCCTAACATTACAACTGTCCCTGCCCCTGCCTCTCCTTCTGTTTGTGAATCCTTACATGCTAGTCTCACATTGGGTGCCTTGAAACTCCACATCATCTGCTCCTACAACCCCGGGGCTTAGCTGGGCTACAGAGCCTGCTTGACCAAACTTCACAGATCATTAACAGAAATGATGTTCTTATCATGGAGGACCTCAATCTCAAATGGCTAGGGACAGCTCACAACTCTCTACTGTCACTGGCTCATAGCTACAAACTTCGGCCGCTGATTTCAGAGCCACTAGAACTCTGACATCACCAAAATCAGGTACCCTCATAGACTGGGTGCTGGTAAACAGAATGGAACATGTGACCACCACAGACATCCTGGCCAATGCTTTAACAGACCATTCTCATATTTTTTGCATCTGATCCATGGGTGCGCCTCCATCTCCTCCACCGTGCTTGGTCACTTTTACAAATTTTGCTAACTTGGATGAAAATGCATTCCTTTATGATGTTTCCAGAATTGACTGGTCTGGCATTTATCACTCCTGCAATGTTGAGTTTGCCCTACAGATTTCCTCAAGGAATTTCTTGCTGTTCAGTGCAGGCACGCCCCTAAGGTTACTAGGAGAGTCAGAGGTAAACAAATGCGGTGGCTACACAAAGACCTGCTTGCAAAACTGCGTCTTAGGGATAAACTCTGGACGCACTACAAACAGACAGGCCTTCAAACATATCTTAGTAGCTATAGAGCTCTTAGGAACTCTTGTAAAAAACTAGTTATAGCAGCTAAGAGAAAGTACTGCAAGGACTTACTATCCAGCTCAACCTGTGACCAGAGGAAATTTTGGGCTCATGTTAAGACATTTCCTGGGGCTTCTCAATATGTTACCCCTACTGACATGATTTTAAACGGAGCTCATTGTAATTACCCTACCACCATAGCTAACTCTTTTAACCATATGTTCTCTGATCTGTCCCAATATCCAGTATCTCTTCCTTCCTACCCACACTAACACACTCTCAGTTCCCACTTTCTAGCCAGCCAGACACCCCTGCTGCTCCATCAAATGGCCTTCCCCATGCACCACCTTTCCATTCCAAGGCCATATCTAGGTCAGAGGTCCATAAACTCCTAAAGTCAATCTCTGACAACACTAGCTCTGGTTCTGATTCCCTTGAACCTCGACTTATGAAGCTTGCTGCTCCTCTTATTAATTCTCCGCTAGAGAAACCCTACACGCTATCCCTCTCTTGCAGCCTAGTTCCTGACCTTTGGAAAATTGCACATATAACACCTGTATTCAAAAAAGTGACCCAAAGGAAATCACTAACTTCAGGCCCATAGCCATTCTTTTGGTACTGAGCAAAATACTGGAGAAACATGTCGCCACACAAACAATTGTCTGCCTTACAAAATTCAATCTTCTCTCTGAGACCCAGCATGGTTTCAGAAAAAATCATAGTACAACAACTGCTCTTCTCAAACTCACAACAGATATACTTTCTAATATGGATTTTGGACAACTCACAGGGGCTGTTTCCATTGACCTTAGTAAGGCCTTTGATCTTGTTGATCACCCCCTGCTTCTTTCTGCTCTTCAAAATTTGAGGTTCTCATCTCTTGTTGTAAACTGGTTTAGCAGATATCTGTCAAACAGGACCCAAACTGTCAAATTTAACTCCTCCCTATCTGAGAGTGCCATCATCAATATCGGTGTGCCTCAGGGCCATATCCTTGGGCCACTTCTTTTCTCACTCTGTATAAACAATGGTGCAGATGCTTTCCAAACCTGTTCATCTCTGCTTTATGCTGATGATCTTGTCTTTTATACTAACTCCATTAGTATAGACAGCATCAACTCATCCCTTTCCTTAGATTTCAAAAATGTTCAAAACTGGCTGTATGCCCATAAGCTGGTACTAAATGATAAGAAGACAAGAACCATGCTTCTAGGCTCTGCCCCCAAGCTTAGGGCCTGTCCCACAGCCTTGATGGTTTATAATTTAGAAGGCACTCAGAGTGTGTCTCATCCTTTAACAATCTTGGTGACATGCATGATCAATCCCTGGATTTCAGTCTTCGCATACAGTCCACCTGCAAAGCTGTCAATGAAAAACTGGGTGCTGCCTACAAGACCAGTTGTATGTTAACACCCTCTGCTAAGCTGGCTATTGGCAGAGGTATCCTGCTTCCCACCCTCACATATTGTGTTCCTATTATTGCTGGTTCCGATAAAACCTCCCTCCATAAATGGAACGATACTTATAATAACATTTGTCAACACACCTCCTCGTCTTCTCGACTCAGGCACCACTGTCAACTCTACAGTGACCTAGAATGGCTCTCTGCCTCTGCTTCTAGGAAATACTATCTTGGCTCTCTCACTGATTCTATTATCAGGCTTCAAACCCCATATTTACTTGCAGTGTTGCTGGTTCCCCAAACATTCTCTCATGGCTTGCGATTTGCTAATAAATCTCTACTCAATGTATCTAGGTGTTGTACATCTAAAGGTACTGGTGCTTTCCAACATGTGACACCCAGCTCTGGAACATACTTCCTTTTGTCCTAAAGCAGTCAAAGTCTCATCTTTGCTTTAAAAGAGAGCTATCTCTGATCAACTCATGCACCTGTTTTGACCCCACTTGATGTTATTATGCCCTTTCATGCTTAGTCCTACTTATGCACCTTCAAACTCCCCTATCTCAAAATCACCTTACTATACCTCCCCCCCACTCCCTATTACCCTAGTCCTGCTGCACCCTCCCTTCTCTCCCTCTAGCTAAGGCCCACTTCCCAAATCCTAGTAATCTAATTGCCCTCCTCTATCTATTTCTACACTGACCCCCCCCCTTACACTACTGCATCTCGGAGTCTACCTCTTGTTTCATACAATTTCTACTTACAATGTTGTTCTGTTCTACTCCATATGAAGTTGTTTCTCCAAACCATTTCCCATGTAGTGTTATTTTTTGATTGCCTATATGTTTGATTCAGTGCTACAGTTTTGACCCACCCTGTGTTATTATTCCTGCACTTATGAAATGTCCTGTATGTAATTCTATTTTGTACTCTCCCGGGTCGTGCCTGAAAATGGTCATGTTTTGGCTAGTTCACTTACCCGGTAAACAAAAACTAAATAAAAAACTAAACAAAATAAATAAATATCCACTTGAACACTATTGACAATATTTCTATTAATTGTATACTATACTATTTATAGAACTCAGAAGTAAGGCCATCTGGACCTGGTGCTATATTATTTCTTAGTTTTTTTATTGATAGATTGAATTCTTCTTTAGCAATACAACGTGTTAATCCATCAAGGTTTCCTTGAGGGATACTAGAGCTCTGTATGTTCTCCAGAAAATGGGTGATGCTGATTGATTACAATCAGATGTTCCAAACATTTTTTTCTAAATATTGTTGTACTATATTTAAGAATTTCTTGCTTAGTGTTTACCTTTACACCTTCATTGGTTTTAAAAACACTAATATTACTTCTTTGGACTCTTTCCCTACAACTTTCAAAAATATTCCCTTTCCCAATTTTACCCTGGTTACTACTTTGGTGTTCCATTAGTAAAGATTTAGCCCTGTTGTATTGCAGTTCTACCACCGTCTGCTTGATTTGATCTATTTGACTAGGATTTTGACTGACCCCTGTATGGAACAGATTTAACACTTTTAATAATTGTATCCATAATGTCAGATGTTCCTTATATTCAGTTGTTTTAGTTTTTCTGCTTCTCTTTTGACAATAATTGCCTCAACTCAGTTTTTGTTTCATCCAACCACAGCCTTTGGTGCTCGTACAAAAATGTAGTAGATTGTCATACTAGCAAAAGATCTTGTACTTCAAGATATATGGTTGGGATTTCTAATAGTGATCTTAGTTCTCTATTAGGTTTAGAGAAATCTGCTGAGTTGTGAGTTGAGGGGACACAAATAGAAAGTCTATGCTTGTTGCTAATTTATGTTTATAAAAGGGAAAACCTCCTCTTGCATTTTTTCCATATATGCATCCTTTATGCCAGCATCTTTTGTCAGATTATTGAAAAAAGTGGTATCACAAAAACGTTTATGGGTAGCAGCTCCTCTGTCATTAGTTGTCAAGGCACAATTAAAATTTCCCCCAAAAATTATTTTCCTAGAAGTATATAAAAATAGTCATATCAATGTTAACGAATCAATTCTTTCTTTTTTGTTTGAGCAACATACATATTTGTAATGCAAAATTGCTCATTCTGAAAGGTAAAATCAAGTAATATAGTTTTGCCTGCATCGATGTCCAGAAGTCTGCTGACTGTGAAATTTGTGCCTTTCAATAGGATCCCTACTCCTTCTCATTTATCCTGACAAAGGCCTAAAATGATGGTCCCCAGCACCACTGGTTTTGGGCTTGGATGATATCAGTGACCGTGTTCATGCTAATCATCTGAACAAGAATGATGTCATATGATAAATCTTAAAGTATAGAAAAAGTTAAGCAATGTACTTTTCGATTTTCAATGCTGTTTATGTTTTGAATAGCCAATTTGTAATACATCAGCCATTCCTGTATCTCTTCCTATAAAGAATATACTAGATAGGTTTTATAGACCTGCCTACTGGTCCATGTCTTAATTTGACTTCAAATTTTCACTTTCTTGTCTGTATCTGTTCTTCATCTAAGATAGGTTCTGCCTCCTCTATTATGTCTTTTCTCTGTGGCAACCAATATCTAATATCATATACATTAACCCCTTTGTTTTTAAAAATAATTCTTACATCTCTGTTGGATGGTTTGGTCAGGGGTATTTCTTGGAAGTAAAGTGTCTTTCATAGAAGTATACTGCATCCAAAACTGGTCTAAATTAGCCATGGTCTTGAAACTGATATCAAAGGTAACATCACCAGGTGTATGAATTAAAGCATTAATTTCTATGGAAAAGTAGTGCAAAGAGTCTTTTAATAGAGTTTTCCCCTGTATAAAGTCAATATGGTGTAGATTCTTATTCCCCTTTGTATATCAACCGGATGGCATTTCTACTTTGTGCTGGTGCAGGTGAACTTTAAAACACTTCCTTCCAGTGGAAATGTTTCCATTTTTGCACTGATTCTTGTTTCTGTGCTAAGTGCCACGTAGTCTGATCAGTAATGTTGTTGATGGGGCATTCCTGCTCCACCTTGTCTCCACAGCTAGGGCAAGCACTTGGTCCTTCATATCCTAAAGAATCTCCTAATTCAGTGTCCTGTGGTGTAATATTTGATGCCATGTTGTTGTGAGGAGGCTTAGAAATATTACCATTGTCGTTTGAGTTTACTGCTTTTTGAGAAGACGTAGTAGACTCGGAATGCTGGGAAAATGACATTGTAGAAACTGCTCTCAAGCTTAGTTGATCTTGATTATTTAAATTGTCTTGATCAATTTGCATGATTTGATCAGGTGCTCGATCTAGAGCACTAGAAATAATAGGGATATTCATAACCTAAGAATTAGATTTGTCTCTGAGGTAACATTCTTATCCGATCTTGGGGTGCAAATGTTGCTTATCATTTGCTGCAGCTACAGTGACAGAGAGTTCCTAATTATTACTGATCTCAGTTTTTTTTTGTCAAATATCCTGATATTGCTGTGGATTCCTGAGCTTGGAACCTGCAAGTTATATTCTTCCATGTCAGACTGTGTAGCTGATTCATGTTCCTTGTATATAGTTGGACCATTATTTGGTACACCACTAGGCATATTTATAAACTGCTTTCCCTGAGCTATATTCTCTGTAGATTTAGTATTTCAGCCACTCTTGTTCATGTCTGGTTCAGGGCAATCAACAGGCTCTTCATCCTGTCTTGGTAACCATTGATCAGAAGAGGCCAGTGTCCAACCTGCTTCCCTAAGTCCTTTTTCAGGCATCCAGTTTTCTGGGAGATATTATACTTGTAATTGTGCCACTGATTTTTTTGCTTTGCCACAATGCAAGAGAATTTCCTGGACCAAGAGGCTTAATGGAGGAGACATTTATCCTTTTTTCTCTGGCTGAGCTCAGTGACTACATGTCTGCTCCAAAAGCCTAAAGCTGCATTGTTGATTTAGAAGGAAAGCAGGGCCCGACTGCTGCAGTTTTCACTGCTGGTCGGCTTCTCTACTTCATTCACAATTAACTGCCTTGCTTGGTCCCCATATGTCAACATCATCTGTGTTCTTTGTTAAGTAATTTTTTCCATATCAGGGCTGCTAGACTCCGGCAATAAATCAATGGCTTTTTCATCCATCACACATGTCGGCGGCCCTCTTGATGCTGTTTTTCATCATCCTGAAAGACATACATCAGCTGATTGTCAGTGGTGGTAGTTTCTTTCTTTGCTTCAACTGGTGTACTTTTTTGTATCAGTTATTTTTTTTTCAGCAAGAATTTGGCTTCTTATTCTGCTACTAATGCTAGTAGATGGGTTTTCCTGCATTCAATTGCTGTCCTAAGGAAATTCTCTTCCTCCTGAATATCACTATCAGGTAATATCTTGCTGTGCATAGCACATTGCAGTTCTTCTGTTTCAGTTCTGGTACTGTTGTTAAGCTTTCAAGTGTCCATCATCATTTTATCTTGGTCTGGTATCATGGAGTATTTCTTGTCAACCTCTGGAGAATAAGTAACAGGGAAGGAGGTCAGCTCCCTCATACCTGTAGCATCATCTCAGTCATCCTCCTGAGCAACCATCTTGGCTAGATGGCCAAAGTCTCCCCCTACTACAAGAGATGGGGATTTCTGCTGGTGTATTGTGTCAAATTTCCTAAATTCTCTAAAATACTGCTAACAGCTTAATCTGATTCAAATTCATTTGGTTTGCACCTGTGTCTCCCCCTCCCTGGGATGAGACTGTAAAGAGTCAGTATTGTTTAGCCCTCCTTTCCAGGTCAACAAAAAAATAATCTAAATCAAGCAGACCTGGGTTACATTCCCACAACCTCCACTTCCATACACTGTGATCCTGAACATGTCACTTAATCTCCCTTTGCTCCCAGGTGA
Organism: Neoceratodus forsteri; assembly: GCA_016271365.2. Classification (NCBI taxonomy): domain Eukaryota; kingdom Metazoa; phylum Chordata; order Ceratodontiformes; family Ceratodontidae; genus Neoceratodus; species Neoceratodus forsteri. The sequence continues at coordinate 249,401,552 of CM028130.1, read as the reverse complement.
CACCTGGAAATGACCTTTGGATCAGTGTGTTTTTTCCAGCCAAAAATTGAAAAACAAATTGCAGTGGCTATTAAAATGGATGTATGGACCACCCCAAAGAGTACAATATTTCCCACATCTGTGTGCATAAGAATGTTCTGGGCATTGTCTTTAAAACAGAACCCATGTGTACAAGGTCTTTAAACTACTGTATTGAAAGTGCATGGACAGCTGTTTCACATACAGTATGGTTCTGAGCTTACTGTACCTTTAGGTGTCAGTAGTGAAAAGATATCCATTTCAGTTAGTTATATGCCCTTTCAGATCGGCAACCATATCATGGAACCTTGTGAAAGAATATATGTCATGGTCAGAGAAGCTGTGCTGAACAACACACTGTATCCTGGACAGATCCCTTAAATTTATTACAGTTTCATCCCATTTTATTTAAAGCTACATTTAATAACAAGTACTTTGCTGTCTGTCTTAACTTCTGCTTGTACTTCGTTAACTGTATTATAAACTATCCTGCACTGCTGCTGTCACAGAAGAATATCTGTGAAAATGAGATGCTGTTGTATCTTATAGTTTTTTTTCAGATAATAGTTCAAAATAAATGAACAATTTAATACAATAATTATTAAGTTTAAGCTTTTATAAAAAAATCTTTTAAACCACCAGTAATATCCTGAGTAACTTTATAAGCCTTTAGCATTTATCTCTGATGTTTATATATTCAGTACATCTGTTAATGTTTCCCTTAATGCATCAAAAGTGCAGTGAGGTCAGGAATTAATTTCACCTTCTCTATGGCAGCTCCACATAGCAAATCCTTACGAGTACAGGCAACTGTCTTACTTATTTCCAAAGATGCCACAACTTGCTGATTATTTAATTAGAATGCTTTTATCAAGTAAATGAAAACTTGTTTTCATGACATGAAATGGAATAGAAGAATGAAAAGTGGATCCCATTTGAAAATTAAAGTGACAGTCTCTCATTTCTTCTAGCTACCTGTATGTGAAATGTACGATGGAATAATGTCAAGTCAAATGAACGGAAAGCATGATTCCCATGAGTGGCATTTAATACCCAAGGAACAGCAGGTTTTGTATATTCAGAATTCCAAGAGGAGTGCTTATTGTATGCATCAAAACATCCAGCTTTAAGTCCTAGAGCAACACAGTAAGAACCTAACACAGCACCAATGCACAATTAACTTGCAGACAAGAAAGAACCCCCATCATGTGGTGCACGGTCCATTAAATCCCAAGGTATTTTAATTTATCTATAATATTTGAAAACATTACATGCAGGGTGCGAAATTCCTATACCTTAGGTGCCCCAGGGCAGGCACTTTTGCCTCAGGACACCTAGTGCTAGTTAGTGCCTGCCCCGTTGGGCACCTAAGGTAACTGTGCCGTGAGTTTGTTTTTCCTGCATCTCCGTTTTTCCCCACGTCTTTTTTCATGCCACCTCTCTTTTTTTTTATCTTTATCTTTAACGTGCTGACTGGGGGCAGGAAAGCTAGCGCAGTTTTGCTAGCCATTACAGTGTGATCAGCTGACAGGGAGTTAGAGCCAGGAATGGCAGACCAGGATGAGCTGGCTGACAGTCCTCCATTGATGGACAGAATGATCGACAAATGAAGCGCAACGTATCAAGTCATCGGGGGAGGAGTTGGGTCGTAGCCGGACACCAATCCAGAGTGTTAGTTTGCCCGCCCCATTCACACAGCGCGATCATATGTGCTGTGTTTGTAAAGCGCGCCACTTCAGCCTGTTCAGTTGCTGAGTCGGGTCGTGTTGCTAGTGGCGCGCTTTCAGATGGGGAAAGCAGACGTTAAGTTGCTGCACTCACTGCAGTCGGCGATCGCTATAGAAAGAGTAAGTCCTGTCCTTAATTCAATTACTGCTGTGCTATAACAAAAACAAATATGAAAGCTCTTTTAGGATCTCGTCTTTATTTAACTCTTCCCAGGCTCAACCCTATGTCCTTACCACTTGCAGCATGGTGGAGAAGGTTTCTCACTCGAGGAAGAAAAGGAAAACATAGGCACCACTTTAGAAAAATAGGCAAAGCACTGTCTGCCTTTGAAAAAGTATCGAGTTAGGACAGAGGAGGGTAGTGTTCTGCCGATTGTGTACATGAGTGGGACTCGAGAGATCAGAGACAGAAAGTTATGGGGAAAAAACTTAACAGCTAAGTTCATATTAGAAATTGCTGCTTTCTCACTGTATTTATATGAATAAAGATTAAAGGACAGAGATGGTATCAAAAGAAAAACGTAGACTGAAGCAAAGAGAGGGGAGGGGACTCGGCCATCAGGAGAAAGTGAAAGCAGGGACCCATTCCTGCAGTCTGCTTATATTTGCAGTCATAGACTCAGTGACTGGGAGCTCAGCTGATCAAGCTAAAAATCAGGAAGAAAATGCATTTTATTAAACCCTCTTGTCCTGCCTCTCATAAATAAAAGCGCTATCACTAAGTGGATTTAAACTATCAAAAATCTAAAAAGAGCTACTGGGAGTGGAGGTAGCTATGAAATGAAAAGCTCTTTTACTCAACTGGAGTTAAACTGTCAATCTAAGTAAAGAGCTACTGGGAGCTGGGGAAGCTATTTGAAATCTAAATAAAATTAATATTTTGGAGCTACTGAACTGTGAACCAGTGAGGAGGACATTTAAAATTATGTAAACTAATGGGTGGCATGTAAATAGTTTCTTGGGCATGTATGATTGCTTATTACATGCCCATGTGGGCATGTACTTTTTTTCACGAATTTCATACCCTGATTACATGCCAGCAGTCTAAATGGAGAATGTTCAGTGATCTTGCTCTTCATTCTACATTTTCTACCATGCATGCAGCACTGTATTTTATACAGCATAGCAGATGAGTTTGTCATCACTAGGTAGAAGGCACATTTGGCCCCCATCACTATATTGTTACTGAATACTGGTTAGCAAAACTAAACTCCCTGACTAGCTGATATACCTACTTTCCCCTTCTTCGAACTCAGCTTAATTCATATATGAAGATCCCAGCAGACTAACAAGCTTCAAATTTCACAGTGCAAAAGAGAATCTACTGAGACTTGAAGTTTACACACCATATTTAGGAGTAACATTCCAGCTGATATCTTGCATGATGACATGAGTCTATCCATACTCAAACTGGGTATAGTCACTGCTGTACAGGCCTAGGAGATGGCAAGATGTACCTTAAGTCTCCTTCTATCACCAAGGAGATGGCAAGATGTACCTTAAGTCTCCTTCTATCACCAAAATACTATGTCACATGGTAACTACAGTATGTTGCAAGCTTCTTTCTGGTATTTGCTACCCCATTTATGGAACAGCTGTCTTTGTTATATTACTGCCTTTTCCACTCAAACAACCACCCAAGTTTTCTTTTGCCCTCTCCTGCTCTTGCATGAGAGGATTACTCCTCCCTCTCAGATCCTTTTTTCCATGACTCTAATCTCTACTCATTTTACTTAATGCAGTTAGTGTAAATACTGTTTGTGGGTATTGTAAATCTATTTTGTTTTGCAATCATCTGGAACTAATATGCAGTGCACTGTGATCTGCAATGTCTTCTGGTGACCAGAACAGTATGCATTACCGAGCTGGGGGATACGTATATGTTCTGTATACTATCATTTGTATTACCCTTTACTGAGATAAAAAATTCCTCCAAATGTTATCTGGGGTCTATATTAGCTGTTCATGATAGCTTGTCACAGTGTTTTGCGCTTAAGATCATCCATAATTTTTGCCCCAATTCTTGTTCCTTATCAGTTACCTCAAGTTCTTCTCCATCTAATGTATATTACATCTTTCTCCTCCATACATGTGAAACTTGATGATAAGTTGTTGTATCTTCTTGCTGTATTTTCTAGATATGCCTTGCACTATATTGTTTCTGTAATTTTATATTTGGGCAATAATACATGGCAAGATGTGGTATGTCACAGGATATTATCATGCCTCTGGTGCTTTGTGAGGCATGTGGCAGAGGGTCTCATGTACCTGAGAAGTAACAATATCACATGACAAACTAAATCCTGAAATGTATTATTTGTATTATGCAATTAATACATGTTGTATGTATTTAAAAGTAAAACAAATATAACTGTTTTATTGTATTTACTTACATATATAGTACACATAACAAAAGTTCTGTTTACCAGTAGGTGGTAATGTTCTATAGGATATGGTGGACTGTCTGGTAGATGGATTTGAAGATGGTAAAAAAGCCTGCTGGCTGTGTCTTGTCTTATCTTATCCATGAGTATGTGCTGTGATTTAATCATGAGCATGAATATTTCTCAGCCATCCAAGTAGCAGAATTATTTCTATCCTCTACATAATTATAATTTCTACTATCATATCAGGGCATTTGTCTGATATCCTGTCTAACGTGTGAACTGTGTTTTTTTTTTCCAAAAAATAGCAAAGACAGTTACAAAAGTGATCTTGATCTCCCTACCCCAATTCGCTGCAAGTCCACTTGAAATCTCTGGTCTAAAGTCCCAGTAAGCCCTCTCTCTCAACCCATAACCTCGCATTCCAGACCTGACTATGTACACTATGTACACCCATACCCTCTCTCCTCTTCTCCTCCTCATTTTCCTCCCCACTCTCTCCTTCCCTTCCTGCTCTCACCCTAGCCCCACTGTCTGTACAATTGCCTACCCTGTAATCGCCTGCACTTTTCCCACTAGACTTGCTACCTTCTCCTCCCACTTTCTGCATCATATGCCTGTCTGTCCCCCTCTCCCCTCCCCCACATCTCTCCCAGCATCTTATCACTGCAGATGTTAACATTTGCTTTCCTAATCAGGGCCACCAGACCTGCTCCCAACTTCATGTTTCATACTGGGAAATACAGGCTTCCTGCAACCTATTCATTCCTTCTCCTCACCCTCCTTTTCTTCTGGGGGAATGTTGAACACAGTCCTGGCCTCATAGCTGTACCCACTCTTCTCGGCTCACACAAAGGCCTATCAATAGCCCATATCAACATCAGACGTCTTCTGCCCAAGACTGACCTGCTTACTTGCTGGATAGCTGAGCAAGCTCTGGATATACTATGCCTAACAGAAATCTTGCTTTCTGCTAAAACCCCTGACTCCTCTCTCACTCTCCCAAACTACACTCGGCACAGGCAGGACCATGGTAAAGGAGCTGGTGGTGTAGCTATCTACACAAAACAGCTGCTTGTGAGCTCACTAACTCACAAAGAAGCTCACCTCAGCTCCCACAAACTCCTTATAGAAACATAGAAGTTGACGGCAGATAAGGACCGCAAGGCCCATCCAGTCTGTCCATTTCTTTTTCTGTCTTATAAATGTGCCATCTTCCTTTGCTCTGTCAGTGGCCTATCTAGTCATACTCATCTGTATTGCTCCCTTATGCCTGTCCCATGCCTGTTTTAAGCCCTGCACTGTATTCATAGCCACCACTTCCTGAGGTAGGCTGTTCCATGCATCCACTGCACTTTCTGTGAAAAATAATTTCCTCACATTCCCCCTTAATCAGCCCCCCTCTAATCTCATGCTGTGTCCTCTTGTCCTGCTATTTTTCTTATATTTAAACATGTTAAACTATTTCACCTTGTTAAGGCCCTTAAGGTGTTTGAATGTTTTGATCATATCACCTCTGTCCCTCTTTGCTCAAGGGTATACATATTGAGCTCCATTAATCTGTCCTTATATGTCTTCTGATGCAGTCCCTGCACCATTTTGGTTGCCCTTCTCTGGACTGCCTCAATCTGGTTAATGTCCGTGTGAAGGTGTGGCCTCCAGTACTGCATGCAGTACTCCAGATGGGGACTAACCAGTGTCTTGTAAAGAGAGATTATTACCTCCCTCTTACGACTTGTGATACCCCTACTAATACACCCTTCTGGTTCGACTCTCCCTTCAGACCTCACTCCCACCCTTCCTAGGTGTGAGCTATGCCTCTCCCTGCCTATCCTTAGACTCCCTCATCACCACCTTTACCATTCTGCCAAACCTAGCATCCAGAGGGGAACTGGTCCTTGTAGGCAATTTCAACTTGGATGGGCTAGCCCTCTCCTCAAAACCTCACACCTCCAAAATTGAGTCCCTTAACTCATTACCTCCTGGGTGGCTATTTTGTGTCAGGTAAACAATGGATAGTTCTGACTTCATATGGAGCTATTGGAGGTAATGAGTTAATCTCACCCAATTGATCAATGAACCCACCCACTACAAACCCCATCCTTTATTGGACTGGATCCTTACCTCCCACCCTCACAGAAAAAACTCCTCTGGTGTCCTCTCTAATGCATAATGTGATCAATGTATTACTTACTGTACCAGGAAAACACAACTGACCAAATCTGCCCACAAGTACATCAACACTCGCTCTCTAAACAAGTTGTACACCGATGCCTTCCTTACCAGTCTGTACAAAGCCAACTGGCAACCTGTCTACTCAGCCCCTGATGTTGACATGACCCTCTCTAGATTCCTACACACCTTTACAAACATCTGGGACATCCATGCCTCTCTGAAAAAGTCCAGGGTCAAGAAGCTGCACCACCCCTGGATCACCACACCCATCCTCGCCAAATGAAAGGAAAGAGAGAAGGCTTGGTCATACTTTAAATCCAACCCCAACCCTCAGAGCAGGCAAGCTTTTAACACCCTACATAATGCCTGCACCAAGACCATAAGAAAAGCAAAGGCAGACTACTTTATGTTGCAGCTCTGGCATGCTAAGCCCACTTTGTTCTGAAAATTTGTGCATACACTCCTTGACCCACCAGCCCAGCCTGACCCCCGCCTTCAAACTTCACGGCCAACCAGTCACTGACCCGACCCACACCTCTGAAATCCTGAACCAGTTTTTCACTTCCTGTGCAGTACCACTGGGCTCCCACCCTCCTTTCCCAGTCCCACCACCACCTCCCCTTAGCAAAGACTTCAAGTCCACCTCCCTTACAGTACGCAAGGTAGGGAAAGCCCTATGCTTGCTTAACCCTGTAAAGACCAGCCCGAACAGGATTCACCCCAAGCTCCTGCAGATCTCAGCTCCTGTGATTGCCAAGCCCCTTACACATCTCCTTAACCTCTCGTTTTCCACAGGAACAGTTCTGCAATCCTGGAAACTGGCCTGAATAATTCCTCTCCAAAAAGGTGGTGATCCCTACTTGCCAGGCATTTATAGGCCCATCCCGCTCCTCCCAGCCCTAGCCAAATTACAAGAATCCTTGGCCCACACCCAACTAGCTGACTACCTTGCAACAAACAACATCCTCTCACCCCATCAGTCTGGCTTCAGGAAACACCATTCCACAGTTTCCTCCCTCCTGCATGTCACCAACTGTATTCAAACTGCCTCTGACCAAGGCTTCCTTACAGTAGCTGTATTTATTGATTTAGTAAAGGCGTTTGGCTCCTTATCCCACCCTCTTCTCCTACAGAAGCTTGTGGCAGCTGGACTTGCCCCCATCACTGTAAGGTCATTTCAGTCTTATCCATTCATCAGATTTCAATCTGTTAGAATCACTGATACCACATCTCTGCCCCCCATCCTGCGGGCGTCCCTGAAGACTCTGTTCTCGGTCCCATCCTCTTCTCCCTCTTCATTACCAACCTTCCCTCCTCCTGCACCAGTTCATCAATACACATGTATGCAGATGATACCATCCTCTTTACGTCCAGTCCCAACATGCTTGAATTCCAAGCTACCCTACAAAGTGACTTCAACAACATTCAGTGCTAGTTCAACCAAAACCAATTGAAATTAAACACCACCAAAACTGTTTTCATGGTTTTCAGCTCTACCCATGAACTTAGCCATACTGCCCCCGTCACCTCTCTTGATGGCTCCCCACTTGACCAAGTCACCAGATACAAATACCTGGGTGTTTGGCTTGACCCCCACCTGTCTTTTTCAGCTCACATTGAATCTATCTCCTCCAAGCTGTGCCCCAAACTCGGCATGCTATACCGGAACAGGAACTCTCTCCCATTACCTGCCAGATGTGGAATTGTCTCTAAAATGATCCCCCCCAGACTAGATTATGCAGATGTGGTTTACAGCTCTGCCCCTGTAACTACCCTTGCCAGGCTGGATACCCTTCTAAACTCATTTTGTCGCTTCTCTACAAACTCTCCCTATGTATCCACCACTGCAGTCTTTACTCCTTCCTCGGATTAAGCCCTTTATCTCACAGGCACTATATACATGCCCTCAACCTTATATCTAAGTAGGTTTAACTTGTTTCCCTTCTAGCTTGAGGACTGTCTATCCTCAGACTCTCTATAGCTCTATGAACTCAGGTACAGAAATGAAAGATCCATCACCCTGCCCTGACCCTCTTCCACAGCAGGCAAAGCTGCTTTTTCCTACTGGCTAACAAAGTTACCCCTGCTATCAGAAATTCACTTTCTCATTCTAGCTGCAAGCAACAGTTATGTCTCCTTCCTCCACCTTTATGTCGCTCCCACAACTGAGCTACACCAACAACTTCTACTGGCTTTACCTTCCTACAATTCCTCCCCATCACTTATTAAAGATTCATTATGTAGAGCACTTACTATTGTATAGTTCACCTCTAGAGATTTATCACATGTCATGTTTTTGCTCTCACTGCTTTATTGCATTGATTGTAATTAGCTGCTATACTGCTGACTAAATCTCTGCATTTATTGTCTATATTTCCACTGCTCCTTCCCCCCCAGGCTGCACCTGGAATTGAGCCTTGTCTCAGTGTGTCTTTCCCGGTTACTAAATGTTTAAATAAATAAATAAAAAGAAATAATTATGCTAATTTTTTTTTATTTATTTTTTTTAGTCTTTGGTAACTGGATAAGGCCCACTAGGCACAAGTCCTTGCTTTCAGGGGTGACCTGGGAGCACTGGGGAGTTTAAGAAACATGCTCAGAGTCACACAGTATGCAAGTGGAGGTTGTGGGAATCAAACCCAAGTCTCTGGATGTACCAAGCTCATTCACAGCTTGTTACTATAACCTGTAGGCTATACTGCCAGCCCCAGATTATTATTAGTCTAGCTGTTACACCAATTAGCTGTTTTTGCATTTCTCAGAGTTGCATAAATGTCGCTGGATCCATCATTAAACCATACAAGCCTTACCTGTCAGGTGCAACTTAATTTTGCATTGAATCGTGATAGAACTATAGATGTATTCAAGCTAAGTTGCAAAAGCCTTTCATAAAAGTTGATCTTGAGCTGGATAAGTGTTGAAAAGCAATATAATATGAGTTTCCAATGCACTGGCAACTTTGACAGCACATACTAAGCTGACTTATTGAAGTGACCCTTCAATACAAACTTTACTGGAGTCCAGGGCCTGCACAGATTTTCAGAATACTCTAGAGTCAGGGAATCTTGGAAGGAAGGGGCCCCATTTATCTCACAATGATAGGTTCAAGACTCAGTGGCCTATATTCATGAACATTTCCCGCTGTGGTAACATCACTTTATTTTGCCTTTACTAACCCAATTCAGCAATGTGTCAACAATCAACATGGGAGATTACTGAACTGTGATGACTGAAATCTGAATTGCTCTAGCAAAATTGCACAAAAAATGCCTGTTCTGGATTTATGTAATTTTCATAAAGGTTTCCTAAAATCTGGCTTATTATTGCTAAGTTTTTGTTCAAATAGTGCCTTTACCCATATCACACATTATTAAAAATGTGAGTTCTTCAAAATGCATGATTTTAGCAAATAGTGCTGTTTTTTCTCCAAACTGAACATTTTTATGAATATGATTTTATTTTCTAAAAGGAGCAGTTTCAACCTAAAAGCCCATTTTAAGAACTGCTCATGTTCATAAAATTATGCAAAATTATACTAAATTGGTTCAATGTCATAAAAAGTGTGCTGAACCTATTTATTTAATTTCACCAATAACTATTGACAAATCAGGTTAGTAAAGGAAAAGTAAAAGTGGTGTTTCTTCTGAGAGTATTGTTCAGGAATATAGGCCAGTGTGTCAGGGGACCATATGTGATGCACACTTGGAGACCCTTCCCCTCTCTCACTGGAAACGGCAGGGTGCCAGACACTGGCAAAACGATGTAAACAGAGATGTACTTTAGTGAAACTGTCTCAGCTTTTATTAGCAACACAATACCCTCTGGACAACTTGGCAGTTAATGAAGATACAACAATCACAATTAGGTGCACAGATTGTAGTTCAAGAGAGGGGTTTATACTCAATGGAAATAGTTATAAACATCATTAACTCTTTCAAAATGGTGCATTATGCAGGCACAGTCATGAGTAAATACTGTCCACCAAATCATAATTGCATAAAGCATGTCAGCATAGTTATGGGTCTCTACTAGAAGAGGTCTTAACAGTAATTCTTAAGGAAAAGCAGACACCAATACCAGTGTCCCACCTTGTACAGACAAAACAGTTAGATTCCCACATACATACAGTAGCTTGAAAACCTGTTTACTCAGGTCCTCTAAAGTTCAACGCTCAGCAGGAAAAATTATGAAGAGAGTCACATTAGAAGACAAATAGAAATATATACAATTGGCAGACACAAATCAAACATTAATTTCACCTCAGGACCACAGTCCCAGACTCAAGGTTTTTGGTTCAGTGTCCTTCATTCCCATAGGTTGAGTGTAAGTTGATCCCCAGGATGATGCTGGCAAGAATCAAGATAATATGCATTTGTGACTGTGGAAGCTGTGGCATAATTACCAGTTGTCTGGTGGAGCAGACTGCCTCATAGCTTGCTGCTCTGCTTGGATTTCTGTGCATGCCCTGGCACAACAGTGTAAACCCCACTGGCACTGACAATCATAGCCTAGTGGGCACCAACCTCCTCCCCCTACAAGAATGGTAACTGTTTCACTGCTTTGTAATTCTTGGAGCTTGCTCAACTTGGAACTGGATACCAGAGCTCTGAGAAACCTATAGTAGAAACATGTTGTCTCTGTCACTGTCACAGGTTGTGTGAAAGGTGAATCTAGCCAGGAATCTTGCCTTCTGGTGTATCCCCAGCTTAAAGGAGATAGGAAATGATTTTCTACCACTTTTATTCTTTAATTAAATACTGAACATCAAACAATGGCCTGTGTGTGTTTTTTTTTCTGTAGTAACAACTTAAAATGTTCATTTATATGATACTTTCAATTTTTCACAGGATAATCAGCCTGACTGTCTTTTTTTTTGAATCAGGAGTCAGAGCGTGTCAGGTTTTGAAATGCCCATGTCACTGACTCTGAGTCAGCATCAAGCATGTGGCTGCAGGGTGGAGTTCTGAAGTCACACTCTCACCTGGTATATACTCCTGTCTGAAGCAATCACTTGTCCATTGGATACTGCATCCCCACCACCCCTCAGCTGATTGTTGCCTTACGGTGCAAGTACAGTCCTGACCTCTTTGTCTGACAAACAATTTATCTAATGAAATAACTGAAATGGGCATTCTCTGCTTGAAACTGCCATTTGGGTGAAGAAAAAGACAGAATCGAGGGTAGCGCAGGAATGAGAAAATTTTAGAAGAAAGAAAATTAAAAAAAAAAATTTTTTCATGGCTCCTTTAGCGAGCAAGCTCCACCAACCCCCACCCCCACCCAAACATCAGTCACTTATCCCAGGTAAAACAAACTCTGCTGGTTGTTTACTGATATCCTTCCCCATCACCAAACACACAGCATTTGTTTTATTTATTTTTTAAACTGCAACTGCCACCACACATTCATGCTTATGTCTCAGCGGTACACTCACTAGTGTTTTTCCTATCACTTTCAACCACATGACAGAGAAAACAGTTCTCTGAAATCATCTTTCTATTTAAATAATAAGAGAAAGTGACCTTAGTGCAGTAGCTTATGAACAATCCTGATAGCTGCAATCCAGAGTCTGATGTTCTCAAGGTGCACTAACCACAACAGGTCTGCCACATCACACTTACTACAATCATGATGGTATATCATGATATGGGGCACTAGCAAGTGGGAACCTGCTGAAATGGTGACCCTCTTTTGGCTAGTGCCCCGACAGCTTGATGTTGAATCACAGTCAGTGACCTGGGCATTTCAAAGCCTGACATGCCCTCACTCCTGATTCAAAAAAATTGTAAGTATCATACAAATGAATGTTTTAAGTTGTCACTACAGAAAAAAACACACACAAAGGCCACTGCTTTATGTCCAGGATTTATTTAACTAATAAAAATGTTAGAAAATCATTTACTATCTCCTTTAAAATGGATGCTGCTGAAACTGTTGTAATATCTCCTGCAGCCAGTGCTAGAACAACAAAAGTCTTTTTGTGCCAATGCTCTGCCCTGCAATTATTGTTTCATCATTTCTGTGACTGTGTGCTGTTATTTCTGATTGAATCCCTAAATGAGAGCCAGCTGTATCAGGCAGAAGACCAGAGTGCATGTCAGCACAGGAGGAGGGGCAGGACATTTAAAAGCTTGCTGAACTGGGCTTACAGGTATGCTGCTGAAACTGTTGAAACATCTCCTGCAGCCAGTGCTAGAACAAGAAAAGGTCTTTTTGTGCCAGTGCTCTTCCTTGCAATTATTGTTCCATCATTTCTGTGACTGTGTGCTGTTATTTCTGATTGGAGCCCTAAATGAGAGACAACTGTATCATGGAGAAGACCAGAGTGCATGTCAACAGAGGAGAAGGGGCGGGACATTTAAAAGTCTGTGCTACTACTGTGCGAGCGTGGGTGGCGCGAGCGCCACTTGTCAGAGAAATTTTAACTGGGACACTTGGCCTAAGTCCAGCACTTATCCACCTCAGGAGGAGCGAGGCATATATTGAAGTGTTATGTAATGATCTGTTGGGTTTGTAAATATTTAACTCAGAAACTGCCCTTAAAATATAGCTGGTGTCTTAACAGTTGAAGTATTGGCTTAGGAAAAGATTGCATAGTAGATTTGAGCTCAATAAAAGTTACAGGACCTTATATATAAAATTAGGTCCTTTTTAAGATTCATAGTGGAGGGAGTTTTTTAACTTGTTTATAGCAACCCCACATATTGTGGAAATTTGCAACCATGAATTTTAAAACAATGTATTTTCTGGCAACCTTACTATTTCTAGTAAGCCTTGTTCAAATGTGTACCATTATAGAAAATGATACTTCAAATTTAAAGCTGCAGATGTCAGTAGCTTCAGGGTCTTTTAGAGCAATAGCTATAGATTGCTTGAAAGTTAGAGGGAGAATAAATTATTTTGCTCTAATAAGGGAAACTTTGAGGGTCAGGATGCTTAGTGTGCGGTGCATGGTGGAGAAACACCCTCATAAAATATTGTGGGTTGTCTTAATGCTTTGTGGTGATATCGATATGAATCCTGGCCCTGAAAGTAATAAACTTGCACTGTACCATGACAATGCAAGGAGCATAATTAAAAAAATGGATCAATTTAGGTTATGGGTGGAGACGTGTTGATCCTAAAGTAATTGTCTTAACAGAGACATGGTTGAATGTAAATATAAATGTGAAATCTAGTGAAATAGAATTGGAGGGCTATTTACTCTATAGATTTGATAGGAAGACATTGGGGGGATATTGATGTACTTAAAATGCAGTGTGGTACCATCTACCCATATATATTCCAAGGTGTTTGAAGGAATAGAGGGCAGGATTCACAAAGCTGCCAAATCCCAAGTCCCACTCTGCAACTGCTGTTGTGGACTGTAATCGCCTGCAGCTGTGGTGACTGTGATTCACAGCTGCAGCAGTTGCAGAGGGTGTTACGGCTGCTCCCACCAGCCATAGCACATTCCCACAGCTATAGCCATCTCCCTGGTGACACCACCCACAAGCAGCTGTAACCTGTGGAGTCGGTTATAATCCAGCTCCAACTTTCTGAATATCCACCGCTGCGGGTAACCTGTGGCTCCACAAGTCGCAACCCACTTGCACAGCAGTTTACCCGCAGCTGCGGGAAATTCATGGGCTTTGTGAATCCCATCCAGAGTGTATATTAATCGATCTTCAAATCCCGAAAGTAATTATAGGTGCAGTATATTCTCATCCTAGGGTGAAACCTGCAGTTTTTGAACCCTTTTCTCACCATTTGGGAGAACTTGTTAGACTTCAGGATTTAATTCTGATGGGTGATTTTAATGCAGCCTAGAATGGGTCAAGGGGTAGGAAGCTGGAGGAGGAGGCATTTTTGAATTTGCACTTAAAACAGATAATTGACACCCCCACTTGGAAAAGTAGATTGACAGGTCTTGGAAATATATTGGATTTAATATTTGTAACCCCTGGTATGGAAGTGTAACCCCCAAGGGGCGCTACTCTTAGGGCTACTAGCCCTGCCTGCCTCCACTGAGACAGGGTGATGGGCCTAGATTGGTTGACGGGTGCCTCCACCCAGAGGTCAGGGGTAGCACTGTCGAGATTGCCTTGGTCATAGCCCTCTGGGTTACTGCAACCCCCTTTTCGTCCCGCTAGTGGCCCACACGGTGTACCAACAATACTTTTCCCCTGTACAATTTTCCCCTGGCCAGTAGTCTTGACTCACTCTGGGGACCCCCTGTAAAGTAAGGTACAGTTATATCATAGTCCCTATGCAGCAGTTCACCAGTAATGTACACAGTAGCCAGGGTGCAGCTGCAAAAAGAACAATCTGATTTATTAAAGGGAGACAAACAGCAGGGGCAGGGGGAAATCAAGATGATTGGCTTATCACTATTCCTATCTACCTAGGGCTCTGTGCACAGGCCTAACCCTAAGATTTGCTGTCCCTGGGTACCCAAGCCCTAATGGCTAGTCCATCGTGGCAACTGGTCGGGGGCCCTTACACAGATAACCTTGAAGATCATGAGCAGGTCAGAAAGGGAAAAAGTTCAGTTAGGCAGTCAGCAATGTAATGAGACAACTTGAAGCAACTGTGTGTAGAATTGGCAGGGAGCTACCCTGATTCAATACTCACAGCTCCATCAAATACCGTCTCCATCACCACCAACAAGCTGAGCCTGAATTTCACCAGTTCCTCACACATCTATATGGCAAACAACAGAGGGGTATCATACCAGGCAGCTGCTTTCAGGCCCCACACGAACTTGCAGCAGAACTCGGGCAGCAAACGGCTGGTAGGTAGCTGGGCTGGCACCAGCCTCCTCAGACTGCCCACCGGCGGATTTAGTCCGACTCACTCGAAAGGGCAAAAACGTCCGCCTCAGGCCTTCACGCGCTTCACGCGCTTCCTGCACGAACACTCACACAGCGCAGAAGCACAGAGCTCCTTTCTTCTCCTCAGCCCCAATGCATCTAACCCCAGGAGCATGGGGCACTCCTTCTAGTTCGGGCACTACCCTATCCAATTGGCTGGCGTCACTTGCCAGTCATTCACTCCTGCTCTCAGTGGTACAAAAAAGCGCCATAGCCCATAACGCCTTTCTCAAAGGGCAAGCAGTTCCCCCAATGGTCAGCCGGCTCAAGAGAGCCCCGGATACTGATTGGTCCAATTCATCAGTTCAGGACCAAAATGGAGGGGGATAATCCAAACAGTCTCTGGCTACAAAGGAAACAGGTTAGAACAACTTACATTATCATTACTACTCAAAGAATCACGGCAAGTAATTTCCTCTTTTAACAGGGCTCCCTCTGCACCAGTAGCGATGGCAGAATAGAGCGCTTACTCAGCAGCCCGGGCGGGACTCGGGCATACAACCACACAGCCCCCCCCCCAGTTCAACTAATTATGACTGCAACAGGCAACCCTTAAAGGGACAGCATACGGAGGCCTTAAAAGCGCTCCCTGGCTACCCATTTGAAACGGCTTGAACGCCGAACACCAGCCAGGCATGGAGCATTTAAACGAGCTCCGGGGGGAAGCTTTTAGGAACCCCCATTTGTAGGGGGGTTACACCCTTCCTTGCCTGAAAGAACTTGGCATCCGCGTCAAGTAGTTACCCTTAAATCATTTTAAGGCAAACAGCTTAATTAACACTATATCACACTTTGCATTACATACATGAATATTATATTCACAGTGTACTATGGTTTATACAACGTTACGTACACATAACCTTTGGTTCCCCTATTAGCTCAGGTCACTAGTTCCTGCTCATGACCCCGGGACTGGGTGAACCCCTCCCCTTCAGTTACTGGCGGGTCACCTAAAGTAGGGGCACCACACCCAAAGGGTAATACTAACAAACTAGAGTTATCCCCCCAAAGCTAGCTTAGGCAAGGAGCTCGGGGACACATACACCCCTTTGTGGACCACATTTAAGGGCATGTCCACTGGCTGACCCAGAGACTCATAACTCAACTTTATTACAGGCTGTACTTCTCGGCTGGAGCGTCTAGGAGTTTCGGGAAACCCTGAAACAGGCCCTGATTCCAACTCAGCCTCACTGACATTAGTGACGGGAATTTTCACAGGGGAACAGGGCCCAGTGCTCATAGCACTATTAGTGGCCTGATCCTCTACCCCAGGATCCACTCCACTGGGCTCAGCTGAGGACTGTGTAGCTACTAGTGAGGAACCATCAGGGCATTCAAAATATTCTTCCGGTTCTGGCATATCACTGGCTTGTTCCCCCACCTCACTCTCTTCATCCGAGAAGTCAGATAATTTAGCCAGGCCAGACAGTTCAGCCAGACTTAACGACCCCACCCCTTGGGCTTTACTGCTACCCATCTCGTCTTCTGGAGGTATTGGTTCCGGAGGCAAAGTATGGGGCTCAAACAGTCCAGACGGGCCAGTCTCATCTCCAGAATTAACAAGGGGATTGCCCCGAAACAACTGAATCAGTTCGTAAGAGGGATAGTACTCAATATCATCTTCATTATCTTCTGACACCGATTGTTGATCATCCCCTTCTGCAGGATTTGGACAAGGCTCTCTTGGTTGGCTAGCTGACGAATCCGTGGGTTTGGTTCTTTTCCTGGCAGCCGATCTAGTCACAGGCCGGGAAGGGGCGGCAGTTGAAGGTTCGGCTTCAATCAGGATTTTCCTGATTGGCAGCAGATGATTTCTGTGAATAGTTTTCACATCTTTGGAATTGTTTTCTGGTCGCACTTTATATACAGGCAAATCTGCCAGTTGTCCCACAACAACGTGAGGGAGGTGATGCCATCGGTCAGCAATCTTATGTTTTCCATGCAGTCCCAGATTTCGCAGCAACACTCTATCCCCTTCTCTTAACTCCAGTGTCTTCACTTTCTTGTCATACCTCTCCTTATTGGCCAAGTTTCTTTTAGCAGCCATGGTCTGGGCCAACTGATACGCATGGTTTAACTGGACCTTCAGCTTCTGTACATATTGTAGATGATTTTCTGCTTGCACTTCATCAGGAGAAACTCCAAAACACACATCCATGGGCAGTCTAGCCTCTCTCTCAAACATCAGTCTGTACGGGGAAAATCCCGTGGCATCACTCTTGGTGCAGTTATAAGCGTGGACCAGGGTGCTAATCTGCTGGCTCCATCTCGGTTTGTCTTTGGGTTGCAATGTGCCCAACATGTCGAGCAGTGTACGGTTAAACCTTTCAGGCTGGGGATCTCCCTGAGGATGGTAAGGGATGGTTCTTGACTTTCGCACCCCCCACAAAGACAGCATCTCTTTAATCAAGCGGCTCTCAAAGTCCCTTCCCTGGTCGGAATGGATCCGCTGGGGGGCCCCGTAGTGGACAAAAAAGTTTTCAACAAGTATCTTAGCCACCGTGGTTGCTTTCTGATCCTTAGTAGGGAACACCTGTGCTTACTGGGTGAAATGATCAGTGACCACCAATACATTACTGATATTTCTCAGATCTGGTTCTAGACTCAAGAAATCAATGCAAACTAGTTCCATAGGGGCACTAGTAGTAATGTTGACCATGGGAGCAGCTCTCTGGGGTAAGGCTTTCCTTTGCAAAAAACGATTACAGGTCTTGACATACTGCTCTACATCCGCACTCATTTTTGGCCAGTAAAACCGGGTTTGTACCAAATCAAGTGTTCGGTCGATGCCAAGATGCCCCATCTGATTATGCAAGGACCTTAAGACCAGTTTCTTTAATTCTGAAGGCAGCACCAGCTGTTGTTTGATGATCCAGTCCTCTTTATTCACAGTATCTCGGTATAGTAGTTGGTTAATCAGCCTTAATTTGTACCCTTCTTTGTATAACGAGGTGGCTCTTAAGTCGGTGGAGCACAATTTGGACACATCCCGCCCAGCCTGCAAAGCTTCCGCAACCGGTTTTATCATAGAATCTCGGGATTGAGCCTGTTGAAGACTAGTATTGTCAAACTGGGGCAGTGAACTAATGTCCAGTGCGGAAAAATGACAGTAGGCAGCAGGTATGCAGTTCTCAGATGGCCCCAAGCAATCCACCATATAGTTCACAGCATCCGGGGACACCTATTCTTCCTTGTCAAATTTCTGGCAAAGGGCTCTTATGGCAGGCTTGGACAACCTGATCCAATCAGTTTGGGACATAGGCCTCCGAGAGAGGGCATCTGCGTCTATATGGTTTAAGCCAGCCCTGTATTCAACAGCATAGTCATAGGTGGCCAAGGCAGAGAGCCACCTGTGGCCAGTGGCATCCAACTTGGCTGAGGTTTGTACATAGGTCAGAGGATTGTTATCAGTCTTCACCAATATCTTGGCACCGTACAAATAGTCATGAAACTGATCAACAGTGGCCCACTTCAGAGCCAGGAACTCTAGCTTATGCACGGGATAGTTTTTTTCTGAAGGAGTCAGACTTCTGCTGGCAAAAGCTACAGGTCTCAGACCATTCGAGTGCTCTTGATATAACACAGCGCCCAATCCTTGAAGACTGGCATCAGTATGGAGGATGTAGGGCTTGGTCGGGTCAGCATAGGCCAATATGGGGGCATGTGTAAGTTGATATATGATGTCATAGAAAGCATCCTCACACTCAACAGTCCAACGATCCCCAAACAGTTCATTCAGCTGGAAATATCTCTTCTCCATCTTGGAGCGCACACCTTTCTTATACTTTTTGTGTGTAGGAGGGTACCCCTGAGTGAGGTTGAGGAGGGGGCCAATCACTCGAGAATAGTCCTTGACAAATCGCCTATAATATCCGCAAAACCCCAGAAATCGTTGCAGTTCTTTCAAGTTCCTGGGCTTAGGCCAAGTAGTCAAGGCCTCCACTTTGCTAGGGTCAGTCTCTATGTCCTCAGTAGACACTATGTGGCTCATGTATTTTACAGAAGTCTGGAAGAATTGACACTTGTCTATAGACAGCTTGAGGCCGAACTCCTCCAACCGATCCAAGACCTTGAATAATCGCTGCTCGTGTTCTTCCAACGAATGTCCAAACACTATGACATCATCTAGATAGACCAGACACTTGAGCAAATTCATGTCCCCCACAGCCCTCTCCATAAGGCGCTGAAAGGTGGCTGGGGCACCTGAAATCCCCTGATGCATCCGAATGAACTCATAGAAACCTAAGGGGCAAATGAATGCAGTCTTCTCTCGGTCCTCTGGGGCCATCAGGATCTGGTAGTACCCACTGTGAAGGTCCAACACAGAGGACCACTTACTGCCATTTAAACAATCCAAGGCATCCTGTATGCGTGGCATGGTATACTGGTCGAGGATGGTCCGCCGATTCAAAGTGCGATAGTCTACACACATCCAAACTGCCCCATTCTTTTTCCTTACCACTACAATGGGGTAGGCATAGGGGCTCCTGGACTCTTGTATCACACCAGCAGCCAACATCTCTTGCAGATGCCGCCTCACATCATTGATGTCAGCTGGGACCAGGCGCCGGGATCTCTCTCGGAAAGGCATTTCGTCATGCAGCTGAATGTGATGCTCAGCCCCTTGCACACATCCCACATCCCACTCTTTTAGGGAGAAAACCTGGTCCCTTTTGGCAAGCCTCTCACTGATCCTCTTTTTCCATTCAGCTGGCAATGGGGAGTCACCGAAATCAAACAAGTCAGGAGTAACTCAGTCGTCTGTCCCGGGACCCTTGCTATTTGGCAGTACTGCAGTATCTGCACAATGGACACTGGCCAGGGTGCACCCTTTTCTTATTCGAATCTCTTTGTTGGACGTAATATGCACTTGAACCATCACTCTCTTGACATAAGCATGAGCTCTAGCTGGCAAGATACTGGGCTTTACCAACAGTCCCTCAGGCAGTCTTCCCTCCCCAGGCGCATCCAACATCAACAACTTATTCTTAACATCCATCCTTAGTCGTACTTCTCCATGCAGGATACATTGAGCATTCGGGGCGAGTATCACTGGGGCCGGATTCTTTTTCCACACCACCCCTACCGGGCCTTCAGGTTCCTCCTGGCTAACCTTTTTCTGAGTTGCAACTGCCTTTTGAATCACAGCAGGTATCCTTAGGGCTTGCCCAGTCTTAAATGCTTGCTTTTCTGAGCACAACTGGGCCAATCGTCCAAACATATGAGCATTCGTCCCAATAAACAAAGGCACCCCATCATACAGTCCAGTGGGTGGGCAAACCAAACCTAAGGTTTCCACCTGCTCATCCATTCCAGCCACAGATGTAGAGAATGACAGCCAAACTCGGATATACCCCAAATACGGATATGCCTTGTCGCTCAACCCCCACACATGTAGACCATTCAAGGGTTGCAGAGGCACCTCAGGTAAGTGTGTCTGATACCAGTCCTGAAACATGATGGTTACCTGAGAGCCACTGTCTATTACAGCTCGAGTGGGAATCCCATTTACTCGCACCGGGGTCTCCTTTGAAGTCCCGGCCACATCAGACCAGTTGGGGGCCACAGCATTGAGAGTTGGCTGAGCCTGGGCCCACATCACAAAACTTTTCCTGGGGGGTCGAGACTGGGCCCGGCGATGCCAAGTGATCAGTCTACTGTTGACTTTCCTTAAATTCTCTGGCCTCTGACACTCAGGTTGAAAATGCCCATCTTCTCCACAATGGTAACAGAACTTGGAGTCCCGGGGGTCACTATTTGGCAGTTGACACCTTATCTGTGTAGGGCTCTGAGAGGGGTGAGGGGGCTCCCTGGGGCCAGGGGTCTGGTTTCTGCTTGTCTCAGGGGCCCCGGACCTAACAGGGTACATAGTAGATTGCTTCAAGTCCCTCACCAGTTCCCGTAAGTTCCTGACCTCGGCCCTCAACTCACTCTCTGTGTGGGGGTCGGAGGAAATAACTCACATTCCCACAGCACCTGGAAAATATGGGAATCCCTCAGACCCTCCTGACAGGCTGATCTCCTCAGGGGTGCTAGGCTCAGGGGTCCCACTAGGGTTCACTGCTCCCA
This sequence comes from Neoceratodus forsteri, assembly GCA_016271365.2. Taxonomy (NCBI): domain Eukaryota; kingdom Metazoa; phylum Chordata; order Ceratodontiformes; family Ceratodontidae; genus Neoceratodus; species Neoceratodus forsteri. The sequence continues at coordinate 249,380,327 of CM028130.1, read as the reverse complement.
CACATGGCTCCCACCCCTCTTCATTGGTCTCCACCTCCCTAATTTCACTCATTAATTGACAATATTCAGGCGGGGTAGCCCGTTGATCATGTAACTTAAGTTTTAACAGTATTACACTAGAGAATCTGGCAGACTTTAAAACATGTTATAACCTGACCTGATTCAAGGCCATGGCAGTGATTCCCCCCTTTCTATAGGCCTTCTGCAAAGCCCGCTCCACCCTAGTGATGAAGGTGGACAGTTTCTATTTCCTCCACTGCTTAGCAGACCTGAATTTCTATAATAAATCTTCACCAGTCTCTGTACTCCCAAACACCCCTTCTAAAGCAGAGAGATACTCTACGGCAGTGGTTTCCGGCTGGTGGCCATAAAACCTAATGGCTTCTAAAGCGGACCCCACAAGCTCTCCATCAGTCTCTTCCTTTTTCCCCTCAGAGCATTGCCATTCCTGGACCAAGGGGTGGCATAGTCCATCCAAGCTTCCAGGTCATCCTCCCTGAGGCACTGGCACCGTGCAGAAAAAGTTTTAGCTACGGTAGGAGTCGAGCTGTATAGGTGGGACTACTAGGGGCAGTGAAGCCAAACTAGAACTCTTGGGGGGACAGGGGGAGGTGCTGGGGGAACCCTGAGGTGTAGCATCACTAGACAAGTCCAATGCTTGCAGCAGCTCCTGGGTAGTCCTCCCCTCCACAGCCAGCAATTTAAGCAGTTTATCTTTAAAACTATTCATCTGGGGGGACCCCTCAGGAGTAACTGACCAACTTCGAATATGAATTAGCCTCCATCCCTTTGAGGCACCTTCCTGGTAGATCACTGGAGGTACCTTCTTGGGGTCAATGGCCACACTGCACAGGAGTAGCACCTGCAACATCTGGTCGAGCAGGTCAGCAATACACCCTTTTACCTCCACTTTGCCTAAACATTTTACTCGCTCTGCTGTGGAAATGATGTCAGCAGTTGGAGTTCCCAAAGGCACATCTACCAGTAACACAATTTTCTGGGAGTCCAGCTCTTCGGCTTCACCCCACCCCATCAGTCTGTGTACCATTGTCTTAATAGGCCCCAACTTAATTTTCCCCAACACATCCCCTTCCAATTTTTCCATTTCTTATGTACTTCCTCACTTGGCCACTAGGGGACACTAATCCCAGCTGTGCCTCCAATTTGTAACCCCCAGGGGGCACTACCCTTAGGGCTACTAGCCCTGCCTGCCTCCACTGAGACAAGGTGACGGGCCTAGATTTGTTGATGGGTGCCTCCACCCAGAGGTCGGGGGTAGCACTGTCGAGATTGCCTCGGTCATAGCCCTCTGGGTTACTGCAACCCCTCTTTCATCCCGCTAGTGGCCCACACGGTGTGCCAACAATACTTTTCCACTGTACACTTTACCCCTGGCCGGTATCTCTCGACTCACTCCGGGGACACACTGTAAAGTAAGGTACAGTTATATTACAGTCCCTATGCAGCAGTTCACCAGTAATGTACACAGTAGCCAAGTTGCAGTTGCAAAAAGAACAATCTGATTTATTCAAGGGAGACAAACAGCAGGGGCAGGGGGAAATCAAGATGATTGGCTTATCACTATACTTATCTATCTAGGGCTCTGTGCACAGGCCTAACCCTAAGATTTGCTGTCCCTGGGTGCCCAAGCCCTAATGGCTAGTCCATCGTGGCAGCTGGTTGGGGCCCTTACACAGATAATTTTTAAGATCCTGAGCAGGTCAGAAAGGGAAAAAGTTCAGTTAGGCAGTTAGCAACGTAATGAGACAACTTGAAGCCACTGTGTGTAGACTTGGCAGGGAGCTACCCTAATTCAGTACTCACGGCTCCATCAAATACCATCTCTGTCACCACCAACAGGCTGAGCCTGAATTTCACCAGCTTCCTCACACATCTATATGGCAAACAACAGAGGGGTACCGTACCAGGCAGCTGCTTTCAGGCCCCACACGAACTTGCAGTAGAACTCGGGCAGCAAACAGCAGATCCAACATCACAGGTGGACCGAGTGCAATTCAGCAGATTCTCCAGTCCTCTCAGGTTGAGCCTGGTAGGTAGCTGGGCTGGCACCAGCCTCCTCCGACCACCCGCTGGCAGATTTAGTCCAACTCACTTGAAAGGGCCAAAACGGCTGCCTCAGGCCTTCACGCACTTCCTGCGTGAACACTCACACAGCGCAGAAGCACAGAGCTCCTTTCTTCTCCTCAGCCACAATACATCTAACCCCAGGAGCATGGGGCACTCCTTCTAGTTCGGGTGCTACCCGATCCAATTGGCTGGCGTCACTTGCCAGTCATTCACTCCTGTTCTCAGTTGTGCGAAAAAGTGCCATAGCCCATAACGCCTTTCTCAAAGGGCAAGCAGTTCTCCCATTGGTCAGCCGGCTCAAGAGAGCCCCGGATACTGATTGGTCCAATTCGTCAGTTCGGGACCAAAATGGAGGGGATAATCTGAACAGTCTCTGGCTGCAAAGGAAACAGGTTAGAACAACTTACATTATCATTACTACTCAAAGAATCACTGGCAAGTAATTTCCTCTTTTAACAGGGCTCCCTCTGCACCAGTAGCGATGGCAGAATAGAGCGCTTACTCAGCTGCCTGGGTTGGACTCGGGCATACAACCACACAGCCCCCGCCCCCAGTTCAACTAATTATGACTGCAACAGGCAGCTCTTAAAGGGACAGTATACAGAGGCCTTAAAAGTGCTCACTGGCTACCCATTTGAAATGGCTTGAACGCCGAACACCAGCCAGGCATGGAGCATTTAAATGAGCTCCGGGGAAGCTTTTAGGAACCCCCATTTGTAGGGGGGTTACAGAAGTAAAAATAAGAAAGTCCACCCACCTAATTTAGGTGATTATAGTGTAATTTCATGTGAGATCAATTTGACATGTAAAAAGGAAATTAAAATAATCCCCTCAAAGGTCTTAAAGAGATATTTAGTTAATTATAACCAGAAGCCCCTTATGGAGGAATGAGAAAGGCAAAATTTACAAAGAGTAACATTAATTCCAGATATTGATCTGGCTGCAAATGAGTTTACAATTTTTTTTTAAAGCCTGTGACAAGTGTGCTTCTTTGAAAGAACAAACAGGTAGATCTCATTGTTTACCTTGGATAACAAGGACCATAAAAAAAATTAATTAAAGAAAAAGATAGACTGTGGAAAAACAAAAACAAATACAACTTTGGAAAAAAAAACAATTTGGGAGCAATTTAAACACATAAGAAACAGAATAAAGAGTGAAACTAGAAAACTGAAGTGGAAATACTATAGGCAAAACATTAAAAATACCAGTGATCCAAAACACTATTGGAATTTAATTAAAAGTTTGGTAAATCCAGTAAAGAATTATGGAACTTTTGGCAATGACTGAAAATGGTATGAATATAACCCAAGCAATAGCTGTGGAAGTTTTAAATAAATATTTTGTTAATTTTCCAGATTTGAACTTGAAAAATAATCCCTATGATCAGGAAAGCCCTAAAGATAGAACAAAATCTCAAGTGATTAATTTGCCTGGTTTTAGATTTAGAAAGGTAACTACAGGAGAGGTAATGAAAGAAATAAAGACATTAAATTGTAATAAAGCTGGGGGCTTAGGTAATAAAGAAATACATTTCTTAAAGGATAGTATTAGAGTTGTGGGATGGCCTTTGGCCTCGTTGTTTAATTTGAGTTTAAGTCAGGGTAAATTTCCAAGTATCTGGAAAAGAGCCAAGGTGATTCCAATATTCAAGGGTGGAGATGCTTCACTTCCAATAAATTATAGGCCGATAGCTCTTCCATCAGTTATTTCTAAGTTAATGGAGCATTCAGTTCATTCTCAATTAATGTTATACTTGGAAAAATATAAAAAACTTACTCAGGTTCAGTATGGGTTCAGGAAGGGGCAATCCACGGAGACTGCACTCATGGACTTCCTGGATTTAATACCTTCTCCTTTAGGGGATGGGAGGTCTGTGGGCATGGTCTTCGTGGACTTGTCAAAAGGCCTTTGATTTGGTGAACCACCCTCTGATGTTGGAACCCCTTGAAAATATAAGGGTCACAGATCAGTCATTGAAATGGTTTACATCATATTTAAAAGGTCATACTCAGCTGGTTTCCATTGCTGGTGTTAGCTCAGAGTTGGCCCCTATGAAACATGGTGTTCCACAGGGCTCAATACCAGGCCCTTTGATATTTCTTGTTTTATGAATGCCCTTCCAAATTGTATAAAACATTCAAACATCATATTATATGCTGATGATATGGTGTTAATCACAGATGGAATAAACAGGCAGGAAGCAGAAGAAAAACTTCAGTCTGATTTTGAAGCCATGCAAACTTAGTTTAAGACTAAACATTTATTGATGGATACCCCAAAAAAAAAACACAAACAATGTTGTTTATAACTTCTAAATCTGAAAATAAAAGCTTTGCTATTTCTATGCAGATCTTGACTATAGATGGGCAGATTTTGGCACAGGCAGATATATACAACTATCTGGGAGTTGAAATTGATTCTGGCCTTACCTTTAATCAACACATATATAGTATAATAAAGAAAACTAAAATGAAATTGGGGGCCTTAGGAAGGGTTACTTTTTTGTATGACTAAAAATTATTATAAGTTGGTAGCAAATCAGTTGATCATTCCTACTTTGGAGTATGGATCACGTTTATTGTTTTTCTACAAAAAAATGTCTACATAAACTGGATGTCTTATATCATAAAATAGCTAGATATGTATTACAATGTAGTCCCACAGTCCATCACTGCTCCCTTTATGCTGCTTTGTCCAGGATAGAAACATAGAATTTGACAGCAGATAAGGACTGACTGGCCCACCTAGTCTACCCATTTCCCTACCTAATGGATACCATTGTATCATAAAAGAGAAATAGTACAGAATATCTTATTGTATAAAATTATGAAATTGGAAATGCCTAAAAGACTCATGAAACAATTAGAATGGGTAAATTATAATTATTATTTGAGAAATATGGATAGTACACTAAAATTACCTAGGATTCAAAATAAATACAGCACATTTAAATTTAAATATAGAGCTGCTAGTTCTTGGAATAGATTATCGAAGTATTTAAGAGAAATGAACTTAACAATAAAGGAATTTGGACAAAGAATTAAACAGGTCCTTGAATATGTATATATGTGTTTGGAGTAACACCTTGTTGTTGGTAGTTCCCAATAGATAAATGAGGGGTTACTAGATTAGTATAAGGCATAGGATATCAGATCGTATTGCTTTTTACATAAACATGTAGTTATCACATGTGATGTGTACTAGTTTGTCGTTAATATGTCTGTGCTGTTGCTATAACATTTTTCTTTTTAGTATGATATAATATTTGTATCTTATGTAATATGTGCAATATTGAAAATGTTTGGAACATTTTGTAATTTGTACATAAACATCAATAACAGGATCACCATGAAAACAGGCCTTGTATAAGACCTGTGGTGTAAACTTTTTGCATTGTCAAATTGATTTTGCCTGTATAAATAAAAAAAATGTTTTTACTACTTCCATTAGCACTGTACACTTTCACCCGCTCAAAGTAAAAGCCTTAATGGGCTTGATCATAAACTCTTTCACCTGGCAGACCCTGCCATTGGTATCCCCATCTCCACCCATTTAAACCTATCCGTCTCCTCTGCTTAAGTTCCATCTGCCTGGAAGCATGCCACAGTCATTCCCCTCCCTAAAGGTAGCAATCCTTCTATTCCTAGTAACTGTCATCACATTTTCTCCTCCCCACCCTCACCAAACTCCAAGAACATCTAGTACTATCTCATCTCTTCCCTTTCCTTGATTCTTCCTCCTTTTTCACCCCAAACCAGTCAGGATTCTGCAAAAACCACTCCACCTCCTCTTCCCTCCTCCAACTAACTGATACAATTCTCACAGGGATGGATCAGCGTCAAATCACATCAGCCATCTTTGTCAGCTTGGCCAAAGCATTCGACACAGTTGCCCATCTCCTTCTCCTATGTAAGCTCTCTGCAGCAGGACTGTCCTCCTTGGCTACCAACTGATTCCACTCCTACTTGATGGGTAGGTCCCATCAGTCCATATTGGGGACTCCTTTTCCTCTCCCCTCCCAGTCACCACTGGGGTACAGTACCTCAAGGCTCAGTCCTCAGTCCTATCTTTCATTCTTTCTAGATGTCCTTCCTGCTTCCTGCACCTTAACATCCATTCACATTTATGCTGATGACACATTACTATTTGCCTCTGGCCATTCCTCTGCTGACCTGGTGACCAGGGTTCAAAGGGACTTTGACAATGTCTAGCTCTGGTTCTGCTCAAATCAGCTGGCCCTCAACACCAAAACAAAAAATGGTCTCTATGACCTTTGGCACTCGGCAAAAGCTCTCTAGGATTGGCATTTCCCCCTCCTTCTGTACGCTAGATGGGTCCACCATTGAGAATGTACTATCCTTCAACTACCTTGGGGTCTGGCTTGACAACCAACTTGACTTCTCTAAAGTCATTAATGCCGTAGGTAAAAAACTCCACACTAACTCGGAAGCATTGTACTGCCACCACAGCTGCATCCCAGTCCTGGATCGTAGAACTGTTGCACAGAAAATGATCTTCCCAATATTCAACTACGGGGACATAGTCTACAGCACTGTCCCCAAATCTACCCTTTCCAGACTGGACTCTCTTTCTAACTCATTCTGTCACTTTGCTTTTGACAGCCCTACACGTACTCATCACTGTACTCTTTATATGTTCCTTTCCTTTCCCTCCCTTGAAGCTAGGCATATGGCACACTGCTTCTCATTTATTGCCAAGTATTGGTGTGGCTCCCTTCCTTCCTACCTGTCCTCTACCCTCTCTCTGCCTTGCCCAAACTCCTATGCCATCCTCAGCTCCCACTCCTGCTCCTTGTACTCCCTCCAGATCCTCTGCTGCTGGTCAGTTTGCTTTCTCCTATCACTTCCCTAAGTTCTGGAACTCACTCCCTCTCCCAATCAATTCAGCCAACCCTCCCTACTCTCTCTATCCTTTCTCCTGTGTAGCCTCTCCTCCCACACATGCAACTGTAACTTCATGTCATTTCTCCCCATATCCAATCTATCTCATCCCCATCTCATACCCTCCTTCCTATCTCTATACCACCCCCTTCCCTGTTCCTCCCTCCTCTCACAACCCTATCCCATTCCCTCTACTATCTCACCCTACCACCTCATCTCTGCCCACCTTTCCCTAATTTACCCCTTCTCCTCTCCTTTCCTCCTCTCCCTCCTCTCACAACCCTTTCCTTACTCCTAATCCTTCTGATCATCTATCTCTCCCTCTCCACACCAAACTCACCAGTAGCACATCAATATAGCATGGAGTTTACAATGAATACATTTCAGCAAATTAATCACAGCACATACAGAAATAACAAATGAAAATTGTTAGCAAGTACATATTTGAGGGACTGTAATTGCAGATTGAATGAGTAATATGAGTGAATCACCTGCCTGGCAATCATGGTTATAGCTTACCCCCAATATCCAGTACTGGTGTGATGTTAGAATCTATAAAATAGGGTGGGCTAGGGGTGGACAGCCACCTGAGGGGATGCCCACCCCCTGAATGACAGGAGTGGAGCTCTGCTCTATAAAGGTGTGTTGAATCATGAAGACAGGTGGTCCTAGATAGAAGTGGGTCACGGACGGTAGCAGTCAGAGGCACTACTGCAATTTGACAGAGAGGATGATTCATGTGGTCTCAGAGTACTCCAGCCATTCATGACAGGAATATCTGAGAGGTATTGTCTGTAGTCTGCATGTGCACATCTGAATTAGGTTACTAGCTGCAAGTTGCAGTTCGCTCATAGTAGAATAGCCTGATTATACAGGAGTTGGGTGTTTAAGTTGCTCAGATTGTTGGCAGTGTGTGAAACTCGACCACATTCTAGTGGCCTTGTAATCTGTGCTATGTTGACATGGAACTAACTCATCTCTCTTATTCCTTGACCATAACTCTGTTTCTTTGTTCCCCTCAAGATTGCTTTCTCCCCCCCCTCTATTTTTACATGTACTGTTCTACTACTAGCTGGTGCTGCCACACATTGGCTTGCAGCTATAATTTTCAATGCAGTGGTGCATGGTTTATGAGTTCTCACACTGTTTGATTACCTGTTTATTTATTTGGATGGGTTAAATATATGTACACAATTTACTGTACTTAGTTGCTTTCTTATCTATTTCTCTGCTGTTTACAGTTGTAACATGTTGTTTTTGATTCAGTGTATTTCCAAGTGTACTCCCCTTTCCCTTCCCCCAGGACACATCTGGAAAGGAGATCTTGTTAGTTCAGTATGTGTTTCCTGGTGAAACTTTTAAATAAATAAATACATAAAACTTGTAACCTCACCTTTTATAACTCACAGCTGGAAATTACATTTTGCAATTTATCTCTGCTTGCCTGTCTGGATTAAATACAGTTCAGTAAATAAATGTATACAATGTATTTGAGAGTCAAACTATCTGGATCAATGATTGACTTTAGCCACTGAAGCGTTCTAAATGAAAATCAATTGTTTATTTCAATGTTGGGTGGATGATCAACATTTATTTCCACTTTGAGTTGTCACAAAGGAACACTTTACCAATGGGAGAACAGCTTGCACAGTAGCTGGTGTCATCACAATTGCCTCAGCTGCACTCAAAACAGAGCACTTATAAACAGAAACAGTTAAATCACCATAAAAAATAACTAATTTAAAAATGCTAACATTTAAAATACATGTTATAAATCTGATACACAATGGTCTGACTTACAATATGATATTTATCATCACTTGTAAAGGAGTAGGACTTTCATGACTCATTTGTAGCCCTGCCACTTATGAGTTAAGGTCTTACCTTCTCACTCAGTTCCATGCCTTGCCTCAAGAAGATAAATGGCGTTTCTTAGTCAGACCATTAAAGGAAAACTACTCTCACTGATGAAACCCTGAACACTGCAAAGATTGGGGCTTTAGATCCCAGATCCCCCCCTGGAGGTACAGTATTAACTGAATTTTTTTTTTTTTTTACTGTAACACTCCTTTAAACTGCCCAAACCTCCTGTTTAGCCAGGATCTTGTAGTATGCAAGTCCTTTCTTGCCAAGATCATGCTTCTAACCATGTGGGAACATAATGCACCTTTTCCCCTTCTGGACCTTTGCCCATATGTATGGCGATGTAATAATCTCCATATCTCCCATGCCCAGTGATAGTTTTATAGGATGTGCCTAAATGACATGTTTATGCCTGCATATGCATGCTATTTAGGCATATTCTGTAAAGTAGCTCTGTTTTCCTCTGTGGCTACACATCTTCCTACATTTGTGTATTTAGAAAACTTCAGCACCAAGCTACTAGGCCCTTTAGAAACACAGAAACATAGAAACATAGAATGTGATGGCAGATAAGGACCGCTTGGCCCCCCTAGTCTGCCCATTTTCCTACCTAACAGATAAGCTGCAGATCCTAGTTAACCAACAGCTTTCTTCCTCCTACCCCCCACTAGGACTGTAGAAACTTAGAATTCTTTCTACATATAATTTACATGTTGAACAGTGTTGGCCTCAATGCAGATATCTGTGGTACACCAATACATATCCCTGCCTGAGTTACACCCCCCCACACACACACATAGATCCTCATTTCATCCTCTTGTACCATGAGTCACTAACTGAAGGACATTTCCACATACCTGAAAACATTCAATTTTGCTACCTATTTTCATTGAAGTTTGACTCATATAATCTGTTCCTCTGAATCCTTTCTGACCACCTTCATTTATCTTATGTCCCTCCAGCAATGTGCTAATATCCTCCCTGATACCTTTTATGTCACCGATGCAAGACTGACTGGTAGTGCTGTGCAAAATACAGAATTCTGCAGGTGAAATTAACGTGGAACAATGATTCTGCTGGCAGAATTTCTGCCAAAATTTTACTGATTATCCTCTTGAATTCTACCTGCTGTGATCCACAGAATATTATTCAGCAGAACAGCATTTTTTCATGGAAAACCATTCTGCAACCATTTCTGCTGAAAATATTGAGATCCACAGAATAATATTCTGTGGAACAGCATTTTTTTGCAGAAAACTTCCTGCAACTATTTCCAAGGAAAATATTGAGATCTCCAGAATAACATTCCACAGAAATATTGCAGAGAAACTCATTTTGTATTTTCCTGCCATCAAATTCCACCAGTCCATTTCTGGTGAAATTTGGTAGAATTTTGGAAAAATTTAAAAAATTCCATGACATTTTGTTCTGCTGGATTTGAAAATTCCACACAGCACTACTTACTGGCTTATTGTTGTTTACTTTCTCCATGCTTCCCTTCCTGAAATTTAGGATTGTGTGTGCCCTGATCCAGTCACCTGATACTTCCACTGCCCTAAGAGAGATACTGGAGATCACAGCAGACAGGTTAACTGTACTGTTAGTATTCCTTCTTTTTATGTTTGCTTGCATGCATGTGCAAGAAACATAGTGCCATCATCTGAGTTTTCGGAGGTGTGGCAGCCCTCTTCCAATTCAGTCAGTGTGTTTGCAGGCGCGGCCGCAGTTCTCCAATGCCTGCTGGAGCTGTCTATGATAGCAGTCCAGCAGTGCAAAAATGCAGTGGCGTACAGTTGAAAGGGGGAGGTACACTTCAGTGAGCAGTGATAAGATATCGCCTGCTCATGTGCGCTCCACACACACACACACACACACACACACACACATATGCATAATGCGTGCTCGCCCCCACCATGCACACACTGTATAGCTGACAGGATGCCCAATCTCCCATCGGCTGTGCTGTGCTCTCCCCCAAAAGCATTCCACATGCCATGCTGGGTGCCCACCCCAGCATTGCTACACATGTATAGCCGATGGGGGTGCCCAATCCCCCATCAGCTCCACTGTCTCTCCCCCCCAGAGTACAGGGTGCCATGCTGGGAGCCCACCCCAGCATGGTAACAGATGCTGTCACCGATGGGGATGCCCAATCCCCTGTCGGCTCCACGCCCCCCAAAACAGCCCTCCTTGTGCCACGCTGGGAGCCCACCCCAGCTGGCAACAGATGCTGTCACTGACGGGGGTGTCCAATCCCCTGTCGGCTCCATGGTCCCCCAAAAGCCATCTTTGTGCCATGCTGGGAGCCCACCCCAGCGTGGCAAATGTCCCGCGTCATCTGTCCTTTGTTTAAAAAAAAAACGAAATTGGAAAACCATCCCTGGTGTCTCTGCCCTCACCCACACCCACCCACTGCGCACCCTGCCTCCCCACACCCCTCTCACCCATACTTACTCTCCGGACTCTGGTGCGATGATCTTCTGTGGACCGGGAACACATCTGCACTCTTCAAAGCTGACCGCAAACTGAGGAAATGCCGGTAAGCTGTACAATGGGATAGATAGGGTTTTTTCAACTTTGCTGCATATCTCAGGCATTTTTTGGAATTTTTGCACCAAATTTTCAACAAGGGGTTTTTGGGACCCCTTCTCTTGAATGCTCTCACTGCCATGGAGTTAATCAGGCCCGAAGGGTGATTTCGTAGTCACTGCACGAAATCACATTCCGGGACCAAGTAACAAAATGACATTGGCACTGTTCATAAGGTGGACTCTCAAATAGCCTATGTTGAAAATTTGGTGGAAAAATTTCTAAAAATGACCGTTTTACGAGCATGCGTTGCACAGTTCCTATGCACATTCGTAAGTTTGTGAATTTTCAATATTTTCACTCCAGATTTTCAACATTGCCATTTTACCACACCTCCTTATGAGCAGTATAGCTGTCATTTTTCACATCTTGCCGAAAATGTGTTTCTGCCCATGTAGCGCACAATGGCGCAGTCGGTGTGCGAAATCAATGTATGGGACACATTAAGAAAATCACAGTGACACTGTTCATGAGCAGAGGTCTTAAAATGGCTATGTTGAAAATTTGGTGAAAAAATTCCTAAAAATGACTGTTTTACGAGCGTGCGTTGAGCAGTTCCTACGCACGCTCGTAAGTTTGTGAATTTTCAATATTTTCAATCCAGATTTTCAACATTGCCATTTTATTACACTTCCTTATCAGCAGTATGGCTGTCATTTGTCACAGCTTGCCCAAAATGTGTTTCCGCCCATGTAGCGCACAATGGCGCAGTCGGTGTGCGAAATCAATGTATAGGACACATTAAGAAAATCACAGTGGCACTGTTCATGAGCAGAGGTCTTAAAATGGCTATGGTGAAAAATTTCCAAAAAATGACTGTTTTACTAGCGTGCGTTGAGCAGTTCCTACGCACGCTCGTAAGTTGGAGAATTTTAAATATTTTCATTCCAGATTTTCAACAGTGCCATTTTATTACACTTCCTTATGTCCTTATGAACAGTACAGCTGCCATTTTTCACATGTTGCCCAAAATGTGTTTCCGCACATGTAGTGCACAATGGTGCAGTCGGTGTGCGAAAGCAATGTTTGGGACAGATTAAGAAAATCACAGTTTCACTGTTCATGAGCAGAGGTCTTAAAATGGCTATGTTTAAAATTTAGTGACAAAAGCCCATAAAATGACTGTGTTACAAGTGAGCATTGCGCAGTTTCCACGCACTCTCATAAGTTCATGACTTTGTAATATTTTCAGTCCAGATTTTCACCAGTGGCATTTTTCCACACTTCCTTATGAACAGTGCAGTTGTCATTTTTCACAACATGGCCAAAATGTGTTTTCACACTTTCAGCGCAGAGATGCGTGGTTGCTGTGGGAAATCATTGTTCGGGACAGATAAAGAAAATCACAGTGACACTGTTCATGATTGGAGGTCCCAAAATGCCTGTGTTGACAATCTGCTGTAAAAAATCCCCAAACTAATTACACTACAGGTGTGCATTGCACAGTTTCTATGCATGCTCGTGACTTCACCATTTTTTTTTTATACTTTTACTGCAGATTTGTAACATTGCCATTTTTTACACCTCCCCATGAACAGTACAGCTGTCATTTTTCACATCCTGTTCAGAATGTTTTTGCACCTGTGGTGCTAAATGCCATAGTCACTGTGCATAAGCGGCTTTCAGCTAACAAATTGATATTGCCACTGTTCATGAGGTGGGGTCACAAAAAAACCATGTTGAAAATTGGGAGTGAAAATACCAACGAATGCCTGAGGTATTAGGGTTTCCAACCATAACGCCCCACCCTGTAGAGAATGACAGGCATCAGGGGTGTGACTTAAGATTCTTGCCTGTAATGCTCATACCATTCCACACTCTGCAGCCAGTGAGAGGCATTGAGGTATGCCTTGGACTCTTTGGCCCCAAAGTTCACCCCATTTTCCTATACCGCACCCATCTCACTGTATTTCCTGATGGAATAGGGTGCGCATAAGGGCCAAAGACCCCAAGACACACCGTGACACTTGTCAGTGTCTTCAGGGTGGGGTGTGGTGAAATGGCATGGTCGTTATGCCTGATGACCCAAAGGCACAGCTCAATGCCTGTCACTCTCTGCAGGGTGGTGGTGGGGTTGGCTTCAGTTCAGTACTTCACTGCCATTCCTATTATGCAGCTCTGTAACTTCTACACTACCACTGCCAATGCCAGCAAGCAAACATTTGGCATTGACAAATGCTTGTTTAACATTACACCACTCTCTACTTCCCTACTGTTAGAGCTATTAATAACTGAGTAAAGACAGTGATGGGTAGTTACAACAAATGAGACCTAGTGGTACATAAGACTGCAAGTAAGAGCAATACAAGGCAAGGTAATATTTTTGTAGGTATCTTTTCCCTGGGGTTCAGAGCACCATACATGGAAAAAGTAAACAGAAAGGAAAAACACAAACTATGGTATCAATCAAATGAAGGAGAAAACAAAGCAATCATTAAGGTATGAAAAAATAGCTCCAAAGAGCAAAACACATTTCAACTAGCAGCAATTTCAGTAACATGGATTACATTAATCAGGCAATAGATAAGATCAGAAAGATGGGATTAAAGTACAGTGGCTCAAGTACAGGAACCTGCAGACCTCTGCAGAATTTTGCACAGTTCTGTAGGAAACAATGAAAGTCAGTAGCAGTTAATTTCATTTGTCATGCAGGATTCTATGACATTTCAACCACTGTGCTTGGTCCTGGTTTACACCATAGGTACACAGATACATAGAAAGTGTTGGCAGATGGCAAATGGTTAGTGTCAGTGGCTCAGTAGGTAGCACTCTCACCTCTGAGTCCGGGAGATCAGAGGGCTGCAGGTTCAGTTCTCACATCTGGCACTTGGGTTAATATCCCAGTACTGACACTATAGTGCAGCATGAGAGGGGTGCTGCACTTCTGAGGTGCCGTCTTTCAGATGAGACATTAAACCGAGGTCCCATCTGCCTGGATTGGTGGTAGTTCAGGTGGATGTTAAAGATCCCATGGCACTTTTCTGTAAGAGTAGGGGAGATTTTTATTAAATGAAAAATAGTTAATAACTCTACAGAAAATTATGCATTATCAAAAAGATACAGTAAAATACAGCAAAAATATTAGAAAAAACATCTACTTAAACTTTGTCACTCTGTGAAATCCTTTCCACCACTGTGTTACTGTTCTTGCAGTGAACATTTGAACATCTTTTAGGTATATTTTCATCAACTCTTGAGAAACAATTTGACTATAACCTTCAAGAGATATTCTTTTCTGGTAAATTACCCATTGACATTGTGCCTGCCACAAGTAAAATCTGAAGCAACTGAAAAAAAGAGATAATGTGTCTTGATGAAAGTGGGCTAATCCTATAGGATAAATTCCTAAGACTAAAATTTTATAAGTAAGATAGTGTAACCAAGATAAATTCCATTTTGTACCTAAGAAACTCCACAATGACTTTGCATAAAAACAAGTAAGCAAAAAATGTTCCATTGTTTCTTCCAGGTTGATACATCCAGGATATGGACAGTTCCTTTCTATCTGTGCTTTATATTTTGCATTGCCCCTTATATTTAATTTCCTATACATAAATAGCCACTGTGTTTCCCACATGTATGAGGGAAGTCATTTATTGTTCAATTGTGTTAATACAAAAATATTTGGCTTGTAGGACAGTTTTTTAAAACTAGGTTCGGTAGGGTAAATTGTGGAAATGATAGTATCATATAAAGTGCGAACCGTAGTGGTTTGCACCAGTGTCTTTGTAATTTGCCATTTATATAATTTTGATACAGCAACTCAGAAATATAAAGGAACATGAACATGATTAGACAGTTTCAGGGCCATGTTATGCCAAATAGCAAAATATCTGTTTAAAGCTTTGTAAACCCAAGCTTGCCCTTCTTCTTATTTAAATCTAAGGTCAAATTTAATAGTTTGAGAGAAAAATAAAGCTTGAAAAAACACACTAGGGTCAATCATACCCAATCCTCTTTTCTTTTTTGTTAGATATGTATAACAATGCTTAACAGTGTTCAATCTATTCCTCCATAATATCTGGAAAAAAGAACTATAGATCCTGGTTTCAAACTGTTGAGATAACGGAAAAATAATTGCTATATATTGTAAACAAGGAAAAATATATTGTTTTAAGATCAAAATCCTTTTTTTGCTTAGACAGTTTCCACTGTTTCCATCTTAAAATTTTACCTTCAATTTTTTTCAATGCCAAATCCCAATTTTCATTTGGTAAATCCTGTGGACCAAAAAGAACCCCTAATATTAAAAGTGGAGTAAATGAAATCGAGATATCCCTAAAAGAAAAATCTTTTTGTATTCCAGACCCTATCATTAAACCTTTAGTTTTGGAAATGTTCAATTTTGCATTAGATATGGATGCATATCTTTCAAATTCTGCCAAAAATGATGTAAATTGTTCTGGACTTGTTAAAAACATGCAAACGTCATCAGCATAGGCCTGTAAAAGTAATTGTTTCTTTGTGTCTTTATTAAGAATTCCTGGCCATTTTAGTACTTCTGTAATTGAATGCAAGAAAGGGTCTAATGAACAAATATATAATAAAGGACTTGGGGGCATCCTTGCCTAACCCCTGTTTGTAAAAAAAAAAAAACTTTTACTGTCATTTCTTTTATTACAGGGTAGACTTTAGCAGATTTATATAGAAGTTGGATTAAGTTCAATAATGGTGCCGGAACCCCATATTTAAGTAATACCTGAACTAAATATGGCAGATAGATCCTATCAAATGCTTTTTCTAAGTCTGCTGTAATTATTTAACCTGTTGTACCATTAACCATTAGATATTCTATTACATCTCTTATAACCATTAATGCTGTCTATATTTTCCTATCTGTAAGACCACAGAATTTGTAGGGAGAGATGACTCTTAAAGCATAAACTTTAAGCCTGTTATTTCTAAAGATCGTAAGGATCTTATAATCCGAATTCAAAAGGGTAATAGGCCTCCAATTTCGTATGTCTTGTCTATCACCTGATTTAAATAAATATATCATAAGTCCTTCAGTAAAAGCTGGGGACATTATCTGAGATTCCATGAAAAAATTAAAAAACAATTGGAGACAAGGCATCAATAAAGTGGAATAGGTTTTGTAAAACTGACTAGGAAGCCCATCTGGGCCATGAGATGTGTTGATTTTAAGCTGTTGTATTGCAGATTTAATTTCTAGTTCAATAATTGGGTGTTGTAAAGACAGGGCATCCAACAGATAGGATAGCACCGTCACTGAGACTAGGTATGTTTTTATGTGAGAAGGAGAATTAAAGGCCTGTTGAGATAAGGAACAAAAATGTTGTTTCATCAAGGCTTCAATATCAACTTCAGTAGTTACAATATTACCTGCTTCATATTTTAAAGAGTCTATTTGCATGAACTCTTTAATGTGTTTACATGCTTCAAAAGGATCTCCCAAGGGTGATTTTTTTGTATGATTGGTGAACATTGCCTGTATAGTATTTGCTCTATTATATTGATATTTTTGCAACTCCTTTTTGATGTTATTTATCTGTATTATATAATCTATCTGGGATGTATTTGATAATGTGTATAGTTTCCTTAGTTGATTTCTTAGCAAAAGATTATTATGAAAATGATTCCTCCTGTTATTTTTTCAAAATGTTTTAAACCAGCTACTAATATCCCTTTTGGTATCCAACCACCAATCCCTTAAATCAGTATATAAAAAAGCTACAGAAATTCTAGCCATAAATTTTAACTGCACTGTATTAACTACCATTTGTTGGGACAAGATAGAAGTATTTAATTTCCATCTATGAGTTTGTCTGGGTCTTACAAAGGTAGGTACTAAAGAAAAAAATTAAAACAAATGATCAAAAAATTTTGAGGGATATGCAGTAAATTTTCCAGCAGGAACATTAGGAGATATAAATAAATAATCTATTGTAGAGTGATATTTACCTCTTTTATATGTAAACTCAGATCCCTGTTTTTGAAATTTGGAACAATTGAGTAAATCTGCTACTTTAACAATTTTCTGGAGAGAATTAGAATTGCAGTAAATCTTTTTTGAGTCACTAGTTTGACATTTATGGAGACTACAATTAAAGTCCCATCCCAAAAGATTTTTTTTGAAGAGACAAGATAAGGTTGTACCTCCTGCATACATGTCACCCTTTCTGCTTTAGATTAGGAATGATAAATATTTATAAATCTACAGTCTTCAGTTCCCCAATTAGCATCCAAAATTAATAATCCTTCTGGAATAAGGTCTATCAAATTTTTTAAAGTAAAATTATAGGAGCTGAATAGAATACCTATCCCGTCTGCACTATCAGGTCCAAAGGACCAAAAGGATGGGCACCAAGGCCAATCTCTTTTGAAAGAAATTATGTGGTCTAATTTGTACATCCAGATTTCCTGTAAAAAGCATTTTCATCATGAATATATTGAAACATTGCTTGCTTTTTATCAGAGTTTAATAGACTGTGGATATTTAAAGAACCCCAGGTCAATGTAGTAGAGTCCATTTAAACATGTCTTATTTTTTCCTTCTTTTTTTCTTTATATTCCTCCACAATCATCATTGAAGGGTCTTGTGAGGATTTTGGTGAATCTGTATCCCCCACCTCCATTTCTGAGTCACCCCAAAAAAGTGCAGCATAGGAATTATGAGACTCAAAATTAACTTCTTGTGAGGAAATAGAAAGATGAGATTGTGAGGGGGGGGGTCACTTTTGAATTTCTTGTAGACTGTCTGCAAGTCTGGAGAGAGGAAGGAGGGGGAAAAGACACTCCTTTATCCTCTATTTCTAATTCTTCATAACAGACAGGAATCAGTGGGGGAGGAATGGGTCCCACAGATGTGTCCCCTTCAGATTTTGGCTCCACCACCTGAATTTCTTCCTTCAAAGGGGGGAGGAAGGGACATTGCCTTTAGGGGTCTGGAAGGGTTCTGGAGGTCTGTCTTTTGGTTTGGGGGGGCAGCAGCTTCATAAGCCTGTTGATTTGGTAAATCAGGACTAATGTAGGAGGCCTTATTTTTTGCTGCCCAATGACATTCCTGAAAACTATGCCTAAATTCTTCATACAGGTCACAATGTGTGTAACTAGTGCATTGTATTGTGATATGCCCAAGTTCTCTACAATTGTCACAGCAAGATCTGTCACAAACACTAGATAGATGAGTTCTTGAATCACATTTATAACAGGCCCTTGGTTGGCATCCATAAAAAGAAACCCCCCTATCTTTACCCAACAGGAAGGAATTTGGGATATGCTCTATACCAGAATCTGTTTGTCTTAACTTTACTTTATATTTCTATCCCCCAGTCCCAAATAATTCAGTGTCCAGAATAGGTTCAGGAGGGCTTAAAACATCACATTTTTGTGATAACCAGTAGGTTATATCCTCTACATGGACCCCCTCATTCCTAAACATAACTGTAGCATTCTTAATCAAAGGTTTGGTAAGAGGAATCACCAAAAAGTGAGGCCATGTAGGGGAAAACTTTACTTGTCCATATCTCACCCAGAAAAGATCTAATAAGTATATTGAGTGGACACTAATGTCAAAATTGTCCTCTCCAGAGATGTTAATAAATGTGAAGACTTCTTTAGGTAAAAAATGTAGTGAATCTTTTAATAATATTTTCCTCACGTGGTATCAGACCAGTCTATCTGCTAGACACCCAATATACTGAATATGCACAGTGTTATCTCTGGGAGCAGGTTCTTTCTTTGCTCTTGTAAACAATTCTGACATTAGGGGTTTCTGTTCAGTTCCTGAAGATTGCCCCAGTGAAGGGAGTGTGATGCTTGGTAATTCAGGTTCTGGGGTTGAAATGGAAGGGACTTGCTTAGAATCTGTGGTCGAGATTGGATCGTCCTGTAGAACTGGTGCCTGGTTATTTGTTAAGTCCCCGTTGGTTGATTTTGAGTCTTTTTCCAAAACCACCCCCTGTTTTTCTTCTGGTTTCCAAGTCGGGATTGATTGAGAAAGGGAAAATGAAGAATCCCAGGATGGGTCAGGTAACCAAATCCCCATGGGTGATTGCATCCATCCAGATCCCAAAAGGGCTTTTTTTGGTGTCTATATATTTTTTAGAGTAGCCTCTTCTGACTGCTTTGGAGCGTTATTCACTGCTGGAATCTGAGCTGAATGACACTGTGCTGTTGCTTTAAGAGGGGCTGATTCTGCTGGTTGTTTCATTGCCTTGGTTTGTCATTTATGAAAAGAGAAAGTTGTTGTTCTCGCCTGCGACAAGGGAGATTTTTGATATACTATAGCTTCTAGCTCTGAATCTACTGCAGTAATAGAGTTGGGAGCTTTAAAAACAAATCCTGATGTTTTTGAAAGCTGGGTTTGCAACTGAGTTGGCGCTTTGTTAGGGATAGAAGCAGCTGCTGATTTGTTTGTTACAGGTTTACTAAGTAAAACTGAGACTTTTCCATCTAAATCTTCTCCATGACCCTCCAAAATAATAGCAGGCTTTTGGCACTTGCTCATTGTAGTGGCCATACTGCCAGCCTTTTTGTGTGCATTATTTATTTGAGAGGTAGAAAGTGAAATTGACAATGACTCATTGGGCTCTGACCAGGCCTTTGATGCAAATGTATCATTCTGCATTGTGACAACCAATTCAGGTTGTTTGACAAGGGGTGTTTCCAAAGCTGTTTCCGTGCCGTGGTATTCCAGGGGATCCATTACCAGAGGCTCTTGTTTACTTAAAGGAGTATTCAAAATTGTAGAGTCAGTCAGTAGTTCAATTTCTTCTGCTTTAGTTAGATCCTCAGTAGGGAAAAAAAGCTCAGGGACATCTTTTTCCAAACCCAAATTCACTGATACCAATGACACAGCCTCAGAATTAGCAACAGTGGGAGAGGAGGCCTGCTCTCCCACCTGAGGAACATCCTCCATCTTCAGAGTCCCACACCGAGTGGTCGTCCTGCAGACCAGCAACAAGTGTCAGAGTAGGGGAATGTTTTATTGCAAAATACATAACATCAGAGAAGAAACATTCAAAGCCAAAAACAAAAAGAAAACAGATTAATCACACAAAAAATCATATACAGAATCATCAAAGTCACATACAAAATACAAAAATAAAAATCAAGTAATCATTACAGCCAAAAAACATGTTTCCAGAATAATTGAAACTTCCCTCTGTCAAATATCCTTGGCTCCTTCATTTAAGTTGCTTCAAAGCTTCTGTAATTTGTTTAATCAATACTACATTAGGAATATTCACATGCTGTAGATAGAATTGACAACGTGCCTGTCAAAGATAATATTTGATATAAGCAAACATAACATTTAACGTACTGGGATGGTACCTAGAATAAATACCCAAATAATCCCCCAGTACCAAACATTCATATTGAATATGCTGTAGAGAAGACCAATGCCATCTAGTGGCTAAATCAGTCCAAAACTGTTTAATATGAGAACATGAAATAAAAAAGTGTTCCTGTAATTCTTCCATGCCAATTCAAGAAAATCTCAAGCACAACCTGACTGTCATGGGTTTATGCTTCCAGTTACCCTTAACCCCCAATTTCCCATGACAACACAGCCACTGAACATCCTAGATATGATCAGGGATCTTAATAACTTTAAGAATATTCAAGGCAGGCTGAAGTTTAGTAGGAAGACAGCGAGGAAAATCAACCCGCAGAGCATGATGTCTATCCATCACAAGACCATATATAGATTTTCTCTGCATGGAAGTAATCTCAAGTTTATTTAAGTTCCACCCTTTTACTCTTTTCAACATAGGAAGGGCAAAATCAGGAACCCGTAAAGACTCACTTATCCGGGGAAAAGTCACCTCCAATTTTTGAAAAAAAAAAAGTTTAAACAAACAAAAAGTCCACTCTGCCCAATTTGAAGTATGCCCCACTGTCCTATGGAAGGAAGAAAAAATACAAAAAGACTGAAAAAACACTACAGGGTTTAACATACCCAGTCCTCCCATAGAAACCTTAAGATATATAAAATCTCTTTTCACCGGGTTCAACCTACTACCCCAGACCATCTAAAAAAACAACTAAACAGTCTAGTCTCGAGGTCAGTGGGTAAAGGAAAAATGTATGCGATATACAAAAAACCTGGAATGAGAAATTGCTTAATAATACAAACCCGTGTCTTCTTCCCTGTCCCCCAGGACTTCCAGTGTGAGACCTTTGTCTCTCCTACTTGCAACCTATCCTCCCAATTTACCCTTGCCATATCATGTTCTCCAAACTTTATACCCAGAACCTTAATAAAATGTTGAGATACCTGCACAGTACCTATTGAATGTACTGGGTCCCTTACCCAAGCTGCAAGGCCATGCTTTTTTGATGGTTAAAGCCTGCACCAGTAATCCCTGAAAAGATATCTAATACCCCTAAAGCATACACTCCAGCCTCAACAGAATTAGTCAACAGACAAATATCGTCTGCATAAGCCATACTTTTTGAGGAAAAACCTCAGGACTGGGAGATAACCCAACAATAAAAGGATCATTCAGGATTACTCTTATCATAGGTTCCAAACAAAACGTATACAGAAGAGGACTTAGGGGACAACCCTACGTAATCCCCCTCTTTAGGATAACCAGTGACCCCATCAAACCACTCACCATAGGAATGGCCACAGCATTTTGATATAAAATGTGAATCCACTTAATCATAGATGAAGGAATACCATAAACCTGTAAAACTTTAAATAAAAAGGAATGAGACACAGTATCAAAGGCTTTTTTCCGATCCAAAGTGATCAAAAACCCCCGTAACTTCCTTTGCTTCCCAAACTCACAGACATCCCTCAATAATTTGAGGTTCTGTTGAATGTTTCTCCAAGGAATGGAACATGTTTGAACAGGGTGAATCAAAACAGACGCAGCGTTCTGCAATCTATGGCACAGAATCTGTGAAAAGATTTTATAATCAGAATTCAATAGGCTAATTGGCCTCCTGTTCCCCAAATCCAGTCTATCACCATGCTTGTAAAGGTAAACCACCATAACTGAGGAAAAACAACATGGAACAGTCACAGCCATCAAACGTTCATTAAAAGCTTCCACTAAAAGCTGAGCCACCAATTCCTTAAAGGTTTTGAAAAACTCATTTGTAAGTCCATCTTCTCCTGGGGACACCCCTGCGCGTAACTTAGAAATAACATCCAAAACCTCATGCAAAGTAACAGGACCAGCAATATCAGCTGCAATGTCAGGAGACAAAATAGGCAATGAGCAAGTTATCAATGCATTCCAAGCAACATGAGGGACAAGCTCATGTCCCAAGGAAGTCTGAATATACTCAGTCGTAACATCCAACATCTCAGCATGGGACGCAGGTAGACTACCAGAGCTATCATAGAGATCAGTCATTTTTTTGTTTGCTAGCTTCATTTTGCATGCCTCAAATGGATCAGAAAAAGGAGATTTAGTAGAACCAAATTTAAAAGTAGCATATAAAAAAGCAACACGCTGATAATGATAGTCTCTCATTTTACACTTCACAATGTCAAGCTGTGCTTTAATCCTACAATCTGCTACAGTAGGTAAGGATATGAGTTTATAAAAATGATCTCTCAAAGCTAAGTACCCCAAATAGTCCTTATTTCCCTTAGCTCTCCCAAAATCAAGAAACAAATTCTTAACCTCCATTTTAGTATCCCGCCATGGGGAGTACCAGGAGTCATAAAGGACAGCTACAGAACTCCGAAACTCAAATAACAATTCTACTTTGGTTTTAACTTCAGGATCATCCAAGACTACAGAATTAAACCTCCACCGCCTAGGCATCCCAGGGAAGGAGGGAGGTTCATGTGAAAATTGAATATCACACTGTAAAATACAATGATCAGAAAATTCACAATTCTTTAAACAAAAACCATGAACCATCAACCTACTGGAAATAAAAAAAAAATAATCAATATGGGTACAATATGTACTACACCTATATGTAAATTCCCCATCCTTATGCAAAACCCTATATGCATCCACCAAATCTGCAGTGTGAATAATATTATGTAATGCATGTGAATCACAGTACACCTTCGGCTGTACGCTATCCCGCATCTTCATATCTAGGCTACAATTCATGTCTCCTCCCCAAAATATCATTCTGGAAGAAAATAAAAAGGTTTAATATGGGTAAATAACTCTATTTTAGCCTTTTTACTCTGAGGGGCATAGGTATTTATATTACGTATGAAAAAAACATCATAAACACAATCCAACAACAAAGCTCATCCTGGCAGAATATCTACTACCTTCTGAACCCGAATTCGGGGTGATTTAAAAAGAATCCCAAGGCCATCCACTACATCCTCCCCATAGGACCAAAAGGAAGGTCCCCAGGGCCAATGTTTTTTAACTTGAACAATATCTTGTAAGGAAGCAAATCTGGTCTTCTGAATAAGTAAGGCATCAAACGAACAATGTTGAAAAAACTCCAACAAAGCCATTTGCTTTCGAAAAGACTTAATACTACATACATTCAGGGAAACCAGATGAAAAAAAAATACATCTATGAAGTTACAGGGAAAATAGAAAAAAACCTTCAAACCCCATCCTTATCTTTTTTCCTCTTCCTCCCTACTTTTTTCTTAGAATTTGGGACACTACAAGAAGTATCCTCTTCACACGCCATTTCTGAAACCACACCAGATAAGGAGGAAACATCAGACTCAAGCCCCCCTCCTGGTCTTGAAGCACTTGAAAAAAAATTTGTGTGAGAATAGGACCAACCAAAATCTTGGTCTTAAGGGAAGATCTAGTCACCCATTTTTGTGGAAGAAAATCAGCTTCCACCTGGGGGGAGCATCTGCCACATGTCACCCTCTAAACCAGGAACTAACCCCTGTTCTGAAGCAGGAGAAAGAGTGGGGGCAGTAGAAGCAGAAGGGGGTGGCTGGAGATGAAGCAGCCTGGGCAGGAACTGGAGAGGGAGACCCCGAGGCTTCATCTGGGACATCAGGTCTAGGCTCTGGTCTGGAAGGCCTATATCTCTTGGACCTCAGAGACCAAATTCTCCTGGTTGAGTCCACAGTCTGATTTTGGCCTGCCCAAGGACATTGATGATAAGCATGGCCAAGTTTGTTACAAAGATTACATTTAAATACATTTCTACAAACAGAGCTAGCATGATCATATTCCCCACATAAGGCACAAATAACCCTGTCACAAGTGCTACTAAGATGTTTGGGACTGCCAGATTTGTAGCAAGCTTTTGGTTGGCCTGGATAAAAAACTACTCCTCTATCCTTCCCTAAGAAAAAGCTGTTAGGAATATGCTGCACATCAAATGCAACTTCACTTTAAACCTCCAACTACCATTCCAAATACCCTCAATATCAATGATATCTTTGGGAGGCCCCATAACCTGACATTTCTTTTCCATCCAGTAATAAATATCCCCAACATTCACCCCCTCATTACAAAACATCACAATCACTGATTTATACAGGGGTTTAGTAAGGGGAATAGCCCAAACGGAGTCCATAAGGGCAATGTTTTAAACATGTCATATTTTTTCTAAAACAAATCAAGCCCTGCAAAGGTCCTGAAACTAATATCGAAGGTGTCTTCCCTCCGATATTAATCAGAGCAAAAATATCAGCAGCTTGAAACCCCATGGACCCTTTTAAAAGGGTTTTATCCACATGGAGCCTGTCTGGATGCTCCTGCAGACCTCTTCTGTAATGAAGATGTACAGCATTACGCCTAGGGGCTTGCTCGACTTTATTATTTTTAAATAAGTCCGAATATCTGGGCCCAGTCCTACAGCCTCTCAACGTGGAGAAGGGGGTGGACTAGGAGTATGTTCCCAGTGCCCTGCAGAATCAGATTGTTCAAAGGTATCAGTAGTGGTGCCCATCACAGAAGGTACATTCACCGAGTCACCAATCCCATTGAAAGTCGAAAGTACAGGCTGCTCCCCCTCCCCATTTCCAGGTTTTACAGTACCTTGCTCAGGGATACTCCCTGCTGAAGAAAAGGAGTCCCAAGGTGAATCAGGCACCCAGGCTCCATATGGGGTTTGAATCCAGCCCGCATTACACAAGGAATCTTCTTTGGACCACTTTTCAAAACCAGACACTGCGGCTGGCTCTGAGATATTGAAAGACTTCCGCATTCTGTTCGACTTCGTCATCGGCTCCATCATAGGCTGTTGAACTGCCGGAATTCCCCTGACAGCAGACGTCAAGACAGGCTCCACAGAACGAGGCAGAGGCTGTACCGCTGCTTCTCCATTTGTAACAAGAGTCACATTCTCATCACCCACAGCCTTACCACTCAGCACAGCATTTTCAGATGATACACTCAGACCAGCTGTTTCAATATGAGGTAAATCCACATAATCTTCCGTAGCTTTCGGTGCTCACTCTACCGCTGTCTGCATCATAACAGACATATCCTCCGGACATAGCATAACAGTGATCCCAATACAGGTAACAGAATCCCTTGGCAAAAAAGCAGCCAAGTCCAGGGACAGAACCTCGCACTGCACCAAACGTTCATCCACTTCACCCTCCAACCTGCAACTGACCACCACTCTGCAACAGAGCAGCAATCCCCCTGCAGGCAGAGTAGGGGAATTTCCCCATTGTCCTGGCCAAATTTCTCTCATTCATTATATATACCACCAACAGCTTAATCTGGTTCAAGGTCAGTTGGCATTCATCTGTATCCCCGGGTCGT
Organism: Neoceratodus forsteri; assembly: GCA_016271365.2. Classification (NCBI taxonomy): domain Eukaryota; kingdom Metazoa; phylum Chordata; order Ceratodontiformes; family Ceratodontidae; genus Neoceratodus; species Neoceratodus forsteri. Next base: position 249,354,229 of record CM028130.1, on the reverse strand, counting down.
GACTGGCAATAGGCAGGATTTGTCTAGTGTGCTTACCTGGTCAACAAAAACTAAATAAATAAAATAAAGATGGGGACCATTGAACCAGCTAGTAAGTCACTGTTTGTTTTTGTTTTGGATGACACCCCCCCGCTCATGTTCTCCCTGCCTTTGTTGTCACAGTTCATTTGTATCTATCCCACACATTCTTGAATTCCCTAATTATCTTGACCTCCACAGTTTCCTCTGGTAGCCCATTCCATTGTGCCACTGCTCTCTCTCTGAAGAAGAACTTGCACTTGTTGCTCTTAAAACTTGCCCTCTTAACCTCAGACTATGATTGCATGTCATTGTGGATGTATTCAACTGGAACAACTTGTTTGCCTGGACTCAGTTTAATCCTTTGAGGTACTTAAAGGTCTCTATCATATCCCCCTATCCCTCCACTGCTCCAGAGAGTATATGTTGAGCTCTTCCAGTTTTTCCTTGTAGCTCTTTTTCTGGACTCCATGTATCATTTTAGTTGCCCTTCTCTGGATCCTCTCCACCCTATCAATTTCCTTTGCATTCCTTCAGAGTTAGAGGAACTAGATTGTTCACTGATGAATTTTAGGACTGGATTAAAGGGAGATACAGTGCCTGGTCAGATTACAAGAGTGCACCTTCTCTAGCTTTACTGAACACTTATTGTTTTTTGTATAATAAGGTTAGCAAATTGGTGAAATCCACAAAAAAAGTTTCTGGAATGACCAAGCGAAAGCCAGCTGATATGACCCACAGAAATGTTGACACTCAGTTAATGATCTGATTTCTGGTAAAGAGAAATCCTCAATTAAAAAGCTTACTACTCAGAAAGGTGAAATCACAAATCTTTCAGGTATTGTTAATTTGCTTAATTGGACGTTTTCAGATTTTCATGCTATCAGAAAGCTCACTGCGATCCCTCTCTTGGGGTATCTGATTCTGTACTCAATTAATAGGTCATCATTCTGTTTTCACAGATTGACAAGAAAGGAGGTTGAGAATTTATTAATACCCATCAGCCTTAACTCAATTCTGTGTAAGATGATGGAGAAAATACTCAAATCCATCAATGAATTAGAAATGCATTTTTTAAATATTACAGATTTAACACAACACGGATTCAGACAGGGTTACTCCTGTACCACCAACTTACTTACCTTTTATGAATATGTTAGTAAAAACCTAGATTCCAACATTCCTGTCGATGTTATTCTACTTGATTACAGCAAAGCATTCGACAAAGTGTCACATGTCATCCTTGTAAATAAACTCATTACACTAGGCTTCTCACCAACAATTGTTAGGTGGGTGCATTGTTGGCTGACAGGTAGAACCCAGAGGGTTAGGGATAAATGGGGGGTTGTCTGATGAGGGGAGGGTCTCTAGTGGGGTCCCACAGGGCTCTGTCCTGGGTCCCACATTATTCAATATTTTCATTAGTGACCTGAAAAGAGTACCAACAAACATCATCACCACATTTGCTGTTGATACCAAATTAGGAGGAAGAGTAGACAATTTAATTAGTCAAAGGGAATTAAAGTTAGATTTAGCTATCATTGAACAATGGGCAATAAGTAACAAAATGCTATTTAATGTAACCAAATGTTCGATCTTGCATATGGCCAAAACCAACCCCAAACTAACATACACCCTTAACAATAAAATTATTAGATCATCCCATAGTGAAAAAAGATCTGAGAATAATAGTTGATCACAAACTGTCATCAGCAGACCATTGCAATAAAATAGCTAAATTATCTAACGCACTTCTTAGATGGATTAATCACGCCTTAACTTCTAAATCAGAACAATGTACAATTACTTTGTATAGATCCCACATTCGACCCTATGCGGCTACGGGTCCCCCTTTTGGATCCCTTACTTGACTTCTCATATAAAGAGGATCAAGCAGATACAACATAGGGAAACAAAAATTGTCCCATACCTAGCACGTCTTGATTATGAAGAAAGACCGAAAAAACAGGCCTTTTTTCACTCTAAACCAGAAGGGTTAGAGGGGACCTCCTCCAGATCTTTAAACTCCTTCGATCCCCCACCCCTAAAGGATCAATGTGGTATTTCATTTGCCACAAGGAAAATCATACTAAGATTGCATAATAAATAGTTAAAAGTTTGTAACGCTAGGACAAACAAGAGACTGAACTTTTTTTCTATTAGGGCCCCAAAGTTGTGGAATAAATTGCCACAAGAATTAGTGGATTGTTCCAATTTAACTACTTTTAAAATACATCTGAACAACTGGCTCTTTAGCTAAATTGTTCTGGGGTACAATGTCCCACAATGTGGTGGACAATCAATATGGGTTTTGGCCTTCTTTGTCCTTAATACTACATAACCAAGTAACAATTCCAGATAAATTCAGTGATTGTGGGGAGGGGCTGGATGGTTGATTTGTTAGATTGGCAGCTTCCTTTTCTGAAGGGCTACTAAATTCAATTTGTAATTTATACCTAATGACTGGCCAATTTACATCTATTTGGAAGTGTGCTAAAATGGTCCCAGTTCCAAAAAATCCTAATGCATCCAGATGATTTTAAGACCAACCGCATTTTAAATCCCATTAGTAAGATTTTTGAAAAAATTGTGGCTAATCAATTCACTGAATATTTGGAGAAGTATGATGTTTTAGCCACACAGCAACGTGGATTTTGTAAATGTCATGGAACTGAGACTACCTTAGTCAGGTTCACAAACTCTACCCTCCTTGGATTTGAAAAGGGTCTAATGCCAGGGGTGGTGTTTGTGGACCTGACCAAGGTATTCAATCTTATTGAACATGACTTGCTAGTGGAGAAATTGGAGCAACTTGGCTTTTCTGAATAATTTGTAAGTGGGTGTACAGATTATTTAGCCAATTGTTCTCAGTTTGTTGCTATTGGTTCAATGGTTTCTTCTTCTTCTTCTGTGAATTTTGGGGTGCCCCGGGTTAAATTCTGGGTCTGTTGATGTTTAGTTTGTTTATTAATCAATTGCCTTCTATTTGCAAACTTTGTGACAGTCTTCTTTAAGCTGACAATTTTGTTTTGTTTTATCAGTCAAATTCAATTGCCAAGATGTCCACAGTTGTTGAAAAATAATTTGCACTGGTTAGCTACTGGTTTGTTAAAAATGGTTTAATATTGTATGTAAAAAAAATCCAAGTCAATGTTGTTTGGAACATCTCATTTGTTACAATCTAATCCTAAGTTTTTGATTAATGATACTTCAGATGCTTTGTTAGAACAAGTTCACGAGTTTAAATATTTAGGTTTCTTACTTGACCCCAGCTTGACTTTTTCTACTTCTCAAGCTTTGGCTACCAGACGTGTCATAAATCAAAAGTTGGGGTCACTTCATAAGGTTAAGCACCACTCTTCCATTGATATCCAAAGGTCAGTTGCCTTAATTCACAACCTTGGCTCAAGGGAAATTAACATCCTAACTGTAGCATATAATAGCATCTGTCGGTTTGTTTTGGACTCATCATTTTGAACTCATCATTGTTTTTTATACTCACAGTTGCTTTGGTTATCCCCTAAATCTAAACTAGGTTATTATTATGGGTGTCAAATATTCAAATCCATTTTTTTGAACTTCAAAATTTCCTCTAGCTGATTTGGTAACCATTCATAATTTTTCTGTTGTTTTACGATCTTCACAGGATATTGTTTTACAGCCTGTTGCTCATGAGACCAAAGCAGGATCAAGATCTTTTTAAATTTCAGTACCGATGTTTTGGAATAATTTACCTGATAACCTTTGTACTGTTTCCTCACTGCATACTTTTAAAGTTAACTTTAAGCAATATTTAATGTATGTCGATAATTGTGATTGTTTTTTTTAATTTGTTAAGCTATTGCCTTGTCTTATTGCGTCTGTTTGTATTTTTTGTCTGGCTAGGCCTGAAAATTGAACTGTTCCAGTGCCCTAGTCCAGTTAACAAAATAAAAATGAAATGAAAAATGAAATCCTTTCTCAGGTATGGCCTCCAGAACTGGACCCCGTACTCAAGGTGGGGCCTCACCAATGATCTGTACAGAGGCAGGACCACTTCCCTCTGTCTGCTTGTGATGCCCTTACCTATGCATCCCAGCATACAGTTTGCTTTTAGTGCTGCCTTCTCACACTGGCTACTGACCTTCAAATCTTCCAAAATGATGACTCCTGAGTCATGCTCTTGGCTTGAGGTGTCAAGTTTTTCCTCCTCCCAAGTGGTATTTGGCATCAGTGTTACACCACTGTATATAAAGACTGAGGAACTCTATAACCTCCTAGTTAGGAGTAGTTTCCCATTCAGCAGAATGGTTTGAGCTAATGCCTTGAGGACCCTGAGGTTCACATTGGGTTCAAGAAGAGCTGGAGGTACTCCTGTTCTATCAGAGATGGACAAGACATAACACTACAACCAGAAACTTCTTTAAGGCCCCACCATCCAGGCTGCTTCATTGAGAAAAAGGCAGGAACTGGCTAATATAGTTATAAGAAATCCAAAGCAGTGTGCAGGGGAGGCTACCAGGATGAAATTTAGTGTTACAGTTTCCTGCATAACAAAAAGGATTAACTCCCATTGAAATTGTCTTGTTTCCTGTAGTAACTCTGCTACAGAATGCTACCCAATAGGGTTGCATCCTTGTTGGCTTCACTGTACACAGTTCTTATGACAAAACCATACAGATATGGGTCTCCTCCTGTGATGACATGCAAAATATTTAAACCCACTGCAATCATCCCATACTGTAAACCAGTTTCTGCACATTGGTGGAATGCACAGCAGATCTGCCCAAAAGGTGGATTTCTGGGGAAGCGGTTTTCCTCCTCTGGCTACATCTTATGGCAACAAAAATTCAAAATGACCAGATATGCAGAACCTTCTAATTAAGGAGTTCAGCTTTAATAAATCTTATTTTCCCAGTCACACTTCTTGGCCACTGCCCTTTCCCCAGGCTTTTTAGGACCCATTTACTTTCCAGTACCTTATCTTCATGATGTGACCGTATGCATTGGAACTGCCTCTGGGGTATCGAGTTGCATAGTCAGATACTACCAAATTGAATCTATTACCCTTTTAACTTTTATCTAAGGGGACAACCACATCAATTGCAAGTCTCTAAAAAGGCACTTCTATCAAGGGTAGGGGCACCAGGGGCACCTTATCTTTTTTAGTCACTGGGGCTACTTTCTGACATTCAACACAGGAATTGCAATAGGTAACAATATCTTCATAAAGTCCAGGCTAATGAAATCTGTACAGCAATCTGTAAAGGGTGTGACCAGCCATAGGATTATTATGTGCTATCTGTAACAACTCAGATCTATGCTTTTGTGGTATAAACAATTTTCTACCTGGTCCAGAGTCTAAGCTTTAACCCAAAATGTGTAAAGTAACCAATTACATTGTTTAAACATCGGTTCCCTCTTTTTTGATTTCACCCCCAGCTGCTTAAAATAACCTTGTAGGGAAACATTGTTAGCTTGTTCTGAAAGAAAATCACAGTCAATGATCAGTTTAGTTTCAACATTTTCATACGTTAACCTCTTAGGTCCATCAGTTTTTTGTTGCCACTGTTTCTTCAGGCCTTGCCTTTCTTTCCTGGACCTCCAGCTCTTGGAACTCTGTTCAAACAAGTCTGAATCAAAATCACTGAAAGAAAAAGTGTCCCCAATATTTGAGATTTTCTTTGCCTGAGCTCTTGTCACCACAGCTGCTGAACCATCAAGATTTACTCTCTCTGTGATTAACTCAGTAAATCCTTGAAAGTCATTTCCAATAATCACAGGTACAGGTAACTTAAGTACTACCCCCACTTTCATTTGGAGTGATATCCCATTAATAGTTAGAGCCACTTGGCTGGTGAGATAGTATTGAGTGTCCCTGTGGATGCAGATGACATCAGTACCTAGTCCTTTTGGACATTGTTTTCCCAGAATTTCAATATGCACCAGTTTCTGTCTGCTTCCTGAATCTGTAAGTCCCTTCACAGTCTTATCTCCCACCTTCACATCTGTTAAGTACTTGCTCCAATTTGTTAAGGACAAATCTGCTCCAATGTCACTCTTCTTACTATGGCAATTTCTTGCAATATGACCTGGCTTATTACAGTTCTAGCAAATCAAGTCTTTTGGTGCAGATTTATTACCCCCACCAGAGTTCTTCTCAGACTTGGAGTTTAAATGTGAAAAAGAGTGTCTTACTAGTGCTTGGCTGCTACCTTGCTGCTGTGGTGTCTGTCTGACCATTTGGTATTCTTTAGCCAAAGAAACAGCCTTTTCCCCACTATCTGAGCAGTGTTCTTTTACCAAAAGCTGTACATCTTTGGGTAGGATGTTGATGAACTGCTCCATTACAAATGTTTTGATGATCTGTGGGAGTGTTTTGCCCTCTGGTTGGAGTAATTTCATAAGGAGTTCTCTGAGTCGGATGAAAGCTTCTCGAGGATTGTTGACTGAGTTGTACTTCAGAGACCAAAATCTCTGCCTGTAGGTCTCTTCTGAGATGTCATACCTTTTCAAGATCTCTGTTTTCACCAGATCATGATTTTCTTATTGTGCAGTGTCCACATTGTTCTAGGCAAGTTGGACTTTCATTGTCAGGTAAGATACCAGTCTGATTGCTCTGATTGCCCATTGCTGCTTTGGCCACTGACAGGCCTTAACAACCCTTTCAAAAATTGTCAAGTATGCTTCAATATCATAGGAGGGACACAGCTTTATAAGTTTAATCTCTTTTAAGCTGCTTGTGTTTTGTTGCACTGCTGGACCAGTGCCAGATCCTCCATCTTTGAAAACTTGCAAGGTATCCAGCCATCGCTGCTTCAGTCACTGCATCTCTTCTGTTCTTGCTTCTCCTGTTGCTGCATCTCTTTTCGTTGCTGCTCTTCTTGCTGCAGTTCTTCTCTTCTCTATTTTTCCTTCTCTTGTTGTTGTATAGCCCAAATTCAAAAAAGGCAGTCAGGCTTTCAGGTTCTGTCACTGTCTTCTCTTTTTTTGTCCATGACTGGTGCTGGCCATACAGTCTCAGTTTGGACTTTTGTTTCTGCTTCCAGTTTGGCTGCCATTCTTCTGGTTATCACTCCTGGACTTGCTGCTGCAGAATCCATACCTTTCTTCTATGCTTCCCTGGTACTAGGTCTAGTACCCATGTACAAAACTTGTGCCTTAGAATATGCACTGTGTAAATCCCACTTCTTACAACATCTGTCATTGAACACAGGTCAGGAAACATAGGAAAACCAGGAGCAGCTTCAGAATTCGCAAATAATGTTTTATTTTCCCCAATAACAGCAAAATGAAAAATAAAAATTATTTACTATAACTGTTTACAAAGATAGTACAAACAGAGAAAACTAAGTCCTTCTTCTGAGGGTATCTCTTAATTCCAAGTTTCAGTCTCTCAGTTTCACACTCTCCTTTTCTCTCTCACAAAAGCATCAATGCTATTTTTATAAGTCTTTGGGAACTCGTTAAGAGAGCTTGCTTCTCACAGAATGTTCTTGTAAGTTTACAGAATGTTCTTGTCAGTTTTGATGCAGGTGCAGCAAAAAGAACAGTGACCCAGAACTGACCTCTTGTTTACAGCTCTGCAAAAGGCTTAACAACTGCATCTCAGGTTAACCCCATGAGTTCCAAATAGCTCTGCAATTATTTCAACAGTGTAACTATATACGTTTTAAACAATAGGATTCCAGTAACAGTGACGTTTCCACATAAAGATTCACACATATTTTTATACCTGCAGATATGCAAGGGGAAGAAAAGACAGAACAGCAAGTGAAGGCAGAGAGATAGCCAGAGGTGGAGAATTGTGAATCTGTCGGAGTGATCAGTTCCTGGGTCTCATAAAAAAATTTGGTTGTGAAACCAGACAAAGAAGAGATAGAAAAGGAGAGGATAGAACAGACCCCTGCATTTAAACTCTTTCTGCATAACAAATGGGGCATGGCCTTATTCAACCCTGTCACACATGATATTTACTAATTTGCCACAATACTAATTTACTATCCAAATCCATCCCTCTCTGAGGAGGATAAGATCAGGGAAATCCTAGGTAATTAATGTGGTCTATCAGAGGATATATGTTTATTTATTTATTAATTTATTTGTTTGTTTTATAGTGTGCATACCATGGAAGGTTTATGGTAACTAAGCAGAATCTTTGAAGAAAGTAAATCGTCACTGATGCGTTGTTGACTGCTGACTGACTAGCAGTTGAAATTGAGTGCCGTGTGCAGCCGGTCAAATGAATTAAGCATCTTTTTATCAGTGCTGTCTTGGCCTGTTTGTCTCTTTCTCTCTCTCATTGTAGACATACAATTAAGAAAAATATTGCAATCAAGTTACGTTTATAAATTACAATGATAGAAGAACAATTGTAGAAAAAATTTATAATGTACTCAAAAGTGGTATGTCTGCATTTTTAGAAAAGAACTAGAATATTAAGCCTAAATGTTCAAGTTATTTTTTTATTAGAATTGCAGCATGCAGAAAGAAAATGGTAATTCAATTCATATTGCAAAACAAATACATTTCTAACACGATTCCCTTGTATGTTTAACATCTAAATTCAATAATTGGCATGGTTACCTTGCATGCCATGCATGTTACTTACTAGAACTATCTGATGCTTTACATAATGTTAAAACTTATCATTATCAAGCATTCTTAGTAATGGGCTCCATAGTTAATCATACTACATAGTATACTTTAACATTTGGGAGATGCAAACTTTGCTGCTGGCCTGCAATGAGGTCTTAATGAGATGCAAATGGCCCTAATGAGATGAAAATGACCCCATATTGCTTTGCAATGCCTTGCTAGTGCTATAGGATTATTTATTTCTTTTTTTAATAGCATTTGCTCCCCTTGGCCACCTATGCATGTCATTGGGGCCCCTCCTGCCCCAAACCCATCATCATCTCACCTCCTCAGTGTTCAACAAGGAGTGGGATTAGAGGGCATTGGGGACCATCACAATCAGCCACAGGGAGACATACAGTAGGTTTTTCTGTGGTTTTCTCATGTTCCACCTGGAAGAGCAGCATTTACAGGTGAGTGCACATAAGTGTAAGTGTGAGTGCACTCCCAGAAGCCACATGCTCCTTCCACTCTCATGACATTTGTCAGTCCCCCAGACCTCCTTTGCTCTGACATCTGGTCTCCACCTCAGCCGAGAGTGAGGAGACTCATCTCCTGATCCTTGAGATGACTGCAGCCTTAGAATACACTACAGTCAACTCCCAGCCCTCCCCATCTTCTAACCACTGGTGGCCCAAACTCACCTCTAAACTTGGGCTGCCGGCATGGAGTGAAGAATTGCATCCACTTCAGTGCCTCAAACCTCAGAGCCAATGGGCAGGCTGGGGTCATTTTCTTCTTAAAGTATGAATATGTCAGTTTTCTCCAAAAGAGCAATTGCCATTAGTGACCCCTAATATCCTGATTGTGATCACAATCCCCACAGCATCATATTGGTCACATACATCCTACTGCCAGCAGGGGGCTGGAGTTTGCAATTACAGTCTGGTTAGTGCCTTGCTGGTGTACTGGAACATGACTTTAGCACTCGTAAAGTGCCATAGCATGTTCCAATATACCACTGCTTTACTCCAGGCACTAGTTTGCTCCTGGAGCAAAAATTTAGTGAGCTCTAATCTGGACCTATGAATATCCTGGCAGAGGTTTTATGATTTTGATTTTGATTTCTAATAATGTTCAAAAAAAGTGCAATGTTGAGTTCTGGAAGCTTCAATGGACTAAACCTTTGAAAAAAGTGTTAAATCTAAATTAGAATCAGAACATGACTGGTTTCTCTGAATCCCACAAATAACACATACAAATTTAATGGATTTCATGAGAACCTAAGGGTGTTACAAATTTAAAGGGATGAATTTTGATTATGATGGAATTCTGTCTTTCTGTATAATAGGACTGACAGTCATGGACATCTTTGGACTGCTGACAACTGTAGTTAGGTCCAATATCTCATTTAAAATAACTTTTTTTGAAAACTGTGGATATAAGAGATGCAAAAGACCATTGTTTCCCTTTAATGTAATTGGAACAGATGCTTAACAGTTCAGACAAATATCCTGATCAGTCACAGAGTTTGCAGCATTATTCAATAATTTTACGCCTTACTTATCTTGTTCAGTTTCACTGTATCTTGCATTAGCATATTCTGGGGTATATTAAATGTATTATAGTTTATAGAAATTTTTCATTATGCTTAGAAATCCATACTGTAAAAATCTCCATTGTACCATAATTGAGACATCAGAACTGTGGTACAAAATTACTTTCAGAAGTCATTGCACCACAGTTTGCATGCCACAGCAGTGGCACAACAAAAAGACAGTTGTGTCATTCATTGTGCAACATATTCAAGCCACAAAACTACTATTTCCTTTGGCTTTCAACACAGTTTAGCAGTGACTATGGCAGTATGTTTGAACCTTACACTATAAAATAGGATATGGGCACCCATGCACAGCTTGGTATGTGTTTCCATCTCAGGGTTGAGATGACAATATGGACCTCTTGAGGTTCAGATTCTTTCATCTCAACCCCACCATGGAAACACAGCCTAATTGTGTATGATTGCCCATGCACTATTTTGTATTAGTTTTTTTTTACCATTTTAATTCTCTAAGACAGGTAAAATGTGTTTACTGTACAGCTGCAGTGTTGTAAGGTTAATCAGAATAAATCAGAATAATATAGTTCAGTGGGTATGCACAACCAGGTGAGGAGCTGTGCTTATACAACATTGTTGATAGTCAAAAGGTTAGTTGTATGACTGAGTGTTTGGCTGTTACACATGGGTGCTTTGGCCATTCAGACTCTCTGTCACTGATGGGTCAACAGTACCACCTTATTTGGGTACCGTGACGGCACAGGAATCCTCTTGAAAGGGTTTCACCCCTAGAGATGCCATGGGAAAATAAAAATAATTCCCTTAATCTAAAAGTACCTTAAGAAGGTGCCCCAAAATAACTGGAAAGCAGGTACTGTAAACATGGGCTGATTGGTGTAGTGACAGACAGACGAATCTGGTGATGATGATTGCAGACAAAGGCATGACTTCCAGAGAAGAGAAGGAATAGCAGGATTGTAGGATAAAAAGTGAGCAACGATCCAACAGCAACCCACAGTGGAATCCTACTACTATGGTAAACACTGTAATTAAGAAATATATACAGAATAGTGGTTGGGAAACCATGCACATCTAGTCTGTGCTGCTACCAAGAGGGTCATATAACAGCAGACCTTGAGAGCGAAGTCTGAGGTCCATTCCAATCTGAACCTGTACCTGACCAGAGGCAAGGATAGGAAGACTTTACATATTCCCTTTCATCACACAGCACTTGCCCAACAGTCCTTCTCCTATAAGGCCCCACTGTGACTTAGTGAATTTCCCCTTCCCTCACAAACATTCCTGAGCTAGGCCCATTTAAAAGAGAATTAACAGTTTACCTGACTGCACAAAGCGAGTTTGATTGCTCAAATTAATCTTCCTTATCCCAACCTCCTGTTCCACCCTTCTTGTTCACCGCCCCCGTGCTCACCACATTAGCCCTTATTATTCTGCTTCCCCATACCTTAGATCAGGTCTACCTACTGAATCCCTATTCCCCTATCATCCCGCTCATCTATCCCCAGTACTGCTGTAGCCCCTTTCCTACACTACCCCTCCCCATCTCTCTACCTCCCCCTCTCTCTATCGCCACTGCCTTACCCACTAAGCAGTGCCTCCACTACCTCTCCCCCTTTCCTTCTAATATTACCCTGTCTGTCTACCACCGCCTCCCCCCAAATCACTCCCACCCTATCACACACCCCTCTCTCCACCCCCAGCTCCCTCGCTGTACATCACTCCTCCACTTTAACCTTTTGACAATTGCTAACATTTGCTGCTTACATTACCTCTTGCCTAATAATCCCCCTCTATGATGTTCTTCTTCTTTTCTCTTTGTTTACCTCAAATCAGGATTATTATAACCCTCTAGGGTCATTGATCTGTAATTGTTGCATTACTTATTTTAACCTATGTAGACTTATGTAAATTGAAAATCAAAGTATGTGGAAATATGCTCATTTGTAAATGCTCTTTAACTTTCTCTCTAGTTTAATTGTTTAGCTACTTGCATTTCATCTGTATACAGCTCATGTCTTTGTGTACTTGTTCAAATTCCAGTAACTGACGTGGAACCATTACAAATGAGCTCCTAGCTCAAAGGTTGTTATAAACAAACAATAAATAAATAAATGAAACCCCTCCAGATGGCAGCACACACTAGTTGGGCATGGTTTTGGCCAACCAGTATTTCTTATAGCGCAGAGATAAAAAATATATTTTTTAAACTGTTTAAACTGTTTTCCCATTCTTGGGCTGTTTTCCCTTTGTCAGGTACAAGTGTCAGCTGAGACAGAGAAACAGATGAGTTTGAAAAAATAAGATTAAGTAAGTCACCATCTATATAAAGGTTTCATTTTCCAAAGTTTTGTTAAAAAAAAAGCAAACTAGTAAGGGTCCATATTGTCATGTTCCATTTTGTGGTATATATTGGGAGCATGGTGTTTTTTTCTTAGCTGTGCTTTCAATAGAGATGGTCGCATGGACACTTTGATGAGCTGTGTAGAATGCGGTTATACCACAGAAAGGTACAAGCACATTTCATCACCACACTAACACAAACATGAACATGACACTGTGGTACAACAGTGTTTTGGTAGAGACAGAAAAGCATACAGAACAAGCATGGTCTTTCCACGATAATACATTATAGCTTTCAATACCCGGTAGAGAGAAAAACTCCAGCAGAGGAAATCTTTGGAGATCCATGACCTCTGCCACCATCCCTCCTGGCATGGGTAATTCTTATTAGGACAGCTCAATTTGCTAATTTGTAATTTAAATTAGGAGAAGATTTGGAGGGATAACTCTTGCCCTATCATCTAACAGGGTAACACTATGCTGTGCCACAAGTCAATCTATGGAGCTAAAGGAAGATTCCCCCATGAAGGAGGCCCATCTCTCAAAGCATGGAATGAGGAGAGATGCAACTGCTGAATGCCTAGCCTCAAGTCTCAAAATCATAAGGAAGACTGACCTTGAAAGGAAACTAAAGGAAGGTGATATGGAATGAGGATAGGCTAATCTTTGGCAGACACATGGAGTATAGCTTTCAGCGGTGCTGCCAATGTGGACTACACAACAAAAGGAACCCATGTGGGATAATGGATCTACCCTTCAGCAGATGAAGTCTTAAATACTCTACCATAAGGTGCTGCTAACCACAGGCCCACATGGCTAAATCTGCCCTGTGGAGAGTTGGACCATACCACCTAGTGGCACTACCAGAAGGCACCATAAGAGACAAATGGCCTACAGTGAAGAACCCCCACCCAGTAAGGGACTTGCCCTCAAGATGCAGACTTCAAGGGGAGTGACTGAGCATGTCTATGCATAGGACAAGCCCTAAGGGCATGTTTCTGGGCATATAATGTTTGGGCAGCATGAATGCATTCATACAGTCTGATAGAAATGAGGCGGAAACTGACTGACTGAATGTTAACTGCTAAAGGAACAGACTGATATTGATGAAGCAATTGACTGAAAAGGTTCTGAAAATATGAATGCATATAAAATGCCGATCATAGGTAAAACTCAGCCACAAGCAGGAACATTTTGAATCTGTATTAAACTGAGACTATGATGATAAATGCTGAAGCAGACTGACTCAGTAAGGCTGACTGAATTGATAGAGTAGGAGTGGAGCAGCTGCCTGTCCTGAAAGCCAGGTGGTTATAATTTAGGAGGAATGCCACAGAACTAAGATGAGGCTTGTATGTGACTTGGCATGGACAGCAGGTAGAATAGACTAAGAAAACACAAGCCAGATACATAGAATGATATAAGTAGGGCACACTGCAGAAACTAATAAGCACATCAAGAACCAAAACTGAAATGTAAACACAGGAGTTACATGAGGGTAGGAGTGTAGCATAAATGGCAGACCCAAAAAATGACAAAAGCATAGTGCTTCAGCCAGGTAAGGAAGAAAGACATGAAAGCTGAAGAAGGCACAAACCAAACAGAAAGCTGAAAAGCAACAAGAAAAGCAGCAAGAAACATGGGGGGGGGGCAGCCAGAGCCCTAGCAGAGCCTCTGGCTGCAGCAAAGAAACAATGTTTCTGAATGAGGCTGGCGGAAGCTGGTTTAAATTGATTGATCCACCCCTAGAACTGTGATCTATCCTTTTAAATCTGTAAAACCCACACTATAGTCAACTTAATACAATTTCTTGGTCAGCTAAGCTATTAGAAAATCTGTGAGGTGAGCACTAAGAGGCAGGATTTCAACATTAATAGTTATATAATGGTAAAAAATTCAGCTGAACGCCATAAATTACATCGTTTTATAAAGCAGCCTATTCAGATTCTAAATGTTCTGCAACGTGCAACTCAAAAGAGCACTTTACAAATGTTAAGGTAGCAAAATAAACTAAGAAATGCCATGGAGCACTGTTACTGGTACCCCCTCAATGCCAAACAAAAATGTTCCTGAAAAGAGTGTGTTTTTCTGATAGTCAAGGAAAATATGTGCTTTTACAAGGGTGAAATTGTTACACTATAAATATATATTAATTTTGTTTTGGAAAATAAAATGTTATTATAACCGACATGATTTAAATAATGATAGTTCTTTCAAGTAGCCTTCACTGTAATCCCTTTATCAGAAGGCTTCATAACTGACTGTTGCCTGCAGAAGTACTTTAGGATCCATGTTGCAAGTAAAGGAGTTAGTACTCTTGCAAGGTACCATGAACTTAGGATCACACCGAATGCTGTTACTGCAGCGACCCTGTGGAAAAAGCCCTTCAGCTGGGATGGTAAAATCACAGGTTCTACCTGTCTGTGTCTTGCAGTTGTTCAGGTGGAAGTTAAAGATCCCATGTTGCTTAGGTGGAAAGTAAAGATCCCATGGCATCTTTTGTGTGATGAATATACCAATTGCCTAGGCCAACATTCTAAAGGTGTGCAAAATGAAAAAAAATTCACTGGCAGAATTCTGACAGAATTTTGATTTACACTATTAGAGTGTTCCATGGAAAACAATTCTGCCAATTAATGTAAACTGTCAGATTTTTTATGTAAACTGCAGATTTTCTTTTTTGCAAAACTTAATGCAAACTGCAGATTTTGTTTCCATGGTGTCCTTTAGCATATAGAATATACATCACTGTCAACTGTAGAGTTTTTGTTATACTGAATTTTGTTGTTCATTTTTTTTTCACATGTGCAAGAAATGTAGAATAAAATGCCCATTATTGGTGCTTGTATGGAGTCATTTGGGATCCGAGTGTCCTTAATTAAATAGCACCACTATCCATCTATGGATCTGAGCTTTATCTGACCAAGCTAGAATTTCAGATTGGGGTTTGGGGATTTGAGGTCAGATGGTGGGATCCAAGATTGTATTTTGGATCTGAGGGGCAGATTTTTGGATCCGACTATTGGATAGTTGAGATGTATGGGATCTGACCACTGGATCCTTTGGATCTAATCAGAGTCTATGGTATTGATTGGATCCTTAAATGGGATCCAAGGTGACTAAATGTAGGGTCTGATGCCATCTACATCCAATGGCATCTGAAATCTGAAAAAGGAGGTGGTATCCACTGGTATCCAAGTCCAGTGGATACTACCCAAGCACCACTAATGGACATCCATGTGAACTGTGGAATTTTGCCATTTTCTGCAGAAAATGGGACAGGATTCCATGGATTTCACATCCAGCAAGAGCTACTTGAAGCACTTCCAAGTTCTTTTAGGTCTCAAGAATTGAGGTAAATCAGGCAACAGGCCATTACTAAAAAATACATTTTATTTTAAATTATTTATCAACCTCATTTTCTGACCAGCCCCATTCAGCTGTTTCCCCAATCCCATCTCCTCACTTCTACCTGGACCTACCCCTCCATCTTACTCCATGGGTTGCCCTCCACAGTGGGGTCACTTTGGGGGTCTCGACCCTCCCCCATCAGAGACCAAATTCGAAAAGAGGGGAGCTGAAGTAGATGGTGTTGGGCCTATAGGAGACCAGAGCCATCCTGCTGCAGTTAGGGCTTTTTCTCATTTTTTTCCCCATCCCTGGGATATCATCAGCTAGGGTGCATGTGTGTGTATGCAAGCATGCAGCATGTGGGACCAGATGGAGTCCCACCCTCCCACCCTACTACCATAAATCTCCAGCTGTTATAACGCAGGTGGTGCTAACACAGCAGCACCTGACACCCATCCTTTCTGAAGGAGAAAAGCATCCACTTAGATGCTTCATGTTCCACCCCCCAACCAGCTCTTGATGACCCTGAATCATTACCTAACCTGAATTTCCTGGTTTCACAAGAAATATCTCTACTACTGTGCTGATGGGTTGTTTGTAAAGGAGAAACTTTAGAAAGATGATGCAATCCCTGGGACACCAAATGCTTCCTAGATAGATTCCTCATACTCTACCAAAAGGTCCTTTGGGACTGCCTATGTAGTCGCATCCCGGTGGGGGGGGGGGGTTATTGACAATTTTCAAGAGTTTAAAGGCAGCTCATATTGTAGCACAAGGTGCCAAAAAAGCAAGAGAGTTAAGAGGAGAGAGCAGAGAAGGCTTTTGGATCCTAACCTTGCAGTGCCCTTCATAATTCCAGAACTCATTATATGAGTGAGGAAGAGCACCAGATAATTAGTTGAAGTGGTGGAAGCTGTTAACCCTTGTTTCCCCACTGGGGAGAAGTCAGGAAAAGAAGATAGGCAACTCACAGACAGCTCAAAGGGGCAAAACAGAGAAATAAATGGACTGGATTCAGATTATTGCCATCTGGCCTTTGGGTCTGAAACAGCACATGTATAGTGTCTTTCAGGACTGGGATGTTACTGTATGATAGCATACTCTATTGTCTTACTGTGCTAAGGGTACCAGGGGGTATGGCATTTACTGTGACTTGATTTGAACTGAATTGAATGACATGCCCCGAATCAGCTGTGGCTGAAATTGAGTCACATAAGTACCTTAGAACCTACCCAGCATGGCTGCCACTTGAGATTAGGGTCTGCATTGTATGAGTCACCTGCAGAGGCTTTTGTTGTCCTGACCTGCCTCACTGAGGTAAGATGGGGGAGCAGACAGCACACAAATGTGGATTGCAATGGTTGTGGGAATCTACAGGAGAATAATGGAGAAGATAGTAACTTGTGAATACCTGAATAAATGCCCTGCTTGAGAAGTTTAAATGTTATGTAGACATTTAATTTACTGACTTTGTGTAATGTATCCACCTTCCTCAATATCCTTGGGGAGCAAAACACCATTGTCCTCTGACAGAACAACTTCCAGTTAAAATGCAAGTACATACTGTAGCATACAAGTTAATACTGAGCTGGCTAAGTGTTGCAAAACAATTCACATCAAGTTGCTACTGCACTGTCAACTTTATGAAACAATGCAAAGCCAACTCATTAGCATGAGAGTTAAGTGCAAATCCATAAAAAGTTTGTCTACAGTGATGCATAGGATAACAAAGGAATTATGTTTACAACGAAACCCAGTGTATTGTAGAGACATGTTTTTAAACATCAACTGTATTGGCATTGTATAATTGAGATTCTAACATGCAGAATATAAATTCAGAAAACCAAGCATACTAGTGTTCTAGTGTGCCTTAATGATTTTTTTTTTACTAGTTTATGCTTTTCAAGATGTTTATCTTCTGCTTTTGGGTAAATAAATAGAGATGCAGGATTTTAATTGATTACAAAGAGGACCTACACAACCAAGAAAATGTCTCTTTTATTCATTGCTGAATGCACTTAAAATAATAGGATGTATTTTTTTGCAATACATTTCTAATGTTTCTTTATTCATAACAATTGTAAACATGTCCAGATACTAGTGTTGGAGCCCTTAGGAAGGTATGTCAGTAATATCCCCCCTAGAGACTGATTTGTTACCACAACTGGTTCAATACAAAACACTGGCTGCCTTTGGGAAATCAAGTGACTGCCTGTTGGAAACGGAAATGAATCAGTCTCTCTGGGATTATTAATTTATTTATGCACATTGGAGTCCAGTGTCAGGTTTTGTCTTGTCTGATAATGTCAGAACCTTCAGTGAAGAACTGGCAAGAATAGACAGCGTAATCATTTGCTAATTGCTTAATTGCCTAGAATTGTTAAGTGTTTCCAAACATTGAGGCCATCATGACAGTAGTGTCATGAGATCTTGCTACATCTGTGAACTTGACACTACAATATACAGCACTGCACTGTTCTTTATCTATGGTATTTTATGGGGCTGGGTTCAATTCTCAGATAGGTTGCATTATTTTTGTCTCAGTACTAATTGAGTTTCAAAAACTTAGTGGACAAAAGAACACTGACAATTTCCTAGCTTCCTTGTATACTTAGATACATGATCTGTAGTTTGAGAAGCAAACTTACTGCAGGAAGCTTTTTTTTTGGTTTTGTTGACCAGGACTTGGACTTGCCAGTTGACCTGAGACCTCGACTTGTAATGCACCAGGATAATTTTTTGGGGGGCCTCCAGCTATGTTTCAGCAAGGCCACAATAGTTCTTTTTTTCCTGTTTGTATTTCACATGCCTAACTGTGGCAAAAAAATGCACTAACAGTTCCATACCACCAAAATTGTTTACAATTCCACTATTCGAGGTTCATATGTGCAGTTTCTGTCTCTCTTATGGTTATACGAACTAATGCAAGTTATTTGGGAGAGAAGTGCAAAGCTCAGCATTTCCGACAAATAAAGGACTTGAGAAAAAACTCTTATAACCACAAGGGATACAATAACTGCACATATAAACACATTATATATCATGCTAGTTTCATTATTTTATTTGAAATTGTTTCACCAGGTAAACATACAGAGATACAAGGATACTTTCATATACAGATGCTACATGGGGGAAGGGGTACAATGAGAGAATAAAGAAAAGTAAAATAAAATGAACAAACACAGTCAGTACATGTGCTATCTATATATATATATATATACATTTTACAGTAATTTACAATGTGAACACAAAACAGGTGAGCATGTCAATCAGAGTCTGCCTGATACAACAAGCGAGAGAGAGATAGAGAGAGAGAGACAGAGAGAGAGAAAAAGTAATGTGAGCTACAGTTGTAGTAAGAGACAGTTACATGTTTTTGAAGGAAGTACATCTGCTAGTGTGTGAGCTATTGCCTAAGGCCAGTTTGTTCCCGCCCTGAGGAAGTTTGTGACTGTAAGTAAGTTAGCCAGAATTTTGTTTATACCTGGGAACAAGAAATCTATTTCCCAAGCTAGAGTGAAGTTTGTGGCAGGAGGGAGCAGCAGGGGGAGCAGTGTTGATACTGTAGATACAGTAGTTGGGGAGTTTGTTTAACCAGAATTTGAAACCATAAAGAACCAGTTGCTACACACATATATCTTTAATGAGGTTCACTTTAGATGATCAAAAAGTGTGCTGTGGTGGGCTTGGATGGGGCAGTGGAGAATTAACCTGCAGAGAGCATTCAGTAATGAGTCTAATTTGGATAAAAGATGTATAAGGCTTCTGTTTTGAAAAAAAAATAAAACGAGTTCAAAATCAAAATGTTTTTATTTAGCCGAAAACGAGAGAAACCGCTGTGTGGACAATAGACCGTGTCCACTTATCATAGAACTTCAGAACATTGGCGCATTCTTTAATTGCGTGAAACACCCCAGCAGCATTTCTTAGTCATTGTGTCTTTTTCAGTAATGATGTATTTCTAGCAAAAACATACCTATAACATTTTTTCTTTCCCTTTTCATTCATTTTTAAATTGAGGTAAATGATTCTGAAGTTTATTTTTAAAGTTTTTGCTCCCATGCAATGCCTGCCATAAAAATTTAACTTTGTGCAGTGCAGTACTATTTACCAGCATAATATTTGCTAGTGCTTACACTCACAGCATAAGCTCAGTATTTACAGTAAAAGAGAGCCCTGTAAAAAAAGAGATTTTTAAATAGTGCGAGTGGAGCCATAATTAATGGCTTGAGTCACTAATTACAAAAATAGTTTGAAAGTTGCATTTTAATATCTGAGAAAATAAAACATATATATATATATATATATATATATATATACTGATAATGAATCTAAGGATGTCAGAATCACATTTTCACAAAAAAATGATGATTTTTTTCTGATTAATAAATCCTGCTTCTTTAAATTGAAGTACATGCAGGGTTTAGAAGCTAACAGTTCTGACTGGCTAAAAACAATGTCAATGTCAAGATTTATGAACATGTGAACATACAAAATTTGCTAGCAGAAAAAGTCCATATGGTCTATCAAGTCTGCTCAGATGTGCAGCTGGCATCCCCTATTTTGTAGCTGCACCTTTCCCCCTTGCCCCTTCTCCCCTGATCCTCTCACTCACTCTGCCCCATCCCCTCTTGAAGCCCCCCACTCTTCTGCTGGATACCACCTCTTCTGGCAATGCGTTCCGCCTGGCCACCACCCTCTCTGTAAAAAATAATCTTCTCATCTGTCTCCTGAACCTTCCCCCCTCAGGTTCGTGTGTCCCTACCCTGCCTTAGTTTAAACAGCACCTCCTTACAAGACTTGTTTATTCCTGTCATGTACTTGAAGGTCTCTATCATATCTTCCCTCTCCCTCCTCCTCTCCAGCGAGTACATGTTCAGTTCCTTCAGTCTACTTTCATAAGGTAAGTCCCCTAGCCATTCAATCATCTTTCTTACCCTGCATAGCACCCCCTCCAGTAACTTAATGTCCCACTTCAGGTATTGGCACTAGAACTGCATGCAGTACTCCTGGTGAGGCCTAACCAGTGATCTGTACAGTGGCAGAATCACCTCCCACCTCCTTGAGGAGATACCCCTAGCAATACAACCCAGCATCCTGTTGGCCTTAGCAGCCACCTTTCTACATTGTTCCAAGTTGTTCATTGGCCCTGTAATGAGCATCCCCAGATCCTTCTCCTCTTCTGTCATCACCAACTGCTTGGCTCCCAGATGGTAGCTCCTTCTCTGGTTATTAGCCCCACAGTGCAGCACCTTGTATTTTTTGGTGATGAATCCCAGCTGCCAGGTGTCCAACTAGGACTCCAGCTTAACCAGATCCTCCTGCATTCCTTTCCACCCTCTTATGTCATCTACCATTGCACCCATCTAGGTGTCATCAGTAAACAATCTGATTTTGCTCCTGATGCCCACCGAAATGTCTGCAATTAATATTTCAAATAGTATAGGCCCCAACATCGAGCCCTGTGGAACTCCACTCATCACTGCCCTTGAGGACGAGTGATCCTCACCCACCCCCACCCTCTGCTGCCCTCCTTGCAGCCAGTTCACCACCCAGCCCACCAACTTTTCTCCCACCCCTGTAGCTTGAAGCTTAATTCCCAGTCTCCCATGTGGCACCGAGTTGAATGCCTTAATGAAGTCCTGGTACAGGACATCCACAGCATGGCCCTAGTCCAGTTGTCTAGTTACCCAATCATAGTACTCCACTAGATTGGTCTGGCATGATCTGCCTGTAACAAAGCCATGCTGCCTACTGTCCTGTAGCCAATTGGCCTCCAAACGAGACACCAACCTCTCCTTCAGGATTGTCTCCATCAGCTTCCCCACAATGGATTTGAGGCTTTCTGGTCTATAGTTCCCAGGTTCATCCTTGGGCCACTCTTATGGAGAGGCACCACATGAGCCATTCTCCAATCGTGAGGTACACTCCCAGTATCTAGTGAGGCACTGAAGAGGTCAGTTGCTTGTTTTGCTAGTATCTCTGCTAGTTCCTTCAGCACCCTGGGATGAATAACATCTGGCCCTGGTGCTTTGTCCACCCTCAGCACCCTCAGTCCCTCCAGCACCCTCTCCTCTGTGATGACTCCATTTGTCACACTTCTCTTCTCCTTACCTGCCTTCAGTTCCCCCCGGGCATCTCTGCCCCCGGTAAAAACTGAACAGAAGTAGTCATTTAGCGCATCTGACACTTCTCCCCTCACTTCCACCCATTCCCCTTCCTTCTTAATCCTTACTATATTATCCTTGCAGCCCCTTTTCTCCCTGATGTACCTGAAGAATTCCTTCTCCCCCTCCTTGATGTCCTGCACCAGCCTGAGCTCCTTTATCACCTTTGCCGCCCTCACAGCCCTTGTCACCTCCTTTGCTTCCCTCAGGTACCCCTCCCTGTCCTCCCCCCACCCTGTCTTCTTGTACCACCTTAAGACAGCTCTTTTACTCCTTATGTTCTCCATGAATCCATTTGTTACCCAGCTAGGTTTCTTTTCCCTTTGCCTTCTTACTCCTAGTCTTGAAACATGTCTTAGTTGCCTCCACTGCCCCCATCTTTATAAGCTCCCACCTCTGGTTAGTGTCCCTACCCTGGTCAATTTTGGCCATTTACTCAATTACAATTTCCCCCATTATCTTGAAGTCGGCCCTTGTGATGTCCAACACCCTTGTGCCAGACCCTACACATTCCTTTCCCATATCCAATGTGAACCATACCGAGTGGTGATCGCTGCCTACCAGTGGTTCCTCCACCCTCAGTTCCTTCACAAACTCTTCATTGGCCAGCACCAGATCAAGGGTGTTCCCTAACCTGGTTGGTTCATTGACCATCTGCACCAGGGAGTTCTCCTGAAAGGCATCCAGCACCACCTGCTCCCTCCTATTATTCATTGCTGGGATACTCCATTCTACACCCAGTAGGTTGAAGTCTCCTACTATCACCACACTCCCCCTTTCACAGGCCCTCCAATCTGCATGGTAGTACCCTGTCTAATTCTTCAGACTGGGATGGTGGCCTGCAAACCACTCCCATCCTGATAGTCCTATTTCTTTTGTCCTGGATTTGCACCCATAGTGTCTCTGTGCCCCCTTCCTCTCCTTTCTCCCGCATGCACTTCAGTCCTTCCCTCACGTACAGCACCGCCCCACCCCCTCTCCACTTTACTCTGTCCTTGTGGAAAATACTGTACCCTGGCACTGCTAGGACCCAGTCATGGTACTGGGTGGCCCATGTTTTGGTAATTGCTGCCATGTCCACCTCCCCTTTCACCTTGAGAGCCTGTAGCTATGCAGATGTTTTCCCCAGGCTCCTATCATTCAAAGTGACCACCTTCCACCCCCTTACCTTTCCCTCTCTCCCATCCTTCCACCTCTTTCCAACCACTTCCTTAGCACTAGCTCCCAATCCCTGATCCTTGTCCTGGTGGTAAGCTCATCTGACTTCCTATGCCATAGCCTCTGCTTGCCTCCTGTCCACTTGCCACCCCCCGCTTCTAGTTTAAATACCTTGGCTTTTCTATATAGTCACTTACCAATGTTTTTAACACCCTCTTGCCCTTCTCACTTGAGTGAAGTCAATCCTTTGAGTAAAGACTGCTGTCCTCCCAGGTCTATCCCCACCCCCCATCAGCCCATACCCTCTTGCCTAACACTACATTCCTGGCCATTTACTGAATTCTTTTATCCTCCTTTTTCTTGCCGTGCTCGCCCTGGGAACAGGAAGTATCTCTGAGAAGGTTACTGAACTTCCTGCTCCTTCACATAAGGATTCTAGCTCCTCAAACCTCCTCTGTACTTCTACCATCCCATCAGCCAGGTCATTCATCCCCAAATGCAGAATTAAATGAGGCTTCTCCCTTCCCTGTCTAGTGAATTTCAATACCGATTGCCCTACCCTCTCCGTTGTCATTCCCAGCCAGGCCTCCACCATATGCTGCTATGCATTTCCCCCTGCTTCCCCACCTTACTCCCCTTATTATCAGTCTCCTAACACAGGATGCCCCTGATTTCCATCCCCATGCTCCTATCTTCCGTCCCCTCCCCCACCTCTGTCTCTTCTTCCTCCTGCACATTAGTTCCCCTACCCCTATTTCCATCCACGTACTCCCCATCCTCCACTCCCCTGCCCTCTGACCCCTCTTCTTCCTCCTGCACATTAATTCCCCCATTCACTCCTGTTACACTTTCCCTATCTGTACTCTCCCACCTCCTACATCCTGGCTATCATTAGTTACATCACCAGGTTACCCCTCTTTCTCATCCTCACTCCCCTCCAGGACTGTGAACCAATTTCTTGCAGACCCAACTCTTCAGCCTACCCCTTCCCTTCCCATGCTAGCCCTTCCTCCCCTTCCACCCCCTAGACATTCCTCACTACTCCATGTTCCCCTTCACCTCTCTGTTCGTCCACCTGTCCCCCTTCAACTATTTCTCTTCCCTGCCCTTTTGTTCTGGTCCATGACCTTGGTTCCCCCACTCCATTGCTCAATGGTCTTTCTCTCCCTGATTCATAGACACTTCCTCATACCATCACACTCTTTTCCTCCCGGGCAACCTAAATTGCGCTCTCACCCCTTCTACCCTACTACCCTCTCCTACAGTCAGGCCATACTCCTCCATGGACTGCCATGCCTTCCACAGTTCCTCCTGCACTCCCATGATTTCCATTTTTAGCTCCCCTATTTGGACGCACACTAGACATCCTCTGCTTGCCACGTCATATTAAGAAAGATTGGTGCTCCACAGTTGCTGCAACCTACCACTCATTCCATTTCCCTACCTGTCCACCAATACCATCTCATGCCCTTGAATAAGCATCTCCCTCCCTCCCCCAAGCCTGTCTTTCTTGTCCTCTACCAAACTTGGACATGATTTTACCCGTATGAGCCCAAAATAAATCAAACACAGATTAAAGGCAGTCTAAAATCAACTTGTCTAGTCTCCACCACAGGTAATCCAGTTTCAACAGGCTCGTCCCTCAGTTATACCAAATGGACCACCCAAAATATATGCAGGACCAACCCACAATTACTCAAAATGGACTATCCAGAATATATCTACAATTTTTCCCAAGTATATTTACAAAGGTCAAAGCATAGCCACACAATGCTCAATTTGTCCAAGAGAAATATAGTAATCAAAACCTACCTACAGAAGCAGATTCCTCCACATGATGAAATATCAAAGCAAAGACACAGTACCTTTGTCCTGTTGACCTTCCTTCCTGGCCACAGAACAAAGTTTCTTCCTTCCCTTCCCTGATTCTCTGCCCTATGCCCACTCCTCACTGGTCAGACCCCCTGCTGGCTGTGGTTCCTGAGACCTTTTAATTTGGTGGTGGTGTGGGGGGAAGGTGGGAGAAAAAGCCAGGAGAAAGTAAAACTTGGGGAGAAAGTAAGGGAAGCTGCGGCTGGACTCTTGCTTTTAAAGGTCCAGTCACTGATTTGAGTTTTGTGCTCCTACTCCTGGTTGGCTCTCCTTTAGAGCCTGTCCCCTCTGATTTGCTCCTGCATTGAGTCTTGCTCTAGGCCTGAATGCCGCTGATGTGACCTCTCCACTCACCGGCTTCCCCAGTCCCTCTCCATGCTGTGGAATTCAGCCCAACTTCCCTACCCCAGGAGAGCTCCTGCTCTTAGCCACGGATTGTGGCCCGACTGCCCAAAAACTAGGGGAGAAAGCAAGAGAAGCTGCTGCTGGGCTCCTGCTTTTAGAGGCCCAGCCACCGATTTGAGCTTCACACTCCCACTCATGATTGACTCTCCTTTAGAGACTATCACCTCTGATTGGATGCTGCATTGAGACTTGCTCTCAGTATGAATGCCACTGATGTGACCTCTTCACTCACTGACTTTCCCCCTCCCTCTGCATGCTGTGGAATGCGGCCCGATTTCCCAACCCCTGGAGAGCTCCTGCTCTTAGCTGCGGATTGCATCCTGACTGCCCAAAAACCAGGGGAGAAAGTAAAATTTACAATTGCCATGTGAAACAAATGACTGTGTAAAGCTGAGGCTAACCAGACAACCTGACATCTCAGTTGACTGAGCATTAAGATGGTATTCTGGGTGACTTTCACATTAGAATTTATGTTTCATATGCGTTAGCAGTGGCTAAAACTGCACCAACATTTCTTTACCATTTACAGTCCATTATTACAAACTGCAGAATTTGCAGCATAAGAAAGAATGTGACTGTTACAATCTTAGATTAAGCAATGATCTGCTAGCTGTGTAGTAGAGCACTGGTATGGTACTCTGGGGCCAGGGTTCAATTCCATGCGAGGTCACATTGCAACATGCTTTTTTATTTATTTATTGAAATTTCAGATAACACCTTTGAGAACAAGCTCATTTCATAGGTTCCATGTCAGATAACAATATGTATTGGAAAAGTATGAGACAGAGAACAAACAACACAAGGAATTATACAAAACTTTGCAAGAGTATATAACTAGAGAAGTTACAATACATGTTGGCATTGTACAATGTATGCCAAGATGCATATTTGATTAAAACCTGGAATTCAAAGGGTCATATTAGAGGAGGTGGAGTCTTATGAAAGGACCCTTTACAGGAAAATAAGAATAGACTCAGCGTAATTTCTAATAATCAACAAGGTAAGGGATGGCATCAGACCAGCGGCCTCATCAGAGGTGCATAGATATGAGACAAAGCATTTTAGAGTGAGCAAGGGAGCTCAGAATATATAACGGAGGGGAGGAGGGGGAGATTGTGGGTAAAGGGGGCATAGGGGGAAGCCACAGAGGAGTGAGGGGAAAGAGTGGAAGGGATCAAGAGAAAGTGTGAAAGGAGAATGATTAGCAACTCAGAACAGTTATTTACATGATGAGAACAGTTATGCATAAGGTCAGGATAGCATAAGGTTACGATAAGTGCTGGTCACATGAAGAAAGGTTATTGGAAGCAGTCATAACTGGCATCAGCAACTAGCTGTTTGCTTAAGTTAAACCTTGAAAGAACCCAAGGTGGATGCTGAAGCGATGTCATGGTGCAGAGAGTTCATCCATAGTGGGGCACGATAGGCAAAGAACCTTTGTCCCAGAGAAGTGCGACAGTGGGGTATATTAAAAATCTGGCTAGCAGAGCTTCTGGTGCAACGGTGATTGATAGTGGGGGGTAATAAGCTTTTGAACACCAGGGGGCATTTTGCCTAAGCTTACTTTTTTGGACAGTAAACATGTTTGGTGCATGAGTCTACCTTTGAATTGGAGCTAGTTAGCCTGAGCGTACATGTTGCAGGTATGGGACAGATGGGCTGAGCCTGTAAGGAGTTGGCATGCTTTGATGAGTACAAGTATGATGCCGTGAAGAGTTGTTTCTGTAGCTGATCAATAGATTGGTAAGCCATGGTGCATAAGCATGATGTCTGAGCTCTGACTGGCCAGGTTAAGAGCCTCTGGGGTTAAACATTGCTTAAGCCTGTAAAGTAGCCCAGTGCGGGTGTTAACAGCCTTAGCAATGTTGTCAATGTGATAGGCATTGGTCATTTTACTATCAATTGTAATCTCCAGATATTTAAAGAGCTGAACTAGCTCCAGGGGAGAACCCTCTTCATTGGTAATAGAAAGAGGGTAAGTTCTGTGACTATTTTGGGAGCTGGAGAACAGCATAGTTTTAGTCTTGATGTAACTCATAACTAACTTGTGCTTATGGAACCATCTTTCTACAACTACTAAATTACTTTGTAGCCTGGATTCAAGAACCTTAAGGTCTGGATCACTGGTAAACAGGACAGCCTCATCAGCATATAAAAGGATGTGAACCTGACAGGAGTAAGGAAGGTTGTTGAAGAAAATGCTAAACAAAAAGGGCCCAAGATGGACCTTGAGGAACTCCAGATAGGACTGGTCTGCTATCCGAGAGGGTGTTACCAGTCTTCACCTGCTGTGTACAGTCATGCAGATAGCCTTCAAACCAGGCTACTCAGTCATGAGCTAGGCTAGTGGTGGCAAGCTGTTCGATCAGGAGGGCATGATTCTCTGTGTCAAAAGCTTTGGTTAAATCAATGAAAGCAGCACTGACCAGGTGTCCTTGATCTAAGGAGTGGTGAATAAAGCATGTGCACTCCAGAAGTGCGGTAGTGGTACTATGACCATTTCTGAACCCATGTTGTTGCGGGCATTGTAGCTGATATTTTTCTAAGTATTCAACCAGTTGGTCATCCACTATACACTCAAGAGCTTTTGAGGGTGGGGGCAGGATATTGCCAGAGAGCAGCAGCAACAGTAAGGCCAGTCCACACAGATATTCCTTTAACTGCTTGTTGCAGAGTTTGTGAAGCTTCCTCTGAGTTGAGCATGCTTTACAGTTGGCTTGTAAGTTGAAGATCCCAGGGAGGAATGCCAAATGGGGTAGCCAGCTAGGGTGATGAAATGGCAACCCCCAGTCACCAGGGGAATGCAGGTTCCATGGCACAATAAGAGGGTCAAAGCACTGGAATAAGGTGATAGGACTATAAACATATAAATGATTACTATCCAATGTTGCTGAGGTAGATGTTAGAAATTTATAACCGGCAAGGTAAGATAGGGTTAACAGAGAGAGAGCAATATGAGGTCTCTAGGAAATAGAGCCATCATAAGAGACATTATAATACCAAGGAGTGCAGCAGTAAGGGCACACACAAGGTCCCAAGCACTGTGCAAGGTTAATTATACCCGTGGGTTTTTTGTATTTATTTATTTTTTTTCCTAAGTACAATATGCTAAACGTGAAAATAAAACAGGGAAGGGAATGATGGTGATTAGAACAGGAAAAAGGCAGAGGTGAATTGGACAAGTGGGTTGGAAGATTAATAGGAAACAAGCATTTGTCAATGCTGAGTTTTGTCTTGCTGGTACTGGCATTGGTAGTGCAGGAGGTAAAGAGATGCATAATAGGAATGTCAGTGAAGTATGGAACTGACGCCAACCCCACCCCAACCTACAGAGACTGACAGGCATGGAGGTGTGCCTTTGGGTCATCAGCCATAACACTCGTGCCATTTCACCTCACCCTATTCTGCAGAATCTGACAAGTGTTGTGTTGTGTCTTGGGGCCATCGGGCCTTACGCACACCCCATTCCATAAGGAAATATTTTGAGATAGGTGCAGTATAGAAGAATGGGGTGAACTCTGGGGCCGAAGAGTCCAAGGCACACCTTCATGCCTGTCACTGGCTGCAGGTTGTGGTGGGTGTGGAATGGCATGAGCATTACAGCTGACAATCTAAAGTCACACCCCAACACCTGTCAGTCTCTACAGGGTGGGATGCCATAATGCCCCAGGCATTTGTTGATATTAGCACTCCAGATTTTCAACATGGGCTTTTTGTGACCCCACCTCATGAAAGCATTTGGAACCTCTGCTCATGAACAGTGGCACTATGATTTTGTTAATCTGTCCCAAATGTTGATTTCCCACAGCAACTGTGCCATTCTGCACCAGATGTATGAAAACACATTTGGGGCTGGATGTGAAAAATGACAGCTGTGCCATTCATAAGGAGGTGTAAAGAAATGTCAATGTTCAAAATCTTAAAAATTCTCGAAGTTACGAGCTTGTGTGGAAACTGTGCAACGCATGCTCGTAACAGTCATTTTGTGGAATTTTTTCACCAAATTTTCAACATAGGCATTTTGAGACCTCCGCTCAAGAACAGTGTCAATGTGATTTTCTTAATCTGTCCCAAACATTAATTTCTCACAGTGACTGTGCCATTGTGCACCAGATATGCAAAAACACATTTCTGACAGGATGTGAAAAATGACAGCTGTACTGTTTATAAGGAGGTGTGAAAGAATGGCAGTTGAAAATTTGGAGCAAAATATTTAAAATTCTCAAAGTTATGAGCGTGCATGGAAACTGTGCAACGCACACTTGTAACAGTCATTGTTTGCATTTTTTTCACCAAATTTGCAACATAGGCTTCTTGGGAGCCCACCTCACGAACAGTGACACTGTCATTTCATTAATCAGTCCCAAAAGCTGATTCCATGCAGTGACCGTGAAATCACCTTTCAGGACCGAATAATGAAATGACAGTGACTGAGTTCATGAGGTGGGATCCCAAGAACCCCATGTTGAAAAGTTTGGCCAAAAGTCACAAAAATGGTGCGATATCCACCTAAGTTGAAACCCCATCATTGATGTCATTATAAAGCTTACTGTGATTTGCTTCAGTTTGCGGTCAGATTTTGAAGAGTTCAGACATGTCCCACTCCACTGCAGATTGTCGTGCCAGGCTCCAGAGGTAAGTACGGGGGTGGGGGTGCAGGTATGTGAGATCGCAGAGGGTGGGTGTGGGTTGGGGAGGGTTTGCTGCGACTCGACAGACTGTTTTCTTATTTTCAGGAATGGACATTGCAGGAAGGTTTCTTTATTTGCAAGTGAAATTAAACAACTGTTGGGCACACTAGAGTCGGCCAGTATGCCCCATGACTTTGGGAGGATTATTTGGACTGAGTGGACTCCCAGTGTGGCATACAATAGGGGTGGGGTGGGCTGGGGGCAGGAACATGTTGAAGCAGTCAACTTCAGAACACATGCAGACACAATGGGTGGGCTCCCAGTGTGCCACACAATCTTGAGGGGGGTTATAAACATGCCAAAAGGGGGACTGGGCACCCATGAAGTTGACTTGCTGGGGACTGTGAGAGGCGGATGGTGATAGCCGCCGCCATGTTTCTTGAAATGTTTCAGCAGGCAAGGCACATCCTGCAATGATGGGATGCTCCCTTATTGCAGTGGTGAAATTCTTTCAAGTTTGTGGCATGCTTCTCAAGGGCTGTCATAGACAGCATGCTCATTCATTGGTGCAACAGAGACCAGCCAAAAAAAGCAGTGGTACTATTGGCCACAACATAGCCACACCTCCACAACCTGCTACTCCAGCAAGCTGTCACAAAATGCTGCTTGCACTGCACATACAAGACAACATAAAAAAATAAAACAGTACTATGACCAAAAAATTAAACCATGATGGCTCACTAAGGCAATAAAAAGACTAAAAAGGAAAAAAGGAGACTATCATACATACTTTAATGATGGATTTATAAAGGCTTGGAAATTATTATAAGACCTTATTAAAACAATACAAAAATAAAATAAAAGAATCTAAATGAAATTTTTGGAGTGAAACTTGTAACTAATACATCAAAAAAATAATTTGAAGGACTTCTATAGCTGTTTGAACTAAGAAATTCTGATATTAAACTTGGTACAACTTTGGGAAATAATTTAGTAATCAATGATCCTAATAACTTGGCAGAAGGTTTTAACACATATTTCTGTTCTGTGTTCTCTAAATCCTTTCTATATACTGGATATATACCTGTTAATGGAGGTACAGATATACAGTAGTTATGTTAGTGCAGGACATCTGCAGGAGAAATTCAGAATTAAAAAAAATCATAACTGCAGGCTCCAGTAATATTTTATGCAGAATGCTAAAGGTGTTAGTACCATTGATATCTAGACCACTTAAATATTTATTTCTGACACCTTTGGCTAATAGTGATGATGCCCCAAATGACTGGCAGTCGGCTAGTTTAGTACCCATATATAACAAACTCTATCCAGCGCCACTAGTGCTGCAGCCGAGGTCATGGAAGAGGGGCCAGAGGAGCAGGAATGTGGAACTGCTTGCAGCCACACTGAGAATGTGGGAGCAGGTGGTCCACACATGTGCAATGCTGTGCATCAGTTTTCTCATCACAATAGTGCCGCATCAGGAGTTTCCCCTGTGCTCCCAGACCCCGAGGTCACTTAGTTGGTGTCCTGAGACATGAGGGCAGTGGTGCAGATGCCAGAAAAGTATTTGTTTAATTAGAGACAGTGACTGTTGTGTGATCAATATATACCGAACAATGAGCTAATCATGAATAGGCTTCACTAATATTCAAGAGCAGCTCATTATTAAGTATAATATCTAGTCCCAGAGCTGTCATTGACACTCTTTAAACAATGGCAAGGGGCATTTGGCTCCTGACAGAAAAAAAAAAGTTGCCTCTACAGCAGCAGCATTAACCTACCCTACTCCTGTAATAATATTTCAGCCTGTAATTACTACTTCTACACTGACAGTTTGCATGGCTAAAATATTATTATATGGCACTGTGTGTAGAGGATGCTGGCCCTGCCTGAAGAGCATGCAGAGTGATTATTGGGTGCTGCTATGGTAAAGAAGCAGAAATCAGTTTCTTGATGGCACATTTAATTTTGAGCTAAAAAATGCAACAAAAATATCAAGATACCATTTGCCTTTTCATTTTCTTTTATTCCTGAACCAAGACTTGGGATTTGAAGTTTTTAGATGTTCTCACTCTAGTTTGGTGCCATCCATAAAAACATTAAATATTTTGGTACAGTGATGTGATGCTTTCCCTCAGAAATGTGTGGTACCACCATTCCTATATATCAGTATTCTGAATCTAGCAGGTGCATTCAACAGATAACCTGAAAGGAAGAGATTTTTCAGAAATTAGGAGTGACAGCCATCTCTAAAGATGTGAGTAATTAACTGCAACATTAGCTATGAAAGATGTTAGATATCTGAGAAAAAAACTAAGAATACACCTAAGATGAATGTAAGGATGTTAGAAATGTATGTTTTCTAAAAAGAGCTGTATATATTTTTTTAGCTAATGCATGCTGCATCAGAGAATGAAAAGGACCTGGAAGTGATGATCATTAGTGACCTGAAGTACTCCACAAAGTGCAAGAAAGCAGAAACAAGGGCAAACAAGATGCTGGGAGACTTGATTGCTGTAATGCGCTCTACCTCGGGGTCATGGGAGGATGTCTCCACAGACTGCAGCTAGTGCAGAATGCAGCTGCCCGGTTACTTACAGGGCAGCCAAAATTCTGCCATATCATACTGGCTCTGCATGAGCTGCACTGGCTGACAGTCAGGTGGAGGATCCTTTTTAAGGTGGGTCTTCTCATCTATAAGGCCCTACATGGGCAATGCCCTGGTTATCTGTCAGACCTTCTTGTGCCTGGCCTCGCTGTCTGCTCCCTCCTTTCCTCCTGTGGAGGCCCCCTGGCAATTCCAAGGATGAGGTTGAGATCGGCTGGGGACAGATCTTTTAGTATCGCCACCCCTGTCCTTTGGAGTTTGCTGCCCCTTGGGGTTAAGGAGGCCCCTACCTTGGAGGTATTCAAGGCCTGCCTTAAGGCCCTCCTATTTGTCCAAGCATTTCAGGATTGAATTACTAACTTATTGATCGAATGTTTATGATGCTTATAAAATGTGTTATTATTTTGTATTTTTTAAATCTTGCATCTGTGTTTTACTTTCTTGAAGATGTGTTTATTTATTTGTACAGTGCCCAGAGACTCTGGGATTGGGTGTGTTGAAATAAATGTTGCCTTTTCTTGCCATATCTAGAGGGATCAGTAGTAGGAGAGAAGCGGTTATACTGCCCTTGTACAGGTTACTGGTAAGGCCTCATCTAGAGTATGAAGTTCAGTACTGATGCCACATCTCAAAAAGGACATTAATGTGCTGGAGAAGGTCCAGAGGAGGGCTACAAAGATGATAGTGGATTGGCAGGGTAAGGCATATAAGGAGAGGTTTAGAGCACTGAACATGTACTCCCTACAAGACTGGAGAGAGAGAGAGAGAGAGAGGAGAGAGAGAGAGAGAGAGAGAGAGAGAGAGAGAGAGAGAGAGAGAGAGAGAGAGAGAGAGAGAGAGAACATGATTGAGACCTTCAAATACATAAAATGGATAAATAAGGTGGATAAGGAGGGTCTCTTTAAGCTGAATGGCAACCATAACACAAGGGGCCACAGTCTTAAGCTGGAGGGTGGGAGGTTTAGGAGGGAGGTCAGGAAGCACTTTTTCACATAGAGGGTGGTGGACACTTGGAATGCATTGCCAGAAGAGGTGGTCTCGTTGAAGACAGTGGGCAGCATTAAGAGGGGCTGGGATAGGCATAGGGGGAAAGTAAGGAACATGGGTAGGAAGGATTTGAGGAGTGGGGTGGGAGGGCAAGGACAGTGGCTCAAGCTGTAGACCCTGCAATAAGAGCAGACTAGATAGACCAAATGGTCTTCTTCTGCTGGCTTCTTCATATGTTCGTATGGTGTTTTATATATTGCTATTTTGTATATGACTCCGCTCTCAAGTTTCATGCAGCAATTGTGCTCTAAATGTAATAAATACAAGGCTCCTTGAGAGAAATGTGAAGATTCAATGCAAAAATCATGCTGAACTTCAGTGTCCAAATTCGTTTTTAACATTGCTTCTATGTACTGTTTACCGGAATGTACAATACTCCTTGCCTTGGTTTACAATGCCATACTCACATAACCTAAGCAACTGCATTTAAATGTATGCATATATAGAGGGGGTATTTGAAAATTGTTCATGTATATGTCCATGCAACGTGCCACTTACACATAATTTGCTGCAAACCATTTTTCAGGACAGCAGTTACATAATGTGTGTTGGGGTGGGAGGGCAGATAGACAATTACACTATATGCATCCCAGTTAGAAGCTGCTAAGTTAGTTATCAGGCCTTACTGAATTTAGCTTTATAATAGCTCCAGTGAGTACCAGTTTGTGGGAGACAAATTAGGGTTTGCCTTCAGATGGTGACATGCATATCTCCCAGAACATCATTCTTTACACAGACACCCCTTGTTTTGATGATACTGAAACTCATAATTATTTACAGCTCTTATGAAAAATGCATGAAAGCTCCAAACAACTGGGTCTTTATTAACAATATTTAGTATGGCTTTCTTAAGGATAACATAAAGATCAGGCATTTAATTTAAATTCATCCAAATAACTGATCATTAAGAGCCATGATTAAACAGCTCGATCTTTACAAATATTAGGCACTTACATGGTGCTTATATTTTTTTAAATATACTATAAATGTTAACATTTGTTCAAAATAATAGCCAAATTAAAAAAAAATGTAATGGGTTGCAAGTTAGTAGGATAAGAGATACAATTTAATATGGTGGTGGAACGAGGAGGCGAGAGAGATAGAGAGAGAGAGAGAGAGATTGACTACTAAACCCAACTATTTATTTAAGATTATGATTAATACCTTTGAGTCATAGACTCGTTTACAAAGGCTCCAAGTCAAAGGAAACAGTGACATTACTTTACATAAACACATAATAGAAACAGTACAATAGTTAACATAGGATAACAGTATTAAACAGTGGTACAAGGCAGTTATGGAAAGTAGCAGGAGAAACATAAGTGCATAAGGTAGTTACTGGCACAAATACACAGTCAACCAGTATTCCAAGCTTAGGTTACAGAACTAAATTGGGAGAGCTGAAGAGGAGTTATTTTCAGCAGGTAATATGGGGACAACCCAGGTTGCAAGGAGGTTGCTGCCAGAGGTGTGAGTCTCCAGTTGGTCAAGGTAAGCAGCCAGAATAGACTTTGTCAAAGTAAGGTATGGGGGGAGGAAAGAGGTGATGAGAAATTGAAGGGGGGATGGGTGGAAGGTAAGTCCAACTATCTGCCATTGTAATGTTTTTATTGTTCAATAATTTGGTGCAGATATACAAATCACAGTTCAGGGCATGGTTTACAGTCATCTGTCTGCACCAGAGCAGGATTAACAACTTCTGGGGCCATGGGCAATGTGTTGTGGTGGGGCCCTCTGTGATTTCACCAATAGGCAGGGGATTTGGAGACCACCTCAACTCCAGAAAGCCAAAGGGTTTTTAATGCCTAAAATGCATTTGGAGTTGTTTCCAGATAGTCGTGTGTACAAAAAAAATTTCAATTAATGTGAGTTACAGCATGTTGGGAGAGATGAACTTCCATATCCTACTGTAGTGTATATGGTATACAAATTCATATACTGCTCTTTCTCTGTGGATCAGATTTGTAAGTCTTACTTGTAAAAGCCAATACATATAAATAACAAAAATAATAATACTAGACTTTGGTGTTACAGTCTAGTTCTCCTTCAGAAAATGCTTTTTACATTAAGCCACACATAACAGATTTGCTAAGCTAGTGTAACATTTTAACCTGCTTCCCTGGTTCTGGTTACATGTCCCTGATTCTTTGTTTGTTTGTTTATTTTAACCAGGAGAGACACATTAAGCTGAGGCTTGTTTACAAGTGTGACCTGGAAGCATGAGGAAGTTAGGTGATTTGCTTAGGGTCACACTGAATGATTTCTTTAAGCCATGTCCCTGATTTGCAAGGCAGGAGACTGAGTGGTATGATTTTATATTTTTGTAAAAATCCTGATAAAACATGAATTAAAAAAAAATTAATACAAACAGATAATGTTATTTTACCAAATACAAGCAAGGAGATATCCTTGAGGGTAAATGTTAATGTTTATTCACCTTAATCTCCTCCCACAGTACACTCACTTGGTCAATGTGGCACTCCCTGTCAGGAGGAGTGTTGGGGGTGGGAAGAATGAAGAAGAATCTATCCAGATTGGAGGAGTTGTCAGGGAAGTGGAAACTGCAATTCAATGCACAAAAGTGCAAAATCATGCACATAGGGTGTAATAACCCAAGGGCAAAATACTTATTTTATTTTTATTTTGAATTTTGATGACCGGGTAGGCCCAACTGAGACAGACATATCCCTTTTTCAGGGGTGACCCAGGGAAATATGATTCCAGCAGTATAAACAACAAGTATGCTGTTACACAGAGTAAATATACAGAATTATGTATACCAACAACTGGAGTAGTTGATTACTGAGAGTATTCAACAAGACTAGTATTTGCTGTTAACCGGTACTTAAGTGCCATGGTCAGAAATGATTAATGACATATGATGAGTAGATACAAGTCAGTCTATAAGTGCAGTGGTCTTGATCATATGCAGACATAGCAAGAGTAGCGGGTGAAGAATAAATAGGGAGAAGGAGGGGTGGAATCTAGAGGGAAGATGAAGTAGGGGAGGCAGGGTAGGGTGTTATGAAACAAAGGAGCAAGGGAAGAGAGCTTAGTAACAGGTGCAGCCTGGTGGAGAAAAGAAGAGTTCTTTAAAGCATTTTTTGTACTGGGGAAGGGATACATTTTTTGAACTGGGGAAAATACTGGCTGGGAGAGGAGAAACTTGAGGAAATGGAGCAAGAAAGAGAATTGGGGTTCATCATTTTGAATAACCTGAATAAAGGTTGGAAACCAATGCAACAAGGTGGTGAGGAGGGCAAGCAGAATGTTGGCATGCAGGTGATTATGCCACTATACAAAACTATGATCAGACCACATCTGGAATACGAGGTGAAGTTCTGGAGGCCACACTTACAGAGTGACAGAGGCAGGGTGGAGAGGGTCCTGAGAAGGGCAATCCAGATGGTTCAATGACTACACGGTAGGTCTTATAAAAAACTGGAGGAACTACACTTGTACATGTTGGAGACAAGGCGGGAGAGGGGGGATATGTTAGAGACCTTCAAATATCTGAAGGGAATAAACATGGTGAGGGAAGGAAATATATTCAGGATGAGTGAGAGCAAATCAACTAGGGGGCATGTGCTCAAGCTAGAGGGGGCAGAGTTAGAGGAAGAGTGAGGGGGGCAGTTCTTCACTGAGATAGTGGTGGACCCTTGGACTAGGCTGCCAGAATGGGTGGTGGGGTTATATTCAGTGAGCAATTTCAAGAGGACTTGGGACAAGAACATGGGGCTAAATAGAATGACCAATGACAAGGAAATGAAGGGAGCAAGAAAAGCCAGACAAGGAAGGGGAAATGGGCAGACTAGATGGGCCAAGGGGTCCTTTTCTGCCAGCAGATTTCTATGCTTCTATGTGCCATGGAAGTTGACTCACAGATTAGAGCTTAACTGATTGAGGCACTTCCCTGGGTGACTGCTAGAGCAGAGGGAGAGGCAGGATGGTTGCCTCTACTGCCTGAGCAGAGAGGCATGAGAAGAGGACTGGCCCCAGCATCAATGCTGAGGAGCGGGTCTTCCATCTCTGGTTACTTTTCTGTCTCCCTCTAGTCAGTTTTTGTGCTGGGAGATGGATCTTCCATCTCTGTTCTTTCCTGTCTCACTGGTCACTGATCATTGGTGGTCTGTTTTCTCTCTCCTTTTGGTCAGTTTTTCACCCATGGAGATGGAGCCTTTGTCTGAAGTGCAACTGATTTCTGTTGTTATCTACCCCAGCTTCCAACTTAGACCTTCAGAAGAAGAAAGCAGCTGTTATAACCTATGTATCCCAGTCCTCAAAACTAATTCATTCTTAAAAATAAGAGGCATCTTGCATGCTGAGATTCTTGTGTTTCCTTTAAAAGAAGAAAATTGTTTCACTGTTTCACACTTTGGTGTATTGTGTGATATCATTGTTACAATCTATCACATGCCTGCTTAACTAAGGTCATGGCTGGGGAGCCTTGTGGCACACACTTCACTTCCTGTTTTTTTTTGTTTTTTTTTTCTTAAGAAAAACAGATGCCAGAACTGTGCTTTTAAATTACAGATTTATTTAGAGGCAAAGCACAGTGGAGAAGATACAACAGCCTGTCAGGCTTTCCACTCATGGAACAGTTCTTTTGGGGTCCCTCTGAGTTTGGTCAGTCCCTGCTCATTTGCAGCCCGGGGGACTTCAGTCTGTCCAAACATGAGACACCCAAAGCAGCTTTCCTCTCTGCAGTTCTTCCCCACCCAGCTTATCACTGAAGTGTGACTGAACTGATGAATCTCTACTGACAGTGACCTCCTTCGATCTGGTACCAAGAGGCACAGGGACCACCGTCCTGCTAAGCTTACTCATTGGAGCAACTCTGAAGGTCATAGAGGTTGGCGACCGAAAGATCAGTCATTCTGAGGAAGTAGAGAAGCCTACCAATAGTCAGTGGTGCTGGAGCATGTGTAGCTGGAACTTGATTGGTATTAACTGGGTCCTGAGGGAGCAGTGCCCAGTAGCATCAGCCTGCAAAGGGTAACCGGGTGATAGGTGAGGGAAGCAGGCAGGCAGGGTTAGTGCATCTTGTTAGTTAGCAAGTCTTTCCAGTTAGTGATTACGTATAGAGCTCCCTCACTATAGTGAACAAAAGGGAAGCCATAGCATAAGTTTGTTAAAGCTCCCTGTTAGTTACAATGAGGGACACTGAAGCAGTTGGTTTTCCCCAATTAGTTTTGAGTCTTGCTTGGTCCATTGCCATCCAGGACATCTTGTTTAGATATACTGTTCTTCTACTAAACTTTCACTTATTTTACTTAACTAATATCTCACAATTTTAACACAAGTTAGCAACTTATTACACTTCGAGAACTGTTGACTTCCCTTTTTAATGGCATCACCACACCTCTGCACCACTTCCTGATTGCATTCGCCACCTAAATGCAACTCAGAAAACAACGATATTCACAAAGCAAAGTAAAGTACAGTATTCCATGTAAATTCATTTGGATTTTACCTTAGTTGTGGATGATGTGAGCGAGCGGCATCTCAAATGAGGTTAACAGAGATCGAGGTGAGGTGAAATAGGGTGAGCAGGTGAACAAAGAAGTGTAAGTGCTACAGCTGTAGGAAGCATGGTACTGCTAAAGTAGAAAG
Source organism: Neoceratodus forsteri (assembly GCA_016271365.2). Taxonomy (NCBI): domain Eukaryota; kingdom Metazoa; phylum Chordata; order Ceratodontiformes; family Ceratodontidae; genus Neoceratodus; species Neoceratodus forsteri. The sequence continues at coordinate 249,314,881 of CM028130.1, read as the reverse complement.
GACATTTTTCCTGGTGGCTATGAACAAGTTGGAGGACAGAGAGGAGAGAAAGAAAGCTGATTTATTTATGAGAGACTGGTATTGTACTGTTACTCAGTTTCACATCTTGTTAATTAGATAGACTGTGCAGTTATTAATTACTGTAGTTACTGTTTATGGTTAGGGCTCCTAAGAAAGTTCCAACTAAAGTTACTGGTGCTGCGTGACTTTCATTCCCTACTGGTATCTGCTACAGTATACTCATCCTTGCAAGGTAGGGAACTGAGAGAGGGCTGGAGTGTGGCTCACTGCACTGTATCTGAATGGAGACATTGCCCAGGAATTAAAGTTTATTTATTCCTTTATTGTACTCTTGGATTTAATTCCTTTGAGCTGAGAGCTCATTACATATGTTCTACATCAGAAGGTTACAAAGCAAGTTTCTGGTAATCCGGCAACAGGAGATAAGTGTTTACAATAGCTATAATATCAGGAAAGGTACAAAACGAATTACAGTGAACAAAACAGACAGAGGAATAGGTGACTGGATTAAGTGGCATTGTACAACGTATGCGATCGCAATAAGTACACAAACGTTAGGCAGACATTCAGAAGCAGTACTACTTAAACAAATAAAGTAATAATCAGCCCATAAAGCCTTGTCAAAACATAAAGGGACAAGGGGTAGGGCAGGGTGAGGAGGGTTGAGAAGGAGCATGGGAGAGGGATGAGAAGTAGAGGATTGGTAGATGAGGAAGGTAAGGAGTGGTTGGAAAGTGAAAGGGTTTAATTGCACTTGAGCAGCACATACTGCTGGACCCGTCCCTTTACCTTTCATTTACACTGCTCAGTGGCTCTGGACCAGCTGGGCTACTCTGTAGTCTCCCCCGGTCCCCTGCCCCACAACAAAAAACTTACATTTGGCTGACAAGCACATCTGCTAAAAAAAAAAAAAAATAGCTCTACAGATTTTAAATGCACTTAATGTTTTAAAATACAAGACTTTCTACTGCTTCACTCTGTCTACAGCCTACAGAAATGAAATGAAACTTTAAATATAGAAATGCACTTCGACAATCTAAACAGACACACATTAAACCATGCTGGTATAAACGGAGCTCTTTTAACGTTCTATCAGGAACCTAATTTTTAAAATACAATGCTACCTACTGCTTCACCCAATCCACAGCCTTTACTAAAGGAAACTAAACTCTGTTAAAGAAATGGACCTCTAGAAACTTTGCACTCATTAAACCTGGCTGGTATAAACGGAGCTGTTTTACAGTTCAATCGGAAGATTGCAACGCATCCACAAATGAATGTATGGGGCATAACATCATAAATCAGTTGATTCCACACATTTTTATTCATGAAGGGGAAATACACATTTATATAGTGCTCAAACCCAGCAGTGGGTGTGGCTTTCATACAGGAAGCCTGAAATGTAGAGTTCAAGCTTTAACCACCATTGGGGGGTTGGTGGAATGGTATGCATTGACTCGCACTTTACATTGCAATACTGCTGCACTTCTTATTAATAGAAACAATGATTGTATGGGTTGCATACATATAAATAAAGGAACAGGTGACATGGGGGGGGGAGGCACACCATACTGTCAAACTCATAATAAACACAGGCTTATTTGCTCTCCTGAGCCACAACACACTGTAAGAGGGCAGAGAGAGAGTTTTTTTTTTGTTTTTTGTTCCAACATTTGGCAATCTGGCAGCTCACAAGAAATCAAAGAAGTCATTTGAACATAGTCTACCCAGTAGCTGTCTGCTTCAGTTTTTTTTTTGTGTGAAGTTTATGTCAATTCTATCTCAAGAACCACATCACAGTTTCCCATCTAGTTGCTTGTGACTTTTTTTCCCTCCAAGTTTAGGGGATCTTCTTATTCTTGTCTTTCTGCTTGTGACTTTTTTTCCAACTTTACAGTGATCTTCTCTCTGTCTCTCATGAGCTGCATCATGTTGCAGGGGGGCCAACAGAGAGAGGAAGAAAGAGATAGCATGTTTACCTTTTTTGGCACAGCGCATGTCTGTACAGTACTAGAATTGTGGTGAATTCTGCTTTAAACAGGCAGCCCCTCTATCAGAACAGCCTGCAAATCCTATTGTTTAACTCCGCACCAAATGTAAAAAAAATAAAGATAATGAGAGCGACAAGTGTTTCCAGCTGGAATCAACTTTTTTTTTCACACTGCAGCATGTTGGTTTGCAAGGAATGTGGAGTCCTTTTCCTTAGTGATCATAAAAGGACTCCACTGTAGCCCTAAATGAGATGTGGACAGCGAGAGCCACCTCCATGTTTGTTTAAATGTTACACCAGACAAGACATGCCCTGCAATGATGGGTCACTCCCTCATTGCAGCAGTGAAATTGTCTTAAGTCAGTGACACGCTTTGTGCTGCTGTCATAGACAGTGTGCCAGTTCATTTGTGCCACAGAGCCCAGCCAGAAAAAGCAGTCTTGCCATTGGCAACAACACAACCTCACCTCCAAAACCTGCTATTCCATTCCAAGCTCCCCCAATATGTTGTCTGCACTGCGTGCGCAAGACAACATAAAAATAAGATGCCTTTAGTGGCAGATCAGTATAAACTGCAAATGAAAAAAAAAAAACTCTATCAAAACTTTAATCAACTTTAAGAAATCTCTACATCAGACTAAACATTGCTTAAAGTGAGAAATCAAAACATCAGACCTTGCATTAATTTCTTGGCAGCAGTTCCTAGAGGACTTCTGGATTGCTGCACGTAGTGTGGGGAAAAACTCAACTGGCAAACAGGAGCAAGTGAGATTCCTCCAGGGGTAGAAGCTTAGCAAGCTCTGCTGCTCCAGATTATATTAGACAAAGTCATACTATCCATTCACTATTCTTTTGCTGTTTGTGTCTGAAAGGAGAGTACAGTAAAATAAAGAGGGATAGAGAAAATGCAATATAGCAGTTTTGTAATCATTATATCTTTGTTCTTAGCTGGCATACCTGTTAGATTAGGCATAGCAGCAGTGAGAAAACATCTGGTAAACTTGGGAGATATCATCCTGACATGGTAAACTTTGCACAAAGTTGGCAGACTTGAGCCCAGCAAACGTCAGCCATGTTAAGTTGTCAGATGAGGACATGGTAATCTGAAAGTGCTAGGTAACAATATTGGTAGACAGATATAGATAGATAGATAGATAGACAGACAGACAGACAGACAGACAGACAGATAGATAGATAGATAGATAGATAGATAGATAGATAGAGAGCTAGATAGATATTTTTATTTATAAGGCACCCAATTCCTGAGACTCTGGGCGCTAAACAGTAAAATCACAATTCAATATTATTTAAAATCACCAAACATACATAATAAAATCAATATAAGTGCTAAATTTCATTCTATTTATCAGCAAACTCTAGTTATAAAAGCCAATTCAAATAAGTACATTTTCAGTCCCCTTTTAAAGGCCTCTGCCGGTGCCCCCCCCCTTAGATAGTCAGGCAAGGAGTTCCACATGGTTGGTGTGGCCACTGCAAATGCTCTGTCTCCTGAATCCTGCAGCCTAACCCTGGGAACCCCCAGGAGGCCCCCCTCGGTGGAACGGAGCATCTGGGCTAGACAGTAAGGGTCAAGGAGATCTTGCAGATAGGCGGGATCCCTATTATGAAGGGTCTTATAGGTAAGGATCCCTATCTTGAAGACAATCCTCCACCTGACCGGCAACCAGTGCAGTCCACGGAGGACTGGGATAATATGTTCAGATCTCTTTACCCCAGTCAGTAGTCTTGCTGCTGTGTTCTGCACCAGCTGCAGTCTGTGTAGGTTGCTACCGGATAACCCAAGGTACAGAGCATTACAGTAATCCAGCCTGGAAGTTACCAAAGCATGCCCCAGTGTGGGCAGGTCTGCAGATGGGATCAGGCCTCAGATTTGGGCAATGTTTCTGAGATGATAAAAACCACTAAGACTGGTACTGGAGGCATTCACTGGCCTCCATGTGATAAAGGCAGAACAGTGTGAGGCCATGGATGGTCATACAATTTCAGAAGAGACAAGAAGATGGGATATCAGTTGATGTTGGCTGAGACAGAATCAGTTAAGCCCAAAGGGGACATAAAGTACATCACTGCAGGAAACTGTATCCAGTGTCATCAGAGAAAAGCACAGGGAGGAGTAGACAGTGTCAGCAGTGGATATCAGACATAATCAAGACAATTTGGCAGAAACCAAGGAAATTCAGGATATTTAACCATTTCATGCTGACTGATTGTTTTCCAATCACTGTTGCTAACTTCTCCTCTATCACCTCTATAACATCTGCTTGCACCTTCTTACTGCAGTTTATGGAGATACAGTGGCAGTCAGAGCTAAGGTACATCCCAGTATACAATACATATCTATATATATATATATATATATATATATATACTGTATATATTTATATAAAAACTGTTTTTGTTTTAATTGGGTTCACCACAACATAACCGAGATAGACCATCTTAGGGTAGCTGGTTCATTCCACTGGGGTGTCAAACAGACGAGGCATACTGATGAGTCCTGGTAGGATGAAACACGTGTCTATGTCTTCTGTTGGCACCCTTTGCAAACTGTGTGAGAGGCCTTTCGGCACAATGCATTTCTGCTCAAAGTTGAATCAGCATAATATTCTGTGGTGATTTGCATATGAAGCCCATGATGCTTTGCATAGTGGAGGCATGTGTGATTTTATATATATATTATGGTAGCACGGTAGTGCTACCATAGTTAGGGTTGAGGAGCCATTTCTATGTTAAACCCAACATTTTGCACCTTAATAACTTTGCAACCATTTAATGGATTTGCCTGAAATTTGGAATACATGATCAAGAACTATAGGCCTTGGATCTGCCAAGTTTTGTACTGCTGGATATACGGCTGCAGAGTTATTAAAGCGTGATCTATACTGCGTTCACGGCTTTTCTGGAATTCTACAGTCGTGCCTACAGGTCGTATGGTTTCTGTGACGGTTTAAAATCTTCAGGAGCATGCGGCTGGGGTCCCGATGTGCCTTTCAAAGATTTCATGAAAAATATTAAACGGTTCAAAGTTACTCAAAAACAGTTTCCTATTATAAGTCAATGGGAAAAGGTAACAAAAAGTTCGACAGTGTCGCAAATGCACTTTTTAGTGTCGCAAATGGCCCTGTTAGTGTTAAATCTGCCATCTTGTTTTCAGTTGGTGATCAGAAAAATGGTTGACATTTAAAATTGAGACCCTCTAGCAATCTAATTCTTTTTGTATTCACCTAGTTGGGCCCTGAGGATGCTAGCCATGTCTTTATTTTGGGGTAAAACACCCCAGAAATATGTTTTTCAAATTTCTAGAAAAAGTAGAGTCGCAAAGTAGTGTCGAACTAGCGAAAGTGTCGCATTTTTTTTGCGAAAGCTTTCGCAAATCACAACACTACTTTGCGACACTATGCCCAAAATAACAGTAATTCTTTGGCACTCCGCTGCAAAAGAACGGTTGGGAGTTTTAGGCTGAAATTTGGAGGGAACGCAGAAGACATCTCACAGATGTGCCTTTCAGTGTTGTTTTGAAAAAATATTACATGGCGGCAAAGTTGCGGCACTCCAAAGTTGACGGTTTTTCCCATAGGATAACATTACGGTGCCCAACGCATTGCAGAAATCCTTTGGCACCCTGCTGCAAAATAACGGTTTGGTCTTTTTTCCTGAAATTTGGAGGGAAGACAGCCAACAGCCCACAGATGTGCCTTTCAGTGGTTTGGTGAAAAAACATTACAGGGAGGCAAAGTTATGGTGCTCCAGCTTTTCTTTTTTTCCCATAGGATAACATTACGGCATTCGCTGCGCCTTTCAGGGCCCGTATCTCGAAAACGGTGTGAGATACGGACTTTTCGTCGGAAAATTTCTTAGCCAAGATTCAAATTAGCCAGGACAGTTGTAAATAATATGACTTTTAAATTTTTTTTCTACATCATACGGTTCCTGCGATATAATGTATTTAGTATTCCAAGATCTCATTTTCTGCGCCGATACTCATTATTATGCATACATTATTTGTACTCACTGTCTTTCTTTATGCAGGTTTTGGGGAAAACCAGCCTGTGCTCTTACATTACTGTTACTGTTGCCCTTCCCGCTTGTGGTTCTGTACCCGTTTCACTTACGATTGACGTCTACGCCACCATGTGCGTTATCCTTTGCGTTTTCATTTGAGCTTGCGTTTTCTGTTATTTTTTGCCATTTCTGTCTCCAGTACTGTTCTCTTTCTGTTTCACTTTGCGTCACCATGGCCATTGACATTTCTGTTTGCAGGCACCATGTTACTAATGACAACACATCACGTGGCAGACCATTCCGTCATACCATGTCGTACCCTTTCTGTTCTCATTGGCGTTGTGTTACCATGTGCAGCTCTGTTAGCATTTCTGTTTGCATTGCTGTCCCTGTTAGTATGCCACAACACATCATGTGGGGAGGGCCGCGCTCCCGCCACCGCATTATGCGGTGGGCCCTGCGCTCCTGCCGCTGCATTACATTCACTATTTCTCGTTATCATTCTCAAAAATAAGGGAAATTAGAGGCAAAAAACTCCATTTAATGCATTAGTTAGTGTTGTTCCACAGTGACAAAAGTGAGAAAATTTGCTGTTAGGGTTGAAAACCCCACTTGCACCCCCCCACTCACCCCCCCAACCGGCATTGGGGTGTGCATTGGGATCGTGGGTCCTAACTCTCACCCCATTCTATTATACTTCTGCTGCTTTACACATGTCAAGGGGTGAGAGTTGAGTTGATGATCCCAATGCACACCAATGCCAGACGTGTGTCATCCTTTGCGTTTTCATTTGTGCTTGCATTTCTGTTACTTTTTTGCCATTTCCATGTACAGTACTGTTTATCTTTCTGTTTCACTTTCCATCAGCATGCCCATTGACATTTGTGTTTGCAGGCACCATGTTACTATGTGACAACACATCACATGGCAGACCATTCCCATCTATGCCACCATGTGCGTTACCCTTTCTGTTCTCATTCGTGCTTGTGTTACCATGTGCGCCACTGTTAGCATTTCTGTTTGCATTGCTGTCCCTGTTAGTATGCCACAAGACATCATGTGGTGGGGCGTGGGGCACAAAGGGCCCGATGCTCCCCGCTGCATCACATTCACTATTTCTTGTTATCATTCTCAAAGAAGGAAATTAGAGCTAAAAACTCAGTTTAATGCATTAGTTAGGGTTGTTCCACAGCGACAAAAGTAGAAATTCGCTGTTGGGGTTGAAAACCCCTTGCACCCCCACCCACCCCCAACCCGGCATGGGGGTGTACGTTGGATCGTGGGTCCTAACTCTTACCCATTGTATTATACTTCTGCTGCTTTACACATGTCATGGGGTGAGAGTTAGGGCTGATCATCCCAATGCACACCCCAATGCCACCACGTGCGTCATCGTTTGCGTTTCATTTTTGCTTGCGTTTCTGTTACTTTTTTGCCATTTCTGTGTACTGTACTGTTTCTCTTTCTGTTTCACTTTGTGTCACCATGCCCATTGACATTTCCATTTACAGGCACCATGTTACTATGTGACAAGAAATCACGTGGCACACCATTCCCGTCTACGCCACTGTGTGCGTTACCCTTTCTGTTCTCATTCACGCTTGTGTTACCATGTGTGCCACTGTTAGTATTTCTGTTTGCGTTGCTGCTCCTGTTACTATGCCACAAGACATCATGTGGTGGGAGCAAGTTACATTCACTATTTCTCAATATCATTCTCAAAAAGAAGGGAAATTAGAGGCAAAAAACTCTGTTTAATGCATTTGTTAGGGTTGTTCCACAGTGACAAAAGTGAGGAAATTCGCTGTTAGGGTTGAAAACCGTAACTCAGAGTTCACCTCCCCCAGCACCACACACACACAGACACACACAGGGGTGTGCTGTGGCATGAGGTGTGGCTGAGTGGCACATGTCTCTATAGGGTGATTGACTGACCATTAACACAATTCTTGGGAGTGACTTATTGCTATAATAATGAAACATGTTTTAAACAGTTTTAAACCTTGTTCAGTATATTGTCAACCTCTTCATGTATGGTAATAAAACATTAACATAAGGTTGTAGGATGTTTGCAGCCAATGAGAAACGTCATTTTGTCAGACTGTAAGTACACATAGTGTGACTGAATGGTACATTATAGTCACAGCTGTGACCTGTTGGGTGCTGATGTGGCACCTTGGCATAGTAATAATGACTGCATAGCTAGGAAAAGTAAGTACATTGCTGAGTTTTTACACTTTTAGAAATTCTGTCAAATGTGACATGCAATGTCACATCGTTGCATATGCTGTGATACTGACTGTATGTCATAGGTACCAAACAAATTGATGGAGGTATAGTTGTAGCAGTATTAGTAAACATTGATTTGTATGCTTAAGTCATAGACACTTAGTTTTATGTCATAATGGTATTTAAAGTAAGATTGACACAGGTGGTTATGGTTTTAAAAAATTTATTGCCAGTTTGTCAAATGGAGAAAAGGTCCAACAAGAGTGAAATTTAGTTAACAGAAGCAGTCTCACAATACAATCTTTGTATGTGTGCAATCATTGCTTATCAAATATGTAAATGTGTAAGAATAATAATAACTGTATAATATTGATTGGAGTAAGTGTGTGATATAATAGGAAACTAATCAGGTGTTGTGTGTTTCTAGTTATGTTTCAGTACTCACTACTCTTTATGTGAGAAGCAGTTTCTGATATTCGACCTGGAATTCTAATAGTCAGGCTGAAGCTGTGGCGCTTCATTATATATTTACTATTGAATGTGAATGGAGTTTGTAAAAAATGTAACTTTTTAAAAATGGTTGTATGTTGTAATTATGTGAGCATCTTCGTGTTATGTTAAAGGCAATGTCAGTAGGTTGTGAAGTGTGATTACACACATGATAGACAAGTGTTTTGTTGTAATTGTGTGACTGCTAATGTGGATGTTCCTGGGGTGGGCGAAAAACCATATGCTGACTGTCTAAGTAGTACAATTTACACAAATGTAAGTTTGTGACATTTGATTGATATTATTTAATTATATGTCACTGACTAGGTACAAATGGAAAATTCCCACCGACCCTCAATTGAGGCGATCATAAATATTGTCAGGAACAGGTATGCAGTTTGTTGTGATCAGCAACAGTGCCTGATTTACAATTGTCAATATTTTTTACATACGGTAGAATTACTTATGTGACAAGTTAAAAAAATATAATATTTTTACATGAACAAATGACATATTATCAATTCTTACATTGGCTTCTATGTAAATTCTTAACTTGTAAATACTAAAACTGTCATGGAATGCATTTTTTAACAAACTTATGTCTAATTAAATGTTGTTACTATAGTGCTGAATAATATGTAAAACATTCAGTTGTACTTTAGTGGTACACTACTATTTTTAGTACAAGTATCAAACTAGCTATTAACAATGTACACCTGAATACAAATTTTTATATTATGTACAAGTAATTTTAAACACATGTAAGAGTCAGCATTGTACAGTATGGACTCCATGGCCATGGGCTCATGCTGTGAATCAATGGACATGAAGCCCTACTGATGTTTCAGTCACTGAATGGCATAGCAGCAGGTGGGTGTGGTCCTGCTGCCTGGTGTCTGATGGGGTGGGGGCAAGGTGATGGTGCTGCATGGGTGGTAGCCCACTATGTGACCAGGTATTGTGCACATGGGGGGGAACATGCTGCCCACAGTTGGACTACTCGAGAGGTGGAGGATGTTTGCAATATGCCTGGAAGTGGGCTACTTAGGTGGTGGGGGGCACCTTTAATATTATGACTACTATAGGGTTATTTGGAGGGTGGGGTACTTTTATATTATGTATGCGATCGGGTACTGGAGGACACTTAAGCCTGTGATTGGGGAATGGGGTGTCACCAGGTGTAGCAAGAACAAGTGGAGGGCCACCCACAGGTGGAAGCTGCTGTATTGCACCTTGAGTGATGCCTCACCTGTGGTGTAGCTTGACTTGTGTCTTTATTTTGTGTTACTTTCTACAGGTAAAGGCAGGGGTTGCACGTGCGTGACTTTGCACAGTTTCGCCTGAATGTCAGGCTGTACAGTTTATACATACACATGACGCCCTTGTGTGGGTGCATAACTTACTGATGCTTCCAGTGCATTGGGATTTGTCGAGTTGCACTTCCCATTTTAAATATTGAAGCTGGGTGCATCAACTCTATTGCGCCATACACAACTGTTTTCAATAGCTGAGCCTCTGTATATAATTCTAAGTAGTAGTTAGAACATTTAGTGTTGCTTTTTATTCTAATATGTAATGTTATGAAGAAAAACAAACATGTTTAATTGTATTGATTGTTTGCATATTGTGTTACTTAATATGTATACAGATCATGTCTTATTGAAAGACTTGGCGACACAAGTTGTAAGTCTGATTTTTTTTATCGTAAACATTACTTGTAAGATATCATGTTTACGATCAGTAGAAGACATTTTTTTTATGTTTGTTGTAGATAGTTACAGCACGAAAGTTATTCTAACTTGTTGCTATGTGACAGAAATTATTGTACAGAACATTTACTAATAGGTGCTGACTGACATTAAAGTGGCAGTGTATACAACACACATCTAATATTAAGAACTTGTGTGTTATAAACAGTGGACCAGCCATTCAAAAGGGTTGCGCCATGCGCAACACGTTTGTGCAGGTGCAAGTCCATACTTGCACCATTCTGCGATATTCACCAGGAGGCAGTTGCACCACAGAAAACCGGCTGAGTAACAGTGCAATGCAAATGAATGCATGCGCAACCGGAGGGGGAAGAACCATGCATAAACTGCGCAGCCCGATATTCAGCCGGGCTGCGCAGAGTTGTGTCGGCGCAACCCCCAACCTGCGCCTGCACAACTTTGAGCCCAAAAAATTGGCTTAGTCGAGGGCCACCCACAGGTGAGCTGCTGTATTGCAGGGTGCAACACAGCAGGTGCCACCTGTGGCTGGTCCCCAGCTCAGTCCCTTGGATGGGGGAATACTTACTGCCCGCGATCAGGCATGGGATTGGGGGGAGACGCTATGCCCACGATCGGGCTGCGGGGGGACACTATGCCCACGATCGGGATGCAGGGTGCATCGGTCCCCGAGGGCTGCTGCCTGGCAGGGCGCCAGGCGCAAGTCCTCTGGGATCGGCGCACCTACATGCTAATGGCATGCAAATGGGGCTATAATGACATGCAAATGGCCCCCCTGTGCCATGCATGTATTATGGCCCCATTTGCATGTCAGCTTTTGAATATCGTGAATTTGCGCATGGCGCAATGGTACTTGCGCAACCGCAAGCTGACTGCTCCACTCTGTCAACTTGCGCTTGCGCAAGTTCCACGTGCCATGAACAGTGACTATGGCTGGGGAGCGATATTCAAAGGAGTTGCTCAATAGCGCAACTCCTTTGAATATCGCACAGGACACACCCCAGTGCATCTATTTTGCACAGCACAAGGACTTGCACCTTTGAATGGCGTAGTTTGAATATCCAGCCCAGTATGTCTACTTAAAAAATATGCAGGCAAAGAACATATCATTATTACATGAAACTCAAGAGAGAAAGCTAAATATTTTCAACTGCATATTAATGGATTTTCTTTTGTGTCTTTACAGAACAAGAGCATCAAGAGACATGCACTGTGCACTGCTGCTGTGTCTGCAGGCTTGAAAACAAAACAGACAGCATCAAAGCAGAAACTGCTGCACTGTGGAAGGTACAAGAAAAATTGTTGTCCCTCTTCGCAGTGCAGCAGGCAACTATTAAGTTACTGTTGGAGCCTGTGGACACAGCAGCAGGTAGCAGTGTAACAACTACCACACCTTCACCTGCACCACCAACACCAACTGTTGCTGAGACAAAGTGATAGCCTCCACAGCTTCAGAGGTATCTCCCCCTCGCTGATGCCGCAACAGCTTCCACTTTCGTTGCACCTCCACATACTGTCCAACTTTCACCCTGGACTGCTTTGAGCAGCACTACACCTCTCTTCAGATTGGACACTGTGTTTTGTAAATAGTTTACAGAGTACAAATAATTATTAAGTTTTATTTTATTTATTCAGAATAATGAATATTTTTTTTCGTTTGTTGTTACAACACTTTGAAGACTCCTACATTTTTGTATTTTTATTTTCTGGTACAACTATTTATTTTTCTATGAAAGACAGATTTATATATTTTTAAATGTTTTATATTTGACATGATTTGTTTAATTAGAAAAATGCAATATTTTCTTAACAAAAAATTGGTTCAGTTTCATTTTGCTTTATGGGTAGTATCTATGGAACAGGTATGACAAACTATTGTTTAAGAGATGTTAAAATAAAGGTGTTGAAGCTCAGATTGTATAGTTCAGTGAAAACTTACTTACAGCTTTATACCAATCTTTAAGTTCACATAGCTGTACAATTAAGCAATATGCTGGTCAATATTTATCATGTTTTCAAACATGTTAAGATAATTATAAAAACACATGACCACGACACATTATGTTGATGGTGAATTAGTAAGTACGTAAGTAGATTTACACTTGGGCAAACATTGTGGCATAATAGAATGCTAGAAGGCCATAATGTCAGCGTCAACAGAATTGTTGACCAATCACTGTCAAATTTAAAAATAGTTACATTTCTTGTGCAGGGCAAGCTGAGGCATACATCAGAGTTGAACAAGTCTTTATTGTGAAATATAGACTATTTATTATCACTTGTTTTCAGACAGGTTTCGTAACATGTAGATAGTTGTTTGAGCAGTATCTTAAAACTTAAGCAAGTGAAGTTCAAGATGAAAAAATATGGAGATCTTGAACTGTGTATCAGGAAAACATGGCAACAGATTCTATGTGTTATTACAGTAGTAGCAGTTACTGCTAAATGGCAGGATGTTAAAGGAGGCAAACATAGTTTTCATGTGTCATTGCAACCCTAAACACATGTAATCACAAGCAGTAATAGTAATGCATAAGTAGACAGATACCCAACACAAAAAATATTATGTGTCATTTGACAATCACAGTATTGATTTGTGTTACATTTCATACTGTGGGTGTAAATGTGAGTTCTGTTTTTTGTAAGACTTACCATTGATGTGTTATACATGAAATCAAATGGTGTAAATAGCATAGCAAGCCTGTGCAGTACCACTACTGTACACATAATGGTAATAATTTGCTGCTGGTGTGGTGCGTACAGTATGTGCTCTGTGAACAGTGCAATGATACACCTAATGATGTGATGTAAGTGGAAGGCCAGAAGGGTATACAGTAGTAGCAGTGCATCCATGCAGGTAATGATCTGTTGATAGTGTATATCTTGAAGATCCTGTGCCCCGCAGCACTACATCTATATGACAAATTACATGATGGTACTGTATGGACTGATGTACATATACTGCCAGCATAGTATACATGCACCAAATTACATGATGAGATCGTGGCAGGCAAAGGGTGAGTAGTACCACCATTGTATTGATACAGTAAATGATGTGCTGGGATTGCACGGTTGTATTGATTAGTTTCTATTTAGTAGTTTGACTTATTCTCAAAAAGAAGGGAAATTCATAGCAAAAACTAAGTTTAATGCATCAGTTAGGGTTGTTCCACATGACAAAATGAGGAAATTAGCTGTTAGGGTTGAAAACCTAACTCAGTCACCCCCAGCACCACACACACACAGACACACACACATTCAAGTATGGGGAGGACCAAGTCAACACAACCAATGACAGACACTCCAGCAGCAGGTGACAGAAATAACTAACAATTGTCTAAATGTACTACGAGACATCCCCACCCACCTGACCAGGTACTGCATGCTCAGTGAGATCAACAGCAAAACTGAGGCCATGTACACCAAACGTACACATCCCTGATTGCAGCTGCACGGCATTACCACACTTAGTAGCTGCATGGCCTTACTACCGATGCCCCACACCACACCACAACTGGTGCTATGCCGTTATTCAGTATAAATGCTGAAGGTGCATGATGACAGTTGTAGAAAGGTTTTAACACTAGTGAGTATACATTAATTAAGAGAAGCACATAAATTAACTACAAGACACTAGCATGCTCAAGATAAAAGTAGTGATACATTTAGTAGGTGATTTACATAGTAGTACATTTACTGCAATGGTTTACTCAATATAGAGAGGCTGATGTAAACGTATGGAAAAGCATTGCCTGTTCAAAGCTGTGAAATTCGTACTGCCAGTATCACATGCATTCTTACTGATGAAGGTGTACTGCTGATGTACATACATAGACCTTCAGTGTGTTTCAATACTAAAGATGCAGTAAGTATTCTTTGTAAGAAACATTGTAATTGCATGGATCAGGCCAAGCAACTTCTAAATATCATAGCACTACTGAGCCAACAATGATGTACCTGTATCAGAGATGTATATAGGATAGATTTTCCTGTAGGCACTTACTGAGTATGTTGTACCTGATAAAGACAATCTCATTGCATCTGTGATGACTAACTTATTCAAATAGTAATACATTTACTATTGTTGCAATGAGTGATCTATGCCACTTATGGACACAGTGTGATTTTTTTAACAGTTGTTTCATACTCAGGCTGTATGCCTACTGTTTGGGTTGCCACACTTCTGTCACTGATGCTATCAAAGTGATAACTACGTTAATTGTGGTACAACAGGAATCAAGTAGGTATGGTGTAGATATAAACAGAATGTCTTTTAGTATTGATTTAACTCACAATGGGGTAAGTGTACTAGGACAGCAGGGGTTATCCTCTATCACTGACTCTGTCAGTTATAATCACACTAGGGTTTCAATGACTGTAATGATCAAGTTACACTGTTCATCTTCGTGAGTTCATATTCACAGCCATTCTCCAGTAAGTAGACAGAGTATGATGTAACTGGGTGGGACACTGTGTTGCAAAGCTGCTGCAGTGCCTAGCAGAGGGAGAGTATCTACTCATAAAGACAATTAAGCAATAAGGCATGACCAACAGTTATGTTAAATGGTCTGTTAATTACTCTGTAGGGGTTTAATGTTGAATGAGGCATAGCCGAGTGCCACATGTTGCTAGACAGTGATAAACTGACCATTAACATAATACCTGGAGTAGCTTATTGCTATCATAATAAAACTGTTTTTAAACAACATTAAACCATGTTCATCATATGGTTAGGCTCTACATGTATGTTAATAAAACTAAACATAAGGCTGTTACAATGTTTACAGTCAATTAGAAAGCTGCATTTCTCAAACCCTTGTTATAATCAGAGATATTATACCTGTACAACTCCTTGGCTTTGCTGAACTCTATTGCTCAGGTGGCCCACCACAAGTGGTGTGGTCTGGTGTGGGGCATCGGTAGGTAAGGCCATGCAACTACTAAGTGTGGTACGTTGTGTGCAGCTGCAATCAGGGATGTGTCGTTTGGTGTACATGGCCTCAGTTTTGCTGTTGATCTCCACTGAGCATGCAGTACCTGGTCAGGTGGGTGGGGATGTCTCTAGTACATTTAGACAATTGTTTGTTATTTCTGTCACCTGCTGCTGGATGTCTGTCATTGGTTGTGTTGACTTAGTCCTCCCCATACTAGATGTGTGTGTGTGTCTGTGTGTGTGTGGTGCTGGGGGGTGAATTCAGGAGTTAGGGTTTTCAACTAACAGCAATTTCCTCACTTTGTCGCCTGGAACAACCTAACTGATGCATTAAACGTAGTTTTTGCTATATATATATATATATATATACTGATATATATATATATATATATATATATATATATATATATATATTATATAGCTAGATCTTTCACAGAAAATCCTAATAATTACAATGGGATTTCCTTTGATATATATATATATATATATATATATATATATACAGTATATATATGGGATATGACATGGCCTGGTGAAGATATCATATTTATCTTCACGAGGGCCAATGATATCATGATATCTCACGGTGGTGAAGCCACAGGTGAGATATCTTGATGTCATTGGCCTCGAGTGAAGAATAATATGATATCTCACTCAGGCCTGTCGTCTATTTAACAAACATATGTTTGGGCTGAATTGTAATGGAACCCTCCCTGAACTTCAATCAAAACACCCACAGCCCAGAACACAAGGATAATGTTCTCAAAAATAAAAACATATATATGGTAGATTCTACCAGTTTCAAAATATAAATAATGTTATTTGGTTGATCCTGCCAATTATTTTTCTAAAAATGTAATTTAAGCACTTATCTAGTTGATCCTGCCACTGTGATAGTCAACCAGAGCATATTACTTTCACTTTCCCCCTTCCAAGTAGCGTGACCGAGCGGTGTGATGATCGACCCCTTAGGACATTACAGTAGTTAATAATAAAGAGCCCTGTACCCATTTAGTTAAAAAAACTGTGCAATTCTATTTTACTTTGTGAGAAATTGCCTACTATGTTGAGAAGACAGAGTGTGAGTCGGCAGCGTCATAGAAGCAGGAGGAAGCGTGAGCGTGTGTTGCTATAGCAATGAGCAGGTCGTGAGTCCTCCTGCTTCTGTGCCAGCCTCACACTCTGTCTTCTGGATATGTGAACAATTTCTCACAAACTAAAATAAGTACCCTGGACCCACAACTAAATGGAGTGCAAACTCTTTATTATTAACTATAATGTCTTAAGGGTCGATCTTCACAATCTTCAGTCACTTATTTGGAAGGGGAAAGTGAAAGTAATATGCTCCACTGACTAATACAGTGGCAGGATCAACCAGATATGCTTAAATTACATTTTTAGAAAAATAATTGGCAGGATCAACCAAATAGAAGGTAGGGGTGTGTGTGTGTGGGGGGTTTGGGGGACAAGTTTTAAACAGAGGAGATGGGGCAATGTACAGTGACAGACTTTCCTTTCGATTCAATGACATATAGGAACATGGAATATCACTATGACGTATAGGAACATGGAGATATCAATGATATCTTCATGGTCATAGTGATATCTCCATGACACCCTCAGATACTACTTTTTATCCATGTATTTATTCCCAAACATATGTTGTATAAACTATATATATATATATATATATATATATATATATATATATATATATCATTTACTTGGGCATATCTGTGGCTACCATTGATTGTTTTGGTGCCACACTTAGATTTTTGCAAACTACATAACTTACAAAAATGATACAGTAGCTTCCATTGTATTAGCTGGCAGTGTAGTTGTACAGTCTAGATGCAATGAGGTATGAATGAGTTTGGTACATGTAGTAGACCTGGGATTGATTCCCATAATCTCTGCTTGCATACCACATGACCCTGATCAAGTCACTTAACCCATCCATGCTCCCAGGACTCACCTGGAAACAAGCACCAGCTCAGTGTGCCTTTTCTAGCCACAAAGTATAAAAAAATAAAATCAAAATGATGAACCAATCTAGGCATATAGAATTGATCATTTCCAAGCATCATAATAAAGTATTAACAGATTATAAAGATATCCTAAATTAATTTTGTATGTATTATTCAAATTTATATGGCCCTATGGTAAATCCACCCTCAGTTAAAATGATTGATAAATACTTAAGCAACTTTAAGTGTCCTTGTGTTAGTAATTCAGAATCTCTTACTTTAATTTCCCCTATTACTTTGAAAGAAATTGAGGAAGCTATAAATAAACTTAATATTAATAAGGCCCTGGCCCAGATGGCCTGACATCTAATTTTTATAAAACATTCAAAATCCCTTTATATCTGTATTAAAACAATTATTTGATTTAATTTTAACAGAAGGTATTACTGATAACTCTCTCGGAAGCTCATATAATTCTTCTTCCAAAGCTGAACAAATCAAAACAAAAGGTTACCAACTATCATCCAATTTCTTTAATTAATTCTAACATTAAAATGTTAATGTATTTTTTAGCCTAAAGAATAGAGAAAAGTTGGCAAAAACTGATTAGCCCAGATCAAGCAGATTTTATGGCATTAAGGCAAGCATCGGACAATCTCAGGAAAATCTTTCATATTGTTTCCACATCCAGAGGCAACAAACACTCCTTCGCTTTGATGTCGCTGGATGCAGAAAACATTTTTGATTGAGTTCATCACAATTTCTTATTTGCTACATTAACTAAATTTGGCTTCCCCTGAAATGTATTAACTGGTTTAGAATATTATACTCTAATCCAACTGCCAAGATTAATTGTAATAATTTTTAATCCCCTCCTTTCAACTTTTTCCAAGGTACCAGACAAAATTGTCCCCTTTCTCCTACCCTTTCTAATTTCTTTTTAGAACCTCTTATCTAGTTTCTGAATTCAAATACAGCTATTAGGGGAGTTTCTATTTCAAAATGTCACTAAAAATGATCAGCTTTTGCTGATGACATCTTCTTACACGTGTCGCACCCTCTGGTTTCAATTAAAGCTTCTATAAGAGTTACAGAGGAATACAGTTGGGTCTCTATAAATTAAATAGAGAAAAAAATGAGGTAATGCCTCTGTCGAATTGCTTTTGCAGAGAAGAGATTAACACTTTAAGCTTGTCTTGGAATAGTTCTGGGATTAAATATATAGGCATTTATTTATCCAAAGATGAATCACAAGTAATAAAACAAAACTTAAAAAAATATTTTCAGAAAATTACTCAAGACTTAAAATGATGGGTGAATTTAACTATGTCCTTCCAAGGCAGGGTTAGTATTATAAAGATGAATGTTTTCCCTAGAATTTTCTTTCATGTTAACATGCTTAATATATTTCTATTTCTTAATTGGTTCTCTAAACCTCATTCATTAATCAATAATGTTCTTTGGTTAAATAGTATACCTAGAATAGCTTTACAAAAACTTATGCTACCTAAATCTTAGGAGGCCAAAAAGTTCCTAACCTGTTATTCTGTAATATGGCTTCTCATATACACAAACATTTAAAGTGGTTCTCTACTGATGCACAGCCTTCTTTACATGTCCCTACATGGGTTTTATTGGAAAGAGATTTAATTAACAAATATAATATTTCCCCAGAGGCCATTTTATATAGCTCATTAAAAAACATCCCAAAAGCTCTTAAGGATATGGTTGTAAGTACGTATTTAAAAATTTATAATCAGATTTTATATATTTTTTATATTAATATATCCCAGAGTATATTTCAACCTATTTTACAAAATCCGCATTTTTGTTTAAATAGGGACATTTTCTCTCCCAATTTTCTGCCCAATGATTGTAATATATGTATAAAAACCTTATTAGATAAAAGTGAATTTCGTTCCTTTTTCTATATATCGAAAAAAACTTAGGTGGACCAAGAAATACATCTTAAATTTCCATCTGTTAAAAATTATTCTAAAATTCCATTATGGCAGTTCTTTGTCTCTCAAACACGAAGTAACTATTTTGTCAGATTGGGTGGGATTGGTTAAACAGCCTCATCCGATTTCAGGTATTTACATTTACTTGTTAAGTTTAAAATGTGATAATAAACCTATTCAATGTCAGTTTTGGGACAAACACTTCTCATCCCACCCAGTAGGTTGGGTACGTTTATGGAATAATATTTACAGGCTAATACCTTTGGGGAGCTTAAGACTTATTCGATACAAAATCCTACATAATGCATATTTAACCTTCCTGAGACTGCATAAAATGGGTCTGAAATAAATGAACATTTCATTATACATGTGGGAAAGCAGTAGGTTCTTTAGACCATATGTTATGGTTGTGTCAGGATATCTGAAAGCTCTGGCAGGAGATAAAGTTTAGGGTTTTGGTTAAAACAATCCATTACTTATGATTTTAACCTCCAAACATGTATTTTGGGAATTTTTCAGCTAAAATGGCAGTATAGCCTAGAGTTTAGAGTAATGAGCTGTGAATGAGCTTGGTACATCCAGCAGACCAGACCTGGGTTTGATTCTCACAACCTTCACTTGCATACTGTGTGACTCATAGCAAGTCACTTAACCACCCAGTGCTCCCAGATCACCCCTGAAAACAGGCACTTGTGCCTAATGGGCCATACCAGGTTACCAAAGACTAAAATAAAATAAATTGCCATTTGTGGATGAATCTATTCTAGCCCTAATTGGGTCCACAACCTCACAGTTGATTGTTAAATACTGGATGGAATAGTCCCTGCCCACTTTCAAAGAATGGATCATTCTGTTAAGATACAACTGATCACTGATTTATATTATTTTTTATTTCTATAATAACTAAGTTTCCTTTTTAAAACAATGGCAGAAACTATTAGGGCTTTTGGATACATTATGATGCTCGAAAATTAATGATTCCTTTTTTCTCAATCACAAACTCTTTAGGTTATTATTTTTATTTTGTCTGATAATATTGTATAACCATGACTTATTTATTACACATTAGTTATCCACTGTTTATTGAATTTTACTATACTTTCAAGTGGAAAGGTAGCTCTTCCTTTTTTTTCTGTACCACGTGGTTAATTAATCAAACGCTTAATCTGTTTTTATAGAACGTTAGCTAAAATTATTTTGTGGATGTACTGCTCCTGGGGGAGTTGATAGAGGGAGGGAGTAGTTATAGGGATGACATGAATAAGTCATTGTAGTTGTTTATTATTTAGTTTTTCAATATTTAATTGTTTTCTGATTTGATTTTGTGTAAAACAGTCAAAATTTTCAATAAAGAATACAAACATATGAAATTAGCCAGCAGAAGAAGGCTATTTGGCCTATCGAGTCTGCTCAATTATGCTGCTAGCAACCCTATTCTGCAGCTGCCCCCTTCCCCTTCACCCCTCCCTTTATCCTCCCTTTTGCCCTGTCCTAGTTCCTTTTGAAGCAGAAGAAAAACAGATTTAAAAAATAAATAGGTAGGTAAAAAAAGCATACTTTATGCCAGTGTTAAAAATGCTCAAGATAAAACTTGCAGAAAAATACATAGCAGTCTCAGCTGGACAGTGTCACTCAGTCATTTATATTGTGAGGGAGTTAGACAGAGAAAGCTTCTCACTAGTGCGGGCTGGAATCTGAAAATTCTGATTACATGAACATTTTGCAGAATTGCCATATTGTGTGAAATGTTCTGAAATTCCTACGCTGACAGAATCTGAATCCATATGAATGTGTTCCAAAAATTTCCATTCCATTCTGCAAAACTTCCTGGCTGCATTGAAATGTGGAATGATAATTCTGCAGAACACTGTTTGCGGTTCAATAAATCAGTCCTCAATACAAGCATGAATTCTGTAGTTCTATAGATAACAGTGTGATCTGTTCTGCAGAGACTGCAATTTAATACAATCTGCAATACATATATTCATTCAAATGTTCTAATTTGGCATTTTGCAAATGTTTCTAAAATGCATTCTGTACTAATTTCACAGAAGCAAAATTCTGATATTTGTGTTAATTCCATAAGAGGAATTTTCTTTTCACACAGCACTAATTTACACAGTACAGTTTGCAGAAAAGGGCACAGCAAAAACTGTGCTGCATGCAACTCAGTACGTTATATTGAAGCAGTGCTACTCACAAACATTTTCAGAATGAGGCACAGGAACTAGAGTACAGCTGCACTGCTCAATACTCAGCCTGCTATACTGTATTTGGATGGCACCACTTAAAAAAAAAATCAAGCTATAAAAGTTTCAGAAACTGGCTTAGCAACTACAATTGTTCTGCATGCAAATCAGTTCATTGTATGTTGCAATGAGACTCATGAAAAGATTCATGTTATAAAACCAATGGAACTGCAGAGGGTGTCATTAAGACTAATATATGGTGGCAGTGTCAGTTCCTTTCCCACAAAAAAAAGTTACACAAGGCACTGCTGCTACAGCTGCACTGTGCCCCACACAACCCATTATATGGCAGCTGTGAAATGCAAAAAATATTGACACTGCAACATTTTATGAAATTGACACACACAGCAGCCAGAACCATGCCACCCACCAGTCAGTCCACTATAAGATAAGGGTGTTACTCACAAAATGTTGCTCACAAAAACTTTCAGAAAAAAGAACCACAGCTATAACTGTACTCTGTTCCATTCAGACAGCTACAGGTAAGCTCCTGGCAAGGTACAGATCCTGATAAGCAGGCATTCATCTTGGAATGCCAGCAGTGTGGGCCCACTTACTGCCTGAGCTTACACTGTTAGAGCAAGTTGTGGCAGACATAATTAGCCAGGCAACAGTGGATGCTGTGGAGGAAGGACTTGAGGTGGGTGCCCGCAGTCCTACACACATGGTACAGTGTGCACTACAGAGGCATTGCCTCTGACATCCCCTGTACTCCTGCAGCAGTCCTGCCTGTGGTGTTGTTGGGAGGAGGATTACATGACCTTAGTGACCAAAGTCATCATGGCTGACCCTTTGAACATTGTCAACCTGGGAAGTACACCACCAACCTGTGATGGTAAAAAAACCTGACAGAGCAGTCACTGACTGCCTCAGTCAGTGTGCCAATAACTAGCCATATTATTTCTCCCTACAGATGTGACTGATAGCAGCACAGGAAGCAACTAGCAGAGGAAAAGGAGGGCAACAGCATTGTGTGGAGGGGTCAGCCAGCCAGATCAAAGGGATCACTGTCCCCATGAAGAGCACACACCATTTAGTGGAGCCACAACCCCAGAGCTCTGTGCATCCTCCATGATGGGGGAGGACATAGACATGGACAGACAGGGTCATGCACCTTATACACCCAGTGCACCTCTGACTGGTACTGTCACAAGCACTGATGCCCCCAACTCAGCATGTGACATCCAGCTGGGTAGCACCCACTGGTGGGGGAACCATCAACTTTGGCATAGAACCAGGTAACCAGTGTCCCTGGTCCTTGCAGGGGGGATGAAGGTCCATCAGACAACACTGGCCCTTACAGGAGGGGCAGTGCTGCTGCATATCTACTTGATAGTTACGTTCCCAAGGTTGGGAGGCTGGTGCAGGACAGGCTAGAGGCCAACAGGGAAAACAATGCCCAACTTCATGCCTTGACAGTGGAGGCTCAGGGGTTCAGCATGGAGTTCTGGAGGATTGGCAACCTGCTCAATGGCATGGTAGGGCACCTCACCACAAAGGCCAGTAGATGTGGCAGATAGATTGCCTTTTCACTGATACCCCATTCAAGCCAATGCCTCATGTTGCCTTAGAACCTTGAAGCACTGGGTGACATTCCTAACCCTCATATAGGCCCTTCATCCTTGGCCCACCTACCACCACCAACAACCAGAACTGGACCAGCATGGCAAGGACAGTGTGTCCCTCTCCCTGGTAGGGGCGCAAAGCAGCTGCCAAGTAGTGCCACACATGGTCCTCTACCCAGTGACAGAGTAACCATGCCCATCAGGCCCCCTAGCACGAACTCACTCGCAAGTGTATAAAGGACACATGGGTACTCAGCACTGACACTCAGCACTGTGCACTGTTATTCCTAGGCATGCACTATCACCCTACCTCCCACAAGCCCTGTCTGGAACATGCCATGCACCAGCCCTTGCTGAGCCCCCCCACCCAATTTTGTTTCTGGACACATGCCCACATCTGGCTTCTTGCCATCCTCCTCCTAGGTCTGTGGGTTCTCATCCACAGGTAGGTCCCATGGTAATGGAAATCTCTTCCTAGTAGTGATATTGTGTAGTTCGAAGCACACGATGAAGACACAGCACACCCACCCTGGTGCAAACAACATTGTGCCACTTGTCTTGTCTGGGCACCTGAACCACATCTTTAGTTGTTTACAAGTATGCTCCACCACATTCCATGGCTTCCTCTGGAACTTGTTGTACCCATGTTCAGCTCTCCCTGCTTGGTCTGGAAATGGTGTCATCAGGTAAGGCCTAAGGGAGGACCCACTGTCAGCTGTATGGGATACACAAAAGAAGCATGTTACTACAGGCAGCTGGACAACATGACATGCCCAGCACACACTTGACCTGTATGACACATACCTAGCAGCCACCCTGATCTGCCACCATTAGCAGTAAGTACTATTCTCAGCCGCAACTTCTGAAATATGAAGGTGTCATGCATGGAGGTGGAGTCCTTGAAACTGACATTCATGACAATGGCCTCTGCTTCCACCGCTACCTAGATATTTATTCTGTGGAATCCTTTCCTGTTCCTGTAGTCCTCCTTACTGACATGGGGTGTCAAGATTGGAACATGTGTATAGTCTATGGCCCCATGGATCTTTAGGAACCAATAATGTTTTTTAGAAATCGTTCTGCATCTCCTGTATTCCCTTCCAGTCAGTGGGGAATTGGATGTGTTCATCCACATGTGCTAACAGCTCAGTAGTCACCTGCCATAGGTTACGGGATACTTAGGACTTGCTCACCCATATCATGCCATCTGTAACATACTGGAAAGAGCCGGTGGAAGAGTAAGCAAGGGCACACATCACCTTGGTCTCCACAAACATGGCCCTGGACCTCTGGGTGGAGGGCTGTATACTATCCCCAATCAGGTCACACAGCTTGACAATGTTAGTAAGGATGAGGTAGTACCATGCAAAGCAGTGGTCATCATATGTGTCCCAGAGTCAATCAATCAATCAATCAATCAATCAAAATCGTTATTTATCCAGGCGGACACCATTGAGCAATGCTCATTTGCAAGATGGACCTGTTCATAACAAAATCACAGTACAATAACATAATAAATCACAAGACAATAACATACAATTATATACATTGTAATTATATACAGTACAATATCTTTATATACACCAAACCAAGGTATGAATGGTAAACCATCCTAGGTAGCCAGCAATGATGAACAGAAGAGCCTTTACAACAGATAGGCTCTCCTATTGAATATGGACAGCATATTCACAGAAATAACAAGGAAGAATAGATAAGTACAGGAATCAAATTTGGTGGGTAGCAGACAAATGTGATGCATACCACACCTGGACCATACCTTGGCAACAACTACAAAGGTCAGAAAAGAGAGTACCAAGGGGTCTATAAGGAAGGAGGAAGACAGAGAAGTAACAGAGATCAGAGGGAAAGTATTTTTTTTTTTATTTTAGTCTTTGGTAACTGGGTAAGGCCCACTGGGCACAAGTGCCTATTTTCAGGGATGACCAGGGAGCACTGGATGGTTAAGTGACTTGCTCAGAGTCACACAGTATGCAAGTGGAGGTTGTAAGAATCAAACTCAGGTCTGGTCTGCTGGATGTACCAATCTCGTTCACACCTCATTCCTCTAACCTCTAGGCTATACTGCCAGCCCAAGCAGAACGGGTAGGGTGAAGATGATGTAAGCCAAGAGGCCATGGCAAAGTAAGGGGAGACAGGTGGGATTGGAGATTGGAGGATGTCTGAGTGGAGAGGTGCGCTAGCAATGTGGGAAGCAGTTGCAGGATTCCTTCATAGAATGGGCATAAAGCGTCTTGAAATTACTCAGGCTAGCATAATTGTTTGCATTTTATTCCACAGGGAGGACAGCGCAAAGCTTATAGCCACTCTACAGAAGTGGGATTTGACCTTAGGTATATGCAGGAAAATCAAAGTGTAGCTTCTTAGTGCATAAGTACCTATCACGGTCAGTGGAAGACAGTCAGAAATGTATTGGGGAAGTTTTATGATAACAGCTCTGAATGTCCATAATGCAGCATTTCTGTTTCTCCTGTACTGAAGGGAAGTCCATCCCACTGCTGTGTGCAAGGAGCAATGGTGTGTGGAAAGGGGAAGGCCAGTTATGAACCTGAGTACTCTGTGATACAGTGTATCTCATTTAGCCAGAGAAGAGGTGGAACAATGGTTATAGAGTAGGTCCATGTAGTCTATCAATGAGAGAAATGTTGATTGTACGAGCTGCATCTTGGCATCTCTAATGAGAAAGTGCTTAATTCTGAAGAAAAGACCTAACCTCTGTCTTAGTTTCTTCAGTAAGTCTTCAATATGTTCAGAGAAGGAGAGTCTGTGGTCAAGCCACACTCCCAGATATTTAAATTTAGAGATAGATTCTAGGTTTTTGCCTAGTGTTGTGGTAATCTGTGGAATAGCTCCTACACTATCAGGGTTCACCGCATGGATAAAGGGGGAAAAGAGCATTGCTTTTGTTTTCTTGGCATTAAGCAGGAGTTTTTTGCTTAGGAGTTGGTTCTGCAGCAGTTTAAATTCGGCTTGGAGGTCTCCACAAGCAGCCTCCTGCATTGGGTGGCTTAGATAGAGTACCATGTCATCTGCGAACAAGTGGATATTGACCTTATTAATGCTGTCATCAATGTTATTAACATAAACAGCAAACAAAAGGGGGCCAAGGATGAAGCCCTGAGGCACACCTCTTAGTACTGGTTTAAGAGGTGAAAGTTCACCTTCTGCCTTAGTTTGCTGCAGCCAGCCTGCTAGGTAATCAGCAAACCAACACATTGATAATGGGTCCAAACCTATACTACACAGAGAGGAAAGAAGCAGGCTATGATCAACAGTATTAAAGGCCTTACCTAGGTCCAGAAACACTTCACAGATGAAGTTTCTATTATCAAGGTCATGAAGCCAATCATTCATCACTTTTGCAAGGGCTGATATGGTGCTATGTTTTGCTCTGAAGCCTGACTGCACAGGGTTTAACAAATTCCTAATTTCTAGGTATGTCCTAAGCTGCCTACTCACTACTTTTTCCAATGATTTAGACAGAATGGGAAGAAGAGAAATCAGCCTATAATTGTTAAGGTCACAAGAATCCCCTTATTTGAGCAAAGGAATGACATTGGCTACTTTCCATGAAGGGGGAGGATCCCCTGAGATAATGATAGGTTGAAGAGATCAGTAATTGGCACTGCCAACACATGATGCGCAATCTTTAGAAAGTACACTATACAGAGGAATGTGTCCTCTGGCAAGGTGTGGCATACATGCACAAGGCACACAGATCCTGAAAATGTGAGGCTTTGGGCCCATGCAGTCATCCTCCTTAGCAGCATCCACACCCCACAGCATAACATGCATCAGCAGTGAAAGACACATCCTTAGTGTTTGTGGTCTGTGGACAGTATTTCTTTTGTGATGTCCCTCCATGCCAGCTCCATTCCATGCACTGCTGGACCACTATCAATAGGGTATATATCCCTGTAAGGACCTGAGCATTCCACAGGTAGCACCAAGCATGCCAGGGAATTACCATGTGCCTTGTGCATGTGTGCCACACCTTGCCTGAGGACATATTCCTCTGTATAGTGGATAGACTGGATGGCTGAACAAAGGGCATGGCAGATGCACCCCCTATGCCCTTTGCCTGGATGTCACATCTGTGTACATTACCCATGTATGGCTCTGTACATGACCCTGATACATGTCTAGTGTGTCATTTCAGCTATTCCAGGGACACCCGAGAGCCTCTTCTTCCTCAGCGATCTGCTTCCAAGTGTGCCATGGACCACGAGACAGAGAGTGCTCACCATGGCCAAATGGCTATCACGTGGCCTTGTATGGGTGAATGAGTCATATGGCACAGGGTCATTATGACGCATGCAAAATAGCGCAGTTAAAAATGCCATAGCCAAACAGCGCTGAACACAAACAGAGTTGGGCAAAAAAATGACCTGTTGGAAACAGTGTGCCCATTGGCAACAATGTGACTTTATGTTTTTTGGGGAGAGCTTTGTCCCCTGCACCCCCCGTATGAGGGGGCTTCACCTCCCACACACTCTGAAACTTAAATAACTAACTCTGGGGGGGCTTTGAGGATGGGGAGAAACTCGGAGGTAGGAATTTTATTTTTAAATACACCAAAAAAATTAGTAGCAGGAGAGACTTGGGGGGGATTGAATCATGGTCCAAGAGCTCCCAATTACACCATGTGCTGGTACCCAGTCCACTCCACCACGAGAGTGGCTCAAACAGGTCCCCAGCACATGGCTACTTAACAGCTCCTGAAATGCATGCAGAGGGACAGGGTAGCGGTATTTCCATGTCACTGTCATACCCGTCACTCTACATGCTCACTTGCACACTTGTTCCCACACTATTCCAAGCGCAACATATTGACCCAGTACCTTACTACATCAATGAACATGGGACACCATTATTCATCACGAAGCCCACCGTGGTGAGTACTACACAGACTGTGGCAACTGTATGAAGGAGTGGTAGGTGCATGGTGGAGTGATGAGTGCATGAAAGATGGTGAAGTGGTGGGTACATATAGGATGAGGGAGTGGTGGGTACATGGAGATGGGAAAATATTAGTGCATGGGGGATTGGTAAGTACATGGAAGATGAAGGAGTAGTGGGCACATACATGGCACCTGCCTGTGTTACTCTTTACTGCCGATCTTCCCCCCACAGGATATGTGTGGGCTGCTCACTGTCCTATCCTCATCCAGGAAGGTCCAGAGGAGGTGGACATTGACCCCAAAACACCCAGGAGCCCCCTGACAGTGGGAGAATGGATGGCCTTGCTGATATTTTATGGTGGGTGTTGACAAGGATCACCACAAAGGAGTGAGCAGTACACCACACAGGAGTGTGGGTGTGGCCTTACTCTTTTAACAAAGACTAAAATAAAAAATAAAAAATGAAATCATTGGCTAGTTTGCACTGGCATATACTGTAGTAGCCGAAGATTTACAGATCCTTGTCATGCCTCTGTGGGCAACATGCTGAGGCATGGATTGCCCAGTTATTTAGTGCCCCATGTGGCTATTCCCATGCCATGGCAAACATGACTGCCATTGGTGGTCACATTCATTTTTGTTATTGGTTTTTAGTTCTCTTTCCCTCCTGCCTGTACTGCTTTAGCAGTATCATAAGTAAATGTTTGGAACTGCCAGCCCCTGTCCTTTCTTCATTCCTCTCGGGGGGGTTGTGTAACTGTGCATACAGCTCTGCAGCATAGTGCCTTGTGTGTTCCACAGGCATTCATAGTGATCCACACTGTTGCACATACACATTGTAGGGACACATTCAAGGACACATCTCCCTTCACCCGGGGTCTACAGATAGTGTTCAGTTGTGCATCTGGCCCTTGTGCATAGTGCACATTGCTGTTGTGCATGAGGCACACATTCAAATGCACTTCAGGTGGTGCATACGGCACTGTGTACCTTTGTTAAGTGCCACTTAATGGCCATGGTGCCTTAGTGCATAAAGCCCTTTCTGAGCTCTTCCTCTTTAAAACCAGCTCCTGTTCTGCATAGGGCTTTTTCTGATTTTCTCCTCTTTAAAACCAGCCAGAGAACAGGCAGAGCACCAGGAGGAAGGAACTGCTGGTATAACTAAACTTCTCTACTGGGACTATATTGCCCTCCTTCCCTCCTCTAAACCCCCACCCCCAAAGGCAGTTCTACTTTTATAGGCACAGGATTTGACTAACAACAGGAACTTCCTGTTTGGAAGCAGGAAGTGAGTGATCACGCAGCCACCAAAGACTCACCATCCTAGAAGGGCAAGAGTAGCTCTCCATCCCCCCCTCTAGCTGCTGGAGGTCTGACTCTGAGCAAGTAAGGAGACTACTGAGAAGTATAGGAACTTCTTGTTTCAGAACAGGAAGATCAGGAACTAAATGGGCACAGAGGCAGTAAGTAAGTAGGGAGAGAAAAAAAAAGAAATAAACAAACAGAGGAAAGAGTAAGTATTCCAAACAACAGTTAGGGGGCCAGAAATAAGACATTATGGGAGTGATGTAGTGCAGTGACTGTGGAGCAGCAGTCTTCCAGGAGACATTCTGGACGATGCAGTGTTGTCCCATCTGCAGGCACCTCTCTGGGCTGAGGGAGGATGTTGCTGATCTCCAGGCTGAGTTGGCCAGGATTTGTGGGACCTCCTCTCCCACTCAGGGATCACCAGGGTCACTGCTGTTGCCTCAGAGGTTGCCAAGAGAGAGGAGTGATTGGACCTCAGTGGGCTGAGGGAAGGTTATGGTAGTGGAACAGAGGTGCATCCCTCCAGTTGAACCTCTCCACAAAGTCTATGCCATTCTGGAAAAGTGTGGTTCCTCCATGGAGGCACCAACAGTGGAGACCAAGGAGGATGCTGGGAACCTCCAGAAAGAAGACCTACAGGAGGGTGGCATGGGACCCCACAGGGGAAGGAAACAACTCCTGGTGGGGGACTCCATTGTTAGGAAGCTAGAAGTGGGGAAAGAAGGGTAGAGGGAGGTAAGGTGCCTGCCTGGCACCATGACTTGGAGGGACAGTGAGTAAATCCTCAGAATTGCAGGAGCAGCTGCACAGGGGAGGGAGCTGGATGTCATTGTCCACCTAGGAACAAATGACCTGGCTAAGAAAGGGCTAAAAACAGTGCAAGAAGCATTTGTGGAAATGGTGAGGGGCCTTAGACAATAGCACGCATGGTAACCTTCTCTGAGGTGCTGCCTGTCTATGGCATGGGTGAGGCTAGGGTGCTATACACCATGGGATTCAATCAGTGGTTGAAAAACTGGTGTAGAGCTCAGGGATTTGGCTTCATTAGGGACTGGGGGTCCACCTGGAGGGATACAGGCCTATACTGGCATGATGGTCTGTATCTGTCCAGGAGGGGAACCAGGATCCTAGTGATAAGTTTAAATGCTTCATTGGCAAGCATTTAAACTAGCCAAGGGAGACACTGGAGATGAGCGAGGATATCCTAGCCCCCAAAAATCAAAGTAAGGTAGACACCAACATAGAGATGTTGATAGGGAGAAGCTGGGGTAAATGGAGAAAGTGACAAATGCAATAAGGACAGGGATGGGGCAAAAGGGTAAGTCCATCAAGAAATGGAGGGTAATGAGTACCAATGCCTGCAGTCTGGGAAACAAGCTCCCTGAACTCGTGGCCTTGATGAAAGAGGGATGCCTGGATATCATAGCAGTCACAGAAACATGGTACACAGAGAACCATGACTGGGATGTTAACATACCAGGGTACACAACATACAGGAGAGACAGAGAGGGGAGATGAGGGGGCGGAGTAGCTCTCTATGTAAGAGAAGGGATAAAAGCAATTGAACAAAAGAGTAATCAGGGAGGAGAGGAGGCACTGTGGGTCACCTTAGAGACTGGAAATGGCACCACAGTCAGCACAGTGGTTGTATACAGACCCCCATGTCAGGGGCAGGGAATGGACAGGGACATGATAGAAGGCATACTTAGGATGGCAGAGAATGGGGAGATACTGTTGATGGGGACCTTTATATGCCAGATATTAACTGGAGCACCTTTGCTGCAGCCACATCCAAAAGCAGGGTCATTCTTGATGCCCTTCAGGTGGCATGCCTCAGACAGCTAGATTTGGAACCTACTCATGAGGGAGCAATCTTAGACCTGGTACTCTCAAATGGGGACAGTGAGAGGATCTCAGATCTAGAAGTGGGTAGCCATTTGGGAACAAGTGACCAACAAACAGCGTGATTCACGATAAACTCAACTATAGAGTCAAGCCATACAAAAGTGAGGGTTCTGGACTTCAGGAGGGCTGACTTTGGCAAGATGGGAGAGAACTTAGAAAAGCAGTAGCAAACAGGCTAGAAGGAGTAGTGGAGCAACAATGGGGACATATCAAAACTTCCATCACAGAGGCAACAAGCCTTTGTGTGAAGCAAATAAACAAATTAAAATGAAAGAAAAAGCCACTATGGTTTTTAAAAGAGGTGGCGGTGAAGGTTAGGGAGAAAAAGATAGCATTTAGGAAGTATAAGGAAACACAGAAGGAGCAGGACAGAGAACTGTACCAGTTAAGGCAGAAGGAAGCAGGGAGGATAGTCAGAATAGCAAAGGCCCAAACTGAGGAAAAGATAGCCAACTCGGTTAAGAAGGGGGATAAAAACTTTTATAGGTTTATCAGGGAGTGTAGAAAGACAAAGGGAGGAATAGTGAGGCTGAATAGAATGGACAGTGGGTGGGCAGAGAGGGACTGTGAAAAAGCAGGGATATTGAATGAATACTTTTGTTCAGTATTCACAAAAGAGGAGGTGGGGGGTGCCTAATCCAATTAACAGAAGCACTCTGGAGAGGGGGTTGATCCCAGTCCTTTCACAGAAGAAAGGGTACTGAAAGAACTTCTAAAACTGAAGGTGGACAAATCAATGGGGCCAGATGGAATTCACCCCAGATTTCTAAAATAATTAAGCAGAGAACTAGTGACACCACTGACTACCCTTTTTTTAACAAATCATGGGAGGATGGTGTGGTACCTGAGGACTGAAGTAAGGCAGATGTGATTCCCCTTCACAAAAGTGGGACCAAGACAGAGGCAGGAAACTAAAGACCTGTCAGTTTGATCTCTGTGGTAGGGAAAGTGATGGAATCACTTCTGAAGGAAATAATTGTTGAGTACCTAGAGGCCAGTGGGACACAGGACCCAATGCAGCATGGGTTCACAGCAGGAAGGTCATGTCAGATGAATCTAATTGATTTCTTTGACTGGGTGACCAAAATAGTAGACCAGGGAGAGGCTGTGGACATGGCCTAGCTAGACTTTAGCAAGGCATTTGACACAGTCCCACACAAAATTAATAGTCAAATTAACCAGCCTGGGAGTGGGTCCCAGGGTGGTAGCCTGGGTAAAACATTGGCTGGACAACAGGACACAGAAGGTAATTGTAAATGGAGTTCACTCTGAAGAAAGAGGGGTTACTAGTGGGGTACCACAGGGTTCAGTACTGGGTCCAGTCCTTTTCAATGTCTTTATAAGTGACATTGCAGAGGGACTGAAAGGAAAAGTATGCCTCTTTGCAGATTACATAAAGATCTGCAACAGGGTTGATACACAAGGAGGCGTGGAAAGGATGAGAAGGGACTTGGCAAGGTTGGAGGAATGGTCATAAGTATGGCAGCTTGGATTCAATGCAAAGTGCAAAATAATGCACCTGGGAAACAAAAACCCAGGGGAAGATTACACAACGGGGGGAGTAGTAACAACAGAAAAATGGAAAGGGACCGGGAGTAATCATATCAGATGACCTTGAGGTTGGCAAGCAATGTGAGAAGGTGGTGGGGAGGGCTGGGGATACTAGGATGTATAGAGAGGCATCACCAGCAGAAAACAAGAAGTTGTTATCCCCCTGTACAGACAATTGGTGAGACCCCATCTGGAGTACTGCGTCCAGTTCTGGAGACCCTATCTCCGCAAGGACATAGACAGGATGGAGGCAGTTCAGAGGAGGGCAACTGAAATGGTGCAGGGTCTGCAAGAGAAGCCATACAAGGAGAGACTAAAGGAGCTTAATATGTATACCCTTGAGGAAAGGAAGGAGAGGGGGGTCATGATAGAAACACTTAAGTACCTCAGTGGAATCAACAAAGTCCAAGAGGGTAGCATCTTTCAGAAAAAGAGATGTGGAAGAACAAGGGGATACAATCTAAAGATAGAGGGGGGACGGCTCAGGGGCAATGTGAGGAAGTATTTTTTTCACAGAGAGGGTGGTGGAAGCATGGAACAGCCTTCCTGAGGAGATTGTGGGGTCTAAATCTGTGGGAGAATTCAAGAATGCATGGGACAGACATATGGCAATTGTTGTGGGGAGTAGGAAGAAATAGGCTGTTGGTAAATAGGATCTGCAGCTTATCCTTTAGGTAGGGAAATGGGCAGACTAGGTGGGCCAAGTGTCCTTATCTGCCTTCAAATTCTATGTTTCTATGTATGTAGTCCCAACTGTGAGATTATAGCTGCTCCAACTAGTGACATCGTTAGTTGCTGGCCTCTAAAGCTGATACCACTTCTTGCATTTGCTACTACATTGATGAAAATGGATCATCTCCTTAATGTGTTTAGTTTCCTGCTGTGTATCTGCCCAAGTAGTAGACTCAGCACCAGGAGCCACAGGAGGAAACAGTGGTGTTCCTGGTTGGGCTGTTTGTAATATGGCACTGGGGTCTAAATACAGAACTGCTTTTAAAGGCCTGGGGGAAAGAAAACCAAAATAGAGAAACCCAAAAAGAGAGCAGAGAGTAAGCAAATACTAACTGTGTGAATGTTCCAACGCATTCCTTTCCTGTTAAACCTATTTTATGGACTGATATTAGTGTTAGTGGTTTTGACAGTGTTGTCTGGTCTTGTTTTTTTATTACCCCTGAAGCCCTCCCTTCTGAATGGCATCAAATTCTACAGATTACATTACAGAAAGAGAGCTTGGATATCTAGAATCATTGCTACAAAGTTTTGAACCAGTGGCCAACATCTGCATGTTGACATGAAACTGAAGCCAGCCAGTAACAGCCTTATGCATCGCAGGTCAAATTTTAACTAAGTGTTGGAGTTAGCGGTTTGTGTACTGTTCAAATTGTAAATGCATGTATACTATAAATAATGCATAACAATATGAATTATGCAAATATGTATTATATTTTCGATTAAGCTACCCCAAATCTCAATTTTGCAATGTACATACACTCAAGCTTTACATGTGATCTACCATCATGGACTGTGAACTGAAAAAAGAATTAGCAAATCAGTGTCTCAGCAGCTTTCAGTTACTTGGCAGGTATGTGGCTTCATGTTTTTACCCAATGGATGGAAGCTGCTTACTAAAGCAGAAATTGGATAAGGTCCAGATCAGAGCTTAAGAGTCTTGAGTCGCTTGGAGCATGAGGAGTTGTAATTTAGCTTTCAAGGCAGAAAAGCCACTTTTTTGATGTGAAGGGCATTGTGTACATGTGTATGAAAAACTAATAACCTGGAGTATTGAACCATAGCAAAAACAGAATGTGAGTCTAAACTGGAACAAATGTGATTATTGCAGGGAGACAAGGATATCAACAGTGGTTCTTACTTTTCCTTAATAATTGGTAGTGGTGGTAGGGGGATTATATGAGGACTGTTTTTAAATGATACTGCTTTAGTAATGGATTATTATGTATAAAAATGTGGTGTTTTTCAATATCCCTTCCAACAGTTTCTTACTGGAGGACTGCAGATACACTTTTGTCCAGAGTTAGTTTTCACAAAACCCAAACTGCTTTTCCATGGAACAACATGCTATTAATTTCCATAATAAACTTTCTTATGCTGATATTATTTCCCCTATTCAATGAGAGATACATGTGCTCACTTCCAGTCCTTTACCAGATGAACTTTAACACAGTCTTTCTGTTTTTCAAGGGAACATAAACTATGTTGTCTACATTTTTTTATTGTAGTTGTTAATTGTGGGCACGTGAGGTGTTGTTTACCACCCCTGTGTATTATTTCATGTGCTTGTTTTAAAATATTCTCAATTTTTCTGTATGTAGAGTCTCTTGTTAACATAGCATTTTTCCCCACCAAATATTAATTCATATGATTTGATTGCTAAAAGCATAGAAACATATTGGGATAATACTGATAGAGGGGCTTTTGAAGTCTTGGCCATCCTCAGTCTATCCAGATTCTGCCCACTCTCCAAGTGCTGTTTGACACCACCAAAAACACTTAGCCAAAGACAATGCTGGAAAAAGCAAAGCAGAAACTCTTGTGCTAATTTTTTGTG
Source organism: Neoceratodus forsteri (assembly GCA_016271365.2). Classification (NCBI taxonomy): domain Eukaryota; kingdom Metazoa; phylum Chordata; order Ceratodontiformes; family Ceratodontidae; genus Neoceratodus; species Neoceratodus forsteri. Next base: position 249,279,478 of record CM028130.1, on the reverse strand, counting down.
AATACTGGCAACATGTCCTCTGCTTTATGTACTGCAGTCATGGTACTGATGAGCAGCATGTTTCTTTCTGTTGTGTGACTGGCAGAGACATTGTTCTTTTGATGGCTGTGCAGTATAATCAAGTAGCACAAAACCTGCTCTGCAGTGCCAGATGTAGTGCTCTTGCCACCCTCCTGCCACTTTTCACTTACTTGGCAGCACTAGAAATCACTATCACTAGCAGTGCTAGTGTGCTGACAAGCTACTCAGTGGCATTTTTATGGTCTGCTTAGTTCCCCCACCTGCCACTCATTCAATTTTTTGGCACTGCTGTTATGTTAACAAGATGCTCAGTAGCTCTTATACTGAGCACCACCTGCTCACTGTTCTTCACTTATTGGCACTGCCGATGTGTTAACAAGCTTCATCGCTGCACTTGTACCACCTACTGGCCTCCCTGAACTGCTATACTCCTCAATTATCAGCCCAGCTGGTTTGTTAACAACCCACTCATCTGCTCTCGTATTGCTCCTTGCTGTTTGATGAAACTTGGTTCTCACCCAATGCCCCCAAATACCAGCAGTGTTGGTTCATTTCTATTTGTTGCTCAGCAGCAGTTGGCTCACTCCTGACCATGTGATGCTTCTGTTTTGTCACCAGGGGTGCAAGAAATTATCAATTGAAGTGGCCACATTTTCTGGCAGGCCAAAATATTTTCTGGTTGACACATAGCAATCACTGAATTCTGCTACTGCTGCCGAGAGGCCCAGTAGGAGCAACTTTTAAGACTACTGTAGGAGCAAGCAGCATTGTTTGAGAATGGCCTTAGTGCCTTGGAGCAGTAGCAGCATCAAGAAAAAGAAAAGAATGGCTACAACAGCAGGATTTGAGCAACATCAGAGAGTTGAGCTTCAAAAACATTGGAGAAACATCTGTCTTGGGCAAGGGGGTAACTCTACCCAGAACCTGCTTCCCTCCACTCCATCAACAAGGCCAGCATCTCTGGGTGTCCCAGAGATGCTGACCCTGTTCATTGCTCCTTATCACAGAAGCAGTGAATACAGAAGAGATTGTCATGCAGTCTGCAGTATAGGATTGGTGCTGAGAAGAGGGCTGCCAGCCCCAAACACTCAAGAGAGTCATAGAATCCAGCATTCAAAGGCAAACACGTAAAGATTCACTAAGGCTCATGGAATATTTAGAAGCTAATGCTCATTTATTGACTCCAGTGAAAAATCCACAGCTCGAGCTGTTACCAAAACCCCAGTGCTTTGGCTACACACAGCCTTCATCAGCAAGTCCCCTGAAAAAGGCTTTATCATGTATATAGCTGAAATGTTGAAGTTTTGGAAACAGCTTGAGCTGCAGATTTTGCACTGGATTCAATAAGTGAGCATCAGCTTCTAAATATTCTGTGAGCCTTAATGAATCTATGTGCGTTTGCTTCTGAGTGCTGGATTCTATGGGCTCTGTTTATTACACAATTTGAATTGGCTGTCTCCTAGTTCTAGGTGTAACTTAAACAGTCTATATCTTATTTTTAAAAATGGCTAATAACCAAACTCCCACATATCTTTCTGAGAAGCTAATTGTCACTGTGCATAAATATAGCCTTAGGGATGTGCTGTATTGCAATTTTTCTCTACTTAAATTTGACACTCGTTATTGGAAAGAGTGTTTCACCTATAGCAACCTTCTTACTTGGAAGTTTAATCCCACAATTTATAAATTACTCCACTGTACGCTGTTTCAGATCTGGTTTAAAGAAAACGTTGTTACAGGATCAATCTATTGTAATTGTTTTGCTAACTAAATGTTGTACTGCTTGCATTGTTTTAATGTTGGTACTAGTGTTTGTATGTTTATAATTATGACTTTGGACAATCTGCAAATGAGACTAGCTTCTCATAGAACTTATTCTCTATACTTGCAACTTTTAAATAAAAATACAAAACTAGAAACCCTCTCCTGCCTCCAATCTTCCTTCCACAATATCATGGAGGTTAGAAATACCATATGTCAACTTTTTATGGGTCCTAATCATTTTGGATCATGCTTAATCATTTAATTGTATTTGTAATTCATTTTTTGGGGTCTCAGACAATTTGCCCTAAGACTAATGGTAGTACTGTCTTCTACTACAGAGGATTTATTATCCTAAAAAGGATTTTTCTCATGTGTGGAAAAATGTTTAGTAGATGCTTGCAACTAATATATTTACTCAAAATAAGGATGGTCAACACGGAATGTCAATTCAAAATCCTATAGTTTTGAGTCTAACAAGCCTCTACCAAGTTTGAGGACAGTTACTACAAGAAGCACTCTATGTGTTAACTTATTCCCTTAGAGCTCTTTCCTTCTGGCCCTAGTTAGAGATGGAGTGCCTACTTGTTTGTATTCTGTGTTTCCTAGCTTGGCACTTAAGGCTCATACACGAATGTTCATGGATCCACCTCACCACCAGGCAGATACCAACAGAGAAACACCCAGACAGAGTTGGGGAGCCTGGAAGTCCCAGGGGTGATTACTGTATTCAGCTCACCATCCCAGAAATTATCCTGGGCTTAGATCTTACATGATCAGCTCCAGGCAGATTGGTTAATTATCGTTTTGCAGGTTCACCAGTGGAAACTTTGATTCCATCTTCCAGTGTGAACAATCTATTTGTGAGTGGTCTCTCCATTAATGGTGCCCTCTAGTTGCTATTGCCCTCACTTCCCATTTTCCAAGCCCATGGTGGTTAAAAGTAAATGGTATAGGTGTGTGAAGTATACCCCTTCCCCCAACTCTGGATGAGAATGCCTCCAAATACCTATAGTCAAAAGGCAGGCAGAGTAAGGGGTTTACATGTGCAGGAGACATCTGCTGTGATTGCATTACTTATCCCATGTCTCACTGTTATTGTTAAATTTAAATGATTGGGCAACTGCAGTTAACTATCCCATTTAGATGGGCACAAGTAAATGCAGAATGAGAGATTGTTCTGAGGACAAATGAGTTTTGTTTGTCTCTGACAGGCTCTCAAGTTACTGTAAACATATTAATGTGAGTTTGTTTTCACTTTCATGGTGCTGACAATCTGTCTTCAGGCATTACTTTGAGTCCAAGCTGCTACAGATTACATGTTGAGAACTGAAGTGTTCAATTCACCTCACCCTGTCGACTGAGCCATTCTACTTAAAAACCTAGTAAAACCAAACATAGCAGACAGGAACATGCTACAAATTTTAATAAGTAGTCAGTTGAAACTTTTTAATTTTTGAAATATTTTTCTTTTTCCTTTTGTTCATTAGAAAGTTTTCTATGTGATAGTATTATGCAGGATGCAAGGAATAGTACTTTGCCTGGCAGCTGGTGTATCTAGTTCAATTCTTCCTGCTACATCATCAGCACTGTGACCTCATTGACTGTAACTTCACAGATAAGTGACCTGGTAGCTGCTGAGTGACTCTTCCTGAGCAACTGCAATAGCACAGTCAGTGAGATCACAGTACTGATGATGTAATGGGAGGAACAGAGTTAGATACGTCAGCTGGCAGACACGTTCTGTTCCGCATAGCACACCTGTCAACATCAGGTAAAAAATCTACTAATTAACCAAAGGGAAAAGAAAATGTGCATTAGATATAAATGGTAAAAATTAAGTGCAATTGGAAACTGATATTAGTTTTATGCAGTACTAGAGGTGGTTGAAAGTTGTGAATTCTGCTTTTCTCTGAACTTTTGCAAAAATTCAGAAATTTCAGGGAATTTTCTGAATTCTGCTATTGGCAAGATAAGAATCTTCTGAATGTGTTTGGCTGATTTTCACCCTGTTCTGTGATTTTTTTTAGCTAAACTGCGGAATAATACACATGAACTATGGAATAACGGTTCTGAGGAATTTTTTTCTGCAGTTTAATGAATCATTCCACAATACATGTAATTATTCTGTAATTCAGTGATCAGCTCTGCAGTATTTTTTCTCCACAGTTTAATACAATAATTTTCAATTTATAAATTTTTTTCCACCATTCTAAGTCACAATTTCTGTGAAGGTTGCTAATTAGATTTTTGCACTTTTGCGGAAGCGAAAGTCTGACTTTCGTGGAAATTCTGCCAGCAGAAGTTTTTTTTCCGCACACCTCTAGGCAGTACACTAGCTCTTTACGTCTATAACAGGGAGTTATTTGTTTTATTTTTTCACTGGCACTCAGTTGTAGTGTGACAGCATATGAGACAGCATAGATGAAATGGCTACCTTTCTGTTTTCTCATTACTCCTCTGTGCACCCCTACCCCAATCAGTATTTACCTACTAAATGTTCATTATGTTACACATCAGATAGTTTTTTTATGTTAATTTTCGTGCTAGTGCAATATCATGCCAGCCAGTTTTAAATTATCCACTTAAAATGTACAGTAGTTTGTTTGTGTGCAGCTGAAACATTATAAGTATGGGCCAGAGTTTCCTCTCGGATATGTCTCCTTGACTTTAAATGTAGTTTGTTTATTTGCAAATGTTTAAAGTTTTCAAAATAATGCTTTCATTGTGGTTGTCAATCATGTCTAAAAATGCTGGATACATTTTTGTAAGGTGTCATCATCAAAAGATGTCCTGTGATAAATTCCCCCTGCAGGAGAACAAGACACCAAAGTTACTCAGTTTGTTTATTTCCCTAGATATTGCTAGATGCCAGGTGTCCACCTATTGGACAAGAAACATAGAAACAAACCAGAAGAAGATGAAGGTCTTGTGACCTATCAAGTCTGGTCGATGTGGGGGATGCTTATGTTTTACAGGTTCAGAAGTATCCTTGTTATTTATGTATACTGTAACTCTCTACTTTCCTCCACTAGGACCTCCATCCCTTTGCGTCTCCTCAACCTTCTCTTATTATGCTTTTTAGGTCCATTTTGAACTGCACATGTTCTGAGGATTCCTTGGCTCCACTGAAGCAGGTAAGTGCTTTTTTAATTAATTTCCCTTCCACCATTTATTAAGCATATCAGTTTTACCATTAAATCTTGTTTATGAGTGATGTTATAGTCTGATAGTAGTTTTAAAGTCAGCAAAGAATGGGAGATCAAAGAAATTATGCTACCCCGTCCCTGACTATACACCTCAAACCAACACAAATATCAGACCTGCCTTCTGCTTCTCTAATCTTTTGTAGATAGCTACACCCTCACAAACTTAACAAGGTGTTTCGGAGCAAACTATGTATTTTATATCCTAATCCACTTGATCAACAATTCCTTTCATGGGCCTCTGCCTGATTCACTAATGAGTGGTCTTTCAGATGTATGGCACTTACAGTAGGTCTCTGCATTACCTTATCTGGGAAGACTGAACTCAGTCCTGGTCCCCTCACCACTACTAACCTTGCCACCTCTCTCCAATGGTTAGTTGTCAAGGACCTCAAAATGGCCCACCTAAATATTTGTATCCTTATGGCCAACTTTGCTGAACTTGAGGGTTGGGTAATGCATTATAGACCTCACATACTTGGATTAACAGAAACCTGTCTTAAGCCAAACATCCCTGCCAATGTCTGCCCCTTAGACTGCAAACAGCTTAGAATCAACCACCCAACCTCAAAAAAGAGTTGTGATATTGCTATCTACCTTAGGAGTCACTTGCATCTCTCTCATTTACCTGTGAATTCAGTTCCCATAAAGTCTTAATCTCTCTGCTAGTCTTTGGTAACGCCAATAAATTGCATATCATGTGTTTTTATAATCCCCCTAATTGTGGGTTATTTGGTTTCACTTTATTTTAAGTGTCAGTTAACTACACTGTAACTGCATTGCAATTGCAATGTAGTTGCATGTAATGAACATGTAACAACAGTGTAATTACCCTGTTGCATGTAATTAATGATTAGTTATATTGAAATGGACACTTAAAGTGTAACCAGTAAGCTAGAGTATCAGATGTCATCCATTAACTCACTTAAGTTCTAGCAAAGATAAAAATAAACTCCTCCTCTTGAGTGATATAAACCTAGATTGACTTGGCAATAAATCAGACTCATTAGAACCCTGCTTGGCAAGCACCATCTGACCCAGCTTATCTCATGCCCCACTTGGTTAATGGTTAAAAGCAACCACCAGTCCCTTATCAGTTGGATCCTTACAAGTAGTAAAGATAGAATTATTTCTGTTGGTACTCTGTTGAACTCTGCTAGTGATCATTCACCTATCTTCTGCATCTGGCAAACCCTTGTACCATCTAGTCCTCCCAATGAAATAGGGTTTTCTGATTTATCTAAACTTAACCCTAATGACCTTTCTGCAGACATCCAATGTATAGACTGGTCTAAACTAGATCTCACACCCGAAGTTGCTAATACATTAAATTGTTTTATTTATATGCTCCAGAGCTTGCAGGACAAGTATATCCCCTCTGATAAGGAGTAGGATCAGAGGAACTGTCACTAGATAGTTACATAGTAGCCTACTTGCATAACTCAAAGCTGGTGACAAATGCTGGTCTAAATTCAAAGATCAGCATTTAGCTCTGACTGGCAGGATTACAGAAAGCTTAAGAATGAATGCAAAAAAGTAATATGGGTTTGCAAAAATGAACTATTGTAAAGAACATATGACCATATAAATTTACATGCAGATATGGGCTCTAGTGTGCAGCTAGCACCCTCACCTTGCAGTTCCAGTGCCCCCTTCCCTTCCCAATTAACCCCTCACCTTGTCCCATCCCCTTTTGAAACTGCCCACTGTCTTACAGGCTACCACCTCCTCCAACAGAGCATTCCATTCTGCCATGACCCTCTCCGTGAAAAAGTGTCTCCTCATTTCTGTCCAAAATATTCCACCCTGCAATCTAAGGCTGTGCCCTTTCCTGTCCCTCCCCCATACGAAGCCTGAGTATCCCTTCAGTGCTTGCCTTGTTTATCCCTTTTACATACTTAAAGATCTCAGTCATATCCCCCCAATCCCTTCTCTCCTCCATGGAGTACATGTTCAGCTCTCTCAGCCTTTCCTCATATGGTCTGTCCTCCAAACCTGGGAACATCCTTGTTGCCATCCAATGTACCCCTTCCAGTAATTTCACATTCTTCTTCAGATATGGGTGCCAGAATTGCACACAATACTCCAGGTGCAGCCTGACCAGTGCCCTGTAAAGTGGCAGGATCACCTCCCTGCTCCAGGAGGAGATACCTCTCATAATACACCAAGCATCCTGTTGGCTTTTGCTGCCACTCTCCCGCACTGCTCCGTATTGTTCATTTTCCCCATTACAACCACCCCTAGATCCTTCTCCTCCTCAGTGGAACCTATCTGTACCCCTCCCAGCTGGTAACCCCTCCCTGGGTTCTTTGCTCCAAAGTACAGGACTTTGCACTTTTTTGCATTGAACCCAAACTTTCATGCTTCCAACCACCCCACCAGTTTGGTAAAGTAAAGAGCTTCTGCAGTCTTCTGTAGGCAACTCCCTCAGGTTCTGAAGTCATATTAAAGGATTTATGGGTAAAGGTGTTAACCACACTGTATCTGACATGGAATGTGATGGTACAAATTGTAACAATGCTGTGACTATTGCAAATACATTTAATTTACACTTTGCTGACCTGACAAAGTACACCAAGATGTCTATTAGTGCTGTTACACAGACGTCCTGGTCACGCAACTGGTTTCTCCTCATTTCCACCTTAATGTTGTCACTCACTCTGAGGCTTTACACCTCTGAGAAGTATATATCCCTAAAGTAGCATTAGTTATGATGCCCTTGAACCTAGGTTCCCCAGGATTGCTTCATCACAGCTAGCCTCCCCTGTAACTTGGCTATTTAATCTGTCTCTCTCCTCTGGTATTGTGCTGCAAATATGGAAGGTCACTAAAGTAGTGCCAGTTTACAAAAAAATTGCAAGCACATTTATAACTATCATCCAGTTGCAATCATGTCAGTTCTCAATAATGTTCTGGAGAAGCTAGTGGCCTCTCAGGTTACTGACTACCTTTATAAATACATTCTCCTACCCCCAGTGCAACATTGCTTCAAGCAGGTCCATAGTATGTCAGCTGCCCTCATCCAGTTTATCAATACTGTCAAAGTGGCAATGGATGGTGGCTTGTACATGGGACCTTTATTTTTGTAGATGTTACTAAGGCCTTTGGGTTTGTGGACCAGTCCCTAGTCAAAACTAAATTGTCTGCCCTTGTTTTTTTGCCCCAGTCATGACCTGGTTTATGAACTACCAATGTGTTCAGCAGCAGTTTGTCAAATTTGACCAATCCAAATCTGACCTCTCTACCAGAAATATTGGTGTTCCTCAAGGCTCCATTCTGGTCCCACTGTTTTTCAAACTTTTTATCAATAACTTGCCCAGGGTCACAGCATCCTTCTCCACCCTTTTTTTATGCAGATGATATTATTGGGAAGCAGTATAGCATAGTGGTTAAGAGCTCTGAGCTGCAAACCTGGAGACCTAGATTTGAATCTCACAGCCCCTACTCACATACTGTGTGACCCTGAGCAAGTCACTTAACTTCCTTGTCCTTCCAGGCTGCACCTGGAAAAAAGCTTCGGCTTAGTGTGCCTTTCTTGGTTAAACAATTCCCTCTTTCCCTTTCCATTTATGCCAGCTCTAAAAACATTATGATATTACTGTAACTTGCTACTTAATGCTGATTTTGGCAGTGCTCAATCTTGGCTTGTTCGTAACAGGCTTGTCTTGCACTAAAAAAAACAACAACAAAAAAAAACATTCCATGGTCTTTTGGTTCAGCACCTAAGCTAAGGGCTTGTTCCCCTGCTGTCCATGTTCTAATGGCTCTTACCTCACTGTTATTAATTCCTCCAAATACCTTAGTTTAACTCTTGACCCTGCCCTTGACTTTGATTTGCACACATCTAATGCCTGCCAGTCTATTAATTCAAAGTCTGGACTTTCCTATAAGGTCAGATGTGCCTTACCTTCTGCTGCCAGGCTTGCTATTTTACAAAGTGTTTTATTGCTTAGCTTCAATTATGGTCCAATGCCTTTTTTTGAGGTGTGCAAATGTATAATAACTAAATGAAACACCAGCTACAACAAGATCTGCCACTTTGCCCTATTTGTGCCCAGACTGATTCACCATTGCTCTCTTTACTCAAGTCTAGAATGGCTTTCCCCAAGATCACATTGGCTATATACCCTTGGATGTACCATAGACAAGATTATCAGAACAACTAAACCTGCTGATGTGACCGATATGTTCATTAAAACTGACCAGTCTTACTGTCTGAGATCTAATGACCTGTCTTTTCTGTCTGTGCCTAAATGCACTACAAATATGGGTGAGCAGGGCTTTTCTGTCTGTGCCCCCAGGCTCTGGGACTTATTGTCACCCAGTCTCAGGGTTTCTCAGATACATTTAGCTTTCAAAAATGAGTTTTGTTAGTTCCTGTTTTAATAGGATAACAGCTTGCACCAAATGCTTTGCAACACTACTAGTTTGTGCCTTTTATTTGTGTTTCAGTTGTACTCTGGATGTACTCTGCTCTTAAATTTCTGAATTACAATATTGTTTGGTTTCTACAGATGATGTATGTAAGATTTGTTCTGTACCCTTGTGCCACTGCACTACTGTTACTTTTGTTGTACTCTTCAGACCATGCCTGAAAAGAGACATTGCATTGTCTAGTGCACATACCAGGTAAACAAAATGTGACTAAAGAAATAAATAAATTACTGCTTTAAAAAAAAAGTAAAGCTGTTTCAAACTACAAAGGAAGCAGTAACTCTTTGAACAGTCTCCACAAGCATAGTAGCAGACAAAGCATTATCTGTGGCCTCTCTTCAAAAACCTGGCCTCTGGATAGACAGGTAAGGTTCTGCCTATGGGGGATGGAGGTGCCCTGGCACCACCCCCAGAGGAGCAACCACTTAGGTTGCCGACAAGTTGGAGGCACCCAACAAGGGGAAGAAAATGAGGGGTTAAAGAAAGCTACAACTGTGGCTCCCTCCATGTGGCTTCTCTCTCTCTCTCTCTCTCTCTCTCTCTCTCTCTCTCTCTCTCTCTCTCTCTCTCTCTCCAGTCAAGATTTGCAGCATTCCTTTCACTAATTGCAAGATTGGTCAATCTGGTAAGCCTTCTGTTTGTAGAACCTTCCAGCTTCAAGCTCTCTTGAGCTGCAAGTTTCTTTTGATAAGAATTCTGTTGTGTTATTGTAGAATTGAAAATGCTTTTGCCATTATTTCTAGAAACTGCTTTTCTTTTTGGGTTGGAAACTTTGTCTACTGAATGTTTTATTAGCTGCTTTAGCAGAGAAAAAGGTTAGCACACAGTGGTGTCTCGCCTCCGTCCCTCCTAAGAGGTATTTGTTCAAATGTCTTTTTGTTTGGAAACTTTGTTTAATGCAGGAATGCTTACTTCTTTATCATCGCTGGGAAAATGGCTTATCTGTTCCTTGTGGGTTACAGACTTAGCTATTATAAAGCCAGTACATGGCAGTGACTAGCTCCCCACTCCCCGCTCCCAGCCTGGCCCAAGTTATTGCTTGCAGGGCTCCCACACTTGGCAGGGCTGCATGGCTCCGGCATCCAGTATTCCACTCCTAGGGGATAACAAATTGGAATAAGTGCTGAACCAGATTAAAAAAAAAAGAACAAAGAAAACACTGTTTATTGCCCCTGCTGGCCTCCATGCCACCTGCAAGTTGACAGTGCAGCTGGGCTTAACATTCAGAAAAAATCTCCCAGTAAGTCCACTTCTACACCAGTAATAATAAGTAGGTTCATTGCCTAAATGTGAGAATTACGAGCATGGACTTCAGTGATATGGCTCCAGCACCCACCACCCACCCCGCACCACTCAGCATCTGCATGTAGGATGTAAGTAGCTGTATAAGTACAGTACTTAACTGGCACCAAGTACAATATTTATTCACACTGCAATTAGAACATTTTTTCTGCATGCAAGATCCCTTTTACAGCTGCCTTTTGGGCGTCTGTGACTGGGATATGGAATGACTGTGCATTTTGATAAGTCCTAATCTAAATTCATACACTTGTGGCATTTAAGGAGGATGGGGCACAGTAGGTACCGAGGTGATCTCAAAACCAGGGTTGAAGTTAGGTAGGTGGAGGGATCAGGCAGCATCAGCAAGGGCAGATCATGACTTTTAATTTCCTTTCTGCTCTAATAATATATTATAGGTAAGGGGTGCGGTAGTGTCTCCATAGTTAGGGTTGAGTAGGCTGTTTAATGTTAAACCCCAATTTTTGCTCCTTAATAACTTTGGAATCATTTGCCAAAATAGGCCAAAAGTTGACATGCATGGTCAGGCCATCTGTGTCTCAAGACATGACGTTTCGTGATGGCATCTTGTTCATTTTTCGAGTTATGAAGCACCAAAAAAATTGGGGAAAATACAAACACATTCAGTTTCCCTAAACTTAACATTGGGTATTTTTTGCTCTCACATTCAGCCTAAATGGTGTGGAATTTTTTTCATGAAATTCTCAGTGTTGAAGGAGCCAGACTGTAGTTGTCCCTCATTGCTCCATGTCAGCAGGTCAGTTGGCCTTCAAACACCGCTTTCCCCAAATTTGGAATGCCCTCCCTCCACAAATTCAGCACTCATCATCCCTTCATTCCCTCTCCATTGCCCTTCAAACTTTCTTCTCCCCAAACTGTACATGCTTCCTGCACTTCTAATGCTGCCCTACACCTCTCTCTCGCCCCCCCTTTAAGTCCTACCAGATTAACTACTATACATAATTGCTTGTAAATATCACACCTACCAGCAGTCCAGTTATTGTTATAGCACTTCTGCTTTGTGTAACACTGCACTGTTGCAACTTGAAAGTTAGTTTCATAATTTGTATTATCACACTACTGCTCATTGCATTGTCTTTGCACTTCTCCTCTGTGTATCACTACATTGTTGTAACTTCAATATTGTCTGTTAGTTTCAAAATTTGCGTTATTTATTTATTGAAGTGTTTCAACAGGAAGGCACACTGAGCAACAAGTCCCTTGTCTCCTGGTACAACCTGGGGGGAAGGGGTACAATTAAAATGAGACATTAAACATTCAAGTTACAAGATCAAGGTTAACATACAGTTTTAAGGCAGGTGTTACAAACAGTGTTACAACAGTGTTATGCATAATATGTAGAAAGAGTGGACAATAGTAAGTGCCGGGTTAATAAGTAAACAAGTGCTTATGTGAAAGAAAAGGGGAAGGGGAAATGGGAGGACGGGGAGGAAGGGGGAAGAGTCTTGTCCCTGGAGACCCCTTCAGGATAAGAGGAACCCTGCAAGGGGACTGGGGGGACCAGAGAGAAGGGGATAAGGCAGTGTCCCAGAAGACCCATTTAAGATGGTGGGGGAAGGGAGTAGATTAGAAATTCAAGCCCCTTGATGGGTACGAGAGGGACCCTTGGAGAGCATTCAAGGTACTTTACATTCTGTGAGAGATCATGGGAGGCCAGTAAGGAGGAGCAATTTGGGGAAAGGGGAGGAGGGCTAGAGATTAGGGGAGGTGGGTGTGTACAGGGTAAAATGAGGGTAAAGGGGTAGGTTTTGTCCAGAGCTTAGAAGAGTGGATTAGAGAGAGACATGGAAGGAACAGCTAGGTGCAAGGTAAGTACTGAGGGCAGAGCTGATGGAGTAGGTGGAGGATGAGTGCTGGATTTGAGGGGAGAAGGAATTTCAAATTTTTGGGAGACAGTGAGAGTAACTGGATTGGCTGATTTGGGTGGATCTGCAGGGGACAACCAGGGTGCGGGAGTCAGTTGATCTAAGGGAATGGGAAGGTGGGGGGTGCTATAAAGGAGGAGGAGAAGTAGGAAGGGAGCTCACCCAACCAGTGCTTGGAGGTGAATTTAGCACAGTGGGAGAGTCACCTGTATATAAGAGAGGGGAAGGACAGGGCATGATAAAGATCACAGTGATGGGTGTGAGGTGGGGCATCCAGGGCAAAGCGGCAGAAGTAATTGAAGAAGGTGTCCAGTCTGGCCAGGGAGGACTTAGTGGCAGCACCATAGACTGCATCACAGTAGTTGAAAATGGGCAGTATCATCTTCTGAACAAGTTCATGCCTAGCCGTAGGAGGGTTGCAACTACAGTTCCTGATCAGGGCACCAAGCTTGGGGCACAGTTTTTTCTGGATGGCATCAATATGTCCAGAGAAGTTTCAGTGTTGGTCCAGCCAAACACCTAAGTACCTGAAGGAGGATGTGTCCTCAAGAAAAGTCCCCTCAAAGGTGTGAAAAGTGTGTAGGGAAGGAAGCCTTGAGAGTCTCTGCTTTGTGCCAAACGTCATGGAGACAATCTTTTTGGCATTGAGGAAAAGTTTATGGTTAGCAAACCAGAGCTGAACCTTGTCAAAATCTTGTTGTAAGCTGGTTGTAACCACATCAGGACAGGAGCTACGTGCATACAGGACTGTATCATCAGCATACATATGTATAGTAAGTAAGTAAGTAAAACTTTATTTTTTTAAGCGCTTTTCAAAACCAAAGCACTGTACAGGATAATTAAAACCAAACAAATAAAAAGACAACAAACAATTAAATAAGCATTTATAAAATCATTCACCGTAGGCTTTAAAAACAGAAAAGTCTGAGCTCTGATTTAAAACTCTCGATGGACAAGCATTCTGTTATCCGATGAGGTAGAGAATTCCACCGCGAAGGGGCAGCATAAGATAACAAATGTGCCCCAGATGTCTTTAAAAGAACCCTGGGAATCTCTAGCAATCCCTCCTCAGGTTGATTGGAGTGAATGAGAGGGGCAGTAGCGAGTAAGGAGATCTTGCAGATATTGGGGTCCCTGTTCATGTAGGGTTTTTTTTGGTCAGTGACTCGACATTAAAGGTGATCCGCCATTGAACCGGCAGCCAGTGCAGTCCGCACAACACAGGCATAATATGACTAGTTCTAGATGTACCAGTTAGAAGCCTGTCCACCGCGTTCTGCACTAGCTGCAAGTGGCGGATATCAACCCCTGGTAGCCCTCAGTAGAGGGCATTGCAGTAATCAAGGTGGGTGGTCATGAAGGCATGGACCAGTGTAGGAAGGTCAGCCAGAGGAACCAGGTGTTTCACCTGAGCGGCATTCCTAAGATGATAAAAAGAAGACTTGACAATGGCAGACACCTGCGATTTCTGGGTCAAGCCGACATCAATAATAATGCCCAGGTTATGCACCCGGTCTGAGGTCGAGAGCTGGACACCATCAAGCCATAAGCATGATGGAAGCCCAGCTCTACGACCCACCTTAAGGTGACCCATGTCCATAACCAACACCTTGGTCTTATCCGGATTTAACCTCAGCTAGCTAGCACTCATCCAGTCTCTGATTTCTGCCAGACAGCTGTTAAACATGGAGATTGATCATCTTGTCCAGGAATAAAGGACAGATACAGCTGGGTGTCATCTGCATAGCAGTGAAAACCCAGACTGTATCACCTAATGATATCTCCTTATGGCAGCATATAGTCTGCGAACAACATGGGCACCAAAATGGAGCCCTGCAGCACCCCACAGGACAGGGAGATGGTGTCAGAGGAATAAATTCCGGTGACAACCCTCTGTGTCCTGCCTGTGAGGATAGATCGAAACCAATGTAGAACTATACCAGACAGCCCACAAAGAAGCCGCAAGTACTCCAAAAGCACACCATGGTCAACAGTATTAAATACTGCAGAGAGATCAAGAAGGACTAGAATAGTAAGAGCCTTTTGATCTCTCGTAATTAGGAGATCATTTAAAGCCCAGACAAGGGTGGTCTCGGTGCTATGTCTTTTCCTAAACCTAGACTGGAGAGTATCATAAACATTGTGATTTGTAAGATGGTCATCCAGCTGTGACGCAACCACCTTTTCAATAACCTTACCCACAAAGAGCAGGTTAGAGATAGGTCTGAAGTTGGCTAAGCAGTCTGGGTTCAAGGAAGATTTTTTAAGGAGTGGTCAGACGACCATCTCCTTTAGGGGATCAGGAAAGACCCCCTGCTCCAAGGACTTCCAGACAATTTCAGCAAGGATCTGGCAGATAATATCTACGCAACGTAATAATAGTGGTCTAGGGCCCGGATCCAAACTACAGCTGATTGGGCATACAGTCTGGACAATCCTCACAACGTCCGTGAACTCTGGCCTGCTAAAGTCAAACCAGGTAGCACAGGTGCTCATCTCCTCCCATTGATCTCTGCAATCCCTTAAAGAGAGAGCTGGGCCAATGCCCGACCTAATGCTGGCAATCTTATATGCGAAGAACCGAACAAGGTCATCACACTTTGTTTGTTAAAAATGTCTTCCAGACTGCAGACAGAGTGGATTGCACAGTCAGTCAACAGTCCAAAAGAGTTGAGCCGGTCGATTCCGCACAGCAGCAATTTCCCTGAACAGGAACTCTGCCTTCTTATGGGTGATTGCTGATTGGTAGACAACATAATGGTCCATCAATCTAAGTATGTCAGCATACAGGCTGGATTTCCACCAAGCCCTCTCTAACCTTCACCCCACTCTTCTCAGCTCCTTCAAGGACCCATAGCGGAGGATGGGGAGCAAACAGAGGGACGGTCATTTAAGAAGATGGAGAATAGAAGGGGCCCTAATACTGAGCCCTGGGGGAATCCAATGCTAATCAGGAGAGGAGGGGAAGTGGTGTTCAAGATCTTAATTGATTTGATTCTAACAATAAGGTAGGTCTTGAACCAGTTTGTAGTGGAGGAAGATAGGCCAGCTGCTGGGAGTAAGTCAAGGAGAAGAGAGTGAGAGACAGCGTTGAAGGCCTTATCCAGGTCGCCAAAAATGGCAGAGGTAAGTTGGTTATTGTCCATCCCAGTTAGGATGGAGTCTGTCAGTCATAGCAGAGAGGTAGCGGGTTGAGTGTTTTTTCCTGAAACCAGACTAGAAAGGGGTGAAAAAGGAGGTGTCAGATAGAAAAGAGGTGAGTTGGGAAGAGGACAACGTGTTCTTGAAGCTTGGCAAGGGTAGGGAGGAGAGAAATGGGGTGATAGTTGTCAGGGGATGAGGGATCATCCCCTTTGGTTAGAGGGAGGACCCCAGCATGTTTCCATGGAGAGGGGACTAAGGCAGTAGAGAATGAGAGATTTAGGATTATTGAGAGGGGGTAGGTAATGGCTGAAGAGGAGAGGGAGAGGAGTTTTGGGTCAAAGCCATCAGGGGAGGCACCTTAGAGGAGTTGATGGTGAGGAGAGCACTTAAGGCATCGTTTTGGGGTTACAGTGGCAAAAGAGAAGGGAAGGTGGGAGAGTGGTGGAGGGGGCACACCGGTAGAGGGTGGAGAGGGGGAAGAGTAGGAGGGGAAGAATTTCAGTAGCTCAGCGGTGCAGGAGGTAAAGTAGGAGTTAAATTCCACAGCTACAGCTGGTGGGTTGGACACTAGTGAGCTGTTTACTGTACTTTAAGTACTGGGGCAGTGGGCGTGATGAGGGGTAAATAGGGTGTGGACCACCTTCCAGAACTTTGAAGGGGAATTTATGTTGGTGATGAAGGCAGATTTGAAATATTCGGACTTGGCTAACATTGTAGCCCTGGTGCAAGTGTTTCTGAGCATGGGGAAGTTTGCAAAGTCATTAGGACATTGGGTAGCTTTATGACGCTTCCAGGCTTGATCTCTAACCCTGAGTCAGGCCAGAAGTTCAGGGGATATCCAAGATAAATGGTTACCTCTAACTCTGGTTTGTTTGAGTGGGGCAAAGGTGTTCCAGTTTACAAGAAAGATTTCTTTGAAGTAGGCAAGGGCCTTGTCAACTGAGGGGAAGGAGGTTAGGGGGGACCAGTCAGAAGTGGCAAGGTTGCTTAAGAGATGTCCATGGTCAAGAGACTTGAAAGAGTGTAGTTATATGTTTTTGTGTGGCGATTTAGTTCTGTGGGCTTTTCTAAATATGAATTTCGGGTTATGGTCACTGACAGTATCGATGAGGATGCCAGTGGTGATGATGTGGTGGGGGTGGGAGGTAAGGGCCCAATCGAGTAGGGAGTGTTGTTGTTTCTTGTGGTTTGGGTGGGTGGGTTCAGAGATCAGTTGGGAGAGGTTTAGGGCTAAAATTTCATTTTTAGCTTTGGTAGTTTTAGGTGACAACCAATTTATATTGAAGTCGCCTAGGATTAATAATTCCCCAGAGTGAGCAAGGGAAGTGATGGGGGTTAGGAGGTCTAGCGAAACCAAAAGATGGACATTTGGGCGGCAGTATATGCTGGCTACAAAGATTGGGAGAGTGAAGGGGAGGGTCACATGGATAGCTAGGGCATCATGGGTCTCAGGATTGGAGGATGAGTAGATGATGGAATAGTGGATGGAGGCTAGGACATAAATGGCCGCACCACCACCCCTGCCAGCATGGTCTTGCCTTAGCAGTGAGTAGCCAGGAATGAAGACTGAGTGGTCAGGGACAATGTTCTTTAGTCAAGTTTCTGAGATGATTAGAATGTCTGGTTTTAGAGTGCACACCATGGTCTGAATCTTGTCTATTTTTTGCAACAAGCTGCGGGTGTTTAGATGTAGGATCTTCAAGCCCTTTGGGAGGTCTGAGAGAAGAGAGCAGGGGGGGTAGTAGAGGAGGCACCAGAGGAGCAAGGGGCAATAGGGCCTGAGTTGGGGTGGATATCCCGAGCAGAGAACAAGACGAGGGCAAGTATGAGAAAGTGGCGCTTAGAGGATTTTGAAGGGGATGTTGAGGAGGTTGGGAGTATTGAGGAGAAGGGAGTGGACAAGGGAGGAAGAAGAAGAAGATGGAGAACTGCAGTGAAAGTGGACACTGTTATCAAAGCCACATGAGGAATAGTGATAGAGTGAGAACGTATTTCAAATGGCCAGGAGGGAGTGATAGCATGGATGTGGGTAGGGGACTGGAGATAGTAACTGATAGAGTTGGGAGAGTTATTAGGAATAGGTGAATAGAGAGCAAGTGGAGGTGGTAAAGAGAGGGATATGAGCAGAACAAGAGGGAGAGAGGAGAGGAGAGTAGGGGATGCTTTATTCATAAAGGCAGAGAAATTAGTTAATTGATTTAGGAAGAGGAAGAATTTGTAAGCAGGGAGCGAGGAGGTCAGATGGAGGGGGAGCTGTAGTTTAGGAATGTATCTATATGAACAACATTCAGGGATCATTTAGATAAAGATTATGTCACTCTAGTAGCAGTACAGTATAACTTGATAATGGGGAAAATGGAGTGGACACTTAAACAAATAAAAAAAGCACAGAGGGTTACAGGAGTGCCTGGTGCTGCAATTTCAGTTATACAGGAGTGCCTGGCACTGCAGATACAGAAAACAGTCAGCAGGAGCACCAAGTGTTAGAAATACAGAGTAGACCTGAGGACAAAAGGAGTGCAATAAACAGAAAGGGGATGGCTTAGAGAAACCAAGCGGGGGGGAAGGGCTTGGAGTTACTCTGGGAGAGAGAGGTATGGGAAACAAGAGAGTAGAAGGTACAGGGAAAAACAGATATAAATTTCAGTTTAACTTAACTTTTCCAAACTGAGCTGTAATTACTTGCATTAAACAGGCTATCACTTGCATTAAACAGTCTAATAAATACAGTTCAAATGACTACATGCAGTTCCAGTAGAGTATACTCAGTAGACATAGACAGAGAGGAGAAAGCTATTATGGTTTGAAAAATGTGCGCCCACCAGTTAAAACTTTGGCTAGGAGGCATACAGCAAAGTTCAGACAGTGCAGAGAAGTAGTGAGCTAATCAGGAGCCCAGATTCACCAGTGCTGTCCAATCTGGAGCTGGAGGTAACACTGGGGAGAGAGTGGGGCAAGCCACAACGAAGTTCTAACCTGCAGAGCTGGAGGGTGAACTAGAGATGCAGGGACTGAGGCAAAGCTAAGCCACATCCCTAGGTGCTGTTCTTTGGCAGGTCGGAGTGCCCTGGTTGGGGGTGGCCTCCCGAAGAGCTGAAGGGTAAACTGGAGATGCAGAGACTGCATTGAATTTAAGCCATGTCCCTAGGTGCTGTTCCTTGGCAGGTCAGAGTGCCCTTGTCAGGGGATTGCCTCCTAGGAAGAAATGGGTTATTATCACATTACTCTGTTCATTGTTATTGTTTTTTTTTGTTTTGTGACTCTGTTTACACATGCCTATCGGGGCATCTCTCGGGAATCCACATGCGGCTCTGGGTACCTAACTGCCCGCCTGAACAGAAATGACACAAACTACTAAGTCAGGGTCAGGACTCCAGACTCTCCCCAGGCCAACTAAGAGATCCAGAGTCCCCAAATGCGCTGTTGGGCATTGTGCCCGGTGTTGGGCATGTGGACCCTGGCCCCTGGTGGTTCTGTCACCTCTCCGTAGCCTAGGAGATTTTATCCTTTATGTCCCCACCCCTCCGCCCCGGAACGCGGATGTGCAATGACATCTGAGATGTCTGCCACAGCTCCACCCCCTCTACGTTGTGCCTGGCGTATTCACATCCTCCGGCTTCCACCGGGGGTTGGTATTGCACTGAGCAGTCCCAGAATCCCTTCCCAGAGAGAGGAGAACAGTCGACAGATGCTCAATCCTCTCACTCCCCAGTCAACCCCCAGCAGCCCAAACTCGTTTCCGAACCCAGGTCACCGGCATTGCATGAGGTGTGGCATCCAGTGCCTCAACCCTCAGTGTCACAGGGCCAACCCCTCATTGTTATTGTTTTATCTTGTATTATTGTATGTAGTATCCCTGCCCCCTTCCCCCAGGTCACACCAGGAGATGAGCAACTTGTTGTTCGGTGTGCCTTATTAGTGAAACATTTCAATAAATAAATAAATAAAGGGTGTGCCTTTTTATGGTTTCATGAGAAAAATATTATACCATTCCAGCGTTATAAGGATTTTTTTGGAGAACCAAGAAATGTGAACAGTAAAAAAAAAAAAAAAAGGCAGTCAGTGCATATTTTCATAATTTACTTTTTGTGTAGAAGCAGAACACAAATTGTGACAGCCACCATTTTTTTTTACTTACTCACATTGATAATACATAAAAATTATATTTTCTAAAAAAAAAAAAAAAACACCTGAACCTCACTAAAAGGGAGCCGTTTAGCTAGATTCAACCATGTATTCCTTTAAAAAAATGCCAGAAATACCTTTCTGGGCTTCCCAAAATCCACCATGCCCAGCTTAGTTTGAGAAGCAGTTCAACCACATTCTCTGAGAATAGTGGAACATTCTTGAATGCTCCCTCAAAACTGTTTGAAAGGCAAATGCCTACAGTTTGGTTGTGTGAGAATTTTGGGGAATACTCTTTTTTTTTATTGTCATTTCTTTACTTTTTTTGTGTTTTTGATTTCGTACACACAAACGTACTATCCTATTTTAGCAATCCTATCAATCTGCCCTCCTTCCCACCACCTGTATGATTTGATGACTCAAATATTCCTTCCATTCTCATGCAGAAAAAAACACACTATCCCCCCACACACACACTTCTTTCATTCCTCCCCCATTCCACCCATTGTGAACATTAACAAAGATGGCCAGTAAGATGGGCACTTACCCATCTAGGAGAAAGAGGTCAGGTCAACTAGCAAATATTCAAGAAGAAAAAGGGTGGCAATAAGCCATCTGTGTGAGTAAAGTAAAAAGA
This sequence comes from Neoceratodus forsteri, assembly GCA_016271365.2. Classification (NCBI taxonomy): domain Eukaryota; kingdom Metazoa; phylum Chordata; order Ceratodontiformes; family Ceratodontidae; genus Neoceratodus; species Neoceratodus forsteri. Next base: position 249,258,965 of record CM028130.1, on the reverse strand, counting down.
ATGGCTACCAAAAAGAGGGCACAGAAGTGTTTCTAGATTAATATTTCCACCGTTAAAGTCATGCATCTTAATTTCATTACTGAGTTTTTTAATGTATAATATGTGCCACCCATATGTGCAGCTAACTGAATAGCCCTTTTTATTACATATGCCAAGTAATGTAAGGTCTTAGCTTAAACTAATGCCTCCTACTTTTAGCATGCCATTTTACTCTTATTATAAAGCACTAAATATGTTCAGTATGGTGACTTCACCAGCTAGAGATAATGTAGTTTATCTAGACCCTTAGTTTGATAGATGCTTATATGGTCATTTTTCCATGTGGTTGATATCCACTTCTTGAGACTTGACCGTATCCTTGGATTGGTGACTAATCCCTATATGGGCCTGAGTTTCGAGTACTGACCAAGTTATAAATATACCTATATATAATACATATCAATTGCAAAAAAAACTTTGTTAATGCTCTAGTTTGGGTTAAAGCCACCAAAGTAGGGAAATGTGGTATTAGAGTTTGCAAACCTAACACCCCACCCACACTCTCAACAAACCAACAAGGCATGGAAAGGTAATTTTTATTTAAAAAGATGCCCAAACCCAGAGGCTCTGGGTGCTGTACAAAATAAAACAGACAAATAAATAGACACAGCAAAACTCAGAATAAATATCATTTGGCATTAATTTCGATAAACTATAATATAAAATAGATTTGTCTAAGAAATAATAAAAACAGGGTGTCCGGGAACTGAGATCAATATCATAGCATACTGATCTCAGTCAAAAGACTAAGTTGGGAAAAGCCTGTGCGAACAGGAGAGCCTTAAGGCAGGCCTTAATATCTCCAAAGATGGGGACTCCCTAACCCTAAGGGGTAACAAATTCCACAGGATGGGGCCAGTGACACTAAACGCCCTGTCACCAGCTGTTTTAAGCCTCATCCTGTGAATTGCCAGAAGGCTTCTACCAGAGGAGCAGAGGGGATAGACCAAGACAACCAGTGTAAGAAGGTCTGTTAGGTAAGCAGGGCCCTGGCCATGTAGGGCCTTATAGGTGAGAAGACTTACCTTAAAGAGGATCCTCCACCAGACTGGCAGCCAGTGCAGCTCATGCAGTACCGGTGTAATATGACAGTATTTAGGCTGCCCTGTAAGTAACCTGGAAACTGCATTCTGAACTAGTTGCAGTCTGCGGAGAGATCTTCCCACTACCCCGAGGTAGAGTGCATTGAAGTAGTCAAGTCTTGATGCCACCAAGGCATGTATCAGAGTGGGGAGGTTCAGAAATGGCACGAGGGGCTTTATCCTGGCATCATTCCTGAGATGGAAAAAAACCGGGGCGAACAGTGGAAGACACCTGTGCCTCCATCGTCATACCCCTCTCCAGAATGACACCAAGAATCTATACCTCAGAGAAGGCCTTCGATGGGACTGATCCCAGAACAAGTCCAATCTCTGCACCACAGGCCATCCTATCCCACACTCTGTTCAGCTCCATCACCAATACCTCGATCTTATCGGGGTTCAGAAACAAGCAGCTGGAGGCCATCCAGTCATTAATCTCAACAAGGCAGCTGTTTAGCACGTCTGTCATGTTGGATGTTCCTGGGGCAAAGGACAAGTATAACTGGGTATCTTCAGCATATCAATGAAACCCCAGAGCATACTTCCTAGTGATCCCCCCCCCCCCCCGGGGCAGCATGTACACCACAAACAACTTTGGAGACAAGACTGAACCCTGGAGAACTCCACACAGCTGGAAACTAGAGGTGGAGGAGAAATTCCCCATCACAACCCTTTGCCTCCTGGGATTAAAAATGACTCAAATGAGCAGATAACAGTGCAGGTGAGTCTGCAGAATTCCCTAAGGTGATCAAGCAACACACAATGGTGCACAGTGTCAAATGCTGAAGAGAGATGGAGAAGAACAAGAATTGTCCTTTACCCTCTGGCCCTGAGGATATCATTCTGCACCCAAACAAGTGCAGTTTCTGTGCTATGCCTCGTGCAAAACCCCAGCTGAAGGGGGTTCCTATAACTCATGAGTCACAAGGTGCTCCTCCAACTGAACCGTCACTATTTTCTCCACAATCTTCGCCAAAAATTGGAGGTTGGAGATGGGTCAGTAATTTGCCTTGACCTCCAGGTCCAAATATGATTTCTTGAGGAGCGTTCTCACCAATGCCTCCTTCAAAATGTCAGGTAAAACCCACTCTAACAGGGAACATTGGACAATCAAGGCAAACACCGGGCCAACAGCGTTGACACATCTCATCAAGAAACACGTCAGCACCAGGTATAGTTCACAAAAAGGGTGCTTCAGATTGGTCGCTACCTCAATGACTTCATTTACCTCCACTAGTCTAAACTCTCCCCAACCAGACGGAGAACAGTCAGGACACTTTGGTTGACCACTGTCAGCTCTGGACTGGCTGTCTGAAGGAATTCCCTGACAGATACCAGACAACCTGTCTGAGAAGAACCGAGCAAATTCTTCGCATTCAGCATTAGAAAAGGCCTTCTTCAGCTGTAGACAGGTTGGATGAAGTAGCCTGTCCACAGTCCAAAAAAGAGCAGCTGGTCAGTTCTTCCCAGCAGCAATCTCCTTGGACAGAAATTCTGCCTTCTTATGGTTGATTTCCCCCTGGTATGCATTGTAATGTGCACGCAGGGCCAGTTTGTCCACCTCCAGCCCAGTCTTCCTCCAACAGCGCTCCAACCTCTGACCCTTCTTCTTCAACTCCTTGAGCTCCACATCAAACCATGGGGATCTCAAGTAGGAAGATTTGGGTCATACACAGACAGGTGCAAGGCAGTCAATGGCAGTAGATAGCACCCTATTATACCCTATTATAGGTGTCAACTGCATCACCAATGCCTCCGATGCAAGCATTGCCTACACTTGATAGATCAGCTACTGCCAAAAAGCCCTCTGGGGTCAATCCCCACAAAGGATGGCATCTCATCATCTGTGTAAGGGGAGAGTATCCAGTGGGTGCCCTGAAACATGAACTATTCTGTGCAGTGATCAGACCATGCCACCCGATCAATCTTGAGATCATTTGTCTCAAGCCCCAATGAGAACACCAAGTCCAAAGTGTGCCCACCCTGTTAAGTCACAGAGAAAACTACTTGAGACAGGCCCAGTGATGACATGATCTGGAGGAGGTTGCAACCAAGCCGAGATGACTCATCGTCAGCCCAAACACTGAAATCCCCTATGACAATAAAACTAGGGGTTTCCAATGTTTCACCGACGATGAATCTGACAACCTCCTGCAGGAAATCTCTTGCTGCCCCAGGGGGGCAGTAAATCAGGAGAATCCAGCAGCCTGCGCCCAGACTCCCATGGACAGCCACACACTCAAAGGAACCTGGGGTTCTCAATGGGTGCACAGCGAAGCCCGAGTTGGATCTAAAGCAGATGGCTACCCCATCACCCCTACGTTCCTCTCTGGGGCAGTGCACAACGGTATACCCAGAAGGGACGGCAGCCTCAAAGATCAAGCCAGCATCGTTCCCAATTCAGGTTTCCGTGATGCAAGCCAGATCAACCAAGGAAAACAGATCTGCACTAATGGCAGTCCTGTTTCTGATCATTCTGACATTGCACAGCACCACCAGCATGGAATTGGCAGATAACGCAGCCCCTCAGGTTACCTGGCCACTCGGTCTGGTGGTCTCCCTGGGGATAGGCACTAAACACGTCTGGCCTTTCTCTTGTGTCATTCTCACTCCAGGGTGCCTTCTGCACCTGATGATCTCTGTCCTGCCACCCCCAGCCATGCACGGGGCACCCTTCTGCCCAAAATCACCATGACCCCTTCAAATTCCCACTTCCCAACAACGTCTTGCTGTGGTGTTAGAGGCTGGGAGGTGGATAAAGGGTTCGTTGGTCATGCAGCTGAGATGTCCCGTACAATATCCTGGCCCCCTTGGACAGCCATGACACATCACACCCAACAAGGTCCCAGCACACCCACCAAAAGCCACTCACATCAGTCTCTCACACACTAGTAAACAGTTTACCCTACTCACCCAACCCAAAACACATTCTAAGCCAAATAAAATAGTACACTCAACCCCCTCCTATAAAATCAAAACCCCACAGTCCACAAAAAACCCTAAAAATACCCCCCAAACCCTCCCCCTGCCCAGAAAGGGAGCAAGTAAATAGTTTACAAGTGCACCACCACAAAATTGTCTAGGTCAAAAAAACTGTCCAACAGGCTCAAACAAGTTGACGCTGTCCACAAATTCTGCTGGAGTGCTCACCACCAGACATAGAGATCCCCTTGACAGGCATCAAGGGTGTGTCTTGGTGTCATCAGTCCTAATGCTCACCCCATTCTCCTATACTGTACCCTTCTGTTTATTCACTTATGTAATTTGCACAATTTGGGGTCAAAATCACAAAAAATGGCTGAGTTAAGCAAACAAGTTAAAACCCCCATTGAAATACACTGAATTACATTTACCTTAGTTTCTCATATTGAAGTTGCCAGTTCTAGCAGCAAGACATGTTTTCAATCAGAGAGTGGGTCTTGAACCTTGGACCTGTTCAAGTCAGTTAGGGTGTGTAGGTGTGTACTGAGTGGGAGGTGGGGATGAGGGCTGATCAGCGAGGGACCATTTTCTTTTTTACAGGTTTAAAAAAAAATAATTGAGGGACTGTTTTGTTTATTTCAGGGTTGTACTTCAAACTGGAGGGTGGGGTTGCCACTAGACACCAGGAAACAAATGGCAAGTATCGGGGATGGTGTATGTTTCAGCAGGATACGCACAACATCACATTACCATTTATAAGCACATAATCACAATGCATATAATATGAAACAACAGTGTGCATGAAAAAGTAACTTAGAATCATAGAGCCATAGAAATTTGACAGCAGAAAAGGACCCTTTCGGACCATCTAGTCTGCCCATCCCTCCCCTTTCACATACCCACCTCCCCACCTGCCCCCTCCTTCTCCCCAGTACTCAGTCCCATACGCCTATCCCATGTCCTGTTAAATTCCTCCACATCTCAGCCCCCACTACTCCATCTGGCAGTCTGCTCAAGGGCTCCACCACCCTCTATGTGAAGAAACGCCCCCTCACATTGCCCCTGAACCTATTTCCTTGCAATCTGAGGCTGTGCCCTCTAGTTCTGGCTCCCTTCATCCTCCTCAGTGAACCCCTTTCACCTACTTTATTGAGCCCCTTTACATATTTATAGATTTCAATCATGTGCCCCTTTTCCTCCTTATTTCCAGTGTGTACAGATTCAGCTCCTTACACCTCTACAGGTATGGCTTCCCCTGCATACCCTGCACCATCTTTGTTGCCCTCCTCTGAACCCTCACCAATGAATCTATAGCCTTGCGGAGGTGCAGTCTACAGAACTGAACCCCGTACTCCAACTGCGGCCTCACCATGGTTTTGTAGAGGGGCAGTATAACCTCCCTCCTTCTACTAATAATGCCCCTGCCTATGCATGCTAGCATTCCATTGTCCCTTCTGATCGTCCTACTACATTGGAAACCTGCCTTAAGGTTTGTGGAGACTATAATCCCCAGATCCCTTTCCTGTTCTGATTCTTTAATTCCCCCCATCCCCAGCGTGTACCTTGCTTTCATATTTTTCCTCCCTAGGTGCATCACAGTGCACTTCTTGGCATTAAACCTCAGCTGCCATTTCTTGGCCCACTCCTCGAACATCTTGAGGTCCCTACTCATGTCTTCCAACCCCTCCAAGGTGTCTACCCTATTGCAGATTTTTGTATCATCGGCAAAAAGGCACACCCTCCATCTCTACTCCCTGCAATATCACTGATGTAAATGTTGAAGAGGAGTGGACCCAAAACTAACCCTGTGACACTCGACTCCTCACCCTTGCCATCTTGGAGTGCACCCTTTTTAAGCACTACCCTCTGAGTTGTCCTTACTAGCTGGGCCTCCACCCAGCCTGCTATTTTCCCTCCCAACCCCATGCTTTCCATCTAGCTCACCAACCTCCTATGAGGGAAGGTGTCAAAGGCCTTGCTGAAGTCCAGATAGGCCATGTCCTCCGCCCCTCCCTGGTCGATTACCTGAGTCACCCAATAAGTGAACTCAGTTAGGTTTGTCTTGCATGATTTCCCCTTGGTGAAGCCACGCTGTCTGATGTCCTGCAAGCCACACTCCTCCTAGTAATTCACAACCCTCTCCTTGATTAATGCCTCCATTACTTTTCCCACCACAGATGTGAGGCTGACCGGGCAGTAGTTCTCCTTCAGCTCACTGCTACCTCCCTTGTGCAAGGGCAATAACGGCAGCCCTCCTCCAGTCTTCTGGCACCCTCCCCATATCCAGGGACAGGCTGAAGAGCCTTATCAAGGGTAAAGCCAGCTACCTCCCTCAATTCCTTGATCACTCTGGGGTGCAACCCATCAGGCCCCATTGCCTTGTCCACCCTTAGTCTGTCCAGTTCAGCCCTGACCCAATCCAAAGTGAATGGGCTCTGATCCACCCATTTGCCCTCCTTCCCCTTAGGTGCTAGCATAGGGACCCCTGCCTTACACCTTCTCCACGAACACCAAGCTAAAATACTCATCTAGTGCCTCTTCCTTTTCGTAGTCATGCTCCAAGTTTATTCCTCCTTCCCCTCTCAGTCTAGCAATCCCCTGCCCTGCTCTTTTCCTTTCCTTCACACATCTAAAAAAGTATGTTATCCCCCCCCCCGGCCCTTTTGGCTATTTTTTCCTCCGTGGCTGCTTTTGGACCTTCTCATCTCCCTCCCTCCCTCCCAGTCTCCTCTTCTACATATACTCCTCCCTATCCTCCACTCTAAGTGTCATCTTAAATTTTCTGAAAGCTCTCCTCCTTTCTCGACTGATCCCACCACCTCCATAGTGAACCAAAGTGGTCTCCTCCCCCTCTTGCTCTTCCTGACCATTTTAATGCACATTTCTGCTGCTTCCTGAATACCTCCCCGATAGCTTCCCAGAGTTCCTCCACTGCCCCATCTTCTCTGTACTCTCCATTTTTTCACTATCTTTCTCTTCTTATTAAAGTCTGTGTGTCTGAAGTCCATGACTGTCATGTTAGTCTTACTTGTCTCCCTCCTTGCCCTGACCCTGAACTGTACTGCACTGTAGTCACTGATGCCCAAGGCTTCTTCTACCCTCACCTCCTCTACATTCTCCTCTTTAGTCAGGACCATGTCCAACAAGCTGCTTCCCCTCGTTGGTTCCCTGACCAGCTGTTGAAGGAAAACCCCCTGCAGTTCAGTTAATACCTCCCTGCTCCTTGCCGATGCTGCGCCTGGGATTTCCCAGTGAACATCTGGGAAGTTCAGATCATCCACCAGAAGCATTTCACCTTTCTTCGCCAGCCTTCTGATTGCCTGAGTTAGCCATCTGTCATCTTCCTCTCCTTGTGCAGGTGGCCTGTATACCACCACCAGCCACAGGGATTCACCCATCTTCCTACCTAGTGTTACCCACAGCAGCTCAGTCTCCCCTTCTTCCTCCTGCCCTTTAGCACACTGATGCCTTTCCTGACGTATAAGGCAACCTCTCCCACCTTCTTGATTTCCCTGTCCCTTCTGAACATTCTATGACCTGTTATGGCTGTTTTTCCGGTGTGATGCTCCATCCACCAGGTCTCACTTATTGCGATTAAATCTAATCCCTCGTCCCTCATGATGGCCTCCAGGTCCACCATCTTATTTACTAAACTCCTGGCATTTGCTGACAATCCCTTCCACCAGTCTTCCCCTTTTTTTCCCTTGCACCTGTCAGCCTCTTGCTCGGCCATTTAGTGCTGTCCTGGGGCGAGGGGGCTGGTAGCCCCCCAAGCTTTCCTCCTTGTGGAGCAGATTTGTCCCCACCACCACCCTCCAACCTAGTTTAAGTTGTAGGCATCCACTATTTATTCTCCTAGCTTGCATTTCAGTACTGCTACTCCCTCCCTAATGATGTTCAGTCTGTCTGGTGCAAATATGCTCTTGTCCTCCCATGTAGATCCCCAGTCCCCTACAAAGCTATATCCAATTTGTTATATTACCCCACCAGCCACTCGTTGAACTCCCTAATTCTTGACTTCCTGTCAGTACTTGCCCTCGGTACTGGTGACACCACTGAGAACACCATTGATTTAAATCCCAGACTGCTACAGTATCTAGCTAGAGCTCTGAATCTAGCCTGCACCTCCTTCATCGTACTTCCTGCCAGGTTATTCTTTCCCAGGTGGAACAGCTGCCTCCTCCTTGAGGGTATATAATGAATGACCTTCCCTGTTGTCATGCCTGGCAGACACTCCACTCACACACTGTGCTGTTTTTGTCTCCCCTTCCCCCACCTAATCCCTTTTATTATAGAATCCCCAACCAGTATGACCCTGTGCTCCATCTCCTTCTGATCACATCTCCCTACCATCCTTTCCCCAACCCCTTCATCCTTTTTCCTACCTTATTATCAATACCCCCTTTGCCCATTTTGCTTCCTGAAGCACTCTCCTCCCTCTGTGCTCCCCTAGTTTCTTTGCTCTGCACTCCACCCAGCTTTGCACCCCCTCAGGGATCTATCTGTCAAGCTGCCCACCTCTGCCCCTCCATTTTCTAACTTTTCCCCTCCTTGTTTACCTGTCCCTGCCCATGCCCTGCCTGATTTTCCCTGAGGATCTTCCTCCCTTCCTCCCCATCCAGCTTTTGCCCCTCTGAACCCAAGCCTGCTGTTCCCCCTCTTTCTGGGCTTGTCTGTTGATCTTACCTGATAGGGCTTCCCCTTTTGCAATTATACTGCACCTTCCTTCATGCTTGCCTCTTCTTCTTCCTGTGTGCTCTTCAGCTCTCTATTCCTGATCGTCCCCCCCCATTTAGTGCCTCTAGTGGTGCAAACCTATTCTTCTGTTCTACGCCCACTGCCTGTACCACTCTGGTTGATAGTCCTCCCCTTGCTCCCTCCTCCCTTGCCTTCCATGCAGGTTTGTACATTTATACTGTCTCACCTGCCATTTCCCCAGGTTTCTCTTGTGTCCACTGCTGCCCTTATCTGGGATTCCTGTATCTCCTCTGGTGCTTTTACCTACCCCCCCTTGTATTTGTGCTCCCCAACTTTTTTCCAATCCCCATTCCATCTTCCCCTTCCTGCAGCTGGGATTGCTCCTTGTTCCCCTGCAGTTCCCCTTTTGACTGCACCTTGTTCCCCCACAGTCTCCCCACTAGTTGCTATAGCTCTCTCGGTGGGACCCCTCATGTCCCCCCATCTATTCCTCTCCCTTTCCCAGCTTATTGCTCATCTCTGCCATCCCACCTCCTCCCTTAGCTGTGCAATCTGCCTACATACCATACATCCCCCCATTTTACAGGCTATACAGTATTCAGTACCATTGCTGACCCACAACCAGTACAGCCTACCACCCTCCAAAGATGCCCTCAGCCCCTGAAGCATTGAGATCCTGCCCTGGATCTGCCCTCACTCTGCTTCATTTGCCCCTTCTATGCAGTCTCCCCCCCACATTCTCTTCTTGCCTGTGTAAATCTTTTAGTTTAGACCCAAGAGTGAGATTTTCCCTGTTTAAAAGCTATGTGTTTCCATGCCCTGTGGCTTTCATACTTCTGGCCAGAGAATGAATTGCATTGCACCTGGCAGTCCTGTCCACCAATCATTAGGGTAGCCCCTCCCTATAAATGTAAAGTACTCTGGGGTGGGAGGGATGGGGGAGGATGGGGTTTAGGCCCTACCCCGACTCTTATGAGAATCAATCAGCCCTGACCTTTTCCCCACTGTGATCTTTCAATCCCCACACAAAGGTACTGGGCCAAATTGCAGCTTCCTGTCTGAGCTTAACACCTGAGTTAATCTCACCAGAAACAGCTCCAAAAATTCAAACAGCACAGAATAAATATCACTGCCCAGAATTTCACTCAGTAACAGTTGTAACTCATAATACTGATTTCAATCCCCACCAATTTATCCCCTCACTGCACAAACAATTCCAATATCAAAATAAACAGAAAAAAAGGAAAAACAAAGCACTTCCCTGAACTGCACTCCTGTTGCTCCCTAGTGTCTCTGTGAGCCAAGATGGTGGTGCCTGCTATATTCCCCCTCCCCCTCTCACATGGCTTGACTGAGCACCCCTTCCATGAAGCCAGCGTTCTTCGCAATATAAATACAAAACAAAACACACAGTGAAAACTGAAAACTGAACTATTAAAACAAACTAAAGAATGAATGAATGAATGAATCAATCAATCAATCAATACTATATGCATAGATACATGCATATATACAGTGTATAAAACCAATATTCCTGGAAGGTCAACTGTAAATGTGAGTCTCATCAATTAATGGGCTTAAAGGAGATAGGAAATGAATAACTGATGCTTTTTTAAAATATAATAAATTATTTCAATGAAAATCTTGTGTCTGTTTATTTCACTTATGTTTTCCATGCCTCTAATGTGATTTTTCTTTAGCCCCACCATTTGATTACATTCACAAAGTACACATTTCATCAGACTGCATTTGTAGATGGGAGTTAGTGCATGCAGCTCTGTTGAAATGATGATATAAATAACTCCCAATCCTACCATATTCTTTCACTGCACAGAGGTTCATTCTACAGTTGATTTTCATGCTGCCAGTAGTTGAGTGTTTTTTTTTTTTATAGCAAGGCAGTCTGTTGGAACAATATGTTATAGTTTGGTTTTAATAGATACTTTAATAAATCCGAATTCAGTGCAGTGTGAAGATGATTTTTATACTTAATTTTTTTGATAAAACATTTTATACAGTTTTATGAGGGACATTGAACTCCTGGAGAGGGTCCAGAAGAGGGCAACCAAAATGATTTGGGGCTTGGGGGAATAGGACCTATGGGGAGAGGCTCAAAGAGCTAAATATGTACACGTTGGAAGAGATAAGGGACCGGGGGGACATGATAGAGGTCTTCAGGTACATAAAGGGGGTAAATAGGAAAGGAGCAGTCAGGGTACTCCAAAGGAAGGAGGGGGGGCAACTAGAGGGCATGGGTGGAAGCTGGAGGGGGGGAGATTCAGGGGAGAAAGGAAGAGGTGCTACTTCACTGAGAGGATGGTGGAGCCATGGAATGCGCTGCCCAGGGGGCTGGTGGAGGCAGAAATTGTGGAGGAGTTCAAGAGGGGGTGGGACAGGTACAGTGGAAGGGGGTCTGAAAGCAAAAACCAGTGCAGCGAGAATATACGGGACTGGGAAGGCAGAAGCCAGAGAGGGAGAGGGGGCAGCAAGGTCAGCTCCCAGGTTGGGGGCTGACCAAACAAGCAGACACGAAAGACCATTAGGCCTATTCTGCTGACATTTTAGTATGTTAGTATGTAACTATCCCTTTCCTGAATGGGGGAGCTGTGCTTCACATCATAGCTGTTCTCGCATGCTTTTCTGACTAGAAACTCAATGATATGCTACCCTCTTTCAACACTGAGCATTATATTTAATCAGAAATATGATTGTATAGAAATGGGATCATACTTTTCATTTCTCCAGCCCAACATTTACACTGCCTTACTTGAAATTTCACAGTCAGACTATTTTCCTGGTGGCATGAATTGTTTTAAACTTTATTTTGGATCTCAAAAATATCTGGGAGCTACTGCTTCAAGTTTTGCCACACTCCTCTGTATTACACAAAATCCTGCTCAACCAGTGCGGACAGAGTGCAATCTGAGCACACTGACAGGTGAAGTTACTGGAACTTTGTTGGGGAACAGAAACAGTCACAAACAAGACCTTTCTGTGCAAAGAGTACAAATATGTAATTGGGCATATAACTGTAGTGTTGTTGTTTCAGCGTTGTGCTGCTCTGTGTAATTTAGCTGTGTTACAGCCATCAGTATGCTCAGATTATGCTCTGAAGATACTGGCAAAACTACAGCCCAGATTTACACAGGTTCATTTGTAGATTTGTTAGTTAAACAGTATGATCTGAGCAGATGGACAGGTGTAATTAGTGGGACTGTGTTGGGGGACAGAAACTGCCACAAACATGACCTTATTGCACCAGGAGTACACGTATGTAATTGAGCATATACTGTACATGTGGTGGTGTGATTTCAGCCTTGTACTACTCTATGTAATTCTGTTCTGTTACAGCCATCAGTGTACTCTGATTAAACTCTGATGATACAGTGGAATCCAATTAAATGCAATCAAGATAAATGCAATTTCTGGATAAGTGCACCGTTTACAATTTTTCCCAATTTATTTTCATTAAATTCCTTTTTATAGATACTATTTAAAGAATACTGGTTAAGAGCAAATTTCATTTAACAGCACAGTCTCATACCTGCAGCACGCAGTAATTATGCAGTGATCATTCCTGATAAGTACATAATGATCTGCTAACAGGTAAGATACCTAATGGTACCCCTACTTAACAGCCTGTTTTCAGTCTCTCCTTGATGGAATTTGAAATAATGGATCAGCAAAAGAAAACCACGCTCATGCTGGAGCAGAAGATTGAGCTGCTACAGAAAGTTGAGCAACCAGCTGTGTAAAAAGATTTGAGGTTGCAGCACATTTCAGAATTGACTTATCCACTGTCTGAAGAATTGTAAAAGAAAGAGAGAAACTGTTTTCTAAGTGGGAGAATTTGGGCAACAGAGACAGAAAACACCAGTGCGATGGAAAGAGTGACGAGGTTGAGACTGCCTTGCTGAACTGTTTTTTGACCACACAAACAGTTCATACCCATATCAATGACCTTATCCTTCCTTTCAAACAAAGCTAAACATTTGTATGTGACACTATTGGGATTACATTCACTCTGACTAGTGACTGGTTAAATGGGTAGAAAGAAAGAAAGAGTATCATTTTTAAGAAATGTCATGTTGACAAAAAGGACATCAGCTCCCAATCTGCAGACAGTTGGTTAATGAGTGTGCTGCCTCGGTTACTGAAAGACTACCCCCCATCAGGTCTACAATTGCAATGAAACAGGTCTCTATTTTTGTGCTATACTTGAAAAGACTAACTTTTAAGTCTGTTGCATCTCTGGTGATAAAAAAAAACTAGAGAGAGAGACTCTCCATACTTTTATGCTGTAACATGTCAGGGACTAGTGAGATGAGACCAGTTATAGTAGGCAAATCCCCCTAACCCTGCTGTTTTTCTGGACGTTCCACTGATGCCCTGCCAGCAGATGGGGAGTAGAACTCAAGTGCCTAGATGTTGAGTTAAATTTTTACTTGTTGGCTGAAAAAAAATGCCCAGAAACGCCACAAGAGACAAAGAATAGGGCTGATCTTAGATAACGGTAGCACGCATCCTAATGTTGTTCTGTCAAACATCAAAATGATTTTCATCCTCGGAACACCACAGCACTGATCCAGCTATTGGATATGGGCATCATAAAGAATGTGAAACATCTGTACTGTAACTAGGTTTGTAGCCCTGCTCACTCTCTGACTTGCTTTCCCCAATGCTGTTACACTATGCTGTTACAGTACCATAGTCAGTGTGAAGTTGTTTTAGTGGCTAAACTACATTGCATGTAATGCAGGAGATTATGGGAAAACGTGATGTGCTGGCTCCCTGATCTTTTTCCAACCTATAATAAAGAAGTCAAATTCCTGCAGTTCTCTTGTAGGGAATGCAGGAGAAGTGCTCCTCTCACTAAGCAGGGAACTCAGGATTTTGGATGTCCACGAAAAATATTTCTACCCATAATGTCAATAAACAAACATGAGAATCTAGCTAAACAGCTCCTGTTTAGCTGTGTTCTGATGTTTCCTTTTAGAAATCACAGCACTTTTATGTATTTTCCATGTTTGTCAGTTTGTGGAAAAAATGAACAAGATGGCGCTTGGCATGGCACAAAAAATGTTTGGTGCCTTGACAATTCAGTGGTGCAAAAGCAAAAGCCAGAATTTGCATCATCAAATTTCTGCTTTCACTGCAGAACATTATCTGAAAACCCCTACTGTGCATGAGCAAGTTGAAAAACAGTAAATGTAAAAGTCTTGTAACTCAGGAACCCTTTAATATTTTTTTTCACCAGACCTGTCAAAGGCACTACCTTGGGACATGATACTAGTCCCCTGCAAGGTTGGGGAAAACAATTCTATACTGTGTAGGCTATAGGGAAGAGCAAACAAAAAAAAACATGTTTATTGGAAAGAAAGTTAGATTTTTACAGAAAATGACACGAGGATCTCAGAAACCGCTCAAGCTTCCATCACAAAAATTTCCACACATCAAGGCACTGCGTTCTAGACAACACATACAAAATTTCATCTCATTTCATAAAAAAAGGTAGCCAAAAATATTAATGTGCAAAGTTATAGGGTTAACATTGAACAGGCTGCTCAAACCTAATTAAAGGGGCACTACTGTGCCCTTATAATATATCAGTGTTACTCAATGTCAGTTCAAAGGGTATGCATGCCTTTTCTAGCATAGGTGGAAGTGTAGACAGTACTATTGGTCTCCCTGGTGGGTTAATGCTGGCTTTATTTTTGGGAGAAATAAAAATATTAGACATACATAATGTATGAGCAGTCAGAGTGACAGAATGAATGGTGTGAGTGGAAATGAATACTGTAACATAAGCACTGTGAAATTTGTGCAAAGGTCCTGACCCTGCTACATACCCACTTCATTAGTAGTGAACCTGATCTGAAAGGACAGGTTACCAAACAAAACATCTTCCTTTACTCAGTAAGAAAGAGTGATGGAGTTTCCACCCACCCACTCATCAGAAACTCCTGATCTGAAAATGTAAATACTCAGGATAATGCTTCCGTCTTATCCTCACTTGTTTCATTTCCTGAGGCCTCTTCTATATCTGTTTCATAATCTGTTTCATTTTGTAGTTAGTAACTTTAAGCTGTCATTCAATTAGTCTTAATCTTATACATCATTAAGTTTTATTAGTCTCCATTTCCTTTATACCAGATCCATATCGGGACAAGAAATCATCATTTTTGTGTTGAGCACCTGATACATGCAATACCTGAAATTTATAGGGCTGCAGTGAAAGACTCCACCTTGTAATGTATGGATTTGTGTCTTTCATTTCTTGGATCCAACATAATGGATTGTGATCCGTAACCAAAATGAATGAGGTACCAGGTAAGTCGAATCTGAGTGCTTCTATTGCCCAGTTAGGAGTCAAACACTCTTTTTTTGATGGTTGCATATTTTGTTTGTCACTCATGTAACCTCTAACATATAAATTATTGGGTGTTTACCACCACTGAGCACCTGGCTCAGAACAGTCCCAATTTCAGTACTGGCTGAATCTGATTGCACCAAGAAAGGCTTTGAAAAAATTCTGCCTTTTAAGCACCAGAATGGCATACACTGCTGTCTTAATGGCTTGAAAGGCCTTTTCACAAATTGGAGTCCATTTTTACTTATTAGGTTGTCTCTTTCTGGTCAGTTCCATTAGGGGTGTAGCCAGCTCTGACAATCTGGTGATAAATCATCAATGGTATTACGCTAAAACTAAACAAGATCTGAAATCCTTTTTGGTTTTTGGGAGTGGGCTAGTTGCTATATCTTCTACCTCAGAGATCTCAGGCTTTACTACTCCCTTCCCAAACACAAAAAACAAATACCTGGTTTCCTGAATCACTATGGCACATGTGTTAGGGTTGATTATTATTCCTGCCAATTCTAAGGTATGCACTATGGCCTCAAGATGCCTCAGATAACTTTTCCAGTCTGTGTTGTAAATGATGTCATCATCTAAATAAGCAGTGCAGTAGTTGTAGTGGGAGACTAGCAGATGAATCACATACCGCTGGAATGTCCCTGGAGCACCAAGCAGTCCAAATGGCATTGCAATGAATTGAAAAAAAAATTAAAATAACTGACAGTGTGGCTAAGGCAGTCTTGTCCCTAGACTCTTTCTCCAGGGGTATCTGCCAATATACCTTGGTGAAGTCTAAGGTAGAGATATATTCTACACCTCCCAACCAATCAACTAGATTGTCCACCTGGCTGATGGAGTATCAATCAAATTCTGTGACTTAACTGATTTTTCTAAAATCGAGACTGTCAGATCATGCCCTCCTTCTTATTAGCAGCAACAATGAGTGATGACCATGCATTTGTGGACGGTTGAATTATTTGTGTATCCCATAGCTTTTGTACCTTCTTAATGATCTCAGATCTTACCTGTTGGAGTAACCTGTATGGCTTTTGATATATGAGTCTTACATTATGAACAATTACAGTTTTGTGCTTTAGCACATCAGGAACAGTAGTGGAAGCACTCTCATGTTTTTGCAGTAACTACTGAATCTGTGTTTTGCTGAGGGATTAAGAATGGATTGACCAACACATCTTGAACAGTACCATACTGTTCTAATTTTTCACATGACAGCTCCAAGTCACTTTTCTTTTTCAGGTTTATCAAAACAGTATGTTGTGACTTTCTTGCTACCCAAGTTTGCATGATATACCTTTGTAGGATACATCTTGCTTTATGATGCTGTTTCCATCCTTGTATGCAAATGTACATAATTGTATACACTTGTAAATATGATTTACATATGTTATTTGTGTTCATAGTATTGTTGTTTTCATTGATGTTTAACTATGTATTACATAGTGCAGCTATGTATAGTAGATTAAGGGACTTCCTTGCAAATGAGCCCACTCAATGGAATTTTTCCCTTCAGTAAACTTGAACTTGAACTTGTTTGCAGTTTCAACTTCATAGATTATTAATCTGGTTATGTCTCAGTATTTTACAGGGTCCTTGACTTTACATAAGAAGTTTATTCTCACTGGTAGGTAACAGTATTATACCTTGATCTCCATCTTCAAAGGTTTTACTACCCACTCCTTTATCATAGGCAATCTTCTAACTCTTTTGTCTTTCATGCTGATTGGAGTGTACCAGTTCAGTGTACTTAGCCAACCATTTTCTTAATGTTCTTACCGCTTACATATTTGGACTCTCATCCCATATTTCTTTCATTATATCAAAAGGTCCAATAGGGTTCATTCCTTATAACAATTTGAAAGGGGAGAAACCAGTGGTGGTCGGAGAAACTTCTCAGTATGTAAATATGATGTAAGGCAAATACACATCACAACTTTTCCCTTCATCTGTGACAAACCCTTCAATAAAGGTTTTAGAGTCTTATTAAAACATTTCACCAAACAGTCCATCTGGGAGTAGTGTGGTGAGGTCTGAACTGTGGTCACCCCTAGCAACTGGTAAAATTCTTTCAGCAAAACTGCATTAAAGTCAGCGCCCTGGTCAGTAAGGTTCTCTTGGGGTGCACCCATCTGGCTAAAGATAGTGACTATGTCATTACCACTTTGGGAGCAGTAACGGTTTGCATGGTTACTGCTTCTGGATAATATGTAGCGTAATCACAGACCACAAGAATAAATCTGTTGCTTTTTTTGCTTTTATTAAGGGGTCCAATAAAATGCATGGCTACCCATTGGAAGGAGGCACTAACAATGGGAAATGGCATCATGAGTTCCTAATCTCTTTTTGTTATTTCAGTAACCCTTTGACATTCAGCGTATGACTAACAGTATGCAGATACCTGCTCGAGTATATCAGGCAAATAACATCTGTACAGTATTCTGACCAGGGTCTTATCTCTGCCTAGGGAATCTGCCATAGTTATATTATGTTCCAGATGATGTAAATGCCTTCCTGTACTTATGGGGCACCAACAACAGTTTGAATTGTTTATGGGAAATGGGGTGAATACACACTCTGTACGGGATATTACTTTTTTGCGCTATGTTAGATTTCCCTGCTTGTTGTTTAACATACTAACATACTAATTGCCAGCAGATTAGGCCTTACGGTCTATCGAGTCTGCACAAACCTCAGATTCCTAGTTGGGTGCCGAGGCCCCCCCTTTGTGTTCCAGAAACCCCTATCATCCTTCCCCACCCCCCTGGGCCAGGCCATCATCTGATACTTCCACTTTCTGTGTCTGTCCCACCCTCTCTTGGAGCCCTCCACTGTGGATCTCTGAACCAGCTCACCAGGCAGTGCACTCCAAGGGTCCACCACCCTCTCAGTGAAAAACCTCCTCCTCTTTTCTCCCCTCACCCTTCCAACTTCAAACCATGCCCTCTGGTGATACCGCCCTGCTTTAGTCTAAAGATCCTCTCCATGTTTACCCTATTTATTCCCTTGAGGTACTTGAAGACCTCAATCATGTACCCCCTGTCTCTCCTCTCCTCCAATGAAAACAGGCAGAGCTCCTCAAGTCTGTCCTCATACGTCAAATCCCCTAGTCCTCGTATCATCTTAGTTGCCCTCCTCTGTACCCTCTCCAGGAGTTGTATGTCCCTTTTCAAGTGTGGTCTCCAGTACTGTACACAGTACTCAAGATGTGGTCTACCCAGTCCATTGCACAGTGGCAGAATCACTTCCCTGCTCCTAGAGGTGATCCCCCTTACGATGCATCCCAACATCCTCTTTGCCTTGCTAGCCGCTGTCCTGCACTGCTCAGAGTTATTCATACATGCATCCACCATGACCCCTAAGTCTTTTTCCCCTATTGAGGCCTCCAGCGCCTCCGCTCCCAGGGTGTACCTGTGTTTAGGGTTTCCCCACTCATGATGTAACACCTTGCACTTGGTGATATTGAAATTTAATTTCCATGTGTGAGCCCAGCTTTCCAGGGTGTCCAGTTTCCCTTGCAGGGCCAACCTCCCCTCTTCCCCCTCAACTACTGCTCCCATCTTGAAGTCATCAGTGAAGAGACTCATTTCACACCCTATACCCTCCCTGATGTCCGATATGTATGCATTAAACAGGATCGGACCCAGGACCGAGCCCTGTGGTACCCCACTACCAACCTCTCTAGGGTTCGAGAGCTCCCCACCAACCACTACTCTCTGGGTGCATCCAGCTAGCCAGTTTTCAATCAATCTGACCATCAAAGGGCCTACTCCCAACCCCACCAGTTTCTCCACCAGACCATTGTGGGGGACAGAGTCAAACGCCTTGCTGAAGTCCAAGGATAATACATCCACAGGCTTTCCCCTGTCCAGTTCTGATGTTACCCATTCGTAGAACTCTGCAAGATTGGTTTGACATGATCTACCTGGCACAAACCCATGTTGCTGACTATCCAGACCTCCCACCTCCTCCAAGTACACCCCCAATCGTTCCTTTAGTATACTCTCCATTAATTTTCCCACAACCAAGGTCAAACTGATGGGTCTATAGTTTACCTGGTACTTCCCTCAACCCCCCTTTATGGATTGGCACCACATGTGCCTCTCACCAATCCCTAGGTACCCTCCCTGTCTCAAGCGACCTGTTGAAGAGCTCCGCCAGAGGTGCAACCAGTATGTCTGCCAATTCCCATAGTACACTCGGATGAATGCCATCCGGACCAGGAGATTTGTTTTTCTTTAGGGCCTTGAGGGCTAACCAGATCCTTTCAGTGGAGATAGCATCATCCGTCCCCTCCACCTTACTGGCCTTTTTATCCTTATCCTGATGTGACACCTCTGGGGTACCTCTCCTTCCCTCTTGCTCCATTTCTGTTGCTCCCCTGATCTCACTCACTACCGCTTCTATCCCCATCATGCTTTGCTTTGTAGATATCCCATCCCCCACCCTAGTGAACACAGAGGCGAAGTACTCATTTAATACCTCTGCCTGGTCCTTCGCCTCTTCCACCCACCCTTCTTCTGATCTCAGTCTGCTGAGATGGCCCTTAGTTTTTCTCCACTCCCTAACGTACTGGAAGAACCCCTTTTCCCCTCCATGTATCTCCTGTCCCAGCCGCTGCTCTTTACTGGACTTTGCTCCCCCCCACCATCCGGGTAACCCTTACCTGTTGGTGCACGGTCTGCAAACTGACATGTTTTAATGGATCTTTTGCTATGCTGTCTGATTTCCAGGCATCTGTCACAGGTACATTATTACATTGAGAATCATTATGCTTTGAGTCCATAACCTTTTGTAATATTTCCTCTCAGCCCATGGTTTCCTGCTTTTTTGGGGCATCTTGAAATAATCATCCTGTGGAAAATGAAAAATGAAAAATTTCCATTCTACCTGCATCTGGGTCACCATGACTCCAGCTAGTGAACCAGTATCTTTCTGTAACATGTCCCTAACCAAGGAACATCATGCACAATTTTTGCTGGAGCAGGTAACATTTGTGCCACCCTCATGTTCAAGGCTCAAGACATCCCTTCTGCTTGTAAGTACAGTATAGTTGAGTGGTGGGGTAAACTCATGCATCCTCATGTGCACTGGTTACTCCAGTATCAGGCCCTCTCTTATAGTGTAACAAACCTGTGTGTACTAGGGTGTGATAGCTTCCTGAGTTAATTAAACATGTGACCAATTGCTCTTTCACTTTGATTTCTATAAGATATAATTCCTCATTAGTGAGGCCCAAGTTAGCTTTGTTTTTTGGGACAATGTCTTGCAATGTAGCCAGGATTTTTGCAATGATAAACTCCGAGGGTGCAGACTTTCCCAGTCTACACCATAATTGGATTTCGGTTAGGGTATTTTATTCAAGAAAGAAAATGGGGAGTGGCACTTCTTTGTAGTATGAAAAACAATATAGTCTTGTAACTTTTCAGTGCAGTTTTTTATTGAATTGCTTAAGCTCCAACGTTTCGCCATTGAATATATTACTTCTTCAGGAGACTTTACTTACATTGGTTCTTTACCTTAAAACAAAACAAATATAATGCATTAATTTTGATTTATGAAAAAAAATCATAACCAAAAAATATTTACATATTTTAAACAGATTAGTATATATTACCTTAACCATACGGTGTATAATTATTTTTCTCTTTCTTTTTGTCTTAATGACTAATTTTGTTGCCTGCAAAGGCAATACGGTATATATAATTAAATAATCTTGTTGCTTCTTTTAAACTCTTTCATTTGCTCTCATCAACAACACTCAGTGCTGAATTGTTCCACAGCAAAGTGTTATGACTTCTGCCCCTGTGACTGAGGTCAGCTCACGTCATACCTGTCAGCGCTATTGTTTTTTATTTGATTCAGTATTTTTGGGATCGTCCCATTTTGGTTTCTGAGCTTCAGCTTTAAATGAATACATTTTTGTGAATGTTTACTCTTTGTGTGGCTAATTTGAACTGTCTCTTTTCCTTTAAATGACATTTTGCAAGATTAATTCACCATTCTTCACTTAAAAAGTTCCTGCTACAGAGTACTAGCACTAACAAGGAGTGAGTGGCAGTTCCTCTACCTCTCTTGAGTTCAAGAGGGTTTGATGTCATGATGATATAACATGGTGTATGTGCAGGTCACGCATGTTGAGCTGCTAAGCAACTCACTATGCAAGGGCTGCCAAGCCTGGTTGCTGTCCTATTAGACTGTTCTGCACTGTGGGTTTTAAAACCTCTTCTAGCAATATTCCTTAAATCTTTTATGTGGTTCTGGTTTAGTTTTTTCCATTTCAGCATCATTCATTTTTTTAAGACCATTACTGAGTTACCATAAGCATATTTTCCTTCTTATACAACTGTATAAGAATTGCACATAAAAATTTGTTGCATTGCTGTTAAATTACTTTTCATTCACAACAGTGCTTGTGTTACAGTATTCCCTTCCACTCACAACATTCTCTAATTCTGATTGCTCATACATTATGTATATCACATATTTTTACTTTCCCCAAAAGTAAAAAATAAGAACTAAGCCAAAAATAACAAGCATTTGTCAATGCCGGATGTTGATTGCATTGGTCCATTGAGTTCACTCACTGCCCCTCTGTCACTTGCTCATTTTGTTTCTCCCAGTGCTGCAGGCTACTGTTTTGTACTGGGCTCCTGCCTGCATTGGCACCCTTTTCAGTCCACAAAGAAATCCACAGCTGTCCTGACAGAGCTCCGTTGAGGTGGCTCACTCCCCCTCTCTCACTCGCTCATTCTGTTTCTCCTGGAGCTGCAGGCTGCCATTTTGTACTGGGCTCCTGGCTCTGTTGGTGGCTTTTTCTGCCCACAAAGAAATCTGCAGTAGTCCCAACACAGGTCCATTGAGCTTGCTTACTTCCCCTCTGTCAGTCGCTCATTTCATTTCTGCCTGTGCTGCAGGCTGGCCTTTTGTACTGGGCTCCTGCCTGCATTGCCTTTTTCTGCCACAGAAAGAAATCCACAGCAGTCATGATAGATCTCCATTGAGCTTGCTCACTCCCCCTCTCTCAGTTGCTCACTCTGTTTCTCCTGCCACTGCAGACTGTCCTTTTGTACTGGGCCCTGTGTGCACTGCTGCCTTTTTCTGCCCACAAAGAAATCTGCAGCAGTCCCAACAGAGCTCTGTTGAGCTCACTCACTCCCCCTCCCTCACTCACTCACTTGTTCTGTGTCACCTGCTGCTGCAGGCTGCCCTTTTGTACTGAGCTTCTGCCTGAATTTGTGGCTTTTTCTGCCCACAAAGAAATCTGCAGCAGTTCTGACACAGCTCTGCTGAGCTCGCTCACTCCCCCTCTCAATTGCTCATTCCGTTTCTGCAGTGCTGTCGGCTGGCCTTTTGTACTGGGCTCCTGCCTGTGTTGCCACCTTTTTCTGCCCACAAAGAAATCTGCAGCAGTCATGATAGAGCTCCTTTGAGGTCACTCACTCCTCCTGTCTCACTCGCTCATTCTGTTTCTTCTGGCGCTCCAGGCTGCCCTTTTGTACTGGGCTCCTTCCTGTGTTGCCCCCTTCTTCTGCCTACAAAGAAATCTGCAGCAGTCATGATAGAGCTCTGTTGAGCTAGCTCACTCCCCTTCTCTCACTCAGTCTTTCTGTTTCTCCTGCTGCTGCAGGCTGACCTTTTGTACTGGGCCCCTGCATGCATTGCTGCCTTTTTCTGCCCACAAAGAAATCTGAAGCAGTGCCAACACAGCTCCGTTGACCTCGCTTATTCCCTCTCTCTCACTCACTCATTCCATTTCTGCCAGTGCTGCAGCTGGCCTTTTGTACTGGTTTCCTGCTTGAGTTGCCACCTTTTTCTGCCCACAAAGAAATCTGCAGCAGTCATGATAGTGCTCCGTTGAGCTCGCTCACTCTCCCTGTCTCACGCGCTCATTCTGTTTCTCCTGGCACTGCAGGCTGCCCTTTTGTACTGGACTCCTGCCTCTGTTGGCACCTTTGTTGGCCCACAAAGAAATCTGCAGCAGTCCCAGCAGAGCTCCATTGACCTCACTCACTCTCTCCACCTCTATCACTTGCTCATTCCGTTTCTGCCAGCACTGCAGGCTGCCCTTTTGTATGGAGCTCCTGCCTGTGTTGCCACCCTTTTCTACACAGAAAGAAATCCGCAGCAGTCATGATAGAGCTCCATTGAGCTTGCTCACTCCCCCTCTCTTAGTTGCTCATTCTGTTTCTCCCACTGCTGCAGACTGCCCTTTTGTACTGGGCCCCATGTGCATTGCTGCTTTCTTCTGCCCACAAAGAAATCTGCAGCAGTCCCAACAGAGCTCTACTGAGCTCACTCACTCCCCCTCCCTCCCTAACTTGCTCGTTTTGTGTCTCCCGGTGCTGCAGACTGCCCTTTTGTACTGGACTGCTGCTTGTGTTGGTGTCTTTTCCTGCCCACAAAGAAATCCACAGCAGTCCCAACAGAGCTCAGTTGAGCTCGGTCACTCCCCCCCAACACTCGCTCGATCCTAATCTGTCCCAAACACTGATTTCCTACAGCGACTGCAGTATTCTGCATTGGAAGTGCGAAAATGCATTTCGGCCAGGATGTGAAAAATGACAGCTGTACTGTTCATAAGGAGGTATGAAAAAATGCCAGTGTTGAAAATGTGGCGTGAAAATATTACTAATTTGTGAAGTTACAAGGGTGCATGAAAACTGCACAATGCACACTAATAACACAGTCATTTTATGGAGTTTCATCATAAAATTTTCAACATAGACATTTTAGGACCTCTGCTAATGAATTGTGTTACTGTCATTTTAATAATCTGTCCTGAACATGGATTTCCCACAATGACTGTGCTATTCTGCCCCGGAACTATGAAAACACATTTTGGCCAGGATATGAAAAATGACAGCTGTACTGTTCATAAGGAGGTGCAGAACAATGGCAATGTTGAAAATCTGGAGTGAAAATATTATAAATTCACAAACTTACGAGCGTGCGTGCAAACTGCGCAATGCATGCTCATAAAACAGCCATTTTGGGGAATTTTCCACCAAATTTGCAATATAGGCTTTTTGAGAACCCTTCTCATGAACACTGGCACTGTCATTTTGTTAATCAGTCCCAAAAGGTGATTCCATGCAGTGACCGCGAAATCACCTTTCGGGGCCAATTAACGCCATGACAGTGCTAGAATTCATGAGAAGGGGTCCCAAAAACCCCATGTTGAAAATTTGGTGCCAAAATTCCAAAAAATGCCTGAGATATGCATTGAACTTGAAAAACCCCTATTTATTCCATTATACAGCTTACCGGCATTTCCTCAGTTCGCGGTCGGCTTTGAAGAGTCTAGACGTGTTCCAGGTCCACCAAAGATCATTGCACCAGACTCCAGAGGTAATTATGGGGTGAGGGGGTGTGGGGAGGCAGAGTGCACAGTGGATGGGCACGGGTTGAGGGAGGGGGGCAAGGAGACCGCGAGGGAACGTTTTCTTTTTTGACAGGGTAAAAAAAAAACATAGCGGGACCTCTTTTTTTTTAACAGGGGCATGTGACACACTGGGGTGGGCTCCCAGCATGCCAACGGACTCTTTTTCTGTGGGGCAACTGTAGCCGACCGGGGATTGGGCACCCCGGTCAGTACACAACGAAGGGGGTTACATTATGCTGATGGGGATTGGGCACCCTGTCAGCACACAACAAAAGGGGGGGGTGTTACATAATGCCAATGGGGAGTGGGCTACCCCATCGCAACATCACTCAGGCACTGAAGCTGATGGGGATTGGGGCCTCCGTCGGCAAACAAACATGGTGGAGGGGGCACATGCTGCCGAGGGGGATTGGGCACCCCCCTCGGCAGGAGGGGGTGCTTAATATTGTCTGTGAACACGGCGGCAAGCCGCTGCCATGTTCACAAACAATATCACTGTTACAAAGTTCTGCCCAGCAATGACGGGTCACTCCCTCATTGCAGCAGAATGGCTTACGCTGCAATGATAAGGTGGCCCTGATTGCTGCGGCTGAAACCTTACAAGGTTGTGGCATACTGGCTGAACTAATGTCAACAGTAGCATGCCATGGCATTGGGGAAAGTGTGCCAAACCTTTAAAGGCTGTGGGGGCATTGGCCACAACAGTGCCGTGCCCTCACAGCCTGCTTCTGGCAACCTGCCGCAATATGTTTCTTGCACATGTGCGCAATCAACATAGTAATGAATCAAGTCTTTTCTACTTTTTAACAGTATTAGACAGGGAAAACATCTGGGGCCAGATGTTGGGTCGGGTCTGAAAAGGGACCTTTGGTCCAGTGTCTTTACCAGGTTACCAAAGAATAAATGAAAAAATGAAAAATGAAAGATATTCAAAAGTTAGCATTGGTTCTGATGGGTGTTTGCCAGTGGTAACTGAGTATTGCATCCAGTTTGTGGGTGGGATCCATATTGAGAGATTCCTGTAGCATGGGAAAAACCTATTATTGCCAGAGTGCTAACTTAACGCTGCACTCATGCAAACAAGGAGGGCCGCCCCACCTACAGCTGCAGCTGCAATTTCAGAGCTTTGTGTCAGTAGTAAATGGCACCCAAAAGCATAATATTTGCCAACTTTGCAAACCTAGTTTTAACTGGGTGAAAAGCCTGGGTCCTGGGATGGCTGTACTGCAGCCACCAGCCCCTCCCGTCCTCCAAACCCTTGTCCCAATGCAACAATGCATACCATAATGTTTAGTGGCACCCCACACACTCTAAGCTCCCATAACGGTGTCTGCAGTATGGACCCTGGTGTATAGTGACACCACACACCCTTCGATTCCCCATGCCATACACAATCCTCTCTCTCGGCTGTCCAGTGGCACCCACTGCCCTCTGATCAGCCATCCAGGTGCCTGAAAGAGAGTTCCAGGTGGACAGTGGTACCCCCATCCCAAAATACCCATCCCCTACATGGTAACGTATGCCCTGGTGTCAATCTGGTGTTCCAGGTTGGTCTTGAGGCTCATAACCTCAAGATTGATCAGGTTGTTTGGTCTGATCATTACACTGTGGAGTTCCATTTGGGGCCCCCTTGAGAGTCCCTCCCCTGCTGAAATGGTCAGCTATCATCCTTTAAGGCACTTAGACCCAATGTGACTGTTGGCGGTAGCTGATCTATCTAGGCTTGATGCGGCAAGTGCGACTGGCACGAGAGAGGTGGTCACCACCTATAATAGGTTGGTCTCCGATGCTCTGGATGCCATTGCACCAGTCCTTTTATGACCCAGGTCTTCACACATGAGATCTCCTTGGTTCGATGAGGATCTCAGAATGTTGACGATCAGGGGGTCAGAAGCTGAAGTGTCACTGACGGAAGACCCGGCTGGAGTTTGACAAGCCAGCCCTGCTTGCCCACTACGGTGAGTACCCGGGGACAATCTCCCATAAGAAGGCAGAATTTCTGTCCAGGGAGATTGCTGCAGGGAGGAACAGACCTTCTCGGCTGTTTTGAACTGTAGACAGGCTTTTACATCCAGCCTGTTTACAGCCAAAAAAAGCTTTTTCAACCACTTTATGTGAAGAGTTTGCTCTGTTCTTTTCTGACAGAGTGTCAGTCCACCTGTCGGGGATTCCGCCTGTTAGGCTTTTGCCTAGCAGTGGTTGGGCTGGGGGGAACAGAGGCACTCTGCCTATCTGGGAACAGTTTAGGCCAGTTGAGGTGTCCGAAGTGACTAAGGTGATCTTAGAATTGAAGTACACATTTTGTGAACTGGACCCAGCTCTGACACGGTTCTTAATGGGATGTGTTGAGGCTGTCAGCCCAGTGTTCACCAGGAATGTCAAGTGCTCGATGGTGGAGGGGGTTCTCCCAGCTGCCTTGAAAGAGGCACTGGTTAGGACCCTACTGAAGAAATCTTCCCTTGATCCTGATGTCCTGGTGAATTACCATCCTATCTCCAACCTGCCTTTTTTGAACAAGGTTGTTGAGAAGCTAGTGGCTCAACAGCTCGAGGATCACCTGGTGTCCTTGGACATTTATGAGCTATTTCAGTTGGGTTTTCAGGCCAGACACAGCACTGAAACAGCTCTAGTGAGGGTGCATAATGATCTGCTCAGTGCTAGAGATAGAGGAGACAGATCAATTCTTATACTCCTCGATCTCTACTCAGCTTTTGACACTGTGGATCACGTTGTGTTATTGGATCGGCTCTGTGAGTTCTGTGGACTCACCGGTACTGTCATCAGGTGGTTTGAGTACTATCTCTCAGACAGGGTGCAGCAGGTGGTGATAGGGAATTTCTCCTCCTCCTCCTCCCCAATGCCTCTGTCCTGTGGAGTGCCACAGGGCTTGATCGTGTCACCAATGTTTTTCGCAGTGTATATGCTTTCCCGGGTGAGATCATTTGACAAAACAGTGTAGAGTTTCACTGCTATGTAGATGTTGCCCAACTGTATTGGTCATTTGCTCCTGGAACATCAGGAGCTGTGGATGTGCTTAACACCTGCCTGGCTAAAAGCAGGGACTGGATGGCTTCCAGCTGGTTGAGACTCAACCCTGCTAAGATGGAGTTGCAGGTGATCGAGCCTGGTGGTGGGCGTGATGGGTTGCTGCCCGGGGCAGTTTCTGGTCTTGTGCTGTGTTCTGCTCCATTGACAGTTTCCACAAGGGTGCGAAATCTGGGCGTGATTCTTGACAGCAGGCTGACCTTTGAAGACCAGGTGTAGCCTGTTGTCAGTAGTGGCTTTTACCATCTACGGAACATTGACCGGATTAAACCTCTTGTTCTGCCTGAGGACCTGCCGATGCTGGTACATGCCTTTGCCTCCTTTAGACTCAACTAATGTAAGACTTTTTACTTTGGGGTCATGGGAGGGACCCTTCACAGGCTGCAGCTGGTGCAGAATGCAGCGGCTTGGCTACTTACTGACCTTTCTAGGTTCAGTCATGTGACCCCTGTCTTGTGCACTCTGCACTTGCTGCCAGTCAGGAGGAGGGTCCTTTTCAAGGTGGGGATCCTCACCTACAAGGCACTAAATGGACTGGGCCCTGGCTATCTGTCAGAGCTCCTAACACCAGTGACCTCTGTCCACTCCCTCCGTGCCTCTTAGAGGGGCCTCCCGGCTGTTCCCAGGGTACTGTTCAAGAATTCTGGTGATCATGCTTTTAGTATTTCTGGGCTGTCCCTGTGGAACACTTCACCATCTGTAGTCCAGGAGGTCCCCTTGGCTGAGGTTTTTAAGCAGAGGTTGAAGGCACACCTTGTTGGCCTGGCTTTTAATGATTTCTGAATTGTATGATGCTGTTTTAGTCTCTATTTATTAGTTTTTATCTGTTTTAAGTGTTAATTCTGTATTTATGCTATTTTATATTTATGTCTGCAATGTTAATTTTACTGTTCTGCGAGGCTCCAAGAGCCTCTGAGAATGGGCGCCATATAATAGACTTGCCTTGCCTTGCCTAGAGGTAGCCCCCACTCACCGAGTACCATCCCTGTACTACCACTACTTCCCTGGTGGAGAGCGGATACTCCCTGTTCTTGTTTCCCAGCCAGTAGAGGTGTCTGCTCCCCATGTGTCCAGTGGCCCACCTCATCCCCTGGCATGCGTACCTGAGCCAATCCCTGGAATCCAGTGATATCCCCCTGAAGACCGGTTGTAACTTGGACTGCCAAAGAGTGGTGGCTACATGACTCCTCGCCTCCTCTGCTGCATCCAGTGCAGCACATACCCCAAACCCCACTTCTCTGGGAAGGACAGGACCATGCTGCACAGCCCTCAGTGATGACAGGCACAGCCCTCCTCTCACCTCATTAGACAGCCACCATATGAGCTGTAGTGAGTGCACATACAGCATGCTGTACACTATAGGTATGTTCACTCTACTCATATGGCTTTGCTGACCAAGGATTTGAAAGAGGACTGTGCCAGTCACTGCTGAGGATGCACCATAGTCCCATCCTGCCCAGTAAGGGTGGGTTGGGGTGGAGTGTTCTGCTTGGTCCAAATGGAGTGGGTGGGTGGGGAGGCTGCAGAACTGCCACTATTTGGCAATCCATATGGTGATCAGTTGTTCAGGTGGTCACCATTGGCACCAGGGTTTACTTCAGAACATGGCCCAGGGGATGGGGATACCACTGGACACCTGTGGAGCAGGGACCTCTATGGGCTGGGTGATAGGAGTAGAGGGGTATTCTAACTACCAGGAAATTAGTGGTAGCATCGGGATGGGTGCTTAGAGTGTGAGGGGTGCAGTTTGACATCAGGGTAACCTTAGACCAGAATGTGACAGGTGTTCATGGGATAGGTGGTGCCACTAGACACCACGGCAACCTTGTAACAGAACAGGACAGGTGTTCAGGGGGTGGGTGATGCTGGTAACCACCAGGGGAACCTTAGAACAGAAAGGGACAGGTGTTTGACAGTGGGGAGGGCTGCTAATCACAAAGGATGATGTCAAGTCAGGCACAACCGAGCTGCCACTTCTAATGAAAATGAGACAATAATGGGCATGCTACTGGTCCCTTAGTGCCTTGCATGCCCAATTGGCTCATTTGCATTTTGAGCTGAATATCACATTGCAGCTCCTGTTGCTTTCAGGCCTGGGGCCACAGTTCACTATGAGCTTGATACAGTCCCAGTCCATGTTAGGGCAGCGCAACTTGACTTAGCACTGTGCCGACACAGACCAATAAACAGTTGGATAGTACCGGTGCATTATCTGACTGCATATAGCATCCTCTGAGTCAGGTGCAAGTGCAGCATACACTTTTGTGCTCCACGTTTGCACCTTTTTGAATAGCTAGCTCCTGGAACAAAGATACATATTCAAAGTTACTTGCTACCTTTTTTCTCCAGCATTAAAAAAAAAGCTAGAACACTATATTGTTTTTCATACTACAGAGGAACACCCCCCACCCCCCAGTTTTCTTTCTTGAAGCACCTGGAGCAGATCCACAATTAAAAAGCTAGGACTGGCTCTCATTTTCTGTGGCAAATCTTCCATTTCTGTCCATGAATCCTACAGATCACCTAAAATATTTTTCTCTCTGAATTGCTTGCACGAGACTAACATGACAGGAAAAAGCAAATCACTTCAAAGCTTCCTTCCTTATTAATCTAACCCACCCATCTAAGTTCTGGAAGGTGGTCAATCATCCTCCCCGCCCAGGCCTCCCAGCCCTGTCCTTGACATCGACAGCTGCTGTGTTTTGACCCTCTTGCAGTGGCCACTGAGTTTAACTCATTTTTCATTAATTGTGCATCGGCACTTTTGTCTACTCATCTGACAGTCCAGCCAAATGCCGCTAACCCTTCCCCCACACCCCGTTTCTAACTCCTTCGCCTTCCTTCACCTTTTGCCTTCTCACCTCGTCCAATGTACTCTCAGAACTTCTTGCTCTTAACCCTGCAAGGGAAATGACCTTCAGGACTGGACTCCAAAATGCTGCATTTGTCGGCCTCTGCCATCGCCAGCTCCCTGACTGTTCTCTTCAACCTCTCCTTCTCCCTCAGTTCCATCCTTTCAGAGTGGAATCATGCCACAATCATCCCTCTTCCTCTCCTGGTAACTACTGCCCCATCTCACTCCTCCCTATCTTAGCTAAGATGCAGGAGCACCTCGTCCTCTCACAACTCTCCTCCTTTCTTGACTCCTCTTCCTTCTCTCCTTACCAGTCTGGTTTTAGAAAATCTCACTCCACCTCCACCTCCCTCTTAAGGCTCACTGATTCCATCCTTACAGGTATGGATAAAGGTCATATAACCTCTGCAATTATTGTCGATCTGGCAAAAGCGTTCAACACTGTCTCCCACTCCCTCCTTCTAACTTAACTCTCTCTTGCATGGCTCTCTAGTGAGTCCACCAGCTGATTCCACTCCTACCTGGAAAGCAGGTCCCACTCTGTCAGAATTGGCAACAACACCTCTGCCACTCTTCCACTAACCATTGGTGTTTCACAAGGCTCGGTCCTTGGCCCACTCCTGTTCTCCATTTTCCTAAATGATTTCCCTCTGCCTGCCCAAACTCTTCCATCCACATGTATGCGGATGATACTGTACTGTATACATCCAGGCCCACAACTCCTGATGTGGTGACCAGACTACAGAAGGACTTCAATGATGTCCAACTCTGGTTTCACTCAAATCAGCTGTTTCTCAACACTAAATAAACAGTCTCCCTAACCTTTGGCATGAAGCAGACTCTCAGCTCCCCTCCATCCCCTCCTTCCACACCTTGGATGGGACTTCTCTGGAGGCATGCTCCTCCTTTAGATATCTCAGGGTCTGGCTTGACCAGCATCTCGTCTTCTCTGTACATGTCAAAGCTATCCATAGAAAGCTACATCCCATGCTGGGTACTTTATACTGCAACGGGGGTTACATCCCACTGCTGTCATGCCAGGCAATTGTACAGAAAATGATTCTCCCAATCTTTGACTATGGTGATGTAGTCTATAGTGCTGCTCTCAAGTCCACCCTAGCCAGATTGGACTCTCTTTTCCAGTCCTTCTGTCATTACACCCTCAATTGCCCCCCCCCCCCGCTCATCATTGTGCCCTCTACTGGACTCTGGACCTCCCCTCCCTTCTGAATCAGAGACAGTCCCACAGCATACGTTTTACAGCAAAATTCTGGCCCCAAACCATTCCCCCCTAGCTCAGCGCTGTCCTGTCAGCACAAACACCTCCAGTATATGCACTCAGGAACTTCGACTCTCACCCACTGTAAGTTCCATTCATGTCCACTGCCACTGGTCAGACAGCCTTCTCATCTCAGATGCCCAAACTGTGGAATACTCTTCCTGAGGCTATTTGGCACTCTACCTCCTCTCAACACCTTAACTCCCTCCTTAAAATACACTTCATCACCACCTGCACATGCACCTGAACAACAATCAGAACTAGTGCCTATTTGTCTATGTGTACAGTGATTACCAATTACAGCCTCACCTAATATTGCACTATGTTTTGCCTTTGATTGCCCAACTCTCTGTTTGCACTACGTAATGTATGAACTGTTTTTTTTCATTATTGTATTGTCTTCATGGTGCACCTCTAATTGTATTTCCTCACCGCTCTCCCCCAGGACGCATCAGGAATCAAGCAGTAGTCTGCTCAGTATGCCTTCCTGGTAACATTTTTAATTAAATGAATGGTATTAGGAGTTTTGTGGGATGCACAGAATAATGGTCACAGTAGTTAAGAAATCAACAAAAAAAGATTGTAAGGTGAAAATACCTAGATAATACTGTATTAAAGTAAAATATACAAGGCAGTTAAAAATGAGTATTGACCAAGTTACAACTATATATATTAATATCTGAGCGTGTCTTTACAGTACACGCTGATACTGGACTCAGTCAGTGGCTGGCCATGGTGGTGAGAGTAGGGCTGTGCTAGTCGCCAGCTGGGGATGGGTGGGGTGGTGCTGGGGGGGCTGGCACGGCTGGGTGGGGCAGTGGGGGGCCACTGGACTACCAGAGAACGGGTGTACTACATGTTATGGTGATTGGGGTGGCGCTAGGCTACCAGGAATATGGTACCACTTTATTTATTCTTGTATAGTACGGGTGGGGCACTAGACTACCAGGGATATGGGACCACTTTGTTTATTTTTGTACAGTACAGGGGGGCCGCTAGACTACCAGGTGATACAGGACAACTTTATTTATTATTGTACAGTATGAGGGTCCACTAGACTGACAGGACTGGCTTTTTACCACATATGCGGCCGGCGAATCGAGGTTCGGGGCACAGGTGGGGGGATGGCAGCTTGTTGGCATGTCTGCCGGTGGGTCTACAGGACCCCTGGGGGGGGCCGCCATAGGTTGCACCAGCTAAATGCTGGTGTAACTTACAATGCAGATTCTCCTCCAGGGGTTCTTGTAGAATCCCGATGTGGGGACTTTGTGGCTGCCCTTCTAGAATGGGGCACAACTGCTTCCGCAAACCCCCTAGTGCCATGTTTCAGGGAGTTTCTGCGGCATAACTGCTGTTCAGCGCAAGTGGCCTGCGACATGTCACAGACTACTTTGTAGAATCGCGCATGTTGCAACTGTTGACGTAAGTTGCTACATGCACCATTCTACTTGGCACAACTGCTGTTATGACAGGCGTAACCCTTCTAGAATCTGGCCCACAGTGTCTATGTCAGAACCTGATATTTCCACTCTAGTGGCATCTGCACTGGCACCACCCTAACTGGACTACTTCTCTACACAACAAATTTGAAAATATACTGTAGGCAATATTCTAAATCATATGCCACACAAATTTCCTATCATTAAGCAGTAACACATACAATTAAAACACAAAATGTCTCACAGTAACTCCCAATCCAAACCAAGAAAGCAGAACTGTAATAATAATAGACATTCAAGTTGAACCTCTGCCACAGCTGAAATACACATACGATATCCCATATCCCCAGAACATAACTAGTACAAGACAACTTCACAAAATGACAATCTTTTCTTTTCCAGCAGTAAATGTTACATTTTTTCTTCAGTGCTCAGCGTGGCTCCACATTCTAAAATACTGTTGCAAAGCAAAGCACATTCAAAAGAACTCCTCAAAACTGAAAATCACAGAGCTACACTGCACCCCCGCTAACAATAATCGCAATGGACTAAAAAAGATAACAGGAACCCAGCATATGACACACAATAGTCCATGCAAAGTAAAGCCCACCAAACTAAAAAAAAAACTAAAGGCAAACTAATTGAAAAGCACTAAAATAAAAAGTGCAATTCAAACCCTGATTCAGGAAGACACTAAAGAAACCCCCACCTATTTCAAACAAACAACCAATCAACTCACAGAAACACATGGAACCCAACCAATCAAGAACTATAACCAACAACACCAACCAATCACAACATAGCCATTTATAAAAACAACCAAACAGCAAAACCTTCCAAATTCACAACCTAACCACACACAGTTCATTCATACAAACTCTGTGGATTTACACTTTGAGCCAAAATAACACACAAAATGGAACATTTTATCAGAAGGAAAGTATTTAATAAAGCAACTAAATACACAGTTCCCTATTGTGTAAATCGCACACATGATGTGCAAATTGTGGGATATGGAAAATATTCTCACTCTTGTAGACTGAGTTCTGGATACTCTCGCTCATGCCTTTGGCACTCAAAAGTATCCAGAGCTTACTCTGCAGTAGTGAGAATATTTTCCATATCCCACTCCTACCCATCATGTATAATATATATATGTATATATATATCTATATATATATATATATGTATATAGATAGATAGATAGATAGATAGATAATCAGTGTTACTCAACATCAACTCCAAGGGTATGGATACTCATTCTACAATAGGTGGAAGTGTAGACAGTACTGTTGGTCTCCCTGGTGGGTTAATATAGAAACACAGAAAAACAGAAAGTGATGGCAGAAGGGAACCATGTGGTCCATCTAGTCTGCCCATAACCTACCCCCTTCCCTTAACTGCTATTCAGCATTATTATGCCCTTGTTTCTATCCCATGCTCTTTTGAAGGTTCCCACTGTTTTAGCCTCCACCACTTCCTGCGGAAGGCAGTTCCATGGATCCAACACTCTTTCGGTGAAGAAGAACTTGCGTGTGTTGCCCTTGAGTCTGCCCCCCTCAAGCTTCATGTCGTGTCCCCTGGTCCTTGTGTGACTTTTGATATGGAACAGGTCCTGGACCTGCACCTTGTTTATTTTTTTAGGAACTTGAAAGTCTCTATCAAATGTATGTCATAAGGGCAAAAATGTAATAGCGATTGGTGGCAGAGCACCCGCTGGAGGGGGAATGCAGGAAGGGCAGACATGCCAGAGAGCAAGAGGCAGCAAGGCGAGACAATGCACACTTAGCAGGGCGATGGCACGTGGGGACTGTTGGGTGCGGCGCATGGCAACTGCCGTGAATGACAAAATGGCAACTGTGGGGCTTAAAAAAAAACACTGCCACCACTGCTTACACTGACAGGAGAACGCACAGAGGGGATCAGGCCATGGGAACAGTGCTATGCAATGGACAAGGATGACACCATGGGGGAGTAGATAGGGGTGCAATGGGGATTCTGGACACCGACACCAAGATGGACTGGGGAGACTGTGAGGTGGCAAGGCACATGTGAGGCAGCAAGGGGATGTGTGCCATGTGTTCGAGGTGTCACAGATGCCAGTGGGGATGGCCAGGCAAGGTGCACCATGGGCAGGGTACACCGTACAGTGTGGAGGGATATAGGTGCGGTCAAGGATGGCAGGGGGATGCTGAAACCAGGATCCCAGGGGCACGGTTTGCAGTGCGGCAAGTGTCACACTCACCTATACCTGCAGGTGGAGATTGTAGGTGAGGCCACGCAGGTATTTGGGTATGTCCCTGCCACCATACCCTGTAACAAGTGCCTCAAGCCACTGTGTGAGGTCAAGGTACCATCACTTGGTGCAGAGGCACCCTGCACCAGACACCAGCATCTCCAGCTGGACACCTGTGAGGTGCTCCTCCTGCAGCAGACAGTCCATGAAGTGCCACAATATGGGGTGGCTGGCACCCACCCACATGGAGAAGCCCCTATGCCAGCCCTCCACAGCATTATTGGTCCTGGTGTGGCCATCCAGTGTCACCTGGTACATGTTCCAGGTGGACATGGGCAATAGGAGCCTACAGTGAGCCGTCATGCCCAACAGATGGCCACTCCACATTGCCTCCATGTAGTCCAGGAGTGGGCATAGAAGAGCATCCTGTGAAGCACAGAAAGGGGTGTCCAGCAGCTCCCCATATGCTGCCTCCACTGTATCATCTGGCACATATGCCAGGGCCAGCAGCATTTGGATCTGGAGTGCGAACTCCGCATCCGAGGCATAGCGGGACTGCAGGCCGGGTATATTTTGGAGCTTCCTCCAGACAGCCTGACAGTAGTGGAAGAAACAGCCCTTTATAGTTGTGCTCATGAATATCACCATGAACTCCCACCATGCTGCCTGCTCAAAGTCCATGAAGGCCAACCCGGACACCCCCCCCACGACCTGAGCTAGTTACGTAGCAACTCAATATGTGTGACCACACATGTATGTCTGGTTACATCATCATGACGGCAGATGTCAGGCCCCTCTTGCACTCCAGGGGGCAAATAAAAAGCCACTCACTCTCAGCACTGGAAGCAGGAACTTTATCAGTGAAGAGTGATGAGTTAAACTTGCAAAATGCCATGTAAACGAAAATAAAATGTTCAAATTAGATGGAGGAAAGAGAGAACAATCACAAAAATGTTTTCATTTAAAGCTGAAACTCAGAAACCAAATGGGACAAGCCCAAAAATACTGAACCAAATAAAAAACAATAGCACTCACAGGTACCGAGTGAGCTAACCTCAGTCACAGGGGTAGAAGTCGCAACATGGCTGTGGCACAAATCAGCACTAGATGTTGGTAATGGCAGCAAATAAAATAGTTTAAACAAAGCAACATGGTTATTTATTTATATATATTATCTATTCAGGCAGCACAATCAGTCAGAGACAAAATGGAAGAGAAAAAATAATTTTACAGCATAAAGTTAAGGTATTATACACTACCTGATGTATAAAAATATGTAAATATTTTTTAGTTTTTTGATCAGAAACCAAAATTAATTAAGCAATAAGGCATGACCAAGGGTTATGTTAATGGTCTGTTAATCACCTTCTAGGGGTGTACTGTGGCACGAGGTGTAGCCGAGTGCCACATGCCCCTAGAGGGTGATTAACTGACCATTAACATAATCCCTGGGAGTGCCTTATTGCTATTATAATAAAAAATGTTTTTAAACAGCGTTAAACCTTGTTCAGGGGATGGCTAAACTCCACATGTATGTTAATAAAAGATTAACATAAGGCTGTTAGAATGTTTGCAGCCAATCAGAAAGCTCCATTTCTCAGACCCTTTTTATAATGTTTTATATTTATTTTATTTTACTTTTTTTGTAATTACCCTTTATCTCTCCCCCTTGCCTGCCACCTCTGACCCTTCAAGGGAGACAAGTGGACATCCCACTGCCAGGAACCCTACTCAGTCAGACCTTCAAGCTCCATATAGCTGTGGTTTATCCCCTGGGCGGGGACGAGGTGGGGGGCAAGCGCCTGATACTCACATTTCATCAGTTGAGGGCTGCTGGTCAGGATCCGGCAGATCTTGGGCACGGCCTCAGTCTCCCCATCTTCCCGGCTGTGGCAGGTGGTTTCTTATTTTCATCCCTCCCTGAGCAGCGCGTGGCTCCCTGACATAAGGCGCAAAGCAAACACTGATGTCCTGACTGCTCATTGGCCACCCCTCTACTCCCAAATTGGAGCTTGCATTTCCTCCGGCCTCCACTCGGGTCGTGCAAGTATCAGGCATCGGCCAAATCCCTCCCCGGAGAAGGCAAGCTGTTGTTGGACGCTCAAGTCTGTCTCCCCCCGGCCGACCCACCGTCAACCTAAGTCCTCTCTCAAACCCGGGTAGCCAGCTTGGAGCAAGGTGTGGCATCCAGCGCCTCAACCCTCAGCGCCACCGGCCAGCCCCATATTTATTTTATTTTAAGGTAAAGAATTTATGTCAGCAGAGTTCCCTGAAGAAGCCATAAAATTCAATACAGAAATGTTAGGGCTTAAACAATACATAAAAAAAAAAAAATTACAAAACTGTTTTTCATATTACAGAGGATCCCCCTCCGCCTTCTTTCTTGAGTATGACGTAGCCAGGGCTGTTCCTCAAATAAGAAACTAAATCTGTCTCTCATTTCCTGTGACAAACCCTCAGCTTTTGTCCAAGGGGTGTTTTAATCCCTAGAAGATGGGGTCTTATCAGTCCCCTGCTGTAGATGTTGACTCTTGACATCGACCTTCTCACTTTCTGAAAGTCTATGCAGCTATGTGGGTGGGCCAGCATTAACCTAACTCAAAAGCACTGTTGAAAAGAAATGGACATACTGTAAACTTATAAATGATTAATTCAGCATACCTTGTAGAAGTCGCTCAAAGTTCTTTATTAAGTCCATGCAAAACAATGGTGCAGTTCCAGTTCCTCAGTCCAGGTATCACAGCTTTAAGGAGAACAATAGATTTTAAAGGCATCCAAATCTACCTTACCTGCAAGCCAGTCCGCCATATGGCTGCTAGTTGCTTAACACATTTCAAGCTAGAGGCTCATGTCTGAAGCCTTTGAGAATCAGCCTCTAGCTTGAAATGCATTAGGCAACTAGCAGCCATATGGGAAACTGGCTTGTAGGTAAGGTGGATTCAGATGCCTTTAAAATACATTGTTTACCTTGAAGCTGTGATACACTGGGCTAAGGAATTGGAACTACACCATTGTTTTGCATAAAGTTAATAAACAACTTTCAGTGACTTCTACAAGGTATGATGATTTAATCCTTTTTAAATTCAAAGAATGTCCATCTGAACAGTGTTTTTGGGTTAGACTGCTGCTGGCCCACTCAGACACAAATTGAATCTGCCTATCGAGCCTTGTACAGCTGTTATCTGGGTGCAGCATGAACTCTCTTTGCCTACAATGTCTGAAAGTCCTCAGAGAGTGTTAGCACCCTCTCAGCCATCTCTGACCAATGTTCTCAAATCCCTAGCTGTGTTTCACTTGGCAGGATTGTCAGAAACTGTTCAATGATGAACATCTCAAGTATCTCTGGGATGGTCTTTCCTTCATGTTTTATCCACGTAGTCCATATATATTTCAAATGGACATACTGTAGGCTTACCTGGAAGTAATGGTAAACTAATATCTTAACCCTTGCTGTGCCGTGGACTGATACATCAGTCCAAAATTCCTATACATTCTGATTCTTTCGGCAGACTAAGGGTTAAATTTCTAAATCTACCAGCAGGTTTCTGCTGATTATTATAACTTCTATATATTTCTCCTCTGACCACATCATAGTTATTGGCTTGTACACTGTCCATATAACTGTAAGGTACAGTAATTGTGATTTCCGAGACATTTAGGGAACCAGTCAGGCTACCCACGGGTCTCTTGGCCACTGGTAGGTCTGTGCAATGTGCTCATATGCGGTAAGGTGAGCTGCTATTTCATCCCCCACCTCTAAATTTTGTTAGTTTAATTTTCCTAATTCCTATTTTGGGATTGACTGGAGCAGGATTCTGATTACTACCTCCTTCTTTGAGAGCCTATAGTGTCTCTGTCCAGTGTAACTCTCACCTCTGTCACTCTTCTTCCTATACGTCTTCCATCCACTGAAGTTCCTCATCACTCTTCCTACCGGCGAGTCTTTTCTGGATGGCCAACCAATTCAAAAAATCAGACATGATTTCTGCTCCTTCCTGTTTCATGTTTCACTTTTGTCTTTTACATCCTTCATGGTTACCATATGGTTTCTTGTTTTCACCACTGGAGACTCTGCAGTGTCCGATTTTGCCACTGCCATTTCTTCCATAGCTCTAGCAACAAGGTTTGGCTTGTTTTTTTGTCTATACTCTTAATTTACCCTCAGCATATGCTGGTCCTCTGTTATACTTTGTGACATCTGTCCTGGCATCCCACACACATACTCCCCCTCTCAGAACAAGTGGGTCACATCCCACTCTCATACCATATGTAGCAGGAGCAGGAGGTGTGAGCAGAAGCATATACTGACCAGTTGATATGGTTAAATGTCAGTGTGATGTGTGTTTATTTTGTACAATAAGCAAAATAAATGTCAGGTTCGCAATGGCTGTACTGATGCAGACTGGATTTTTAAAGTTTATTCATGAAAGCATACGGTCTTGATCAGTTTTCCATAGTACTCCCTCTAGCACTGGGATCATTCCTTTTATCAGCTGTAGACAGGGCTCCTGTTTCAAGGAGAGTTTTCACGGTCCAACATCCAGCATGGAAGTTGGCTTGATGGCTTCTCTTTATCACAATCACAGTGAAACTGACCTAACTCCCTTGTGATAGGGCCTTATATATCTCTCCTCTTTATCAGGTGACATGCTTGTTAACATGAAATGCTTTATTACAGTACACACATAACAGGTAGACACTTTAGAGTCAGGCAAGAAACAAAAGGCAAATGGATTAAACAATCCCAGGGCATAACACTGTCCTATCCTCAGGCATATTTGAACTATGGTTAAAAATGTTTGTGTCAAAGATGTTTTAATAGAGGGCTAAGCCCTGCGCCTTGACTCCTTTTCAGTCAGTCCCCCTTTCCAGGCTTCCCATGTCTAGTAGAAGGGTGAGGTCAACTTCGTTCTAAACCACCTTTCCAGTAGGTAAGTCATTCCTGAGTGTTTAATAACATTTCCATATGCTTTTACTGTTTTACCTATAAACTTGTTCTTAACCTCTTTTATACTTTGTTTCCTTTCCTTTCCTTTCCTTTCAAGTGTGTATATACTACTGTTGGTAAATACTAACATTTGGCATCATTGGGGTTCATTTACTTTATATGGCATAGGACTGTGTTTAGTAAACATACTGATTAAATGTTTTTGATCTCCAGGCAACAGCACTGTTCTGTCTCAGGTCTACACACATGCTTTAATATAACTTTAGTTTTGTTCCCTGATTCTGAAGTAAAAAGTAATAAAATAAAACCAGCAAAAGTTTGATTCAAAACCCTGGGCTCTTGTTGTGTTTGTCTTCCTTCTGGCTATCTGACTCTCTCCAGGCCAGCTGTTCAAGGAAAAACACAGATTATAACAGAGGTTTCATTAGTTCCTATTCAAAATCCTTTTAAATTTTCCTTTTAGGAGTGTTTCCACTCCTGTCTGCAAGAGTTGAGTTAGTGTTCCAAGCGTAACAAACCAACTCCTCAATAAAGTTTAAAAGGGCACACCAGTGCCTTACTTTTACATTCTGCTACTTCAAGCATGGAGCACAGGGCAAATAAACAGGTCCTGCAGGGACCTGCAACATAACCAGTTTGTGAGGGTGTGGGGCACTCAAAACATGAACGTGTGTAACATGGAAGAAGATAGAAAATAAGAATGGAAAGAGAAAAAAAAATTATGCAGGGGTAAAGGGGCACCTAAAAGAGATCAGCTGTCATGGCGGGGGAAACAGGCTAAGATGCATCATACAAAGAAAACAAACAAATAACAGTATACAATAGAGTAAGTAGCATAACAAAATATGGTTTACAAATCAGAACCTCAGGGGAAGGCCTCAATGTAGCAGTTCTGCTTTCTACTAATATTCCCCATTTGTTAGGCAGGGGTCTAACCCTGCTATATAATATTCCCTATTTGTTAAGCAGGGGCCCTAACCCTGCTGTAAACATGATATACTGTATCTATATCTTTATCTATAGCTAACCTTCATTGCAAAAAAACATTGTTAATGCACCTGTTAGGGTTCAAGTTAGTGCCACAAAAGTAGGGAAATGTGTATAATGTTTTCCAGTCATAACTCCACACTCCAACCCCCACAAGTAGCAGAAGGAAAAAACATTAGGGTTTGAGTCTCTGGAGTCATGGCAAATCAGTGGTGGGGCCATCCTTGTGATTGTCAACCCCACTGCTCCCCCCTTCCCCACCTCATAGCCTCCTTTTCAAAGCACAATGTACAGCTCCAAGCCAGTACGTCATAGTGATCATAGACTCTTCAAATGTAAAGAAGTATGTCTTAACACATGTTGCCAACACAATCTGGTGTTG
Source organism: Neoceratodus forsteri (assembly GCA_016271365.2). Classification (NCBI taxonomy): domain Eukaryota; kingdom Metazoa; phylum Chordata; order Ceratodontiformes; family Ceratodontidae; genus Neoceratodus; species Neoceratodus forsteri. Next base: position 249,217,299 of record CM028130.1, on the reverse strand, counting down.
CTTTCTACATGCAGAGCCCTGCATGAAGAAAGAAGGTCATGACTGATGTTGTTTTGTCAGGGGATGGGGTGAGCATTAGGGCTGACAACTCTGAGAAAACCCCCACTACTGATTCACTAAGACTCTTTAGACCTCATACCCTAATATTTTTTTTCCTTTTGTTGCTTTAGGAGCATGGAGTTAAAGTTTGAAACCCCTAACATCACATTTCTATACTTTTGTGACATTAACTTGAACCCTAACTGATGCATTAAAAAGGTTTTGCAAATAATTTCCTTTCTTTTTTTTTTACTTAGTACTTTTTGCTTTTTTTCCCTGGTTTTCTTCCTGAAGATCCTGGGACCCCAGCAGACACGGTGGTGTGTGTGCGTGGAGGCATACATGCACTCAGGGAACAGGCTTAGCCCCTTCTGCCCAACCCCTGGCTATTGCTGGGCTCCCTGTTGCTTAAACTGCCATGCATTCTCCACCAGGTGGCAGCCAAGGGCCAGGGAAACCCCTCATCCCTCCTTCCCTGGGAGAGAAGAGCTGCCTAGCTCAATCTCACTCTTCCCCCTTCCCCTAGCTGATCCCCCACAACCTGGGCTCATTGCTGAACCTGGGTCACCGGCGTGACATGAGGTATGGAATCTAGTGCTTCAACCCTCAGCACCACCGAGCCAGCTAATTTCCTTTCTTTTGTTATAGTGGAATTGTATCCTATTTCATGCAGGTCCCTTTGTGACCTGTGTGAACAGAAGCAGAAAGGCAGGACCCTTCTGTCTACTTACGGAAGTGTAGGGTCCTTGTGGGCCCTGCATTTACCTGCAGAGTCAAATGTCTAGAATTCATAGGGCTGTCTGATGGACTGCAAAACCACAGGGCCCTCTGGTCCCTGTGTTTTCAAGTGGCCACAGATACAGACATACAGGGCAAAGAGTTTGTCTGTCAGCCAAAGTAAGGGGCTTCTGCCATCCGGGGTGCAGTGGTGCAGGGCCCTATGCCAAAAGAACAGATGCCTTCACTATAGGGTACCCAAGTCCATGAGAACAGCCATGCACCTTCCTTCCCTGGCTGAGTGGGTGGCTCATAACAGTGCCATCCCCCAACCCTCATCCCATCCAGCTGGGTCACTGAGCTCACTCCCAAACTTGGCTCACAAGCACAGGATCACAAAGCCTACCCACTGGAGTCAGGACTGGCACTACACTTGAAGCTTTTATATATATATATATATATATATATGGTAGCACGGTAGTGCAACCATAGTTAGGGTTGAGGAGCCATTTCTATGTTATACCCCAAAATTTTGCACCTTAATAACTTTGCAACCGTTTGACGGATTTGCCTGAAATTTGGAATACATGATCAAAAACCATAGGCCTTGGGATCTGCCAAGTTTTGTAGTGGTTGGGTACATGGCTGCGGAAATATTACAGGGAGGCAAAGTTATGGCACTCTGAACTTCTCTTTTTTTCCCCATAGGGAGTAACATTACGGCACTGTCGCCCGCCTTTCAGGGCCCGTATCTCTGAAACGTGAGATATACGAACTTTTGTGGGAAAATGCTTAGCTCTAATAGCGGCTAAGTATAAAATTAGCCAGGACAATTGTAAATCATATGACTTTTAAATTTTTTTTCTATGTCGTACGGTTCCTGAGATATAACCTATTTAGTATTCCAAGTCCTCATTTTCTGCTCCGATACCCATTATTATGCATACATTCTTTGTACTCACTGTCTTTCTCTATGCAGATTTTGGGGAAAACCAGCTTGTGCGCTTACATTACTGTTACTGTTGCCCTTTCCGCTTGCGGTTCCATACCCGTTTCACTTACCGTTGACGTCTGCGCCACCATGTGCATTATCCTTTGTGTTTTCATTTGCACTTGCGTTTCTGTTATTTTTTGCCATTTGTGTCTACAGTATTGTTTCTCTTTCTGTTTCACTTTGCATCACCATGCCCATTGACATTTCCGTTTGCAGGCACCATGTTACTATGTGACAACACATCACATGGCAGACCATTCCCATCTACACCACAGTGTGCGTTACCCTTTCTGTTCTCATTCACGCTTGCATTACCATGTGCGCCGCTGTTAGCACTTCTGTTTGCGTTGCTGTTCCTGTTACTATGCCACGCGCTCCCGCCGCTGCATTACATTCATTATTTCTCGTTATCATTCTCAAAAAGAAGGGAAATTAGAGGCAAAAAACTCCGTTTAATGCATTAGTTAGGGTTGTTCCACAGTGACAAAAGTGAGGAAATTCGCTGTTAGGGTCGAAAACCCTAACTCTGAATTCACCCCCCCAGCACCAAAAACACACAGACACACACACACACACATGCAAATATGGAGGAGGACGAAGTCAACACAACCAATGACAGACATCCAGCAGCAGGTTACAGAAATAACAAACAATTGTCTAAATGTACTACGAGACATCCCCACCCACCTGACCAGGTACTGCATGCTCAGTGGAGATCAACAGCAAAACTGAGGCCATGTACACCAAGCGTACACATCCCTGATTGCAGCTTACACTGTGCTGCACCACACTTAGTAGTTGCATGGCCTTACCTACCGATGCCCACACAGACCACATCACATGTGGTGGGCCACCTGAGCAATAGAGTTGAGCAAAACCAAGGAGTTGTACAGGTACAATATCTCTGATTATAACAAGGGTTTGAGAAATGCAGCTTTCTAATGGTCTGTAAACATTGTAACAGCCTTATGTTTAGTTTTTATTAAGATACATGTAGAGCCTAACCATATGATGAACATGGTTTAATGTTGTTTAACAAAACAGTTTTATTATGATAGCAATAAGCCACTCCCAGGTATTATGTTAATGGTCAGTTTATCACTGTCTAGCGACATGTGGCACTCGGCTATGCCTCATTCAACATTAAACCCCTACAGGGTGATTAACAGACCATTTAACATAACTGTTGGTCATGCCTTATTGCTTAATTGTCTTTTTGAGTAGATACTTTACCTCTGCTAGGCACTGCAGCAGCTTTGCAACACAGTGTCCCACCCAGTTACACCATACACTGTCTAGTTACTGGAGAATGGCTGTGAATATGAACTCATGAAGATGAACAGTGTAACTTGATCATTACAGTCATTGAAACCTTAGTGTGATTATAACTGACTGAGTCAGTGTCTTGCCTAATCGAAGAGTCACAAAGGAATAATCACACTTGGCATTCACACATCAGCACAATTTATTGCAAGCAAAAGATAATTACACTTCATGTAACAGCAATGTCACTATCAGCATTAATGATTACACTTTAGCATTCATTCATTAGCAATATTACTATCAGCATTAATATATACTTCAATTAAGCAAAACATGATACATCACCGATTCAATAAAGCATCATCCAAGCCTTTTCCAGTAGCTGGGGAAGCCCTAAATCATCTCACAGCCTGGCCAGGAGTTTTGAACCGGGAGAAAGTTCCACAGCGATGCGTCCACCCTGCAGATGAGGCTTCCAACCAGGCATTGAAAGCTACATTTATATCTTATTCTATGCTAAAATAACCGTGCAGCCTTCATTGTGTTATTTTCCCACATTCTAGAAGCTGGCCGAGCTTCCAGGATGTTGCAAATTCACACGATAAGGACTGCTCAGAATTCCACACCTGCTAGGTCACTGTGCTCCAAACACTGGCCGGGTGCCTAGAACACTATGAGCTAAGCAGAAGTTTAAACAAAACTACAAAACAGGTTGCCTGATAATACGACCTTCAAGTCAGCAAAATACACTGTCTGAAGCAAAACATAATAATGAGGCTATCTAAAGAGCAAAACACCAATTAAATGAAGCAGCATGTAAAATGGAGTCACACAATACAAAATGGAGTATAAAATGAGATACATTACATGAAATAGCATACAAAATGGGTGACAATAATCAACATATTATACTATCACTACATTTGGTCCTTTGATTATTGTGAATACGATTTGTATGATATTGGTACCATAGCAAAATTACTACGAATATAACATGATAAGTAACAAGTCCAAATAAGCAAGATAATTGTCACTACAGCAATGATTATCAGAATATTTAACACTTTTGTAGCTGATGGAGACCATCCTGTAACACGGTCCTCCACACATATTCATTATTACTCATTAAATCACTCTGGGCCTTATTTCTTTGCATTATAGAATACATATGTCCAATCAATAAATTGCGAAATATTTTCTGCTACTCCATTCCCCATACCTGTGAAGCATTAAATAACTGCAAAATTCAAAATCATAATTCAAAGTTAATCTTTGGGGTAAGAAAACAGTTGGCATCCATTGAGCTTGTATGTTAATTAAGCTAAATACATCAATTCCTACTGCCTGAAGCCTGTTAGTCAGTGTTTTATATCAACACTATTTAAAATTCCCATGCCTGCCCTGCTCCACCTAATAGCGTATCATACCAAGCTCTTTTATATTTGCATTTTCTACTAAACATAAACATTATGTTAAAATGGATTACATTTTTCTGATACGCTGCACTACTGATGTACATGTGGATGGAACCTTAACTATACTATCATTGCTAATTACAGGATGATTTTCAACACTGTAATGTGATCTGCCCAAGTAGTTCTATTAGTTATTGCAGTAGCATTCATGCAGAATAATGTGTCTATGTCAATCAAAGTAATACTTGCATTGAAAATGTCTGTTTGATTCATGCAGCAATCAAGTCTATGTTGTACAGTCACCATGCAACTATTCGGTAAGTTGCAGCATCTAATAACAGTCTGGTTCTGTAATTTAATCCAATTTGTGTCCTGCATAGGTTGGACATATAATCGTCCTGCCATTGTCTCAACTGGTTTCCAAATGTTCACATCTGGTGAAAAAGTAATGTTCACTATAGGACATCCTTGGTTTTCAGGGCAAGTAAGTTGTCTTGCACTCGTAAGCTAGTTGGAAGATTTCAACCCATTGTACAAGTGGTCGCTAGCTTCAATATTCTTCCACCAGGGGTAATAGGCTTTACCGAATGGACCGTGAGAGAGAGTGTTATTCCTTTTAGAATCCATTGAAGAACCTAGAAAATACACAGACTGATTATTCTCGAAGATAACATGTTTCGCTGGTACATAGTCCCATCTCTCTTCCCTGACCTGATAATTAACACTGTGTTGTCTCGTCCGTGGCTATCACCTCAGCTGGTTCAGGAGGGCCATTTGGGTTTGTAACCCTATTTTGGCACCATTGTTAAAACCTCCTGTAGATCTAAATCCTTTATCCCCCTTGCTGTTAGAGTGTGGGGCTTGTCCTTTATAGAGTCACTTTGTTAACTGGAATAATTAACAATTGAGCCACTCTGTCATACTGTTGAATTAACAGATTTTGTTCTCCACTATTCAACAAAATTACTTTCACTTCTCCTTGGTAATCACAATCAATCACCCCTCCCAAAATTTGTATTCCCTTGAGGGCTAGTTCTGATTTAGGTGCTATCCAACAAAATGTCTCGGTGGAATTTGTATTCCAATACCAGTTTCTATCACTTGAATGTTTCTGCTGTTTATTCTGTATTCTTGAAGGGCATGTAAATCAAGTCCAGCAGCTTCTGGGTTGCCTGCAAGGACAGAGCTCCTGTGTAATTTCCCAATATAACACTGTTTCTGTAGTTGAGTAAGCCTGCACTTGCAAATTAGGAGTTATCATTCATTAAGGGGTCTCAGATTCTCCAATTGGTCTATTATTTAAAATCTGTAATGCTTCATGCAAATTCTCTTTCCATTTTCGTAGGCTCCCCCAATTTCCTAAACTGTTCTTTCCATAATCCATTCATTCTCTCAATAACCCTGCTGCCTGTGGGTAATAAGGGATGTGAAGTACCCACTGTATGTTATGGGCTTGAGCATAAGCTTGTACCATTTCCCCTAAAATGGGAACCATTGTCACTTTGTATCTGCAAGGGTATTCCATAGTACAACATAATTAAGTCAATTGCCTTAATGGTGTTTTCTGTGTAGCTTGTTTACAAGGGTATGCCAATAAATACCCTGAATATGTATCTACAACTGTGCAAGCATATCGACATCCTCCACTAAGGGTAGAGGGCCAATGTAATCAATCTGCCAAATTTGTCCCGTAATTTTCCCTCCCCAATTGTCCTTTCACAATATGAGGATTGGTCTTTGTTGCCCATGTTGGCATATAGGACACTGAGCAATAACAGTTTTAACCAAATCCAATGTTAAGGTACACCTCACTATATGCCCACCTGTAAGTGGCTTTCTCTCCCAAATGTCCACATTTTTGATGTGCCCATTTTGCCAGCCCTGATAACTGCTGACTTTGAGTTTCTTCAATATCCACTGGAAGAATCTTAGCTCTTTCATCTGCAATAGAATTATACCATTGTTCTAGTGTATCTGAAGCACAATGAGCATCAACATGAAATACAGTAGTCTGAGTATTTTGCACCATAGTCCATATTTCCTGCCTCAGTTCTTTTCCCCATATTTCTTTCGAATAAATTTTCCTCATCCTTAGCCCAAGTGGGCAGCCAGGTTGTTAAACCATTGGCTACAGACCATGAATCAGTATAAATATGACATGTACCTGGGTTTCTTGTCTCAAAGCCTGATATACTGCATACAACTCAGCATATTGACTGCTTTTCCCTTCTCCTGATGTTACCAAAAACTTTTCAGTGTGTGGACAATAAGCTACTGCTTTCCAGTATCTCCTATTTCCCACATATTTGGCTGAGCCGTCTGTAAACCATACATGTGCTTCGGTCAAGAAGCGGCAGCTCATCAAAAGGCTTGCCCCATTTCACAGGTGATTCTTGAATTTCAGGCATTTTCCTCAACCTGTTCTCCCTCTAGAGGAATTTCAGCTACCTTCTCATGGAGGCTGCTATTCCCCAATTCCTACCTTTGCTCGATCCTGAATATATCATTTCCATTTGATAATGCTAGCTTCCTGAGCATGTCCTATTTTGTGAGTTCTAGGGAGCTTTTACCCATTGCATAATGGGTATCTCTGGTCTCAATGCTACCTCATGACCCACTGTCATTTGTTCTTGTCTCTATCAGAGCCCAGTAGCATGCTAGTAGTTGTCTCTCCAAAGGTGAGTATCTGCTACCTACCTCTGGGAGTTTCCTATTCCAAAAACCAAGTGGCACTTTCTGTCTCCCTTGCTTCTGCCACAAACTCCAGTTTGCATACTGCCCAGTTATGGACACATTTAATTCTACCTCCCCCTCCTGCAGGGGCCAAAGGTCTAAGGCTTGCTGCACTGCTTCCTTAGCCTTATCAAATGCTTTTTGTTGCTCATCCCCCCATTCAAACTCGTATTTTTTCTGGTCACTTTAATAAGGGGAGCTAGTATTTGCCCTAAATGGGGTATACTGTCGTCAAAATCCAAACAAACCCACAAATCTTTGTGTTTCAGTTTTGTCTTGTGGAGTCAAAAGTCCAGTATTTTCTGTCGTGCCTTGGGCAATATTTCTCTATGCCCCTGTTCCATTGAATTCCCAAAAATTTTACTGTTTGGGAAGGACCCTGTACCTTGTCTGGATTAATTTCCCATCCTTTCTTCCTCCATATGATCAATGGTCTCATCTAGTAACTGCTGTACTTTATCTTGATCAGCCCCTGGATCAAGATATCATCAATGTAATGAGAAATCTGCATGCCATCCGGCAGCAACTCATCACAGTGTTCTGCCACCATCCGGTGGCAGATGGTGAGACTATGTACATATCCCTGAGGTAATCTAGTGAAAGTATATTGCCTCCCCTGCCATGTGAAGGCAAATGGTCCCAATACTTTTCCTCAATCGGAATAGTAAAGAATGCATTAGCTAAATCAATAACTGCATACCATACCCCTTTGTGCCTTTGTATTTGCTCTATCAGGGTGACGGTGTCTGGAAGCGGCAGTCAATGAAGGGGTGTACTTGTTCAATTCCCTATAATCTACTGTCATCCGCCAATGACCGTCACTTTTTCTTGACCGGCCACACAGGATTGTTCCAAGCTGTTGTTGTGGGTTTAAGCACTCCTGCCTCTAATAGATCTTTAATAGTGGCAGTTATCTCCTCATGCCCTCCTGGTATTCTATACTGTTTCATACAGATAATTTTTGTAGCAGGTGGAATGGCTACTGGAGGCATCTGCACCTTCCCCACTACTACTGGTCTTGCTGAAATGTAAGGTTTTACTCCAAATTGATATTGTCCATCAGACAATTGCAACGTCATCCCTTTAGTATGTCTATTCCTATAATGTATTCGAATCGGAGCAATCATTACACAATATTTTCTCCAGGGCAGCTGACCTATTTTCAGTTCCAAAATGGTCTGTACTGCCTCAATTTGTTTACCTCTAATCCTGTAATTACCACTCAGCTGACCTTTGTGTTTTGCTGGGTTCCCATAAATTAATGAGGCCTCCGCCCCAGTGTCAATTAAAGCTCGTACTTTTGGGGTGAGCCACTCTTCCAATTAATTTCCAATTCTACATGAGGTCTAAAATCCTCCTAGCCCACCCTTCTACTGGGGCTTGGCCTTCATTTCAGTCATATTTTAGGTTTTCAGTTGCTGCAACTCCTAACGTGTACAAATCACTAGGATACAGATCTGCATATTCCTGCTTCGGTCGGGTGACTCAATGGATCCCTGAGTGGGAACCCCCCACCAGGATATACTTTCATCATCAAACTCTGCCGGAGAGCAATTGGACTTACAGACTCCCTGAAGAGACATGTACATCTGTCTTTAACTTTGAATTGGTCTGCTTATTTACTCACTTCTTAGTGTTCAATCCCTCTTTTGTACATTTCCCACATATCAGGGGTACTAGATCCCATCAATGTTTTCCTTGCCACCCCATCCTTTAAGAGAGCCAGAACATCTCTCTCCTAGAAACTCGACCTCAGGATTGAACCGCTGTTTATCCTGTCCTGAAGAATCATATAAACTAGACCCTTTGGGCCCCAATCTCCCAGTTCCCTAACTGCCGTATTGCCTCTAGCACTACACCTACTGTTTCCCCGTCTGATTAATCAACAAAGTCATCATTACTGCCTTATATGCAGGTGGTGCAGTTTTGATAATCTTATTACGTACAGACACTGGCACAACAACACTCATTAAATCAGCATGGTCTTCTGTGGAGACCGCAACTTCATCATTTCCATTTTAATGTTTTGTATACAGTCCTTTAAGGTAAACCATGGTTTACTATCCTCCGCCAGTCACTCACCGTCGGATACTTGTGTTTGCAAGCCATAGCCACCACGTCCAGCATTGTAGCATAGCCCTGCCCTGTATTTGAGGGTCCGAAACGCCTCCTTCACCACAGGGTCATAGCTTAGTGACAGAAACCTAGGGGCATCAGTTTCATCTAAGCTTACTCCATCAGCCCCTGTGTCATACAACCTCACCAGCCATCTCAACAAACTCTCCCCCCCTCTGGTGTACCGCTCCAGGAGGTCTGATACCTCCTGTTGAGAAAAATCCTCCACTACATCTCGATTCCTAGGATTTCCCTGATCCAACACTTCAGTACGTCTTCTAGACACTGGCTGTGCATGCAATATTGGAACCTTACGTCCCTCAGCCTTTTCTTCTTTATCTGAGGCTGATCTTTCCTCATCTGTAGAAACCAAATATCTCCATCCCATGTTTCAGGATCCCAGTGTGCTCCTGCCCTAGCTATTGCTAGGCTTACCTTTTTCCTACTAACTCTGCCCCTCCTCTTTGTACTTGTACTAGTTACCGGACAGCTGCATTTTCTGCAACTGTCCGATAGGTATCCAATTTATCACTCAGCAAATGATTTTGACATTGTAACATCACAGCTTTACTTTCCAAATCACAAACCTTCGTTCCAACTCTGTCTTTTCACTAAAGTCCACTACCTTTTCATGCATCTTCCTATAGGCAGACAATAAAATCCACCCGTACGCCCCAAGGCAGCACATTCTTTCCCTTTGCCACAGGCACTCTTTTCATACATGTAACAACATCTGCAGGCTCAGAATCCTTTAAACAGGATTCCCAGTGTTCACTCAACCCTGCACAACATGACCACTCAGTGGCTAAATCAGCATAAGGTTGGTTTTCCCAACCAGGAATTTCCACTTGTGCACATGCAACATTAGACTCTTTCCTTTTAAACATTTTTACTTCACCTTAGTGTGTACTTTCCCTTATGAATCCTGCCGACTACGCCAAAATTGTCTTGCCTAATCGAAGAGTCACAAAGGAATAATCACACTTGGCATTCACACATCAGCACAATTTATTGCAAGCAAAAGATAATTACACTTCATGTAACAGCAATGTCACTATCAGCATTAATGATTACACTTTAGCATTCATTCATTAGCAATATTACTATCAGCATTAATATATACTTCAATTAAGCAAAACATGATACATCACCGATTCAATAAAGCATCATCAAGCCTTTTCCCAGTAGCTGGGGAAGCCCTAAATCATCTCACAGCCTGGCCAGGAGTTTTGAACCGGAGAAAGTTCCACAGCGATCGTCCACCCTGCAGATGGGGCTTCCAACCAGGCATTAGAAAGCTACATTTATATCTTATTCTATGCTAAAATAACCGTGCAGCCTTCATTGTGTTATTTTCCCACATTCTAGAAGCTGGCCGGGCTTCCAGGATGTTGCAAATTCACAGATAAGGACTGCTCAGAATTCCCACCCTGCTAGGTCACTGTGCTCCAAACACTGGCGGGTGCCTAGAACACTATGAGCTAAGCAGAAGTTTAAACAAAACTACAAAAACAGGTTGCCTGATAATATGCGACCTTCAAGTCAGCAAAATACACTGTCTGAAGCAAAACATAATAATGAGGCTATCTAAAGAGCAAAACACCAATTAAATGAAGCAGCATGTAAAATGGAGTCACACAATACAAAATGGAGTATAAAATGACATACATTACATGAAATAGCATACAAAATGGAGTGACAATAATCAACATATTATACTATCACTACAGTCAGTGATAGAGAATAACCCCTGCTGTCCTAGTACACTTATCCCATTGTGAGTTAAATCAATACTAAAAGACATTCTGTTTATATCTACACTATACCTACTTGATTCCCGTTGTAGCACAATTAACATAGTTATCACTTTGATAGCATCAGTGACAGAAGTGTGGCAAACCCAAACACTAGGCATACAGCCTGAGTATGAAACAACTGTTAAAACAATTACACTGTGTCCATAAGTGGCATAGATCACTCATTGCAACAATAGTAAATGTATCACTATTTGAATAAGTTAGTCATCACAGATGCAATGAGATTTTCTTTCTCAGGTACAACATACTCAGTAAGTGCCTACAGGAAAATCTATCCTATAGACATCTCTGATACAGGTACGTCATTGTTGGCTCAGTATTGCTATGATATTTAGAAGTTGCTTGGCCTGATCCATGCAATTACACTGTTTCTTACAAAGAATACTTACTGCATCTTTAGTATTGAAACACACTGAAGGTCTATGTATGTACATCAGCAGTATACCTTCATCAGTAAGAATGCATCTGATACTGGCAGTACGAATTTCATAGCGTTGAATAGGCAATGCTTTTCCATACGTTTACATCAGCCTCTCTATCTTGAGTAAACAGTTGCAGTAAATGTACTACTATGTAAATCACATACTAAATGTAACATTACTTTTATCTTGAGCATGCTAGTGTGTTGTAGTTAATTTATGTGCTTCTCTTAATTAATGTATACTCACTTGTGTTAAAACCTTTCTACAACTGCCATCATGCACCTTCAGCATTTATATTGACTTATGGCACAGTACCAGTTGTGGTGTGGTGTGGGGCATCGGTAGGTAAGGCTATGCAACTACTAAGTGTGGTACGTTGTGTGCAGCTGCAATCAGGGATGTGTACGTTTGGTGTACATGGCCTCAGTTTTGCTGTTGATCTCCACTGAGCATGCAGTACCTGGTCAGGTGGGTGGGGATGTCTCATAGTACATTTAGACAATTGTTTGTTATTTCTGTAACCTGCTGCTGGATGTCTGTCATTGGTTGTGTTGACTTTGTCCTCTCCCATACTTGCATGTGTGTGTCTGTGTGTGTGTGTGGTGCTGGGGGGGGTGAATTTGGAGTTAGGGTTTTCAACCCTAACAGCGAATTTCCTCACTTTTGTCGCTGTGGAACAACCCTAACTAATGCATTAAACAGAGTTTTTGCCTCTAATATATATATATATATATATATATATATATATATACACACACATATATATACACACACATATATATACATATACACACACACACACACACATTTATTTATTTAAGAGTTTAACCAGGAAAGCATACTGAGCAGGGATCTGCTCGATTCCAGATGCATCCTGGGGGACATATGCCATACAGTAACATTTACAATGCAGAACAGTAGCAAAGGCCAGGCCAATACAATTTTTGCATAGAGATGCTGCTAAACAAACATAAAGGGTAGAGCATGAAGCACCAGATTTTAGCTGAGAAAATTAGGGGGCAGCTAGAGGAGTGGCACTACACCTAGGCTTGCAAGTCACACTCAGACCCACAAGAGATTGGCCGGTGGTGAGTACAGGCTAGAAACACATACTGCTGGTAGAAAAGTAGGCACTGAGGAGGAGATTTAGGTGCTGAGAGTTAGTGCTGTGTCTAATGGTAGCAAGCAATGTGTTTCAGAGTTTGGGCATGTGGAATTGGAAGGCAGATTGGCCTTTGGGGTTGCCCATAAAAGGGACATGGAGGAGCCTGGAGTCCATACTTCTGAGGGAGTAGGCAGGAGGAGGCTGTGTTGAGAAGGCAGATGCGAGGTATGGGGGAAGGGACTGGGACCAGAATTTTGCTGCAGTCCTAGCACAGTGAATCTGTCTGTGGGTCTGGAGAGAGGACAGGGCTAGGGAGCTGTAAAGGTCACAGTGGTGAGTCAGTTGTGGACAGTCCAGGGTGAAGTGACAGAAGGAGTGGAAGAGTGTGTCTAACCTGCCTAGAGAGGAGGGTGGGGCAGTGCGATAGACCATGTCGCCATAGTCAAATAATGGGAGAATCAGCTTGTGAACAATTTCCTTCCAGGACAGTGTGGGTATACTACCCTTGTTTAGGTATAAGGCACCAAGTTTAGGGAGCAGTTTCTTATGGATGGATTCTATATGTGTGGAGAAATCAAGGTGCTGGTCAAGCCAAACACCTAGGTATCTGAAGGTGTTGCATACATCCAGGGTGGTCCCTTCCAAGAATTGGAATGAGGGGTGAGAGGCTAGGTGGGAGTGTGTGTATATATATATATATATATATATATATATATATATATATATATATATATATATATATATATATATATATATATATATATATATACATTTTTAATTTTGACCCCAAATTTTCAAGATAGTCATTTTATGAATTCAGTTACAAAGATGACAAGTAGCATTTATAGTATATTGGTTGAAATGTCATTTAGCACCAGAAGTATGAAAACAACTCTCTTTCAGGATTTAAAAAATGTCACCTGTCACATTTACGAGGTGATGTGGAAAAATGGCTATGTTGAGAGTTTAGAGCCAAAATATTGAAAATTAGCAAAGTTATGGTAAACATTGAAATCCTGCAACATTCAGTCATAACCTGGACATTTTACATATTTGTACACCAAATATTCAGCATAGTGTTTTTATTACCCCACTTCATGGACCATGTAGGTGAACATTTTCAAATCACTGCCAAAATATCATTCTGTGCCACCAAAATTCCAATTCATGCCATATGTACGAAAACACATTTAGGCAGGATTTGAAAAATAACAGCTGTCATGTTCATGAGATGTTGTAAAAAAAGCTAACTATTTAGAAAATTTTGGATTAAAATATTTAAAATTACCTAAGTTATGAGTGAGCGTAGAACAGTTTCAATGTATGCTCATAATTTTGTCATTTTTACAGATTTTGACCCCAGATTTTCAATATAGCCTTCTTATGACCCCACCTCATGAACAAGGACTGTGGAAATTTTAAAATCTCATCTGATAGATAATTTTTCAAAGTAAATGCAAAATCACCTTTTGTGCCAGACTTGCATAATTCCACCACCATTGGACATGATGTGGGGTCCCAAAAAGGCCATGTTGAAAATTTGGGTCAAAACATGCAAAAATTACAAAGTTATGAATAAAATTTCAAACCCCATTGAACTACATTAAACCGAACTAACCATAGTGTCTCGTATCATAGATGCCAGTTTCAGCAGCAAGACATGTCTTCATTTGGAAAGTGGATCTGCACCATGTGACATGTTCAGGTTAGTGAGAGTGTGTGGGTTTGTGGGGTGGTCGGTGCTAAGTGGGAGGTCAGAGTTGAGGGCAGAAAATAGAGGGACCATTTTCCTTTTTGTAGGTAACAAAAAATAAAATCAACAAGGGATGGTTTCTTCTTTTCAGGGGTTAGTGACATTCTGACACTGGAGATTGGGCAACCCAGTGTTGGGTACTATTTGGCTGCAGTGTGGGTGGACACCCTGGTGCCACCATGTATATAATGGGAACAGGGTGCGGGCAACCTGGAGAGGGGGGTTCTGCTGAAGCAGAACTGGGGGTGGGCACCCTGGTATGCTAAAATAAACATGGGGGCTGCAACCTGGAAAGGAGGGGAGGAAGAATCAGTACAGGGCAAGCACCATGATCCACTTAATAAGATAGATAGATAGATAGATAGATAGATAGATAGATAGATAGATAGATAGACAGACAGACAGGCAGATTGATAGATAGACAGACAACCATACAGACAAACAGACAGAAACAAACATACACACACACACACACACACATGGAACAGATGATCTCCGACTCGCTGCTTAAGCTGATACTGGCAGCAAAATGTTGAGCTGCAGCTACAACAATCAAGAAAGTCCAGCTGTTCTCATACAGAGAACAAAGGTGAATGGCTCCTCTAACTTAGCTGGGCACCCTGGATATTGGGGTACCCAGAAAAGGTATTTCTGGCCATTATTAACAAAAAAAACAACATATCAGAGTCTAGCTAACTAGGTCATGTTTAGCTAGGTTAAGGTGTCATTTTTAAATTACATCATTTTTATGTATTTTCTATGTTATTTAGTTTGAGAAAAAAAAACAAGATGGTATCTCTCACAGCAGAAACTTCTTGTGCTGTGAGAAGCAAGAGGTGAGAAACTAAACACACTCATGCAACACAGTCTTTTTGGTGTCATATCTGCACATTATCTCAAAAACCCTAATGAGCATGCTCAGAATAGAAATAAAAACCTTTAAATCTTTATAACTCTGGAACAGTTTAATATTTTTTCATGAAATCTTCCAAAAGCACTACCTTGGCATAGCATGCTTCCACCCTGAAAGTCTTGGAAAAACTTTATATTCCAAGTAGGCTGTACATGAGAGCAAGCCCAAATCCCATGTTAACCTACAGGAAAAAAAAATAAGACATCTACAAAATGATGGTGAGGCTCTTTCCTTTCTCATGTTCTGTTTCCTTCCGGGTTGCATGTGCAGTGCTCTTTGTAGTCAGTAAAACCCTCATGGACACTGTCCCAAGACCAGCATACACATTGCTGCCCCCCACACTCGTTTTTCTCTCTCTCTCTCGATTGCTTATCACAGTTGAGTTCACATCTGCTGTACTCCAACTCCATTTGCCAACCTCTGGTCTGTTGTTCCTCCCTGGAATCCTGCCTGCACCTGACCCCTAGACTAATGCCTATGTCAGCTTGGTATTAAGGGCTATGCTGGAGACTTGCTTGCTCATCGACTCCACCCAGTCCTAAGAGAGTGAGCTTTTGATACCTGGACTCTGTTCTCCTGCAATGCTGCAGCTACCCTAGCCAGCCTACTCTATGGACGTTTGGACATAGTTGGGGTGGTGCAGTAGGTAAGGTAAATTGGAACTTGGAGGAACCAGAAGGTTTTATTTTTGTTACTAACTTTAGTTATCCTCCTTCCTAAAAAAATGAAAACAAAAATATTGTGCAGTTTCTGCACTCGAGTCCAATTGACTGGCTGATGTAAAGTGTGTTGACTGCTTGTGCTGGCAGCAGGCTGTTTGCATTGTTGTTACCAGCCAGTGGGAGGTTCAGGAAGTTGTGGAGGAGGGGATGTGTGGTATTGTCAGTGTCAAGTTGTGGGACTGAGTGCAAATTACTAGGGTGGGCTAGGGATTTTACTGAAGTTACTAAGGTGCAATTTACTGTTCTGGAGAAAAGGACCAAAGAGTCTATGTAGGGGGGACTGGGGCTAGAGTGCAACTGGCTGGACTGTAAAGAAGGGCTGCAGAGTCTAGGGAGGGGACCGGGGGCTAGAGTACAACTTGCTGAGCTGGGGGAGGGCTGTGAATTCGATGTGCTGTGAAGAAGGCTGTGGATTCTAGGAAGGGGCCCAGGGTTAAGAAGCAACTTGCTGGGCTCTGGGGTGGACTAAGGTCCTTGTTCTGGAATAGTTGGCTAGGCAATGGAAGGGAGTTTGTGGAAACATGTTTGATGGTGGGGACACTGGGAAGGGACTAGCATGCAACTTATTAGGCTGGAAGAATGGTTGTAGGGTAGCAAATTCTATCACAAAAGATCCCCCCCAAATGCACCATAATGCACCAAACCCCCACATTTTCTGGAGGTATAGGCATCCCCCATACCTCCTTCCTATATCTCAGATTTGTGAATGTTATGCATACACTTTTTTAAGGGATGGTTATTCCACTGCACTGCCAAGACCCTTTTCAAGTATGCACCCCGATCCTCCCACCTTCAGCAGTACCCTAACTCCTTCCTCCTCTTCTTCTTCTTCTTCCTACTTGTAAAAAAAAAGCAATCACAGTGCAAAGACAGTATTGGGACCTTTCCACACCGAGCATGTACAGTAAGTATGGTAACACCCACTACCTACCTCCCTCCCCACCCCTTCACTCTCCGCTCAATCACACAAAATTGGTGACACCATAACACCAACCCTATCCATCCATCCTCCCTCTTTCCCCTTAATGCCCAGGTAGTTAACGTATACACAAACCCATAAAAAAAGAAAACCATACTGAGCTGGAGCAAGTCTGCTGTTTAGTGTCCTCCTTCAGAATGAATAAATGGTGCACCTATAATAACATCTAGTTTTTCACTTGTTATTCCGCAATCCACAGGTTCACTGACACACATTCTGTCTCATGGTTCCATGAAATGGCTGCTGCTACCTTCAGCCAGTATAGAGCATGTATTTCTGGACTGCTGACAACAACAGTTAAGTCCAGTAACTTGGTTAAAAGAGGTTTTTATCATCTCACAGACTTTGATGGGCATGGCACAGTTGTTTTCAGTTGGTGTCAAAAAGTATAAGGAATCACAGAAGGAGCATGACAGGGAACTGTATCAATTAAAGCAGAAAGAAGTGGGGAAGGCAGTCAGAATAGCAAAAGCCCAAACCGAGGAAAAATAACCAATTCAGTTAAGAAGGGGGATAAAACCTTTTATAGGTACATTGGGGAGCATAGAAAGGTTAAGGGAGGAATAGTGAAGATTAATAAGGGAGAGGGGAGGTGGGCAGAGGGAGACAGTGAAAAGGCAGAGATACTGAATGAATACTTTTGCTCAGTATTCACAAAAGAAGATAAGGAGGAGTTACCTAAACCAGACAATAGAAGCACTCTGGGTAGGGGGGTTGACACCAGTCCATTTACAGAAGAAAGAATCCTGAAAGAACTCCTAAGACTCAAGGTGGACAAAGCAATGGGGCCTGAGGGGATTCACCCCAGAATCCTAAAAGAACTAAGGGAGGACCTAGTGACACCACTGACCACACTTTTTAACAAATCATGGGAGGATGGGGTGGTACCTGAGGACTGGAGGAGGGCAGATGTGATTCCCCTTCACAAAAGTGGGAGCAAGGCAGAAGCAGGAAACTACAGACCTGTAAGTTTGACCTCAGTGGAAGGAAAATGATGGAATCACTTCTGAAATAAAGAATTGTTGAGTACCTAGAGGCCAGCGGGGCACAGGACCCAAAGCAGCATGGATTTACAGCAGGAAGGTCATGTCAGACGAATCTAATAGATTTCTTTGACTGGGTGACCAAAGTAATAGACCAGGGAGGGGCTGTGGATATGGCCTACCTAGACTTTAGCAAGGCATTTGACACAGTCCCGCACAAAAGATTAATAATAAAGTTAGCCAGCCTTGGAGTGGGTACCAGGGTGGTAGCCTGGGTAGCAAACTGGCTGCAAAACAGGACACAGAAGGTAATAATGAATGGAACACGTTCTGAAGAAAGGGGGGTCACTAGTGGAGTACCTAAAGGCTCAGTACTGGGTCCAGTCTTCTTTAACATCTTTATAGGTGACACTGCAGAGGGTCTGGAGGGAAAGGTATGCCTCTTTGCAGATGACACAAAGATCTGTAACAGAGTTGATATGTGGGGGGGGTAGAAAGGATGAGAAGGGACTTGGCAAGGTTGGAGGAATGGTCAGACATATGGAAACTTAGATTCAATGCAAAGAAGTGCAAAGTAATGCACCTGGGGAACAAAAACCAAGGAGAAGAGTACACAATAGCAGGGGAAGTACTAACAACAACAAAAATGGAAAGGGACCTTGGGGTAGTCATATCAGATGATCTAAAGGTTGGTAAGCAATGTAAGAAGTCAGTAAGGAGAGCCAGGGGGATACTGGGATGCATAGGAAGGGGCATCACAAGTAGAAAAAGGGAAGTGGTTATCCCTCTGTACGGACAGTTGGTGAGACCCCATCTGGAGTACTGTGTGCAGTTTTGGAGACCTCATCTACGCACGGACATAGACAGGATGGAAGCAGTCCAAAGCAGGGCAACTAAAATGGTGCAGGGTCTGCATCAGAAACCATAAGCCATATGAAGAGAGACTGAGAGAGCTTAATATGTATACCCTTGATGAAAGGAGGGACAGGGGGGACAAGATAGAGATGTTCAAGTACCTGAAGGGAATCAACAAAGTCCAGGAGGGTAGCATCTTCAGAAAAAGAGATGTGTAAGAACTAGGGGGCATAATTTAAAGATAGAGGGGGGACAGCTCAGGGGTAATGTGAGGATTTTTTTTTTCATGGAGAGAGTGGTGGTAGCATGGAATGGCCTTTCTGGGGAGGTTGTTGGGTCTAAAACAGTGGGGGAATTCAAACATGCATGGGACAGACATAAGGCAATTGTAGTGGGGGGTGGCAGGAAGTAGGCTGTTGGTTAACTAGAATCTGCAGCTTATCCAGTAGGTAGGGAAATGGGCAGACTGGGTGGGCCAAGCGGTCCTTATCTGCCATCAAAGTCTGTGTTTCTATGTTTCTATGTTTCTTTTTGTGTCACTGCATTCTGCTCTGGAGTATGAATTGTGCCGCAGTACTGTACAACTACCTACCATATCAGGGACACTATGAGCATCACTAATGAGAAGCTAAAAAAGATGAGAGAAGCTGGGTTGTAGCCAGGAATTTAATGTTCCTACACACATTTTCTGCTTCTGCTGCCCTCCTTCTCAACACAAATAGTTGTGTTTGGTCATACCCTCTCCTACAGTTAATAAAACTTATAGTAGGATGCCGGCCATTAGTTGAACAAAATGTAATGAAAATATTTTTTTAAATACAGGTTTTAAATCTGACTGCAAAATTAAACAGCACTGCCCACATATAATCTCAAAGCAGTGCCGATGTTAAGTGTGTCCCCTAGTCTAAGGTGCCAAGCATTCATTTTGAACAGTCACAGACACTACCCAGTACTGTATTCACCGGCAAGAATAGCTGCAACACGTTTTTCTCTATGAGAGCAATGCAAGCCAGGAAGAAGCACATATATAAAAACGTCTAGGTGCTTACACCCAGGGAAGGTGTGGGGGGAGTTGAAAACTGCTCATACAGAAAAATAATACATTTTCCATTAGTAGGAAAATGTAATTTTAATATACAGTACCATGACTGTCTCCTTTTTTGGTAAACTCAACATATAAAAGAATAGGAAATTATATGTCATGTAAAGGACCAGGATGCAGATTACACATTCCCAATTAAACAAGAAAAGAGTTGCATGTGTGTTTCACATATATTAACTATATATTGTCAAGCTATGTTTCACATACACATCATATATCTGCCCTCTTTTTCACACTGCATAAAAAACAGAGAAATGTATGAGATGTAATGGACCAGGATGCAGGTTATACATTTTCAATTAAAAAAAAAAGTTCCATTTGTGTTTCATATAGCGACCATAAAACAGAGAAACATGGGCTGGCCCGGTGGTGCTGAGGGTTGAGGCGCTGGACGACCACCTCGCGCCACGCCCGGCGACTCAGGTTCAGGGAGCGAGCTCGGGTGGCCGAGGTCGGCAGGGGAGAAGGATCGAGCATCCCAACGGATGCTCTCCTCTCTCAGGGGTGGGAACCAAGAACGCATCTGCATTCTACATCCCCTTCACAGCCAGTGGGAGCACTGACAACTGAAGGGGATGGAGGCGCCTCTTGTCGGGGTCGGGGAGGGGTGTCGGGCGCATGAGAGGTCTGTGGCCAGCATCGCCTTCTCTCGGGACGTATGTCCTAGCGCTTGGACGTCCCGGGTAGGGATTACTTAGGGAGAAAACAGAAAATAACCTCTCTGGCAGCCCTGGATGAAACTGCCTGGATCCATCCTAAGACCACCAAGAAAAGGACAGACCCCACTGTGCAGGAGGTAAGGGAAGGAGGCACTCTAGGGGCAGATCCAAGGGAGGTGGAGCGAGATGGGAAGGAGTAGGATGGAAGGAGTGGAATCCAGAGAGAGGAGGAGGAAAAACAGCAAGTAAAAAAAAAAAACAGAGAAACATACATCTTGACAGTAGATAAGGACAGCTTGGCCCATCCAGTCTGCATAAATTGCTCACTTATATTTCATATGCAGATTGTATTATCTACCCCTTCTTTTATACAGTTTGTTTAAAAGTACTAAAATGGGGTCAATTTTCTCAACTTTAAAATATATGTAGTTGGCCTTATATGAAAAATATTTTATTTTTCTGTATAGAAGGGGGAAAAAAAAGAAAAGGGCCTATGTTTAGATATAGTTCCTCCATGCTTCTCCTAGACTGTTGAATGGCTACAGTTCTCCTTTGGTGCAGATGCTGAATGTGCTTCATTTATTAATTACTTCTGTTGTAGTCCTCGTAATGGGATAATCAGGAACTGTAATGGATTTCAGTTACTTTGTCTCCCCGGGAAACCATATTGTAAATTAAAAAGCAGCATATTCTGCCATTAGGGTATCATACTGATACAAGGACTAGGGCTCTGTAAAGATAAAATGGCAGATTAGAAGCCTTTAAGCTGATGAAACTGGTTATTAAGCACTAGGAATGGACACCCCTGTTCTGGTTCTAAGTACATCCCCCAAAACTTTTAGAATGTTTTTGCTTTTGAAACTGTTTTCTTATCTGGCAATGGACATTCACTGACATATTAACTGCATTTAAAGTACATGCACTGCTAACTGGAAAGTTGCATTTTAGAAAACTTAAAAATGTTTTTATGGGCATATGCATTTTTGTTCTAGAGTTCAGTACTGGCCAGATGCTAGTGGATTCTTTGTTTTTATAATGAGCTTTACCCCATCATAATCAGGACTGATTTATGGTATTCACCAGAAGAAAGTGGTATAAATCCCATAACTTTAGTGTATGTACCCAATGCACAACTGTACAAATCACAGGATTTCACTGAATTAGTAATGACAGCTAGATGTTTTTGGTGCAGTACTAGTCACTGCAAAGCTCTTTAGATCACAAATTGTAGTGAGAAAGAAATAATGCAACCTAGATTATCTAAATTTTTAGCAGTGGCTAATACTGCACCAAAAACATCCAGTTGTATCCTAGTTGCTCTTAGTTTCAGAATTTGCAATACCAGAGAAAGGAAATGTGTCCAGGTAAAGTCAGGCCCAACAATGGGAACCTATAACTTAGAGGTTAGAGTACTGAAATGGTTTTGCAGGGGCCTGGGTTCAATTTCTTGCAAGTCACATTATTTCTTTCTCACATAGTGTAGCTTAAATGATATGAAATGCACACCCCAGGGATGTGAGGAACAAAGATGAAGGCCAAGTGTCCTTACAAACCACTTTTAATACTATAAATTATAACTTCACTCTTCTGTTTCACTTATGCAACGGTGTTTACATACTTATTAAATGTAATGTGTATACAGATTGTCCACATGCCATATGGACCATTTTATATAGTAAGCTCAATAAACCACTTCAGAGTGGGGTTTAAAGGATATAAATAATAATAGTATTCTTTATTTATATCACGCCTTTCTAAAACCAAGGCGCCTTAACAATAAACTTCATGAAACAATAAATAAAACACAATACGATAATACTGAATTCATAAAATGCATTTAGAACATCATTATCAGGGGAAAGCTGACAACCACAGATGGGTCTTTAAGGCCTGTTTAAATTCCTCTACAGATGTGCACTCCCGGAACGGATGGGGTAGAGAATTCCAGAGGGTTAGGGCTGTGTACATAAAAGCACAGGCCCCCGAAGATTTCAAAGCAACCCTCGGAGCCACTAGCAACCCCTCATCCGCTGAGCAGAGTGATTGCTTAGGGCAGTAGGGTAGCAGAAGCTCTTTTGAGTAGTCCAGGTCCAGTCCATGTAGGGCTTTTAAGTTAGAATACCAACTTTAATGGTGATCTGCCACTGTATTGGCAGCCAGTGCAGTTCACGCAGCACCTGGGAAATTTGATAGGCAAGAGGATTAGCCATCAGTGGCTGGGCCACAGCATTCTGCATGAGCTGCAAGCAGTGGATATCAATTCCAGGTAGCCCTAGATAAAGGGAGTTGCAATAGTCAAGGCACGAGGTCACAAAGGCATGGACCAATGCAGGCAGATCACTGGATGGAACTAGATGCTTAATCCTGGAGATATTCCTCAGATGGTAAAAGGATGATTTGACAACTGCTGACACCTGCGATTGCAGCATCAGCCCATCGCCAAAATCATCCCCAGGTTCCGTACCTGTTCCAAGGTTGGGAGCTGGTAGCCACCCAGAAATTTTCCTGAAGGCCAACCAGCTCCCATCTCCGCTATCCAGCAGCCTGCGTCCACGACCATCACCTCAGTCTTCTCTGAGTTCAACCTCAACCAGCTCAAATTCATCCAGCTCTGGATTTCAATGAGGCAGTTGTTAAATACTGAGATAGCTCTATCCTGGTTGGGCACAAAAGATAGGTAGAGCTGGGTATCATCAGCATAGCAGTGAAACCTCAGCCCATACCTTCTTACAATGTCTCTGAGGGGGACCATGTACACTGCGAATAACATGGGGGACAACACCGAACCCTGAGGAATCCCACATGACAGAGAGACTCAGTCAGAGGAATTTATCCCTGACACCAACCTCTGAGTTCTGCCAGTGGTGAATGATCTAAACCACCCAAGGACTATACTAGACAGTCCACAGATGAACCTCAGGCATTCAAAGAGTACCCCATGGTCCACAGTGTCAAATGCTGAAGAGAGAGATAGAGAAGAACCAAGCTAGAATGGCTCTTTTGATTTCTTGCCATCAAGAGATCATTGAGCACCCGAACGAGCGCAGTCTCGGTACTATGCCTCTTTAGAAAACCAGACAGTAGTGGTTCATAAATGTCATGGATGGTCAAATGGTTCTCCAGTTGTATGGCCACTACTTTCTCAATCACCTTCCCCACAAGGGGAAGGTTAGAGATTGGTGTGTAGTTAGCATGGCAGTCAGGGTCCAAAGAAGCTTTCTTCAGGAGGGGCGTTACCACTGCCTCCTTCTGGGAGCTAGGAAACTCACCTGTCTCCAAGGAGCAGCAGACTATCCATGCTAGGACTGGGACAATAACATCACAACAACCCTTTATCAGGGAGGTTGGGCCCAGATCCAAACTACAGCATGTAGGGCGCATACTCTGCATAGATCATTGCAGCACAATATGGCTCAATTATGAGCAACTTGGTGTGTAAGTGTAATGTAGCAGCTGTTGACTACAAGCTAAACCACAGCTGTGGGGATGAGGAGTTATGCTGCACTCAACAGACAACAAGAAAAGCAGGCAGGGTGTTTTTTAAAGCTGGTGAGTGAGTGCACTGATTCATAACATAGGTGATTGGTGTTAGCTTGCTTCTGGCAGAATACTTTGACCTGATGGCAGACAATACTCAGAGACAAGTGTTGCAGTCTATTAGATTTATTATCTGGTACACATACAAAACAGCTTAGCTAGAAACTGCTGGGAGTTTGGTACCTCTCTGAACTCCTGGTGATCATGCAGAAAACTCAAGTGAACAAATAATTTACATCAAATTATATACTTGTGATAAGAAAGTCTGTTACCTAAGTAATGACTCATCTGCCGAGCAGTGCACTGTTCTTATTTGGGTTAGGTGGGCATCTGGCACCCAGAAGTATAACATTTCATGCATACACAAAGGATAAGCAATATTGCTGACTGACACTACTTTTGGGTAACAATAGAGCTTTTCAATATATATTTGCTGAGCTTTGCATATTAGCTAATGTTAGTAGGTGGCATACTAAGACCACAAATAAAACACTACATCATAATACTATGTTCCCTTATACTGTGAACTGAAGTCAGTCTCCATGAGAGTTATTAAGGCATGTAGGTCTACATAATCCCCCCTTGTTGCCTGAATAAGGAGGCAACAGCAAAATAAGGCAAGTAGGTTGGCAAATTGGTGTGATATTATTCAGTTATAGGCCAGCTGCATGAGCTTTGTAGAGAAACTTCAGTTGTTCATGATGTTGCTTGACAGTATGTCTTATTTCCATCTTTAGTGTGGTAATTTAACAGGAACTTGGTCAGGGTGTGGTGGGTGTGTAATACAATAGGGGAAAACCCTATGATGTAGGTGAAGTGTTTGACAGCCCAGCAGGTGGCCAACAGGTTTCTCTCATACAAAGAGTGTTTCTGCTCCACAGGGGAAAGCATTTGGGAGGCATAGGTGATGGGCCTGAGGGTTCCATGTGCTTTTTGTGCCAGAACTGCAGACATTCCTGCCTCTAAGGTAGACGTTTCCAGATGTAATGGAAAGTCTGAATTTGGATTGAACAAAGCTTTGGGCTGAGGCCAATGCTTCTTTTATGGAAGTTTCAGCAGCTGTATGTTTAGATCCCTAATGCCATGGGACATCCTTTTTCAGTAGCTCATACAGAGGGATGGCCTTTTGTGTAAAATTCAGATGAAGTCCTTGGAGTAGTTGATCATACCCAAGAATTGTCTCAGAGTAGCCACAGTGGTTGGTAATGGCAAATATTGGATTCTCTGAACCTTGTCCAGGGCTGGGCTTCTACCCTCTGTGGTGATGCAAGAGGCCCAGAAAGGAAACTTCTGGATGACATAGTTGTACTTTTGCAGGATTGCATTTAAGGCCTGCCTCCTGTAGTAGGCCTAGAAGCTTGTCCAGGAACTTCAGATGACTATCCAAAGTCTGTGTTGCCAACAAGAGATCATCCATGTACTGCAAGAGGTGTTGTGGAGTTGAGAAGTTTCTAATGGCCTCACTCATGTCGATGTGGAAGAGGGAAGGGGAGTAGTGGAATTCCAGTTGGAGGAAATTCCACATGTTCTGATGTCCCTCAAATGTGAAAGTAAATTTATATTGGATCTCTTTGGCCAATGGAAGAGATCAAAAA
Source organism: Neoceratodus forsteri (assembly GCA_016271365.2). Classification (NCBI taxonomy): domain Eukaryota; kingdom Metazoa; phylum Chordata; order Ceratodontiformes; family Ceratodontidae; genus Neoceratodus; species Neoceratodus forsteri. Next base: position 249,191,581 of record CM028130.1, on the reverse strand, counting down.
CCACTGGAGAAATCCAAAGCACTGAACCACTTGTGTTCAGGTTTGAGAATTTTGAGCACATTTGGGGCTGACACCACTGTGGGTGTGCAACTGGGTGTGACTTGATTAAGTCTTCTATAATCAATGGTGTGTCTCTAGCTGTTATTGGGCTTCTTCAATGGCCAAATGGGAGAGTTGACTGTAGAAACACAGGAGGATCCCTTGTTTAAAGAGAGAGTCAATGGTAGCCCTCAAACAGGGTATTGCCTGTGCAGGAAATGGATATCGTCTCTGTCTCTGTCTTGGTGGCTCATCTCCAGTCACTTGGATGAGAATGTTCATTCTCTCACAATCATGTCTGTGTTTTGCAAAGGCTATTGCATGCCTTTCCAGGATTGGTTTGAGCTCAGGAAACAGCTTGTGATTTTGCATCAGGAAATGACTTCATATGTTGCATCATTTAGTTCCACTGAGGCCACTACATGTAAATTAGAAATACATAGCAGTGAATACTGGCCTGGCATATGGAGTAATAGCCAGTTGGCCAGATCCATCACACACCCATAGCATGCAAGGAAATCCACTTCCAGAATACTTTGGTGTTGACATAATACCATCAAATCAAAATGATGCTTGACTTTCAAGGTGCCAGTTACCATTGGTATGGACTTGGACCTGTAAGTTGTTATAATGGTCCCCTCAAAAGTTTGGGCAAATGTGGATTTTCCTGTTGACCATGGAGACAGCTGTGGATCATCTTGATGTAGCATAGAAACTGTGGCACCTGTGTCCAGAAGTAGTTCAAGCTAGTGGCCTCTAAAGGAAAACTGGTGTTGTACCTGGAGGGCAATGGCCTCCAGGATATGAGGAGGCATGGTTTTGTTTCAAGGAAGTCTTGTCAAACCAACCTGATATAATATTATGACTGGGTGACAGGTGAACTGGATAGGGGTCATATGGTGGAGGTTCTTTACTTGGACTTCAGCAAGGCCTTTAATTTGGTGCCTCATGGGTGGCTTGGGGGGAAGCTAACTGGTGTAGGAGTAGGGGCAAAAATGATAAACTGGATTACAAGCTGGCTGAGTGGGAGGCTGCAACAGGTTGTAGTGAGAGGGGAGCTCTCAACTCCAAGGCTGGTGATGAGTGGGGTGCCACAAGGCTCTGTGTTGGGGCCAGTATTGTTTGGGCTCTTCATGTCAGACATTGGACATGGGGTGGTGAGCAAGGTAAGTCTGTTTGCTGATGACACCAAAATCGTAGCAGTGGTGGATGGAGAGGAGGGGTGGAAGCAGCTGCAGGGGGACCTAAGCAAGCTAAAGGAGTGGTCAGACAGGTGGCAACTGGGGTTCAATGCAAAGAAGTGTAAGGTTATGCACTTTGGTGTGAAGAACCCAAGGAGAGAATATTGGCTGGGGGGGGGGATTAAACTGGGGATCACAGAGGAGGAGAAGGACCTTTGGGTAATGATAACAGGGCCCATGAACAACACTGCCCAGTGCAGGACAGTGGCTGCAAAAGCGAACAAAATGCTGGGGTGCATAGCAAGGGGGTTTTCGTCCAGGCAAAGTGAAGTGATCTTGCCCCTCTACAGATCGCTGGTAAGGCTGCACTTGCAGTATTGTGTGCAGTTTTGGATGCCATACCTAAAGCATGATGTCAGACTGCTGGAGGGGGTGCAGAGGAGGGCAACAAAGATGATATGTGGAATGGAGAGGAGAGACTATGACAGCAGGCTGGGAGACCTCAATATGTACACCCTGGAGAATAGAAGGGACGCAGGGGACATGATAGAGACATTCAAGTATCTGAGGGGAATCAATAAGGATGGGGCAGATGGGATCTTTAAGTTAAGGAGAGGGAAGGTCACCAGGGCATGGGCTAAGAATCGAGGGGGGAAGATTTAGGAAGGAGATGAGGAGACACTATTTCACAGAGAGGGTGGTAGCTAAATGGAATGCCCTACCAGAATGGGTGGTATCATGTAAATCTGTGAACAGCTTCAAAAGGGCATGGGACAGGGAACAGCAGAGACTGAGGGTGGGGGTGGCAGTGGGATGACAAAAGGGAGGGGGTTGGGGCAGATGCAAACTAGGGTATTGGCTGCACACTTGATCAGGCTTAGATAGACCGGGTGGTCTGTTTCTGCTGGCACATTCATATGTTCGTATGTAACCAGCACTTCCACACAAGAGCAGATGAAATCATCAGTCACTATAGTAGTGATGATGCGGACCAGGGCCTGACACCATTAGTCCAATCCCTCTTTGCTTGGATCATCCACAGGGCTCATCTCTTGGAGCATTTGCCGTACTTCTGCATACAGAGATTTCAGCTTTTGAGGCATTTCGCTTTCCTCAGGCATCTCCTTTGCCAGAGGAGTGTACAGAATTGCTGCTATGGTTCAGAACGGTAGGTTCGTGGCTACTGATTGAACTTTCATCATAAATACCCAGAGTCAGTTGTTTTCCTCAGCTAACTCTTTATAAGAAGGGCCAGGCTTCCACCCTTTATATCCTCTCTTCATGTCCTTGTCTTGTCAATTCTGGTTTTGCTTGGGCCAATACTTCTTATTGTTTTGTTGTTGTTATTGTACCTGTCCCCCCTTCTGATAGAAGGCCTTGTCTGGTTGAGAATCCTTGGGCTTGCTTTCTACCACATACTCGGTGGACGGCTGAATGCTGGGCTGCACTGCAGCCACCTTGGCCTTGAAGGATGTCAAATCCTGAATAAAAATTTGGAAGGCCTGTTCTACTCATTCCAAAATATTGTGGAAGTGGTCCTTCCCTAGGAACACCATCACTTCCACCTTCTCACAGAGGCTCAGCTGCAAGTTTTTTAAAAACAAACTTTTGTATTTAATAGAGTCTCAATCCACATCCTCCCTGGATATAGTCTTGCAGGTTTAGTAGGCTAGCCACAGGTGACTACTGTACTGGCTAGCAGTTCTTTTGTGTACTGTTTAACCAGATGGGTCAACATTACACCAACAAGACTGGGGTTGCTAGCTGGCAGGAGTGCAGCAGCGACTGTTTAAAATTTGGCCTTGTTGTCCAACCGGATAGTTTCAGGCAGTTTGGCCCAAAGTGTGGGGTCGACAGTTTGTCTTAAAACCTGAACTCTATATCCAGGGGGAAGGCTAAACATCTCACAGTGACTTTTCATTCTTTCCAGGTGGCAACTCAAATTATTGGTAGGGCTCATGCAGACCATCTTGTCCGCTATCATTTGGATGGCCTGTACGGATTGTAGAGAATTCTTGGAATGCCCATCTCAATCGTCATTGATCATCCTGATGGCAACTTTGGCTGTGGCCATAGCCATGCCCTGGATGAGAGCTTGTTTTTCCACCTCCTTCTTAAGCATGTCAGTCATGACCTACCGGACCGCCTTGTACTGTGCCTCAGATACTCCTGTCATTGTGACCGCTAATTCGATCATGTGCGCTACCTCTTTCTTATCCTGCTTATTCAAAGCAGGGACCAGTGGAGGCCAAAGTTGCTTTCCACTGTAGTCTCAAGGACCACCATCTTGGATTATCCCATCATCACTGTTGTCATCCTACAATGATGTCAGATTAATGGGTGGAGAGTACGGCATAGCCAGCGCATGACCCTTCAGGATAATTATTGTTTGGAGTAACTTTGCCATCTTGGCTCTACATTGCGAGTAATTTACCCTGCCATCCTTGCCTCTGAACTGTCCCTTAGCTACATGCTCTTGCAAACTCTGTACGCAGTGCTAACCTCACAATTTTACCTAATTTCTCTGCCCAATGCCTCCAGACACTTTCCCAACTCATCATACAACTCCTCATTCTTCCTCCACAACATATCATTAATGTCAGTCAACAAATCATTCATCTGTAACACATGCTTTTTATCGTGCAAAATCTTTTCATAGTCTTGTACAGTACCATGCAATTCACTCTGAGCTTCATTTTGGACATTCTGGATTTCTTGTTCCATGCTGGTCTGTAGCTTGCCCATTTCATGGGTTTTAGATCCTAGCTCCTTCCTCAAAGCTAAGACCTCCATTTCTACTGCTTGTAAGGCAGCAAAGAGGGCGGCTACCATTAAACACTTCTGATCATGCTTTTTAGCCATAGGTCAGGATTCTGAGTATAGGGTGGACACATACAGTATTGGATGCCATTGCAGTTTTGCATCCAGTTCAAAATAGCCCCAGCCTCCATGATAGGCTAGAAAATTGGAGACGTCTAGTTTCAGCTCTGCACTCATGGTCATTTTTGGAGTGGGAGGTCCACTTTTACCTGTGCTAACACAAAACACAAAGGGCTGGATATTCAAAAGGGTTTCGCCTGTGCAAGTCCGAAATTGCGCCATTCTGCCATATTCAGCAGGAGGCAGTTGTGCCCCCCAAGTCAAGCTGAGTAACAGCGCAATGCTAATGAAGGCATGCTGAACCGGAGGGGGAGGAACCTTGCATAAACTGCACAGCCCGATATTCAGCGGGCTGTGCAGAGTTGTGCAGGCGCAACCTCCAACCTGCACCTGCACAACTTTGAGCAAAAAAAAAAAGGAGTAAGTTGATGGCCACCCACAGGTGAACTGCTGCATTGCAGGGTGCAACACAGCAGCTTCCACCTGTGGGTGGCCCTCAATGTACTCCCTGTGCCCCCCCTGCAGCCCAATCACGGGCATATAGTAACCTCCCTCCCCCCCAACTGGCCCAATCGTGGGCATAAGTGTAAAAATCCCCTCCCTGACTGGCCTGATCGCGGGCATAAGTTAAAATCCCCCACCCCGACTGGCCCAATTGCGGGCATAAGTTTAAAAAAAACACCCCACTAGCCTGATCGCAGGCAGCAAAGAGGTCAAACACTCCCCCAAGGACCACCTACCCTGGTGATCTAGTGGCCCCCCACCCCACACACCCACAGAGCCCCACCACCATGCTCTCCCCCCCATCAGCCGGTGGGCAGCAGCATCCCACCCACCTGCTGCCCCGCCACCCACCAACTGACTGCCCGGTAGGGCTGAACGCCCATTGGTTCAGAGCAAGAGCCAAAGGGCATGCAGCCCATACCGTACAAGGCAGTCCAGATATCGGGCTAGTGGGGGGTGGGTTTTTTTTAAACTTATGCCAACGATCTGGCCAGTCGGGGGGTGGGGGGATTTTTAAACTTATGCCCACGATCAGGCTGCAGGGGGTGTCGGTCCCCAATGGCTGCTGCCTGACAGGGCGCCAGGTGCAAGTCCTGAGGGATAGGTGCACCTGCATGCTAATGGCATGCAAATGGGGCCATAAATAGATGCAAATGGCCCCCCCTGCGCCTTGCATGAATTATGGCCCCATTTGTATGTCACCTTTTGAATATCGGAATATGCACAGTGGCTGTGGGGGGGGGTGATATTCAAAGAAGTTGCTCAATAGCGCAACTCCGTTGAATATCACCCCGGCCACACCCCTGCGCAACTATTTTGTGCAGCGCAAGGGCTTGCGCCACAGAATAGCGCAGTTTGAATATCTAGCCCAAAGTGTATCAATCCACCTTATGTCCTGCAATCAGGTAGCCATACGACTGGAAAATAGAGTCCCTCAGACCCATTTTCCACTATAGGATAAGGGGTGTAGGCTCTCTCACCTTTTGCAATCCCAGACCCGTCCAGGTGTGGAAGCACCTGGAAGATGTTCTGTATAACATTTTTCTGAATAGCTCTACTTGCTCTAGTTCGGTTCTGTCCAATCAGGTCCTGCCACGGTCGCCACTTTATTAGCTTGGATCTGGCAGAATACTCTGACCTGATGGCAGACAATACTCAGAGACAGGTGTTGCAGTCTATTAGATTTGTCTTCCAGTAAACATACAAAACAACTTGCCTTGAAACAGCTGGAAGTTTGGTACCTCTCCAAACACCCAGGTGATCATGCAGAAAACTCAGTGAACAAATAACTTGCATCATATTACATACTTGTGATAAGAAAGTATGTTACCTAGTTATATAATGGTAAGGATAATTCTAGTAATCTGATTGGCTGTTGAGCCCTAGACACAGTAATGTTTTTACACAAAAACATCACTGCATCTAGGGCAGGCAGGGAAATGACCACATAACCACAAGGAATCACCGGCCACTTCATGTCAACAAAGCATGACCCATCAAGGTCATGGCTTTACCCCACCCAACGTGTGTCCCCCCACCCAATTCCATCCACAGGTTCCACAGTCAGGAAAATTACAGCTGTATAACTGATTTCTTTGTCCACTGTTGCCTAAAACAGCTCTGCCTGCGACTTCCTGAAACTTCAACTTGTACCTGAAACTGCCTCTCTGTGGGGCACTGTTCTTCAGATAACTTGACTTCAGGACCACTTCCACTCAGCTGCCGGTTCGCTGAAGAACACATTCAACAAAAAAGAAATAAATAAGCAAACTGAACAGTAAAAAAAAAAAATAATAGAGAAAAATGACTGTTCCCACTCAGCGCTGACATCCTGTCAGTGCATGCACTGAAGAGCCCTGCTATTCAAGTCAGGCTGTACAGATGCTGAATGGATTCCAACCCTCACAAAAAATACGACCTCAGTACAAAACAAAATAAAAAAGCATCAAACACAGTCCCCTTCAAACCACTGTCCACTACTAGGTTTAAATTGCAGAGAAGAGGTTGATAATGAAACAGAAACAAGAGAAATCTTGAAGGAGTCAGGCAGCAATATCATTCTGGCAGCAGCTCCACCTTGTGGTGGAAAAATATTCTGGACATCTTTTTCAAAAGATACACCTACACACACAAAAATAAATTAAACTATGCACATAAATGTGCTTTCTTTCTTTGTTCATTTTAAATTAACAAATGAGCCCCTTGCATAATAGCAATAAGGCACTCCAGGGAAGTGTGTTATTGTGTAATAACATCACTCCTGTAGTGGTGGAAGCACTTGGCTTCACCTTGTGCTTCAACCCACCCCAGGAGTGATGTTATTACACAATAACACACACCCTGTCATGCCTTATTGCTTAATTATACAATGGCAAGAAAGAATCCTAGACTCTGATTGGTCAGTGTATGCCTGAGACAGTGATGTTATTACACAGTAACATCACTGTATGGATGAGCATATGCTTGATGAGCCTTTTTTTTTAAGAAACAAAGATATACTGCCACACTAAAAATCTACTAAAAACATTTTTTTAAATGTTTTTTATTTTGTATAACAATGAGCCATTGTATAATAGCAAGAAGGCACTCCAGTATGTGTGTTATTGTGTAATAACGTCACTCCTGGGGTGGTGGAAGCACTCGGCTTCACCTCGTGCTTCAACCCACCCCAGGAGTGACTTTATTACACAATTATACACACCCTGCCATGCCTTATTGCTTAAGAAAGGGATCATATGCTGAGCAGTGCACACCTCTTATTGGTAGCTTAGGTGGGCATCTGTCACCTAAAAGTACATATTTTCACACATACACATAGATAGGCAATATTGCTGACTAACACTACATTTGGATAACAAAATAGCTTTTCAATATATTTGCTAAGCTTTGCATTTTTGCTAATGTCAGTAGGTAGTGTGCTAAGACCAAAAGTAAAACATTACATCATGAAGCTATGTTCCCTTATACTGTGAACTGAAGGCAGTCTCCAGAAGGGTTATTGGGGCATGTAGGTCTAAATTGGTAATCAGATTTTGATTAGGGCTGCAATACATAAATCACAGATTAAATCGCTATTAGGTGATATGTTTTGGCCACTGAAGTTTCTCAATTCTTTCTTGCCATTTCATAAGACACTTTATACCAGAGCAGTAATCTACTTCACATGCACTGCATTGTGCTCTAAAACCCTCAACATATTTTCATTTTGCTTTATTTAATTGGCTCTTCATCTGGCTTTTGTCAACCAGTACACTTATATATTATAAAACTCTTGAAAGCAGAATGCTAGAAACTGGACTAGCAATCAATTGAATCCCAAGAATTTAAATCTTGAAAACATAAATGAGTACTTCATTCACCATAAATCAGTGGCCTTGCTAATCAATAATACATGGCTGAATTTTATCTCAGGATATTACCACAGCTGTTGATCTAATCAGTAACCAAACACCTTTATGGACTGGTTGGGAAATCAGGTGTAAAGAATGGGACTAATACAGGGGAGTGGGATAATTATGGCCATTCCTTCACTTTTATAAAATATGTTCTTTTTTCAGGAGCACAGTTGCATAAACCATGTAGTACACCACCACAGGTAACAGGAACTCTTCCTCTGTCTCCTATATGAGCAAGGCAAATTAAATAGCTCACGTGGCTTGCAAAGCAATGGACTGGCACAATACACCCCTCTGTTTGTGGGGTGAACCACCTGCTATAAACTGTGTCCTAAGTGAATTCAGCCCTGCACTTCTTGAACAATCATTTCTTGACTGAAAAAGATATCACAATAGTTGCACTTCTTGTAGTTAATTGCCCATGATTCAGCCCATGCAAATGATACATTAGGTGCAATTTATCACTAAGACAATATCGCACAATGCATGTTATGTATTACTGGTATCCGTTAATCTTGTGACTTAGGTTGCAGCCACATTTACTACAGTGGCATCCACCAGAATTATAGTAGATGCCTGATCCTGCAGAATTTTGTAGAAGTTTGCAGGGAACAGTGCAATTCATTGGCAGTTGGCATGCAGGAAACTGAAACTCACTGCAATAATGCATTTGATCCCAGTGGACACTGTACCTATTGTATCCAGGGTGGTCTTGGTTATACTACAGTTGCTGCTATGTTTTTTTTTAATTAGTAGTTTATTTGGATTGTATACATTATAATGTAACTCTACAAAGAACTGCAAATTCCAGGTAGGTGTCTCCCAAAAGAAAATTTACTGGACTACAGGACCCAAGGCAGCATGGTTTCACCAGGGGGAGGTCATGTCAGACCAACCTCATTGAATTTTTTGACTGGGTGACTAGGGAGGTGGATCAGGGGAGGGCAGTGGACATGGCCTATCTGGACTTCAGCAAGGCCTTTGACACTGTGCCACATAGAAGACTATTACACAAACTGGGGAATATGGGTGTGGGCAGGACAGTAGTGTGGTGGGTAGGTAACTGGCTGGGTGGCAGGACACAGAGGGTGGTGGTAAATGGCTGTCACTCCACAGAGGGAAGAGTGACCAGTGGGTACCACAGGGACTCAGTGCTGGGACCGGTCCTATTCAACATCTTCATCAGTGACATTGCACAGGATATAGAAGGCAGAATTTCACTGTTCGCTGATGACACAAAGCTCTGTAACAGAGTAGACACACCAGAGGGTGTAGACAGAATGAGAAGCGACCTGCATAAACTTGAAGAATGGTCAAGGGTTTGGCAGTTGAAATTCAATGCAAAGAAGTGCAAGATAATGCATATGGGGCACAAAAACCCTGGCACAATATATCAGTTGGGGGTGAGAATATAGCATGCACCAAGCAGGAAAGGGATCTTGGGGTTGTCATCTCTGATGACCTCAAGGGAAACACTGTGACAAGGCATCAGGTAAAGCAAATAGATGCTGGGATGTATAGGCAGGGGCATCACCAGCAGGAAAAGGGAGGTCATAATTCCGCTATACAAGACAATAGTGAGGCCCCACCTGGAGTACAGTGTACAGTTCTGGAGACCATACCACGTAAGGACATAGACAGGATAGAGAAGGTTCAGAGGAGGGCAACAAAGATGGTGCATGGGTTGCATCACAAATCCTATGAAGACAGGTTGAAGGAACTGAACATGTACTCCTGGAGGAGAGGAGAGAGAGGGATATGATAGAGACATACAAGTATCTTACAGGGAGGAACAGGGTGCAGGAAAACACTATTTTTAAGCGAAAAGATGTTTCAGGACTAGAGGGCATGGGATGAAGTTGGAGGAGGACGATTCAGAGGAAACATGAGAAAGAATTCTTCACAGAACGGGTGGTGGACAAGTGAACACCCTGCCAGAGGAAGTGGTGGGGGCTGAAACAATCACGGGATTTAAGAATGCATGTGATAGACATAAAGGAATTCTAGAGGTCAGGGGTAAGGGGAAATAGACTTCTAGGAAAACAAACTGAACTTACAAGCTCAAATGGGCAGACTAGGTGGGCCATAGGCCCTTATCTGCCGACACTGTCTATGTATCTATGTATCTATGTATTTACGTAATGTTAAGATTCTTCCAGAAGAAAATAACAAAAAATAACAAAGACAATTATCTTATTCGGTGATACCATACAAATGATAACCAATCCATAAAACTTCTGCATCAATCAACCAAATGGTAGCTGGATCTAGCATACAGATACATGCCAATACCTAAGAATAACTATGGGAACAATAAAAACTGTAAACATATTTAACAAGAACAATCAAACAAGTAGATAAAACAAAGAGCGGAGAACTGATTAAGAAAAGAGAATAGTTAACCCTCAACAGAGTGGCTACCATAATCAGACACTGTCCTGCAGCCAGCTCTAAGGGAAAAGAGTAAAAGAATCCCACACTGAATGTAAAGCAACACTCCAACTACTCCTCAGTCACTTACCAAAAATAAAGGAATAGGAGAAGGACTCTCACCCTGACTTAAAAAGGTCCTGACCTCTGTGATAAGTATGGGCCCCACACCTGTTCAGACAATGACCATTTACATGCAGCTACATATGAGATCCTCTCCAAACCCATCAATCTGTACAAACTATGTTCCCATTCACTGACAGTGGGGATCTCCTCCAACCACCATTTCCGATAGATCAAATGTTTTGTTTTGGTAATTGCTGCCATAAACAACAGACATTGGGACTTAGAAAGGAGTTGGAGTGTGATAGTAATTCCCAATCTCATAAAGTCACTGCTGTGTTTATTGTGCTCTGCTTTTTGTTGTAATTGTCAATTGTATCAATAGTGATCTCATTACGTTGTCTTGTATTGTTGTATTATCATTGTTTTGTATTATCATGTTGCCACTTCTTTATTGAATGCTAATCTTCCAGGTCATGTCAGATAATCTGTATGCCTAACACACATACCTGGTGAACAAAAACAAATAAAGAAATAAATACTACCAGCTTGTTCTTGCTGTTGCCTCTTCTCAGACAGATACAACCTAAACATTTTCTGGGAATGAAACCTAGATCTGTGAGTCCCAGTGGACACAGCTCTAACCTTTCAGTTACCCTTTGGATGTGATGCTAACCCAAGGTCCCTTCTAACCATCTCTGTCACTGTCCAGATGGAAGTTAATTATCCCATGACACTTAAAGAAGAAGGGTAGTGGAGTTCCTCAGTGTTATGGACAACAACAAAAAAGCAGGTCCATGTAACCTAGGGATGGGAGTGTCCACTGTGACCTGGCTCTGATTCTGAATCGGAACTGTTTCCAAAATGTTCTGAATTACTCTGATTTAACCTGTTTCATCAAAACAGGTATATTTTCCAGACTTGTCAGAGGTGGATCCAGACCAGGTTAAATGGCAAAATCTGGTTACCCCCTTCAAGCTCTTTATAGGCCCATTCATTATGTAATTTAATATTGTAAATAGTTTGTGACTTTTAAACTGGTTATTCATTTTTAATAGGAACAAAGCTCTAAAATGACTTGCATTATCATGACTGGGTCCAGATCTGGTCACATGAAAATCAAACTTGATCAATCGACTGAACTAGGTAAAATTAGAGCTGAGTTACAAATTTTCTGATTTCCAGAGTTACGTAGAGATGGGCCATTTCTGGGGTGGTTATGATCTAACACAGAGCCAGTCCTCCCATCCTTAATGTATACTACCCCACTGGACACACCTGTAAACAGTTTAATGTGCCTTTCCTAGTCACAAATTAAAAATAAATAATTTGCCCTCCCCCCAGCTGTAGTAAAACTGAGACACTGGTTTAGCATTGCAGTTTAGTCTTGTTTTCTGTTATAAGTTCTCAGGACTGCAGGACTTTGTCATTTTCAATAAGGTTGTCAAGTAAGTTGCTCAACTCAATTAACAGTTTTATGTGAGCTACACATTTTATTAGCACAAATTACAAATAAATAATGCCCCCTCCCAGCTGTAGTAAAACTGTGACCATGATTTAGCATTGCAGTTTAGTCTAGCTTCTGTTATAAGTTCTCAGGACTGCAGGACTTTGTCATTTTCAGCTGAGTTGTCAAGTAAGTTGTTCAGCTTAACAGTTTTAGACGAGCTTCACATTTATTAGCACAAATTAAAATAGTATAAATGTAGGACTACCAAAACAGTGGAGGATGGCGCACTCACCAGCAAATAAAACAGAGAACCCACAGCATGGAATCTGTTTAAAACATTTATTAAAATAACAAAAGTGCCACAGTAAAACACTGTGCATGCCTGATGCATTTTGAATTACTATAATCCTTTTTCAAAGCTGTAGGATTTGGAAAAAGGATTTTAGTAATTCAAAATGCATCAGGCATGCACAGTGTTTTACTGTGGGTTATTTTAATAAATGTTTAAATGGATTCCTAGCTGTGGGTTCTCTATTTTATTTGCTGGTGAGTGCACCATCCTCCTGTGTTTTGGTATACTTGATAAACATTGTGAGCACCACCACCCCAGTGTGCACTTTATCGTTTTTGTTATAAATGTAGGACTGTAAGACAGAATTTTGCTTAAAAGTGATTTAAGATGGAACCTTTCATAAATGTATAGTTCTCATACATATATGCATATTTGTTTTCAACATGTTGTTTAACTGCTGTATTTTGTGTGTAATGGACTAATTTTCAACTCCAAATAAAAAACAAGAACATTTACAGTTGTTCTCACCTAGATGGTAAAGCCTCAAATATATGACATTCTTCTGATACAGAACACAATACAAACCAGGTAGAAGTTGCTCCAGGAAGTGTTAAACTTGCACTACACAAGGGATAACACAAGACTGGGTATAGTTATAGCATCTGCTGGTTGTTAGGCATGACGTGTAGCTGAGTGCTGCAACCACTGGCGTGCATTATTGCTTTATCACCACACACAAGTTAGCCCACTTATAAAATGATCTTTCATGTGTTCAAAAAATATGTAGTTCAGTTGAGGTGTATAGTTGTTAGAAAATAATCAACAGTCATATAACATGTTTCATCCATTGAGATTTTAGGATTTTCATGACCCATTTTATAAACAATTAAATGCACGTCTCCATGAATGCACAAACAGGTTGTTTGTGCCAGTGCTGAGCTTGGCTTGATCAAATAGTTACATTACGAACCAGAATCTCATTCACAAACTAAGTAGCTGACTCTAGTGCTCTTCAACCCAGGGTCAGTTTGTGTGTTATCTTTCACTCCAAGGTCTCTGATGTTTCACGCCATTACCTTTGCATCTGTTCATGGGGGAATAGCCCTTCAATTCCATGCACACACATGTGGGCCTTTCCAATCAATCATTTCTTTTACCCCATCACTCCCTCACCAAGCAGCTGACACCTATCTGTACCCAAGAACCACATTCTGAATCAAAAATTTAAACCAACTTTCTGGTTGATCTGGTAGGATACTAAAGGTGTGATGACATTTTCCTGTCAGGAAATTCTTTTGTCAGGAACAACGTTCTCCTCTCCGGTATGAGCTTGTCCTCTCAGGAAATTGTTCTGTTAAGAATCTCCTGGCATGGTTTAAAGTTTAACCTCTACAGCAAAATAGCTCACCTTCATTGCTATGTCAGCTTTGTGGTGTTGTGGAAAGGTATACAGCCTCATAAACAAGAGAGTGTGGGTCTGAATCCAGATGACATCCCTCACTTTTCTTTTCTCAGAATTTCATTGATGTCCTGGTACACATAGGGACTACTTATCTCACCAGCCAGTCAGTTGTGGAGACCAAGGAACACCTGACCAGGCTGGGAGACAAACTATCATCCATTTCATCTGACATCACCTTCTCTGAGATCCTGCCAGTCTGGGAGAGGGGGGCACATGGACGGAAGGTCAGAGAAGGGGAGATAGGGGAGCTAAACATGTGGCTCAAGGGCTGGTGCCAGGAAAAAGGACACAGATTTGTAGGGAACTGGCAACAGTTCTGGGAGTGAAAGTTCTTTAAATTTGATGAACTGCATCTGACTAAGGAGGGAGTCAGTGCATTGGGGCAGAAGTTTGATGTCTTTGCAGAATATTTAATAGCAAATGGAAAGAGGGATGCAGCACCCCATATGTCGAATGGGAAGAACACCTCTCCCCCCTCAGCTAGTGGTCAAACAATGATTCAGCATGTTTGCATTTCATTTGTATCACCAGGTAAGAAAAAAGGTCCGTCTCCCCATATGACGCACAGGGGACATGCCAACCCTCACCCAACAACTAACACACCGAAATCTGTCCAATGGAAATTCATGTACACAAATGCTCACAGCCTGGAAATTAAGATCCCAGACCTGCAGGCAATAATGTCAGAGGCTAAACTGGACATAGTAGCAATTAGTGAGACATGGTTTACCAGTAACCACACTTGGGAGACTTCAGTACCTGGCTATGTACTGTTCAGAAGAGACTGAGGTGCAAAAAGGAGGAGTGGAGTTGAGTGGCCCTGTATGTCAATGAAAATATCAAAGCTACAGAAATTCAGAATACACATAAGAAGCCAGAAGAACTGTGGGTCCCCCTGGAAACAGGAAATGGGACAGCCATAAGAACTGGGGTTTTCTACAGGCCCCCAGACCAGGGGGAGGACATAGACACATTACTGTTAGAAGATATACAAAACATGATAGCTAAAGGGGAGGTTCTGATAATGGGAGACTTCAACATGCCGAATACAGATTGGTCAATACCTAGGAACATCTGCCAGAACTAGACACATGGTGGATTCCCTGCAGGGGGAGGGCCTCAAACAACTGGTACAACAACCCACAAGAGACAGGACTATCCTAGATCTAGTACTGACTAACAGGGAATGGATCACAGATCTCCAGGTAGAAGGTCACCTGGGGGCCAGTGACCATCACATGGTATGGTTCAATTTGGCCACTACATCTAAATCATCCCATTCCAAGGCAAAAATGTGGGACTTCAGAGGAGCTGACTTTGATAAGATGGACAACAGAGTTAAGCTAGTCCTGGCAATAAGAAACACAGGTGAGGGGGTACAGGCAAAGTGGGCAAGCATTAAGGATGCAATACTTGAAGCAACATCCCATTGTGTTAGACAGAAAAGGAAGTAAAAGAAAAGGGAACTACTTTGGTTTTCAAATACAGTAGCAGAAAAGGTCAGAGCCAAAAGGCTGGCCTTCAGGAAATATAAGGAACACAGCGGGATAAAGATAGGGAGGCATACCAAACTGCCCTAAGGGAAGTAGGGAAGGCAGTAAGGCAGGCAAAGTCCCAAACTGAGGAAACACTAGCTACCAACAGTAAAAGAAGGTGACAAGACTTTCTATAGATACATTAGTGAAAGGAAAAAGTCCAGAGGGTATTGCTAAGCTCAAAGGAGAAAAGGGGCATGTGATGAGGGGGGCCTGTAAAGCATCTATCTAAATAGATACTTTTGCTCAGTATTTACTGAAGAGAAGGTGAGGGCAGGCCCACAGCTCAGCACCATGGAGACGGGGAGGAGGTGAGCACTACTCCTTCACAAAAGAAAGGGTCCTATAAGAGCCTCTAAGCTCAGGGGTGGACAAGGCAATGTGACCTGATGGCATACATCCCAGGGTACTTAAGGAGCTAAAGGTGGAACTAGCAGAGCCATTAGCAGAACTGTTTAGTGAGTCTCTGAGCACAGGAGAGGTCCCAGAAGACTGGAGAAGGGTTCATGTGATCCCACTCCACAAGAGTGGTAGCAGGAGGAGGCAAGGAACTACAGACCAGTCAGTCTTACCTCAGTATTGGGCAAGATTATGGAGGCACTCCTTAAGGAAAGGATAGTGCAACACCTGGAATCCATAGGGGCACAGGATCCAAGATAGCATGGGTTTACAAAAGGAAGGTCCTGTCAAACTAATCTCATAGATTTCTTTGACTGGGTAACCAGAGTGGTGGACCAAGGGGGAGCAGTTGATGTCGCCTACCTTGACTTCAGCAAAGCTTTCGACACTGTTCCACATAGAAGATTGATAAATAAGCTGGGTAGGCTTGTGGTGGGTCAGAAGTTGGTCAACTGGGTGGCAAACTGGTTGATGGGCAGAAAACAGAGAGTGGTGGTAAATGGTATACAGTCAGAAGAGATGCAAGTCACAAGTGGGGTACCTCAGGGATCAGTCCTTGGGCCAGTCCTCTTCAATATCTTCATTAGTGACATTGCAGATGGACTAGAGGGTAAGGATTGTCTGTTTGCAGATGACACCAAGATCTCTGATCTTGTAGATCAGAGTAACAGAGCAACAGAGTAGATGATCCAGATGGGGTGGGCAGAATGAGAAGAGATCTGGATAAACTGGTCAGAAGAGTGGCAATTGGGATTTAATGCATAGAAGTGCAAGATCATGCACATAGGGAAGAGAAACCTTGAAGCCACCTATAGGCTGGAAGGGGAGTTGCTGGCAGTCACAAAGGAAGAAAGAGACTTGGGCATCATCATCACTGATGATCGGAAATCATCCAAGAAGACCTCTAAAGCATTAGGTAAGGCTAGGGGAATGTTAGGGTGTATTAGTAGGGGTATCACAAGTCGTAAGAGGGAGGTAATAATCCCTCTTTACAAGACACTGTTTACGCCCCATCTGGAGTACTGTGTGCAGTACTGGAGGCCACACCTTCACAAGGACATTAACCAAATTGAGGCAGTCCAGAGAAGGGCAACCAAAATGGTGCAGGGACTGCATCAGAAGACATATGAGGACAGATTAACCGAGCTCAATATGTATACCCTTGAGCAAAAGAGGGAGAGAGGTGATATGATTGAAACATTCAAGCACCTTAAGGGCATTAACAAGGTGAAAGAGTCTAACATGTTTAAATATAAGAAAATAGCAGGATAAGAGGACACAGCATGAGATTAGAGGGAGGCCAATAAAGGGGAATGTGAGGAAATTCTTTTCACAGAAAGAGTGGTGGATGCATGGAATGGCCTACCTTAGGAAGTGGTGGCTATGAATACAATGCAGGGCTTCAAACAGGCATGGGATAGGCATAAGGGAGCAATACAGATGAGTATGAATAGATAGGCCACTGACAGAGCAAAGGCCAATGGTACATTTATAAGGTAGAAAAAGAAATGGGCAGACTGGATGGGCCTTGCGGTCCTTATCTACCGTCAACTTCTATGTTTCTATTTTCTATGTTTCTATTTCACTTGAGTGGTAATCTATGGTTGCATGGTGTTAGAATAGTAAATCTATATGGGAAAAGGGACTTGCATGGCAGAAACACTAGGTGCAATGAGTGGGCTAGCACAGATGCCCTGACAGAATAATTCCCTGTCAGAATATCTTGTGGCACCTTTACCATCTTTGCGTTTGAGCCTGTCAGTGTTCACCACTCACAGAAAGGGAACACCCTAAGTTGCATTTGCGTCTACCACTGTTACAAAGTTTCCTTATGTGTCCCTCAATCTTGTCAGTTACTTATGTAGCGGAAAAAGTTCAAAGGTGTCAGGCACTCCGGTCAGATAGCTACAGCACTGACCTGAGTTCAGGAGTTCTGAGGTTCAAATCCTATTGTAGCTGATTGATTCACTACACATGACCTTGAGTAAGTCACATGATGTCAATGTGCTTCAGCACTCCCTAATGTAGAATTCTGGAAAAACAGAACTCCATTGAATAACACTGTGTTACATCTTATTTGGGTTATCCTGGGAAAATAACCTACATAATGAAATGAAAGAGCTGAAATTGTGAAAGAGATACACAAAAACACCCACTATCCTCACACCAGTGCCCGTAACACCAAGCAAAATCCAACAATGGCTGCTCACAATATTTGGCAGGATCACGTGGGTTGTGGGATGAGTGACTGTACAAAACAAACATAGTGAAATTATCCCAAAACTGGCCACACTATATGCTTTTTGTTTTAAAAAGCTTGTATCAGTCAGCAACTTCACTACTCATTTTTAAACAGTACTATCGGATGGATGGTGGCTTCAAATTCCAACAACCGCTCTGGGCTAGTTACTGGAATACCAGTCCCTCGCTCCTCTACCACTTCAACATTCTTTCAGTACTGAATCTCTCACAGCTTCACACATTGGTGCTGTCCCACACCTCATCACCCCAATTAAAAAAGTGAAGCCATAAACATTTGTCACAGACAGTGTATGATGTCCAAAACTTTGCACTCCACTACCACTTACTGAATATCAACTTGATGGCTTCACATTCATGTGGTATTGGGTTTAAATTTTCTTTACTTTCAATTTAAAAATAACACTAATGAAGCTGAAAATTTCCAATTCCCCCACTCACTATCATGATCATCTTCTGCGTGTGGGGGGTTGGGGGTGGAGTTGACAGGACAGACAGATAGAGATAGAGAGAGAGAGAGAGAGAGAGAGGAGAGAGAGGGAGGGAAAGAGCAGCTATCATAGCAAAATGAAAGCTTTGGAGGCTGACAGACTAGTGAGCATGTACAGCAGCACCACCTAGTGGAGAAAGCAGAAATTGTGGACGTTTTTTGTGAAAAGATATACTTCCACATCAGAAGTGTAATAAAAAATATTTAAAAATATATTTTTTTAATAAACCATCTAATCTTTTAATCCAGTTCATACTAGCAGTAATGCACTCCAGGGTGTGGTATATCATGGTAGGTATCATTACTTCTCAGGAGCATGAGGCACTCAGCTACAACGCACCTGAGGTGTGATGATATCCCATGATACACCGCACCCTGCTGTGCATTAATGCTGAAGTGGTACATATCAAAACACTCCAGTACACCAATTTACATACTGATAATAAAGGTAGGATGCAGGGAGGAAAGACAGGGAACAGGACTTACTTCTCACAAAGGGTTGTAGGGCCATGGAATTGGTTGCCAGGATGGGTAGTGGAGTTGGATATGGTACAGAAATTCAAAAGGGCATGGGATAACTATATGGGACTAGGCAGAGAAGGAGAGAGAGAGAGAGCAGTGGGGAAGGAAGTAAAAGAGCGGGGGGAAGGCTATCTCTTTTGGGCAGACCTGATGGGCTAAATAGTCCTTTTCTGCCAGTGGGTTTCTATGATTTTGTGATTCTATAGGATAATGGAAATGGATATAATAGACAAAGAACCTCTGTGTGCAAACACTGAGGCAAGGGTTACCCCAAAGGGCATTTGGCTGGGAAGCCAAGTTTCAAGAAAATACAAAATCACACATGCCCCACAATGCAAAGCATCATAAGCAGCCATGATGCTTTGCATTGTGGGGTATGATTTTGCATTTTCTTGAAACTGGCTTCCCAGCCAAATGCCCTTTGGGTAACCTTGCCCAGTGTTTGCTATTGCAGGTTCTTTGTCTTTTAAATAGTTTTTGCTTTAATGGATTCACCACAATATATCCAAGGCACACTGCCTTAAGGGTAGTTGGTCCATTCCACTCGGTGTCAAACAGATGAGGCATACTGATGAGTCCTGGTAGGACGAAACACGTGTCTATGTCTTCTGTTAGCACCCTTTGCAAACTGTGTGAGAGGCCTTTCAGCACCATGCAATTCTGCTTAAAGTTGGACCAGCATAACATTCTGTGGTGATTTGCATATGCAGCCCATGATGCTTTGCATTGTGGGGGCATGGATATAATAAATGCACCAAACTGCATCTAAATCATAGAACTCGATGTGATTAACTTAGCAAAATTAATTTTGAGAAGTTATCTGTCAATATCAGACCAGTAAATTCAGTTGTTTCAACTCTCAGTGGAACCAAACATGTAATAGAAACATGGCTAATTGAAAAGGATAATTCAGATCTGGTGATCTATTTGATTTCGACCTATATGGCAAAAACATTTCCTGCTGTAATAATCTTTTATTCAAATCTTCCCCTCTCTCATTCAAGTGCATGCTTTTAATAGCCTGAAATTTGAATGTGTGTGGATTCCCCAGTCTTTGAAAATGTTGTACAAGCACATTTTCAGCATTGTTTCTAGGCTATGCAACTGCTCACCAATCCTTTCTTTAAATATGTATGTAGTTTTATTGATGTACAAAGTGCTACACAAACATTTCATCTCATAAACAGCACTTGCAGAGCTACATGTGAAAAACTCTTTCACTACTAATTATTCACCAGTTACTGGATGTTTCACTTCTTTCCCTTGCTGTATCTCTTGACAGAATCCACAGTTTCCACACAAATGATTCCCAAAAGAGAGGTGTGTTCTGTCATAGAAAATTGGCTTTTTTTGCTATTTTATGCAATAGACAATGTTATGTAGTAGACAGTTTTTTTTTCAGTTTAGTATTTTATGATTGGTATAATTTTGTTATCTGAATGGATACTGGTTTGTGCGGCTCAAGATGGACATGCATATTGATTTAAAAAATTGACTTCTTAATAAGTAAACAAGAAAAAACAACTTGTTCAACTAAAATGAAAAATGGTATTTACTCACATGGTAAAGGTGATTATCCCAGCAACCTTTCTAGTGCTCAGACATTCCTTACAAGTGGATAATTCTCCATCCATCCTATTGGCTGATGCACAGTCATAAATTTTGGACTGCCAGAGGCCAAGACCCCAGCCATGATAATGTTGTCCAGTTAGAAACTTCCCTAGCAGAGAAAAGGAAAAAAGCACACAAAAAGCAAAAAAAACAGGAAGACAAACAAATGGCCAGCAAGAAACATCAACTGCATGGCCAGGTCATTTACTGGCAGATAGAACCTTCCAGTACAGCAGGTATAAGCTATACTAAAGACTTCATCAAGAATAATGTGTATAATATTGATTTATATATATATATATATATATATATATATATATATATATATATATATATATATATATATATATATATATATATATATATATATATATATATATATATATATATATATATATATATATATATGATACATGATGGCAAGTGGAATATGGAAAATATTTTCACTCCTACAGAGTGAGCCTGGATATTTCACAGTATGCCAGGGCAGCTACTGTGGAATATACAGTGCTCACGAGGCAGGAGTGAAAATATTTTCATATTCCACCCATGTGCACATCATGTGTCCTATTTATACAATGGGGCACTGCTGCAAAATGTAGAATTTTCATGGCTTGTGTGGGTTAGCCGCGAGTTTGGCGTGACTTTGCATGGGTTTAGTGTGACTGGGGGTTAGGCTTATCAAGCAGTCTCGCGGTTTAGAGTGGGTTTGGGGGGTGTAATTAATGGCATTTATTTTAACTCTGCTGATGTCATCAGGGTTTATTTCCTGCAGTGAAAATAACTTGTTTTATCTCACTGGAATATGTCTCACCCCCACTGTATAAAAAAAATATAGATATATATATATATAAAATCTATAGCAAAACATTTCAGAATACAAGTAGTAGATAACATAATGCAAATTTCATACTATAACTCTTCTTAAATAAACTAGGAATTATCCCCATATGGTTCTGGCTGCATGGGTTCCTTGCTCGTCACCATTCAGGAGGGACTCTGAGCACTAGAAACATTGCAGGAATAATCACCTTTATCAGGTGAGTAAATACCATTATGCCTTGCAACCTTTCTAGTGCTCAGACATTCCATACAAGTGGGATTTTTGTATCAGTAACAGGAAAACCCCCTGGTGGGAAGACAAATATTACGTTACCCTGAACCTGAAGCAGCTTGTAGCACCACCCTTCCAAACATAGCTCTGCCAGCTGATGTTACATCCAACTTGAAATGGCAGGCAGAAATGTGTAGAGAAGACCAGGGAGGCACAGCGCAGATATACTGTACTGAGGCAGCCTCATCTCTGCCCATGACGCTGCCGTCACCCTGGTGGAATGTACCTAATGCCAGTTGGGGTTCCAGGCCTGCCTCTTGGTAGACAGCCACTATTGCTGCCCGTATCCCCCTAGCATTTGCTTCTTTAGAGGCAGTTTGACCCCTTTTTTCTTAAAGAAAATGAACAGCTTAACGAACTGATAGAAACTTTCAGATATGGTCAGATGAGCCTTCATGAGGGATACCATGTCAAGCAGATAAGGAGTTGTATCCTTGTCTCCTCAGTTTGTGGGCATGGAGGATAGAGGATTTCCTGACCCATGTGGAATGGGATATCACCTTCGGAGAGAAGGACGGAATTGTTCTGAGCCATCTGTAATTATGAAAGGTAAGGAAAAGTGCTCAGTTTGATAGCGCCTGCAACTTGCTCACCTGTTCAGCTGAGCATGCAGCTGTTAGCAAAACTGTGCTGAGAGTCGTCTAGTATAGAGGACCAGATACAGGAAAGGAGGCTTTTGGAGGCCTTCCAGGCTTAGATCAAGTTACCACAGAGAGCAGATGGGCCAGTGCAGGGGGATATAAACTAAATTGCCTGCAGCAGCCAGACTACATGTGGATCCAAACTGAGCCTCACATTGTAGAAATAACCAAACCCTATAGCCTCAAAGAAGAGGCTATGTCTGCCCTTTTATTGAGAAAGTCTAGAATCTGGTGAAGGCATGCCACTGAAGGGGATAGTCCTATTATAGTATGCCATTTAGAGAATATCTGCCAATGCCTACAATAAGTCTTATTGTTGACTGCATTCTGAAGCCTGAAAACTGATTAATCCCCTGGGGAGACACCCTGCATTCAACAGTCTGTGCCTCTCATCACTTATGCAGTAATGCTGAGCATTGTGTTGAAACAGTGATCCTTGTCTGAGGGATCCAGGCAATGCTGAAAATGCCAATTGGGTATCGATTATGATTACTCGGAGCAGAGAATACCATGAACCGCTTGACCATTCAGGAGCCAACATCTGAACTGTGACATTTGTGGAGATGACCCTGAGAAGCACTCTCATAATCCATGGGTGTGGGTGGCCTTTGGCTGAGTCAGTTTGCTTGAGAGTTCAGCTTGCCAGCCAGGCATGTAGCCAAGATTGCCATTAGGTTGTGTTCTGCCCATTTTATCATTTTTATACCTCTCTGAGCATTGCTCTACTCTGAGTCCCCTTTGTTTGTTCATGTATGCCATAGTAACTTGGAGTTCCTTCTGATTGTGTTTGCCTGATCAATGACCTGAATAGTGAAGAATAACTGGGCACAGTGTACTGCTGTCATTCCCCACATGTCGTTGGGCAGACAAGATCCTGGGGAAACCAGCTACTTTGAATGACCTGGTGCCCAGCATGGCTCCCCACCTAGGAGGATTGCATCTGTCAAAATCAATGCCAAAGATATCCTTGCCTATGTCATGCCTTAAGCAAGATTGTGCAGCCTGTATTCACTGTTTTGGGCCAACAGGTCTCGTGTCTAGAACAGACCCCTGAAGTGGGTGCCTGCATAGCTAAGCCCATGGCACCATCAATGCCCTGAGCCAGAGAAGCAGCAGATATGAACTCACTGGGCTGAGGGGGTGCCTCCATAATGAACCAGTGAACTGGGTCAGGTTGTGGACTTTCTCTTCTGTTGTGGTCATTAGGCCCTGGACTCATGATTATCTGTGGAAGGAACTGCTGTATGCCTTTCCTGGGGTCTAGATGGCTTTTGACCTGATTTATAAAAACATTTGATTATACCCAGGGATGCTTTGGTGATCAAACTTCGGGTCTCCAAGTTCATAGCTCTGGGTCTTAGCCATTACATTATATTATGTCCTCCAACCATGTTGTGGTATGCAGTGAAGTACCACTTCTGTGTCCCTCTGTGCCTGAGTTGAGACCTGGCCAATCTGAGCCTATTGCCCAGATATGAAAAGACATGCAATCCTGTCTTGTGAAGGGTTGTAGCAACATTACCAGGTGTGATATAACGGTAGGTGTTGTTTAGTGTGATGGAGGTGAGAAAATCGCCTGCTTGACCAGCCATAAAGAATGGTCTGGGAAAGTCTCCAACTTGAAATGTTTTTGGAAGGAATGTACAAGTAGGCTGCTCTGGAAAGAGTCTGCCTGTTTCTATTGGAGGCCATAAATAACATAGAGTCCCCTCTCACGTTCAGCTCGTGATGCTGAACTGTGCCATGGTGAGGGGATTGCATGAGAATCTATATGAGTAGAGGCTACAGGAGCTCAGCATGGGTTCCCTGGAGAAGGGGAAGGCAAGCTGAGCCAAGACTCAGAGCTAATCATACCTCACTAGGGGTGAACCAGGTACAGGAGGTGTAACTTTCTGGTATGCAGGAGAGAATAAGAACACCGGGTCATGCTATATACTTGAAGGGAAACTGGTTCATGAAAAGGGTGGTAAGCTCATGGGGCTGCCTGCCAAAAAAGGAGGTTGGGGCAAAGACCTGGGGCATTGCAAACATGAACAGAATACACTTTGGACCAGTGCACAGTGCTAAGGATTGAGAAAAGGTACCTGTGCTGAATCGAGCCCATGGTGTAGAGCGAGGCAAGAAAGGCATGGTAGACTTGCTGGGCCTACCAGTCCTCTTTGCCATGTATTCAATTATTCCATTATTTTAGATATTGCATTGGGGTCTATATTACAATGCATGCTTAGATCAGAGCCCAACCTCCCCTTCCTTAAACTGCCTACAAGTGTAGATTAATAAGGATGAGTCTTGTCCAACCCAGTAGCCAAGGCCCTAGTCAGTAAAGATTGCTGGGTGGTCAGAAAGAAATACTGTTATCCCCTATGGGTTTAGGAGATCCACATTAGCCTGGGTTTCCTGTTGGGGAAGTCCTGGGATTCAAGGACATGTGGAGAATAGTACCAGATGCTGAGGAAAAAGTTATGAGATGTGAAATTTAAAGCTTCGATGTTGTGCAAAGCTGATGTTTGCTTCAGAAGTCTGGACTTCTTGTGATGTATAGAAACATAGACTTTGAAGGCAGATAAGGACGACTTGGCCAACCTATTCTGCCCATTCCCCTACCTACAGTATACCTAGTTAACCAACAGCCTATTTCTTCCTACCCCCCACAAAAATTTCCTTATGTCTGTCCCATGCATTCTTGAATTCTCCCACAGTTTTAGACACCACAACCTCCTCAGGTAGGCTGTTCCATGCGTCCAGCACCATCTCTATGAAAAAATACTTCCTCACGTTGCCCCTGAGCTGTCCCCCCTCTATCTTCAAATTGTGTCCCCTTTTTCTTGCACATCTCTTTTTCTGAAAGATGCTACCCTCTTGGACTTTGTTGATTCCAGTGAGATACTTAAAAGTTTCTATCATGTCCCTCCTCTCCCTCCTTTCCTCAAGGGTATACATATTAAGCTCCTTCAGCCTCTCCTCATATGGCTTCTCTTGCAGACCCTGCATGATTTTAGTTGCCCTCCTCTGAACTGCCTCCATCCTGTTAATGTCCTTTACGGAGATGGGGTCTCCAGAACTAAAAGCAGTACTCCAGATGAGATCTCACCAACTGTCTGAACAGGGGGATAACAACTTCCTGTTTTCTACTGGTGATGCCTCTACCTATACATCCCAATATTCTCCTAGCCCTCTCTACTGTCTTCTCACATTGCTTGCCAAACTTAAGGTAATCTGATATGATTACTCCCAGGTCCCTTTCCATTTTTGTTGTTGTTACTACCCCCCCCCCCCATTGTGTAATCTTCCCCCAGGTTTGTGCTTCCCAGGTGCATTATTTTGCATTTCTTTGCATTGAATCCAAGCTTCCATACTTCTGACCATTTCTTCAACCTTGCCAAGTCCTTCTCATCTTTCCATGCTTCCTTGTGTATCAACCCTGTTGCAGATCTTTGTGTCATCTGCAAAGAGGCATACTTTTCCTTCTAGTCCCTCTGCAATATCACTTATAAAGACATTAAAAAGGACTGGACCCAGTACTGAACCCTGCAGTACCCCACTAGTAACCCCTCTTTCTTCAGAGTGGACTCCATTTACATTTACCTTCTGTGTCCTGTTGTTCAGCCAATGTTTTATCCAGGCTACCACCCTGGGACCCACTCCCAGGCTGGTTAATTTGACTATTAATCTTTTGTGTGGGACTGTGTCAAATGCCTTGCTAAAGTCTAGGTAGGCCATGTCCACAGCCCCTCCCTGGTCTACTACTTTGGTCACCCAGTCAAATAAATCAAATAGATTCATCTAACTAACATGACCTTCCCACTGTGAACCCATGCTGCCTTGGGTCCTGTGCCCCACTGGCCTCTAGGTACTCAACAATTCTTTCCTTCAGAAGTGATTCCATCACTTTCCCTACCACATAGGTCAAAACTGACAGCTCTGCAGTTTCCTGCCTCTGTCTTGCTCAAACTTTTGTGAAGGGGAATCACATCTGCATTCCTCCAGTCCTCAGGTACCACACCATCCTCCCATGATTTGTTAAAAAGGGTAGTCAGTGGTGTCACTAGTTCCCTGCTTAATTCTTTTAGAATTCTGGGGTGAATTCCATCTGGCCCTATTACTTTGTCCACCTTCAGTTTTAGGAGTTCTTCCAGAACCCTTTCTTCTGTGAAAGGACTGGGATCTCCCCCATCCAGAGTGCTTCTGTTAACACTTCTTCTTTTGTGAATACTGAACAGAAGTATTCATTCAGTATCCCTGCTTTTTCACTGTCTCTCTCTGCCCACCCATCATCCATTCTATTCAGCCTCACTATCCCTCCTTTTGTCTATCAATGCTCCCTGATATACCTATAAAAGGTTTTATCCCTCTTTTTAACTGAGTTGACTATCTTTTCCTCAGTTTGGGCCTTTGCTGTTCTGACTACCCTCTCTGCTTCCTTCTGCCTTAACTGGTACAGTTCTCTGTCCTGCTCCTTCTGTGTTTCCTTATACTTCCTAAATGCTATCTTTTTCTCCCTAACCTTCACCGCCACCTCTTTTGAGAACCATAGTGGTTTTTTCTTTTGTTTTGATTTGTTTATTTGCTTCACACAAAGGCTCGTTGCCTCTGTGATGGCAGTTTTGATATTTCCCCATTGTTGCTCTACCCCTCCATCTAGCCTGTTTGCTATTGCTTTTCAAAGGCACTCTCCCACCTTGCCAAAGCTTTCTATATCTGAGGCTTTTGTTGGCATGGTGCTCATTATCAGCCCAAGTAGTTTGTAGTGCACCAATTACCATGACTGAAGTCATGTAATAAATTAGTGTGCAGCACTGTGCACACTCACAAATATTCCCTGAGTGTCTTCTGAGCCTCTGAATGCCTGAGAGATACCAGACGTGGGTTGGTATGTGGGAGCCCTTGCTGCCAGTGTGGCATGTTTCTGATCAGGGCTCAGGCCCAATGTTTGTGGGCTCTGACCCATACATCTTCTGGGGATAGTTTGTTGGTGGAGATGATCACTGGGATGGTGGTGATTCTCCCAAAACAGTCACAGTTTAAGCACAGTGGAGAGCATTCACCCTCACAGCAGCAGCACATAAAAAAGGCTAGTCACACAGCTTGTGAAAATGCAGCTCTTCTTTTACTCTCATTTGTTTGGCTAACATAACAGTAATGCTTATGTTTCGCCTGACAATTCTGGCTTCTCCTGTGACACGTAAATGGGAACCAATCATTTTACTTATGACATAATTCATTCACCAATCACAGTGTGCCAATAAGGCATTCAAAAAAAGAAATATCAAATCTGAAAAGTCTCCATTGTTAAGTGAAAAACTTCAATTAAATTCATATCTTGAACTTCCAATTCAGGTTTCAATTGCATCTCATAATCTCTTTATTTTCTGGAGGCTAAGATAACTAGGTGGGCCAAGTGGTCCTTATCTGCCATCAAAGTCTATGTTTCTATGTTTCTATGTTTACTGTGTGAGAAGTGGCTCTTGGTGGGACTCAGATGTAGAGATACACCAAGAGAATGTATGAACTGAGTGATGGCAGATACTGAATACTCCTGCAAGCATCTGAAGGGTTTGAGCAAGCTTTTAACAGTCGCAGGCTTGTCTGGGAGGGATTAGTTTGCTACAAGCTGGTGGCAACAGTGGGATCTGTAACAGTTCTGTCAGTATAAATGCTATCTGTTCTGTCACAGAACAGTATACACAAAAGGGGACTATATATTTTACCACTATTTTGTTAAGCATGAATAAATAGATAGAAGACCTTATGCCTGGGCCATATGAGAAGTTTTAACTCTTACAGCAACAGAATCTGTGCCAAAATGGAGAATTGGCTTATGATGAGGGCCAGACATGGGTGAAATTGATAATTATCCTTGATAGATGTGACCAGGAAAGCAATATGAAAGGGGGCACTGCTAGCCAAAGTTGAGGGACAGTGGCTAGAGGGAATGCAGATGAGCCTGAACCTGTGACTCAGGCAGCTGTGCAAGAAGACTGGATGCAAATGCTGGAGCTAAGACTTGTCCTGCTTAAAGAGAAGGCAGACACTAAGGGGCAAAGGCAGATGTGGACCTTCACCAAAATTCACTATACTGTGGGAGAGCTGTTCCAGACTGGACTCTCCTCAGTCTCTAGCAATGGCTCAGAACTGCTGCTCCCAGCTTGTTTTTTAGCTATAACTTCTACTACTCAGGTAGGGTCTGCTTGCTCATGTGGTGCCCTCACTGTATCCTCAAAATCCAGTTCTCTCACATTGCTACAGGTAGTGACACACACCATTTTGTCCCTACTAGCAAAGTCATTACCCATGATTACATCTGGAAGAAGGTCTTTTACAATACCTACCTCCAGTATGCCCTGGTCACCTTCCAAGCTTAGAAAGATCAAACTCATAGCAATGAAGCTGCAGGACCCATCACTCCTCTAATCTTAGAAAACTGGCCTAGCAACATCTGTTTCTCTTGAATCAAATCCTGCTTCACCCTAGATATGGAGTCCCCAGTGTCATTCAATCCCTAGGTCACCATTCCATTTACACTCAGAAGGTGCATGAGTGCAATAGAGTTAGAGGGCACTGCACTCTGTATACAGGCTAATAACTGCTGAGAGCTTCCACAGCTACCCTTATTTGCACTTACATTTTTTTCACTTTTTTTGTTGTAATCAAACTTTATTCAGCTTTTGTCAATAAACAATTTCATTAGAATTATTGAACAAGGACAATATATATTCTGCCATTGAAATGAAAGTTAGGTTACTTAGAATTTCTAAGGGAGAGAGAATTGCAAAGAAGTTGAATCCATTTTACATTGAAAATCATGCACAATGACAAGCCAGGATCTGCATTATAGTAACCCCATCTCTTTTGGTTAAAAAGTGAAAAAAGGAGAGCCAATAAGTTTTAAATTTGTCTTTTTGAAGACTAAGAAAATATGTAATCTGTTCCATTGTCAAAATCTTCAAATAATTTTTCAACCAATTCTTAACTGAGAGAATCATCTGACTTAAGATCAAATGCCATGTATTTAAGAAAAGGTTGAGTTCATTGAATTCAAGTCTCTGTGTCATGTTTAGTGTTTTCTGAAAATATCATGCTGTTTGGTTTTGTGGTTTTCTTGAAATCAGCATCTGTTAATGTGCTCTGCAGTAACTGAAAACAGTGAAGATTTTTCTGTCCCTATCAGTGAGCAATAACATAATTTTGGTCTTGCCTGCTGCTTCAGCAATTAAGTACCTGATTGACTAAAGAAGCTGTTATAGTTCCATGTCACAGCAGTCTGTAGAGCTAATTGTTTTCACTCAGAGTGTGTTACTACCCCATCTGGTTTATGTTGAGATAGGTTAGCTTAACATCTATCATTCTGTTCTCAGAAACAGTTGATCATTTGAGTTTCAGTGCTGAACTGAAGTGGTATGAATGAATATCTGTGAAAAATTACCTTGTCTGTATCACAGCAGTAAGTTCATTCTCATCAAAACTCCGCATTGTTTTCATGCATTATAAACTGTGTCTGAGACAGGGTGGGCAGGTTAAGCCTAGTCAGGAAATTTCTTACTTTAAGCTCATGATTTAATCCCCTTTCTTTAGAATACAGGTCCATATAGTAGTTGTAAAAATCTTGTACTATTTGATAGGGTTCCACATGAATATCTTGGGGAGATGCTTCTGGAATAATAAGGGGAACGTATCTTTCAGAGTCCTGTTTTTGCAGGTGCGTCGCCAATAGTTTATCAGCCCTGTTTTCTGCCTCATAATATTTGTGCCCTATGAAGCATAGAGAGTTCTCAACCTTACAGAAAGACAGCCTGTTTAACTCTTCCTTGATCTTCTGAATCTGAACCATTATTTTGGCATCCTGCGTTTGTCTATGTTCCTTTACTAATTGGAGCAATTGATCCTCCAGTTGAGAATTAAGTTTCCAGAATGTCTTATTTTCATATGAAGCATATAAGATCATGTGTCCAGTTATTACTACCTTAAGGCCATCCCAAATAAACTTTAAAGAGGAACCCTTCCATTCATTGTCGGCTAAGCATGATCTAATAACCTCTTTTATTGAGCCAACAAAAACTGAATCAAGCAGTAATATTGCATTTAGGTGCCAAAGCCCCCTCCCTTTTATTGGGTCAAATTCTATTTTCGCTAGCCAGAGGGCATGGTCCGAGAGGCAAACTGGCAAAATACAGATATTTCTAAAAGTATGTGTAAGTCTCTTTTGAGTATAAAAATGGTCTAAGCAGGTTTAAGAATTTGTAACCAGGGAGTGGAACCTAAAGTCCCTAATACTAGGATTTTGCTGCCTCCAAGGATCCACCCACCACCCCTTCTGAAATTAAAGTCCAAAGTAATTTGGAACACCATCTATCCCCTTTTTTGGAAGCTGGTGATCAATCTAATTCTAGGGATTCCACACAATTCCAGTCCACTGCACAAATGAGTTGCCCATCAGGAAAGGATGCCAAAAGGAGAAAAAATGCCAGAAAAATTCACCGGAATGGGGTGTCGGAGCATAAACCAAAATTAAGCATATTGACTGACCCAAATATGAACCTATGACCCCAACATATCTCCCCTCTCTTTTTTCAGATACAATGGGATACCTCAGCATATTATAAGAACAACCCCAGCCTTTTTTGATGAAGGGCGAGCTGCACCGTATACTGTACAGTACCTACCTAAGTAAGTCAGAGTTTACTATGCTCTGAATCAGATGTTCTTGTTTCTAGTAAGAAACCAACATCACATTTCAAATGATTAAACTCTTGAAGAATCCTGGCTCATTTCACAACACTATTTAATCCTTTCACATTCAAAGAACCTACTGTTAATGCCCCCATATAGATTCATTGCTTAGGTAATCAAAACTAGGTTTCTCATCCCCCTAGGCAGATGCATCCTATGAAAAAAGACACAGCTACCCAAGCAGCCCAACCAGCTGTAGTTTCCCTCCCACCTCCCTCCCCAGTATAGTATTCCTCAAAAATATAAATAAGAATAAGAACATCAACATATTAACCTGTTCCTAAAAAAGTCAAAACAGTAGGCAAACAATAAAATGGTGCCTATGGGACTCACCTAGATCCCCCTTAGAGAGAGTGAACCCCCAACTAGAGGTCCACCAAGGGAGTGCA
This sequence comes from Neoceratodus forsteri, assembly GCA_016271365.2. Lineage (NCBI taxonomy): Eukaryota > Metazoa > Chordata > Ceratodontiformes > Ceratodontidae > Neoceratodus > Neoceratodus forsteri. Next base: position 249,160,198 of record CM028130.1, on the reverse strand, counting down.
ACCTGCGGCTCCTTGGGCAATGGGCACAACCTGCTCCATCCTCTAAAACTAGAACTTCCGATAGATGACCAGATCTGAACCAACACTTACATTCTCTTGGGCAACAACTTATAATAAAATGATCTGCAACTGTTAAAAAAAACAAAACAAAAACAAAAAACACTAAACTGCATTGCCCCCCATATGTCAGGGTATTCCCACCTTTCAAGGGCCATACCAAGTTAATTCCCTGTATCTTCCATCAACCAAAACTTCCCCACACAACTATCCAAAAGAAGCTGAGGATCAGCTTATCCTTCTTGTATCCTATAAGGTTGTCTAGATAAGAAGAATAATGAAATATATATAACTTCTCTATTCAATCTAATCTCTGTACTAAAAATCAACAAAAGGAGAGGACTTGACCAAAAGAAGAAGAAAGAAAGAAGAGAAAAAAGAAACAAGAAAGGAGGGGGATGGGGGGAGAGAGGTCTCACAATAAAGGCACCCTTATTGCAGAGCTCCATCAGCAACTCACTCATGTCCATAAGTACGGTAGGATATTGCATCTCCTATATGACACAGAATTATTACCAACATCTTAAAGTGCTGCATAATAACTAAACTATTGGATGGCTCAGGGGTAACTGTGAGGAAGTATTTTTTTTCACAGAGAGGGTGGTGGATGCATGGAACAGCCTTCTTGAGGAGGCTGTGGGGTGTAAAACTGTGGGAGAATTCAAGAATGCATGGGACAGACATAAGACAATTTTTGTGGGGGGTAGGAAGAAATAGGCTGTTGGTTAAATAGGATCTGCAGCTTATCCTCTAGGTAGGGAAATGGGTAGACTAGGTGGGCTAAGTGGTCCTTATCTGCCGTCAAAGTCTGTGTTTCTATGTTAGTTAGGGAACTGAGTAAAAAAAAACACTACTGACTGTAGTGAATACAAAACCTCTCAATCCCCCATGTATATCTAGAAACATAAAGGTCTGTGGGTCAAAATAAAGAAGAAAAATTAAACCAAGTGTGCTTAAAATATCCCTTTCCCCACTAAACCCACTAGGGCTTGAAACATTCTAGAAATATAGTTAATATCTGCATTCAAAGTTGACCCTTCTATCTTAGAAAGTACTGCCACCCACTGGTTGGTTAAGAGTTAATCCAAGTGTAAAGACAAGAAAAGAAAATTTATCAATAAGGCATACAGATTCTAGTACAAATATCAAATCCCCTTAAAAAGTAAAACAAATGTTCTCCATATTTCCAAAGTACAAACCCTTTTATCCAATAAAGAGTACAGTAACAATGAGATGACAAGAAAACTCTCACCCCGGTGAGGGAAAGTAAGTCTGCATAAACATCTAAATGTCTCCTAAATCATTATGGTGTATAATAAAATGTTCTAATGCCAGTCAGTCAGCATTTAAAATAGGCCATAGTCAAAAGTCCGATTACTTCTTATTCTGCAGAATAAAAGCTCACACTGGGTCTTCTCTCCTAAAAGACTGGAGAAGAGCTTTCACTTCTTCTAATGCTTGATCAGAACATTGTTTCTTTCCTGAAGGAGAGACCTTGGCCCATGCGTCATGCTGCAGCTCTTTTCTCCCAAGTCTCGGTGTACTCCATATCGTCCGCTATATCCATGAGACCTCTGGACTGCAAATATTGAGCTGCAGTGTCTGGATCATCATAAACTTTAGTGCCCTCCTTAAAAACAACATGCAGATGGGCTGGATAGGCAATAGTAAACTTAATCTGGTGGGATTTAAGCACTCTGAGGATTGGGGGGAAAAGCCTTCCTTTTAGCCATTAACTCCATTGAATAGTCATTGTCCAGCCTGATTTGTGTCCATTCTATAATAATTGGCCCTTTTTCCATGTCCTCCATAGCAACTCCTGTTTTACAGTGTAGTTGAAAAAATGGCAAACGATGGAACAAGGCCTTTGATCCCGAACGAGATGTTATGTGGGCTAAAGCACAGTGAGCCCTCTCAGAAAGCAATGGGCATAGAACCTGAATTTCCAGCAGGTCAAACAGCCACTTTTACAAAAACATAAGGAAGTCTCCCTGCACTTCTATCCCTTCTAGGAGACAACAAATTCTTGTTATTTCTGTGCAATCTATTTTTAAGATCATTGCAGTTTTCAGCCAGCTGGAGAGTCTGTGTGATATTAATTAATACATGCTCTGCCCTGTCTACCCTGGCATCTGTTGCCGATTGTTGAATTTCCAGGTCCTTGAATTTTGTATTCAAGGCTTCCAAATATGATTTTAGATCAGCAAACCTGTTTTTCATTTCAATACGGAGTGTCCAACGATGAAACAAGATTCAGTGCAGGTGCTGACAGCGTCGCTGACTCCTGGGGAGCAACAGAAGTAATATCGGGCAGAGTAGCGGGTAAATTCAGATCTTTTAATTTTTCGTCTTGCCCATAAAGTCAACTGACCTCCCAAGGATGAAGCTGAAAATAAATAGTGCTGCAAGCCACTGTATGGAGGCAAAAATTGGCTTCACAGGCAGAGCTGAAATATTAAAGTTCCATCTTGGGTGAATACGTCACTGGAAGTCATTTTTTTCACATTTTTGGGAGACTCATAAGACAAAGCAGACCTCTAAAGCAGTAGGTAAGGCTAGGGGGAATTTAGGGTGTATTAGTAGGGGTATCACAAGTCAGAAGAGGGAGGTAATAATCCCTCTTTACAAGACACTGGTTAGGCCTCATCTGGAGTACTGTGTGCAGTACTGGAGGCCACACCTTCACAAGGACATTAACCAAATTGAGGCAGTCCAGAGAAGGGCAACCAAAATGGTGCAGGGACTGCATCAGAAAACATATGAGGACAGATTAATGGAGCTCAATATGTATACCCTAGAGCAAAGGAGGGAGAGAGGTGATATGATCGAAACATTCAAACACCTTAAGGGCATTAACAAGGTGAAAGAGTCTAACATGTTTCAATATAAGAAAAATAGCAGGACAAGAGGACACAGCATGAAATTAGAGGGAGGTTAATTAAGGGGTAATGTGAGGAAGTTCTTTTTCACAGAAAGGGTGGTGGATGCATGGAACGGCCTTCGTCAGGAAGTGGTGGATATGAACACAGTGCAGGGCTACAAACAGGCATGGGATAGGCATAAGGGAGCAATACAGATGAGTATGAATAGATAGGCCATTGACAGAGCAAAGGCCGATGGCACATTTATAAGGTAGAAAAAGAATTGGGCAGCCTGGCTGGGTCTTGAGCTTCTTATCTGCCGTCAACTTCTATGTTTCTTTGTAAATGTCCCAGTTTCTGGCAGATATAACACAAGTTCAGGCACAGGCTGTCTTCCTTTAGACGGCCCCCTGGAGTTCCTCTAAAGCCATCTTATGTCACTCCCCCATTACCGTTACAATGAGAGAAGATGGTCAGCTATGGAGAACTTAGCAAGCTGTTCAATCCCTGCAAAAGTTAAAGGAGATAGCCACCTGTATGAATGGTGACTCTGAGTTCTGGGAAATGGACGGTGTACTGAGAAAATGGACTCCTGTACTCTGAGTGGATTCCTAAGGGAGGACTGGTAGAAGGAGTACTCTTGCAGATAGTGGTTCTATGGAAGGTAGGAAGCAGTTTCTGGACTTAGCCCACAGCATACCCTTTTCAGAACACCTAGGGGTGTCTGTACAAAAAGGCAGATGACTAATAATTCTTTTAGGCCCTGTATTTTCAAAGATGTGGAAAACTACAGCCAGCCTTGTCTGCAGTGCCAAAGGGTGGCAAAGGTTGGGGACAAGGATAAGGCAGCTTTTATTCCCCTACCTGTTATTTAAAAGTTATTCTGGTGAGTTGCCATTGACACTATGGGGCCACTAAGCATGCAAAGTCACACCAGTAAGTGGTACAGTTTGATGGTCATAGATTATACCACATGTAGCCAGAGGCAGTGCTCTTATCCTACATTGAGGCTGAGAAGTTGGCAGTGAACTGCTGGGGATATTTAGTCAGGTGGGTTTCCCCCAGGAGATTCTGTTGGACCAGAGCACCAACTTCATGTCTGATCTGATAGTTTGTCTCTGGAACAAGTCGGGGTAAGGGTGCTTAGGGCCTTGCCATACCAACTCCAGACTTACAATCTATTTGAACAATTCAATGCATCTCTTAAAACTATGTTAAGGGCATTTGCTGACCAGCATATAAGAAAGTGGAACAAGTACCTACCCCATCTCTTATTCACTTATACAGAAGTCCCCCAGGAGTCTCCAGAGTTCCCATCTTTTGGGCTCCAGTTTGGCCATAAGGTAAGGGGCCCCTTGATTTGTCTAGACATGAATGGAAGGGGTGAGCTTGCTCTTCAATAAGAATTTGTAATGGAGTATGTCCTGAATTTCAGGTCCTGGCTCAATGAGCTGAAGGGGTTTGCCCAGGAGCACCTAGACACTGCAGAACAGAGGCAGAAGACATGGAATGATTGTGGGGCCAGAGCCAGGGTGTAGAAAGTCAGATAACAGGTGATTTTGCTCATCCCCCTATGGCAGGGGAAATTAAAGGCAGCTTGAGCATGGCCTTACTCCATGGTCAGGAGGGTGAATGATGTGACTTATGTAGTGGAACTAATGGACAGGAGGAGCAAACAGTGAGTCTATCATGTAAATATGATGGAACCCTACCATGACAGGGATGAGATTGTCCTGGCTGTGTGCAGCTATCTGGAGGACAGCACAGACATAGTGAATCCCTTGGAAGAGGTTGAAGAAGAATCCTTAGTGGATGCTGTCACATTGTTGGAGCAGCTGACACCTGTCTAAGCTGCCAAAATGAGTGGGATTCTGCACACATTTGATGAAATGTTCACAGGGAAGCCAGGTATACCATATTGGTGGGGCACCACGTGGAGTCCCAAGCTCCACTGGGATAGCCACCCCAACAGAGTGCCAGAAGGTGTAAGGTGTGTCATAGAGGGGGAGATCATGGAGATGCAGGCTGTCTTTGTGATCTAAGAATCCAGTAATCCCTGGGCTTCCTAAGTGGTACTGACTCCCAAAAAGGACAGGACCATGAGGTTCTGCAAAGACTATCACTAGCTGAACAGCTGCACAGAGTAAGATGCATATCCCATGCTCAGGACAGATGAGGTTCTGGAGAGACTTGGGGGGAGCCCTTTACTTGTCCACTATGGACCTGACAAAGGGTTATTTGCAGGTACTCAAACCCCTGAAGCCAAAGAAAAGCCATCCTTTGTCATCCATTTGAGTTATTCGAGTTCAAGGGAATGCTATTCGGGATGAAGAATGCACCAAGCACCATTCAGTGGCTAATCAACCACATTCTGAAAGGGGTAGGAGTCTTCACTCTGGTGTACATGGATAGAAATGCAGAGCAAATTTGCCAGCTATATACTATACACAGTACGTTCTCATTCAGAGCTCAGTCGGTGGCTGACCGTGGAGGTGAGTGGCCAGCTGAGCCAGTCGCTGGCTCATTTAGGGGATGGCTCTGTGTGGTGGGGAGTCCACTACACCTCCAGAAATTCAGGTTATGCAACTTGTGGTGGATGAGGGATGGGGATTCTACTAAACCACCAGTATTTGTTTTGTACTTATTATGGGAGATGGGAGATTGGAGCTTTGGGGGAAGGGGGGGCACTAGACTACCAGGGATAATGTAAATTTATTGTCTTCAACAGGGATTGGTGAGGAGGGCACTATACCAAGATGGGGGGGTCATGTTATTTATTATTTAATACTGGCAGCATTGGGGATAGGTGAGGAGGAGCATATTATATTACTTAATGCATAAGGCAGCATCTGGATCGGGAGAGGGACATTTTAGTATTTAATCACATTGGCAACATCAGGGTTTGGGGAAGGGCCATTTCATTATGTACCTAACTGGGCAGCATCAGTGATCTGGAGGGGGACATTTTAGTAATTAAATAACATGGGCAGCATCAGGGTTTGGAGAGATGGGGACCACTTTCATGTGCTACAAAGGGCCTGCGGCAGACTCTTCCTGTGCACCTGGTGTTTGCTGCATGGGAGGGTTTGCCACAAGTGCGGAGACATAGGTGTCAGGACCACTCTTGTACCAGAATCTGGTGCAGGGTCCCAGGTGCTCTGGGCTTTGGTGCAAGATGCTTTTTGCCGCAGCTTGCACTGATCCTGGCACTGTTTGAGGATTGAGACCCAGACATCCATGCTGGCCTGGGAATAGGCCTTACTTAATATTGCCTGATTTATCCAACTCCATCTGAAGAAGGAGATTCCAATCCATGCCCAAGAGAATAGGGGTATGAGTAAAAGAGGCCAAAAAGGTGCAAGAGCCACAAAAAACCTAGGGGAGTCCACATTAGGTCCATACATGGTACCCAACAGAACTTCATCAGTGCCTAACAACACTTGTAAGAATAGATAATGGCCCTCAGGATCCAAAGTTTCCTTAATCAAAGAACAGGTACATGAAAAAGCCCTACCCAAAACAAGGGCACTTCGAAGTCTGTGCCCTCTTCACTCAGCAGTACAAATAAAATAGCACTCGACAGAAGACTCTCCAGAGCACTTAGTCAGATCTTGTAATAAAACTCAATGAGGAATGAGGGGGGAAAATGTAGCCATGGATCAAATGGTGCTAGCATTTAATACTGACCCCCTACAAACTCTTAATAAAGAAAAGCTCCCACGCAAGAAAAGGAGGGCAGCTTACAGACCACTCATGCCATCCATACTCCGGATCAACCCATACATCCTAAACAATAAGTGCATGGGAACCAAAGATGAGGGGGATCTGTAACATTGCCCTAGGCCCACAAAAATGATGGAAAATGACCAATCCCAGGAGTCTCTGAGAATATTATAAAAACACATCACCGCTGAAGAGAAACAGGAGAGAAATCCATGCTGCTGCCAAGAAGGAAGAGAGCCCAGACACATTCCACCTCATTCCATATTAATAGCTGTTACGCCCCATCAATCTAATCCACCCAACAGACCAATCGGATAACACAAAAGGGGAAAAAAGAAAAATGGCAGAGATAAAAATGAATAATACAGAAGGCAACCAAACTACAGACAAAACAAATTTAACACAGGGGAGGGAAAAAGTAAAACAAACAAGATATACCCCCAAACCAATCAACACAGAAAAAAGAAAAGGAGAAGGGAGAGAAACCAACTCAGTAAAGGTTCTATGTGATAATGGTGATCGGCAAACGGTGATTGCAATTAGGGCAAGTGTACATTGCCGAAAATAAAAACAATGATGTACACTCACAGTGAATACAACAGGGCACATACACATCTCCCACACACCCCTAACCAAATATTTCCAACTCCGGGGTTGGGGTGCATGTCGGGGAAGGGTGAAACTTGTAAAAAAAAAACAAATACAACCGACTGCAAAATCACTGGCACCTCCCCAGACCCGATTCCTGCACCCTTCCCACCATAGGCAGCCACCCTCACCACCACACCACACAGCCAGCTCAGCAGCCTTCTGCTGCACTATTCCCCACATACCTTCCCTTCTCTTCCCTTCCATTCCCCGTGCTGGTTCCAGTCACTTCCTTTTTGCCTGCTAGTCACCTTCCTTTTTGACAGTCGCTACCCTTTCAGGGTAGCAAAAAACACAGGCACTGCAATTGAGTCGCTCATATCTGAATTGCTCAATCTCAGTCACCCTTTTGATGGGAAACCCTTAGTAAAATACAAGGAAGAGACTAATTGCACTATTAAGTAAAGGAAAGACAAACAATCAAGAACTGCAAAATTCTGACAGGAGTTAACAAAGGCTGCAGCGAAACGTGGCAATACAGAAAAAAGGGAATGTCTGTTTAGGCCACTCCAATGCCATATAAATAGTTAATGTTTAAAACAGTCCAAACAGGAGGATATGCAGCCAAAAACGAACCAACATCCAAAAAATAAGCCCTTAGTGAAGAGATCTGGATACAGTTTCAGTAAACTGGATCGAGTTTGCTCCACTGTCTCAAAAGTTGTGGGAATATTGTTCATCCATACTCAAATCCTAGCAGTATATAGCAACCTAAACTTAATGTGTGCAGCCACCAATTTAGAGATCAGGGGAGGAAATTCTGCATGACGGGTCCAAACCACTGCGGCAAGTTCTGAAAGATCTGAAGATGCTTCTCCTCCCAAGACACCTCTTGCAGGGACCAGACTTTCATGAGGATATGCTGCTTGTCCAAGAAATTAAGTAGGTTTATAATAATATGGCATGGAGGTTCCCCTTCAGGTGGCAGAGGTTGCAGTGCCCTAAGGGCATGCTCCATAACATATACTGATCCATTTGGAGAGGGTCACACCAGCTTTTGAAACAATTTTTGCACAAAGGAGATGCAGTTAGAGCCCTCTGCCCATTAAGGCAGTGCCATTATAACCACATTATGTTGGCAGTTGTACCCCTCCAGATCTTCTATCTGCTGCTCTAAATTCATCACCTTGTGCAGAAGGGACATCAGCTGAGGATCTACATGCTGATTCAAATTCTCACTGGAGCTCACCCAAACTTACAGACCTCTGACTCTCCTAGAGACCTCCTCAGTCATAATTCTGATGGTCTTAATATTGGTGGACAAAGAGATTATTGAGTCATGAATTGGAATAAGCCCCTGCAGGAGTCAGGCAACTGTCAAGATCTCCAAAGCTGAAGATGAGCAAACATCTCTGAGGACATCTGCTTTGGATTGCTTAGACCCACAGTCTTTCTCCGGAGTGAATGATGGACCAGGGCTAGCTCCATTGCACTTCCATTTCCAGGTAAGAGTGCACTCCAATCTACTCTTTAATAGCTCAGAAAAAGGGTGAATTACAGACAAGCAGAGTACTGAGTAATATAACTGATTAAAACTAGAAAATTGCGAGTCGAGGGAGCTGAGCAGGAAGGTAAGCCACTGGCATAAAGAAGGAGAATCACATGACTCAGACAGGGCTGGGATTATACAGGAAAACTTCAGGGAATGGGGATGGGCCTTAGGCAAGTAGCACACATAGTGGCATTCACCAAGGTACTGTCTGTCTGTGACTGAGAGAAGGACAGGATGCTATTCACCAAGAGATTCAACTCATGGTTGAAGTAATGATGCAGAGAAGAGAAGTTTGCTAGATTGGAAGCTGGGCACCAACCTGGAGGGATATGAACCTATACAGAGCTGATTACCTGCATCCTTCTGGGAAGGGACCACAGTCCTCAGTGGAAGGTTTAAATGTTACCTTGATAATATTAAACTAGCTGATGGTGGTGGTGGAAAGAAAAAGGAGGCTTAAACTACCCCTAATGGACTACAATAGTAGAAAGAGAGGCCCAGAGAGGAGGAGAATCACCCAGGGAGAAGGATAAATGGATCATCAAAGAAGAAGAGGAAAAAGGGAATGGAAACAAATATTGCAAAAAGAGAGGAGAAAATGAGACAGGGCACAAGGGAAGGAAGAAGGTTGCAGGTGGATTAGGAGCAAGGTATGGAGGGCCATGTGAGCAAATGTAAGGGGTGTGGATATAACATTCCAGACCTAGAAGCCATCATGGTGGAGGCAGACCTGGATATTGTTGCCATTACTAAGCCATTGCACACAGGTAGACATCACTGGGACATGGCCAAACCAGGCTACACACACTTCAGGAAGTATAGGGAAGGGAGGAAGGGAGAAGGGGGTTACTGTCCAAGCCATTACCCATGGTCAAAAAACAATCAATGTAACTTTTGCAGTAGGGAGCCTTGAGTGGTGAGATTACTAATAACAAATTGAAATATATGTCGTGTACATTTCCTATTATACCACTTTTGTACATACTCCAAAAGGTCCATAAGAATACAACTGACCTACCAGGCCACCCAAAAGTTTCTGGTGTGGGCACATTCACTGAGAATTTGGGTAGATATGTAGATTTGTTTCTGCAACAGGTCATCATTGTTAAATTGCCATAAAGGTTTTGCTGTGAGCACCAGAATTCATCCTGGAACATAACATGTTTGAGTTTGATGGGAAATTTAATCTCCAGACATGTGGCACTGCTGTAGGTGCAGCTATGGCTCTGGTCTATGCTAACCTCTTCTTAGGGATGTGGGAAGAGCATTACACCCACAACCATGAAGTAAACCAATACAGGAATAAAATCATGGTGTGGTATAGATTTATCGATGATGAGATTTGTGTGTGGGATGGGGACAAGTCAGAGATATCATAATTCATAGAATTTTTACATGAGAATAATATAAATCTTAGATTCACAAATATAGACAATGGTATTCACCTAGATTTTCTAGAAATCACACTGAATGCTGAACCTAACAGAACTGTTGAAGTGTTTCCGTTAAAAGACCATCACAACTTCACTATTGCAAACTGGCAGTGCTCATCTGGTAGCATTAAAATAATCCATACCGTACTGTCATTTTATCTGGTTTAGGAGAAACTACTGCTCAGCAAAAACATCTACAGAACAAGCTAATGAGATAGAACAGAGATTTCTTCACAAGTGGTATGATTAAACAAGCTAGAGAGAAAGAGAGAGAGAGGGTGTTACAGCATGATAGAAACTATTCTATTTCTTTTGTACTAGAGGTGTAACAAAATAATGCATCTGCTTTATGAATTTTGAAATGCTTTGTATAATTTGTTTAATGTTTTCTCCTTCTTCTGGCTTCTACCTGTCCTCACTCTGCATTAAGCAGGGCATCCTTCATGTGGATCCCTTTAAATGGTAGCAAAGCTATGATGAGCATAAATGCATGACTTTAAACCTTGCTTACTTCTTTCTGTCTTTTACAGTAAAGAGAGTTCTGGAAGCAGGAATTATTCAAACGGAAAAATTCTGAAAGCAGGAATTTTTCAATGTATTGCTATATCAATGTTTATCACCTTGTTTTCCATACTTTAGGTTTCTGTGTTAGTTGCTGCTAAATAGTGGTTGCAGGTCCTAGTAGTAATCCATCATGAAATCAGTGATTTTTAGCATCATGCAACTAGTCCATATCAATCCATTACAGTGTATTGTTTAGTTTTATAAAATTTCTTGAAGTTTTGGTATCAAATATATGTACTGTGCAGATTATATTCTTGCATTCATGTCTGTATTATTGCAGTTAGGATTTGTTTTTAGTTATTTATTATCTTCTCAGATTATCACACCTTTGAGCTATAAGCTCGTTTACAGAGGTTCCATGTTATGAAGCTAACAATACAGTAAAAAAACATATAGAGCAGGACAGTTGTTACAAAATTACAGAAAATTACATACATTAAATCATACTTGTGATGACATACACTATACTGAGTATGGTGGTACATTGAGAGGCAAAAAGGGGAAGGGGAACATAGAAGGATAGGATGCTTGGAGATAGCAAAAAGCACTGGGAAACAGGAGTGCTGGGAAGGGATCAATGGTGGAGATAGGGGATAAACAGGAGCAGGGAGGAGATAAGTGATATAAGAAGCAGCCTTTAGGGACTTATCAGTGGCATGTGGGATAGAATTTGGGTATCCAGGTGGGTAAGATAGAGGAATAGGCAAGGCATATCAGGGGGTAAAACATAAATAGAAAAGGGAGGTAGGTAGGAAGGGGGGAGACTGTGAGGAAATAGGGGCAAGGAAGAGGTAGAGAAAAATGGGCAGAGGGTTAGGGTAGTTTGTAAGTCCTGAAGTTGTGTATAAGTGCAATAGGAGAAACAGGAGTAGTTTAGGGGCTACAGTCACATATGCTGGTTGCAGCAAGGTGTGAGCACAGTTTTAATTTGAAAGGGCCAAGCTTGGGTTTTGCCAATATGTCATCTTGGAGTGAGTTTAGCCAAATGGGCGCCCGGTACTTAAATGACTGTTGTCCTTGAGAGATGCAGTGGAAGGGGACTGCACGGTTTACTGTTAGCCCCTCTTGTTTGCCTGAGGTAAGTGGAATGATGAAGGAGGCCCTGAACTCCAATGGGTGTTAGGCCTACAGTAGTCTTCTTTGCAAGCAGGCATACCTGGTACCGAATCCTGCAGTGGAGGTTGAGCCATCCTGAACTAGAATAGAAATCACAGGCATGAGTAAGACGGTGTGTTTCTAAGATAAGCCTACAGGCTTTCTTTAGGGCTAGTTTGATTCTCTTTAGGTTTGTGTCTGTAGATGCCCCATAGACTACTAGCCCATAATCAATTACTGATAGGACAGAGCTGTTCACAGTGCATTTTAGGGCCACATCAGTTAGGCAGTGTTTTTTTTGCCTATAAAGTGGCTGATTTTGAGGTTTGCAATCTTAGCTACTTGGTCAATGTGTTGTGAGTAAGTAAGGAAGCTCTCTAGAGTTACACTGAGGCGTTTAAAACTTTGGACTATTTCTAATGCAGCATTTTGGTTGTTCAATATTTTTAGTTGATAAGACCTGTGCCTATTGTGGAAGGAGGCAAACAACATTGTTTTTATAATTCTTGTAGTTTAGTAAGAGCTTGGAGTTGAGAAATTAGGCATCTACTTGTGAGACGTTTACCTGCATTTGCTTTTCCAGGGTAATGGGGTCTATGTGGCTAGAGTAAAGCACAGCATCATCGGTGTACAATAAGACTCTGTCTTGACATGCCATTGGGAGGTGGTTTAGGAACAGGCCAAACAATAAGGCGCCAGGACCACCCTGTGGGACCCGGTACTAACATTCAAGTGTTCAGAAAGAACATCTAGGATTTTAACCTGTTGCTCTCTCCCAGAGAGGTAGCTCCAGAACCACCTCACTGATTCTGGGGTAGTCCAGTAAAGATCAACTGGCTTAATAGCAGCTCATGACTGACCGCGTCAAAGCCCTTGGTGAGGTCTATGTAAGTTTTCCCCACCAGCAACCCCCAATCTAGTGCATCATGAATGTAGTCAATGAACTCCACCAGAGCAGATGTTGTGCTATGCCATTTCTGGAAACCATGCTGCTTTGGGCACTGTAGTTGGTATTTGTCAAGGTAGTCGATGAGTTGGTCATAAGCAATATGTTCCAGTGCTTTCAAGAGTTGGGGGAGTATAGATATTGGTCGGTAGTTGGAGTTGGAGTGACTAGTCTTGTCCCTACTTTTAAACACAGGAGTGACGACCGCTGCTTTCCAGAGTTAGAGGAATTTTGAGGTTATTAGGGAGATATTCATAATTCTGGTTAGAGGTGTGAGTAGCTCACTGAGGGTGAGTGCAATTAGCTTGAGGTCCAGTGTGTCACCTCTGGTTCTAGAGTAGTTTTCCCAAGTACCTGTTACAGGTATTTTTTTTTTGCCACAGTTTAAGTGATAATCCTGAGATAGAATAAAGGGGCTGTACTATCATGTGGACTTTTATCATTTATGTCTCTTGTAGGTTCTAAGAAATCAGGGGGAAGCACTCTGCTAAGGTCAGTAAAGGCCTTACTGAAGGTGTTGGCAATGATTTTAGGGTCTTGGGTTAGTGTACCCTTTACTTTAAGCACTGACAGTGGCATTTTATTGGGTTTCCCAGTTAGAGTCTTGATGTTGTCCCACAATTTTCGGCTATCACCCCAGGAGTTGGCCAGTTCACTTTTGAAGTACTAGTTTTTCACTGTTCGAACAGCCCAAGTACATTTATTGTGGGCAGCTTTGTAGCTGTGCATATCTATGAAGGACCCAATGCTTCTTGCCTTGTGCCAGGGGTTGTCACTTACATTCATCTGTTCAATGAGGGGTGGCGTGATCTAGGACTTGCATGACCCCCACACTTTACACTTAGTATAAAGGGCATAAATGTTGCATGCAGCATTAAAGATTTGTAAAGCTGGTACAGTTAGACAGTTACATGCGTTTACACTGATGTCGCCAAGAGCTCCATTTATAAGTCAGTGATGACTCTTCCTAACCACACCCCATAAAGAAGACTCTGGGAAGAGCTGAAGTGCCAGGGCTAGGCCATCAAGGCAGTGTGTAGTATCACACTTGCTAATTTGCACTTGCTGTTTTGCACCTATTGTTTTATTTTGCTATGGATCAGCTGTTTGAAATGTGAACAGTTTTCTGCCATGAGTAGCTCAAATAAACCAACACCAGTATTTTCAGCAAATCATTTGTTCAGCATGTCTTAACTTCAAGGGTGCTTTGGTTTAGCTTTGGAGACTGTTGCCTGTGCATGGGGCAGGCAAACCTCACTCAACCAGAGTGCATACCTTGCACCAGGTGTATCACAGCCCCAAGCTTTGTGGAACTGGATGTAGATTGAAGCCTTCTAGCCATGGCCTCAGCTGGAGGTAGGGGCATTCTATACTTCCTGCAGGGGGCATTTCTCAGGCAACTAACCAGGCATCTCACTCCTAGTGGGGCAATACTTGACCTGTTGCTCACAAACAGGGAGAGTATTGCTGGTCTTCAGGTGGGATGCCACCTGGAGACTAGCAATCACCTTACAGTGAGGTTTTACCTAAGGAAGGCAGCAGAAGCAAACCACACAAGGATGACAGTCTTGGATTTCAGGAGGGTGGTTTTAAAAAAAATGGATGAATGACTCAGAGATGACCTAGCAATTTAAAGTAGTGCACATTCATGGACAATTTTCTCCTGATCTTTACAAGCTAGCATCTAATGCTAAACACCACTCAAAAGCTGAGATTCTCTGAGATTCTTGGTTGTCCATCAGTATCCAACATTAGTTTCTAAGTTGTATGGAACACAAGCAAATGGACTGTGAATGAACATCATATTGAACATGTGAGTTACTGTATTTTCATGTCTAACTTGGAAGCTGTAAGAAACCACAATTTGTGAAAAAGGTTGATTTGATATCAGTTGGGCTGCTAGTTCATATTGCCAGTGGCACTCAGTCTTCTGTCCTGCTGTGCATGCCAGAAATCACTAAGTGTGCACAACCAATGGTTGCTATGTACAAAAAAAATTGGGTGCCTATGCACATGCAGCAGGGGTGTGTAGGCAACCCTAAGTGTGGAATCCACGCATGGTCCCTGCTCCAGAGCATTCACTATCTGTGTGCAAGACAGATCTACTAATGAACCCCCTGCCGTGCGGACAGCAATGTGCCGGGGGCTTTCCGGGGCTTGCCTGCACTATGTGCCATGCACTAAGGTGTGTAGTGCTGCATACAGGAGGGTGCAGGTGGGTGCAGGAAACACTAGAGAGAACCTTGCCATAGTCCACTGCAAGTCCCCAAGGACTGCACCCAGTGGGGGTGGTGGGACCAGGACACAGCTTACAGAGCAGCCCAAGCCCACTAAGCAGTAGGGGAGGGATGGGTTAGCTACCCGGGTGAGTGCCCATATGGTACAGCAGCAGTGCCCAGAAGGGCGGCACTGCACCCATAGCTGTCAGCAGGCCACCAGCCCTGAATGTGCCACACAACACCCGGCCCCCCACCACACCGCCACCCTCTTAGAACAGCAACCCCCACCACATGCCATCCCCGTCATGATTGTGGTGGTGCAGCCCCCCACACACACACTGTGGTGTCCCTGACCCACAGCCCTGACCCCCGACCACAGCAGAACCTGTGGTGGGCAAAATCCCCTTACCCCTGCCCTGCCCATGGCAGGGTACAGCATTCCTGACCCAGTCACACAATGAGGCTGCCCTGTTGATGTTGACTGCACCCCGCTGATACCGATACCCCCAAGCCACTGGTGCTCAGTGTACCCCCATCCTCAGTGACACCATCAACCCCCCCACACCTGTATCTGCCCATCGCTGCCCGGGCACTGGACAGTGAGCAGCGTAGCCCGCTTCACACCTCCTCCGACTCCAGCCATCTAAGGAACCTGGGAGCACTCCCATATATAGGCAGCATGCTCCCAGCATCACTTGGACAGCCGGAAACTGAGAAGATGTGAGGAGGGTTGTGCAGCTGGTTGTCCAGTGCCCAGCACCATTTGGCAGGTAACAGGGATGGGCAGTACTGTCGGTGCTGGGGGGACTGTCACCACTAGGGTGCCAGGATCAGGGTTGGGGGCAGAGTATTCATGTGGGGCTCTTGTGGAGGGTGGGTACTCCATTGGGGATGGGGTATGGGGGATTCAGGGGGGTATGTCCACATTGAGTTGGGCACAGATGAGTGGTGGGGGTGCTGACTGCAGGACAGGGGTGGGATCCTCTTGCTGGGGGTTCTGCAGTGCACCAGGAGGGTGCTGTGTATCAAAGGCAGGGCCAAGGGGTACACTGGATGACAGGGCCATGCTGTGCAGGTCCGGCTGCCTGTGGTAGGCATTCATGAACCTGGACCTGTCCATGTAAGGGATCCACTATGGGACCCATGATGGGCATCTTATTGGATGCCGCCTGGATCCTCAACTCCACTTACATCTGCCCTGCATGGTCCTGTACCCCTGTGGGGGTGGGGGGGTGGAGTGGTGGCCTCTGGTTGTGAATACCAGCATTCGCACACCTGTCCATGGGTGCGGAGCTACGCAGGCGGGGTACGCGCCTCTTGCATGTACCTCCACCCCATTCGTGTATAGCACCCATTATCAATTTAGTTTCTACTAATACTATTAGCAATACTGTTGCTCTTGAAGACTGGTTCCTTGAACATTAATTAGTTCTGGATATAAAAAAACTATAAGCATGTTGTTCTCCCATCCTCCATCCTCTCTGTTTAACATTCCCCCCCTTGTAATCCTAGCCAGCAATGGTGACATCCTGGAATCAGTTCAATCCTTTAAATATCTGTGAATCACTCTTGATACAGCACTCACTCTTGACGCTCATGTCACCCTTCTCATCAAATCTATAAACCAAAGGCTTGGCATGCTTTACCAGGTCAGCCCTTCTTCTGATCGGCCTCTCACCATAAAATTGCAGCTGCTTCACTCCTCCCCTTACAAACCTACTATTCGCCTCTTTTGCTGACTGCCAACTCTACAGTCCAGACCCATCTTAAACTGGCCTATCACAGGGTGGGTCAATTCACCATGGGGGTTAACACTCGTACACACCACTCTGACGTCCTTTCTTCCTTGGGCTGGTTAACCGTTGAATCCAAACTTTGTTTTTCCACCATCTGCCTGATGCACAAACTGATCCATAAATGCACTCCTCCCTGCCTTAGTGAGTTTGTTCGACTTCGGCAACCACAGCGAGCACTAAGGTCTGCCTCCCTGCTGCTGCTCGTTTTGCCCAAACCATAGCTAGTTGTGGCTCGTAGATCATTTGCGTTCTATGCCATTAATGCCTGGAACTCCCTGCCTCACCCTCTACTTTCCTGTTCATCTTTCATCTTATTTAAATCCTCATTGCTATCCCACCTCTCTCTACATCCTCTGTCTGTGCCTGCTCCTGATTACTCTCTTCAAACCCTCCTTGAACAACAAACCTACCATGTGGAACTACTCCACTGCCCATCTAACCTATTTTTGTGTGAAGCTACAATACCTTGATTGAATCCTTTTGTAGTCTAATCCTCTCCTCAGCCCACACTGCTGCTTTCCCTGTGCTGTTCATGCCTGCTTCTACTATGTTAGCCCTTTCTAAAAGGACTTCTTATACTGTCTCAGCCTAATTATGTTTGTTATTACACATTCTACGTGATATATACACTGTGTGTGTATAGCTATCCTTGAATTTGTTATAACACAATTGCAAACTGCATTGTCTGTAAATTGTTTTAACATAATTGTATACTGCACTGTCTCTGTAAATTGTTATAACACAATTGTAAACTGCACTGACTCTGCATATACACTTTTTTTCTTGTTTGTATTGCTCTTCCCAGGTCGCCCCTGAGAAAGGGCCAGTAATGTCCCAGTGGGCCTACTACATTTCAATAAATAATAAATATATAAATAGAATGACGGTTGTAAATCAGAAGACTGAATGTATCATACTATAATGGAAAACAGGGTAGGAATTAACTAGAAAAAACATCTCCTTCCCTGTACCCTCATGGTTGCATAAAATTAGATCATTTCCAGTTTGTAACCAACTTCTGTTTGCAACTTTTTTGGGCTTGTCACTTTTTCTTTGTGTCAACTGTTTTTTTGTGTGCACGTCCTCTTTTTTATTTGTTGTTCTACTGCTTTTGGTTTGCAGTTCACGTTTTTGGATTGTTTTTGTTATTTGATTGTACCTTCCGCCTTTTTGTGGTTTAAGTCTTTTGCTGTTTATACATTTTTCCATTTCATTTCTTTGCAATCATACTTTCTTTCCCCTACCCCTTTTCCTGTTTGTATTCATGTTTTTGTTGCACACTAACTTTTTGTTTTCTTTCATTATTTAGTTGTGCTGTACTTGTTTGCAGTGCACTAAGTTTTAGTTGTGTTGGGCAATTTTATTTGGCTTTACTTTTTTTAGTTTGCATTATTTTTTTATGTTGGTGCCCTTGTGCAGCCAACATCTTGTGGTAGTGCAGATTTGGAGGCATGGTCACTTTTGGGTGAATGCAGGGCACACATCAGTAGGTGCGGCCCTCATTCCCCAATTAGCCTGCATGCCAGTGCCTCACCATGCATACATATTGTGGTGAGCACATTTAAGGAAAGGTCTGCTGCAAAGTGAGCAAAGCTCATCACATGCAGCGGGCCTCCTGACATGCTTCCCTGGCAACAGAAACATGGTGGAACACTGCCCGCCAAACTGCCGACTTTGGGGGTGCCCAATCCCCGTGTCGGCTACTCCTGCCTCATTATATGTGCCGACGGGGATCTCTCCTCATCAGCATAAAGAACCTCCATTTGTCATATGCCAAGGAGGTCTCCAATCTCCCTCAGCTCTTGCCCTCTGCTTTCCTTCTGTGCCAACGGGGGTGCCCAATCCCCATTGGCATAATGTGAACCCCCCTTTTGTTGTGTGCCTATGGAAGTGCCCAATCCCCCATTGGCTACAGCTGCCCCCCACAAAAAGATTCTGTTGGCACGCTGGGAGCCCTCCTCAGCATGTTCCTGTGAAAACCAAAATGGTCCCACGATGTTTTTTTTTTTTTGTTCCCTGTGAAAAATGGAAACGGCCCCTTGGCAGTCACCCTGCCTCCCTCCCACAACCCACACCCACCCACTATGCACACTGCCTACCCACACCCCCACACCCCATACTTACCTCTGGAGTCTGGCATGATGATCTTCGGTGGACCAGGAACACCGTCTGCACTCTTCGATCCCGACCGCGAATTTAGGAAATGCTGGTAAGCTGTATAATGGAATAAATAGGGTTTTTTTCAACTTTGATGCATATCTCAGGCAGTTTGGGTGAATTTGTTCACCAAATTTTCAATATGGGTTTTTGGGACCCCTCCTCATGATTTCTGTTATGGCGTTATTTGGTCCTGAAAGGTGATTTTGTGGTCACTGCACGGAATCACCTTTCAGGACTGAGTAATGACAGGACAGTGCCGCTGTTCATGAGGGGGGGCTCTCAAAAAGCCTATGTTGCAAATTTGGTGAAAAAAACTCCCAAAAATGACTGTTTTACAAGTGGGAGTTGCGCTGTTTCTACACACGCTCGTAACATCATGAATTTGTAATATTTTCATTTCAGATTTTCAAAATTGCCATTTTTCCACACCTCCTGATGAACCATACAGCTGTCATTTTACATCTCCTGCCCAAAATGTGTGTACGCATGTCCAGCGCAGAATAGCATTTTGGGACAGTTTGAGGAAATGACAATGCCACTGTTCATGACCAGAGGTCCTAAAATGCCTATGTTGAAAATTTGGTGCCAACAGTCCATAAAATGACTGTGTTGCAATTGTGCATTGCGCAGTTTCCATGCACCATTGTAACTTCACAAATGTGCAATATTTCCATGCCAGATTTTCAACACTGGCATTTTTGCGCACCTCCTTATGAACAATATAACTGTCATTTTTCACATCCTGCCCAAAATGTGTTTCCGCACCTGTGGCGCACAATGGCGTGGTCGCTGTGGCAAATCAACTTTTGGGACAGATTAACAAAATCGCAGTGCCACTGTTGATAAAGGGAGGTCCCACAATGCCTATGCTACAAATGCGGCTACAAAACTGCAAACAATAATTGGGCTACGGACGTGTGTTGCCCAGTTTGTATGCATGCTCATTGCTTCACCAATATTTCATATTGTAACTCCAGATTTTCAACGTTGCTATTTGTTTATGACTCCTCATGAACAATACAGTTGTCATTCTCCACATCCTGCCCAAAAATGTGTTTTTGTTCCTCGGTTGCCAAATGCCACAGCGGCTGTGCAAAACCACCTTTCATCTAACAAAGTGATTGTGCTGCTTTTCATGAGGTGGCCTGACAAGAAGCCCATGTTGAAAGTGTGGAGTGAAACTACCACCACATGCCTACGGTGTTAGGGTTTCCAACTGTAGCACCCTACCCGGTACAGACCGACAGGCATCAGGGGTGTGACTTGGGATCATCGGATGTAATGCTAATGCCATTCCAACCCCCCACCCTGCAGCCACTGACAGGCATTGTGGTGTGCCTTGCACTGTTCGGCCACAAAGTTCACCCCATGCTCCTATACTGCACCCACATCCGTGTATTTCCTTATGGAATGGGGTAAGTATAATGCCCAAAGACCCCAAAGCACACCATGACACATGTCAGTGTCTGCAGGGTAGGATGAGGTACAATGGCATGAGCGTTATAGCTGATGACACAAAGGCACACCCCAATGCCTCTTGCTCTCTACAGGGTGAGGGTGGGGTTGACGTCACTTCAATACTTTACTGCCATTCCTATTATGCTTCTCTAGCTCTGACACTGCCAATGCCAATGCCAGTGCAACAACATTCAGCATTTACAAATGCTTGTTTAGTTTTGCTATACATTTTGATGTGCCGACCGCTTGGATTGCAGTCCAATGGGGGAGTTTTTCGGTGGTCCCAGTGCCCTTCTCTACTGAATAGGAACTGATGACCTTGGCACTGTGGATCAGAAGCTGCTTGAATGTTTTAAAACAGAGTTTGGTCAAAGGCATTTTGTGGGGGCTCTTTAATATTAATTGCCCTTATGAATATTCATAGAGTGCTGCCTGCCACCTAGGGGGTCAGTATAATGGTGGCAGCATCAGCCAAAGGGAAAGGGTTATGAATATAAGAGTGAGCTCATTTGAATGAGATGTGTTTGGGCTACCAGTGTGGGGGGCAAATGTAATAGTATAACTTTTATCTGGACTTACAGAGCTATTACCAACAAATTACCCCAGTACATTTCCGACTGTTTGTCATTATACGTGGTAGGCAACTATGCATCTAGAAGCTTTTCTCTGCTTCTATTGAAGGTACCTAGGGCCAATACATGCTTTGGGAGAGTGGCCATTGGCTTTGTGTTACTCTCACTCTGGAA
Organism: Neoceratodus forsteri; assembly: GCA_016271365.2. NCBI lineage: Eukaryota > Metazoa > Chordata > Ceratodontiformes > Ceratodontidae > Neoceratodus > Neoceratodus forsteri. The sequence goes on along the minus strand of CM028130.1, from coordinate 249,139,000 downwards.
CAAACTACAGAAATCTATGAAACTGAGTCTTTCTGTTAGTCTTACCACCTTCAAGACCTTGTATGCCAAGGTTGTTAAGGAGCTATGCAGCTGTTTTCCGCATGCTTAGCATGCTAGGGTGCCTACTGCTTACCTGCCCACTACATCTCCACCTAACCCGACCCCTTGATTGTCTCCACCTATACTCCCTTTTTTTTCTGCTAATCCACTACCTTTCTTACCCTCAGACTCCTAACATATATGTCCTCTGCCCATCTACCATAGCACCCCTCCTAGAAAAGCTGCAGTCCTGTACCCCTTCCCTCCATATCTGCCCCTTAAGTTTGTATATATACTGACCAATGATATGCCATGCTGTTTGAAAATGTTTTAAAATGCTGGCTGTTTCAGAATGTTTTAATTCCCCTTCTCATACCATTCTCCCTAACCTTGTTAACCCCATACCTGAAATACTTGTTATTGCTCTTTGTATTTTTTTTTATTTCTGTATAATTATCTTTATTTATTATTTGTACATAAAAGCGTTATTATTGACCTTGTGTAACACAGGTCCACACTGTAAATGAGACTGCTCAGTGGTGTTCACCTGTATAAATAAAGACTTGATTGATTGATTGATTGATTATCCTGGTTGCACCTGACTTTTAAATGTGTGGAACTGCATGAACTAGACAGTATATGTTATAGCAGCCACCATTTTGAGAATGCCTTAGCCAACTATGAACTGGAATTTCATCCAAAGACTCATAGGAGTGTAATATAGCCTTGTGGGAGATTTTCAGGGACAAAGTTTGGTCATCTAATTTGCAGCCAATTAAAAGACTAAAACTGAGCTATGCAGCTGGAACAGCCAATTGGATTTCAAGGATTGCTGCCTTTATTTAAGAGGGACAGTTTGAATTCCTGGGCAGTTCTGCAGAGAGACAAGACTGAAATGGACTGCAGAAAGCAGCCTTCAGTTCAAGGAAGGCCTGCACTGGAACTCCAGCTCAAACTATTGAGCAGGCTCTGTGGATATTCAGGCCTGCAAAAGACCTAGTGGCTATCTTGTGTGTGTTTGGTAATCTGAAAGAGATTAATTGCCAGGAACTGCCTGCCTGCAGTTTGGAGGTTTTGTTCAGTGAATCGACTGAAATTACATGCCAGCTTGGAATGGAACTGAGAGGTAGACACTTAAATTGCTGTTTCTGTTTAGTGTGCTGAATGTTAATTGTGGATCAACATCTACTGCGCAAGGACTCCTGATTACCAGAGATGATCCCATGTGTACTTGTGTTTGAAGTGTTGGCGAGTGGGAAAGGCCACCAGAAGTTGAACTGAACTTTGCAAGAAGTGCTGATCAAGTCTCAGTCCTTAGTGCAAACTGGCCCAGGCCAGTTGTTTGTGTGCCCACCTCAGGGTCATCGGCGAGAGACCAGCTTTGGGGATCCAGCCCCTGAGCAGAAAGCAATTGCAGGTTGTGGCCACCTTCAGGGAAAGGTTGTGAAGTGGAGGTGAGTTGTGATGGCCCAGCTTCCCCATGTGCATCAGACTCCAGTCTCAGGTCTTCATTTTGCCTGGACATCGTCTGTAATAGACTAGTAGCATGAGTACAATCAGGGTAGCTCCCTGCAATCAGTCATTTAATTTTCTGCAGTACCATATGATTTCTTTGCAAATTATTGGGTTTCATGAGACTGAGCCAGCCAGCCAGGATTACAAGTAATTATCTGTTATTGTGCATGCTAACTGCCTTTTCTTTCCATCAAGGACCCCAACATCAGCTGCAATGCCGGCCACCCCCAGGCAATGCTTCTGGCTAGCTAGCATTCCATCCTGGGTACCCAGTGTTGTAGAACTGTACAGTTGGGACTTAAAATGCATGCCAAAAACCCTGAATCAAATCAGAATACTGATCATTTAACTAGATTCACACCCCTTCCTTGTTCACGACCCCTGAATAAATCTGATTGTCTTTTTTCATGTTTATTTATTTATTTATTTAGTTTTTGTTGACCGGGTAAGTGCACTAGACAAATCCTGCCTATTTTCAGGCACGACCCGGGGGAGGGGATACAGGTGAAAGCCAACTGACCTTGAACCAGATTAAGCTGTTGGTGGTATTTTTAGTAAATGAGGGAAATATGGCCAGGACACCGGGGAAATTCCCCTGCTCAGCTGCTGTACTGCTGCCAGTAGGGGGACAGGCCATTTCCAAGATGGCCACTCGAAGTGGACCATGGAAGGAGGAGGACGACTGCAGAGCGGGAGAGGTAGCCTCGACTCCTGCTCTAGGTAGACTGGAGGCTTCAGCCATGGCTATGGCTGATTTGGATTCAGACACAGATTTTCAGGACGCTATAGTAAGTTGGGAGCTTTCTACAAATAAAAAAATGATAAATGATGGAACTTCGTCTGAAAATGTGTCTTCCAAACTTGGAAGAGAGTCTTCGGGAGTTGGAGTAATGCAAGATACAGAGGAGGGAGTTTCATTTTGGCAGAACTGCGATCGGAACCGAGGAGCAGTGCAGTCAGCCTCATTAGGTGCACCGGAAGAGACAGCTTCTGAAGGTGGTTCCGAGGAGCGAGACAGCAGAATGAACCTTCGGGCTAGGAAGCCTAAGTCTAAGTTTTTGACCAGCGAGACGATTACTTTTGACAAGGATCCCAAAGTGATTTCAGGTACTGTGTCTTCCTTGATTTTAAATACGGTGGAGCGTAAACAAAAGGAAAGCGAACCCGCCGTAAAATTAAATTTAAAAACATTCCTCCAGCCTTTTGAAGCCCGCATTTCACGCTGGCTTAAATATCAGCAAACCTTGGAGCATATGTCTACAGCGGAAAGCAATGTAGAGGCAGATTTAGAGACGAGAGAAGTCTCGTGAGCGGAGCCTGGCTAGCATAGTTTCTAGTGTATCTGCTGAAAATCAGTTGCCCTTTGAACTCAGTTCAGGCTGGCAGTTTCATCGCAGCATGCAGCGAGTGCCCACAGCCTGCTGTAACATTGAGAGACAAAATAACGAAGCTAAAGCGATTTAAATGCTGATTCATCTGCCCTGGCTGCAACTTTCTACAATAATGAAGCAGCTCCGTTGAATAAAGTGGCGGGATTTGTACTTAAACACCCAAGCCAGATGAGTCTTTGCTGCTTCAGCTGTTATTTACCAATCTTCGAAGGTTCTCGGTTGGGTAGCAGAGTTTTTTTCCTGACAAAATAAAAAAAAATACTCTAATGTTAAATGTGCAGGACAGTAAGATAGAGTCTCCTTTTTGTTGGAAGATTCCTGACACCTCGATATAGCATTACGTGAGGCTGGCTGGACACAGGCTGACACAGGTGTGTGAAACCTGATCCAACTTGGGCCTCAGAGTTAACTCTTTTCAACATTCACCGGAGTGGGTCCTGCTGACCAGCAGCAAAAGGGTCAAACACTGGGGAAAAAAAACAAATGGAAAAGGAGGTCTCACGTCCTCCTTGCATTTCTACTGGTTTAATTAAGCCTTCTCCTACATCTCTATATCAGGAAACTCAATTGCAGGAAACTCTACAGAAATCCTCAAATGAAATTCCTTTGCAGCCCCTCCCCCCCCACTCAAAAACCTTTAATGTCAGATCTTTTTACGAATTCTCATAGAGAAGTAGCTCCCAGGCGAAATGCTGTGCGTTTAAGGTATAAAGGGGGTTTGGAGGTTAGGCCATATAGGCATTATGTGGGGAAAACACTGCTAAAAGATTCATTACATTTTTCTCCACAGGATGTCTATGCCTTTATAAATATTTCAGGGGAAGATAATTACGATGTAAGTTTTCGTTCTCAGCATGCACTAGATCTTTTTTTGGACTAGGTATAGTCAGGTTAAGTTTTCACCTATATGGGCTCCCTTTATTGTTATCCTCTATCTAAGCCCTTGATCAAATTCATTACAGTTATGTTACGGAATGAAGGGGTTTAGGTGGAAGATATAACCTTTTGGTTAAAAAAAAGATGTGAAGTTTTGAGTGAAGCTGAACCCATTTTGGACACAGAACATTTCTGGACTGGAGGATGGAAGTACAAAATTAAATTAAGACAAACTGAGTCAGGAATTGAGCATATACCTAACTCTTTTTTATTGGGGAGGGACAGAGGAGTGTGTTTTTTATAGTGGGCAACCTCGTGCATGTTATAAGTGTGGGGCCAGAACACATCTCTCTAGTGTATGTGACCAACCTCGATGTGACAATTGTGGGGAGGTAGGGCATTTAACTATGTTCTGTAATAATCAATCTTGTTGTGATTTATGTGAATCAAAGGGTCATGTGTTTAAAGTATGTCCTTGGGCTGCTCACAATATGACAACTTGCTCTAACTCTGAGGTTTTCATTCAAAAAGCACAAGAAGCTACTGCTCAGGTACCCCCCCTCCCTGGTTTGCCCCCCTCCTACTGCTATTACTCAGGCTAAACCTCCTTTTGTCAAGAAACCAATAGAACTTAAAGGGGACTTAAAAGATATAGTCTTAGATACTAATACGACATCATTGGTGAGTAGTGTGGAAAAACAAGGGCTGGCCTCAAATATGGCCAGTTTAACAAAGGCCAATATGGGCCCTCCTAATGCTTTAGGTTATCCCCCAGTATGTTTTTCAGACGACGTTACAGAGAAGGTAGGTAACACTACTTCATTAAATAAACCATTGTCAGTGTTGCCTCAAAGAAGATCAGCTAGAAACTTGCATCCTAACCCCCGTGACGCAAATTGAGACTAATAACTCATATGCGGCTTTGTTTTCACCATGGGGTAATATGGAGCTAGAAGTGGAGGATTCCGATTCACAAAAGTCCTCACTTTCAACCAGGTCACAGACAGCAGATAATTATAAGGATAAAAAAAAGAAAAAGAGAAAAAAGTAAGGGTATGAGCATTTAAATTGGAAATGAGGCTGATTTGGGGCTCCTTGAACACTCATAGTCTTTTGAATGTAGTGAAGAGACAAGCCCTTTTTTACTATATTCATGATTATCCTATTTCAGTTTGTTTTTTGCAGGAGACTTGGATGTACTCCATAAAGCAGCTCGTAGCGTTTAAAAGAGATTGGGTTTGGGGCCCATCTTTTTGGTCCTTTGGGGAGGACTCTGCAGATGGTATAGGTATTGTATTTAATTCATATGATTTTCAGTTACACAATTTGATTGACCTGATACCTGGAAGAGTATTAATAGTGGACGGGAAGTGGCAAGGCCTTTGTTTTCATTTCATTAACATTTATAACCCCCAATCAAAATCTGGTGGATTCAACTGTCTAAGAATGGTACAGCCTTTCTTATTAACTACAGTTAGAGTTTTATGGGGGGGTGACTTTAATTGTTCAATTCCGGCTCTCTCTCTCTCTTAAAAAAAATAAAAAAATATATTGTGATTCTAATGCTTTAAGCAAAATCATTAAAGATGCTGGTCTGATAAATTGTAATAGCTCTTTGCAGGTGGGAACTAGATTTTCTTTTAAAAGGTGAAAAGCTTTCTCTGATTGATCATATGCTAGTTTCACCTAATATGCAAATGGAGTCCTTTAAAATATTCCCCTGGAGTTTTCTGACCATTCATTTCTGTTAAGCTGTTTTCATCTTTCTGATAAGCAAGAGAAAAGATAAATAAGATGGAAGCTTAATAATTCTGCATTAGATCTTCCCTTTATTCAATCAGGGGTTAAATATCTTTGAGGGCTAGATTGTCAGTTGCTTTTTATATTCAGACTTAGGGATTGGTGGTTAGAGACAAAAGCTGATTTAAGGAACTGGTTTAAATCTCAGGGAATAAGATCCAAAAACTACAAATTTTTACATTATTTAGGTCTCAGGCAACAATTACAGAGACTTATGATGATAGCTTACTCATCCAGGTGGGGTTACTCTGATCAAATCTCTTCGCTAAAAGAGAAAATGAGAGAATTTCAATATAATAGAGGCAAAACCATGCAGGCTATTCTAACCAATGGAGTTAAAAAATCACCCATAGGGGACCCTTTTGAAATGTGCAAACAATTAAGGGATTCTATGAGATTGGAGGAGCTAAAAAAAGCTGACGGAGGTTTGGCAACCTCAGTGGAGGACCTCTGGGAGGTGATAGTAGATCATTTTCGCTCTTTAAATTCTCTTGAAACAATCTCAAAAACAGACATGGCTGGCTATTTAAAACAGATATTGGTACCAGTTAACAGGGTTGGATGGTCAGAGGGATGGGGCCCTATTACGTAAACAGGGATCCTAGATTCTATTAGGTCATTGAAACTGAATATTTCACCCGATATAGATGGTCTTTCAAATAATTTCTATAAAAGTTTTTCAGAAGAACTCAGTCAGTGTCTAGTTTTGTTATTTCAGTTTTTTTTAGATAAAGCTGTTATTTTCCCTTCATTTTCAGAAGGATTGTTAACTTACATATTTAAATCAGGGGATAAGCAAAATATTGTCAATTGGAGGCCAATTACACTTTTAAATTCAGATTACAAAATCTTTACTAGCATTTTGAATAACCGTTAAAAAATATGCAGGAGGAGTTATTTCACCTCATCAATATTGTGGTTTGCCAGATAGACGGGTACAGTATGCCCTTATGTTAATAAGAGATGTTATTGAGCGTCTCACAGATATGGGATTAACTAGATGTTTGGTTGCTGCAGATTTAGACAAAGCCTTTGAAAGAGTGCATTTACCATTTCTTTTCCTTACCCTTGTACATTATGGGGTCCCATACCAATTGGTGGAAATAATTGAGAAACTATATGACAAAGTTATGGTATTTCCTTTTTTGAAAGGTTTTAAGGCTGAAGGCTTTCAATTAACTACAGGAGTTAGTCAGGGGTGCCCCCTTAGCCCCCTTCTCTACACCTTTGCTATTGACCCATTTTACAATCTGTGTTCTTGCCAGAAATGGAAAGGCATTCTTTTAATGGTCATAGGGACTCACAGTTAATAATACAGGCCTATGCAGATGATTTGGTATTGTATTTTGAGGATAGTGCTTCAATTTCCCACTTTGTGGCAGCTTTTGAGGCCTATGCTAAAGTCTCAAATGCAAAACTAAACTTAAATAAAACTAAGGGGTTATTCAAAGGTGCAAGTGGTGTTGAGGAAAGGTGGCAGGAGGGTATTCATATATCCAGGGATCCGCTGAAAATTTTAGGGATCAAATTCGGTCTCAGAATATGTCTAAGGATAATTGGGAAGGTGTTATTGTGAAAATTGAGAGTAAGGTCAATAGGTGGAAGCAGTGGAGATTATCTAAATTAAAAAGGGTGCATGTAATCAAACAATTTCTTCTTCCTATTGTACAGTATGTAGCTATGATTTTTCCACTTCCAGTAGTATTTGAGACTACAGTATATAGTATATTTTTCCAGATGCTTTGGGGCAACCATTTAAACCCTGTTAAAAGAGGTTATACATACTTAAAGAAGAATCAGGGAGGGTTAGGTATGATAGACCCAGTTATTTATGCGCATGATTTTTTTATCTCAAATTCAATTAAAGAGGGATTGAAAGCAGAATTAAGGGCAGAGGGTTCTTGGAATCTAAAATCAATGGGCAAATATTTCAAGAATTGGCAATTATTTGCCCCAAAATTAAGTTATCATCTGCATATTCCTGAATATTTTAGGCCCACAGCTCAGAAGCTGTTTAAATGGAAATTACAGAAACAGATAGTTCTGACTCATAATACAAAAGGGTTATATCATTATTTAATGCTTCAGTTACATCCTTCTGAACCTGGATTTAAAAATTGCCCCTTCAGCTTTAAATCCTAGGGTACTGGCACAAATAAATAATCTTAGGATGCCGCAGAAACAATGGGAAACGCAGTGGTTAATTTTTTATGGTAGATTAAATGTTAGAGACAATGCCAAGTACAAGGCTTTACAGGAAAGACTATGTCCTTACGTGGAATGCATCAATGTGGAAGAATCAATGGAGCATTTTTTTCTTAGATGTACATATGCTACAGATTTATGGGATTATTTAGCAAAGCTATGGGGGTTTAAGTGGTTATGCAGTATGTCATATGAATTTTTGATTCTAGGAGTTTGTTCAACTATCTCATTAGACTTTCATGTAGAGACTTTAACGTTGTTTTTGGGGTGCTTGAGATATTACTTATGGCAAGCTAGAGTACAATGGGTCCTTTACCAAAAGAAAATGCCCTATTCTTGTGTAAGTAATTTAATTATAAAGGAATTGGAACAAATTTATTCTATAGACGCATTAAGAGCTATGCCTGGAACTTTGAGCAAATGGTGGAAAGGCTTTTTACATTTTATCAAGTTTAAATAAGAAGAGTGTAACTAATATACAAATTATCGAAAGTACACTAATTAATATTATCTGAACAAACAGTAAATTAGATGGAAATCTTCACTATCTCTTTATTAATTATATTATTTGTTTTTTTTGTTGTAAAGTTGATTTGCTGTGATACAAACAATCACTGTATGTTTTTTTGGAAAATTGATTGTGTTTTATTTTTCCTTTCTCGGAAAAGTGTTGATGTATATGTTTTGTTTTGCTAATAAAAACTCCCCTACCCTTTTCAATAAGTGCCATGGGATCTTTAACATCCACCTGAACTACCACCAATCCAGGCAGATGGGACCTCGGTTTAACGTCTCATCCGAAAGACGGCACCTCAGAAGTGCAGCACCCCTCTCATGCTGCACTACAGTGTCAGTACTAGGATATTAACCCAAGTGCCAGATGTGGGAACTGAACCCACAGCCCACTGATCTCCCGGCCTTAGAGGCGAGTGTGCTACCCACTGAGCCACTGACACTGCTAAACTGTTTAACCTGGTTTAGGTGCATATTATTAGTTGGGTTATAGTACTGCAAGCATACAGTTGTCTTGCTAATCTTGTTTTACAAGGGGTCTCCTGGGATATTGCTGAAGGTCCAACCCTGGTGGTAGGTGTGAAGGGTGTGTGCATACTGTTTCTTACTGACTATGTGTTGACTGCTGTTAAAGGTTGCAAGAAACTAGGAGGGTTGGTGAGTGGTTATAGTTTCCCAGAGGGCTATAATGGGTTAGACAGGCACCCCCATTACTGTTACTCTGGTTGGAGGCACCATAATATTGAGCCCAGGCCCCTCAACTTGTTGTTAGGAAGTCAGGTGGTGTAGTAACCTTAGAGACAGCACCACCTAGAGGTTACATGCTTTTACTCAGAATGCATTCTAATCTCTGTCAATGGTTCAGTGCTATAAGAAATAACCCCACTCCTGAAATATTAGATCAAATCAGGCAGTGTGATCAGGAGCAAGAAAACAGTACAGCAGGGAGAATCATTGGTGAGATCTCCCCTGGAGTAATGTGTCCAGTTCTGGAGACCACATTTCTGGAAGAACCTAGATAGAATAGAGGTGGTCCAGAGGAGAAATACAAAACTGGTGCATGGTCTGCATCGAAGACCATATAAGGAGAGACTAAATGTCCTCAAAATGTACCCCCTAGAGGAAAGAAGGGAAAGGGGGAATATGATAGAGATTTTCAGATACCTCACAGGTATAAATAGGGTGCATGAGGGAAGCATGTTTCTGAAAAAAATATGCTCAAGAGCGACGGAACATGCTATGAAGCTGCAGGATGGTAGGCTCAGGGTAAATGTAAGGAAGTACTTCTTCACAGAGAGAGTAATGGATGCCTGAAACAGCCTTCTAGTAGAGGTGGAGGGATGAAATCTGCGACGGGATTCAAGAAAGCATGTGATAGGCACAAGGGAAACTTAGTCATTCGGGAAAGGAGGGCTAAACTGGAGATTTGGTAGGGTCTATGGTATTACAGTAAGAAGGTAGGGAAAATGGCAGACTAGGTGGTCCAAATGGTCCTTATCTGATGTTAAATTATATCTTTGTATGTAAGAGAGGAAGGAAGAACACTGTACTGAATGGAAAGCATTTGGAGAGGTGTGCTTCAACTCACCTCAATGGAAGGGGCCAGCTGTGGTGTATTTGCAGTCATGTACTTCCAGATCCCCCCTTTTTATGTGATAGCACTACATTAGCATAAGTCTCATTATGCAGCCATAACAAAGCAGGCAGTAGAGTCAGGAGCAAGAAAATAGTGAGTTGGGGGAGAGGAAGGAAGCACACTCTACTGAATGGAAAACACACTGAGAGATGTGCTTCAACTCCTCTCAGTGGAAGAAGCCAGCTGTGGTGCATTCACAGTCATGCGCTTCCAGAGCTCTCATCTCTTTGTGATAGCACTACATCAGCATAGCTGTCACTATGCAGCTGTACAAATGGCTTAACTTGGACAGAAAAAGAGGTATGGAAAGTATATGGAGGTACTATGGTTACAGATAAAAAGAGTATAAGGTTCCTGTGTACAATAGATGACTGAAAAGGGAAACTATATATGAATATTCAAGAAACAGATAAAGATTGTTAAAGAGCTAGTTTTCAGTTTTTATGGCTACAATAAATAAACATATTTTAAATACACATGGGCTGTTTTTTTTTCTAAATATTGATTTTTGTTTTCAGGTACCTCTGTGTTGTTTTAATTCAGATCACAACTGATGACTATACCAGAAGAGCAGCAGAGTTGGTTCAAAATGTGGACTCTGCAATCTCTGGAGACCCAAACATGAGTAATGTCAGTCCCAGACTGCTACTTTGTGGCTTCATGTTTACCACAGGCAATCAGTGCTTTGGTATCTGCCTGGCACAGTGCAAACATGATTTAACCTTTTATTTTATTAAGACTGTGTACAGTTGAAATATAGAGTTAAGGCAACTTGTGAATTTCTGGTGTGTTGCACTGAGCTGGGTTATTTCTATTTTTTACACAGATGAGCTCCTCAATAACACAAACAATTCACTTACTCATAGTTTGATTATGGTCTGATGCACTGTTATTTTTAATGCAAGCTACAAATCATTTGGCAGAAATTTGTCAAAATAGGAATGTGGCTATATTGTTTGTGCATAGGCTTTCATTTTTTTTTAAATATCCAATTTTATACATGCAGTGAATGAAACACAAATAGATGTGTGTTCACTGTGTGACAAGTAAAGTAAGCAGATAGCACATTTTGATATTTGATTGATGTTGGGTTCTCAACACACACATTCATCAGACAGCAGCTTTAGCTGTGACATTAAGGAAGTGTTGAAATGAACCATAGAGGATATTTTGAAAAACAGTGTGCCGTCAATTCAGACTCTCTGACTGTTTTCTGTAAATGCCCTGATAATGTGTACATGCATTTTAGTAAGTTATGAGATTTGGTTGTTATAGTAAGCTATTCCACTGTACAAATATTAGATAATACAGTCAAATATTAGTTTAACACAGTGAGGTCCGTGCAGACACATTACAGTCTCAACTCACATACCATAATGACTGCTATATTAAAGGGCCACCACTGAATGTAAGAATACATCACAGATTATTTTGTTGAAGTTGGTTTGAAGACATCGGCAACAAGGGTGTTTGTGTCACTATTAACAAATGCTGCATTTGACAGTAAATCATGTTTTGTATCATGTTACTGAGCAAAAGTTTATACACAGTTTTACAGTGCAATTCTGCTTCTTACTTGAATATCTCATATATTGTGTAAATAGATTAAAGCTGCATGCAAAATCATGCATAACATTCTCTGCTGATTGTAAATGCCAAAATCACTTAAAATTATATTGTAACACCCACCTTCCCACATCCCGAGTTATTACAGCTGCTTCCTACACCTGACCTTGCTTATACAGCCATATTAATAAAAGATTTCTGCTATAACCACAGAATAGGAGAAGTTATTTTGTGAATATGGCCCATACAACAAGATTGCAAGTGTCAGTAATGAAACTTGGCTAAGCCACAGACAGGACATCTAAGAAAAAAATGGAGTAAAAGTGTTAGTAATTAAAGTTGTCTAAGTCAGAGACAGAAATGATATCTAAGAAAAAATGGACCCAGAAAATAATGTGTTGGGGGAAGGGGAAGCAACTGCACTGTACTGAATGGAGACAACACAGAGAGATGTGCTTCAACTACACTTAGTGGAAGTAGACAGCTACAGCTGTGGTGCATTCACAGTCATGTGTCACCACAGCTCCCTTCTCAATATAAAAAGTGCATCATGCATAGATCTCGCTATGCAGTCATAAAAAGGAAAGAAATAAGGAGGCAATTATTCACATCCTGCTGCAAATTCAAGTTGTCAATGGTACTGTATCATAGCAATAGCAATGAGTGTACCAGGAGGAGCAGCAGCTCCTCCTGTCTGTGACAGCCAGAGCCTGAGCTAGTCACAGCTCCATTCAGAGCCTCTCACATACTCATGTCAGGTGGCAGCAGTACCGCAGACCTCCATGACAGAAGACATTAGACACTTCTCTCGCTTTCTCTTCCTAAGACATCTGAGCAGCAGTGAGAAGGAGTGCTGAGCAAGTAGGAGTAGGTGAGGCAACAGGCAGTGGAGGTGGTGAAAAGCATGGAAATGCTGGCCGGTAGTAGTGTTGGCAGCAGTGCCTGCTGCTGCTGCAGAGCTTGAGACTGACAGGTGGCAGATCTGGGGCATGGACTGGGACTGGCTTGTGCTGCTGCTGACGATGATCATCAGAGATTATTGGGCACCTCATGTAGTGGGTCAGGCCACCACCATATCTCCACTGGGATGTGTTGAAGAGTGAAACCTCTGCCCAGGCCTCTAACCCCTAGAAGCACCAGCCTGACTAGCACTCCACTGCACTGACATGATATCTACCTGCCCAGGAAAGTTTTTTCACAAGGTTACCTATGCCACTTGACTTGTGGGGGTTGTTACATTCCTTCAAGTCTGGAAAGCATGGAGCCTCCTTCTGTAAGTGGGGATCAGAGTTCAGCAATGCTTGCTGCCATTTTGAAGACAAGTTGTGTTGACAATAGCCTGAAGGCAAATCTTTCCTTAAAAGCAAAAACCTACAACTCTGCAGTCTCCTTTGACCACTTGAGATATCATCACCTCTTTAAAAGTACTAAATTGTCCAGGCATTTTGCAAGTCTGTTTGCACAAGAGGAGTCCTTTCTATGTGCAGCATTTCCTTGGAAATAACCCAAGATTCTGATATTTTTTATAATTTATAGTTAAATTTTCTTCAATTAATATAAAGTTATGCGTAACAACTGTTAACAGGTCCAACTTGACCTAGAAATGCATTTTACTCATCAATATTTTAAAATCATTATGTATCTTAACTTCTTTACTTTTGAAGTTACTGTTTGCAAGACTAGTGCATCATTTCTAGAACAAATATGAATTTGAAGCTAGGAATTGGATTCTGGTTAGGTTGCACCAACTTATTTGGCTATATTGCTGATGTAAATTAAAAATCACCACTATAGTATGGCAACTATTGAATCAGGAATCTATGACCAGGATACACTATAATACTACAGTATAAGCATCAGTAAACTTGATTGGTTGTTACAGTAGCAGCTTTAACATATATGTTTAATTTTCCTGGAGAAATAAGTTAATGCAAACCTCCAAGCACTAATCTTAGAAGTTGAAAGACAAAAGTTGTTTTTCCCTTAGCTGTCACCATTCCATTCCCATGTATAGTACTGTACATGGCAGGGACAGTACAAATTAAGCTATATATCTATCATCTTATTAGCTACTACATGCACCCTGTATATTACTGATGAAGGAAGGGCAATTCTCTACAATGGCAGCTTCTGTATCCATAGACAGCATTCTCTGTGCCAGACATAGACAGTGTGGATGGTGGTTTCTTCATCAATAAATGCCCCCAGGATTTATTAACTTTTAATACTGTTCTAGTATGTTTTGTATTATACTAGATGACACCAATGGCAGTTTTAACCAAAAAGTATTATTAAATGCTGACGTGGCCTCAGAAGGTTCCTTTAAGCCTGTTGTTATTGATCACAACCCAGGTACTGATATTCGGATGAATAACTACATAACATTCTAGAGATAATTCATAGGATGGGCATGTAATATAAAGTATATAGATATGCATACAGAGACCAACTTTCTACACTCATTTTGTATTTCTTTTACAGTGCTACATCTAAAGTAGCTACTTTTATATACTTGTACTGGTAAACAAAAATATTTAGCAAGGTGTTTCACTTAACTTATGTTGAGAACTGTTTGATTTCCAGCATTTTCATATTAAAGGCTTTCACCATCTTGTTGGAGTTAGATTGTCTGTGTGCTAGTTGGAGAACTCAAATTAGAATCACTGCCATTTCATATTCTGAGCAAACTCTTCATACGTCAAGTTATGATGTTTAATGTTTTACAAGTGTAATAACAACACAGGCCAGCCTAGTGGTGCTGAGGGTTGAGGTATCAGCCTTACCTTGCACCACGCCGGTGACCTAGATTCAGAAACAAGCCCAGGGAGTCGATGGTTGGCCAGGGAGGAGAGGATCGAGAGTGTGATGGACTGCTCTCCTCTCCTGAAAGGGAGGGAGGTCCAAGTCCTCCGATACTAGTGGCACCCAGTGGAGACTTTTTTTATTTTTTTATATATTTTTTTAATGATATGACTCAGAGCGTGGGAACTTCTGTCTTTTATAACATCATGAAGACCTATTCCATTGTCACAGACATATCAAATAGGGGTCGAATCTAACATGTTGCCTAATTAGCCAAATTAGCCAAATTTTGTCTAAAAGAAGACCAGATTAAATTATGTACATCCAATACATTTTCTACGACACATATTGCTCTGTCCATTCTAATATACTACAACATTTTCTCCCACCATTTATCCTTTCTCGGTGCTTCTAGATCTTTCCAGTGCTGGAGTATTATCTTACTGGCTACTAAAGAGCCTATGTTCCAAAGAGTTTTCCCTTTTCCTGCAGATACAGTGGATCAATTCTGTAACAAAATATTGCAATTCCAGGATCAAAGGGAAACATCAACTCCATTGGTCTCCCTATCACAGACCAAATATAGGGCCAAAGTGATATAAACTTTTCTCATTTCACCAGCATATGAAATAAAGAACCCCTTGCCTTCTTACTTCTTTGACAGGTCTCAGAAATAGAATTATCCATCCTATGTAATCTAGTGGGTGTAAAGTATGTTTTATGTACAATGTTAAAGTGAATCTGCAGTAACCTGTTGTTATGGATCTGGGTAACATCCCATATTTCCATATTCTGATTAAAGCTGCTAGCATTTGGAAGACAGAAATCTTGCTTGTAGAGCAGAAAGCAGCTGATTAAAAAAGCTACAGTTGTTCTTACTAATTTAACTGTTCTATCTCAGCAGGACTCAGTGCCTAATGGGATTAAGCAAACATATACTTTATTAAAAGTAGAGAGGGTCTCATTTAGTGTTAAAAAAAGAAAGTCAGTGTGTGTTTCTGTGTTGGGAAGGGTACTGTATCAACTTACTTTGCTAAATCAGTAGGAGGGGAGAGAGGTTAGTTGGAGGTGTGGCTTAGGCAGTAGAAAAGCAGATGGCTCCAATTACAACTTCCTGTTGCTAGCTTTTGGAAGATAGAAATCTTGCTTGCAGAGCAGAAAGCAGCTGATTAAAAAAGCTACCATTTTTCTTACTAATTGCCCTCCATCCCACCCTAAGCCAGTTTTACTTTTATAGCCACTGGATTTGACTGACAACAGGAACTTCCTGTCTGGCAGTAGGAAGGGAAGGATCACAGAGAAACATTAGTTTTGTCAACCCTGAAGGAAAAAAGTAGCTCTTTCTCCCCCTCTAGCTGCTCGAGGTCTGACTCTGAGCAAGGAAGAAGGAGACTATTGAAGAATACAGGAAGTTGCTGTCCCAGAACAAGAAGGGTGAGAGTTGTAAGGAGAGGTGAGAGTAAGCATACAGAGCAACAGGAGAGGGGATACAAAATAAGACATGATGGGAGTGGCGCAGTACAATGGCTGTGGGACAGCAGTGTGCTGGGAGACATTCTGGAGGCTGTGATGCTACCCTATTTGCAGGCACCTCTCTGGTCTGAGAGAAGAGGTTTCCCATCTCCAGGCTGATCTGGCTAGGATTCATGAAACTTCCTCCCCCACCCAGGGACCACCAGGGCCACCACTGTGACCTCAGAGGTTGCCAAGAAAGAGGAGCGGCTGGACCAAGGTGGGCTCAGGGAGGGAGATGGTGGTGGAACAGAAGTGCATTCCTCCAGCTGTGCCTCTCCACAATTCATATGCTGTTATGGTGGATAGTGGTTCTTCTATGGAGACACCTGCAGTGGAGACAAAGGAGGATGCTGGAAACCTCCACAAAGGAGACCCACAGGAGGGTGGCATGGGACCCCACAGGGGAAGGAAACAACTCCTGGTTGGGGACTCAATCATTGGGGGGGTAGAAGTGGTGGAGAAGGGGAGAAGGAGGTAAGATGCCTGCATGGTGCCATGGCTTGGAGGGGGCAGGAAGCAAATCCTCAGGATTGTGGGAGCAGTTGCACAAGGGAGGGAGCTGGATGTCATTGTCCACCTATGGACTAATGATCTGGCTAGAAATGGGATCAGAACAATGCAAGAGGAGTTTGTAGAGTTGGGGAGAGGCCTTATACAAGTAGTGCATATGGTAACCTTCTCGGAGGGTGATGCTAGGGTACTACACACCATGGAGTTCAATGACTGGTTGAAAAACTGGTGTGGAGCTCAGGGTTTTGGTTTCATTGGGGACTGGGGAGCCACCTGGAGGGATGCAGGCCTAAACTGGTGAGATGGTCTGCATCTGTCCAGGGGTGTACCAGGATCCTAGGTGATAGGTTTAAATGCTTCATTGGCAAGCATTTAAACTAGCCAAGGGGGGGGGGAGGCACTGAAAAGGATCAGGGAAATCCCAGCCTCCTCCCTCAAAATACTGTAATTAGTTAGGTAAACACCAAGGCAGATAAGTCATTAGGGAGCAGGACAGAGGTAAATGCAAAAAAATGCAAAGGCAGTAAGGACAGAGATGGGGCTAAAAGGGATAAGGCCATCAAAAATAGGAGGGTGACGAGTACCAATGCCCATAGTCTGTGTAACAAGCTCCCTGAACTAGTGGCATTGATGGAAGAGGGATGCCTGGATATTGTGGCAGTCACAGAAACAAGTACACAGAGATCCATGACTGGGATGTCAACATACCAGGATACACAATCTACAGGAGAGACAGGGAGGGTAAAAGAGGAGGGGGAGTAGCTCTATAAGTAAGGGAAGGGATCAAAGCAACAGAACTAAAGAGTAAACAGGGAGCAGATGAGGCACTCTGGGTCACCCTGGAGACAGGAAATGGCACCACAGTCCACATGGGGGTTGCATACAGACCCCATCTCAGGGAGAGGAAATGGACAAGAAAATTATAGAAGACATCCTTAGGATAGTAGAAAAAGGGGAGATATTGTTGATGGGGGACCTGCATATGCCAGATGTTAACTGGATCACCTTTGCTGCAGGCACATCCAAGAGAAGGATCATTATTGATGCCCTACAAGGGGCATGCCTCGGACAGCTAGTATTGGAACCCACTTGGGAGGGAGCAATCTTAGACCTGATACCCTCAAATGGGGACTGAGAAAGAATCTCAGATTTAAAAGTGGGTAGCCATCTGTGAACAAGCCACCACCAAACAGTGTGGTTCACAATAAACACAGCCATAGAGTCAAGCCATGCAAAACCAAGAAACATAGAAACATAGACTTTGATGGCAGATAAGGACCGCTTGGCTCTTCTAGTCTGCCCATTTCCCTACCTACAGGATAGGCCACAGATCCTAGTTAACCAACAGCCTATTTCTTCCTACCCCCCACAAGAATTGCCTTATGTCTGTCCCATGCATTCTTGAATTATCCCACAGCTTTAGAGCCCACAACCTCCTCAGGAAGGCTGTTCCATGCATCCACTACCCTCTCTGTGAAATAATATTTCCTCACATTGCCCCTGAAACACCGCACTGGACTTTAAGAGGGCCGACTGTGGGAACATGAGAGAGTGCCTCAGAAAAGCACTAGCAAACAGGCAAGAAGGAGGGGTGGAGGAACAATGGGGAGCAATCAAATCAGCCATCTCAGAGGCAACAAGCGTTTGTGTGAAGTAAATGAACAAAACACAACAAAGAAAAAAATGCTATGGTTCTCAAAAAAGGTGGCAGGGAAGGTTAAGGAGAAAAGGATAGCATTCAGGAAATATAAGGAAACACAGACGGAGCAGGACAGAGAACTTTATCAGTTAAAGCAGAAAGAAGCAGGGAAGACAGTCAGAATAGTAAAGGCCCAAACTGAGGAAAGGATAGCCAACTCTGTTAAGAAGGGGGGATAAGACCTTTTTTAGGTAGATTAGGGAGTGGAGAAAGACCAAGGGATGGATACTGAGGCTTAATAAAGGGAGGGAATGTGGGCAAAGGTGACAGTGAAAAAGGAGGGATACTAAACAAATTTTTCTGCCAGTATTCACAACAGAAGAGGAGGGGGAGGTACTTAAACCAAACAAGAGAAACACTCTGGAGATGGGGGTTGATACCAGTCCATTTACAGAAGAAAGGGTTCTGAAAGAACTAGTAAAATTGAAGGTAGACAAAGCAATGGGGCCTGATGGGATTCACCCACAAATTAAATAAGAACTAAGGGTACTAGTGACACCACTGACTACTCTCTTTAACAAATCATGTGAGGATGGGGCAGTACCTGAGGGATGGAGAAGGGCGGATGTGATTCCTCTTCACAAAAGTGGGAGCAGGGCAGAGGCAGGAAACTACAGACCAGTTAGTTTGACCTCAGTGGTAGGGAAAATGATGGAATCAGTTCTGAAGAAAAGAATTGTTGAGTACCTAGAGGCCAGTGGAGAACAGGACCCAAGGCAGCATGGATTCACAGTGGGAAGGCCATATCAGATGAACCTAATAGATTTCTTTGACTGGGTGACCAGAGTAGTAGACCAGGGAGGGGCTGTGGACATGGCCTACCTAGATTTTAGCAAGGCATTTGATACAGTCCCACACAAAAGATTAATAAACAAGTTAGCCAGCCTTGGAGTGGGTCCCAAGGTGGTAGACTGGATAAAAAATTGGCCGAACAACAGGGTGCAAAGGGTAGCAGTAAATGGAGTCCACAGTGAAGAAAGGAGGGTTACTAGCAAGGTACCACATGGTTCAGTACTGGGATTGGTCCTTTTTAATGTCTTTATAAGTGACATTGCAGTGCAACTGGAAGGAAAAGTATGTCTCTTTCCAGACAACACAAAGATCTGCAACAGGGTTGATACACAAGATGGAGTAGAAAGGATGAGAAGGGACTTGGCAAGGTTGGAGGAATGGTCAAATGTATGGCAGCTTAGATCCAATGCAAAGAAGTGCAAGGTAATGCACCTGGGAAACAAAAACCCAGGGGAAGAGTACACAATGGTGGGTGAGATACTGACAACAATAAAAATGGAAAGGGACCTGGGGGTAATTATATCAGATGAGCTAAAGGTGGTCAAGCAATGTGAGAATCAGCAAGGAAGGCTGGGGGAATACTGGGATGCATAGGGAGAGGCATCAACAGTAGAAAACAGGACATTTGTCATCCCTCTGTACAGACAGTTGGTGAGACTCCATCTGGAGTACTGTGTGCAGTTCTGGAGACCCCATCTCCGCAAAGACATAGACAGAGTGGAGGCTGTCCAGAGGAGGGCAACCACAATGTTGCAGGGTCTACAGCAGAAGACATATGAAGAGAAACTAATTGAGCTTTATATGTATACCCTTGCGGAAAGAAGGGAGAGAGGGGACATGTTAGAAACTTTCAAGTACCTCAAGGGAATCAACTAAGTCCAAGAGGGTAGTATCTTTCAGAAAAAGAGATTTGCAAGAACAAGGGGGCACAATTTGAAGATTGGGGGGGACAGCTCAGAGGTAATGTGAGGAAGTATTTTTTCACAGAGAGGGTTGTAGATGCATAGAACAGCCTTCCTGAGGAGGTCATGGAGACAAGAACAGTGGGGAATTCAAGAATGCATGGGACAGACATAAGACAGTCCTAGTGGGGGTTAGGAGGAAGTAGGCTGTTGGTTAACTAGGATCTGCAGCTTATCTGTTAGGTAGGAAAATGAGCAGACTAGGTGGGCCAAGCGGTCCTCATCTGCTGTCAAATTCTATGTTTCTATGTTTCTATTCTGCCCAATTTATCTCTGGAATTGATATATTGAGATCCCTCTCCCACGCTTCTCTTATTGAAACCATCTGATTAGTAATTTTTTGCAAAAAGTTCTGATACAGTTTTGAAATAATATGTTTATTTGAGTCCAGCTCCTTAAATGTGGTTTCCAAAGGTTTATTCAAAAGGGAAAAAGAGTTAAAGTCATTTTTATACAAAAAATTCTACACCTGATTAAATTGCCAAAGCTGATTATCCGGTATGTCATATTTTTCCTGGAACTAAGGAAAAAAACATAACATTTTTCCCCATAAAAAAGTCCCCATTAGACCATATATTCTTATGGAAGTACCACCATTTGAAAGTACTGTCCATCTTGTAAGATTTAAAGTAGTTATTATTATACATATGTGTTAATTTATAGATATCTCTTCCCCCTCCTAAAATTTTTGTTGCTACCCTCCATGCAACAATAGTTGTTTTGGTAGTAATTAAAGCTTCCAGTTTATTAATCACAAAAGTGTTCACTAAGGATGTTGCCTTTACTTTCTCTATTTCTATTTCAGTACCTGCATGAGAGTAATTCAAAGGATCATGAAACCAATAGTATGCAACTTTCAGCTGGGCAGCTAAATAATATAGATAGAAATTTGTGCAGGCCAATCCCCCATCTACTTTATTTTGGCACAATTTATGTAATGCTACCTTGGGGAGTTTACCTTGGCAAACAAAATTTCTCACCATTTTATTCAGATCTGTGAAAAGTTTCTTAGGGACACTTGTAGGGCTAGACTGAGACAGAGAAAGTAATCTTGGCAAGATGTTCATCTTTAAAATGTTGATTCTGCCTATCAGCACAAGGGGGAGAAATTGCCATTTTACTAGGTCAGATTTGATCTTACTTGTAATAAGGTCATAATTTAATTGTATTACCCTTTTAGGTCTTCTGACAAAATAACTCCTAAATATTTTATTTTATCTTTTAACATTTTTCTTAAAATCAGATTTAAATTCCTACCAGAAGGTCCCAAATAAAGCATTTCGATTTTCCCCAATGTACTTTATGGCCTGAGAGGGAGCCATAGTCTTATAAAAGGTCACATACCCTGGGGTAGGTATTTTCTGAGTTTTGTAATGCTAGTAATATGTCATCTGCATATAGCATCATCAGGACTGGGTCAGGGTAAATTTGTACTCCTAATTAATGGGCATGGGATCTCAACCGAATAGCTAATGGTTCGAGGAATAAGGCAAATAAAAGAGGAGAAAGAGGACATCCCTGCCTAGTCCCTCTAGCCATCTGGAAATAAGGTGAAAGGAGACCATTCTCTTTACCCTAGCTCTTGGTGGATTATAAATCAATTTTATCTAGGCCTCGGTGCCCAGTGGAGACTGTGTACACTGCAATCAAGGACCTCAAGAAGGGGGCCAGTGTCAGGCATCCATCCTGCAGATGTGGGTTGGAGCACGCATGTCACATGCTAGGTGGCATTGCACATCCTGAGTCTTGGGGGGACGGGAGTAAACAAGAAATACCCCAGCTGCTGGGTGAAGTGATGGCAGATCTCCAGTGGCCGAGCCCACATGCCCAGTGCTGGCCTAGACCCCCACCCCGATTTGACTCTCCGTGGTCCCAGCTTCCTCCTGTAAGGGTCTGGCAGGAAATGGGTATCCAGCACCCAATTCCTTGGTCAGGGAATAGGTTCAGGCAGGCAGTGGAGGCAAGGTCAAGTGAGTCCACCCAAGAGATGCTCCGACCAGCTGGAGAATAAAGAAATTAGCAAAAAAGAGTATAATAGCAAAAAAGGAAACCATTACAGGTGTGTTATTTCATGAAATATAATACAAATGAAAATTATACATGTGAGTGTCAGTCATTACATCTGACGAAATCATTAAACCGCTGCTAATGACCTGAAACAAAATGATTATTTCTCAAAGAACATGTGTTGATCAACCCAATACTGTAGGTTTAATACAGCTGCTGCCTAGTAAGCTGTCAGTCACTATAGTGTCATGTAGATGAAGGATATTTGCAGAGCATTACCAAACGTTCACTGCAGTACATGTATATTTTGCTAGTTTCTGTAAAGGACATGGAAGATATGATCCTTATTAGAGTCCAATTTATACAATATTGCTACAGTTATCTGTCTTATTTACAGTGCAATGGGGCAGTCTTCTAACTGACCACTGAACATTCTCTGAACAGAACAATTTAAGACATACTGCAGTGATTCACTCTGTCAGAATATTTCATGATCTGTTTTTAAACAGTTGCTGTAACATAGCTACTAGTACTGCTGCATGGTCAACAGAAAAATGTACTCACTGCAGCTGTGAATTCCACTAGGGGCACTCACATTCATTTCCTACAGGTACACGGCGTTGTTTTGACTTACTTTTTTACCAACACTGTGGTAACTTAACTGATTGTTCTATTTCCCTCATGGGATAGACTCGATCTACCCTCCCTCCCTTCCCCAAACTGCACCCACCCCCGAGGCAACGCCATTTATAGTCATCCGGTTCCACCCACTTCCTGCCACTGAACAGCATGGGACAATAACAAAAAAATGGTGTTGTTTTTTGACTGTTTCCCTCAAAAGCAGGACCTCCTTCATAGGTCTTTCTGTAAACCCATCCATCTCATACAAACAAGCACAATTATCTGCAGTATCTGTTACAGAACCTTCTCTTTCTTTTCATCCACACAAATAGGGGGAGTTGTGGGCTATATTATATTATAAGATCTTCCCATTCTGCTCGTCCATGCCTCCAGCCTAGCAACAGGAAGTGAGGCTACACAGAAATCCCTGCTACATAAAAAGAAATGGACATAGCCATCTGCGAGAATTGTGGGGCACTATACTTTAAGTCATATCTACAGCAGCCAGGTCCCTGTCATGCTTGCTGGGTCATAGCAGATTTCAGAGCACGGCTTCAGAATACCTGGGCAGCGATCTACAATCTACAGAGCAAGACGCTCCATAGTAGACCATCACAGCCTCCATAACATCAGGACCAAAGCACCAGTCAGGGCCCAGTACCGGACACAGGTCAAGGTACTGGCAGATGGTTAGGAGAAAGGAAAAGCAGGGAGTCCAGGAAGGAAGGGTACACCCCAGTTCCTAACCCAGCCATTCCAATCAAAAACAGGCACATATCAGTCCAACAAGCCTCAGCCATAGCAAAACTCAATGTAGGGGAGGATTCCATGCTCCACAGAGTGGAAGCCCATCTAGACCACAATGAAAATAAAATAAAATGAGGTAATAAAGTGTCACCAAGGAAACTCTATACAAAATCCATAACCTGAAAATGAAGGGTAACACACGTTAACCATAACACATAGGGGCTCAAACAAAAATAAACTTCTCATATAAGGGGACTCTATAATCCACAGAGTGGAACCCCACCTAAACAAAAATGACACAAAAGAAATTGTGGTTAGTTGTCTCCCAAGGGCCTCTGCAGGAAGAGACACAAACTGTGTAAGGAAAATAGTCTAAAAAACAGGAGATGAAATGCACATCGCAATACATCTTGGGACAAATGACTTCATAACTCACACAGTGGAGGAGGACAGAACACATTTGGAGGCTCTTGCCACCAATCTGACTTCACTTTTGTCCAAATTAGCATTCTCAGAAGTTATACCAGTATGGGACAAAGGGAGAGGCACCAAGCACATCAGGGAGGATGACATTTGTGAGTTGAATGAATGGCTGCGAAACTGGTGCCTTGAACAATGGTTCCACTTCATAGGAAACTGGTAGAACTTCTGGGAGTGGGTATTTTTTAAGTTTGATGGCCTGCACCTAAATAGTTAAGGTGTGCCAGCACTAGGACACAAATTTGATGTCTACGTGAGAGTTTTAAACTAAATAAGGGGGCGTTGGGGACAACGCACACCCAAACTGTCAGTGTTCTAGTCACCACTCCCCAAAAGTCAGCGGACACACATACACCATCAGAAATGAAAAGGGAACAAGCACACACTGGAACTGCTGGTGCGCCAGTCATCACCCCCCAGAAATCCAATGGATTACAAAATCTCTCAGGTAGAAACATCAAATCAGGTCAGTCCAGAATAGGGGTACACCCACACACAAAAGAGAGAGCACATTCCTGGAAGGCGATGGTTACAAACACTAAGAGCCTAGCAAATAAACTTCCAGATCTCATGGCCACCATGGAGTGGATAGGTTGAACTGGGTGGCTATAACAGACACCTGGTTCACAGAAAACAGTGATTGGCATACACCTTTACCAGTGTACAACCTGTTCAGAAAGGACAGACAAGCAAAAAAGGGGGAATAAGTAGCTATTTACATATGAACATATGAAGAAGCCAGCAGAAGAAGAAGGCCATTTGGTCTATCAAGTCTGCTCATATTGAAGGGTCCACAACTTGAGCTAATGTCCCTGCCCATCCTCCCCACTCCTCTCAACCTCCCTACCCATGATCCTTACCTTCCCCATGCCTATCCCAGCCTCTCTTAAAGCTGCCACTGTCTTCAATGAGATGACCTCTTGCAGCAGCACATTCCAAGTGTCCACCACCTTGTCTGTGAAGAAGTGCTTCCTGACCTCCCTCCTAAACCTCCCACCCTCCAGCTTAAGACTGTGCCCCTCTCGTGTTATGGTTGCCACTCAGCTTAAAGAGACTCTCCTTATCAACCTTATTTATCCCTTCCAAGTACTTGAAGGTCTCAACCACATCCACTCTCTCACTCTCCTGTCTTCCAGGGAGTACATCATCAGTGCCCTCTATCTCTCCTCATGTGTCTTACCCTGCTAACCAGCTATCATCTTTGTAACCCTCCTCTGGACCTTCTCTAGTAGGTTAATGTCCTTTTTGAGGTGTGGGCACCAGTGCTGAACTCCATACTCTAGATGCGGCCTTACCAGTGACCTGTTCAAGGGCAGTATAACCTCCTCTTTCCTACTACTACTCCCCCTACATATGCATCCCAGCATCTTGTTTGCCTTTACTGCTGCTTTCTTTCACTGCATGGAGTGCTTCAGGTCACTAGTGATCATCAATCCCAGGTCCTTCTCCTCCTCTGATATAGATTCTCGGACTCCACTCAGGTAGTACTCTGTCCTGGTATTCTTGGCTCTAATATGCATAACTTTGCATTTCTTGGCATTGAAGTCAAGCTGTCAGATCCTGAACCACCTCCCCAGCTTTTCCTGTAAGTCCTGTATCCATTCAGCTGTGTCCTCTCTCCCACAGAGCTTGATGTCATCTGTAAACTGGCACATTTTGCCATTAATGCCATCTCCAATGTCATTAATGAAGACATTGAACAACACTGGCCCCAGCACTGAGCCCTGCAGGACCCCACTGGTTACCTTTCTGGTGCCAGATAACTCTCCCCTCACAACCACCCACTGGGTTCTGTCCCTCAGCCAGTTTTCCACCCATCTGGCCATCTTTTCTGAAACCCCAAGATCCATCAACTTCCTGATCAACCTTTTGTGGGGTACAGAGTCAAAGGCCTTGCTGAAATCAAGATAGAGGATGTCTAATTCTTGGCCCCTGTCTACGGTCTTAATGACACAGTCAAAGAAGTTAATCAGATTCGTTTGACACAATCTCCCTCCATGAAACCATGCTGCCTCTCATTATGGAGACCATGCTCTTCTAGATATTCCACCAACCTTCCTTTAGTATGTTCTCTATGAGCTTGCCCACAATGGAGGTCAGACTGGCTGGTCTGTAATTCCCTGGGTCATCCATGGGACCTCTTTTGTGGAGCAGCACTAGATGTGCTGTTCTCCAGTCCAGCGGTTCCATGCCTGTCTCTAGGGAACTACTAAATAGGTCTGCCAGTGGACCTGTCAGCTCCTCAGCCAGTTTCTTTAGTACCCTTGGATGTACTCCATCTGGGCCTGGAGATTTGTCCACCTTCAATGCCAGCAGCCCTTCCCTCACTCTGTCCTCCTCTATCACTACATCTGTGTTCCCCTTTCACCTGCTCATCTTCTCCCTCCTGAAGGCACTGGTCCATTCCTCTCCCTGGTGAAGATTAATGGGCAGACTGGATGGGCCTTGCAGTCCTTATCTGCCGTCAACTTCTATGTTCTATGTTTCTATGTTTCTATGTAAGATGGAACAGAAGTATTTAATTTAGTATCTCTGTATTTCCCCATTATACTCCACCCACTCCACCTCTTTCTTAAGCCTAACAATCCCTTTCTTCTTTTCCCTTTTCTCACTTATATATCAAAAGAAAGCCTTCTCCCCTTCTTAACTCATTGCCTCCAGAGGAGCTCTCTGAAGTTGCACCACTTGTCTCCTGTATACTGTTAATAGTAAATCCTGGGCCTTTCTAAGCAAAAACAAGCTATAGTCAGCATGCCACAAACAAATCCTAATTGCTCAAGAACCGTAAGTGCTAGACACAAAGTATGAGTGGCAAAGTTATTCAGCACAAAATTTCCTTCCCAGTGGTGGTATGCAAAGAATAATATGTAATTTTGTTTTTTTTTCTATGCTGTTTGAAATAGCAAAAACATTTTTTTTCACTAAACAGGCAACATAAGCCATGCACACCATACCATAAACAAATACGAATAACTCCTAAAGTATACATGATATACACAGAATGTCGGTGGTAAAAATGTTCAGCACAAAATTACTTTTCCAACGGTACTATGCAGTCAAATATATATTATATTCTGTTACATTGTATATTAAAATATATAAGTGACTTCTCCAGATGTTGCCAGGGCACACTAGAAGTCAGTAGCTAACTTCTGTAGGAATCTTCAGGACACACCAGTGTATTTTACTGATGCATACAGGTGTTGGCTAGGAGACAATGAGTTAATTCCTTCAATTATCTGCAGACATACATTCATTACATACAAGAAGAAATAAAAGCAACAGAATTGCAGGCATCCTCAGGGTGGACTGAGTCACTAAGGCTAACAGCGGATGCGGGAAAAGGGATATCCTTCAAAATTGGTGTTGTGTACAGGCCCCCTAATCAAGGGGGAAAGGAGGACAAACACTTACTAAAGGAAATGCACAAAATGACAGACAGAGGCAATGTAATTCTGGTGGGAGACTTTAATCTCCTGGCTAGAAACTGGGGCACACAAACAGCAGCAGCAACAAAAGGTAGGGACTTCCTATGGGTCCTACAAGGTGCCTGATTGGGGCAGCTTGCCAAAATCCCAACAAAGGGAGATGCTGCTCTTTATTTAAGTCTCACAAACAATGAGGGGGTTAGAGAAATCAATGTAGGTTTCAACTTAGGAAACAGTGATCACCATATAGTCAGTTTCCAAGTAAACACAGTGGAAGATTCCTGTCACTCAAAGGTTATGGTTCTAGACTTCAAGAAGGCAGATTTCCAAAAAATGAGAACCATCCTGAAGGAAAGCTTAACTGAAGAAATAGAAGGAGATGTAGAAGCCATGTGGGAGCAAATATAGAAAGCAATCAGAACACCCAAGGACCAATGCTCCAGGAGGGTCAGCAAGGCAAAAAGAAAACAAAATCCTCTTTGGTTCTCCAGTGAGGTGGCTACCATAGTCAAAGAAAAAAGAAGGTGTACATGACATACCAGGAAACTAAAAATGACACAGGCTGGGATTCCTATCAGGACAAAATGAGAGAAGCAAATAAAACAATAAGAAAAGCCAAAGTGCAGACAGAGGAAATGATAGCAGTGGGGGCCAAGAGAGAGGTGATAAATCATTCTTTAGTTACATCAGGGAGAGAAGCAAAATAAAGGGAGTTATACCAACGATTACTACAGGGAATGGAAAATTGGCAGAAGAAAACAATAAGAAGGCAGAAATCCTTAATAGGCACTTCTGCTCAGTGTTTACCAAGGAGGATCCAGGAAAAAAAAGACTCATAAAAGACACCCCAAGAACACTAGCCCATTCACAGATAAAAAAGTATTGGAAGCACTAAATATAATGAAGGTAGACAAGGCCATGGGAATCCTGAAATAACTAAGGAATGAACTGGCAGCCCCTTTGGCAAAACTATTCACCAGATCCCTAGAGAGTGGAGTGGTACTCGAGGACTAGAAAATAGCAACAGTAGTGCCACTCCATAAATCAGGTAGCAAGGAAGAGGCTTGTAACTATCAACCAGTTAATCTCTCATCCATAGTGGAAAATGATAGAGTCACTGCTTAAAGAGAGAATAATAGCATTCCTCAAGGTAAACAGTCAACTGGACACAAAATAGCACAGGTTCACATCAGGAAGATCATGCCAAACAAATCTGGTCACATTTTTTGACTGAGTTACCTGGGCTGTGGACAACAAGGGAGCAGTGGATCTGGTCTATCGGGACATTAGCAAAGCCTTTGACTCAGTTCCACAGAGAAGACTGGTGAAGAAGTTAGATTACACAGGGTTGGACAGGAAGTGGAAACATGGTTAAAAACCCTCCATTATCAGGTGTCAGCAGTCGTTAAGTCAGTCTTTTATCATCTTAGGAACATCACCAGGGTCAAACACCTTATTCCATCTAGCGATTTGCCTGTGTTGGTCCACGACTTTGTGACCTCTCACCTTGACTACTGCAGTTCCCTTTACTTAGGGCTTCCTGAGGTTGATATCTGCCACTTGCAGCTAGTACAGAACATTGCTGCTCGACTACTGACAGGGGTGTCTAGAAGATCGCATATCATCTCTGTGTTGCGCGATCTGCACTGGCTGCCAATTCAGTGGTGGATCACCTTTAAGGTCAGGTTTATTGACCTACAAAGCCCTACACAGACTTGGTCCTGACTACTTGAAAGAGCTTCTGATTCCCTACAACCCTGTGCAACAGCTCCGTTCGGCTGATGAGGGGTTGCTGGAGATTCCAAGGGTTATCTTGAAAACTTCTAGGGTCCATGCTTTTATGTTTGCAGCCCCAACCCTCTGGAATTTTCTGCCCCATCAGCTCAGGGAATGTACGACCATGGGGAGCTTCAAGCAGGCACTTAAGACTTTGTTTGTGGAGTCAAGGTTTTCTTGAATCTTTATGATTATTAAACGGTTAAAGTTTAACTGTTATATTTTAGAGAATTTGTTCTTAAATACTGTAAAGTGCCTTGGCATTTGAAAGGCACTCAATAAATAAAGTTTTATTATTATTATTATTAAAAAATTGGCTGAAAGATAGCACACACAGAGTCCAGGTAAATGGTGCAGTATCGTAAGAGGGTAAAGTAACCAGTGGGGTACCCCAGGGCTCAATACTAGGGCCTCTACTCTTCAATGTTTTCATAGCTGACATCGCTGACAAGCTTGAAGGGAAGGTGTGCCTATTCACAGATGATACCAAGCTCTGTAACAGGGTGGACTCTTTAGATAGGGAGAGCAAGATGGAATCATATGTAAAGAAGCTTGAGTGGTCTAAAGCATAGCAGCTAAGAATTAACGGCAAAAAGTGCAAAGCCATGCACATGGGAAAAGGAACCCAAGGACAGTATATTATTTAAGAGGGGTAATACTTGCTGATTCAAACCAAGAGAGTGATTTGAGAAGAATCATGATTTCAGATAACTTAAAAAAGGAAAAATAATGCAAAAAGGTAGCATTAAAAGCCAGTGGCATGCTGGGATGTATAGGAAGTAGAATCATATGCAGGAAGTGAGAGGTGGCCATGCTACTGTATAGAGCTCTGTTCCAGCCACATCTGGAGTACTGTGTCCAGTTTTGGAGTGCTCACCTCAAAAAGGACATTGATCGGTTAAAAACAATACAGAGGAAGGCTACAACAATGGTGTAGGTTGCAAAAATTGTCTTATGAAGAAAGATTAAGAGAGCTGAACATGTACTCCCTGGAGCAGAGAATAAAGAGGGGAGACATGATTGAAACCTTCAATTACATGAAAGGCATAAATAAAGTACAGGCACAGGACATCTTTCACTTAAAGGAGGTCTACAGAACAAGGGGACATGATCTGAGGCTAAGGGGAGGGAGGGAGGTTCAATACCCATATCAGGAAGTTCTTCACAGAGAGAGTGGTGGATACATAGAATACGTATAGCACAGTGGTTTAAGGCTCTGAGCTGCAAATCTGGTGACATCCAGCAGACCAGACCTGGGTTTGAATCCCACAGCTTCCACTTGCATACTGTGTGACCCTGAGCAAGTCACTTAACTTCCCAGTGCTCCCAGGTCACACCTGTAAAAAAGCTTTCAGCTTAGTGTGTTACTCCTGGTTAAACAACTAAATAAAATAAAAAACATAGAATAGCCTGCCCCCAGGGATGGTTGGGGCAAAGACAGTGGTGGAATTCAAGACAGCATGGGACAGACACAAGGGTGCCCTCACATGAAAGGGCAATCAGGGGTAGAAAAGAAATCAAGGGCAGACTAGATGGACCAAACAGTCTCCTTCTGCCATCACTTTCTATGTTTCTATGTCAAGATGAACATGAGTCTAAGATAAACCAAAGTAAGAGTGTTGGTAATGAAAATTGCTTAAGCCAAGACAGAGAGGATATCTAAATAAAACCAGGGTAAGAAAAAAGTGTGGTGGGGAGGAAGCAACCTCACTGTACTGAATGGAGATGTGCTTCAACTCCACTCGATGGAAGGAGACAGGTGTCATGCAGTTTTAATCATGTGCCACCACAGGCCACTTTCTATTGCAATTGCGGTACATCATGCCTAGGTCTCACTATGAAGACGTAAAATCAGATTTTATGATTGCTCATATTCTGAAGAGATTGCTGATGCATTGTAGCTGATAGATTGATTGAGCACTTTTTTAATTTTAAAACTGAAAAACAGACTACCAACCATACTGGCATTACCACACAAAAACATGTTTGTTTACAGTCTTTGTTCAACTTACACTGCATCTTCAATGGACTTTGGAACAGGGTAGATTATTGCATCATGAGTTGAACTTAATGGGCATAAGAGGAAATGGTTTCAATCATACCTTAGTGGTAGGCAACAAATGGTAATAATAGGGAATTGTTTCTCCACACTGATACTAATAATTACTGGAGTCACTTAGTGCTCAATATTGGGTACTTTATTATTTAATTTGTATGTGAGTGATTTAAGTTTTTCAGACTCCCAATATCATTTCACTGATATGCAGATGATACTGTTATTTAAACATCAGATACATCACTAGAATATATTCAAAATAAGTTACAAATTGCATTTGATGAATTGCAAATGTTTCTTAAAAATCATAAATTGATTTTAAATTGAAAAAACTCAACTTGTGCTATACAATCAAAATATCAAAAAAGAAGAGGAAGCAACATTGTACATTAAAACACTTGAGGGCGTTGCAATACTGTGGTGCAGTCATATAGATATTTGAGAATGTGTTTAGACAGTAACCTGAAATGGGATCTTCATATAGACCAAATACTTAAAAACATTGGTAAACGTCCGGGTGCTCACTTTAGGATCAGATGGTATATGACTTAAGAAATTAGGAAGATGGTGGTTAATACCATGACTATACAGATATTTGATTATGGGGACATTTTATTTGCCGGTACAACCAAGAAGGAATTATCAGGACTGGACACTTGATATAACAGACTTGCTTGATACATAACTGGAGCCCCTCAATTAGAACATAGTTGTCATATGTATGCCTCGTTGGGGTGGCAAAGGTTGTTACAAAGAAGACATAGTCACATTTTAGCATTTATGAATAAGACTATTAGAGGTCAGTTTCAAAATTATATATCAGCTAATACCGCTTTTAGATAAACAAAATGCTCATTAATATATGCAAAGTGAGTAGATGTGGTTGTACCTAAGTGTAACCTTGAGATAGGCAGAAGTTCTGTTTTTTTAAAATGGAGCAATTTACCTTTTAATCTGAGAATTATCAGGAAAAAGAATGACTGGAAGGAGATAAAAATGTGGTGGTATAAAATGTGTAAACAAC
The DNA here is from genome assembly GCA_016271365.2 of Neoceratodus forsteri. Lineage (NCBI taxonomy): Eukaryota > Metazoa > Chordata > Ceratodontiformes > Ceratodontidae > Neoceratodus > Neoceratodus forsteri. Next base: position 249,107,040 of record CM028130.1, on the reverse strand, counting down.
CACACGGATGTTACTAAATAAATTAACTGTTGATATTTTTGTCTATGTTCTGTGTAGTCACAATGTGTCTGTATAGTAATATATAATTATTTGTTATGTGTATCTTATAATGCTGTTTTACTGAAAACTGTGCAATGGGACCTCGTTGTAAATGAGCCTCAGCTCATTCGATTTAATCCACTGTTCATGATGATTTGAATAAAAACATTTTAATACTTACTACTACATCAGTTGCTACACTGTTCATGTGCATTTCTGGCCATCTGTGCACCGGTTCGAGTGTGCCTGTCAATAGGGCACTAAAATTACAAAAGTGACACCCCTTCCCTGAGGTCCGCCCCCCCCAGAGTTAGAATATTTAGTTGGGGGGAGTCAGGGGCACAGACCCCCAAAGGGGCGCATGGGGGGCACAGCACTCCTCATTAAAAGTGGAGGTGAATTTAAATTCCTGGCACCCTAATCACAGGTGCTTTCTGATGGTGGAACCATTTGGGTGTTTTGCTAACATGCAGTAAGTATGCAATAAGAGTAGATCAATGATCTAAAACAAAACAAGGTTGTGTATAACTGCACCATTACCATTTATTTCAGTTCTACTAAGAATGGAAGCAGCTAAAACAACCAGCAACATCAACACATTTTGAAGAAGGTAAGCAACTGATAAGCTGTGTATACCTTCACAGTGTTTTACTTGCAAATAGCTTACCAAATAACAATTTAAGGTTGGAATTGACTTTAGGGTCATCAAATCTATATCTCCCAACCTGCTTCATAATGAGGGACATACAAGTATGTTGTACAAATCTGTACTAATTTATTGAGGTTTACTCCCCAATAGAAGGGTGAGCCAATGAAAAACTGGTGTTTAATGGACCAGACAAAATCCAGCCCTTTTGTTTGCGGTAAGTGTGTGTGCATGTATGTGTGTGTGTGTGTGGGGGGGGGGGTCTAATTATTCCTTGCTTCCCTGCAGCTCTTTGGCACTTTGATGGCTTGATGTAATACTTGCCTACAGGGATCACAAACTGAACATATGCAACTTTGTGCAAGTCAAGCACCACCATCTCCTGCCACAAGAAAACTAGAGTAATAAATACTCCTTGCTGACCTTAAGGCTTTTAATACACCCCCATTTGTAGTTTGCTTTACCCCATGCCAATTACTGTATTGGGATCAGAAAGGGTTTTGTTAAATTATTGAAGCCAAACTAAATGGGCCTTCAATCAAAGCAAAACAAATTTGCCAATAACCAACTTCTCTCACCCTTATCCTATTATCCAAGGTTACTGAATGTCCGGTGGTAAGCAAAAGTTTGTTCTGGCTTACCCTGAAGACAATGACTGTCTCCATATTATTCTTACTGTACTGTATATTTTTTATTCATAAGATTTTCTGCAGGATTGTCAAAACAGAACAATTATAATTTATCTAGCAGTGTACCGAATGTGGCAGTACCTTCTCAATAATAGACTGTAGAGTTCTTTGTGGTGAAGTGAGGAATATCACCCCTAATGTGGGACCATTGAGAGGTCTGCAGCCTTATTCCTGTGATCACATCTTAGATAAGGTACTGTTGTTTTTTAAAAGTTTATTTTTATAGAGGCAGATTTGTTGAAGAAAAAAAAATCTCCATTTACAACAAATTCCTGTGGTTTCATGTCTAAAAGTTACAATAAAAGAACTTACACAATGTATATTACATACATGAAACATACAATCAAGACAAAACAAGATAACAAATTATCTAAAACAATGACAACAAGCTTTCAAATAATTATGCAATTTACATTTAAATATGTGCAAATCAGCAATCTCAGGCTGCAGACCTCTCAATGATCCCACATTAGGGGTGGCAGTGTCAGTGACTCAGTAGGTAGCACACTAGCCTCTGAGACCGGGAGATCAGAGGGCTGTGGGTTCAGTTCCCACATCTGGCACTTGGATTAATATCCCAGTACTGACACTGTAGTGCAGCATTAGAGGAGTGCTGCACTTCTGAGGTGCCGTCTTTCGGATGAGATGTTAAACCGAGGTCCCATCTGCCTGACTTGGTGGTAATTCAGGTGGATGTTAAAGATCCCATGGCACTTATCGAAAAGATTAAATTTCCCTGGTGTCCTGGCCAAATTTCCCTCATTCACTAAAAATACCACCAACAGCTTAATCTGGTTCAAGGTCAGTTGGCATTCATCTGTATCCCACTCCCCTGGGTCGTGCCTGAAAATAGGCAGGATTTGTCTAGTGCACTTACCCAGTCAACAAAAACTAAATAAATAAAAATAAAAATTCAAGCGGTATCTTATTCCAGATTTTTGCTAGACCATTCTGAAGTATCATGTCCCCGTCCTATTCGTGTTTCTAATCATGGGTCATTTTCTAAATGATTTCCTTAATCTAAATAAATAAGTTAAATCTGTTTTCAGACAGATTAGATAAGTTAATGGGTGCAATTTTTTATTGTTAGGGTGAATTAGTCCATGACAGACCAGTGCCCATAAATACTTCGTCCATGCAGTTGGATATAACCAATCAAGTTCTTGGAAAACTAAGCAGCGATGTACCCCATATCCTTTTCTTAGTATGTAGTTCCCCATCCTATAATACATCTGATCTATTTTAACCAAAAACTTCTGATATGAGTGCATATAAAGTGAAGATCCGTATTCGAGTACAGGCAACAATAACTGTTTTACCAGTCTAATTCTAACATCCCTGGACAAACATCCAGATATCCTTCTAAGAACTCCCAACCTTTGACTGACTTTTTTAGTTTGTGACAAAATGTGTTCAGAAAAGGAAAGCCGAGAGTCAACAACAACTCCTAAGTATTTGTAGGTAGATACTTTCTCAACCTTAGTCCCAACAAAAAATATACTCTATAAATCTGAGGACTTCTTTTTTACGAGTTCCTACAGAAACAATAATACTCCTTGTTTTTTTGATACTTATTATGAGGCTAGAATCGCTCACCCATGTCTCAATATTAGAAAAGTCTGTCTGGAGCCGCTGTCTCAGGTCTTCAGGATTATTTGCAGAGGCAACTAAAACAATGTCATCTGCATAAAGCCTGATCTCAGTGCTTGTTATATGAGTTACAAGGCTATTTACATAGATGTTGAATAATACAGGGCCCAAAATAGAGCCCTGTGGTACACCTCTATCTAAATCCAGGAGACCTGAGACAGCGGTCCCACACATGACTTGTTGCCTACATCCTGATACATAGGACCTAAACCATGACAGGGTTTCTTGCTGCACCCCAATATCCAACAACCTCTGCAATAGAATCTCATGTTGCACCAAATCAAAAGCTTTACTAAGGTCCATGAACGAACGTATGGAAAAATCAAGCCTGGTAATAGTTAGCTTGCATGTCCTAGCATGTATAATGTATGTTTTCCTTCACCCATGACTAAACAAATCTCTTTAATCTATATCAGTCATGTGCAGGGTTTGGCAGTAAATGCAGTCAAAATAATAACATTTAACCATAGTTAAGGAAAATTTGGAAAAGTACAGACCAGCAATGTGTCACAAGCGGAATCCAAGTACTCGATGATAAGTTTAAATGCTACATGGACAAGCATTTAAACTAGCCAAAAAGAGGGTGGCAAGCCAGCAAGAAGGGTACCAAATTACCCACCTTCCACAGCTAGCAGTGAAACTAATGAACAGGAGGAGGGAGTATCTCTACAAAGCAGTGTGCAAAAGATGGAGATAAGCACCCAAGTGGATAGACAGAAAGGGGGCAAAATTCAACAGAAGGTCAGACAGGAGGGAGAACCAGGGATAAAGGACAACCAAAGAGTGGTCGGGAGTAGTACAGCTAAACAGTCCAGGGAGTTCACATCATGGAAAGGAGCAGGGAAATCCTACTCCCCCCCAAATAAAATCAGGGTAGTAAGTGAAGTAAGTGAGATGTCGATTGGGAGAAGGGCAGGGGTAAATGGAGAAAATGACAAAGGCAATAAGGACATGGATTGGGCAAAAAGGGGTGAGGCCTACAAGAAATGGAGGGTAATGAGTACCAATGCCCATAGTCTGGGCAACAAGCTCCCTGAACTTGTGGCCTTGATGGAAGAGGGATGCCTGGATATCATAGCAGTCACAGAAACATGGTATACAGAGGACCATGAATGGGATGTTAGCATATCAGGGTACACAACCTACAGGAGAGAGGGGTAGGGTAGAAGAGGGGGAGGAGCAGCTCTCTATTTAAGGGAAGGGATAAAAGCAATGGAACAAAAGAGTAAACAGGGAGGAGAAGAGGCACTGTGGGTCACCTTAGAGACTGGAAATGGCACCACAATCTGCACAGGGGTTGTATACAGACCCCATGTCAGGGAGAGGGAATGGACAAGGATATGATAGAAGGCATCCTTAGGATGGCAGAGAAAAGGGAGATACTGTTGATGGGGGACCTGAATATGCCAGATGTTAACTGGTGCACTTTGCTGCAGCCACATCCAAGAGCAGGGACATTCTGGATGCCCTACAGGTGGCATGCCTCAGACAGCTAGTTTTGGAACCCACTCATGAGGGCACAATCTTAGACCTCATATTCTCAAATGGGGACAGTGAGAGGATCTCAGATCTAGAAGTGGGTAGCCATCTGGGAACAAGTGACTACCAAACAGTGTGGTTCATGATAAACTCAGCTACAGAGTCAAATCATACAAAAATGAGGGTACTGGACATCAGGAGGGCTGACTTTGGCAAGATGGGAGAGTGCCTTAGAAAAGCACTAGCAAACAGGCTAGAAGGAGAGGTGGAGCAACAATGGGGAAACATCAAAACTGCCATCACAGAGGCAACAAGCCTTTGTGTGAAGCAAAAAACAAATCAAAATAAAGATAAAGCCAGTATGGTTCTCAAAAGAGGTGGCAGTGAAGGTAAGGGAGAAAAATATAGCATTTAGGAAGTATCAGGAAACACAGAAGGCGCAGGACAGAGAACTGTACCAGTTAAGGCAGAAGGAAGCAGTGAGGGAAGTCAGAATAGCAAAGGCCCAAACTGAGGAAAAGATAGCCAACTAGATTAAGAAAGGGGATATAACCTTTTGTAGTTACATTAGGGAGTGTAGGAAGACAAAGGGAGGGATAGTGAGGCTGAATAGAAAGGACATTGTTTGGTCAGGGAGGGACAGTGAAAAAGCAGGGATACTGAATGAATACTCCTGCTCAGTATTCACAATAGAGGAGGAGGAGGGGGAGGTTCCCAATCCAGTTAACAGAAGCACTCTGGATAGGGGGTCGATCGCAGTCCTTTCACAGAAGAAAAGGTTCTGAAAGAACTCTTAAAACTGAAGGTGGACAAAGCAATGGGGCCTGATGGAATTCACCCCAGAATTCTGAAAGAATTAAGGGGAGAACTACTGACACCACTGACTACCCTTTTCAACAAATCATGGGAGGATGGTGTGGTGCCTGAGGCCTGGAGGAAGGCAGATGTGATTCTCCTTCACAAAACTGGAAGTAATACAGAGGTGGGAAACTAAAGACCTGTCAGTTTGACCTCTGTTGTAGGGAAAGTGATGCAATCACTTCTGAAGGAAATGATTGTTGAGTACCTAGAGGCCAGTGGGGCACAGGACCCAAGGCAGCTTGGGTTTACAGTGGAAAGGTCATGTCAGATGAATCTAATTGATTTCTTTGACTGGGTGACCAAAGTAGTAGACCAGAGAGAGGCTGTGGACGTGGTCTACCTAGACTGTAGCAAGGCATTTGACACAGTTCCACACAAAAGATTAATAATCAAATTAACAAGCGTAGAGATGGATCCCAGGGTGGTAGCCTGGATAAAACATTGGCTGGACAACAGTACACAGAAGGTAATTGTAAATGGAGTCCACTCTGAAGAAAGAGGGGTTACTAGTGGGGTAGCGCAGGGTTTAGTACTGGGTCCAGTATTTTTTAATGTCTTTATAAGTGACATTGCAGAGGGAATGGAAGGAAAAGTATGCCTCTTTGCAGATGATACAAAGATCTGCAACAGGATTGATACACAAGGAGGCATGGAAAGGATGAGAAGGGACTTGACAAGGTTGGAGGAATGGTCAGAAGTATGGCAGCTTGGATTTAATGCAAGGAAGTGCGAAATAATGCACCTGGGAAACAAAACCCAGGGAAAGATTAGACAATGGGGGGGATATTAACAAAAACCAAAATGGAAAGGGACCGGGGGGTAAACATATCAGATGACCTTAAGGTTAGCAAGTAATGTGAGAAGGCAGTAGGGAGGGCTGGGGATACTGGGATGTATAGGGAGAGGCATCACCAGCAGAAAACAGGAAGTTGTTATCCCTCTATACAGACAGTTGTTGAGACCCCATCTGGAGTACTGCATCCAGTTCTGCAGACCCCATCTCCGCAAGGACATAAACAGGATGGAAGCAGTCCAGAGGAGGACAACTAAAATGGTGCAGGGTCTGCAAGACAAGCCATATGAGGAGAGACTAAAGGAGCTTAATATGTATACCCTTGAGTAAAGGAGGGAGAGGGAGGACATGATAAAAACTTTTAAGTACCTCAGTGGAATCAACGAAATCCAAGAGGGAAGCATATTTCAGAAAAAGAGATGTGCAAGAACAAGGGGACACAATCTGAAGATAAAGGGGGATGGCTCAGGGACAAGGTGAGGAAGTATTTTTTCACATGCAGAGTGGTGGATGCATGGAACAGCCTTCCTGAGGAGGTTGAGGGGTCTAAAACTGAGGGAGAATTCAAGAATGCATGGGACAGACATAAGGCAATTCTTGTGGGGGGGTAGGAAGAAATAGGCTGTTGGTTAACTAGGATCTGCAGCTTATCTTGTAGGTAGGGAAATGGGCAGACTAGGTGGGCCAAGTGGTCCTTATCTGCTGTCAAAGTCTATGTTTCTATGTTTCTATGGAAAGCCATGTGTGCCAATGCCAGGAGCCTTAGCAACAAGATGGAGGACCTGGAGGCTGCCATGGTGCAATCAGACCTGGACATTGTGGCCATCACAGAGACCTGGAATAATGATAAATATACAACTGGGAGATGGCCATACCTGGCTACAACATATTCAGAAGAGACAGGGCAAGCAGGAAGGGAGGAGGAGTGGCACTTTATGGGAAAGATGGCATAAAGGCCATAGAGATCCAAGAGGAACAAAATGGAGGAGAGATACTGAGGGTTAAGCTGGAAAGGAAAATGGGGTCAACCATCTGCATATGGGTGATCTACAAACCACCAGCACAGGAGGGAGAAACAGATAGGGAGTTGATTCTTGCCATCCAAAGGATGGCAGGCAAGGGGGAGGTGGTGCAGGTTGGAGACTTCAATATTCCAGGCATGGACTGGAGTCTCCCAACAGCAGCATCAACCAGGAGCTGATTTATCCTGGACTCTCTTCAAGGTGCCTGCTTTTAACAACTGACCACAAAACCAACTTGGCAGAAGGCAATACTGGATTTAGTGCTCACAAACAGGGATAGTGTGATAGGAGTAACAGTGGGGATCACATGGGGAACAGTGACCACCGGTCATTGTGGTTTGAAATCACAGAAGGAACAGAACCAAATCACACAAAAACACGTATCCTGGATTTTGGGAGGGCAGACTTTGGGAAAATGGGGACATGCTTTTTTTAAAATTTAATAAACTTTATTAAACTTGATTCAAAAGCAATACAAAAAAAGTCATAAAAAAGACAGATGGTGTTTGAAGAACAGGTCAAGGACTCGTAAAGTGGGCATTGAACAAATATACACAGACATGTATCAATTACAAAAGAATAATCCAGAGCAAGTAAGCCTTCCAATCAAGCTATATAGGAGGAGGTTGTGGGGTCTAAAACTGTGGGAGAATTCAAGAATGCATGGGACAGACATAAGGCAATTCTTGTGGGGGGTAGGAAGAAATAGGCTGTTGGTTAACTAGGATCTGCAGCCTATCCTGTAGGTAGGGAAATGGGCAGACTAGATGGGCCTAGCAGTCCTTATCTGCCGTCAAAGTCTATGTTTCTATGTTTCTATATATAAAGAAGAGAAAAAAAAAAGAAAACAAGTATAAGAATCATCCCCTCCCCCTCCCTCCCCAACCCCAAAAGAAAAAAAAACAAAAAACTCCCCCTTTTCCAGAAGCTGAGCTAGTGCCAAGAGCAACAATAACAATAACAGATGGAACCTAAAAAAATAAAAGAGCACCTTACTCCTGAAAAAAAGGTGGTGTACCAAACTGATATGTATGTTCAGGCATGAATCATCCCGACCCTTTCCAGGGTGTTGAGATGTAAAAGCCATGAGTGACCGATCATCACCCATCACCAAGTGTCAACAAAGTAAAAAGAGGTTCCTACACCTGAGTGTATTTCTTCCTAGAGTCTGACATATTTGCAATAATACGCTCAGCCTGCAGGGTGAACAGAATCTCCTGATACCATTCCACATAAGTAGGGATGGTCTGATCACACCAATGTCAAAGAATAATCTTCTTGGAGAATGCCAATATGAGAGCAATATGTGGTTTTTGATTACCAATTAAGACTGCAGCAACTTTCCCCAATATACAAATCTCAGGTGTGAAAGCCTGGTCTAACTCCAGTAGAGGATCCAAGCACTGCCTAATGTCCTTCCAAAAGGGTGTAATGTTTTCACAAGTCCAGAAAATATGGAGCAGTGAACCCTGCTCCTTCTGGCACCTAGTACATAGATCAGACGCCAACCCACCCATTTTATAAAGTTTAATCGGAGTGTAAAATATGTTTAAAATTTGGAACAGCATGAAACGATATCTGTCCCATTTAATGTGTTTGTAAATTGCCTCCCAGATGGTAAGCCAGTCATGAGGGCCTCTCTGAGAAGGAAGAAGCTGATCCCAGAAGTAAAAACACTTAGGTTCTCTCTCAGCAAGAAGGTCCCGTAACCACGCATGATAAAAAGCTATAGCGAGAGAAGTAGGAGTGACTGTTACCAGGGGGAAGCAGTGTATCCCCATACTCTCTGGACCTGATGCCAGCTCCAAAATGATGAAACAACATGTGCCTAATTTGAAAATACTTGAAACACATAGAGGAAGGCCAGCCAAAGTTCTTTTGAGCCTCTGCAAAGGTAATGAGCTTACCAGCATGCGGCAAATGATCAATCAACAGAGACTTCAGTTAAGGCCAGGCAGTCTGGGTCAGCACCCTCCCAGCAACTTTCAAATTAGGATTTCCCAAAAAAGGTTGAGTAATGTCTAGGTAGGGATCCAAATTTATTTAATTTATTTTATTTTTTGGTAACCGGGTAAGGCCAACTAGGCACAGGTGCTTGTTTTCAGGGACGACCTGGGAGCACTGAGGAGGTTAAGTGACTTGTTCAGAGTCACACAGTATGCAATTGGAGGTTGTGGGAATCAAACTCCGGTCTGTCTGCTGGATGAGCCAAGCTCATGCACAGCTTATTACTCTAACATCTAAGCTATACTGCCAGACCCCAAATGTAGCATATAACATAGTTGCTTATGGGTGTAAAGAGAATAACCAATGGGGGAATCATTTATGGAACTGGGAATCTTTCTGAGGGGTACATACAGCAAAGCACTAGGGTTCAGGCCTAATTGGGAGCATGATGATAGTTCAATGTCCAGCCACTGGTGAACATAACCTAAATCCAGGCCCTCAGAGGTTGGATGGAACCAGGAAGAGTAGCGGGAACAATGTATTGCCAAATAATAAAGATAAACATTAGGGACCTTTAAACCACCAACCTCTATCAGTCTCCTCAGTTTAATCAGGACTCTCTGAGGAGGCTTCCCCCACAAAAGAAATTTAGAAAAAAGTCTGTTAACTTGAAGAAACCAAGCCTTGGGTAGAGCCTGGCCAAGCATAATGAGTGGATACAGAAGTTGCAGGAGAACATGCATTTTAAAAATATTCAAACAACCCCATAAGGATGGAGGTAGTAAAGACCAGCGATTTAGATTGGCTTGAATTTGAGTAAGAACAAGGTCCAAATTATATTGTTTCAGTTTCATTGGATCAGTGCTGAGGAACATTCCCAAATATTTCAGTTTATCCTAACCCAAAGAAGGCCCAGCTGTTCCACACTAGAACACATAGCAGTAACAATCAGGGCCAAGACCTCAGTTTTGGAATGATTACGTTTGTAATTGGAAATGACACCAAATTGGGTTATAATATATAAAACAGCTGGTAGGGAAATGAAGGGAGATGTAACATGCAGAAGAATGTCATCTGCATAGACAGACAATTTATAATAAGAGAGACCTAAGGGAATACCATGAAGTTGAGGGGAGAGATTGATTTTCCTAATCAGTGGCTTGAAGTATAGGTTAAATAAAAAAGGGTATTGGGGACATCCTTGATGAGTTCCTTGCCACAAGGGGAAAGAGTCGGACAAAATCCCATTTCAAAGAATACATGCTGAAGGACAAGTGTAGAGCACCCTGAGCCATCTAATAAATTCAGAGGGAAAGCCATATCTAGGAAGCAGGTGAAACAAGTAGTCTGAGGAGACTCTATCAAAGACTTTCTCCACATCCAGGGAGGTCAAGACCAATGGAGTAGAAAAATCCCTGGACATGGAGATAAGGTGCAGAAGTTTCTGAACATGATCAATGGACAGTCCACCTGACACAACTCCCACCTGCTCCCTACTAAGAAAACAATCCCAGACAGAATTTAACCTGATGGCCAAAATTTTAGCAAAGATTTTTAAATCAACCTTAATTAAGGATATAGGTCAGTAATTAGAAACCAGTGAGTGGTCCTGACCTGGTATAGGCAGGACCACTATAGTAGCAGTCATAAGAGAGTTATCTGAAAGGCCTTGTGAAAAAATATACAGGAACCTATCGAGAAGGTGCGGTGCTAATAGTTCTTTGAATTTTTGATAGAAATTCAAAGAAAACACATTCGTGCCTGGAGATTTATTGGGCGCAAATAGGGACATGCTTGAAAGAGGCACTAATGGGAATGGGGAGGGAATCAAGGGTGCAGGAACAGTGGGCAATATTTAAAACAGGGATTACAACAGCAACAAAATTATGCAATAAGCAGGTTAGCAAGGGGAAAAGGAAGAGGAAGCCATTATGATTTTCCAAGGAGGTAGCAGAGAAACTGAAAGCCAAAAAGATCACATTCAGGTAATAAAAAAAAGACACAGGCAGAATGGGATAGGGATAAGTACAAGGAGAAGTAAAGGGAGGCAGGGAGGTCAGTAAGGGAAGCCAAAGCTCAGACAGAAGAATGCATTGCAAAATCAGTGGGTAGAGGAGACAAATCCTTTTACAGGTACATAAGTGAAAAAAGAAGGGCAAAGGGAGGGATAGTGAGACTGAAGGGAGAGAATGGGCCTGGATGGAGGATGACAACAGTAAAGCTGACATACTGAACAGATATTTCTGCTCAGTCTTTACTGAGAAAGAGCAGGGCAATGGGCCGGAAGGGAGTACAAAGGGTGGGAACGGTGCAGAAATGGACATAAGTCCCTTTACACAGGAAAGGGTCCTAAAGGAACTGGAAGGAATAAGAGTTGATAAATAAATGGGGCCAGATGGGTTGCACCCCAGGGTCCTAAATGAATTAAGAGAGGTGGTGGCTGAACCTCTGGCAATCCTGTTTAGCCAATCACTGGAAACAGGGGAGGTACCCAAAGACTGTAGGACAGCAGATGTAGACCCCTTATACAAAAGTGGGAACAAAGAGGAAGCAGGGAACTACAGACCAGTCAGCCTGACCTCAGTAGTTGGGAAGATCATGGAAGCACTTCTGACAGATAGATTGGTGGAACATCTGGTTGCCAGTGGTTACAGGACCAAAGACACATAGTTTCACCATGGGGAGGGGGGCTGCCAGACCAACCTCACTGAATTTTTTGACTGGGTTACAAGGGAGGTGGATCAGGGGAGGACAGTGGATGTGGCCTATTTGGACTTCAGCAAGACCTTTGACACTGTGCCACACAGAAGCCTATTAAAGAAACTGTGGAATATGGGAGTGGGCAGGACAGTGGTGCAGTGGGTGGGTAATTGGCTGGGTGGCAGGAAACAGAGGGTGGTGGTAAATGGTTGTCACTCAACAGAGGGAAGAGTGACAAGTGGCGTGCCACAGGGATCCATGCTGGAACTGGTCCTAATCAATGTTTTCATCAGTGACATTGTGCAGGACCTAGAAGGTAGAATTTCCCTGTTCACTGAAGACTCGAAGCTCTGTAGCAGAGTGGAAACACTAGAGGGTGTAAACAGAATGAGGAGGGACCTGCAGAAGCTTGAAGAATGGTCAAGGGTTTGGCAGTTGAAATTCAACACAATTCGACACAAAGACGTGCAAGATAATGCATATGGAGCACAAAAACCTTGGAACAACATATCAATTGGGGGTGAGGATATAGTATTCACCAAGCAGGAGAGGGACCTTGGGGTTATCATCTCTGATGACCTCAAGGTAGGGAAACAGTGTGCAAGGCAGCAGGTAAGTAATAGGATGCTGGGATGCTTTGGCAGGGGTATCACCTGCTGGAAAAGGGAGGACATAATTCCACTATTCAAGACACTAGTGAGGCCCCACCTGGAGTACAGTGTACTGTTCTGGAGACCTTACCTATGAAAGGATATAGACATAGTAGAGAAGGTTCAGAGGAGGGCAACAAAGATTGTACAGTAATTGTATCACAAGTCCTATGAGGACAGGTTGAAGGACTTGAATATGTGCTCCCTGGAGGAGAGGAGGGAGAGAGACTATATGATAGAGATATTCAAGTACCTTACAAGGAGGAACTGGGTGCAGAAATACACTATTTTCCAGCAAATAGGTTGTTCCAGGACTAGAGGGCATGGGATGAAATTGGAAGGAGTGCGATTCAGAGGAATGTGAGAAAGAATTTCTTCACAGAAAGGGTGGTGGACAAGAGGAACACCCTGCCACAGGAAGTGGTGGAGGCTGAAACAATCACAGGATTTAAGATTGCATGGGATAGACATAAGGGAATTCTGGAGGTCAGGGGTAAGGGGCAACAGACTTCTAGAAAAATGTAAAAGGAACTTACAAGCTCAAATGGACAGACTGGGTGGGCCATAGGACCTTATCTGCCGACAGTGTCTATGTTTCTATGTATTACAGTTAAGGGGTGAGAGATTTGTCACCAATAAGAGGGGTGCATGGTTCAGCCAAAGAGTGATTCCGTTATGGAATTCACTACCACATGAGGTAGTTGGAAATCATGTTATATTCGAGTTCAAGAAAAAAATTAGATAAATTCAGTAGTAAGTACAATATTTCAGACTATCATATTTAGGAGGGCGGCGAACAGTTATGGGTAACTGCCTTCTTTGTACGAAAACTACCTATGAAGCTATGGGCCTATTATAGAGAATGTACACTGGAAATTTTACATTACTGAATACATTTTTCTGTCCTCATATTATAATACAGCAGGATTCAGTTTGCTAAAGACAGTAAAGCTATGTACCAACTCTCTCAGTAGGTGGCGGTGGAGGCAGTATAGCATAGTGGTTAAGAGCACTGAGCTGCAAACCTGCAGAAGTAGGTTTGAATCCCACAGTCACCACTCACATACTGTGAGACCATAAGCAAAGTCACTTAATGTCCCTGTGCTCCCAGGACACACCTGGAAACAAGCCTCAGGCTACTAGGTCTTTCTGGCCAAAAAAAAAACAAAAAAACATGCATACAAAAAAATCAGGTTCATAAACTGGCCTGTAGTGCTCAGGAGATGATTCATTCTACTTGTCAAAACCTGCAAGGCATCACACTCTTATCTATGTTAAATGAGAAAAAAATATTTTGCAGTTCAAGAGATTCTCCTGCCCTGGTGATCCTTTAACTTGATGCAGCAGGTTCAACATTAAGCTTTTTTTCTGAGCTAATGTACTGTATAACTTGTCAGTTTTTTCTCATATTACACATTTAGTTGTTTTCCAGATCCAGCCAGGATCTGAACTTGTGCCTATTATAAATCTCTTTAAATGAAATGTGAATACATCTGCTTTTTGTAGGCAAATATCAAAATGACAGCCTTTGCCTTGAGGATGGGGTTGTAAGGAATAACAAACTAATTGAACTGACAGGTGATCAGAAAACACTGCTGATTTTAATTACAGTATATTTATTTGCCCATGGAAGGTCAATTCAGGTTTAACAGCTCATTTTCGGGGAGGAGGGTCCTTTTCTACCCACTTTCTGAGTAAAGTTGGAATGAAACACAGAGAGGACAATTGCCCTCTGATTGTACAGTGATCCTATGGTTTAAGGTGGACTCAAACATGGAAACTGCTGTCTTACAGTAAAGAGTTTACAATACCAACCCAGACTATCTTCCACAATGATATGTACTTTACTGCTTTATAGGGAGGCAGTATAGTGCAGTGGTTTAAGGCTCTGAACTGCAAATCTGGAGACCTGGGTTTAAATCCTACAGCCCCCACTTGCGTACTGTGTGACCCTAAGCAAGTCATTTAACTTCCCTGTGCTCCCAGGCCACACTTGTAAACATGTGTTCAGCTTAGAGTGCCACTCCTGGTTAAACAATTGAAAAAAAAGAATGACTGAATTATGTGACGCACAGTAAAAAAAAAGTCCCTTTATAAGGGTAATTTGCTTTTACTGCCTCAAGTACTATAGTTTCATATCAGTGAGTAGAGTGCAAATTACTGCAGATACCTTTAAAAGGATACTGTCACCCCCCTTATGCCTCAGAGTGTCCCTAGTTTAAAAAACACATTTCATGATTGTTTATTTATTTATTTTTATTTAGATGAGATTCACCAGGAAAGCAACATGAACTGTTAAACAGCTTGTTTCTAGAAGCGTCCTGCGGGGTGGGGTTATATATGAGGATGTGAAAGACATTAATCAAGAGAAACAGAGTACAGAGTCATAAACATTCCAAGTAAAAGTAAAAACCAGGTAGTAGGCAATTAAGAAAACAAGTGCAGCATACAAAATTGATATACATTCTAGTTACAGACTAGGTAATAAGAACATGAACATAAGTGAAATTACACTCATGGTGAGCAGAGCAGCAATTGTTTTTGGATACAACATTTGACTTATAACTGGTGAATTAACCATTTATAGTACAATGACTAGAGACTGACAATAGAGAACAAGGCTTTTACTTTGAGTGTGTATGGAGGCATAAGCGGTAAGTGCTTAAGTTGGGAAAAAGAGCTGCTAAGTGCTAGCTGTATGACCTATTATGTATAATACTACTGGAAGTGGTAGGGAGGAGGTGGGTAGCCTTTCCCCTCGTGGAGCTGAGAACCCTGCAAGTGGAGAATGGAGCTGGCAAGGGAAAGTAGAGGAGAAAGAGTGGAAGGATAGAGGGGCAGACAGAGAGGGAGGGGGCTATGGGCAGGGTTACATGGGATAGAATGGGGTGGATGGGGGCAAGTTAAGGAAGAATTGAGGGTAGATTGGGGGAATGGGAAGCCAGTGCCTTCACCCCTTCAGAATGCATAGAACCCTGCAAGGGGATTGGGAACTGGCAGAAGGAAATATAACTGGGCTATGGGGAGAGGGATAGAAGGTAGGAGGAAAGGTGGGGTGGGTGGCAAGATAAGGAAGAATTGGGGGAAGACTGAGAAACTGGGAAGCCAGAGCCATCTCCCCTTTAGGATGCAAAGAACCCTGTAAGGGGGTTGGGAGCTGGCAGAAGAAAGTGAAGTTGGACTAGGGGTAGAGAGAGAGAGGAGGAAAGAGGTAAGGGTGGGAAATGTTACATGAGGTCCCTGCACCCTTACTGGTACCCCCAGAGGTACGCTGTGGACAGCTAGCACTTAGGCATATGTTATACTAACATATAGGGCTAAGGGCATCTACCGTATAAGAGTAGATGTCAGGATATGTATGCATATTATTGTTATACACTTTGCTTTCTAATACACATATGTATTTCTTGCTTATAAGATGTTAGGACCCCTGTGTCCTTGTAATGATTATTATATATAAGTCAGCATTGCCACCTTTTGGTCATTTGTACTACTACACTGATTTATGTAAGAACTGTACTCTTTTGTTTCACAAAGTGATGACTACTACAAAATTATATAATGTTATCTTGGACCATGGAGCCACCTCTAATTTAACCAACAGGGCTTATCTCTGTAACTAGAAATGTTTCTATCTTACAGTAACCATAGTAATTATCATAGGTAAATAATGTGAGACATTACGTATTCTACCTCGGACACCACAAGAGACATGGATAATCCTCAAGGTATAGGAAATGCTTAGCATTGGCTCCTGGTTCATATTGGTAAGAACTGCTTAGGGCAACTGTAATTATCCTTTTTGGCAGTAATAAACAAGTTTATTACTCTTATGCAATGTGTCTGTGATTCCTTGCATTCCCAATATTGCCAAGAACTTGAGAAAGAGGTTTAGACCTCCTGACATAGTGTATGGGGGTTAAAGCTAATTATTGGTAGGGGAGGGAAAAGTATGTGGGGGTGGGTTGCAGTTGCAGAGTAGGATTTATATAGAGGAAGGTATGCAGGGGGTTAGTTGCAGTCTTAGTAGTGTGCTGTGTGTTTCCAAAGGAGGAATGCAAGGGATTGGCAAGATTGGGCAGAGTGAAAGGTAACGTGATGGCAGCTTGAGGAACAGTCGCAACCCTCCGCAACTCTACACCTCGGCAATTATTTTCAGCCTTCCTGCTTTGTTTTTATGCATCATAGTGATTCGTAATCTATACCAACTGACATCTGAACTCCTCAGGGTTCTAATGATAACAAATATCATGGAGGTTTACATGAAGAAGGTGCCTCCGAAGCCCTCTCCTCCACCAACCCCAGAAAAAGGCAAGGCCGCTAAGTGCCCTAAGCACCAGAGCTCGTCCAAGCTCCCCACTACATCAGTCGCTCTCTCTGAGGAAATATTCTTAGAGATCCTGCACCCACTGCAGGAAAAAATCACCAATACTTTGGAGGACTTACTGCAAATTAAATCATCTGTACTATCCCTGACAATTTGTGCTGGTGACTCAGAAGCTAAGCTAATCTCTTTAGAGAAAAAACAGGATAAAAATGACTGTGCAACTGTTCAACTTGGCCGCAGACTTGAGAAACTTGAGGAGAAACTCGAAGATTTGGACAGGAGAAGCAGGAGGAACAATCTACCCATTATTGGGATACCAGAAAAAGAAGAAGGAAATGCTCCCATTCTATTTCTCCAGAAATTATGTGAGAAAATTGCAGCGCCTTCCCTGAATGGCGCCACATATATTATTGAACTAGCGCATCGTGCCCTTCGCTCTCCCCCACCTCCTGGCGCCTCACCTCAGCCTCTCATATTCAAATTGTTAAACTTTTGGGATATACAACATATCTTCACTAAGGTTAGAGAGTTGCAAGACGTCCTGTGGGAAGGGTGCAGAATCCAAATTATTCAAGACCTGCCTCAATCAGTCAGGGTTAAAAGGCAAGAGCTGCATCCGATTGTTTCGAAGCTAATTGCTGCTGGCACACCATTCCGTATGAGCTACCCGCTGGTGCTTCAGATACAATCTGAGGATAAATGGCTTTCTTATGACTCGTATGAACAAGCAGTACAAGAACTTGGAAATCTAATGCCGGATCTCTTCAAGTGATGGGAACCTCGGAGGTAGGCCTTTTTTCATATTCCTTAAGGGAATTGAAGCTGTTGTAACTTGGTGGAGCTTTACTGACTTTCCTGAGGTGGTGATCTGATGACCCATGGCCAGGCTATGAATTATGTTGGCCAATGTTTATTTAACTTCAGCTGAGACCCTGTGCTATGTATCGCCACAGCCGCCTCACCTTTGAAATGGACCCTTTGCTGAGGCCTCTACACTGGGAGCTTACCAGAGCGCTTGAGTTTGATTCTTTCCCTACATCTGGAGTGCTTTTCCTTTCAGTTACTCTGGACTGCCATACTAGAACTGCCACCCATTTCACTACTCAATAGAGTTTTCTAAATGATTATGATCTCTCACACTGGCTTTGGTTAAGCTAGAAAGCAATGTTTATTTCATTTTCACAAGACAAGAAATGAGTTCAGCAGAGACCCACAGCAGGTGGCTACCTCGGACGCTTGCATTTCTTATTGAGTCATGGTGGTCTCAGATAGATAGGAATTGCATGGCAAAGTAGGACAAGGCTGAGTCATCCAAAGGGGCAGTGGATATGGGTGACCAGTCGATACTGCACAGTTCACTGTGAATGGCGGAGATGTCAAGGGAGTGGAAGGAGTAGATTTTGAGTATGATAGGAGGGGACTTTGTATAGTGAATATTGTGCACGCAGTAGATCATGAGATGGTCACTATGTGCATCAGGGAGTGTCCCAGACTTAATGACATGGTGGGGGTGAGAAGATAGGACCCAGTCGAATAAGGTATGTTTACAGGTTTTGTGATTTAGGCATATGGGGTCAACCATTAATTGCTTTAAGTTCAGAGAAGCTGCATGATTATATACTTTAGATTGTTTGCTGGCAAGCCAGTTTACGTTGAAATCCCCAAGAAGATACAGTTCCCCATAGGTTACTAGGGATGTAATGGTGGACAGAAGTTCAGAGACAGAGGAGAGCTCAGAGACAGAGAATATTTTTATCAGTTGTACCTCATAGGCAGAGGGGGAGGAGGTAGATAGGCAGATAGACTGTTTGATGGAGGAGGATGAATATACATAGCGACACCTCTAGCCCTGGACTTGCGATTTTGGCAGATGACCTAGTACCCCAGGATTGAGATATCTGTGTATGGGATTTTAGTGCTGAGCCATTACTCAGATATAATGAGGATAGAAGGTTTTAGTGAAAAAACGAAAGGCTGCAGGAGGTCAATTTTCTGGAGGAGACTTCTAATATATAAGAAGCTAAACTTAATCCCTTAGGAAAATTCATTATAGAGATGGGGTTGGACCAGACTTAAGTTCAACATCACCAGATATGAAGAGTAGGATGAATACTGATGATTGAGATAGCATATCTGACCAGTACTTTGTCTGGGGACGTACATGGCTGGTGACGGTGGTGGGGTAATTTTTCCAATAGCAGCAGATGGTAAGGGTTTGTAAGGTAGCCATGTGGAGCCCTGATCCATAGAGAAAGCCAGCAGCAGGGCACCAGAGTGAATGGGGTGGTGGATTGAGAGGGTGCGGCAAGGGTAGGTGTGGCTGAAGGAGGTTTCATTCTATAGAGATACAGTAGGAGCTACATTCTATAGAGACTGCTGATGCAGTTGATAGTTTGATTCAGATCCTTTTTTCTTTTAAAAAGTGAAAAACTGAGTGCCCACCATACTGGTGTTACTACACCAAAACATATTTGTTTACATTTCTTGACCAACTCCCACTGCATCTTTCCTTGACTCAGAAACACCCCCACCACAATGTACCAATCATCATGCAGTGGGAGTAGAGGAGACTATTGTATCATGAGTGGCTGCACTGTTTGAGGGTGTTTCTAATGTTTGGTAACTATGCAATAAGAGTAGTTCAATAATTTGAAGCAAAACGAGGCTGGGTATAACTATACATCACCATGCATTTTAGTTCTAATAAGCAAGGAGGCACATATAACAGCCAGCAACATTAATGAATGTTAGAGATGGTAAGCAATCATAAATTGTGGATTTTTAGCTAAAAATACTAAAAATAACATGATGCAAAAAAGGTTGACAGTGTCCCTTTAAGATCTTGTGACATCACAGAGACTACTGTGTGAAAATGTAATAAATAATACACTGCTGCTCATATATTATATACTAATTTTAATCTCGTATGGTATTATTTCTGAAATTGTATTTATTTTATTTTAGAATCAATTTACCCAGGATAGCCAAGCTGAGATGCAACAACTCTTTTCCAATGGGTCCCTACTTTTAAACCATTTTCACAGCTGGAGGACTTGAACAAAGGGGTGATAAGTGACTTGACTAAGATAACGCATGGATATGTTGCTCTGTTTGGACTTGAAATTGTCATGGATATGTTGCTGTATTTGGGCTTGAAACTTATTGATATGTTTCTCTGTTTGGACTGAAACTGTTACGGATATGTTGCTATGTTTAGATTTGAAACTGTCATGGAAATGTTGCTCTATTTGGACCTGAATCTGTCATGGCTATATTGCTGTATTTGGACTTGAAACTGTCATGGATGTGTTGCTGAATTTGGACTTGAAACTGTTATGGATATGTTGCTCTGTTTGAACTTGAAACTCATGGATATGTCACTGTATTTGGACTTGAAACTGTTATCTTCAGGTTCTCAAGCCAGTGGTCTAACCACTAGACCACCATACTCCCCTTTTCACTAAGAAAGAAGCTGGCAGTATAGCTTAGAGGTTAGCGCAATGAGCTGTGAATGAGCTTGGTACATCCAGCAGACCTGTGTTTGATTCCCACAGCCTCCACTTGCCACCCCAGTGCTCCTGGGTTACCCCTGAAAACAGGCACTTGTACCTAGTGGGCCTTACCCGGTTACCAAAAGAATAAAAAAAAGGGCATTTTCAATGAAAACAGGGTTCTCTCTCACTTGGATTTCACCTTCTCTGGCTGCTTGTATAGAAGTGACCTCATAATAATCTCCTGTAACTGCTGATTGTTGTAGAAATGGTGCTGATCTCATAGAAGAGGATTATGATATTACTTGAAGACATGCAGCAATAACTGAAGAAGACCAAGTGGCAGATAATCTAGTTATTGTGCAAATGTCTGCAGGTAAAAAAAAATGGAGTAGGAGGGTAATCTCAGGATTTATATGATTTAGTCTGTCTAAATTATATTTTGAGCCATTCTCTATAGTGGGTAATCCTGGTTATCAGGAGAATGGTGGATGGAGAGTTCATCTTAAGAAAATGTAGCGGCACAAGACAAAGATGATAATAACACAAGGTAAGGGAGCTTACACTTTAACCAGGTTTTAAAACTAGCAAGTAATTCATTGTCCACAACCAGTGTTGGGTAAGTTACTTTTCTATTACTTCTATTAGTTTTGAAACTTGTTTCAGGAAGTTTGTTATGTCATGTAGTGATGGAGAAGTACTAGAAAAGTAATACACCCTACAATTATAGTTACTACTTCTTTCATATGAAAACAGTACAAAAATAATAAATAACTATAACAGATTACATTTTCTGAAAGTAATAGGTTAGTCATTAGTTACTTTCAAAGAAATGTAATCAGTTACAGTTATGTATTTCTTTTGTATAAAAAGACAGAAGTAATTGTAACTGTAAGGTGTATTACATTTTCCAGTACTTCTCCATCCTTGCTAGTGACTGCACAGAGCTTTCTGGAAAAAGTTTTCAAAAGTAATAGAAAAAATAACTTACCCAACACTGTCCACAACTTGTAATTATGATGAAAACAGTGCAGCACTTTATTGTTACAGCTTCAAGCTCCTTCATCATTGTCAGCAGTTACAATACTAGCAGTTTCCAGAACTCTTACAATGACACACTTACTGCAAGACATACTATTATAAATGCTATACTGTAAATGGTTACTGTTGCTGAAGCATACAAAATTAATACTTTTCCAGACAGTTTGGTGTTGCTTTTCTTGTTACAGCTGCCTTCATGCTCTTTACTCTCAGCCTATTATGGACCCCATAAGCTAGGGATCCCAGAAATGTTATGCATTTAGCCTGCTGATGTACACAATTCCATCTGATGACTCGTATTAACCCACTGGCAGCTTTCGCATTTCTTTATTTTACACCATGTTGATCCTAAGCAAAGGTCCCTCCTACAACCTTCTGACACTGTTCTCCATGGAGCACCTCATGCTGGAAGACCAGAGGGACTTTGGCATCCCAGGCAATGAGCCAAGGATTATGAGAACATCTTTTAGGCCTGTTGGTTTTCTTGACAGATGACCATTTCCCAGCCCTGTTACCTTCACTAAATGGCTGGCACCTCAGGGATACCAGGCAGGGCAGTACCTAAACTAAAGATGTCCAGATGGCAAACTGACAGTTTGTGAAAATGCCAAAACCCAGTGGTTTGGTCATTGGTGAAGCATGTCAGTGGTTCAGCAGGTAGTACACTCACCTCTGAGGCTGGAAGAACAAAAGTCTGTAGGTTCTATCCCCACACCAGGAGCTTGGGTTAAATCCCCATACTGACACTGTAGTGCAGCATGAGGGGGGGTGCT
This sequence comes from Neoceratodus forsteri, assembly GCA_016271365.2. Lineage (NCBI taxonomy): Eukaryota > Metazoa > Chordata > Ceratodontiformes > Ceratodontidae > Neoceratodus > Neoceratodus forsteri. The sequence continues at coordinate 249,084,932 of CM028130.1, read as the reverse complement.
GTACTCCTGAGATGCCATATTTCTAATGAGATGTTAAACCGAGGTCCCATCTGCCTGTTCTGGTGGTAGTTCAGGTGGATGTTAAAGATCCCATGGCACTTCTCGAAAAGAGTAGGGGAGTTTATTAGGGAAAAGGAAATCAAACATCATAATACAACACAAGATGGCACAAAGCATAAGAGGAACAAAAAAGTTCAGGTAATAATACAAGGATTACTGAACAGTTAATGTACATAAAAAATCATACAATGTCTAACTCAAAGAAGAAAATGCTTAATTCAGCTATACTGTGGTCAAATAAGAAAAAAAGAAGAAGAATTACTATACTGCAGTTTCAAGTAGTAGTCCCTTTTGCCTAAAAGTGACTAGAAAAAACACAGTCAATCCTACCTTTGTAAACCTCCTGGTATACTAAAGCTCATATTTAGGTGACAGGTACATCCAAATCTGTTATCCAGAGCATATTCCTCCAACTTGAAGCTAAACTCCTCTGAGTCAGTTGTTTTGCCTCTAGAAAATAAATACCCAATACTTCTGAGGTTATTTTCTTGATTAATTCTATATGGGTGATCTGTTTTTGCTGTAGTGTAAATATACTTCTTATATTCCATACACACCATTTAATGACTAGCAAGACTACATGTAATGTGTTTTTGTGCCATTAGTTTGCCACTCCAGTGTAATACCCATACATCAATGCCTCATAGGTTGCGGACGCAAACCATTGTTCCCTCCATGTGCTTGAGAGCTCAACTCAGAATCCTTTAATATAGAAGCACTGATAAAATAGATGGTGAATGGTTTCTGATTGGTGATTACATTGAGGTTTACTGCACATTTTCTCTACTAGTTGTTTATGTTTCTGATTTGATTTTATGCTGAGTTTAGCATGGCAACACAACCAATGGATATCCCACATTTTGTCAGGTACTCTTTTTTTTTTCCTTTAGAAGATGTAGTAAGGAAGTAAGATATTGAGGAGTGCGTAATGGGAATACAATTTCCACATGAAAATGATTTGTTAATATCATTTGACTTGAAATTTTCCAGATTTTTATTTTTAGGAACATAATTCTAACACAGTATATTCAGGAGCCGACATAAAGCATTTAAGGGGACCTGTATGTCCTAATTCATATTGGTAGAACCATTGTGCACAGAAGGAAAACAAAAAGGGGGTCCCTCTGTGTCCATTATAAACTAATAGTGGCCTCAAATTAGTCTGAAAAAATATACTATAATAAAAGGTGATGGGACTTACCATCCCTAGCCAACCCTGTGCTGTTGGTAGATAGGTTATATTTATCTTAATGGGATTAAGTCTACTTCCCCATACTGCTTGAAAGAATATATTAAATAACATAGTTTCTAGTGTCTTTGGTGGGGGGAATATATAACTGATATACAAGAATAATGGTATCAGGTATGATTTAATAAGGTGTATTCTTTTTTGTTTACTTATTTGCCATTTATTGCATTGTGCCACCATTTGTTTTCCATGTTGCAATGTTGGGTCCCAATTTACCATATCTAAATGTGTTTGTCTATAAGTAATGCCTAAAATCTGGATAGGTTATTCTGTTAAGTGTATTCCTGCAACATCTCTACTGTTAAGGTGATCTATGACTAGTTATTTTCTGGAATATTTTGCCAGATCTAAAGAGGCTCCTGCATATGTTCCATATCTGTTACAGTGCTAAATAGCAATCTCAACTGATCTGGTATCCTATACTAAGATGCACAAGTCACCTACATAAGCTATTGCACTGTACAGTACTGTATTCCCTGTGGTTTTCATGGGGATTATTTCCTTGGACATATTCAGTAATCAAAGAAGTGGATCCACGCAGAAGGAGTATAACAGTGGACATATGGGACAATCCTGACGTACAACCCTGAGTATGGGTATCATGGGTCCTTTCCATCCATTCACAAGAGGCGTAATAGTGACTATTTTATAAATCTCTGTAACCATCCTATAAATCTATGCAGATTCCAATACACGTTTAAGGTTGTCCTTAGAAATTTGTGGTTGACTGAATTAAATGCCTTTTGTTGGTCAAGGGATAGGACATATCCCTTTACCATTCCTTTATTCCCTTGTTCAAATATTTCTCTTAATAGGATAAGAAGATTGGTAATCTTCCTGTTGGGGATGAAACAGATCTGAGCAGGTGAGATCAGGTGCTGTGCCACTTCTAGTAGTCTTTTATTTAAAATTTTTGTTAATATCTTAAAGTCGGTATTTAGGAGGAATATTGATCTCTAATTATTAATATTATATTTGTCACCTTTTTTATTTATGTAGATTAATTGACCATTTGCCATCCTTAAGGAAGGAGCTTGGCTGTTTAGTATACAAGTAAAAACCTCAGCTAATTCCACCAGTACTTCTTTTCCTATTACTTTATATAGTTCTGCTGTCAAACCATCACTGCATGGTACCTAGCCAGTAGGCAGAGAATGCAGGGCCATGTCAGACTAATGGGAGATAACAAGCTGTGGGCAGAGAGTGGTCTCCAGCCCAAATTGGGATGGTCTAGTGTCAGGAGACACAACAGACAACTCTTACACCAGAACTGGAAATGTAATCAACATTAATTTGGTACAGCCGAAGGGTGGTAGTTCCGTGGAATGAACTTCCAATAGCAGTTTCAGATAGTTCAAGTATGAACAGCTATAAGAATAGTTTGGATAGGCATTATGAGGAGATGACATTCCAATTCTAAATGGGGTTAAAGCAAGCTTTAAAGGACAATAGTCTACAAGCTTGATCCTATACCTATGACACCTATGTCCACTTCTGCAGAGTTAATATTATTTTGCTAATTGTTCAAAGCTTGCCACTGGACGTACGGGGTGTTCTATATCTTAAAAAAATTCTGCTAGCTCACTTTGCTGTATCTGAAGAGGCTTGAAAAACTTTTGCATTTTGTAACAATTTCTTGTATGTCTTATGTGTTAGTACACAAGACCTGCCTGTTATTCCACACTCCTTCTATGTGTTTTTGTTTATTTCTATCATGGTGGGCAGAAAACAGAGAGTGGTGGTAAATGGTGTACAGTCAGAAGAGATGCAAATCACAAGTGGGGTACCTTAGGGATCAATCCTGGGGTCAGTCCTCTTCAACATCTTCATCAGTGACACTGAGATGGACTGGAGGGTAAGATTTGTCTGTTTGCAGATGACACCAAGATCTGCAAGAGTAGATGATCCAGATGGGGTGGGCAGAATGAGAAGAGATCTGTATAAACTGGCAAAATGGTCAGAAGAGTGGCAGCTGGGGTGTAACACAAAGAAGTACAAGATTTGCACATAGGGAAGAGAAACCCTGAAGCCATCTATAGGTTGGGAGGGGAGTTGCTGGCAATCACAAAGGAAGAAAGAAACTCGGGCATCAACATCATTACAGATGACCTGAAATCATCCAAGCAGACCACTAAAGCAGTAGGTAAGGCTAGAGGGATGTTGGGGTGTATTAGTGGGGGTACTGCAAGTCATAAGAGGGAGGTAATAATCCCTCTTTACAAAACACTGATTAGGCCCCATCTGAAGCACTGTGTGCAGTACTGGAGGCCACACCTGCACAAGGACATTAACAAAATGGAGGCAGTCCAGAGAAGGGCAACCAAAATGGTGCAGGGACTGCATCAGAAAACATATGAGGACAGATTGATGGAGCTCAGTATGTATACCCTAGATCAAAGGAGGGAGGGAGAGAGGTGATATGATTGAAACATTTAAACATCTTAAGGACGATAACAAGGTGAAAGAGTCTAACATGTTTCAGTATAAGAAAAATAGCAGGATAAGAGGACACAGCATCAGATTAGAGGGAGGCCGATTAAGGGGAAATGTGAGGAAGTTCTTTTTCACAGAAAGGGTGGTGTATGCATGGAACAGCCTACCTCAGGAAGTGGTGGACATGAATACAGTGCAGGGCTTCAAACAGGCAGGGGATAGGCATAAGGGAGCAATACAGATGAGTATAAATAGACAGGCCATTGACAGAGTAAAGGACTATGGCACATTCATAAGGTAGAAAAAATGTGTAGACTGTATGGGCCTTGTGGTCCTTATCAGCTGTCAACTTCTATGTTTCTGTTTCATAAGGACAGAGCTTTTCTTTCTTTCCTTGAAGTCCAAATTTTTGCTGATATTGCAGGTTTTGTGCTTGTTGCATGTGGAAATTAATCATTTGCTGCCTGATATTGGTTATCTGCTCAGAGAAATTCTGGCTGAGACAGTAGAAAGGGCTAGAAGCTTTTGTAATTGTCTATTATGCAAGTATTGAAAATAATCATAATTTTTGATTGTTTTACTGTGATGTTTTAAGAGGTTTGTCATATCTAAAATAGTGCCTTCCCACCATAAGGCAGGCTCCTCATACTGCACATAATGGCCCAGATATTCAAACTGCACCCTAAATGTGCACAACAGCAGGATCAAGCGCAAGTCCACTGCGCCCATGCGCAAGAAGTGCGATATTCAAAAACTGCGCAGGTCAAGATGCGCCTGCGGCACACGACTGAATATCATGCCACCTGTGCCATAGTGCAACCAGGCATGCTCCATGGAGCAGGGCAGCAGTGCAACAGCACAACCAGCGATGCGCAGGGACAGGATGCAAGGGCCCACCACCCATGCCACAGATGGGCAGAAGAGCACACAGCAGAGCAGACATCACCCCCCACACCCCATGCACTGCACAACCGGTGGAGAGCCGGAATAACCACCGCCCCATGGATACCAACAACAAACCCACAGCCGGGGCATGGTGCCCCACCACACCCCCTGGCAAGCTGTGACTGGCACACAACGAGGGCTGACCACCCCATGCCACACCATCCCACCAATGCAGAGCACACCCTGCACCGTGATCCCCAGACACCCTGCCCAGGAGCAGCGTCTACCAGTGCAGGACACCCCATGCATGCCACCACCCCCACTGTGACAATGCAACCATGTGTACCACAGAACCATGCAAGGCAGCCCCACCACGAGCACCCATCAGTGGGTGGCAGCACACAGCGATACAATGACTGCATACACAGTGCCACCACACACGTCCCCCCGAGGTACAGCTGAGAGACTGACCACGTGTCGGCACATGAGGTACCCCACACGTGACAGGACATGCCCCAGACCCCACCACCAGTGGTACAGCACCCTGCTCACCCTCCCAAGGACACACCCTGACCCAGCACTGGCCACAACAGCCAGCGCAGACACCCGCAGTGGTGCATGGAAGCAAGCACCACACAGGATGCAACACAGCACATGGACAAACACCACCGATACCCAAGGGCACACCAACACAGGGACACAGTAGCGGGGCAACCAAGCCCCCAGCATGTGGCCACAGAAACTGTGTACACATGTCCAGCACCCTTCCATTGCACAGGAGTGCCAGCCACCCTGCGCAGGCACCATGGAGCTGTATGCCACCAGCATGCACCCGGAGCACAAGTGACAGACAGTGGTGCACATCCCCTGTGACACACACAAGCGACAGTATGGAGGTGGGACAACAACAGCAGAGGCCACAGTGTCACCTGAGGCAGACATGCACCACAACAGTGGCAGGAGTAAACCCAGCATTGTGCCAGATACAGTAGCTGTCCAGCATGGACAGCCACCACTGACATGCCAGCGGACCATGCAGGTCACAGACATGCAAGGGTGTCAGCTGCACAGGCCATGGATAGTCTGACAGGTGCGCCATGGACACAGAGCATTCACTGTGGTCCACTGCACACAGTCATCCAGTACACAGGGAATAATACACACACCACAGACAGTGGCTGATAGCCACTCCCACACCATACTCACTTCCCCACGGACACACACACACACACACACACACTATGACTGCACCACCCCTGACGCCATGCACACCACTGCAGCTGAGCACCTATAGCCCACTGCAAATCAGAGACCACCACAGTGGGCATAGCAAAGGAAATGTATTTAAAAACAGCAAACAAAACTATGTACAAGTATTTACAAAGGTTTGGGGGGAGGGCCACAATCAAGGTGGGGGTGGGTAAGAGGTGGGGTGAACAAACGGTAGAGGGAAGGAGGGGTGTGAGGGTGTGTCCAGGTAGGTAGGGAAAATCAGGGGCATTGCTAAGCTCAGAGGGAGCTCCGCTCCCTGCTCCAGCTTCTCCTCCTGCCATGACATCGTCTGACACCCAGCCTGTCGATGCGTTCCAGTATCTCCAGTGATGCCCTGATGCCGTGCAGCTGCTGTCCACCTAGGACAAGGGAGCAGAGTCAATAGGTGTGAATGCACAGCCCCATGCAGCCCACCCACTGTGCATGGCATACGACCATGGGACATGCCTCTCTGATGGTGTGTGACCACCCACAGTGATCATGTCCACAAGACCTGCCCACCCAGGTACACACAGACATATGGACTGCTGCACACACCCACTGGCCAAGTCCTGCACAGCACCACCGTGGCTGTTCAGTGACATGGCTATGCAGTGCGAAGGCAGTGGCACAGCCATGTACCCAGTGCATGCATGGACCACCATTGATGCACTCCTAGACATGCAGTGCCACTGGACAGTGATGACTGTACCAAGTTGTGTGCATGGCAGTGGTGTCAATGGATAGTGGCCATGCCCCACTGCCTGCCCTGTTACACAGCATGCAATAGTAATCATGGATGTAAGGCACTCATCATCATCAGGCTGGTCCCTGTACCTGTCTTGTCTGGCTGCCCTCTTGGCCTGCAGTTCATCACGGCACATCCTCCCCTTCCTCACCCGCCGGCACTGCTCTGGGCCTAGGGTGCAAACATGGAGAGAGGAACATCAGTACAATCCGGTAGCAAAGTCCCCCCAACCCCACATGTGTGCAATCCCACACAGCCATACCCATCCTCCCCCCACCCCAATACCACCACCACAGCCAACACTGGATGGCCCCCATGTGCTGGAAACATGCTTCCTTGATACCCATATGGACATTAACAGTGTATGAATGGGGCACCTACCTAGCTGTGGCACCGTGCCCCTCCTGGCACTTGCCCGCAGGCGAGCAAGCCTGTTTGGGTCCCGGCATTGTAGGTCACCATAGTGGTGCCTGCACTACTCCGCGATACTCTCCATGCCTGTGGCCTCCTCCAGGGCCACCACCACCTCCTCCCACACCACACTCCTGGCCCTGTCCAGGGGTGCCTCCCCAAATAGGGCAGTGGCATGGGGCTCCACTAACTGGACCAGATTGACCAGTTCCAGTTGGCTCCAGATGGGAACTCTTCTCCATGCCATCCTGTACAGTTTTGGTGTCAAAATGGTGCTCTGGTGCACAAGTTCACCATGTGCGGATACTGCGCAGTACTGTGCTGTCATTCCCCATCGCGCTGTCACCAAACAGTGAGATAGAGGTGCACCCATGTGGATGCATGGCACCTAGGCGGCAAAGGTCAGCACAGGGTCAGGGGTCTCTTGTGCACAGACCGCCACAGCGTGATTGGTACTCACCGCGAGTAGTGCGGTAGGGCACCTGTGTGCCACTCCTGTAGCAGCCTACCGTGCTGTGGCCCCAGTGCACCTACGGTGCCCCAGTGCCAGAGTGCCATACATGTGAACAGTGCAGTAGCACCACTGGCACAATGGTGGCCATGCCCTGCATTGCCTCCTGCACCCAGCATGTCAGCAGCGCAGCAGGCATCAGTGTCAACACCCCAGGCATGTGCCGTTCAGTGTCCACTGCGCATGTCACAGAAATGCACCCTTGCCTGAACATGTTCAACACAATTGCACAAAGTGCAACAGTGCAATATTCAGCTGGCATATGCAAATCAGCTAATCAGCCATTCAGTGGCACAGATACTACACTAGCATCCACTTAAAATTGTGCCTCGCCTCATCTGCATGCGTTGCTCTATAAAAATGTGACATTGGGCTGCAGTTGCCATAGTCTGTTATTGCAGTCTATTGTGGTGAGTTGCATGCTGTTTGGGAGTGTGGACTGTGGTGTGTGGGACATGCATGGGACTGCACAGTCACAGGTAACACCTGTCATTCCCACAGGATAAAGAATGAGCGATTCTGAACTGGAGGAAGAGGAACAGAGATGTGGGAGGAAGAGGAGGCCTAACTTCACCAAGGCAGAAACAGATGCCCTGTTTGAGGCCTACCTTGACCAGGAGTCGCTGCTCAGTGGACAGTGGGTAACACCACAGGCCCATGCTGCTGCATGGGAAGAGGTGGCACGTGCCATCAACCTGCATGGCAGCCAAAAGGGGTCCATGCAGGAGTGCAAAAAGAAGATGGGCACAGACAGGTGGAGGATTAAGGACAAGGTGGCTGCCATCAGGGCAGCACGGGCTGCGACCGTTGGGGGACAGCCAGCCGTGCAATGTCTGACCCCACAAGAAGAGTGGGTTGCTGGCAGCATGCAGCGTTGTGCCATCGAGGGTGTTCCAGGTGGTGGATTCCAGACAGGTGGTAGCCCGTCATTGCATGGTAGGTCCTGGTCTGTCAATGGAGGGGAGACAGGGTAGAGGCAGATACATTAATGCTACTGTGTTCCCTTACATCTCCTGAGCATCTACATGGGACAGCGGTGGTGGGCTTGTCCACTGAGGGTGATACCATGGACATAGAGGAGGGCCCGTCCACCTCCACAGGTGTCCGAGGGTCAGAGCGACAGTGGGCTCACCTGGCTGTCTGGACTGATGTTGCTGGAGCAGGTGCAGAGGAGGACCTGCCTGTGTCCCAGCGTGCCAGCGTCCATGGATGCCAGCATGCTGAGACTCAGGCTGGTGCTGGATCCATCACTGATGATGATGGAGCTCACTTCATGGACAGTGACATGTGTGGGCTGCAGGATCGCCACACAGCAGGTGACATCATGGGCATGGCCATGGGTGATGCTGCCGTGGAGGCCTGCGTGACATCACAGTCCCAGCCTGTGCCTGTCTGCACCAGTGGGGCAGCACTGGTGTGTGTGTCCTGGACAGTGGGGCTGTTGCAGCCGCTGCAGCAGCACCAATGAGCCCTGGAGAGCAGCAGCCAGAGGGGCAGTGTCAGCAGTTGGCCAATGGCCATGGGGGTACAGTGTCAGGGGGCGGCATCAGTGCACCGCCTGTGGACATGCCCAGGCCTGGCCCTGGTGTGCAGCGCCCACCATCAAGGGATGCTGCCCAGCATGGCCGCGACCACTGTGAGGGACAGCATGCTGATAAGGCAGATGACCTCTTAGAAGAGCACACCCACATACTCCAAGAATCAGTCAATTGGCAGTTGCGGCTTCTGACGGCGGTGGATGCACTCAGTGCGGCTCTGTACCAGGCAGAGGAGCAGTGCAGCAGGGACACCGGTCTGCTCCTGGCAGGGATGGACCGGATGCGGGAGGATGTGACCACTGCCATTGACAGGCTGACACAGACAACCACAGCTGCCATGGCCACAGTGGGCACACAGTTATTTGCCCATGCGTCGCAGACACCGTGCAGTGCAATGTCCACCCCCCATTCCCAGCATCATGTGACACCCTCCTTGTTGACACCGGGTTCAGCTGTGGACATCCCGAGCATGCCTGGCGCAGGCATGTTGGGTGTGCTGCAGACCCTGCACGAGCATGGTCACGTTCACGCAGAGGAACCCCTGGGGCACCGTTGGTGCCACCCCATGAGGCCATTGGTCAGCCTGTCACTGCTGGTGGGTCTTGGCGGGGCCGCCCATGCATCTGTGGCAGCCGTGGCACAGTGGCATGTGACTGACCTGCTCCCACCACGGCTACTGTTTGATGTTGCCCTGTGTGCATTGTATTTTTCAACGTGCAATGCTGGTGGGGTACCCGGCCCTGCACACTCACACACACGTTCCATCTGCACACCCTCCCAGCTGCTGTCCACTGTGGCATGTGTATGATGATGCCTGCATTGTGCTGTTCACCACTGTGCAATGGTGCCCATCATCTGACACATGCACAATGACAGGCACTGAGCGTGGTGGTCTGTGGACGTGTGTGTGGCTAGGGGTGGTGGTTGGGGTTGGTGTGCCTCCTATCCTTTGTGCATGTCTTGTGGGGTGTGTGTGTGTGAGTGTGTGTGTGTGTGTGTGTGACCACGTGCCGTGTTAGACCTTGCCCATCCCTGATGGTGTGTGCGGTTCCATGCTTGGCCAATTCCCTTAACAACATGTACCACTGGAGTTTGTCCATGAGTGTTTATGGGTTGTGCCCTTGCCACTGGTGGTTGCACATGGCCCCATGACTTACCTGGGTTGGTTGAAGTGCTCCTCTGTGATGGTGTCCCGGTGCAGCTGTGCCATCCAGATCAGTCAGGGGTCCCTTCAACCAAGGGGGGGCTTCCCATCACCATCTTCACCAGCATCCTCATCATCCCCATCGCTGTCCCCCTCTTCGACCTGTATGGCTATCCCACAGCCATGTTGTGCAGGATGCAACAGGCCAGGAATAGCCCACAGGCCTTTGAGGGGCTGTACTGTAGGGCACCGCCAGACGTGTCGAGGCAACAGAAACGTGCCTTCAGCATCCCGAACACCCACTTGATGACATTGCATGTGGTGGCATGTGCCTCATTGTAGCGTTGCTGTGATGGGGTCACGGGCCACCGGTATGGTGTGAGCAGCCAGGGATGGAGTGGGTATCCACTGTCACCTGTGTGTAGAGGGTGGACATTAGTTTGGTGATCAGCGTCACCCTGCCATGGGCCATCTAGGCCAGTAACCATGTCACCTCTGACTATGCCCCTCCCAAGCTCCATGTCTTTCTGCGTGATTTGCATACTCACCCACTAGATGGCTAGTGGGGATGTCCTCACTCTCGAACCTATGGCACAGTGCAGACTGGTGCCAGATGAAGGCATCATGTGCTCCCCCCGGGTGCATGGCACAGACATTGATTATGCACCCCCTGGCATTGCACACCACCTGGCAGTTGATGCTTGCATACCCCTTCTGATTCATGTATGTGGCCCCTTCGGGGCCAGGTGGTGTGTGGATGGCCACATGAGTGCAGTCTTTTGCCCCGAGCACGCCAGGCATACGTGCTACCCTGTGGAACTCCTGTATGTTTGCTGTGCACTCTGCCAGTGTGCTGGGGAAACGGATGTACTCCACAGCATGTGGCAGCGGTACGCTGAGGAATTGGGTGAGAAAGCATGACACGGCCAACTGGTTAATGCCTGTCATGTCCCCTGTTGGTCTCTGGAAGGTACCCATGGCGTGCAGGCACATGACAGCTGTCACTTTGGTCTCCACTGACAGAGCATGGCTCCGTCGTGTAGGTGCCTGCATCACATCACTGCACAGCTCAGAGAGCCACCTCAGGACTGCCCAGTTCAGGCAGTACCGGCCCACGATCTCAGTATTAGTGTACAACTCGAAGCTGGTGCGGGCTTGGTACTGCCTGTTGGGGGCATACTGCCGACAGGCCCTTCAACGGCCGCACCCCCCTGCTGCCTGCCTTCTCACCCCCTTCATAACTGCCTCCATCTGGATGGTGGCACTGGCCATGTCCCTGGCTTGTGTTACTCCCCCGGCAGCTGTTTTACTGTTTCCCCTGCTGTCCTTGCTGCTACTCCCCCTGCACCGGGAACACCTCTCTGTAGTGGCCGTACTGCCCACTGTCTGTGCCCTCAGTGCTGTGTGGCACTTCCAAATGTTTTCCTGTGCTGTCGCACAGGCTCCCCACACCTTCCCTGTTCCTGGTGGTTCCAGGTGCTCTGTCCTGCTCCTGCCCTGTCCTGCTCACAATTTCTGTGTCCCTGTGTGGCTGCCTGCAGTTCACCAACATGTGGCTTCCCTGTAGCGTTCTTGCACCTCTGTCTTGTTCCTTTTTATTTTGGATCATTTTCACTATCGCGCAACTTCTGTTTGCTCCCCTATTGTGCATGGCGCATGTTGTTGAATATCGCACTGCGCCATTTATGCATGGTTCCTCCCCCTTCAGTTGAGCATGCATTCATTACCATTGCGCTCTTGCACATTGTGATTTGGGGGCGCATCTGCCTCCCGCTGAATATCGCAAAATGGCGCAATTTCGGACTTGCACTGGCGCATCCCTGTTGCGTGTGGCGTAACCCTTTTGAATATCTGGGCCCATATGCCTAGAGATGAGCCATTTCTGAAAATGAAAAAAATCATCCTGAACATTCTTCAGTGCCAGGGAGTAATCATCATCAAAACAATATAATACTATAATATAATACTGCATCATTCACATAAAGAGACATAGAAGAATGGGTGCAACTGCAAGGGACCAAATTAATAAAAGTGAGAAAATCATTGGGCCCAGTATAGAACCCTGGGGAAATCCACACAAATTATCATGAGAGCTTGAGGAGATTCCATCTATTATAGTACAATGATACCTGTTCTGTAAATAGTTTGAAAACCAACTAACAACATTTTGGGAAAAGTGAAATTCAGAAAGAATAAAAGATAATAAATCTTGTTCAACTAAATCGAAAGCCTTGGTGAGGTCCACAAAAATGGCAACAACAGTGCACCCCTTATCAAGGGCACCCTGTATGCGACCAGTGAACCCCACCAAGGTTGTTTCACTGTTGTGTTCTTGTTTGCAACCATGCTGCACTTCTGAAAACAAGCCAGTATTATCCAAAACCCAACTGTTTGATCTAGAATGATCTTTTATAGGATCTTAGAAAGAGGAGCAAGAAGGGATATTGGATAATAGTTGGATACAATAGACGGATTTCAATTTTTTAGAATAGGTTTAATGATTGCCTTTTTCCACTTAGAGGGGTAGAATCCAGAGTGCACTGACAGATTAAACAATGTTGATATTGGGTAGCAAAATAATCTGTTCCAAGCTTAATAAGCCTGTAATCAATATTATTGTGTGCTATTTTTGGCCTCGGATTTCATCTGAGTATATAATCTTGTGCTGGGGCTACATCTCTAAAATAAAATAAAGGGTGAACTTTGGGATTATCACCTAACTGCATTACAGGGGAAACAGAGGACTGGGGAAACCTAAGATATTCAAGGTCTCCAAAATAATTATTAAAAATCTGTGCAACTTAAAAGGATTCGCTTACAGTAGAGCCACACAACTTTAATATGATGTGAGTATCCTTGTGGCCTTTCCCCTAGAAGATCGTTCAAAACCTGCCAAGTTTGCCTAGAATTACCAGAAAAGGAAGGTCCAGTCAAACTAATCTCATAGATTTCTTTGACTGGGTAACCAGAGTGGTGGACCAAGGGGAAGCAGCTGATGTTGCCTACCTTGACTTCAGCAAAGCTTTCAATACTGTTCCACATAGAAGATTGATTAATAAGCTGGGTAGGCTCGGGGTGGGTCAGATGTTAGTCAACTGGGTGGCAAACCGGTTGATGGGCAGTAAACAGATAGTGGTAATAAACGGTATACAGTCAGAAGAGATGCAAGTCACAAGTGGGGTACCTCAGGGATCAGTCTTGGGGCCAGTCCTCTTCAATATCTTCATCAGTTACATTACAGATGGACTGGAGGGTAAGGTTTGTCTGTTTACAGATCACACTAATATCTGCAATAGAGTAGATGATCCAAATAGTGTGGGCAGAATGAGAAGAGATCTGGATAAACTAGCAAAATGGTTGGAAGCGTGGCAACTGGGGTTTAACGCAAAGAAGTGCAAGATCATGCACATAGGAAAGAGAAACCCTGAAGCCACCTGTAGGCTGGGAGGGGAGTTGCTGGCAATCACAAGGGAAGAAAGAGACTTGGGCGTCATTATCACGGATGACCTGAAATCATTCAAGCAGGCCTCTAAAGCAGTAGATAAGGCTAGAGGGATGTTGGGGTGTATTACTAGGAGTATCACAAGTCAGAAGAGGGAGGTAATAATCCCTCTTTACAAGACACTGGTTAGTCCCTAACTGGAGTACTGCTTGCAGTACGGAAGGCCGCACCTTCACAAGGACATTAACCAAATTGAAGCAGTCCAGAAAAGGGCAACCAAAATGGTGCAGGGACTGCATCAGAAAACATATGAGGACAGATCAACTGAACTCAATATGTATACCCTAGATAAAAAGGAGGGAGAGAGGTGATATGATTGAAACATTCAAACACCTTAAGGGCATTAACAAGGTGAAAGAGTCTAACATGTTTGTTTCAGTATAAGAAAAATAGCATGACAAGAGGACACAGCATGAGATTAGAGGGAGGCCGATTCATGGGTAATGTGAGGAAGTTCTTTTTCACAGAAAGGGTGGTGGATGCATGGAACGGCCTACCTCAGGAAGTGGTAGATATGAATACAGTGCAGGGTTTCAAACAGGCATAGGATAGGTATAAGAGAGCAATACAGATGAGTATGAATAGATATACCATTGACAGAGCAAAGGCCTATGTCACATTCATAAGGTAGAAAAAGAAATGGGCAGACTGGATGGGCCTTGTGGTCCTTATCTACTGTTAACTTCTATGTGTCTATGTTTCTATGAAAACGTATCTTATAGGGACAAAAAATATTGTCTCGTAACTCTTCTAACTTTAGTCTTACATTTGTTGCATAACATTTTGTAATTCTGTAATGCAACAGTATCCTTAGTAAAGTTATATCTCTTCCAAGCTTTGTCCCTAGTTCTTATATATTTTAGTAAATCCAGTGTGATCCATTTATGTCTCTGAGCTTTAACCCTAATCCTTCTCAGGGGTACCATAGTATCCATAATAGCAGTATAAATGCTACAAAATGCTTCCAAAAATAAATCAACATCCCTAATTGAACCCATCTATGACCAATCAACATGTTTACATGCTCCATTAACTTTTGAGGAATCAAGTTTATTAAAATTCCTGCATTCAATAAGAACTGGTGAACCCCCCGGGACTTAATGGACCACTCACAATAAATAGGACAATGATCACTGATGGCATCTGGCATAACAATAGAATTATGGATCTTATTTTTAAGGGGAACAATTAACCAATATAAGATAGTTCCCCCACCTGTTTTATAGTTAATCCTGGTGACATCCGTGATCAATTGCTGAAAGCTCTAATCCATAAGAAGCTCTCGAACACCATCTTTATGCAAGGAACCCCAATCTTTATTAAAATCTCCCACGAGAACCCATTCTCAGTTAGGAGGAAGAACATTCTTTACCCCAATACCTATATCCCAACCATCTAAAAAACATTCTGGGGGTATATAAATAGTACTCAAGCTTAAGTGTTTCTGTTGACCTAGGACAATATCTATTAACAGCAGATCACACTTTATTTCATCATATGTAATATCCATCACTGCAACATTAAGATGATATTTTGAATATATCATGACCCCCCTCCCTTTTTGGTACTCACATGGTCCTTTCTGAATAAATTATAACCTAGTAAAAATTCTCGTCAGCAATATTATTATTAAGCCATGTTTCAGAAAGAGTCACTGTATCAAACTTATATTGTTCCACCCAAACATTAAAGGAATCCCACTTTAATATGAGACTTTGCACGTTCAGGTGGACAATACTAATTGCTGACCTATTTGAAATTGTGTTAGTTTCTGAGAGGTTATCTAGTACAGGGATACCAAAGGCACTGGGGCCTGGGTGAGGGTGAACTGACCTAGAAATGAAGAGTAATAAAATAACAATCTACAGGACCAAGTTCTATGAAACTTGTCTTCTTTCATACTTAGTTAGGCCTCTGGCAACACTTACTGTTGCTCTAAGATCCATTAAGAAGGAGAGAGTGCCACACACATCCCCACCTGCATTCCATGAGTCAACCCAATCAAAACAAACTGATCCAGAATTATTACAAAGAAACCAGGTTCAAGTTAAGCTGTACCTAAGATGATCAGCATCTGTGCAAAAATCAGAATTCCCCTCCCAACCCCTCTCAAACACTAAAAATCGTAGGTGGCAAAGTGCAAAACACATGCACAAAAGTAACAGCATTGTTAAAACTATATGTAGGACTGAAAAGGAATTGTGGCAATAATAAGAACAGAATCACTTATTAGGATGAGGCAATTACATATTACCTCAAACAACCCCATTTTCAACCCAATAACTGAAAAACCTTATTTGTTCTTTTTTAAGGAGGAGTGACACTTGTGCCACTCACACTCGGGCTCTGCTAGCGCTGAACGGGAAGCACGGGCATTTAAAGGGGATAACCTGCCTCCTCCCTGACATCACCAGCTGTCTGTTCCTCCCAGAGCCCGAAAACCAATTCAATTAGATATTTTGTGACTAAGAACAGCCTCTCACACCATTCCTACAGTAATGTGTAAAACAATCTGAGTCCTTGAAAGAAAAACATGAAGTGCAGGCTTAGTGAAGAGAATGTCTCCAGTTATCCAAAATTTTCTACTACCACTAGTAATGCCTCCTCTCCTGCATTTTCTGTACTCCTCCACCATTTCTACTCCTCCTACTCTCCACCCTGTAATGGATGCCAACCAGTTCTTTTTTACCAAGGGTAGCCAAAACAGTGGCCCACATGCCCTGTTGCACATTAACCCAATAGTGGCCAAGCATACATAGGGAGGAATAGGTGGTTCACAGTCACCTAGTAGCAGGGGGACTAGATGTTTTTTTATTGTTTTCCCTGTGATGTTCCAGGCTCTTTATGGTGCAGTAGTCATAGCTGCAGCAGGCTTGTTCTAATCAATGAAGATTATTACAGTCTCATAAAATGTTATGCACATTCCAGTTAGGTAAATAACACAAGTCAGTGTAAACATTATCCCATTCTTCCGCCAAAATGGTTACCCCTCCCAATCGCTTGGTGTCGAACGCACAAAAATTAACAAACTTAGCCCTTCTGAGTAAATAATGTAATGCCAGTTGAGTCAGTTATAATATAATTACTGCAAACCCAAAGGGAGCCTATTTAAAACAAATAAGATTTCTTTCCACTTAGACGGGATCCTTAAATCATTACTGTTCCATGTGCAGCCAGTGCAGTGTTTAATGTTATCTGGTTAGGAAGCCATTGGAAATGTATAGGATTACTGTAAAAGAGAACAGCACACTAATACAAAACTTTGGCTAGTAACTTAACAGTCACTAAATTATTAATAAAAACTAAATAATAGAGATGAATTCTAAACATAAGAGAAATAATGATGAGTCAGTTATAACTGGTTAGATACCTTGGAGGTAAATATTTACACTACAAAGAAAATAAGAACAAAAAAGAATATAAGGATATGTCAATTCTGAGAGCCTTTGACCCTGATTTATAACTGCAATAATAATAATGATTCAACCAAACTAAAACAAGCATTTGTCAACGCCAAATGTTGATTACGTTGGTGTGTTGTGCACGCTCTCTGGCCCTCTGTCAGTCGCTCAGTCTGTTCCGTCCAGTGCTGCAGGGCTGCTGTTTTGTACTGGGCTCCTGTCTGCACTTGCACCTTGTTCTGCCCACTAAGAATTCTGCAGCTGTCCCGACAGAGCTCTGTTGAGGTGGCTCACTCCCCCTCTCACTCGTTCATTCTGTGTCTCCTGCTGCTGCAAGTTGCCCTTTTGTACTGGGCTCTTGCCTCTGTTGGTGGCTTTTTCTGCCCACAAAGAAATCTGCAGCAGTATCGACAAAGCTCCGTTTAGCTCGCTCGCTCCCCTTCTCTCACTCACTCATTCTGTTTCTGCCAGCGCTGCAGGCTGCCCATTTTTATTGGACTCCTGCCTGCGTTGCCACCTTCTTCTGACCACAAAGAAATTTGCAGTAGTTACAATAGAGCTCTGTTGAGCTCGCTCACTCCCCCTGTCTCACTCGCTCATTCTGGGTTCCCCGCCAGTGCAGGCTGTCCATTTGTACTGGGCCCCTGCATGCACTGGGACCTTTGTCTGTCCACAAACAAATACGCAGCTGTCCTGACAGAGCTCTGTTGAGGTCACTCAGTCTCCTTGTCTCACACGCTCATTCTGTTCATCCTGGTGCTGCAAGCGGCCCTTTTGTACAGGACTTCTGCCTGCATTGGTGCCTTTTTCTGACCACAAACAAATCTGCAGCAGTCCTGACAGAGCTCCGTTGAGCTCACTCAGTCCCCCTGTCTCACTTGCTCGTACTGTTTCTCCCACCGCTGCAGGCTGGCCTTTTGTACTGGGCCCCTGGTTGCACTGATGCCTTTTTCAGCCCACAAAGAAATCCGCAGCAGTCCTGAAAGACCTCCGGTGAATTCGGTCACTCTCCCTCCGTCACTAGCTCTCTCGTTCTGTTTCTCCCAGTGATGCAGGCTGCCCTTTTGTACTGGGCTCTTATGTTGCGCCCTTTCTCTGCCCACAAACAAATCCACAGCTGTCTCCACAGAGCCCTGTTGAGGTCGCTCAGTCTCCCTGTCTCACACATTGATTCTTTTTGTCCTGGCGCTGCAAGTGGCCCTTTTGTACGGGACTCCTGCCTGCATTGATGCCTTTGTCTGCACACAAAGAAATCCACAGCAGTCCTGACAGAGCTCCGTTGAGCTCACTCAGTCCACCTGTCTCACTCGCTTGTACTGTTTCTCCCACCGCTGCAGGCTGGCCTTTTGCACTGGGCCCCTGCCTGCACTGATGCCTTGTCCTGCCCACAAAGACATCTGCAGCAGTCCTGAAAGAGCTCCGGTGACTTCGCTCACTCCCCCTCTCTAACTCGCTCTCTCATTCTGTTTCTCCCAGTGCTGCAGGCTGCCCTTTTGCACTGGGCTCTTGTGTTGGGCCCTTTCTCTGCCCACAAACAAATCTGCAGCAGTCCCGACAGACCTCAGTTCAGCGCGGTCACTCCCACCTCTCACTCGTTCTATCTTAATGTGTCCCATGCAGTGATTCCCCACAGCGACCATGATATTCTGCGGCAGGAGTGCAAAAACACATTTTAGCCATGATGTGAAAAATGGCAGCTGTACTGTTCATAAGGAGGTGTGGAAAAATGCCACTGTTGGAAATGTGGGGTGAAAATATTACAAAAGTGAGATGTTACAAGGGTGCATGGAAACAGTTCAACGCACGATTGTAACACAGTCATGTTATGGAGTTTCGTCACCTGATTTTCAACATAGGCATTTTAGGACCTCTGCTCATGAACAGTGCTACTGTCATTTTCTTAATCTGTCCCGAACAGTGATTTCCCACAGCGACCGCGTTATTCTGCGCCAGAACTGTGAAAACACATTTTGATCAGGATGTGAAAAATGACAGCTGCACAGCTTATAAGGAGGTGTGGGAAAATTCCACTGGTGAAAATGTGGCATGACAATATTACAAATCTGTGAAGTTACAAGCGTGCGTGGAAAGTGTGCAATGCACACTTGTAACACAGTCATTCGATGGGCTATTATCACCAAATTTTAAACATAGGCATTTTATGACCTCTGCTCATGAACAGTATCACTCTCATTTTCTTAATCTGTCCCGGACAGTGATTTCCCACAGTGACCGCTGTATTCTGCGCCGGAAGTGCGAAAACACATTTTGGCCAGGATGGGAAAAATGACAGCTTTACTGTTCATAAGTAGGTGTGGGAAAATGGCAATGTTGGAAATCTGGAGTGAAAATATTATAAATTCGCAAAGTTATGAGCGTGCGTGCAAACTGCGCAACGCACGCTCGTAACACAGTCATTTTATGCAGTATCATTACCAAATTTTCAGCATGGCCATTTTAAGACCTCTACTCATGAACAGTGGCACTGTCATTTTTTTAATCTGTCCTGAACACTGATTTCCCACAGCAACTGCGTTATTCTTCGCCAGAAGTGCGAAAACACATTTCCGCCAGGATGTGAACAATGACAGCTGTACTGTCCACAAGGAGGTGTGACAAAATGCCAGTGTTGTAAATCTTGCATGAAAATATTGCAAATTCCACGAAGTTAAGTGTGTGCAGCAACTACTTGGCACTGCGCTTCATCAAACAGTCATTTTGGATTTTTCCACCAAATTTGCAACATAGGTTTGAGAACTCCACTCATGAACACTGGCACTGTCATTTTAGATCAGTTCGGAAGGTGATTCCGCACAGTGACCGCGAAATCACCTTTCCGGGCCGAGTAACGCCATGACAGTTCAAGAATTCATGAGGAGGGGTCCCAAAAACCACATGTTGAAAATCTGGTGGAAAAATTCACAAAAAAATGCCCGAGATATGCAGTAAAGTTGAAAAAAAACAGTGTATTACATTATACAACTTACCGTCATTTCCTCAGTTCGTGGTCGGCTTTGAAGAGTGCAGACGTGTTCCCGGTCCACCAAAGATTGTTAGGCCTAGCTCCTAAGGTAAGTATGGTGTGGGGGGGTGTGGGGAGGCAGGGCGTGCAGTGGGTGGGTGTGGGTTGCGGGTTGGAAGCGGGGCGAGCACCGAGGAACGGTTTCCTTACTTCCAGGATTAAAAAATAAATAAAATAAACCAGACATCGCGTGACCGTTTTCTGACTTGCAGGGGCATCTGGCACACTGGGGTGGGCTCCCAGTGTGCCAGCATAGGCTTCCTGGACCAGGGGCCGCAGTAGCCGACGGGGGATTGGGCACTCCGTCGGCAAACGGGCGGGCGGTTATCAGTATGCCGACGGGGAATGGGCACCCTGTCAGCAGCAACAAAAGGGGGGGTAACAGAATGCCGATGGGGAGTGGGCTCCCCCATTGGCAACAAAACAAACAAGGGGAACACTACAGCTGACGGGGATTGGCCACCCCGTCAGCAGCAACAAAAGGGGGGGTAACAGAATGCCGACGGGGAGTGGGCTTCCCCGGCGGCAACAAAACAAGCAAGGGGAACACTACAGCCAACGGGGATTAGCCACCCCATCGGCAGGAACAAAAGCTGGGGGGCACAGAATGCTGATGGGAATTGGGGCCCCCGTCAGCAACCAAACATGCGGGGGGGTTATATTGTTTGAGAACACGGCGGCAAGCCACCGCCATGTTCACAAACAATCTCAGGGGTTTTACATCCCACCCTGCAATGACGGATCGCTCCCTCATTGAAGCGGATGACTGACGCTGCAATGACGAGGCGACCCCTGGTTGCAGCAGCTGAGTTTCTTAGAAAGTTGTGGCATGCTGGCTGAACTAGTGTCAGCAGCAGCGTGCCACAGCATTGGAGGAAGCGGGACAAGCCTTTGAAGGCTGTGGGGGCATTGGCCACAACAGTGCCGGGCCTCCACACCTGCTTCTCCAGAAACCTGTCGCAACATGTTTCTTGCTCATGCATGCAATCAACATAAAAATAGAACTGAGAGCACACATGAAGAAAAAGACATGTGCAAAAACAAGGGAGCACAATTTGAAGATAGAGGGGGGATGGCTCAGAGGTAATGTGAGGAAGTATTTCTTTACAGAGAGGGTTGTGGATACATGGAACAGCCTTCCTGAGGAGGCTGTAGAGTCAAAAACAGTGGGGGAATTCAAGAATCCATGTGACAGACATAAGGCAATTCTAGTGGTGGGTAGGAGGAAGTAGGCTGCTGGTTAACTAGGATCTGCAGCTTATCCATTAGGTAGGGAAATGGGCAGACTAGGTGGGCCAAGCGGTCCTTATCTGCTGTCAAATTCTATGTTTCTATGTTTTACACTATGCTATGCACTGATCTAAGGTAAGCAGAAAAAGTCTGTAAACACTGCAAAACACTTTCATTTGCACCCTTAATGAGAAACCCTAGATGAAGCCAGTCAGAAAAAAACAAAACAAACTCCTTTGGATGACACTTAAACTGAAGTCCTTCATGCTTATCCGTGTTGGTCGGAAAGGAGGAAGTGGATGACTTCATGGCATTTTTTGTCAAGATGGTACACTTCATCCAGTGTTCTGGCTAGCAATCCACTAAACTACCATAACCCATGTTGTAATGTACAGTAATTGCATATTTTAGTGTGTGGATGTCAAGTGTGTAGTAGCTGCAAGTTATGGCATACAGTCCCTGCCCTACAACTGCCTTTCTCATGGCTGTGTAATGCATGCTGGCACATACTGTGTATGAAAGGCCCTAATTAAATGAAAATGTATTTCAACTACAAATTTTCAATGTTCATTGACTACGTACACTCAGAAATATTTTTATATTATTATGGCACTGGCAAGGAGCCACCAAATGTCAATACTGCTCTTGCAGTGCCTGGATTTCATCTTTTGCCACCATTCTGTACAACCTTGAAGGTCTGAATCTGCCTGAGATTGACTGGGATGTCCCAGTGGCCAAGAGCACCAGGAGTCAGGCCTTGCAGGATTGCCTTTCCAACATGGTCTGCTGGGTCAGCTAGTTAAGGAATCCACCAAGCAGACTGCAATCCTTGATGTCATGCTCCCCTACTCAAAGATGGTGGAAGCTGTGGGAGTTGGGGAGCTACTGGAGAACAGCATCCATAACTCTAGTTTGAACTTGCCATCAGGTTTGGTAAGCCAAAATCAAGAACTGAAGTCCTTGAGCCTGATATCTAAGTGCCCAGATTTGGTGCAAGTTACCTGCACCAAAAGGAATTGATGCAGGTGGCACCTTGCACCAAATGTTGTGGCAATCCCAATTTTTGAATGCAGACTGCATCAAAATCAGAATGCTGTGAGCCATACCCCTCCCTGTGCCACTTCTTCACCAGAAGAGATGGTACACCAGGACATAAGGGGGCTTGCACCATGGCAGGGCTGCAGCATCCCCTTATGTGGGGTTTTGGAAGGCTTGCTGTGGCCACAAGTAGGGAATGAGGTTAGTCCAGCCATGAGCTGGTCTAATGGTCTTGTTCCAGAGGTCTGGAGGGAGGCGAGTGTGGTGGGGGAGCCCGTGAGGATGTGGAACTTTGCAGAGAGATCTGTGGGGTTGTGTTGTGGGCAGTAGGGGCATGGCGGATGTTGCAGGGTACAGAAGTGGCACCAGACAGATGAGTCCTGGACAGTTGGACAGAGCCGTTAGGACTGAATACTCCCTGGTAGGCAAGCACAGACCTTGTCCTACACCCCCAGGTACCACCAGCCCTGGCACCTGTTCCAGAGCATACACAGTCCCCAGTAATGTAGTTATGCAGCAGCATGGTTCCATGCAGCTGGATGTTCAGTAGGGGAATGCTGTAACACTGGAGGGAAGTCCCCATCCACTGACTGCACCTATTACCCTGCTGCCTGTACCAACTGCTGCATGTCAGGCACTGTGTTATGTCGAAGACCAGTGCCAGGGCTGGTGGCACTCAGTTCTGGGAAAAGATCCATACTTGTCTTCCACAGAGTACCCAGTTCTAGTGGATCTGTCCAGTTGTCCATTTTACATCCACTCAGTGCCACCTCTGTACCCTGCCACAGCTGCCATGCCCCATTGCCCTCTACAGCACCTACAAAGGTCCCTCTGTCCTGTCCTATGGCTTCCCAGGCTTCCTTCTCCTCCTCCAACTCCGCGACTCGACTGGCATTGTGCCAGGTGGAGGAGTTTGATGGGACATTACATTAAACCCCACCAATGCGCCACTTCTCTGCCACAACACTCCAACTGGGGCAACTCCTGGGACTTTGGTGCAGGAACCCTGTTTGTACTGGAAATGGGCACAGGGTCCTGATACACCTAGAGTTTGCCACAGCCACAGCCGTGGATTGGGACATTGTGCACTGATCTAAAAACCCTCTGAAAATTGGGCCTCTTGAACCTAGAAATGCAGACTTTGTTAGGATGATGGAACTGGTCATAGATAAGTTAGGAGGGGTGGAGGACATAGGTGGAGTGAGAAGAGATGGGGGCAACTAAGGGGGCCATCTTTGAGGCATCTAAAGTATGTATAAGAAAAGTAACAAAGAAAACCTGGTTTAAGAGATCACTGTGGTTCTCAACAAGGGTCAGAAAAGTGGTAAGGGACAAAAAAAAAGGCCTTCTATAAATACAAGGAAAAGCATTGGGAGGTAAAATGTGAGGATTATCTACTGAAAAATAAAGAGGCAAAAAGGGCCATTAGGAAGGCAAAAGCAGACACTGAGCTGCATATTGCAGATGGGATTAAGAAAAGAAAAACAGTTTTTCAAATATATTAGTGAAAAAAGGAAAACAGGTGGGAGAATCGTAAGGCTAGTTGAGAGGAGAAGGGTGATTCAGGGACTTGAGCAAAAGGCCATTGTCCTGAATGACTACTTTTCTCAGTTTTCACTAAGGATGATGGCAGGTCCATGTCAGAGAGTGGCATCAAAGCGGCCACTAAGGCAGTCCCAGAAATGAGGCAGCCATCACTCACCAGTGAAAGGGTACTAAAAGGGCTGGCAATCCTTAAGCTAGATAAGGTGTTGGGACCAGATGGGCTGCCTCTGAGAATTAGCCTCAGGGAATTAGCAGTGGATCTGACTGAACCACTGGAAGGTCTGTTCAACAGTTCACATAGATCTAGAAAAGTTCCAAAGGATTGGAAAGTGGCAGACATTGTACTTCTTCATAGGTGGAGGGGATAAGGAGCAACCAAGAAACTACAGGCCTGTCAATCTAACCTCTATTATAGGGAAGCTGATGGAGTCACTGATCAAAGAGGACCCAATAGACTACCTGGAAAGCAATGGGCTCCAGTATGATAAACAGCATGGTTTCACTGCAGGAAGGTCTTGTCAGACTAACCTAATAGTTTTCTTTGACTGGGTTACAAAGGAATTAGACAAGGGGCATGTTGTGGATCTGCTGTGCTTTGACTTCAGCAGGGCTTTTGACTAGGTACCTCACAAATGATTGCTCAAGAAGATGGAAGACCTGGGTGCAACTAAACCCATAGTGAACTGGGTGAGTAATTGGCTAGAGGGGAGGCATTAGAGGGTGGTGGTCAATTGGGTTAAATTATACGACTGGGAGGTTATGAGCATGGTTCCACAGGGATCTGTCTTGGGTCCACTCCTCTTCAACATGTTTATTAGTGACATTGAGGAAGGAATCCAGGGCAGGTTGTCTCTTCACAGATGACACAAAATTATACAAACATATGAAATTGTCAGCAAAAAAAGGCTCACAGGTCTATCAGGTCTGCCCGATTGTGCAGCTGTCAGTTTAAAACCACTGCAGCTGCCCCCAACCAATCCCCTCCCTCCCCCATTACGTTCTTGTTAGTACTAACCCTGCTTCTGACTCTATCCCTGCTCCGCTTAAAGTTATCCACTGTTCTCAGTTTAATTAACTCCTCTGGCAGTGCATTCAATCCAGCCACCATTATCTCTGTGCAGTAGTGCATCATCATTTCCCTCCTGAACATTCCCCTTTCCAGCATCATGCTGTGCCCCCCTAGTGACCCTACCCCCTTTAAATGGAACAATCCTCCATCCCTGACATTGTTTATGCCATTTAAGTACCTAAAGGTCTCTATCACGTCCCCCCCTTCCCATATCTCCTCCAGTGAGTACATGTTTAGCTTCTTCAATCTTTCCTCATTATGCAACTGCCCTAGTCCCATAATCATTTTAGTAGCCTTACGCTACACCGCCAGCAGTAATCTTACATCCTTTTTGAGGTATGGGCACTATTACTGTACACAGTAATCCAAGTGTGGCCTCGCCAGTGATCTATACAAGGGCAGGATGACTTCCTCCTTTCTAGAGGTGACCCCTCTGGCAATGCACCCCAGCATCTGATTTGCCCTTGCTGCTGCCCTCCTACACGGTGCTGATACCTTTATATCCCCTGTGACTATTACCCCCAGGTCCCTTTCCTCCTCTGGAGCTGCTACCTGCACTCCCCCCAGACAATAGCTGGTTCTGGGATTTCTGATTCCGAGGTGCATGGCTTTGCACTTCTTAGCATTAGACCCCAGCTGCCACTGCTTAGATAAGTGTTCATGTTTAGTTAGAGCCTTCCTGAGTGCCTGCCTCCCTTCTTCACTGTCCACTTTTGCACAAATCTTAGTGTCATTGATGAACAGGCTGGTCTTACTCTTGATCCCCTCTGCAATGTCTCCAATAAAGACATTGAACAAAACAGGGCTCAGCACTGAACCCTATGGTACCCCACTAGTTACTGGCCTTGGCTTGGATGTCCCACCCCTCACAACTACCATATGTTTTCTGCCCTGCAACCAGCTCTCAACCCACCCCAACAGTTTCTCCCCCAACCCCATGTCCCTCAGCTTGCTCAGTAATTTCCTGTGCAGCACCGAGTCAGTATAGTATAGTATTAATATGACTGGCAGGATAGCCTAGAGGTTAGAGGAATGAGGTGTGAATGAGCTTGATACATCCAGCAGACCAGACCTGAGTTTGATTCTCACAACCTCCATTTGCATACTGTGTGACTCTGAGCAAGTCACTTAACTGCTCAGTACTCCCAGGTCGCCCCTGAAAACAGGCACTTGTGCCTAGTGGGCCTTACCCGGTTACCAAAGACTAAAATAAATAAAAAAGCCTTGCTGATGTCCAGATACAGGACATCCACAGTGTGGCCTTTGTCAACCGTCCTAGAGACTCAGTCGAAGAAGTCGATTTGGTTAGTTTGGCATGATCTTCCCGGGACAAACCCATGCTATCTCTAATCCTGTAGACCATTTCTATTGAGAAAGGTTAAAAACCTCTCCTTTATAATGGTCTCCATCAACTTCCCCACTATAGAACTCAAGCTCACTGGTCTGTAATTGCCCAATTTGTCCTTGGATCCACTCTTGTGGAGGGGCACCACATTAGCCATCCTCTAGTCTCTAGGTACATTCCCCATCTCCAAGGAGGTGTTAAACAGGTCTGTCAGAGGGCCTGCCAACACTTCTGCCAGTTCCTTCAGGACCCTTGGGTGTACACTGTTGGGTCCTGGTGCCTTGCCACCCACAAGGCTTTAAAGCCTTTCAGAACTCTATCCTTTTGGATGACCCCATCTGTTATCTTTGCTCCCTCCTCCACCCTTGCCCCCTTTCCCTTGTGGTATTGGTCCATCCCTTTCTTTCATAAACACTGAGCAGAAATACTCATTGAGTACCTCTGCCTGGTCTTCCCTTTTTCTGCCCATCCACCCTCACTTTGGAGTCTAACAATGACATCCCTACAAATCCTCGTGTAGTGAAATATTTTGTAGTAAAACATTTATTTCAGTATGACCTTTTATAATAGTTAAACTGAATGTTTAAGTATAGCCTTTTTCCTCAATGCTTCAGTGTAATTTATTTTACTATTTTATTTTTTGGGAGAAACAGGGTGCAGGAAAACACTATTTTTAAGCGAAAAAGATGTTCCAGGACTAGAGGGCATGTGATGAAGTTGGAGGGAGGACGATTCAGAGGAAACATGAGAAAGAATTTCTTCACAGAATGGGTGGTGGACAAGTGGAACACCCTGCCAGAGGAAGTGGTGGGGGCTGAAACAGTCACGGGATTTAAGAATGCATGGGATAGACATAAAGGAATTCTGCAGGTCAGGGATAAGGGGAAACAGACTTCTAGGAAAACAAACTGAACTTACAAGCTCAAATGGGCAGACTGGGTGGGCCATAGGCCCTTATCTGCCAACACTGTCCATGTATCTATGTATCTATGTACTAACCAAATGTGTTTACTTAAGTAGTTAGCTGTCTTGTGATACCGCCTCTAGTTAAATGTCTTGTGATACTTTAGTTTTGTCATGTCAGCATTATATGTCCTGTAGTACATTTTCTCAGGATAATGTTTCTGAGTAACGTGTTCCAGCACATTTATGAATAAACGTGTTGTCAAGCCACACAGTCTATAAATAACTTGTTTTGTAAAAAAAAGGTGCATCACAGCTTAAAATAGACATGTTCATTGTTTTATGATTGGTTTATACTGGAGTGTTGGCTTTTTCAAGATAACAGTTTTGTATATAAGCACTGCATGTAAACTAAATAAATGGCACCAAACCAGAAGCAAGAATATATGTGAATACATGTATCTGAAGTTGATGGAATCACAGAGAAAATAAACCAAAGAGAAACATTCATTTGGTGTGGCTTGAATTATTTGAAGATAGAAAACACAACACAGTTATCTTTTACCTTACAACTGGTGTCGTGACTCGGATGTCTGAAGACAGTCTATATGGTTGCTGATGACATCAAATGAACTGAGAAGAGAAGGGAGCCTCTGCGAGGAATGCCTACCATACTTGAACTAATTACTCATGTACAGAGGGAGGTCGGAAGACACATAAGGAAGCTGAGATGAAGTCAGACATGATTTGCCAGTGAACCTACTGACGTAAGTATGGATTCCATATTACATAAATGTTTAGAGACGAACCTTCAAGAAGGTCCATATAGCTCTCCTGAAGAGCAGGAAGATGCGTATTTATGTTTAATTAAACAATGTACAAACTGTAATGAGAAAAGTAATTCAGATAAAACCAAGTTAGCTAACATATGTCAAATCTATGTACAGTATTAGTTAGAAATAACTGCTAGGACGTGTTAGTTGAAGAAAGAAGTGTTAGAGAAAAATGATTCTCATTACTTAAATATACCCAAATATATCACAGAGGCAAAAGTTAGTGAATATAAATTAAGTGTGGCACAATGGGAAGTTTGTGGATTAAGAATTAAAACTCTATAATGAATCTAGATACAAACACTGATGTCTGTACAGCTATTCCTTGCTGCCCAATGTCACGCTGTTCTCTGTACTTACTTGGCTAACTACAAAAACATTACTGTATTTGATAATGAATGTTATCAGCTTCATTAACTATACTGATGCCAGAGTGAAGTTTAAGCTACTCTGGTTTATTTTTATGTTTCATCCCATGACGTGTTCCGGTTTTGAAATGTTGGCTCATTGTCTGCAAACTGCAGTTGCAGATGTGATGCAGCATTGGAAGGGGCATGTGGCTGGGGTGGCTCCCTTGGGCAATTACATAGGAAATAAAGAGATTAGATTATGCCAATCAGGAGCACACCCAAGACCTTTCATATAAGAAACAGTCCTTGTAGATGGCTACAAGCAGAGGCACAGCTGTAGTGCCAAATCTCCTTAGAGTAAAGGCAGAATAACTACCTCCTTTTATCTAATTGAGTTTTCAACTAAGCAAAAAGCTGCCAAAACTAAAAATATAGAAATTTTCACCTTGTTGAAATTAGTGACCTTTTGCAACACAGTTTGACCTTCCATGTTTAATCTAAGTTGAGCACATTATTTTGTCAGGATTTTTCAGGTCCTGCAGTATTTTAAGCTATACAGATGAACTTTTTCACTCTGACATGGAAACTGTGATTTACTGTCCAAAAACAGAAAAAAAGTAATCAAGATTTATTTAAATCTCACATGTCAATTGGCTTAAAAAATAAGTCTTTTTCTATGATTTTTTCTTGTAACATCTTTTATGGATCTTAAGCAAGCACTAATGACAGCTCCAACTTTCATTAGTCCTTCTGAGTCCTCTGATTTTGTAATATAGGTACACGCAACAGATCAGGTAATCAATGCAGTCCTATTACAAAAAAGAGCAGGGACTTTATGTCCTATGGGATGTTTTTCTTGTGTACTAACACCTGTGAAAGAAACATATGAAGAATGTGTAAAACATTTGTTAGCTGTATATTGGGCTATACAGGCTACAGAACATATTGTGGAGTTTAACGGAATTATCCTGCAATTGTCTCACACTCCAGTACTTAAAAGGGATGTGAGAGATGTGTCTTCCCAGCAATTGGTTAAATGGGCTTTAGCGCTACAAAGGAAAAATATCACAGTAGAAAAATGTACCTCAGCTATGTTAGTTGAATTCATGACATGGGAGGGAGAGGCACATGATTGTGGAACTGTAATGGGAATTGATTTTAAACCCATATTTGCTGTGGAACCAAATACTGAAGCAAGAGATGTTTATGTAGAAGGCTCTCGCTTTTGGGAGGATGAACATTTCCACACAGGATATGCCATATGGACACCGAGCACTAATCAAGAAATATTAGTATGATGTCCATCATCATTTTCTGCCCCTAGAGCAGAATTAGAGGCAGTCCGTTGAGCTATTATGGCTTACCCTCAGGAGGCTATTAATATCTTCTCTGACTGTGCTTTTGTAGTAAATTCATTTTTAGATTTTTTGCCAATTTGGACTAAATGAGGAATGCGGACAGCATCTGGAGAACCTGTCGCATTTGCTCCCATATTACAACATTTATGGGACATAGGAGCTCAAATACCTTTGAGAATAGCAAATTGTAAAATAAGAGCTCACCAAAAGAATCCAAAGGATACCAACCATGAGTTAAATAATAACTTAGTGGATAATCTGGCTCAAATGGCAGCCAAACAAACCAATTTATGGGTAGACCCTCTAGGAGGTGATTCTACACAATTGTGGGAGATGGACGAATTTGACAAACACCATATTAAATGGATAGCTGCCATCTCACAAGTCCCAAGTTTGGGGTGTATCCTAGATACAGATGCTTGGATAGTGGGTTGTCGGAACCAATGGAAAGACACTGGACAGTGTGCAACCAAGCATGTTACCGTATGGGAAGATATGGTAGTATGAGAATGACAACCTGGGGTAAGGAAGTGGATACCACCCACTTCATTTAGAAAGGATATTATCATGCCTAATCATCGAATTGGAGGTCATTGCGGACTCCACAAAACTTACAAAATGTTGGTACAGAAATATTGGTGGCCAAAAATGGAAAAGATGTCAAGCAATGCCTGGAGGCTTGTCTCATCTGTGCACAGATGAATCCTTCAGTACCTGGTAAAAGGGTTCCGTTCAGGCGTATACCCTTAGAGGACGGTTCTTGGTCCAGCTTAAAAATTGATTATGTGGGGCTCTTGCCTACTGAAAAAGGGGGGGTTCTGGTATTTGTTAGTCATTATTGACATATTTTCCAAATGGGTAGAAGCATTGCCCATACTTACTGATAGTGCTACAGCTACTGCAAAAGTGCTATGGGAACAGGTGTTCTTATGATGGGGTTTTCCCAGAATACTTGAAAGTGATAGAGAAACTCACTTTACAGTGAAAATAATGACAGCTTTGTGTGATATTTTGGGTATCACTAAATGCTTACATTTACCCTACCATCCGCATTCCTTGGGTATGGTAGAAAGATTAAATAGCACTCTGAAAAATGCACTGAAAAAGGCAGTGTTAAATACTGGTAAAGGGTGGGTGACAAACTTACCAGGAATCCTAATGAGTATTAGAGGTACTGAAAATAAGAATACTGGCTATAGCCCATACCAATTGAGGACTGGATGAGATATGCGGCTGTATTATTTTTCAGATCCAGATTTATCAACACCAGTGTTAGACCATATCAAAACTGATGTATTTTTGCAACAGCTGCAAAAACAGTTAGCTGTTTATTTACCCCATGCTGCCAAAAATATGGCACAGACTCATTGGACAAACAAACAGAGACATGATGAAAAAGTGATACTGCCCATTGAAAGGGGTTATTATGTCATGGTTGAAAATTTTGGTCAAAGGGGGCCTTGGGACACTAATTGGATGGGACCCTCTGACATCATTGATGTTTTGGGACCATGGGTCATTCAGGTCTGATGAAGTCGACAAGGGTCTACAGAGACCAAATGGGTCCATGCGGACCAATGTAAATTGTATCAGCCTTTAAATGATGACAACTGATACTGCTCTGTTTCTCCCAATAGGTAAAGTACAATGATGTATCCTGTACTTATACTGAGCAGTACCTTGCTGATCCTGGCAACTTCCAATGAACACAATGGATGCTCGTCGCACATATGGAACAGTTTATACAACAAGATCTATGCTAATCGTACAGTGTGGGGTCTCCCAGTGATATTGGAAGAATGACATGAATACACTGGATACGTTCTTGTCAAATGGTACTTTATTTGTTATGGACAAGGTCAAGATGCAACATGGGGATGCTCGCCAGATGTCTGGCCTGACACGGCGATGTGTGTAGTGAACACAACAGCCCAGAAAGGGATCTCTATCCACTCCACTTTTGGGGGATACTATGAATTTAATGAAAGAAGAATAAGATTTATTTTGAATAAAACTAAAGGACACATTACATTATCCATCTAATCTTACATTGTTAAATACATCTTATTGGGATGTAAATGCATCACAACGTCATATGTGGCATGTTTTATATAATACATCTATTGTGAAAACTATACAGTAAGGTTGAATGTAAATTGGAATATTATAATGTATTGCTACATTTGCCTTTTCCACGATTACTGCTTCAATTTAGGGATCGGGCTTCAGTAGTCGTATAGCAACAGTATTATAATAATACTCTAAATTGATACCATGATAGACATAAAAGGTTGTCATTTTGAATTCCTGCAGAAGCAACACCAGGCTTATTCCATCATAAATGAGATGTGTGGGGCTGGTTAGGCTCAGGATTAGGAATTGTTAATGGTATTGATGCTATGGTTTTGAAGGGTTATATTTGTTCTTTGGAAATGACTTTAAAAGATATGGCTACTAGACCATTATCAACTACTGTAAGATTAGCAGCAGATAATGAGAAAATTGATTGGTTTGCATTTAAAGAAGCCTTACAGAATTTTAAAATTACTGCTCAGATAGCAGCCCATTTTATAACTCACTTTCTAAGATGTCTAGAGAAAGCTATAGTATATAGAACTGACTTGTTCTCAGTTAGCCGCTGAAGCACATGCTTATCTAGTCAATGAGTTAAATAGAATTGAAACCAATAGGTTACATTTAGGAATAGGTGAGACCAATGTAACTAAATGATTGGATCATCCCACTGTATCCCTACCACCCTTAGCCATATTCCTACCACCCTTAGCCATGATAAAATTATGGAATTCACCAAATTAACATGCACACATGCTGCGACATGTGATTCCCATACTAGTGATAACACCTGTATGTTTTGAACCACCGAAAATATTGTGGCAGATCAGTAATTTGGGAGTATTAATACATGACCAGATCATGAGACTCCAAATACAAGGTGATACTATTATCCCAGTACACAATAAATATGTTGTCTTACCTAAGCAACAGCGTGTACAAGAACATGAAACCTTGTTATGTGGGGAAGAGACGTCAACTGCCCCATGATTTCCTAGACAATGCAAATTTACCCTAACATCTGCAAATGAATACCGCCAAGCAATGAGATGGAACCACTCATGGTGTGTAATCACAGGTCAACCTTGGAATGTATGGGGGTGTAGTGACAAGACCTGGTGGGTTGCAAACTGGACCCTCAGGAAATGTCCTGCCTATCGCTGAACAAATGTTACCCATTTCAGTGGTTCCAGTATGGCCTTGGATTTACTCACTGATTTGGCAACCCCACCTCATTTCAAATTACCCAAATTTGATAAAATTATGCTTAATGCTTTGTTGTATTGTCAACAAACAGAATGACTTCTTTTCACACAGAAGACCTCTGCTAAAGAGGTTGAAAAGCAGTCCTCATATATCCCTATGATATCTTGGTAGGATTGGGGCTCGGCTGCTTTGGGTACTAGTCCAACCCTAGAAGTGGTGGGTTGAGGTATTGAGGTAATCTGTGTTCTTATTATTGTACAATTGTTATTGTTTCATAGAATGAAACACATGGTTCGCTCAATACAAATGTTACAATGGCAACATCATCTGGTGTGATCTCCAGTTACAGAGTCAAATTGGGGGGTTGTAGTGTAACATTTTGTAGTAAAACATTTATTTCAGAATAATCTTTTATCATAGTTAAACTGAATGTTTAAGCATAGCCTTTTTCCAGAATGCTTCAGTGTAATTTCTTATACTAATCAAATGTGTTTACTTAAGTAGTTAGCTGTCTTGTGATATAGCCTCTAGTTAAATGGCTTGTGATGCTTTAGTTTTGTCATGTCAACATTAGATGTCCTGTAGTACATTTTTTCAGGATAATGTTTCTGAGTAACATGTGTTCCAGCACATTTATGAATAAACATGTTGTCAAGCCACACAGTCTATAAATAACTTGTTTTGTAAAAAAAAAAAAGTACATCACAGCTTAAAATAGGCATGTTCATTGTTTTATGATTGGTTTATACTTGAGTGTTGGCTTTTTCAAGATAACAGTTTTGTGTATAAGCACTGCATGTAAACTAAATAAATGGCACCAAACCAGAAGCAAGAATACATGTGAATACATGTATCTGAAGTTGATGGAATCGCAGAGAAAATAAATCAAAGAGAAACATTCATTTGGTGTGGCTTGAATTACTTGAAGATAGAAAACACAACACAGTTGTCTTGTTATCCCCTTATGTATTTAAAGCACTCCTTTTCCCCCTCTCTGATCCCCTGGACCAATTTTAGCTCCTTTGCTGCCTTGGCTGTCTTGACTGCCCTGCTCACCTCCATAGATGCCTTTGTGTACACCTCCCTGTTCTCCTCATGCCCAGATTATTTTGAACTTTATGAAGGCCAGTCTTTTTTCCTTCACCTTCACCTTCCCCTTCACTTCCTTTTTGAGCCAGCTAGGTTTTTTTTACCTAGACTACTTACTTTGAGAATTGGCACACATGTGTGCAGCCTCATTTAGTCCCTTCCTCATGATTACCCACTTCTGATCAGCATCCATCCCAGGGCGAATGCCAGCTAAATACCCCTCTAGGATGCTGCCCATTTTGGCAAAATCTGTCTTCCTGAAATCGAACATTCTTGTCCTGGTATTAGCTAACTCCCTCTCTGTGTTGAGGAGGAACCACACTGAGCAGTGGTCACTTCCTGCTAGAGGGTCCTGTAGCACCACATCCTGGTCCTGGTAGCCATTTATTAGTGCAATGTCCAGTATGTTCCCCTCCCTGGTAGGCTCTGTCACTCCCTGCATTAGGTAGCTGTCTTAGATAGCCTCCAGCAGTACCTGTTAGCTGGCATTTGTTGTTGTTACCATCCACCAGTCAAGCCCAGGTAGGTTGAAGTCTCCCACTATAACTGTACTCCCTTTGTCACTGACCTTCCTGATTTGCTCCCCCAGCTCCCTATCTACCTCCTCACTTTGTGAGGGTGGCCAGTACACCACCTCCATCCTGTGCTTCTTGCCTTTTGGGCTTTGGAGCACTACTCATATGGTTTCTGGCCTCCTCTCTTCCCCCTCCTCCCTGGTATACAGTATTCCCTCCTTAATATAAGTAGCCCCTGTCCTAGTTCCTGTGATACACCTTGTATCCTGGGATAGTGAGATCCCAGTCATGGTATTGGGTGGCCCAGGTTTCTGAGATGTTGACAATATCTACCTCCCCTTCTGCCATCAATGCCTGGAACTCTGCCACCTTGTCTGTCAAGCTCCTTGCTTTCCAAAATACAACAGTTCACCTTGTGTCCTGCCTCTCCACTCCCCTTTCTCCACCTTACACTTCCATCTTGGTCACTTCCCCTCATTCTCTTCTACCCCCTCCCTCTCTGGGGGGGGTGAGGCCTCCTGGTCACCCCTGGAAGGTGACTCCCCCTTGCTGTCTGACTCAGCTCCCCCTCATCAGTTTAAATCCACCTTCCTCAGTTTAAATCTATAAAACTATGTGGGAAGGTGGACAGTGAAGAGGGAATAAGGGAAATGTAGAGAGGCCTACATAAGCTAGAGGTGTGGTCAAAGGTCAGGCAGTTAAAATTAATTGCCAAAAAGTGCAAGGTAATGCACCTAGAAAAAAAGAGCCCCAAGGCAGAGTACTGGATGGGAGAGGAGAGGCTTAGCATTACAGTTGAGGAATGGGATCTAGGAGTTATCATCAGTAACTCACTCATGCAAACAAGTCTGTGCAGCCAAGCCTACAGCAGAGCTAACAGGATGCTGGGCTGTATCAGGAGGAGTATTCATAGCAGAACAAAAGAGGTAATACTTCCCCTCTACAGATCCCTGGTGAAGCCTCACCTGGAGTGTGGCACCCAGTTCTGGAGTCCTCACCTCAGAAAGGACAAAGATTGTAGCCACTTTTTTTTTTTTTTTTTTTTTACTGAGTGCAATTATAATGTAATTGTTATTATTCTGGTTGGTTCCTTTCACTGCATTATCATGTTGTCTGTACTTGGATGTTGTAAAAAATTTAAACTAATAAGCCTTATTAAATTAAGAAAAGAAAGGACATTATAGGTTAGAGACAGTGCAGCGCAGAGTAACAAAAATTATTCAGGGTCAACAAAGCAGATCCTATGAGGAGCATCTCAGTGCACTAAATATGTACTCACTGGAGACCAGAACAGAGAAGGGAGATATGATAGGCATCTTTGAGTTCCTTAAAGGAATTAACAAAGTGATCTGCAGGAAAATATTTAGCCTGAACACCAAGTCACGATCATAAGGACACGAGTGGAAATAAACAGGAGTGAGGTTCAGGAGGGAGATGAGAAAGTACTACTTTACGAAAAGGGTGGTAGAACTTTGGAATGGTCAGTCGACTGCAGTGGTTGGTGCAAAAACAGTCAGGGAATTAAAGCAAGGCTGGGACAGAATGAAGGAAATTGGAGTTGCCAGGGGTGACTGGACCGAGGAAGAGAATAGGGAGAGGACAGGGAGAGCTACTATCCTTGAGGAACAGAAGGTTCCAGGAATTATAGGAAACTTGAGCAGACTGGATGAACCTCTGGTCTTTTTCTGCTGTCATTGTCTATGCTTCTATGAATCCCTATAGGAGTACATCATCTCAGGGGATTACATATCATCTGAAGGGGCATGGCTCTTTTTACATTCAAAAGCATCCCCAAGTAATTAATAGGATATTCCTGAAATGAAACTTATTGCCACTATCCTGAGGTACTAAACCCTCCATACTAAACAAGCAATTCAAGGAATTACACATGGTGGGTCCTTTACTGTGCTTCAGATCCCCCACCTTGTTAGGGCTTTTCAGTGATTTGCTTTCTGCTTAGGCAGGCATTGATATAGGACTTATTGTCTAATTGTCAACATGAATAAGATTCCTATGTACATATCACTATATACAGTATGTATTTGCTTCAGCTGTTTC
Organism: Neoceratodus forsteri; assembly: GCA_016271365.2. NCBI lineage: Eukaryota > Metazoa > Chordata > Ceratodontiformes > Ceratodontidae > Neoceratodus > Neoceratodus forsteri. The sequence goes on along the minus strand of CM028130.1, from coordinate 249,048,165 downwards.
AGACTCCTACAGGTAAGCATGTACATGTCCAACTGACAGGTGAAAATTTTGTCATGTTTCTACAGCTCATGATCTTTCTACATGAGCTAATTCTTGCCATCTAAGTGGTAATGAAAGTGCCATTATTATCATTTTTGTTAATATTATTATTAGAAACACTGGATTTTTCTGCTCAAGTTTCTATAATTAAGCTTAAAAGAGTGGTTAAATCACTGTAAAGGAGAGCCACACTGTTTATAAATCTTGCTTTTATGTCCAAGATAGTATTTTATGTAGCTAAGAGTATTATCACATCCGTGCACAACAATATGTAATTGAAATGAGAAACAAGCAAGAATAGCAAGATGTCACTCATCTATATCATGAACCTTGTATAGATTTCCATAGAGACCATCTAGCCTAAATGCAGGGTCAGATGAGAGGGAGCTTACATACTGAAACAGCAGTTGCAATAAAGAATTATCCCTCATGGACTGAAATGGCCTACTTTCCATAACTGAAGGAAGGCATGGGTTTCTGCAATGAGTGAAGAATTAATAGGCTACCCACTGCATATTATCTTCTGGGCAGAAGGGTAGACCAGAGAACGTAACAGTCTTGCCTTACAGATGGCATCTTTAACTTCTCATAATTATTATCATAGAAATTTCAGGAAATATATGGACATGTAAGTGTCTACAACTGTGTCACTATGTATAAATTAAATGTTTGTGCCCTTATCCCCATAGAAAAAAAACATCAGCAATTTCTACAATTCTGATGGTACTCAAAATATACACAGTCAATGAATGTATCTATGTGTTAGCACCATAATAACACATTAATACTTTTATAATAAATATTTTATTGGTTTCAGGCATACAGTCAACCCAATATACAAATAACAGGTGATACACTACATACAACATGGTCAGGGCCTAGATTTAAAGAGCTTCTGACACCTCAAAGAAAACTTTGAAAAACATAGTAATTATTTGCATTCCATATATATTCTAAAGATTTCTCTTCTCCATTATTTATTACTGAAGACATTTGCATGAAAACATGATCTTTATTCCATAACGTTCGGCTTCTTCTATAGCTTACTCCCTCCTCAAGTCATAATCCTCTGCTGTTACATCACAGTCTATTGCCATAGGGGTAACAGTGATGCCACAAACAGTGCATTATGACTTCAGGCAGAGAGAAAGCAGCAGGAAAGGATTAACTCTTCAAGGGCAAAGATCATGTTTTCATGAAAATTACCTCAGTGATAAATAATGGGGAGGAGAAATACAGAACTAATGTGAAATACAAGCAGACGTGAATCTAAATATTATGTTTTGAAAAGTTCTCCTGAAGGTGTCAGCTGCTCTTTAGCCTCATGGATGTACAATTTAATATATTATTCAGCATGATTAACAGGAGATTGAGATTCATTTTATGGATTTTCAACTGTGTGATTGGCTAGTGTGTCAACAAGTTAAATGTCTGCAGAGAGTCAAGTAAAAATTACATAATCAGCAGTTAGGACTGCAACGGAAAGTCACTGCCAATAAAACATTAATACCTAACAGACACATTATAGTTCACCTTATTACAACCATATTAACAACTGACCTAGCAGCCCATGTAACAACAAACCTATTAACACATGTAACAGCTATTGTATTAACACATGTAACAACCACCCAAAACCCTTTAGACAGCTTGCAAATACTGGTCATGAAAAGTAAAACACTGCTAAAACCTAAAACTGCTCTATCCTAAATATTATGACCCCACCCACGACCACCACCCTGGCTCAGCATTTCCTTTATAGGCACTGTCTAGTGATATCACATCCTGTCGGTCGCTTAACTTAAGTCCCCACTTCTCCATTTGCAGGTTATACCTGCTAGCCACTAGAGGGACCCTCTGACCTTTCCACCTCAGTCTCCCCACCTGAATTCCCCTCCCACTTCCTGTAACCTCTCTACCTGATTAGGCAACTTCTCTCCCATCTCCCACCTCTGCCCACACCTCACCCTCACCCAGCCATCTGGCTAGCCCTACTCACTACCCCTGCCCTATCGCCTGACCCACACCCAGCCTGCCACTAACCCCGGTGACCACTAGGAATTGCTATTTCAACCCTGTTTTCTGGCCCAAACCCAGCCTGCTGTAAGTCACCTAGAACCTGGATTCCTGTTCTCAGCCAGGTCATATCCCAACTGCCCTGCCAGGGTCTTGAACCTTGTATCCTGTCCACCAGAGTCCGTGACAGTACCACTACTCCAAAGTGGTATCTACACTTTCTGAGGGGCTATCAAGATACTTGAAACTCCCCACCCTGCTTTTACCAGGGTATTATGATTGGGCACCTCTTCCTCAAATCTGGTAAAATGCCCCCATCAATAACCCCTGTTCTGATCTCCTCCATTTTACTATCCCTTCCCATTTTAACTCCCCCTCTAAGTTGCCACCCTGCACCCCCCCACTGGCTATTCTGACTCATCCTACAAATGCCCCCATAAGTCCACTGCATCCCTCCCAGCTATCTCCTGGTCCCATTTCCCCATGCCCCCCTCCTCCTCGGTCTATTCCTCTGGCTGCCTCCTGGCCTCTCTCTCCCACTCCAGTACCCACTCCCTCTGCACAGTCCCCCCTACTGCCGCCTCCAACCAACACATGGCTAAATCCCGGTCTCTCCGTGTGCTATGCTGCCACCTAACCATTGCCGTACTCCTTCTGGCTGCAGGGGATATACACCCTAACACTGGCACAACCCCAACCTCAGGCCCTGACCACCCCATGCCAACCCCTCAGCCAAGGCAAACACCGACACTCATTCTGGCTACCTCCCCCAAGGCTTGCACCTTCTCCATCTAAATATTCATAGCCTAGCCCCTAAGCTCAATCAGCTCCAGGTCCTAGCTGTCCACCTTGCCCCTGACATAACCATCCTATCTGAGACCTGGCTAAACCCTAGCCTACCAGATAATACTATCACTATTCCAGGGTTCACCATCACACGGCAAGACCGGCCCTCCAGAGGTGGAGGGGTGGCTATCTACATCAGATCAGCCCTACACTTCACTGTCTCTCTTACAAAAACTGAACCCAAAGCTTACGAGCTTCTTATAGTAAAACTGTCCCCCCCTCCTCATTTCCTATCTTTGTGGCTGGTATTTATTGCTGCCCAGGCATGCCAACCACAATAGTCACCGACCTTCTGGGACAGCTTTCATATCTTGACCAGTAGGGTGAACTATATGTCATGGATGACTATAACCACAACTGGCTAGCACCCGCTTTTAACAAAACCCAAACTGAGTTAACTGCTCTCAACCTCAGCCAAACCATTACAGAACCCACACACTTAAACCATAAGTCCGGTAATCACTCACTCCTAGACTGGGCGCTTACATCCCACCCACACCGCGTCATCAGCTCAGGCCTCCACCCTGATTCCATTAGTGACCACCACCTAATTTACTTGGTCCGCAAAATCCACAGAGCTAAATCCCCTCCCAAATTTATATTCCAACATATTCATACAAATCCCTCAACCTCTCCCCCCTCTAGGAAGATCTATCTCACCCTAACTGGGTCCCGAGCTCAAACTGCTCTAACATGGATTCAGCCCTTATGCACTTTTGGAACACCTTCCTCACCACCGGGGACAAACACGCCCCCCTGCGCCAGGCTAGAGTCCGTGGATCTCAGCTACCCTGGATATCCCCTGAAGTGATAGCTTGCCAACAAGCCTGTGATAAGGCCTGGTGAAACTACAAATCCACGCTCCTCCCAGGTGACTATAACTCCTATGGCATGCTCCGCAACAAGTGCACAAAGGCCAACCACTTAGCTAAGTATGAATATTTTAATAACAAACTAAATGCAAATCTTGGGAGACCTTCCAAATTCTGGAAAGTCATTAACTCCCTTTTCTCCCCCCAAACAGCAAGCCCCCCACCTCTCCTCCTCACCCAAGGGACTCTCCTCTCTGACCCCCTGAAGGTAGCCTCCGAGTTTAATTCCTATTTCACTACTTGTGCCCTGGCCCTCCTAGACTCTCTATCTCCTGCAACCACACCATCTCCTCAGACATCTATCCCCCTACCTTCTGCTAGGAACCCCTTTTCCTTCAGACACATCTCCCCCACTGAATCCCTAGATGTCCTTTTCTCCCTAAACCCCTCCAAAGGCAAAGCCCCTGATAGTCTCGATAACAAACTCCTCTTCCTATGTGCCTCCACCATCGCTACTCCTCTCGCGGCCCTACTAAATCTTTCTTTCATCACCAAGTCACGCCCCTCCAAATGGAAGCATGCCACTGTCCTACCCCTCCCAAAAGGTGGTGATCCTACCTCTGCAACTAACTACTGTCCCATCTCCCTCCTCCCCACCCACGCAGAACTCCAGGAACACCTAGTTCTATCCCAACTCTCCCACTTTCTCTCAGAAACTAACTTCTTCACCCCTTTTCAGTCCAGTTTCAGAAAACACCACTCTACCACCTCCTCCCTACAAAGACTCACAGACTCCATCCTCACTGGGATGGATTAAGGGCTAATCACTGCCACTATTTTCATTGACCTAGCAAAAGCCTTTGACATGGTATCCCATTCTCTCCTACTATCCTGCCTTTCTGGGGCTGGGTTTGCAGGATCCACCACAAACTGGTTCAGCGCCTACCTACTAAATAGAACCCAATCCACTAAAATAGCTGACTACACCTCCCCCCCTCTCCTAATCACCACTGGCATTCCCCAAGGCTCAGTTCTTGGCCCCATCCTCTTCTCCATCCTGCTAAATGATCTGCCAAACTCTTGCTCCTCTACTGTAATCCACATGTATGCAGACGACATGGTCCTCTTCAGCTCTGGCCGGACCCACTAAGAAGTCACCTCCAAACTTCAGACTGATTTCAACAAAATCCAACACTGGTTCAATATCAACCAACTCTCCCTAAATGCTAAAAAAAAGTCTCTATGTCTTTCGGCACTAGACAGCATCTATCCAAGCTCACCTCCCCCCTAAGCTTCCATACCCTAAATAACACCATCCTTGATGAAATGCCCTCCTTCAGGTATCTAGTGGTTTGGCTTGATTGCCACCTCTCCTTTTCCACACACATGGATGCCATCATTTCAAAACTGGGCACAAAACCTGGTGCCCTCTATAGAAACCGCACTAGTCTCCCGCTACCTGTCAGATGTGAATTAGTCCAGAAAATGATTCTACCCTCCTTCAATTACTGTGATGTAGTTTACAGCTCTGCCACTAAGACCACCCTAGCCAGACTTGACACCCTCTTTAATGCTTTCTGCAGCTTTGCCCTCGATGCCCCGCTCACATCACTGTGTGCTCTACCATTCCCTGGTCCTGCCATCCCTGAGTAACTGGCGCCTAAGTCATAGTGTTAAATTCACTTCCAAATTCTGGCTTGGCTCCCTCCCTCCCTACCTCGTATCCTCCCTATCTTGCCCACCTACCCCCACCCACGCCCTCAAGTCTACTGATGCTAGGCTATTAGTCATCCCTCACTGAAGGACCACCGCAGGCCAATCAGCCTTCTCTTACCTCTTCCCCAAACTCTGGAATGGCCTGCCAGCCCAGATCCACCATTCTTCATCCAAAGTCTCCCTATCCTCTGCCCTCTCTAACTTCCTTGCACAAAATTGCAACTGCCCTTGACCTCCCCTGATAGCTTCTCTTCCCCTGTTCCCCCCTTGTGCATGACCAGCGGCTCAGCCATTGTCTAATTGTCTTGCTTATACATTGCCCTACACACTTACACTCTCACTCTTACTCACTTTTATTCACTCCTAATATCTCCCTCCCCTTCCCCCTCCCTCCCACATAAACTACTCTCTTCAGCCTTCCTCACAGCTACTAACTCCCCTCTCCTTCCCCCACAACACCTTAACAACCCCTTACACACCTAGTGTTTACTAGTCCTCTCCTCCTCTACCCCCTATCTTCGCTCTCCACCTCCTACTGTCAACTTGGTGCATCTCGCTTCAGTTCATGTTCTGTTACTGGCACTCAAGTTCTGTTTTGGCACTTACATAATCATGTAATGCCCTCTATGTGTACACATGATATGTATATTCTTCAAGAGAAACTACCTCTGGCTGGCAGCTGCAATACTGATCATAGGATTTGCAAGAAAGTGAGTTGTGCTCACAACAGAGGGAGGTGAACCTTAGAATTGTCTTTAGTTTGTAGCAGATATTCTGCAGGTGGAGGCTACTTCTAACTGAAAGGTGAAATAAGGAACTTAGAATTATCAGGACAAGACAGTCTTTCAAGCAACAGAGGGAGGTGGATCTTGCTTTACTTTTGTTACAATTCTTAAGATTTTCAGTGCAGGAAGAGTTTAAACCCTGGGCTAAGAATTTGTCATAAATCCTGAAATAAGTGCAGGTACAGGTTGTGTATTTGACCCAGACAGTGCTCTGGGGGTGGAAACTGTTTTTTGTGTTTATCTGTGTGTGCCTTAAAAGGCCAGACCAGACTTTGTCAGGAAGTGCTTACATCATAGCTACTTATCAGCCAATAGCTTTGGTAACAGACCTGAGAACAACAGTATTATAAGCAAGTGTTTTATAGCAAACTGATCCGAACAGCTAATATTCTTCAAGTGAAACTACCTCTGGCTGGCAGCTGCAATACTGAACATAGGATTTGCAAAAGAAGCAAGTTGTGCTCACAACAGAGGGAGGTGAGCCTTACAATTGTCTTTGGTTTGTAGCAGATATTCTGCAGGTGGAGGCTACTTCTAACTGAAAGGTGAAATAAGGAACTTAGAATTATCAGGAAAAGACAGTCTTTCAAGCAACAGAGGGAGGTGGATCTAGCTTTACGTTTGTTACAATTCTTAAGATTTTCAGTGCAGGAAGAGTTTAAACCCTGGGCTAAGAATTTGTCATAAATCCTGAAATAAGTGCAGGTACAGGTTGTGTATTTGACCCAGACAGTGTTCTAGGGGGTGGAAACAGTTTTTTGTGTTTATCTGTGTGTGCCTTAAAAGGCCAGACCAGACTTTGTCAGGAAGTGCTTACATCATAGCTACTTATCAGCCAATAGCTTTGGTAACAGACCTGAGAACAATAGTATTATAAGCAAATGTTTTATAGCAAGCTCAGCAGAACAGCTAATATTCTTCAAGTGAAACTACCTCTGGCTGGCAGCTGCAATACTGAACATAGGATTTGCAAGAAAGTGAGTTGTGCTCACAACAGAGGGAGGTGAACCTTACAATTGTCTTTGGTTTGTAGCAGATATTCTGCAGGTGGAGGCTACGTCTAAAACTAAAAGGTGAAATAAGAAACTTAGAATTATCAGGAAAAGACAGTCTTTCAAGCAACAGAGGAGGTGGATCTAGCTTTCGTTGTTACAATTCTTAAGATTTTCAGTGCAGGAGAGTTTAAAGCACAGCTGACTTATTTTGGGGCTGACTGCTTTCAGAGCACAAACCACCAGGCTGTTTTGGGGCTGGGGAGGTTTACCTGTGTCTGACTTGGATGTCTGGATTTTCTCTGTTTGATTAGCAGGGTATTTTCTCTGTCAAATTGTTGTGTGGGCATCTTGCTGACAGGAAGGCACTCATCGCAGCAGTGGGTCAGAGCTTTTAGCTGATTGTTTTGTGAGGGCACAGTTTAGGCCCAACCCCTCCCACCCCTCACCCCACCCACTCCTGGAAATTGTTCCTTTATACCTGGGGTTCTGACATCATTTCCTCAAGAGTGCAAGGTGCATATCACTGTCATATCCTCTCTAGCACACTGCACTGACAATATAAGCATACATATTGTATAATATATACTGTATATTTCTATATAACAAACCAATCACATGCACACACACACACACAAAAAAAAGTAGATAAACATGTGGGGAGTAGTGCAATGTAATGGCTGTGGGGCAGCAGTCTTCCGGGAGTCTTTCTGGAGGCTGAGATGCTGCCTATTTGCAGACAACTCTCTGCCCTGAGGAGGAAGTTGCCCATCTTCAGGCCACACTGGACAGTAGTAAGGGAACCTTCCCCAGGCCACACTGGATGGTAGGAGGAACCTCCCCATCCAGGGAGCACCACAGCCACCACCACTACCTCAGAGGTTGCGTAGAAAGCACAGCAGTTGGACCACAGTGTGCTCAGGGAGGGTGAGGATGGTGGAACAGAGGCACACCCAGTCAGTTGTTCCACTGTACAATCCATACACCATTCTGGGGGAGCATAGCGCCCCTATGGATGCACCCACAGAGGAGACTAAGGAGGCTGAGGACAACTGTCACAAGGGAGGCCCACAGGAAGGAGGCAGAGGACACCACAAGGAAAGGAAGCAGCTCATGGTGGGGGACTCAATTATTAGGGGTATAGAACTGGGGGGAGCAGGGAAAACTGAAGTAAGGTGCCTGCCTGGTGCCATGGCTTGGAGGGACAGGAAGCACATCCGCAGGATCACGAGAACAGCTGCACGGGAGTCTGAGCTGGACGTCATTGTCCACTTAAGGACAAATGACTTGGCTCATCATGAGATTAGAGAAGTGCAGAAGGACTTAGTCAAATTGGGGAGGGGCCTAAGACAAGTAGCACACACAGTATCCTTCTCAGAGGTGCTGCCTGTCAATGGCATGAGTAAGGCGAAGGTACTTTGCACCATGCAGTTTAATGAATGGTTGAAAAAATGGTGTGGAGCACAGGGGTTTGGCTTCATTGGGGACTGGGGTTCCACCTGGAGGGACACCAACCTATACTGGCAGGATGGTCTGCATCTAGAAACATAGAAGTTGGTGGCAGATAAGGACCGCAAGGCCCATCCAGTCTGCCCATTTCTTTTCTACCTTATAAATGTGCCATCGGCCTTTGCTCTGTCAGTGGCCTATCTATTCACAGTCATTTGTATTGCTCCCTTATGCCTATCCCATGCCTGTTTGAAGCCCTGCACTGTATTCATAGCCACCACTTCTTGAGGTAGGCCATTCCATGCATCCACCACCTTTCTGTGAAAAAGAATTTCCTCACATTCCCCCTTAATCAGCCCCCCTCTAATCTCATGCTGTGTCCTCTTATCCTGCTATTTTTCTTATATTTAAACATGTTAGACTCTTTCACCTTGTTAATGCCCTTAAGGTGTTTGAATGCCTCGATCATATCACCTCTCTCCCTCCTTTGCTCAAGGGTATACATATTGAGCTCTGTTAATCTGTCCTCATATGTCTTCTGATGCAGTCCCTGCACCATTTTGGTTGTCCAGGAAGGGAACAAGCCTTTTGAGCAATCGGTTTAAATGCTTCATTGCAAGCTTTTAAACTAGTCAAGGGGAAGACACTGATAAGCAGCAGAAATCCCAACCTCTCCTACAAAACAGGGTACTAAATGAGAAAACACTGAGGTAGAAAGGTCAGTGGGGATGTCAACAGAAGGTAAGCCATACAAAATGGAGATCAATGAGTACCAATGCCCATAGTCTGAGTAACAAGCTTCCTGAATTAGTGGCCTTGATGGAGGAGGAACATCTGGATATCGTGGCAGTCACAGAAACATGGTACACACAAAACCATGACTGGGACGTAAACATACCAGGATACACTATCTACAGGAGGGACAGGGAGGGTAAAAGAGGAGGAGGAGTAGCTCTTCACATAAGGGAAGGAATCAAAGCAACAGAACAAAAGGGAAAACAGGGAGGAAAAGAAGCACTATGGGTAAATTTGGAGACCGGCAATGGCACCACAATCTGCACAAAGGTTGTATACAGACCCCCTTCTCAGAGGGAGGAAATGGATAAGGAAATGATAGAAAGTATACTTAGAATGGCAGAAAAAGGGGAGATATTGCTGATGGGTGATCTGAATATGCCAGATGTTAACTGGAGTGCAGTTGCAGCAGCCACTTCGAAGAGTGGGGTTATTCTAGATGCCCTACAGGAGGCATGCATTAGACAACTAGTATTGGAACCCACTCGAGAGGAGCAATCTTAGACCTGGTTCTCTCAAATGGAGATGAAGAGAGGATCACAGATGTAGTGGGTAGCCATCTGGGAACTAGCGACCATTGAACAGTATGGTTCACAATAAACAGAGCAATAGAGTCAAGCCATACAAAGGCAAAAGTACTGGACTTTAGAGGCTGACTTTGCTAAAATGGGTGAGTGCCTAAGGAATGCACTAGCAAATGGGCAGGAAGGAGGGTGGAAGAACAATGGGAATAATAAAACTGCCATCACAGAGGTAACAAGCCTTTGTGTGAAGCAAATAAACAAAACAAAACGATGTAAGAAACCACTATGGTTCTCAAAGGAAGTGGCAGTGAAGGTTCAAGAGAAAAAGAAGCATTCGGGAAGTACAAGGAATCACAGAAGGAGCAGGACAGAGAACTGTATAGTTAAAGCAAAAGGAAGCTGGGAAGGCAGTCAGAACAGCAAAGGCCCAAACCGAGGAACAGATAGCCAACTCAATAAAGAAGAGGGATAAAACCTTTTATAGGTACATCAGGGAGCGAAGGAAGACCAAGGGAGGGATAGTGAGGCTTAAGAAAGGGGAAGGAGGGTGGGCGGACAGAGGGTGACTGTGAAAAGGCAGAGATACTAAACAAATATTTTTGCTCAGTATTTACAAAGGAAGAGGTGGAGGTACCTAAAACAAACAGTAGAAACACTCTGGATACAGAAGTTGATACAGCCCATTTATAGAAGAAAGGGTTCTGAAAGAACTCTTAAAACTGAAGGTGGACAAAGCAATGGGGCCTGATGAGATTCATCCCAGAATTCTAAAAGAACTAGGGTAGAACTAGTGACACCACTGACTACTCTCTTTAACAAATTATGGGAGGATGGGGTGGTACCCGAGGACTGGAGGAGGGCAGATGTGATTTCCCTACACAAAAGTGGGAGCAAGGCAGAAGCAGAAACTACAGACCTGTTAGTTTAACCTCAGTGGTAGGAAAATGATGGAATCACTTTGAAGGAAAGAATTGTTGAGTATCTAGAGACTAGAGGGCACAGGACCCAAGGCAACATGGATTCACAGTGGAAGGTCATGCCAGACAAATCTGTTAGATTTCTTTGACTGGGTGACCAAAGTAGTAGATCAGGAGGGGCTGTGGACATGGCCTACCTAGACTTTAGTAAGGCATTTGACACAGTCCCACACAAAGATTAATATACAAGTTAGCCAGCCTGGGGTGGGTCCCAAGATGACAGCCTGGGTAAAGAATTGGCTGGAGAATAGGACACAGAGAGTAATAGTAAATGGAGTCCACTCTGAAGAAAGGGGTTACTTAGTGGGGAACTGCAGGTTCAGTATTAGATCGGTCCTCTTCAATGTCTTTATAAGCGACATTGCAGAGGGACTGGAAGGAAAGTATGTCTCTTTGCAGATGACACAAAGATCTGCAACAGAGTTGATGCACAAGGTGGGGTGGAAAGGATGAGAAGGGACTTGTCAAGGTTAGAGGAATGGTCAAATGTATGGCAGTTTAGATTCAATGCTAAGAAGTGCAAGGTAATGCACCTGGAAACAAAAACCCAGGGAAGAGTACACAATGCGGGTGAGATACTAACAACAACAAAATGGAAAGGACCTGGGGTAGTCATATCAGATGACCTAAAGGTTGGCAAGCAATGTGAGAGGGCAGCAAGGAGGGTGGGGGATACTGGGATGCATAGAGAGGCATCACCAGTAGAAAACAAGAAGTTATTATCCTCTGTACAGACAGCTGGTGAGACCCCATCTGAGTACTGTGTGCAGTTCTGGAGACCCAACTCTGCAAAAACATAGACAGGATGGAAGCTGTCCAGAGGTGGGCAACTAAAATGGTGCAGGGTCTGCGCTGGAAGACATATGAAGAGTGACTTAAGGAGCTTAATATGTATAGCCTCAAGGAAAATAGGGAGAGGGGGGGATATGATAGAAACTTTCAAGTACCTCAAGGGAATCAACAAAGTCCAAGAGGGTAGCATCTTTCAAAAAAAGAGGTGTGCAAGAACAAGAGGGCACAATTTGAAGATAGAGGAGGGGCGGCTCAGAGGTAATTTAAGGAAGTATTTTTTCACAGAGAGGGTTGTGGATGCATGGAACGGCCTTCCGGAGGAGGTTGTGGAGTCAAAAACAGTGGGGGAATTCAAGCATGCATGGGACAGTCATAAGGCAATTCTAGGGGGTGGGGGTAGGAAGAAGTAGGCTGCTGGTTAACTAGGATCTGCAGCTTATCCATTAGGTAGGGAAATGGACAGACTGGGTGGGCCAAGTGGTCCTTATCTGCCATCAAATTCTATGTTTCTATGTTTCTATACCCTATCTTTGTAGATCATGCTCTGTACTGTTCTCCTTATGTAACAAGTTCAAATGTAATCCAACCCAACTATGTACATTATCTGTATTGCTCTACTTCTAATTCAACTTTTGTGTGTATACCTGCCTCCACTGTAACCCCTTCCCCCAGGTCGCACCATGAGATGAGCATCTTTTTGTTCAGTGTGCCTTTCCTGGTGAAACATTTTCAATAAATAAATAAATAAATTATCTCTCAGAAAAGAGACATTGCTCCATGCTGCTTCTGTAGTGTCTACGCTGTTGCTGGTGACTCCCATAATGTTCCAAAGTCTGACCAACAATGCCATGCCTCTCATGACTGCTGCTCTGGACTGCACTCCTAACTGCACTCCATATGCTGCCTCAAACTGCCACTAATGACTGTACTCCAGTCATTGCTCCATATCGTGTGCCACACTTATCCCCATTCTGACCTCCTCAAAACAGGATCACCCAATGCAGGGATCCTTTTATACTGATGCTATGAAAAATCTAAAGGGAAAAACAATACATTCCTAAATATTCTACTACACTGCAGAAAAAGCACCATTAGAACTGACAGAACCAACAGAGACCAGAGAGAACACCAGGAGGGAGGAGCTACTGGTATAACTAAAACTTCTCTACTGGGACTATATTGCCCTCCTGCCCTTCCCTCCACCCTAAACCAGTTCTATTTTTATAGGCACAGGATTTAACTGACAACAGGAACTTTCTGTTTAGGAGCATGAAGTGAGTGATCACAGGGCCACCAAAGACTCACCTTCCTAGAAGGGCAAGAGTAGCTCTCCGTCCCCCCCAGCTGCTGGAGGTCTCACTCTGAGCAAGTAAGGAGACTACTGAGAAATATAGGAACTTCTTGTCTCAGAACAGGAAGATCAGGAGCTAAAAGGGTGCAGAGGCAGTAAGGAAGTAGGGAGAAAAAAAAAGAAATAAACAGAGGAAAGAGTAAGTATTTCAAATAACAGGGGGCCAGAAAAAAGACATGATGGGAGTGGTGCAGTGCAGTGGCAGTGGAGCAACAGTCTTCCAGGAGATGTTCTGGAGGATGCAGTGTTGTCCCTTCTGCAGATACCTCTCTTGGCTGAGGGAGGAGGTTGCTCATCTCCAGGCTGAGTTGGCCAGGATTTGTGGGACCTCCTCTCCCACCCAGGGACCACCAGGGTCACTGCCATTGCCTCAGAGGTTGCCAAGAAAGAGGAGTGGTTGAACCACAGTGGGCTCAGGGAGGGTGAGGGTGGTGGAACAGAGGTGCATCCCTCCAGTTGTACCTCTCCACAATTTTTATGCCATTCTGGAAAAGGGTGGTTCCTCTATGGAGGCACCCACAGTGGAGACCAAGGAGGATGCTAGGAACCTCCACAAGGGAGACCCACAGCAGGTTGGCATGGGACCCAACAGGGGAAGGATACAACTCCTGGTGGGGGACTCCATTGTTAGGATGGCAGAACTGGGGGAGGAAGAGGAGAGGTAGGTAAGGTGCCTGCATGGCACCATGGCTTGGAGGGACAGGGAACGAATCCTCAGGATCACAAAAGCAGCTGCACAGGGAAGGGAGCTGGATGTCATTGTCCACCTAGGGACAAATTATCTGGCTAAGAAAGTGATCAAAGCAGTGCAAGAAGTGTTTGTGGAGATGGGGAGGGGCCTTAGACAAATAGCACACACGGTAACCTTCTCAGAGGTGCTGCCTGTCTATGGCATGGTTGAGACTAGGGTGCTCCACACCATGGGATTCAATGAATGGTTGCAAAACTGGTGCAGAGCTCAGGGATTTGGCTTCATCGGGGACTGTGGGTCCATCTGGAGGGATGCATGCCTATACTGGCATGATGGTCTGCATCTGTCCAGGAGGGGAACCAGGATCCTAGGTGATAAGTTTAAATACTTCATTGACAAGCATTTAAACTAGCCAAGGGGAGAGGCACTGAAAAGGAGCAGGGAAATCCTAGCCCCCCCAAAATAGCAGGCTACTAAGTGAGGTAGACACCAACATAGAGCTGTCAATAGGGAAAACCGCCGGGGTAAATGGAGAAAATAACAAATGCAGTAAGGACAGGGATGGGGCAAAAAGGGTTAAGGCTATCAAGAAATGGAGGGTAATGAGTACCAATGCCCGTAGTCAGGGCAACAAGCTCCCTGAACTTGTGATCTTGATTGAAGAGGGATGCCTGGATATTATAGCAGTCACAGAAACATGGTACACAGAGAACCATGACTGGGATGTTAACATACCAGGGTACACAACCTATAGGAGAGACAGTGAGGGCAGAAGATGGGAAGTAGCTCTCATGTAAGGAAAGGGATAAAAACAACTGAACAAAAGAGTAGACAGGGAGGAGAGGAGGCACTGTGGGTCACCTTAGAGACTGGAAATGGCACCACAATCTGCACAGGGGTTGTATATAGACCCTCATGTCAGGGGGAGGGAATGGACAAGAATATCATAGAAGGCATACTTAGGATGGCAGAGAAAGGGGAGATGCTGTTGATGGGGGACATTAACATGCCAGATGTTAACTGGAGCACCTTTGCGGCAGCCACATCCAAAAGCAGGGCCATTCTTGATGCCCTTCAGGTGGCATGCCTCAAACAGCTAGTTTTGGAACCTACTCATGAGGGATCAATCTTAGACCTTGTACTCTCAAATTGGGACAGTGAGAAGATCTCAGATCTAGAAGTGGGTAGCCTTTTGGGAACAAGTGACCACCAAGCAGTGTGGTTCATGATAAACTCAGCTACAGAGTCAAGCCATACAAAAGTGAGGGTTCTGGACTTCAGGAGGGCTGACTTTGGCAAGAGGGGAGAGTGCATTAGAAAAGCACTAGCAAACAGGCTAGAAGGAGGGGTGGAGCAACAATGGGGAAATATCAAAACTGCCATCACAGAAGCAACAAGCCATTGTATGAAGCAAATAAACAAATCAAAATGAAAGAAAAAGCCACTATGGTTCTCAAAAGAGGTGGCTGTGAAGGTTAGGGAGAAAAAGATAGCATTTAGGAAGTATAAGGAAACACAGAAGGAGCAGGTCAGAGAACTGTACCAGTTAAGGCAGAAGGAAGCAGGGAGGGTAGTCAGAATAGCAAAGGCACAAACTGAGGAAAAGACTGCTAACTCGGTTAAGAAGGGGGATAAAACCTTTTATAGGTATATCAGGGAGCGTAGAAAGACAAAGGGAAGGATAGTGAGGCTGAATAGAATGGATGGTGGGTGGGCAGAGAGTGACAGTGAAAAAAGCAGGGATACTGAATGAATACTTCTGTTGGTATTCACAAAGAAGGAAGTGGGGGAGGTGCCTAATCCAATTAACAGAAGCACTCTGGAGAGGGGCGATTCCAGTCCTTTCACAGAAGAAAGAGTTCTGAAAGAACTCCTAAAACTGAAGGAGGACAAAGCAATGGGGCCAGATGGAATTAACCCTAGAATCTCCAGAAGAATTAAGAGAAAACTAGTGACACCACTGACTACCCTTTTAACAAATCATGGAGGATGGTGTTTTACCTGAGGACTGGAAAAGGTGGATGTGATTCCTTCACAAAGTGGGACCAAAACAGGCAGGAAACTACAGACCTGTCAGTTTGACCTCTGTGGTAGGGAAAGTAATGGAATCACTTCTGAAGGAAAGAATTGTTGAGTACCTAGAGGCCAGTGGGGCATAGGACCCAAGGCAGCATGGATTCCCAGTGGGAAGGTCATGTCAGATGAATCTAATTGATTTCTTTGACTGGGTGACCAAAGTAGTAGACCAGGGAGGGGCTGTGGACATGGCTTACCTATACTTTAGCAAGGCATTTGACGGAGTCCCAGGCAAAAGATTAGTAGTCAAATTAACCAGCCTGGGAGTGGGTCACAGGGTGGTAGCCTGGGTAAAACATTGGCTGAACAACAGGACACAGAAGGTAATTGTTAATGGAGTCCACTCTGAAGAAAGAAGGGTTACAAGTGGGGTACCACAAGGTTCAGTACTGGGTGCAGTCCTTTTTAATGTCTTTGTAAGTGACATTGCAGAGGGACTGGAAAGAAAAGTATGCCCCTTTGCAGATGACACAAAGATCTGCAACAGGGTTGATACACAAGGAGGCTTGGAAAGGATGAAAAGGGACTTGGCAAGGTTGGAGGAATGGTCAGAAGTATGGCAGCTTGGATTCAATGCAAAGAAGTGCAAAGTAATGAACCTTGGAAACAAAAACCCAGGGGAAGATTACACAATGAAGGGGGTAGTAACAACAATAAAAATGGAAAGGGACCTGTGGGAAATCATATCAGATGACCTTAAGGTTGGCAAGCAATGTGAGAAGGCTGTAGGGAGGTCTGGGGGGATACTGGGATATATAGGGAGAGGTATCACCAGCAGAAAACAGGAAGTTGTTATCCCCCTGTACAGACAGTTGTTGAGACTCCATCTGGAGTACTGCATCCAGTTCTGGAGACCCCATCTCCGCAAGGACATAGACAGGATGGAGGCAGTTCAGAGGAGGGCAACTAAAATGGTGCAGGGTCTGCAAGAGAAGCCATGCGAAGAGAGACTAAAGGAGCTTAATATGTATACGCTTGAGTAAAAGGAGGAAGAGGGGGATATGATAGGTGTTGCTTAAGTTCCCAGTGGAATCAACAAAGTCCAAGAGGGCAGCATCTTTCAGAAAAAGAGATGTGCAAGAACAAGGGACACAATTTGAAGATGGGGATGGCCAGGGGCAATGTGGAGGAAGTATTTTTTCACAGAGAGGGTGGTAGATGCATGGAACAGCCTTCCTGAGGAGGTTGTGGGGTCTAAAACTTTGGGAGAATTCAAGAATGCATTGGACAGACATAAGGTAATTTTTGTGGGGGGTAGGAAGAAAAAGGCTGTTGGTTAAATAGGATCTGCAGCTTATCCTCTAGGTAGGGAAATGGGCAGACTAGGTGGGCCAAGCGGTCCTTATCTGCTGTCAAAGTCTATATTTCTATGTTTCTATTGTACAATGGGAAAAATAGGAAAAACTTTACACACCCGTACGTTACAGTACAAAAAAAAAAAAAAACACTGTAGTAAAACATGACACTAGTACCTGAAAACCTGGAAGTGGTCACACAGACTTTTAAATGACCAACCTAATATAATATATAAAATATCTGATTGCAAAGTTTCATGTATTCAGGAACTAGACTCATCAAAAGACCTAACAAGTTTATAAGGCCACTCAGCCACTCACCCTTCAAGCTTGACACTTTGCCACACACACATATATATATATATATATATATATATATATATATATATATATATATATATATACACACACACACACACACACACACACACAAACTACACAAGAAAATAATGCCATTAAAGAGTCAACAAGCCATAAAGCCATGAGCCTGAAGGTTGAGCAGTCTGAACCATGAGATGGTATTATTTCATACATATAGTGGGGTTTCCATTATTTATTTTATAGAATACTTATGTTTGATTGCCTTTGTGTTTGTGTGCTGTTTGTACTGGTGCTGTTTTTTTTCTGCAGGGAGTTAATGTGTCCCTCAGTAGTTTTCCATACTGTAGGGTTTTTCCATAGTGTAGTGGTGGCATTCGGTAGTGCAATTTCTTAGTGAACTTGTTTTTTTTCCATAATGTAGGGTCCACACTTATGTTTTTGTGTGTGCATGCCCATTTCAGGAAATCCTCTATAAAAAGGATTAGTGGTTTGGTGGCATTTCCTTTTCAGGATGTGGTGAGTGGCTTTGAGGGTGTGGTTGGAAGCAATGGTTTAGCACATGGTTGGAATTTCAAGTCAGGATGGTATGAGTGGCTTTGAGTGTGGGGTCAGAAGGAGAGATATGCAGAGTAGACCTGAACATTTGGGAGCAGCAGTCTACAATGGCACTTTTTGCTCTCATCTACAGCCTAGATGTTACAGAATGTTTTTTCTTTTAGGGTAGAAGTGGCCTGTGCCCAGGTAATGCCTTTTGAAGGATTCATGAAAAAGTATTAATTGGTTCCAGAGTTATAATGATTTACATTTTTTTGTTCTAAACATGATCAGTAAGGTTTTAGAATAACCCCTTGATATGGCATAAAAATGTTAGTATCACAAGTGTTTTGCTTTCATGCCATTTAGTGTTTTTCAGGTTGTGAGAATATTTTTGGGTCATGACAGCTGGCACCTTTTTTTTCAAATTAAAAAAATGGACAGTACGTAAAAAATATGAATTTTTGAGAAAAACTATCTCCTTAACCTAAGTAAATGGGAACCATTTAGCTAGATTCTGGTGTTTGTTTTCTCCAATTAAGCCCAGAAATGCCTTTTTTCTGCGCACCCCAAAAACCTGGGTGCCCTAGTTAGTGAGAGGAACCATTTTTCAGGTCATCAGCCAAAAATTCCCCTATCGCACACAAAATGATGCCATGGAAATTATTGGCTTGCAGCCAAAAACAGTGAGACTTACATGGTCCTCACCACTCTGAGCTCAGCCAGCCATCCTTTGTCCTTCAATGCTACTTTTTAGTATTTGAATAGTCTGCCTCTCCCTCCTACCTCAGTCAGCCCAGCCTTGTTCTTACTAATGCTGCTTTTTAATATTTGTTATTCTCATACCCCCTCCCAGCTCAGCCAGTCCTCTTTTGTTTTTCCTATTTATTCCAGTGCTACTTTTTAATATTTATATATTCTCCCTCCCCCTTCCAGCTTGGGCAGCCCTCCCTCATTCTTCCAGTTTATTGATTTAAATGGACCAGGGTGCCCACCCCAGTACTGTTCCATAACAACCCCCTCCACTTCCCTCCATATTTCCTGCCTCACCCCAAAAACAAAGCTGATAACACCGGAGTGTCCACCCCCACTGTCACTGAATACAGAATGTTGACATTGGGGTGCTATTCCACGATGTTTCATCTGGTCCCAAAAAAAAAAAAAACTGTCCCTCATTGTTATTTTTTTTAATTAATCCTATAAAGGAGAAAACAGTCCCATAATGATCTCAGTCTCCCACACCCCTACCCACCCCACATTGACTCTCCAGTCACCACTCACCCACCACTAGACACCCCCCACACACACAGCCTCACTGTCATTATGATGGTCCCTCATTGAAGAATCACTCTCTAATCAGAAAGATGTCCTCCTCATGGAACCACAACTGCTATAATATATGAGAAAATAAGGTAAGTCTGGTTAATGGACACTGTCAACACCTTAGGCCTCAAACTGGTTCTAGTTTTAAAAACAGGTTATGATTGTATAAATTCTGTAGAGACAGCTGATATAGATGTTAGTTTGATTCTGATTCTTATTTTCTTTTAAAAAGTGAAAAACAGACAGCCCAACATACTGGTGTTACCATTCAAAAACATGTTTGATTACATTCCTTGAACAACTCACATTTCTTGGACTTGAAAACATCCCCAGCACAGTGTAGTCACTCATTATGCAACCCATACAAACACAGAAGAGAAAGATGTAAGTTCCTCTGGGACTTGAACCCAAGCTGCCCAGAATACTGTTCCAATTATACTAATCAACTGCACTGCACCACTGAGGCAACTGGAACCTGAGCTGTTCCTGAGCACATCATTGTTTCTCAAATGCACAACCCAGTGGCTACACAAATATTTACTTGTTATAATCATCCAGGAGTGTGGTGTGCATATTATGGAACACATACAAACATTGGAGAGAAAGAAGTAAGTGCCTCAGCAGGGTGACTGCAACTAGTAAATATCTGTGTAGCCACTCATTATGTAGTAGAAAGAGAGGAGACTATTGCATCATGAGTGACTACACTGTTTGGTGGTTTCCTAATGTTCAGGAAGTATGCAATGAAAATAGATCAAGAATTTGAAACAAAACAAAGCTGGGTATAACTATATCATTAGCGTGCATTTTAGTTCTACTAAGAAAGGAGGCAAATAAAACAACCAGCAACATCAACAATATTTTAGCATAGGTAAGCAATCATAAAATGTGGGGATTTAACTAGAAGAAAAATGATACAAAAAAGGTTGACAGTTTCCCTTTAAAGTATTTCAACATGTTTTGAACTTTTACTCATAACTTTAACATTTTTAAATATTTTTCCAACAGAATTTCAACATGGCCTTTTGGGACACTACCTCACGAAAAAGGTAGGGGAAATTTTCCAAATCTGGCCCAAGAGGTAATTTTGCAGTAACTCTACAAAATCCCCTTTCAGCTGTGATTTGGACATTTTCACCTACCAGGTTCATGAGGCGGGGGGTCTTTAATTTATTTTATTTACTTACTGAATTTTGGTAACCAAGCGGGCCCACTGAGACCAAGAGTCCCTTTTTCAGAGGCTACCTTGAATTAGTTACATATATAGAAAAGGAAATGTGAAAGGAAAATGTGTGCCATCTACTGGGATTTAAACCCAAGCCCCTGGCATTCCATGACATGCTCTAAAATGCATATATACACTACCAGTCAAAAGTTTTAGAACACCCCATTTTTCCAGTTTTTATTGAAATTTAAGCAATTCAAGTCCAGTGAATAACCTGAAATGGTACAAAGGTAAGCGGTAAACTGCTAGAGGTTAAAAAAAAAAGTTTAGGTTAGCAAAAACTGCTTTAGAGAAATTGCAAAGAAAGCCAAGGTGTCAGTGAGTACAGTTTCCTACACCATCAAAAGGCACTTGAAACTGAAGGAAACTCTGACAGGAGAGGTCTGGCAGACCCAAAGCCACAACAGAATCAGAAGACAAGTTTCTGAGAGTCGACAGCTTGCGATAGGCGGCTCACAGGACAACAGCACAGAGTGACTGGCACCCTGAACCAAATGGGCTACCACAGCATTTTGCAGCGCCATGCAATACCCTCTGGTCTATGCCTAGTTGGTCAGGGGTTCATCCTACAGCAAGATAATGACCCAAAACATACCTCCAGGCTATGTCAGAACTACCTTCGAGGAAAAGAACAAGACGGTAGGCTTCAAATCATGGAATGGCCAGCACAGTCTCCAGACTTAAACCCCATCGAGCTGGTTTGGGATGAACTGGACAGAAGGGTGAAAGCAAAGCAACCTACAAGTGCAACACATTTGTGGGAACTTCTGCAACAGTGTTGGGAAGAACTTCCCAAACAATATTTGATGTCCATTGTAGGAAGAGTGTGTTCGGCGGTTACAGTATATCTGCAAAAGGTGGCTACTTTGATGAGTCAAAAATTTAGATTAAATTTTGTAAAACAAAATGATTCTATGATTTCTTTTTTATCTCCAATTGTTTATTTGTTCTATGCTTTAATTTCAGAGTACATTGAGACATTAACCTGCATAAATTTCAATAAAAACTGGAAAAATGGGGTGTTCTAAAACTTTTGACTGGTAGTGTATATATATATATATATATATATATATATATATATATATATATGGTAGCCTAGTGCTACCATAGTTAGATAGTTAGGGTTGAGGAGCCATTTACATGTTAAACCTAAAATTGTGACCTTAATAACTTTACAACTGTTCAACAGATTTGCTTGAAATTTGGAATACATGATCAGGAACCATAGATCTTGAGATGTGCCAACTTTCGTACTGTTTGGATATAAGGCTACGGAGTTATTAAGCATGATCTGCGCTCATGTTTACACTTTTTTGGAATTCTTTGATCATCTCTACAGGTCTCATGGTTTGTGTGACTTGTCCAAAATCTTCAGGGAATGTGCAGTGGGGGTTCCCGATGTGCCTTTTGAAGATTTCGTGAAAAAATATTAAACGGTTCAAAAGTTATTCAAAAAACAAGTTCCCATTACAAGTCAATGGAAAAAGTTAACAAAAAGTTTGACAGTGTAGCAAATGCAGTTTTTACTTTCACAAATTGCCCTTTTACTGTTGCAAATCTGCCATTTTGTTTTCAGTTAGCGATCAGAAAAATACTTGGCATTTAAATTTGGGATCCTCTAGCAACCTAATTCTTTTTGTATTCACCTAGTCGGACCCTGAGGATGCTATGCATGTCTTTATTTTGGGGTAAAACACTCCAGAAATATGTTTTTCACATTTCTGGAAAAAGTACTTTCGCAAAGTAGTGTCGAACTCGCGATACTGGCGAATGAATTTGCGAATGCTTTTGCAAAGTTCGACTACTTTTCCAGGATGTGTGAAAATAACAGCAATTCTTTGTCACTCTGCTGCAAAAGAACAGTTTGGTCTTTTGGGCTGAAATTTGGAGGGAATGCAGCCAACATCTCTCAAACATGTCTTTCAGTGTTTTGGTGAAAAAATATTACATGGCAGCAAAGTGATGGCACTCCAAAGTAGACACTTTTTCCCATAGGATAACATTACGGCATCTGCTGCATTAGAGGAATCATTTGACACCCTGTTGCAAAATAATGGTTTTGTCTTTTGGGATGAAATTTGCTGAGAATAAAGGCAGCATACCACAGATGTGCCTTTCAGTGATTTAGTGAAAAAATATCACAATGAGGGAAAGTTATTGGGCTGCAAATTTGTCTTTTTCCCCCATAGGATAACATTACAACCTGTGTTGCATCTTTCTGGGACTGTATCTTGGAAACACTGCGAGACAAGGACTTTTCATAGTAAAAATGCTTAGCCCCTATCAGCGGCTAAGTACAATACTAGCCAAGAAAGTGATAATTAATATGACTTTTAAATTTTTGTTCTACATCATACGGTTCCTGAGATATAAGCAATTTAGTATTCCAAGTCCTCATTTTCTGTTCCGAGAGCCATTATTATGCATACATTCTTTGTACTCACTGTTTTTCTATATGCAGATTTTGGGGAATACTATTGTGTGTGTTTCTATAACTGTTACCCTTAGCACTTCTGGTTGTGGTTCTGTACCTGTTTCAGTTACTTTTCATGTCTATGCCACCTTGTCCGTTACCATGTGCGTTTTCATTTGCGCTTGTGTTTTTGTAATTTTAACCTTTTGTGCCTACAGTACTGTTTATCTTTGTGTTTTGCTTTGTGCTACCATGTGCATTAACATTTGCGTTTGCTGGCACTGTGTTAGTATGTGTGAAGACATCTCATGGCGGGAGCATGGGGCCCTTCTCGCCCCTCACTCCCAGTGCTGTATTACATTCAGTATTTTTCAGTACTGTTTATCTTTGTGTTTTGCTTTGTGCTACCATGTGCATTAACATTTGCGTTTGCTGGCACTGTATTAGTATGTTTGAAGACATCTCGTGGCAGGAGCATGGGGCCCAAAGGTCCCCACGCTCCTGGCGCTGTATTACATTCAGTATTTTTCAGTACTGTTTATCTTTGTGTTTCGCTTTGTGCTACCATGTGCATTAACATTTGCATTTGCTGGCACTGTATTAGTATGTGTGAAGACATCTCATGGCGGTAGCACGGTTGCCGAAGGTTCCCACACTCCCGACGCTGTATTACATTCAGTATTTTTCAGTACTGTTTATCTTTGTGTTTCGCTTTGTGCTACCATGTGCATTAACATTTGCATTTGCTGGCACTGTATTAGTATGTGTGAAGACATCTCGTGGCGGGAGCACGGTGCCCGAAGGTCCCCACACTCCCGATGCTGTATTACATTCAGTATTTTTCAGTACTGTTTATCTTTGTGTTTCGCTTTGTGCTACCATGTGCATTAACATTTTGCATTTGCTGGCACTGTATAAAGACATCGCATGGTGTGAGCGTGTTTATGGGTACTGTGTTAGTGTGTGAAAAGACATCCTGTGGCAGGAGCGAGAGGCCCGTGTTACTGCTGCTGTATTACATTCAATATTTGTCAGAGTAATTTTATAAAAAGAAGGGAAATTAGAGAGAAACAATTTGTTTACTGTTTCAGTTAGTGTTGTTTGTCAGTGACAGAAGTGAGGACATTTTGTATTAGGGCTCAAAAGCATAAATGTGCATTCACCCCTCACCCCCCCGACCACCAGTGGCACATAGAGAGACATACAGACATGGGAGTAGGGGAAGAAGCAAGGCAACAGGCCCAGTCACAGACAAGCAGGAGGTGTGAGGAATAATATAAAACTAGTGTACATATTACATACTGAGCGGAGAGACACAGTAAGAATACACCTATGTAAATGAATAGTGTGGCTTTTTCATTGCGGCTGTAGAGAACTTAACACTAACACACTTAGGAGTATTATTGCTGCTGTACAGAACTTAGTACGCTTAGGAGTTGCATGGTATAATGGGGTAGGGGACCACACCTACATACCTGTTGCTGCATGTTAAGTGAAGAGGCACAGGCAAAGACGGGTGATGTAGATCACTTGTGGACTTCCATGATTCCAGGTACAGTGTAGTTAGCACAATTATCACTTACATTGCCTTGGCCAGGTAATGGTTTCCAAGCTGTGACAGCAAGTACTGGATCCTTAGTAAATACCCATAACATAGTTGAGGGTATGGACATCTATGGTAGTTGTCAGTGATTGCAGGGACACTCAAGTAGGCATAGTTAGTGTTTGTGGGGGTGGGTCAGAGAGGTAATGCTTCACCTAAAAAATGTGTGCTGCATCATGAGTACTGATGTAGAGAAAGAGTGAGGCAATGGACTCTTTTCCCTCTTTACGAACGAACTGAGCCTCCACTGTGGGGGGGGAGTAAGGTGGTCCAGTACGCGGATGATGCCATCATCTACCATCCCTCCACTAATCTGCCAGACCTCTGCACCTTGCTCCAAGATGACCTGAACACCCTTGAGAACTGGTTCATCAATAATGGATTGGTCCTTAACATGGATAAGACCAAGGCCATGCTGTTTGGTCCAAAATCCCTGGGACATGATAGAACACAACACCTACACATAACTTCCATGTCAGGTGCTAGACTAGAGGTAGTTGAGTCTCTAAAATACCTCGGCCTTACCCTGGACCAAGGCCTCACCCTTAAGAACCATGTTGACCAAATTACAAAAACCTTACAGGTACTAGGCACACTCTACAGGCTGAAAAAACAGCTGATCCTGGAAGCCAGGGTCTCCATCACCTCCAGCGTCCTCCTTCCGACAATCATCTATGCAGCCCCAGTACTACAGGGGGTAGCAAGGACTGAGATGAATAGACTACAGGCCCTGTATAATATGGTGGTTAGGTTTGCCTCCCAGGCAAACCCCAGAAATCACCACAGTGACACGCAATCGCAACTGAACTGGCCCTCACTGGAAGTCCAACTCCAGTTCCCTCTATTATGCTAAACCTTCTAATTAATCAGCCAATCCCCCCCCAGCCTATCTGGACTCATTGCAAGAAAGACCAACCCCTGATCCCTTCACTCAACCAATCACACTCTCCTCACAGTCCCCAGAGTGAGAACCAAGGCGGCAGGCAAGTCCTTCGCCTACACTGCACCTACCCTATGGAACTCCCTCCCTCCCTCCTGGGGTGCAGGAAGCACCATCAATCAAAAGCTTCCACACCATGCTCAAGGCTCACCTGATCACAACCTCTGACTGCTGCTGCTAGGCTCCAGGGTCCTCCTTATGGCCATCTGAAGATCATTGACCAACATTTACCACCTTGCGTAAACTGCACTCCTCTTACTAAACTGCACTAAAAAAGTAGATGATCACCCATCTCTAACATACCGCTTCTACTTACCCACCCTCCCAACCCCAATACCAACACAAATGCAGGCTGATCTCAGTATATTTAATCCAGTTGTCTGTATATTACCGTATAGTCTGTATCATATGGTATAATTTGTCTTCTCCACTGTGTTATCAGGCCTTTCTCTGCATATGTAACCAGTTGTCTGTCCATCACTGTATAATCTGCATCTTATCTGACTATTGTCACTGTTACTGTGTTGTTTACCTTTGCTATGTAATCCCGGGTCTCCCCTGAAAAAGGGACCTCCGGGGCCCAGTAGGCTTACCCGGTCACCAAAATTTAATAAATAAATAAATATCAATGGTATGCCTCTGTATTTTTTTTTTTATTTAGTTGTTTAACCAGGTATAGCACACCAAGCTGAAAGCTTTTTTACAGGAGTGACCTGGGAGCACAAGGAGGTAATGTGACTTGCTCAGGGTCACACAGTATGCAAGTGGAAGCTGTGGGATTCAAACCCAGATCTGGTCTGCTGAATGTCACCAGATTGCAGCTCAGAGCCTTAGACCACTGCGCTATACTGCCTCCCAGTGCCTATTTGTTGGTTGACACAAGTTTACACAGTTAGGATTCATATGGCCTCACCCAGGGAATTTTTTATGCATACTAGTTACTGATTGTGGCTGTACAACCACAGCTTCATGGACGTAGTTAGCAATGTCGCATATTTCTCAACAACAGCTACTGCAGTCTGATTGTAGACTCAGATGAAAAGTAAGGGTGGCTCATACTAGTTGATTTAGCTTAGAATTACAGGAACTCTGTCAGGCAATGTCTGAACTCCTAGCACAGGTACAACATATTGAGTGGAGAGTTCAGAACAAAATAGCCTTTGGAGATAAACAGTGTCATGGGGGTTACTGTACTTGCAGACCACTTGCTATATGCTGAATGAACAGTCAGAGGAAAAGATAGGCAATGTACATCAGTTGTACAGCTCCTTGATTACAGGAGCTGTCCAGTTAGTACAGTATCACATGAATGGATTCAGGAAGGTGATGTGTCTTCAAACATGACAGCAGGTACTGCATTGTTAGTGTAGGTACAGGTGAGGGTATGGATATCTCAGTGGCGATACGCAACACCTGTGAGGGTATGGATATCAATGGTAGATATCAGTGATTGCAGGGATAGTGAAGTTAGCTGAGTTAGGATTTGCATGCATTTAGGCAGCTAATGCTGCTCCTTCCCAAAAAATGTGTACTGCATCATGAATGGTGATCCACAGGAACAATAAGTCATTGGAGATCAACGGCACAGCTCTGTAATTGTAGGTACAGTGAAGTTAGTACAGTTAGGAGTTGCATGGGCTCAGCCAGGGGAATTGCAGCACACATAGCAGTTACTGCATCCTGAGTGTATAGCCACAGCTGGATAGTGTTACATTGTGATGCACCACACCTCACTACAGCAGGTACTGCCTGCTAACTGAAGAGGCACAGGAAAAGTAAGGACAGTACAGACTTCTTAACACAGTTAGGAATTATGTGAACTGTGTTAGGCAATGTGCCACATGGTAGCCCACATGGTGGATATTGAGTGGAGAGCCATACCAAAAAATAATCCCATGGACATGTAGTTGTGGTAGTATTTCTTACAGTTGATTTGCATGCTTAATAGAAACAATAGTTACATTCTAATGTTATTATGTTATAGTTCAGTAAAGACTCAACACAGGTGGTTACATTTAAGAAAGATTTATTGCCAATTGGTAAAACTGAAAAAGGGCCAATTAAGATTTAATTTTTTTTTTACAAAATCAGTCTCACAATATAATCCTTGCATGTGTGTAATCATTGCTTGGAATATACCTAAATGTGTGTCATTTATAGTAAGTAGATGATATGAATTGGAATATGTATGTATATGGTAATGCACCATAGAAAGAAGACAGCAGCAGAAGAAGGCAATTTGGTATTATGTCTGCTCGTATTGCAGGGTTCGTATCTTGAGCTAATGTCTCTCCTATCCCTGTACTGTTCTCCCATCTTTTCTAGGCATGCTTCTTATCTTCCAGCTATGCATATACCTGGGTCTTTTTTAGCTGGTCACTGTCTTTAATGAAGTAACCTCTTGTAGCAGTGCAGTGAAAAGTGTTCACTACTCTTTGTGGGAAGAAGTGCTTTCTGACATTCCTCCTGAATGTCCCATCCTCAAGCTGAAGCCTGTGCCCCTTCATCATATGTTTGCTACTCAGCTTGAAGAGCCTTTGGTCAACAATATTACAGTATTTCTACCTTTTAAGCAGTTGAATGTTCCCATCATGTGTCGTCCCTTAGTTCTGTCCTATATTAATGAAGGTATGTCAGGAGCTTCAAAGCAGTGATTACACACATGAAACAGTGATGTTTTGTTGTTATTGTGTGACTGATAATGTGTATGTTCCTGGGGTGGGCGAAAAACCATATGCTATGTGTTCAAGTAATAGAATATTAAAAAATTATGATTTCAGTGACATTCAATAACTGGTATGTTCAGTTAAATATTTTAAGATATATCACTTACTAGGTGCATATGGAAAATTCCCACCCAACCCCTCAATAGAGGTGATCATAAACATTGTCAGGAACAGGTATGAAGTGCATTGTGATCAGTAACAGTGTCTGATTTACAATTTTCAGTATTATCAACATAGGTTACAATTACTTGTATGACGAGTACAAAAAACTTCATATTATTACAGGTACAGAATAAATTTATTTCAATTGTTACATTAGTCACTATGTTGGCTCTGAACTAGTAAAGAAATAATGTGTGTAGTACGTTGTTTTTATGAAAGATATGGGTCACTGAGCTTAACCACTATAGTATTGTACTACATGTTAAGGATTAATTGCTACTTGACTCTTATAGTAATAATTTTACTAGAATAATTAAACTAGTTAACAACAATGGTGAGATGGAATGAGAAGGTAAATATTATTTAAATGTCATTAGAAAGGTATGCAAAAGTCATTTGATAATAAGCTGCAATAGTTCAGTATTTACACTTGCTTCATTTCACTTGCTGCATTATGACTAAAGAGTTTTCTTTTTACATATGTACAGTTTCACTGTAACAAATACATCAGGCATAGTTCAACACTGTTGCATGGTGACAGAACGATGCTGTTGTCTAGATGTCAACAGCTAATAGACAAAAAAAACGGTGGTAGAAAAGTTGTGACACTGTGTTCTCTTTGGTGAATGAGGCATGTGTTACACAGTTATTTAAAATGATAAGGGACAACTTTTGTGTCTCTGCAGAGGCAAAAAAGTAATTAACTGGCAACAACTTCTTGTTATGTATGGGAATGATTCAGCTACAAGAAAAGATATGTACAGAACAGGAGAGCCAGAAAGGACTTGTTTTTGACATGTACAATCTTTGATAGACATGTAAGCATGGTTTCTCTAGTGACTGCGAATACTGTTGGCACCGATTTAAGCCACTACAACAATTTCCATGTTGTCACTGATCCACACAAGATCTTAGATGTCATAGTGCATGAAATGTCTCTGCCAGTATATCATTTTGTTGATATGCTACAGTTTATTGAGAGTCGTGAGATTGGAAACAATTGTACTGACTCTGCTGATTCTGTCACAAAGTAGTCATTTAAAAAATGTTAGATGTTGTCTGCTATTCTTCTGAAATATGAAGGTCATCATAATTCTTCAATATCAGAAGATATGCATTTTTTAAGTGTCGTGGCAGTCTCTGTTTAAAACTGCTTGTAGAGTCGTCACACTCTACCCATCCACTTCTGTACCTTAGTGAACAAGTGTAATGGCCAGAATGCATGGATTGACCATGGTGATAGACTACACTGTGAGTGTCAGACACTGATTGGTTAAAAACTATTCTACCAGCTGTGTAATGTGTGATAGGAGTGTCAACTCTGAGCCCGTTGGAGTCAAATCTGTGCAACATAAGCAACAGATATTGAGATGATCTCCTGAGGTGTATGGACTGAGTGCAACTGCCTCCACACCTTTTACAGGAGTAACCACATTGAGCATTGGTGAATTGCTGTCCAAATTTGACACTTTTGGCTTGAGGGACAAAAAGAGTAATCCATAGCATGTCTTCTGTGGTTTCAGGCTGTGAATGACCACATGATACACATACATATTTGGTTACATATGACACTGTGAAGTAGTGGCGCATTGGAGTGCCGTCTTCATCCAAGTTGTTTATGATAGCCATCATAAACTCACTAGTGGCTTGCTGTATGTCAGCAGCAAATGTACTACACCCGTCATATGTACCTAACACCTGGCATAGTGGTGTTAGTGACAGCACATTGTTAGACTGGTCAGAAGTCATGTTGACAATCTGCTTCAATGCATTAGAAAGGGGAGTGTCTTGTGAAGCAGATATTGCCTGCACAAAGTGTGGCATGTGTAGAAAAACTTGCATAGCTGAGTTAGCATAGCATTTCACTCTAGTGCTATTGTCAAAGACTGGTACAGCAGCTACACCAACTGATTTCTGATGAATTGCTGGCTGTGAATGTTTAGTTGATATTTTGACCTTTGTTGAACTCTTTACAGTTGAATCACCTGTGGAAGCTCGTGCCTGTTTGGTGACACCTGTAGATATGACTGTACGATATGAGACAGCCAGATACGTAGGCAGTGGTATTAAAGACATTTGTGGCTGATGGAGCGTACGTAACCTGTTGTACTCAACAATACATCGCTTGTCAGCTAGTGTCTTCTGGGGTGCAAGAGTTATAATGTGCAACCCAGAAAGACTATGGACACGTGAAAATGCCATGTAACTCATGCCATCCTTGAAAATGTCTGTACCTATGTCCACCATTGCTGAATCCAAACTCAAGCCCTGAGATTTGTGAATAGAAACAGCATATGCAACACATAGTGGAAACTGTTTCCTGTTTACATAGGTATCCTTAAATACAATTGTGAAATTTCACACAGGTAAGTTCTATGTGTACAGGCTGTTCCATGTTGTCAAAGTGAACTACAAGTGTCTTGATATATGTCTTCTGGATGTTGTAGACAAAGTCAGGGATGTTTCCCATGGCACCGTTTACCATGCCTCGTTCAACATCAAGATTATGTCATAGCATGATACATGCATTCCTACAAAGTGTAAGAACAGCTTCTAGGCCAGCTGATGTGAAACATCTGACTTCAGTTCACTGAGTCATTCAGTCATCTTTGCTACTAGGCTACAACTAAGAATGACACCATCAACTGTATCAACAGCATGCCGAGTTAGAATTTCTTGGTTTTCTCTCTGCAGCATAATATTGTTGAACTCAGTGCATTTCTTTAGCCATGGCATAAGACACACTATGTGTTTCCCTGTAGAGTACACATTGCTGAAAACATTACATGCTGTTTCTATGGATGCAGTATCTACTTTGATTCTCCAATCGTTTAACATAGCAACATGTCCTGGTGATAGAGAACCTGTACGAGCTTCAGTGATTTGTAAGCCAGATCACCACTTTGGCGCATGTTCTCATACAACTCAACATAGATAAATAACTCCCAAATGTTATAACCTGCAATGTAGCTGAGAATGTTCTTAGCTTGCTTGGCAGTCAGAGTTGCAAACACATGCTCCGCATTAACTGGTGCAAGCTGTAAAAGGTCGCCAAATACAACAATACTGTTGCCACCAAATGGTACTCCATCATCAGTACCTAAGATCTTCTGTAGACGTAGATGTATACTGGCAAGCATTACATTGGAGACCATGCTGATTTTATCATTGATGAGTAACTTCATCTTTGTGAATATGGAACGGAGCTGAGATGCAACCTCAAATGATGGTTTACAATACTCTCCTGTTTTGCCATGTTCTACTGGCGACATAAAGAGACAATGTAATGTAACTCCACCAATGTTGTATGCAGCTAGTCCTGTGGGAGCAGTAACAGCAACAGACATTGATGACCCTGTCAGGCTCCGTATTTCAGCAGTTATGGCTTCAATAAGGAAACTCTTTCCTGTGCCAGCTGAATCACTAACAAAGATCAGTAGTGGTTTGTAGTCAAGGCAGTCACATTTTTTTGTTTATGTAGTATGCCATGTCGAACAGCATCAATGACTTGAGAGTGAACTACATGCTGCTGCTGATTAAGTCTTTCTCTCAAGTCAGCTGGGTTGACAGTGGAGTGTGTTCCATGTTCCATGGCTGTCTCAATTTCTGATATTGACACTTCTGGGGCATTTAAAGGCAGAGGTTCACCTAGAACAGCTTGTCCTTCTGGATCAAGATTGTCTTGTGAGCTAACAGGAGTGTCTTCCTGAAGCTGCTTCTTTGCATTCTCAAGCTGTTCTTTCTCAGCTTCTAATCTCTGTATGTATGTCTCTGAGTATTCAGCTTTGAAAGTCTCGTAACTGAGATTGAATTCTTCCTCGAATGTATCACAGTCACCTTTTAATTCAGACTCATTCCTCCAGGGTCTAAATAGGAATAGGAGAGCAAAGTAGTAATGCTTTCTGCTCTCTGATGTGCCTAGATGTAATTTACAGTGGTCTATGAGCCAAGGCTTGTGTCTCTCTATGAGACAACCATCCACTCCGTTTACCTTGTAAATGTGACGTGTTGAGTGAGGTGATATATCTGCCTTGTAGTCATACCACTTAGCCACCTGAAAGAGACACATATCATCCATGCTGTCTTGTCTATGGGGGTAGTATGTGTCTATCAGGTTATTCTTCAAGATATGTTTTGAAGAAGGTCTATTGGCAGCGAGTTCTTCAATTTCGGCATGGGGAATCAGTACACGTTTGCGTTTCTCTTTGTAGTTCACACTGAAAAACCGTACAGCATCAGACTTCCCGTACAGATGTGTACCCATTAAATGGTCACTGGCTTCATAAGCTCCACATTCTCTGTGTGAAAGGGTCTTCAAGCCCAATGACCACAGCTAAGATGTCAGGCTCCTGCTTGAACTGACAATATCTTCCCAAAGATCTTGCAAGCTAGTCTGCTCATGTTTGGTTATATATGAAGTCACGTACCGCACCAGGGCCAATGAGTTATTAGCCACAAACTGAACATCTATGTTAGCTTGCCACATTAGGAGAAGAGTTGAGTTGTAGTCATTGATGTACACCTCTTTCTCATCTCTGGGTAACTTGTATACCCTTTTGGTTGATTTTGCCTTCAAGTGGTGAGCCATTGCTGAAAAAAGTTAATTCGTGGAACCTTCCTTACAAACTCGTCTAGGAACTCTGAAGCGACATCGAGTGTACCAATTAGATTTGTTCTTTACTACTCGGCGGCAGTATTTTGCATAAATATGTCGTTGGAACTTTTGTACCAACTTTCATAGTGTAGGACTGTCATACTTGTCTGGAATGTGACAAGTGATATATTTCTTGATGAATGCTAGCACTTGTGCTGCTTCATGTTCACCTATGCGTGGTGCATCCTTAATCCACAATAACATATGGATATGAGGGGCACCCCGTGCTTGATATTCCATCCTCCCAAAGTAATGCTCCACAATACCAAGAGGAGGATTGTCCGTTGGCAATATGAAAGTCAGAATGTCATGGAACCACTTGTGAAAATGTCTTGTGATAGAGACAGGATCAAGTGAACACATTTCTCCAACACTCACTGATGAAATGCCATCAACATCAGAATTTGCCCACTTTAACAGTTCAGTAAGCTCATCTCAGGCATATTCAGCACAACTAAGTGACAAACGATGTGGCTGCATCATACTCTTGCAGCATTGGCATCACTTCGGAGTGATATTCTTTTGTGTCACAAAGACTTGGAAGTATGGAAGACGGATTCACTTGCACATTTTCATCTTTCTGCTTTAATTTCTCTAGAAATTGAGCAGATGTTATTCCATCTAGTGGAGTTGTGAGATTAATCATATGTGCAATAGATGCAGACAAGACTGCTAAGTTCACTCTCCCAGAGGAGATGAGACTGGTACTGTATGTTACTTCTGAATTCGCCATCTTTACTGAGCACACGGCTAGTGTGGTATTCAGCACCCTGTACACGCACTTCCCTTTCATCTAGCCGTCCACCTGATCCTTTTGGGAATGAGTCTGGGAAACAGTGTGCTTCTAGTGCTGCCTCCCAAATGCTGACAGGCTCACCTTCCACCTGTTTCATTTGATAGAGATCAATGTTGTCTCCTACTGGATCTCTGCCATGTAGTGTGTGAATTGTGTACTGTTCATACACATTGTCACTTGTCTGTCCACTGACCTTCTCAATCATTGGCTTAGCTGTTTCTAAGGGATCATGTTGAACAGAGAGGCTAGTCATGTGATCTGTGTCAAGGTCTGCATAGAAGGGATTGTTATTCATTAAATAAGTAAGATCAAGCTTTACATTCTGTACATTGACAATATCTTGCCAGATGACCTTGGACTTAGTTGGAACACCATTTACAAGAATCACCAAATTATTTTCCATAGAGATTGCCTCCATATTTTCCTGTAGAGGAAGTGGAAGATACATCGCGGAACCCTTTAGAGATCTAATGAGTTCTTTCTGTGGAATGTTCTGTGCCTTTGTGTTCAGATGTAGAATGGTTTGAAATGGCTTCATTGTATGAATTAGAATGCGTTCAAACTTATTCAACATTGCAGTCTTACTTGGTGTAACATGTGCCTCCATAATATTCAACAGTGACCAAGGTGGCAGAATGTTAGATTTTAGTTTGGAGAAACAGTGTTTGCACAGTAGAATGGTGTTCTGTAACTGAAAGTCAGATTTCATCAGCAAAAATGCTGAGAGACGGAACCACATGTCATTGTATAATGACAAGGTTTCCAAGTTCACTGTGACTGTTTGTTAAATGTAGCACAGACAGTCACATGACACACATATAGAGTCAAGCTTCTGACCCTTTGCCAGCTCACATTTAGCAATTTATTTGCTGTACTGTTTCAGTATGTCAGTTTCTAACACAGAAACAGATGTTTCAGCAGAACTTGTTAACTGATAAATAGTTGTGTCTGGTACAGAAGTAACACATTGCAGCTGTTTGAGAAATGTGATGGCACCCTGCATGTCACCAGACTGCAATAAGTCATTTAAACAAGTGTTCCGATTAACAACTCGTCGGACTTCTTATATTCTGTATACAAAGTTTCACATGCCTGTTTGATGCACTCCCAGCATCCGCATGTTGTGAAATACACTGTCACAAACACCTCTATTGAGGCATGCTAGTGAGTGACCCATAAGTCCAGTATGTGGACAGATTTCACAAAGGTCAATCTTGTTAAACAGTTTATATCTTTCTTTGCGATCTGTTATCACAAATAGGTTGACAAACTGTTCAACTTTTTCAAATGACGATTGCCTACGGTTGCAGGTTTCATCACATGGCCATGATAGGCAGTGCCATTTATGGGACACAGTGGTTGCATCACAGTCTTCATTTGTGTCCATTGCTGTGTCATCACAGACACTGAGCACATTGACCAGCTTACCGGACTCATCAATGGTGAGCTTTTTTCTGTGAATAATAAGATTCTTCCCAGAAATATGCCTCTGAGTGCTGTGCGTGCATCCAGTGACCTGTGAATACATCACAGAAATTGTGAACAGTCAAAGTAGGATACCGTTGTAGCTTTTTTGATGTCGTACACAACTTTTCTGAATAGTTCCAACAAATGAGACATCTTACGCTATAACTGTTGAAGAACAAATACTGCTCTGTTAACAAATGTGCATACTTTGAGATGCAATTTCATCAAAATCAGATGACTCTTTTTCTTTTTGCGTTCATGTCTCATCACAGTAGCAATAAGCCTGTTGATCTTAGCTTTACTTGCTAGCGATCGGAAATACTTTTGCTTTCTCAGATGAAAATCACCAGCTGTGAGTTTATGGTGCTGTTTAGAAGGTCTGTTGATGGTTGCTATAGCAATAGTTGTGTTTCATCTGACAGATCTACATAACTGTTGCTCAGGTCAGTATTTTTTATTTGCTGTTGAGCAAGTATGTGGTTTTATTGTGGAGTGAGTTACTGTAGAGCTCACTATTCCAGTAGAGCTCTGTTTTGTTTTACGTCTTGAACTCACGTCACTTTTTTTATCATTCTTAAGCAACAGTGAAGTACTATGATACCTGTTCCATTTTTCCATACATGCACGTCTGTATTTACTAGGCATCTTTCAATCTGTTAGTTCACAGTGGCAGTCACCAATGTTACAGAAGTATCAGACACCTGTATAAAAGACAGAGAAAAAGACAATATTAGTATATGCTTGCGTTGCTCACATCTAACGTTGTATATTGAGACAGATGATTTATGTATGAAATATAAAAAACAAAAGAATCATAAAATGTTTTAATCAGATTGGTTGTTCAAATTTTGACAGGCTTATTTTCATTCATGTCACACTGTCCTGTATAGCGTTATCACCATGCCACATAGATTTTTTTTCGTACTATTTCACTGTTCAGCAATGCAGAATCAGTGTAATTCTGTATAGTGATTTTGACCTAGTGTTGTTAAACTGCAGGTCAAGCAACTGCTTTATTTAAAATCTTTCTGTAAATGAGTAACAGATTAATAAGTCAACTTCAAATACTTAAGTTAGTGCATTTGCAATATTTTCACGTCACATTCTCAACATTGGCATTTTAGCACACCTTCTTGTGAACCGTACAGCTGTCATTTTTCACATCTTTGCTGAAATGTGTTTTTACACTTATGGCGCAGAGTAGCATGGATGGTGTACAAAATCAGTGTTCAGAACACATAACAAAAGTGACATTGATACTGTTCATGAGCACAGGTCCTACAATGCCTGTGTTGAAAATTTGGTGTCAAAACTCGATTAAACGACTTTTACGAATGTGCATAGGAACTGCGCAACGCACACTTGTTAGCGCATTTTCAATATTTTACGTCACATTCTCAACATTGGCATTTTAGCACAGCTTCTTGTGAACAGTACATCTGTCATGTTTCACATCCTGCCCAACATGTGTTTCCGCAGTTCTGGCGCAGAGTTACATTGCTGCTGTGTGAAATCAGTGTTTGGATCACATTATGAAAATGACAGTGACACTGTTCATGAGCAGAGGTCCTAAAATGCCTGTGTTAAAAATTTGGTGACAATACTCTGTAAAATGACTGTTTTACGAGCATGTGTAGCCACTGCACAATGCACACTCATAACTTAGTGAATTTGCAGTATTTTCATATCAGATTCTCAACATTTGCATTTTACTACAACTTCTTGTGAACCGTACAACTGTCATTTTTCAGATGCTGCCCGAAATGTGTTTTCTCATTTCTGGCACAGAATAGCATGGTTGCTGTGTGAAATCTGTGTTCGGAGGCCATTACAAAAATGGCAGTGATACACTTCATGAGCAGAGCTCCTAAAATGCCTGTTTTGAAAATTTGGTGATAATAGTCCACAAAATGACTGTTTTACGAGTGTGCATACCAACTGCGCAACGCACACTCGTAAGTTAGCGCATTCAAACTATTTTCATGCCATATTCTCAACACTGCCATTTTTACACACCTTATTGTGAAGCATACAGCTGTCATTTTTCACATCCTGCCTGAAATGTGTTTTCGCACTTCCATAGAAACATAGAAACATAGACTTTGACAGCAGATAAGGACCATTTGGCCCACCCAGTCTGCCCATTTCCCTACGTACTAGATAAGCTGCAGATTCTAGTTAACCAACAGCCTACTTCCTGCAACCCCCAATTATAATTGCCTTGTGTCTGTCCCATGCATGTTTGAATTCCCCCACTGTTTTAGACCCAACGACCTCCTCAGGAAGACTGTTCCATGAATCCACCAATCTGTCCATGAAAAAAAAATGTCCTCACATTACCCCTGAGCCGTCCCCCTCTATCTTAAAATTGTGCCCTCTTGTTCTTACACATCTCTTTTTCTTAAAGATGCTACCCTCCTGGACTTTGTTGATTCCCTTGAGGTACTTGAATGTTTCTATCATGTCCCCCGTCCCTCCTTTCATCAAGAGTATACATATTAAACTCTCTCATTCTCTCTTCATATGGTTTCTGCTGCAGACCCTGCACCATTTTATTTGCCCTTCTCTGGAGTGCTTCCATCCTGCCTATGTCCCTGCATAGATGAGGTCTCCAAAACTGCACACAGAACTCCAGATGGGGTCTCACCAACTGTCTGTATAGAGGGATAACTACTTCCCTTTTTCTACTTGTGATGCCCCTTCCTATGCATCCCAGTATCCCCCTGGCTCTCCTTACTGACTTTTCACATTGCTTACCCACCTTTAGGTCATCTGATATGACTACCCCCAGGTCTCTTTCCATTTTTGTTGTTGTTAGTACCGCCTGCTATTGTGTACTCTTCTCCTGGGTTTTGTTTCCCAGGCATTACTTTGCACTTCTTTGCCTTGAATCTAAGTTGCCATATGTCTGACTACAATCCTCCAACCTTGCCAAGTCCCTTCTAATCTTTTCCACCCCTCTTGTGTATCATCAACTCTGTTACGGATCTTTGTGTCATCTGCAAAGAGGCATACCTTTCCTCCAGACCCTCTGCAATGTCACCTGTGAAGATGTTAAAGAGGATTGGACCCAGTACTGAGACCTGAGGTACCTACTAGTAACCCCCTTTTTCGAATATGTTCCATCTACTATTACCTTCTGTGTCCTGTTGTGCAGTCAGTTTGCTACTGAGGCTACCACCCTGGGATCCACTCCCAGGCTGGCTAACTTGATTATTGATCTTTTGCGTGGGACTGTGTCAAATGCCTTGCTAAAGTCTAGGTAGGCCATATCCACAGCCCCTCCCAGGTCTATTACTTTGGTCACCCAGTCAAAGAA
This sequence comes from Neoceratodus forsteri, assembly GCA_016271365.2. Classification (NCBI taxonomy): domain Eukaryota; kingdom Metazoa; phylum Chordata; order Ceratodontiformes; family Ceratodontidae; genus Neoceratodus; species Neoceratodus forsteri. Next base: position 249,009,526 of record CM028130.1, on the reverse strand, counting down.
ATCAATTAGATTCATCTGACATGACCTTCCTGCTGTAAATCCATGCTGCTTTGGGTCCTGTGCCCTGCTGGCCTTTAGGTACTCAACAATTCTTTCTTCCAGAAGTGATTCCATCATTTTCCCTACCACGGAGGTCAAACTTACAGGTCTGTAGTTTCCTGTTTCTGCCTTGCTCCCACTTTTGTGAAGGGGAATCACATCTGCCCTCCTCCAGTCCTCAGGTACTGCCCCATCCTGCCATGATTTGTTAAAAAGACTGGTCAGTGGTGTCACTAGATCCTCCCTCAGTTCTTTTAGGATTCTGTGGTGAATCCCATCAGGCCCCATTGCTTTGTCCACCTTGAGTTTTAGGAGTTATTTCAGGACTCTTTCTTCTGTGAATGGACTGGTGTCAACCCCTACTCAGAGTGCTTCCATTGTCTGGTTTAGGTAACTCCTTCTCATCTTCCTTTGTGAATACTGAGCAAAGTATTCATTCGAGCATCTCTGCCTCTTTCACTGTCTCCCTCTGCCCACCACCCCTCTCCTTTATTAATTCACTATCCTCCCTTTAACTCTTCTATGCTCCCCACGTACCTATAAAAGGTTTTATCCTCTTAACCGAGTTGGCTATTTTTTCCTTGGTTTGGGCCTTGCTAGTCTGACTGCCTTCCCACTTCTTTCTACTTTAATTGATACAGTTCCCTGTTGTGCTCCTTCTGTGATCCTTATACTTTTTAAATGCAGCCTTTTTCTCCTTAACCTTCCCTGCCACCTCTTTTGAGAACCGTAGTGGTTTTTTACTCTGCTTTGTTTTCTTTATTTGTTTCACACAAAGGCTTGTTGCCTCTATGATGGCAGTTTTGATTTTTCTCCATTGTTCTTCCACCCCTCCTTTTTGGTCATTTGCTATGACTTCCAACGCAGAATAGCATGGTTGCTGTACAAAATCATTGTTCATAGCACATTATGAAAATGACTGTGACAGTGTTAATGAGCAGAGGTGCTAAAATGACTATGTTGAAAATTTGGTGACAATGCTCTGTAAAATGACTGTTTTATGAGCATGCATAGCAACTGCACAATGCACACTTGTACTGTAAGTTAGTGCATTTGCACTATTTTCATGTCAGATTCTCAACATTAGCATTCTACCACACCTTCTTGTGAACTGTACAGCTGTCATTTTTCACATGTTATCCAAAATGTGTTTTCGCATTTCTGGTGCAGAAGAGCGTGGTTGCTGTATGAAATCAGTGTTCAGAGCACATTATGAAAATGACAATGAAACTGTTCATGAACAGAGGTCCTAAAATGTCTGTGTTGAAAATTTGGTGACAATACTCCATAAAATGACTGTTTTACGAGTGTGCATAGCAAGTGCGCAATGCACACTCGTAAGTTAGTGTATTTGCATTATTTTAATGCTAGATTCTCAGCATTACCATTTCACCACACCTTATTGTAAACAGTAGAACTGTTATTTTTCACATCCTGCCCGAAATGTGTTTTCACACTTATGGCACAGAATAGTGTGGTTGCTGTGTGAAATCAGTGTTTGGAGCCCATTCTGAAAATGACAGTGACGCTGTTCATGAACAGAGGTCCTAAAATGTCTATGTTGAAAATTTGGTGACAAGAATCCATAAAATGACTGTTTTACAAGTGCACTTAGCAACTGCCAAAAATGCGTTACCACAAGTCTGCCATACAGTGGTGTACTCGCTATGCAAAATCACATTTTGGGGCACATTAACAAACTCACAGCACTATGCCTCTCCACCTTTGTCATTGTCAATGCCAGCATGACAATGTTCGGCATTGAAAAATTGCTTGTTTTTGTAATAAATAATCAAATTCTGTTGTAAGTTGAAAGTCTTGGTAAAAATAGTGTTGTGTGCACTGAAGTGTCATAAAATGTAGTGTTGTGCATGCGAAAGTGTCACAAATTTAAGTTTGGGAGTGACAACTGTATTCATTATCGAATCATATCTGATTGCTATTTGAGTGACAGCTCGTTCTGCCAATGTTATGCTAGATTTGTCAGGCCATGTGAAACAACCAATCAGAGATGGACAATACCAGAGATGAAGTCAACAGCAGCCATCTTAGTTAAAACTGAGAGACAGCAGATTTAGAACTGTAAGTACATCATATTTTATAAACCATTTTTCTAGTATGATAAAAAGTGTTACTAACAGGTAAACAGTATTAATCAAAACATGTTTTACTCCTCTATTTGACTATGTTGCTTGACTTAACCTAGGATGCTGCATTATTTAGGTAAACGTGTTTAAAGTCAGATAGTACTTTAGTACTTACTTGCACAGATATAGCTGCAAATGGAGGGAGATAGGAAGGTGCATGTAGACCCACAAGAGAAGAGGGAACCAATCAGACATGTTTCTGCAGTTGTAATTGTTTAAAACTGCCTATAAAAGGATGCATTTTTTCCCTCTTAATTTCCTTTTGCACATTTTAGCTGTAGCAGAAGTGCAGTGATAGTCAGTGCATAGAATACATTGCTTAATGATGGCACAGTAGTGTCCAATTATTTGTTTTATTTGTGTGTTGGTGGATCAGCCTAGTGAAGCTGGCTTAAGTTAGGGGAAAATAGCAGTTACTTTCACTACTGCTTAGGGCACTGTAGGGTAAACACTGACTTTTTGGTAGCTTCGTCCACTTCTAAGTTTAAAAGCTGAGAATGACAGAAAATAGCAAAAGGACTTTGTGGATAGTTGGAAGCAGTATCGTGAGACAAGCTTCTGAATAAGCTCAAAATAGTGATTTTGGGAGAAACCTGCAGCTTCCAAATTGCATTGTTAGGTGGTTTGGTAGGGGTGGAATGAGGTGGGAGCACCTCATACCAACCATGCACAGACTTTTGAGTACTCAGCCTCATCCAGACATATTGCTGATACATCTTGAGGCAATGATTTGGGAATCAAACGCTGGGTAGATTTAGTAACAGTTGCAAAATTGACCTCAGCTTCTATTATGACTATGTTGCCTGCCTGTAAAATCATTTTTTGGATATTATAGAGTGTGAGGGTCTGGCAAGCAGAACACCATATATACCTGATTGGCAGAGCCCAAGAAAAGTCAACATACAGATATCTGCATTTTCTCGTATGTCTGGAATGTACACCATACGTCACCCAGAAATTAAGTATTGTTATGATTGCTATACCTACCAGACAGTGTACACTTCTCACATGCTGGAAATTGCCATTTCCTGGGAGACCTTTGAGATGCAATCCTCAAAGTCCTCTAAGAATGTCAGACTGTTTGAACAAATAGCAAAGTGCAAACAAAGGTTCTTTTCAGAACCAAAAAATGGTCAAAAAATAGAACAGTTGCATACATCGCTCACACAGATGTAACACATGGGTTGGGAATATTCACACTGTGCCAGGCTGTGGAACAAGCCTGGGCAAAGTGCAACTGCAATGCAGCAGGTTGTTGTCAGGGCAATATTTTAGAGTGCTGTGGCATGGTTAGCATTGTTAAATATTTCAGTATGGCAAACTGCATTGTGCATGTTAGTCTGGCACTGCACAAGTGTAAGTGTGCAGAGAGGAGTAGGGGGATACAACATTGAAGTGCTGTGGTGGTAGGTTCAAGTATTACAGCATTTTGTACTGTACATGCGAATGGAGCCATAATGCATGCAAGGTGTTAATATGCCTATTTGCATATAATAATGGCGTCATTAGTGTGCAGGTGTGATGTTCAGCAGCAGTGACCTTTGCTCATATTGTGTGAGCCAAATTTCGTTGACAGTGATGCGCACCCCCTCGCTGCTTTGTGGTAATATATTTCAAAACTAGATCTTGTTTTTTTCAATAAAAAAAATACTGTTGGTGGTACAGTGGCTGTACCCTTTTAACTTATAATGGGTTAACTATATTAAATGTATCCCTTGTGGCCCTGTTATGTCTTCTTCCTCATTAAATTGAGCTGGAGTGGAAGCTGCAGTACAGCACAATGGTTAATTTTAAACAGAAAGTCCACAATTGGATGAGGGAGTGGGGTGCAGTGGACCACCATGGATATATTTTCCATAGCAAAATCATAATTGGTGAGGGAGGGCTGATTCCAACACATGATAGCCCCGGACCTTGGGTGGCCATGCACAGCTGTGGACTGCATATTGTAATGTGCAATGGTGCAGGTACACTGTGGTTGTCATTTTTTTACAACTTTTTTTGTTAGGGGGGCTTCAACAGTGTGCAGCAGAACTACGGGTTGTGGTTGCAGATGCTCATGTTATTAGAGGATCACTACCAGGATGTGTTAAGCATGCATAGGAGCATTACTGTACCATAATACAACCCATGTAAAAAAATAATTTCTGTGTGAAGTGGTATGGTAGGGTTGTGAAATGCTGTTCTTGCCATGTTCTAATCAGAATACTTCATAGAATACATAGAAATCTATAGACTCTGAGAAGTGAAAGTAATGGAATGTTTGTGTGTGTTTTATTGCAGAATCGATAAATCAACATTAGGCAGTGGACCTTGAGAGAGGTGTGATTGCTGCTTGAGGCATTCCAAGCCAGGGGGAGTGCCCATATTTTAATGCAGAGCACTAACCGGAAGTTGGACTCAATGTAGAGGCGCATTAACAGTTTCCTTCACATGGTTTTGAAGGTAAAAAACAAAACAATAGTCCAGATGAAGAGGAAGTGGAAGCTGTTGCACCAGCGCTTCTATGTGTTAAAGCAGAGGGAGGAGATACCAGAGAATGATAAGTGCTGGTACTACCTCGCATATGAATTATGGGAGGCTGCAGGGAAGCCAGCTATGGGGGAGCACCTCACTCATCGTAAGTTATTCAATAGAATTCCTCAGATTCTATGATATTAAAGTAGGTACACAATTGGGTACAAAAAGTATTTTTCTTATTGAAGTCTCTGTTGTTGTAGCCATGTTAGTATCACAATAACATGTTACGAGTCAAGTTGCTGTAGTTTCAAAGAAGTTAATATTTTGTACTTCACAAGAGACATAATTTTTTTTAGTCTTTTGTTGTGTTTTTTTTGTTAAAGGAAAAAGTATTTATAACTGTTACTAAATACTGATGCATTTTTTTATATATCTATAAATGTGTGTGTATATATATATATATGTGTGTTCATACAATACATGTGTCTTGATATTGACTTAGGTAAAAATTAAGAAATATACCATCACAGGGAGTGGGTATATTGGTGGATTTCCCATGCCTGGTGTGGTTCAGTCATGAGGTGCTGCTGAGTGACTTAACCACACCAGGAGTGGTAAAGCCACCCACATACCCACTGTCTGTCATGGTATATTGCTATCTAACAATGTTCAACTTGTTTTGTTGTCTTTATAGTGATATAAAACTTTTACAGTGGGTATACTGGAGGATTTATTACTGTTATGTGATGTGTTTTGACCAATGAGGTTACTGAATTTTCATGCTCCATTGTATAACATGTATTTTACAATGCTTTTGAATGAATCACCCAATGATAATGTTGGAGTTACTATCCAGTATCCATTTAATTTAATCAGAATTGTATTTCATGTGGCATACAAAATAAGTATTAAGTATTGTGTACTGAGTCAGCTTATGATCTTATATTTATGAAATATTTATGATGTATGTTAATTGTCTATTAACCACCATAATCAGCAGTCACATAGCTTTGTTATGCACTGTTTAGAATTTTAAAAGTTGTTAACCACACTTTGGAATTTCCAAACAATGGCATAACAAAATAGAATACACCAGAGTTCCATAATTCTCACACATAGAATGCAAACAATGTTTTTTTTAACCATACACTTTTAAAAGATGATGGCTGGGGATCTGGTGAGAACCACATTTAAATAACCTTTCATGGTTTCTAGGGCTACAGTAAACCTCTCGAGCTGTGCTCTCAAGGTTTACCATGTTGCCCAAGCAGCCATTTGAGGTGATTACAACATTGTTATCACCTGCTACCCAGTCATTATTCTCTATATTTTCAGTAATAGTGATTTTCTATGTGTCTGCAATGGCTCTGTGATACCTGATTAGTGATTACAGGCAATGTTAGGTGCCTGACACATGTTTAATGCTTAAAGAAAGTGTTGTTAAAATGTGATGACATTTACATGCAAAACTTAGTGCCTCTTCTTTTAATCTCCTTTCACAGACTAGCACAGGCCCCACCCAGTTGCAGCTGAGGTAGTACCAGCACAGTCTGAAGCTGTGGAGGCTGTTCACTCTGACACGACAGTGTCATTCATGTCAAGTCAGATGGTAAGATGCTGATAGAAATAATTGTATTACGTAATTGGGGTGGTATGAGGCTATCTTGTAAGCTGTGAGCTGGACTACTTAACTCACTTCTTTTTAGGAAATACTCTTTAGAAAGTTAATATGACTTCCAGCACCCATGTAATATTTGTAATAATACAACGTATACTAAAAAATTTATTAGAATTCTGGATTTGGATTATCTTGCTGGCACCTTTTCAGCGTTGTAAATACTACAGTGTACTCGTGTTGTAAAAGGCACCAGCCACCACTCAGCCACATTGGGAACTCTGCAGCAAATGCATATGTTCATTGCAAAAATACCACTGCAAAGCTAATAGATGGATGGCAAACAAACAAGCATCAAGTTTGAAATGTAATGGATTTTCACATATTTTTTTTGTAAAAAAACAAATAAACCCCTTGTATAATTGAAATATACCACTCCAGGGAGTGGGTATACTGGAGGATCTACCACTCTTGGTGTGGGCAAGTCTTTTGGCTGCATCTTATGACTGAACTACAGCAGCCATGGTAGATCCTCCAGTAAACCAACACCCTGTTGGGGTACTATGCTTAAAAACTTTAAAAAACAAGGTGTAGTACTTCATAATTTAAATGGTGCTTCAAAAGGAACAGCTTTTATACTCAGATGTATGGTAGTTGTATACATCTCAGTTTAGTTTAACTGACTATGATCCAGAACTGGTCATGACATTTCTAGACAGCAATGGTATGTGAAATATTGTAGTCTTATGAATTTCTTATCTATTATTTTATAAGTGAATGTTGTCCTCATTGCACTCTAAGAAGGTATTTGTACGGATTTAAATTTATTTTTGTGTCATCTCATGTTCAAAATGAGTAATACAGGCACTCAGCCCAATATATGTTATCTAGATCTTGGCTGGTATATTTAAAGTGTTTTAGCATATTTTTTTTATTTTATTTATTTATTGAAATCTAGGATTACAAATACCTTTGAGCAGGAACTGCTCGTTTACAAAGGTTCCACGTCAAAGGAATGGGGGGGTATACATACATACAAAGGTCAACATAATAATACATAGTGACACAATAAAAAGAAGCAAGACGCTGAGGCTTAGGAAATTCCAGTAATTCAAAATGTGCCAAATGTTAGGTAGCATGACATACCAGCCAAGGGCAATCTTAGAAATAAGTGCTGCAGGTGAGAGGGAAGGGGGTATGCAGGCAGGAAGACCATTGTCAGAGGGTAGAGGGTGAGGGTAAGAGCTCTAAAGGGGAGAGAGGGGAGGGATAAAAGTCAGGAAATGCCCAAGGGAGGAAAGGGAGAGGGAGCAAGGGGGTAGGCAAGTAGAAGGGGCAGGCGGGGAGAGGTAGCTGTCAAGACTGAAGTGGATGGCAGTGAGCGGTGGGCCCCTAATTAGGTGAGGCAGTCACAACAACTAGTTGAAATGAGATGAAGTTGGAGTTGTCTCTTAAAAGGGCCAAGAGCAGCAGCAGTGAGAGTTTCTTTGTTGAGAGTACTGTACCACTGTGGTGCTCTGTGGGTAAAGGCCCTTGGCCCATGGCCGTCTGGCATCTGGGGACAAGGAAGGTTAGTTGTTGTGAACTTCTAGTTTGCTGGGAGCTGTGGTGGTCAATGAGGAGCTTTTCAATGCCCAGGGGCATGACCCCAAGGAGGACTTTTTTGGCTAAGAGGCAGGTTTGATACTGTATCCGGCTGATGAGAAGAAGCCAACCTGCCCGAGTGTACAGGTCACAAGTGTGTGTAAGTCGGTCAGCCCCAGTTAGCAGCCTGCATGCTTTGTTGAGTGCAACTGTAATTCTGCAGAGGGAAGAGGCGGAGGCAGAGCCATAAATTGCTAGCCCTTAATCAATGACGGAGGTGACAGAGCTGTTGATAGCCAACCAGAGAGTGTCAGGAGTCATGCAGTGTTTGTGCCTGTAGAGTAGGCCTATACGGATGTTGGTGGCTTTGGTGACAGAATCTATGTGCCGGTGGTAGGAGAGTGAGCTGTCCAATATGACACCTAGGTATTTAAAATCAGGAACGTGTTCAAGTAAGGTCCCTGTTTGGTTTAGGATGGTGAGGTCATGGGATTTGTACTTTTTTGGCATTGTAGAAGGTCATAACCTTTGTTTTGCTGTAGTTCATGACCAGTTTGTGTGACTTGAACCATTCTTCGATGTGCATGAATTCAAGCTGTAATTGTTTCTCGAGGAGCTCTGCGTTTTGGTGGTTGGTGAACATGACTGCATCATCTGCGTAGAGCAGTAATTTCTGGTGGCAGACACCTGGAAGGTCGTTGAGAAAGAGGCTGAAGAGTAGTGGCCCCAGGATGGACCCCTGTGGGACGCCTGAAAGGACTGACTTTTCTTCCGAGGTGACACCGGTAATCCTAACCCACTGGACCCTCTCCCCAAGGTAGCTTGAAAACCAGAGCAGCACTTCATTGGACAGCTCAATGTTTGATAATTGCTTGAGTAGGAGTGGGTGGGTCACAGTATTAAAGGCTTTCGTAAGGTCGATGAATACTGCCCCTACACAGTTTCCTTGATCGAGCGTGGTATGGATGAAGCCCGTGAATTCTAATAGTGCAGTGGTGGTACTGTGCCCTTTTCAGACACCTTATGTTGCTCAGGCACTGGATGTCATATTTTCCAGGTACTTGACTAGTTGGTCTGAGGCGATGCACTCCAGGGCCTTAGACAATGGAGGGAGGATGGAGATAGGTCTGTAGTTGGAGTGCAGTGATTTGTCTCCACTTTTGTGTACTGGTGTGATGGTCGCCTGTTTCCAGCGAGATTGGAACTGGGATATCCTTAGTGATAGGTTGAGAACCTTTGTCAGATGTTTAAGGACTTCTTCAAGGACAAGAGTTAACAACTTCAGGTCAAGGGGAATCACCGCTGTAGCCTGCATTGTGAATGGCCTTCCTAATATAGGTTCTGGCTTCATGCACTGGGATCTCCTAAAGTGGAATTGTGGGGCAGGGTGTAGGAGAAGAGTAGTAGCAGGTGGGTTACTACCAGAGGGGGCATCAAAGAAATTAGAAGGGAGGACACTATCCAAGTTGGAGAATGCATTGTTAAAGGTGTTGGTGATTGTGTACAGGTCAGATGCTGGTGTTCCATTTATGTTGAGCATGGTGGGTGGTGACTTACGGTCCTTGCCTGTAAGGTCTTTCAAGTTACTCCACATTTTTTTCCATCACCTCAGGAGTTGGAGAGAGCTTCCTTGAAGTATTTGATATACTACCCACTTAGGTGAGACGTAGTGATGTGACCAGACACAATATACACAAGAGAATGTTCTGTCATACACATAATGATGTGAGAAGGGAAGAATAGTAATATATGTGAATGAAGTTGGGGGGCCGCCCCATGCATATGTAACAGACTGTGATATTGACCCTGTTATGTCCTGGTAATGTATTGCCAGAATCTGCATATTTCTGAGTGGACAGTATTGTATGACTATGGTAACAGTGGGGTAGTAAATGAAAATGTAGTGGGTGTCACTGAACAGCTACATAGAGACATGCAGTACTACACAGAGAGAGTTTCTGAATTACAGTGGGGTGTGCAGTGCTGATGTGACTGACAAGGTATGGGAACTTCTCTGTGAGATTGGTTGTGGCACTGCAGTTGCTGTTCATGTAAGTGAGTTTGTTGCTGTGTCCACAAGCAGTCCCGGTGCTTGGATGTCACTGCTGCTGAATGATACAACATCCATGGAAACACAGAAGTGTCATAGCAAAGACAAATGTGATACATGGTTGAATTACACAATGAGAAAGTATAAAAAAATCTATTTCACAATAAAAGTTTAGTGGCAGATTAATATATTGTATCATATGTTATAATATTTTTTACTAATTTGTTTTATAATGGCCAGGGAAGCTGTGGCAGTAAGAACTGTGGAGGTGAAGGAGGAGCTGGGCACCAGCTGTCAACGTAAGTACCATCATAAAAGATATTCACACAAGAAACAGTGTCACAGTCCCTTGCACCCACAATGTCTGTTTAGTAGTATGGAGTACCTTTCACCCCTAAGGCAGCCATAGAGCTACTAATTGCTAGGTACTGTGACAGCAGTATTGCTATTTCAGAAAAGCAAAGAGCAAGTGGTAATGTAAACAGTACTGTAGTAGACAGTCTCAACATGTGAATGGATCATTTGTATATTGACATTCTGTGACACAGTCTGTTTTCTATGTTCATATATCTACTTTTTCCTTTAGTATGCATACAGGTGTACTATATGGTGTCATTCCATGCATAGCTGGGAGGTACTTTGTTGAATAGAATACCCTATTTGTTATGATGGTACACTTATGATGACATTTTTGTTTCTCAGTGGGTACATGGTGAGATGGTTATACTACATTAAGGAGAAATCGATGATGTGATAAGACAAGTGTGGCACATGAGAGCAGCTGTATTAAGCCAATTCTGAGTATGTTATCATAATTATTGCAATGTGTGTGGAGGGGTGATGAAGTGTACTGGACTGGTGTGTCATGCATGTATGTCATAATAAGTTAACTGTATGAAGGGGGAGTGTACTGGGATAAGAAGTGTATGTATATATAGAAAGTTCCTGATAATCAAAATGATAAGGCCTAGTGTACTACAATGCCTACTCAACAAACTCAAAAACAGTTTTCACTTCAATGGGGAGTGCCTAGTGTAGTAATAGAGCTAGTCACCATATTCTAAGACTGTGATAAATGTTGGGGGGGGGTACAATGTATATGTCACATGGTGTACTTGCCATTCACAGATGATGGATGTACTGTAATGTTTTGCAATGTGTCAAGTCATCTGTAAGTAGGTACATATTGTTGTTGTATGCTTATGGTGTATGCTCACACCCATACTCCAGTACAGAGACAGTGGACCATTAGTATACTGGTATATATACTGTATATCACAGATTACAGAGTGAGTAATGAAGACTGATGATCATGTATGCTAATGGGACACTCATTTATCACACCAATTACTGTTGCAGTAACAGCAAACTGCTGTTATATACAAAAGTGTAGATGCAAATAGGGCTATCATGAATGCAAGCTGGAAATGTGCAGTTTTGTATGTCATGATGGCCCCATTTGCAAGCAGGTGTGCCAATCGCTGATGACTTGTGCCTGCCACCCTGCCAGGCTGCAGTCTTTGGGGAATGACACCCCTTTCTACTACTGGCAACATGCTCCGACGACCATTTGTGTGCATATGTATAAATAATAAACAACCATGTCACTGCTGTTCCACTGAAATGCTCACAGAGTGATCATGGGTATATGCGATAAACTACAATGTCGCATAACACTGGTAGTCCAGTGGAGCGCTTGTAGCACAATTGCAGGAATATGTAATGAAATAATAGTCCAATATCACTAGTGATCTAGTGGAACACTTACAGCCTGATTGTGGGTATATGTGATAAACTACTATTTTCTATAACCCTGGTGGTCCAGTAGCCCACTTTCAGTCTGATCATGGTCATATGTAATGAGATTATGGCCCAATGCCCTTCGTGGTATAGTGGGCTGCTCGCAGCATCATTGTGGTTGTCAGTGAGATATAATGAGAAACCAATGCATCACTGGTGGCTCAGCATTACTCCTCTGCACACCCATGTACTGAGCCCCACTGCCCTGTGCCCCCCACCCCTGGTTCATGGTAGGTGGTAGTACACCATCTGCTTGCCACTGTGCTGTCTGCTGACTGATTCCATACAGTAGAACTGTGCAGCCATTGTTCCACAGTTGAAGCAATGGTTGTGCAGGTCATATCATACTACACAGTACAGAAATGTGAAAGGATCCATTCATATACTGTAGCTGGGTTGTGTAGTACGGTATGAGCTGCACACCCATTGGCTTATGTTGTGGCCTAATAGATGTACAGCCCTACTGTACAGAGTCTGTCATTGGGTGTCAGGGTGGGAAGCCTGTAAGGAACTGCTGAGTGCTGCTGACAGGGGGGGTTGTGCAGCTTAGTGGGTGTGAGTGGCCAGGTGTACCGCTGGACCACCAGAGATGAATTGGTTTGACATAATATAGCACTGATGCCTGCAATCAGCCTGCGAGTGATATACTGGACCACCAGGGATATAGCACCATTATTACTATAGTAATGACCACAATCAGCATGGGGGTGCAGCATGAAGGTGTCATTGTAGCCTGTTTTGTCACTAATAGCTGTCAGCTGCCATGTTGCAAGGTGTAATATGACAGCTGAACTGTGGGTTGGCAGATGTTGTTCATTTTTTTTAAGGGATCAACTGTGTACAGTGCAAGCAGGGGTTGTGGCTGCATGGGTTAGTACATCCTGGGCTGAATATCAGGATATGTGTAACATGGATGGGAATGACCCTACTAATTGTGCTGCATACATTACTGCCGTGCTTCGACTCTTTGGCATTTGTACGAGAAACATTCCCCTTTGAACATCACACTGGTACACATTAGTAGGTTGTGTATGGCGACACAGTTATGTGCATTGCACAACCCTTCTGAATATCCCACCCACTGTTTCTTAACATGATGTGTAAAGAACATATTTCATTTAATTTGGTGCCAAAGTAAGTGAGTTGTTGGTTTGTAAATGTCTAACATTATTTTAAGTATTATAAAAAGAGTATGAGAAATAGAGCTTTCTGATTGTCTGCAAACATTCTAACAACCTTATGTAAATCTTTAATTAACATACATGTACAAATTGGTCATATGGTCAAAAAGGATTAAGAGTGTTAAAGAACATGTTTCATTATAATATGAATAAGGCACTCCCAGAGATTATGTTAGTGGTAAGTTAATCATGGTCTAGGCGCATGTGGTATTCAGTTAAACTTTTTGCCAGACTGCAACCATAAAGGTGATCAACAGAACATTAATATAACTCTTGGTCATGCCTTACTGTTTAATTAATGTAACAGCAGTAAAATATAATTAGTTTCAATGAAAATATGTACACAGAATAAATAACTATATGACATGTGTTTTTTTTGTTGTAGTTATTAAACAGATGATTATATGAACATTAGATAATGGAGATGGTACTGTTGGTGTACAGGTCATGCTATTATTCTCATGCAGGTGTGAAGAAAGAACATAGGTTCAGATGTTCAAGTTTACTTGTTCATACACAATTGAAGAGCTAGTATCTCTGTATATCAGACTGTGTTGTTTATTATGCCAAAACATTTAGGTACTGAGTGTTACCAAATACTAAGTGATATAGAACAACAGTGTAGATAGTATGCTGTTCTTATAGATCTTTTCAAGTTGTCCACGAAGAACATAATATGGTACAAAGAAATATTATAACACAACTGAGAAGACAGGAGTTCTGATTTACATCACACTCGTAAATAGTCTTGAGAGTGCTCAGCAAAATGTATTACAATTATTGAATTAGGTATCAATATTGTAAGTGAAAGAGAGGTAAGTAATCACCATTTTGAGGTTCATATATTGATTCATGTTTTTTGTCACTTTGCAGGATGCCCTCGCTTAAAGCGGTGCGCTTGCCACTGCCGCTGTTACCGCAGACTCGAGCACAAGGTTGACAGTCTGATAAGAGACAATGTTGCGCTCCGTGAAGGACAGGAGAAATTGTTGTTCTTCATGGAAGCTCAACAGAAGACTGTTAACCTTGTGCTTGAGCCTGTGGTGACAGCGGCTAGTGACACTGTGGCCAGCTCCAGCTCCTCACCTCCACCAGTAGCATCCAGGTTCCCTGGGACACAGTGACCAGCCTCCACAGCTGTTCTGGTATCTCCTCTGGAGGATGCAACAGCTTCCACTTTCATTGTGCCTCCATGTTGAGTCCAACTTATGGGTTGGGCTGCCCTAAGCAGCAGCACGCCTCTCCATAAGACTTGCTGTTAATATTGTAAATAGTTGTTTATATATTTTTCTATATATTTTTTTACAAAATCATTTTTATAAGTTTTAAAAATGAATATATCTATTTTTTACGTAGCATTTATTTTTGGAAATAAAAAAATCAATGTATTTTTATTTTTTTTAATTTTGAATTCAATGTGATTAAATTTATTGCAAAATTTTTCTGTGACAAATAACTGTTTTCATTTGAACATTAAAAAATAATATTTTTTTACTTTTATATATATAGACAATAAATATTTTTTGAACATAACATTTTTTCTTGTGGTATTATTAAGTTGTGGGGATCTTTGTCATCAATATTTATAAAAAAGGGTCTGAAAAAGGCAGCTTTCTGATTGGCTGCAACATTCTGCCAGCCTTGTGTTAATGTTTTATTAACATACATGTACAGCTTAACCATATGCTGAACAAGGTTTAACACTGTTTAAGACCATGTTTCATTATTATAGTAATAAGGCACTCCCAGGGATTATGTTAGTGGTCAGTTAATCACCCTCTAGGTGCATGTGGCAGTCGGCCACACCTTGCGCCACAGTACACCCCTAGCAGGTGATTAATAGACCATTAACAAAACTGTTGGTCGTGCCTTATTGGTTAAATATTCTATAAGAAAGCATTTGGTTTCCTTAGTTTGGTAAAGAAGGGTATTATACACAAAGTTTCAGGTTTAAATAGATAACACATTTAAATTCTTGTTGTGTTACATATCTTACAGTGTTATGACAACATTTTTGTAGGTACATTAATAAGTATGAGTTATGTTCAGAATTTGTGTTTAGTAAAGGTTCAGAAGAGGACCATGTAAGATATCTAAATATTTAACAATGGTGCTGAGAAATAGAGTGCCACATTGTTTATGTCCCAAAAGAGTAGTCTTATTGGCTGCAAAAAGATAGTGAGTGAAACAGTGCAACACGATAAATTAGTATGTGACATAACAGTGGTAAGCAAAAGGAAATAGATAAATATTGAGAGGCATATGCTTGAGATGGATATTGTCTTACTCTTCATAACAGAAAATTCTGCTAGATGACTTACTGTGTTCTTCATTTGTGTGCATTTGTCTATGTATGTGTGGTGCTGCCACAACAACATTTCAGGTAGTATTGGTACTCATCATTCTCAAAAAGGCAGGATATTCATGGAAAAAAAATCTGTTTAATGCATCAGTTGGGGTTGTTCCACAGCAACAAAAGCGAAGAAATTCGGTGTTAGGGTTGAAAACCCTAACTCCGAATCCCCCCCAGCACCACACACACACACACACACACACACACACACACACACACACACACAGACACACACACACACATGCAAGTATGGGGGAAGACCAAGGCAACATGACCAATGACAGACAACCAACAGAAGGTGACAGAAATAAAAAACAACTGTCTAAATGTACTACAAGACATCCCCACCCACCTGGCCAGGTATTGCATGCTCAGTGGAGATCAACAGCAAAACTGAGGCCATGTACACCAAACGTACACATCCCTGATTGCAGGTGCACACAACGTACCACACTTAGTAGTTGCATGGCCTTACCTAGCGATGCCCCACACCCCACCACACCTGGTACTGCATCCTGACTGGACATCAACGATGCAACTCTCTGATTGCAGCTGTACAAAGGTTTGTACACTTATGAGTAAACAGAAATAAAGACAACAACATAAATGTACTAAAAGACACATCCATCATCAAGATACAACAATTGTTGCATTTAAGTATGTAATTTACATAGTGGTAAATTTACTGCATCTGTCCCCTCAAGATACACAGGCTGATCTCAAGATATGGGAAAACTATTGCCTGTACAAGGCTGTGCAGCTCCTAATGTCAGTATCAGTTATACAGTTTCAGTGATGTAGGTGTACTGTTGATGTCCGTAGAGTTACCTTCACTGTGTTTGTATACTAAGAATCCAGTAACTGCTATGTCTAACACAGAATGGAATTAGCTGGGTGAGGCCAAGCAACTTCTACATGTGCTAACATTACTGTACCTACAATGACGGAGGTGTATCACGGATGTCTATAGGCTCAATTTTGCTGTAGCTCTCTACTGAGGATGTAGTACCTGGTTATCGAAATTGTGGTAAGTTGAGTATTCTTGCAATGATTGAGCTGTATCACTTATGCCCACAGCCTCACTTTTTTGTACCTGGTCTGCACTCAGATTGTAGTACCTAGTCTTTGGGTTTGGCAGACCATTCTGTGGCTGATGTCATGCACGTGATAACTATGTTCATTGTAGTACACCAACAATCAAGTAGGTGTACAGTAGATATAAACAGAATTGCTTTTACTATAGCTTTTAGTGACAATGGGCCATGTGTTGTAGGACGGGAGGGGGCATTCTGTACCACAGACTCTGTGAGCCATAATTGTAATAACCTTTGCAAGGCTGCAATCATGGAATAACAGTGTTGATCTTCATGAGTTCATTTTAACTGGGGTTCTCCAGTAACTACACAGTACCTGGTCTTAGTGGGTGGGGCACTGCCCAGCGAAGGTCCTCCAGTGCCTAACAGTGGGAGGTTGTGTATACATGAAATCAACTACACATATTGTACCTGTACAACTATTTAGTTTTGCTGTGCTCTATAGCTGAGGTGCAGTATCAGGTGTGGTGGGGTGTGGGGTATCGCTAGGTAAGGCCATGCAACTATTAAGTGTGGTACGTTATGTGCACCTGCAATCAGGGATGTGTACATTTGGTGTACATGGCCTCAGTTTTGCTGTTGATCTCCACTGAACATGCAGTACTTGGTCAGGTGGGTGGGGATGTCTTTTAGTACATGTAGACAGCTGTTTTTTATTTCTGTCACCTACTGCTGGTTGTCTGTCATTGGTCGTGTTGCCTTGGTCCTCCCCCCTACTTACATATGTGTGTGTGTGTGTGTGTGTGTGTCTGTGTGTGTGTGGTGCTGTGGGGGATGAATTAGGAGTTAGGGTTTTCAACCCTTTACACTGAATTTCCTTGCTTTTGTCACTGTGGAACAACCCTAACTGATGCATTAAACAGAGGTTTTTGCCATGAATATATATATATATATATATATATATATATATATATATATATACACACACACACACATATTCAATTCAATTTTATTTTTATACTGGAAGGTATGTGAGCAAAAATGCCTGTTTCCATAAATGTCAAGTGGCATAACAATTCAGCAATGCAGAGAAAAAGGTAAAAACAATATTTGCAGAATGTGATGGTATTTGCAACAGGAACAGTGTATATAACAGGATCATGTAGAATAGAAAACAAATACAGAGCACACAGCAACAGAGCCAATATACAGATACTTATAAACTCTTAGGTAACTCAAGGGTTGGTGAACATTCAGTGGGGTTACCTACCAGGGCAGACACAGGTGCTGGATTGGAGGAGGTGGTACTTGAGGGACGAGGTGAATGATCCAATTGAACTACAGGCCTGAAGTTCAGGGGCAGTTTATTGTAAAACTTAGGGCTCTTGTATGTGATGGAGTTCTGTGCATGCTTGGTGCAGTAAAAAGGGGTATCAAAGATATGATAGGCAGCCCCTCTTGTACTGTACTTGGGAACCAATAAAGGTAAAATGGAGTTAACGCTGATCGGCAATAGGTTATGGTGAACTTTGTATAGAAAAGAGAGCATTTTAAGTTGGAACCGGCCTTCAAGGGTGAGCCAGTTGAGGGAGGCATAGAGGGTACAGTGATGTGTCATCCAGGGGAGGCCGGTCAGGAAGCATGCAATATTATTATATGCAGTTCTGAGTTTGGAGAAAAGGGGGAATTTGCTGGGGGGGTAGACAATAGTGGCATGATCAAGGAGGGGCAGGAGAAGGGAGCTGGTGTGACATGATCTGGAGATGGGGATAAGTAACTTTTTGATTCGGTATAAGAGACCTAGCCTCATATGGATTTTCTTGATGAGGTTGGTAATATGGATATTGTAGGTCAGGTGAGGGTCTAAGTATAGGCCAAGGTATTTGAATTTGTAGACTTCTATGATGTTACCAAGATTATCTGAGAGGGATCAACCCATGACTGGGGCTTTTCTTGGGCCAAAGAAGATCATAAACTTGGTCTTCTTGGAGTTGAGAACCATGCCTTTGACACAGAACCAAGTGTGTAGCTTGCTGAAGTCAGCCTGTAAGTTACTGAACATTGTATCAAGTTACTGAACATTGAAGTCAGCCTGCAAGTTACTGAACATTGTACACATACATATATAGCAGGCACAGTACACATTCAAATGTAGCATGAACAAGATAAACATGATACAGATAATTGCATTTTACAGAGAGCTAAGTAATACAGTATAAACAGGCAAGTATACTTATGCTGACAGTTACATGTAGTGGTTGATTCATAAGATGACTGTTAACATTTGGTGAAATCATATTGAAACATGACCAAGTTATGAGTTAACATTGCAATTGTTCAATATTCACTCATAACTTCAATAATTTTCCATATTTTTCCACCAGACATTTAACATGGACTTTTTGGGAACCTGCCTCATTAACAAGGCAGATGACATTTTTCAGATATGTGCCAAGAGGTGATTTTTGCAGTCACTCCATGAAATCACCTTTGGATGGATTTAAAAAGTTTCACCTACTGGGTTCAAGACATAGGGTAAAAAAAGGCTATGTTCAAAATATGGGGTCAAAATAATAAAAAAACTGCAAAGTCATGATTGTATATTGAACATTTGCTCTGATCACTCATAACTGCCAATTTTTATGTTGATTGCGCGCATGCACAAGAAACATATTGTGGCAGGTTTCCAGAAGCAGGTTGTGGAAGCACGGCACTGTTGTGGCCAATGCTCCCACAGCCTTTAAAGGCTTGGCCCCAGTTTAGCCAGCATGCCACAACCTTGTAAGGTTTCAGCTGCTGCAATGAGGGGCTGCCTCATCATTGCAGTGTAAGCCATTCGCTCCACTGAGGAAGCGGCCCATCATTGCTGGGCAGAACCTTGTTAAAGTGATATTGTTTGTGAACATGGAGGTGTTTGCCATTGTGTTCACAAACCATATTAAGCCCCCACTGCCAAGAGGGTGCCCAATTCCCCTCGGCAGCATTTGCTCCCCCACCATGTTTGTTTGCCAACAGGAGCCCCAATCCCTGTCAGCTTCAGTGCCCCAAGGTTGATGTTGTCGACAGGGGAGCCCACTCCCCATTGGCATTATGTAACCCCCCTCTTTTACTGTGTGCTGTGGAAAAAGGAAACAGTCCTTCAGCAGTCTCCCTGCCCCCCAACAACCCACAACCACCCACTGCGCACCCTGCCTCCCCACACCACCCCCACTGCATACTTACTTCTGGAGTCCGGCGTGACTATCTTCGGTGGACCGGGAAAATGTCTGCACTCTTCAAAGCCGATCGCGAACTGAGGAAATGCCAGCAAGCTGTATAATGGAATAAATAGTTTTGTTTTTCAACTTTGATGCATATCTCAGGCATTTTTTGGAATTTTGGCACCAAATTTTTAACACGGGGTTTTTGGGACCTCGCCTCATGAATTCTGGCACTGTCAGGGTGTTATTCATCCCCGAAAGGTGATTTTGCAGTTACTGCACAGAATCCCCTTTCAGGACTGATTAACGAAATGACAGTGCCAGTGTTCATGAGGTGGGCTCTCAAAAAGCCTATTTTGCAAATTTGGTGGGAAAAATCAAAAAAAATGACTGTTTTACAAGAGTGCATTGCGCAGTTGCTAAGCACACTCGTAACTTTGTGAATTTGCAATATTTTCACGCCAGATTTTCAACACTGGCATTTTTTCTGACCTCCTTGTGAACAGTATAGCTGTCATTTTTCACATCCTGGCAGAAATGTGTTTTCGCAGTTCCGGCACAGTATAGTGTGGTCGCTGTGGGAAATCCATGTTTGGGACACATTATGAAAATGACAGTGGCACTGTTCATTAGCAGAGGTCCTAAAATGCTTATGTTGAAAATTTGGTGACAAAAGTCCATAAAATGAGTGTGTTACGAATCTGCATTGCACAGTTTCCACACGTGATCATACCTTTGCAACTTTGCAATATTTTCACTCCAGATTTTCAGCACTGCCATTTTTTCACACCTCCTTATGAACAGTGCAGCTGTCATTTTTCTCATCCTGGCCAAAATGTGTTTTCACTCTTCTGGTGGACAATAGCATGGTTGCTGTGGGAAATCAATTTTCGGGACACATTAAGAAAATCACACTGACTCTGTTCATGAGCAGAGGTCCTAAAATGCTTATGCAGAAAATTTTGTGATGAAACTCCATAAAATGACTCTATTACGAGCGTGTGTTGTGCAGTTTCCATGCGCCCTTGTAAGTTTGCAAATTAGTAACATTTTCACGCCAGATTTTCAACGCTGGCATTTGTTCACACCTCCTTATGAACAGTACAGCTGTCCTTTTTCTCATCCTGGCCAAAATGTGTTTTCACTCTTCTGATGGACAATAGCATGGTTGCTGTGGGAAATCAATGTTCGGGACACATTAAGAAAATCACACTGACTCTGTTCATGAGCAGAGGTCCTAAAATGCTTATGCAGAAAATTTTGTGATGAAACTCCATAAAATGACTCTATTACGAGCGTGTGTTGTGCAGTTTCCATGCGCCCTTGTAAGTTTGCAAATTAGTAACATTTTCACGCCAGATTTTCAACGCTGGCATTTGTTCACACCTCCTTATGAACAGTACAGCTGTCCTTTTTCACATCCTGGCTGAAATGTGTTTCCGCACTTCTGGCGGAGAATACCACAGTTGCTGTCAGAAATCAGTGCTTTGGACAGATTAGGATCGAACGACTGGGGAGGGGGAGTGACCAAGCTCAACTGAGCTCTGTTGGGACTGCTGTGGATTTCTTTGTGGGCAGAAAAAGGCCCCAACACAGGCAGGAGCCCAGTACAAAAGGGCAGCCTGCAGTGCCAGGAGTCACAAAACCAGCGAGTGAGGGAAGGGGAGTGCTTGCGCTCAACGGAGCTCTGCTGGGACTGCTGCGGATTCCTTTGTGGGTAGGGAAAGGCAGCAATGCATGCAGGGGCCCAGTATAAAAGGGCAGCCTGCAGGGGTGGGAGAAACAGAATGAGTGACTGAGAGAGAGGGAGTGAGCGAGCTCAATGGAGCTCTATCATGACTGCTGCAGATTTCTTTGTGGGCCGAAAAGGGCGGCAATGCAGGCAGGAGCCCAGTACAAAAGGGCAGCCTGCAGCACCAGCAGAAACTGAACAAGCGAGTGAGAAGGGGGAGTGAGTGAGGCCAAAAGAGCTCTTTCGGGACTGCTGCAGACTTCTTTGTGGGCAGAAAAATATGCCAACAGAGGCAGGAGCCCAGTACAAAAGGGCAGCCTGCAGTGCTGAGAGAAACAGAATGAGCGAGTGAGAGAGAGGGAGTGAGCAAGCTCAATGGAGGTGTATCGTGACTGCTGTGGATTGCTTTGTGGGCAGGAAAAAGTGGCAACACAGGCAGAAGCCCAGTACAAAAGGCCAGCCTGCAGCGCCGGTAGAAACAGAATGAGTGAGTGAGAGAGGGGGAGTGAGCAACCTCAACGGAGCTGTGTCGGGACTTCTGCAGATGTCTTTGTGGGCAGAAAAAACCACCAATGCAGGCAGGAACCCAGCACAAAAGGTAAGCCTGCAGCAGTGGGAGATATAGAACATGCGAGTGAGGTAGAGGGAGTTAGTGAGTTCAACAGAGCTCTGTTGGGACTGCTGCAGGTTTCTTTGTGGGCAGAAAAAGGCAGCAATGCATGCAGGGGCCCAGTACAAAAGGGCAGCCTGCAGTGGCGGGAGAAACAGAACAAATGAGTGAGAGAGGGGGAGTGAGTGAGCAAGCTCAATGGAGCTCTATCGTGACTATTGCAGATTTCTTTGTGGCCAGAAGAAAGCGGCAATGCAAGCAGGATCCCAGTACAAAAGGGCAGCCGGCAGCACTGATAGAAACGGAACACGCGAGTGAGAAAAGGGGAGTGAGCGAGCTCAATGGAGCTCTGTCAGGACTACTGCAGATTTCTTTGTGGGCAGAAAAAGGTGCCAAATGAAGCATGAGCCTACTACATAACAGCAGCCTGTAGTGCCAGGAGAAACAGAATGAGCTAATGAGACAAGCTGAGTGAGCGACCTCAATGGAGCTCTGTTGGGACAGCTGCAGATTTCTTTGTGGGCAGAAAAAGGTGCCAATGCAGGCAGAAGCCCAGTACAAAAGGGCAGCCTGCAGCGCCAGCAGAAATGGAACAAGTGAGTGAGAGAGGGGGATTGAGCTAGCTCAAAGGACCTGTGTCAGGACTGCTGCAGATTTTTTTGTGGGCAGAAAAAGCTGCCAACAGAGGCAGAAGCCCAGTACAAAAGGGCAGCCTGCAGCACCAATAGAAACAGAATGAGCGAGTGAGAGAGGGGGAGTGACCCACCTCAGCAGAGCTCTGTCGGGACAGCTGCAGATTTCTTTGTGGGCAGAAAAACGTGCCAATGCAGGCAGGAGCTCAGTACAAAAGAGCAGCCTGCAGCACCGGGAAAAACAGAATGAGCGAGTGATGCAGAGACAGTGAGCGAGCTCAACGGACCAACGCAATCAACATTCGGCATTGACAAATGCTTGTTAATATTGTCTTTCAACATAACATTTTCTCACTGCACCTTATAAACATGACTGGTGTCAATTTTCAAAACCTGACCAAACTGTGTTTTTTCACTTGTGATACAAAATGATTGGTGTACTGCATTGTGTTGAACCCTTTATTTCTTTACTCTGGGTTGGATTATATTTTATGGGCAGTGAGAGTGCCCTGTGATTCTTTAAACTTTTAAAATCACTCTGCTATTTCTTCAGAGGGATACGTGAGAGGTATCACCTGGAAGACTGTTTGGCAGTGAGAGTGACTGGTAACTGACCAAAACATTTATATAAACCTGTTATTTTCAGAGATATGTGAGACAGATCATCTGGAATATTGTTTTATACATATCTGTGGAGGTGGGAGCTCCTCAGGTTTACTCTGCTAAACTTTTGAGACTTTAAACTACTGAGTTATTTGCTCATTACTTGCCTGCTGCCACAAATATTTTGGTTGTTTATTAAGTTATTTGGAAGGAAGGTCGTCATCAATTTCTGTGATTGGGAACAGTATGTTGTGCATTGATGTAAGTGGTTTATTTGTGAGTGAGTGTTAAGAGTGTGAATTGTTGTGGATTGTTTTTGGTTTGGTTGGTTTGTGGGTGATAGCTGCTGCTATCTGTGATGTGTTGGAAAGGTATAATGGTGGTCAGGTGGTATTCCCCCACCAGGCTTAGGGACATCCACCCTTTTGACTGTCCCCTGTTATCTCTAGAGGCCTACAAGAGTTGTCAGGCCTCGGGGGTAGTCAGGAAAAGGAAGAGGCGGGGAAGAACTGGGGCTGGTGGGGGGAATGGAAAGGGGTGGTTGGAATGAGGTAGTAGGGAAACAGAGATACACTGGGGTGAAATGGGACCAGAATCAGGGTCCTCCTTGTTTGTTTTCCATACCCAAGGGCTCTGCTGTATGCAGACAGGTTGTACCATCTTTCCCGATGGCTCATCCTACTCGGGCAGTGCTGTGCAATGCCAAGTCTATTAATAACAAAACTGCTATAATAGCAGATCTTGTTGGGACATCTGATTTGGCATGCATCACTAAGACCTGGCTGGATGAAAACACTGGCCCTATATTGGCTTCAGCTATTCTGGCAGAGTACTCAGTGATACACTGCCCAAGGGTGGATCATAGGGGTGGGGATGTAGCCATTTGTTTTAAAACATAGAAACAGCAAAACATAGAAGTTGACAGCAGATAAGGACCACAAGGTCCATCCAATCTGACCATTTTCTACCTTATGAATGTGCCATAGGCCTGTGCTCTGTCAATGGTCTATCTATTCAAACTTATCTGTACTGATCCCTTATGGCTATCCCATGCCGGTTTAAAGTCCTGCACTGTATTCATATCCACAACTTCCTGAAGGTAGGTCATTCCATGCATCCACCACCTATTCTGTGAAAAAGAACTTCCTTACATTACCCCTTAATCAGCCTCCATCTAATCTCATGCTGTGTTCTCTTGTCCTGCTATTTTTCTTACATTGAAACATGTTAGACTCTTTCACCTTGTTAATGGCCTTAAGATGTTTGAATGTTTTGGTCATATCACCTCTCTCTCCCTCTGCTCTAGGGCATACATATTGAGCTCTGTTAATCTGTCCTCAGATGTTTTCTGATGCAGTCCCTACACTGTTTTTGGTTGCCCTTCTCTAGACTGCCTCCATTTTGTTAATGTCCTTGTACAGGTGCAGCCTCCAGTACTGCATGCAGTACTCCAGATGGGTCCTAAGTGAGATACCCCTATTAATACACTACAACATCTCTCTAGCCTTGCCTACTGCTTTAGTGGTCTGATTGGATGATTTCAGGACATCTGTGATGATGATGCCCAAGTCTCTTTCTTCCCTTGTGTTTGCCAGCAACTCCCTCCCAACCTATAGGTGGCTTCAAGGTTTCTCTTCCCTATATGCATGGTCTTGCACTTCTTTGTTTTAAACCCCAGTTTCCACTCTTCCAACCATTTTGCTAGTTTATTCGGATCTCTTCTCATTCTGCCTACACCATCTGGATTATCTACTCTGTTGCAGATCTTAGTGTCATCTGTAAACAGACAAACCTTACCCTCCAGTCCATCTGCAATGTCACTGATAAAGATATTGAAGAGGACTGGTCCCAAGACTGATCCCTGAGGTACCCCACTTGTGACTTTCATCTCTTCTGACTGTATACCGTTTACCACCACTCTCTGTTTTCTGTCCACCAAACAATTTGCCACCCAGTTGACCAACTTCTGACCCACCCTGAGCCTACCCAGCTTATTAATCAATCTTCTATGTGGAACAGCATCGCAAGCTTAGCTGAAATCAAGGTAGGTGACATCAACTGCACCCCCGTGGTCCACCACTTTGGTTACCTAGTCAAAGAAATCTATGAGATTAGTTTGACAGGACCTTCCTGTTGTAAACCCATGCTGTCTTGGATCCTGTGCTCCTATGGATTCCAGGTGTTGCAGTATCCTTTCCTTAAGGAGTGCCTCCATAATCTTGCCCACTACTGAGGCAAGACTGACTGGTTTGTAGTTCCTTACTTCCTCCTTGCTACCACTCTTGTGGAGTGGGATCACATCAGCCTTTCTCCAATCTTCTGGGACCTCTCCTGTGCTCAGAGACTCACTAAACAGTTCTGCTAATGGCTCTACTAGCTCACCCTTCGCTCCTTTAGTACTCTGGGATCTCTACCATCAGGTCCCATTGCCTTGTCCACCCTGAGCTTAGCAAGCTCCTGTAGGACTCTTTCTTTTGTGAAGGGACTAGTACACATCTTCCTCCCCACTGTATCTATGGTGCTGAGCTGTGGGCCCTGCCCCACCTTCTCATCAGTAAATACTGAGCAGAAGTATCCATTTAGGATATATGCTTTTCCTTTGTCCTCCTCCACACACTCCCCCTTATCCCCTTTGATCTTAGCAATACACCCTCTGGACTTTCTCCTTTCACTAATGTATTTCTAGAAAGTCTTGCCCCTTCTTTTACTGTTCGTGGATATGTTTCTTCAGTTTGGGTCTTTGCCTGCCTTACTGTCTTCCCTGCTTCCCTTAGGGAAGTTTGGTATGCCTCCCTATCTTCATCCTGCTGCATTCCCTTATATTTCCTGAAAGCCGGCCTTTTGACTCTGACCTTTTCTACTACTGTTTTTGAGGACCAAAGTGTTTTCCTCCTTCTTTTGCCCTTGCTTTTCTCTCTAACAAAATGTGATGTTGCTTCAAGTATTGCATCCTTAATGCTTGCCCACTTTGCCTGTACTCCCTCACCTGCATTTCTTCTTGCCAGGGCTAGCTTAACTATGTTGGCCATCTTATGAAGGTCAGCTCCTCTGAAGTCCCACATTTTTGCCTTGGAATGGGATGATTTAGTTCTAGTGACCAAATTGAATCATACCATGTGATGGTCACTGGCCCCCAGGTGACCTTCTACCTGGAGATCTGTGATCCTTTACCCATTAGTCAGTACTAGATCTAGGATAGCCCTGTCTCTTGTGGGTTGTTGTACCAGTTGTTTGAGGCCCTCCCCCTCCAGGGAATCCACTATGTGTCTAGTTCTGGCAGATGTTCCTGCTGGTATTGACCAATCTGTATCTGGCATGTTGAAGGCTCCCATTATCAGAACCTCCCCCTTTACCTGTCGTGTTTTGTGTATCTTCTAACAGTAATGTGTCTATGTCCTCCCCCTGGTCTGGAGGCCTGTAGACAATCCCAGTTCATATGGCTGTCCCATTTACTGTTTCCAGGGTGACCCACGGTTCTTTTGGCTCCTTTTTGTGTATTCTGAATTTCTGTAGCTTTGATATTTTTACTGACACAAAGGACCCCCCCCCCCCCGTTTTTGCACCTTGGTCTCTTCAGAACAGTACATTGCTGGGTAATGAAGTCTCCTAAGTTTGATTACTGGTGAGCTATGTCTCGCTAATGGCTACTATATCCAGTTTAGCCTCTGTCATTGTTGCCTGCAGGTCTGGGATCTTGTTTCTTAGACTGCAGGCATTTGTGTACATGATTTTCCATTGGCCAGATTTCGGTGTCTTAGTTGTTGGGTGAGGTCTGGCATTTCCCCTGCACATTGTATGGGAAGCATGACCTTTTTCCTTACCTGGTGATGGAAATGAACTACAAACATGCTAAACTTCTGTTTGATCACTAGCTGAGGGGGGAGGGAGGGGTGTTCTTCCCATTTGATGTATCGGGTGCTGTACCTTCTCCCCATTTGTTAGTTTAAATATTCTGCAAAGACATCAAACTTATGCCCCAATGCACTGACTCCCTCCTTAGTCAGATGCAGTCCATCAAATTTAAAGAACTTTCACTCCCAAAACTTGCCAGTTACCTACAAATGTGTGCCCTTTTTCCTGGCACCAGCCCTTGAGCCACATGTTTAACTCCCCTATCTCCCCTTTTCTCACCTTCTTCCTGTCTGCCCCCCCTCTCCCACATTGACAGGACCTCAGAGAAGGAGATGCCAGATGAAATGGATGACAGTTTGTCTCCCAGTCTGGTCAGGTTTTCCTTGGTCTCCACAATTGACTGGCTGGTGAGATCATTAGTCCCTTTGTGTACCAGGCCTTCAATGTTTTCTCCTGCTTCCTGCACAATTTTAGCAATGCAATCAGTGTCTCTCCATGCTGATGTACCTGGAAGACATCTGATCATTACCCCTGGTTGGAGGTAGGTATCAACTCCCTGAATCATGGAGTCTGCTATGATCAGAAGTGTTTTGGATTTCCTGTTTGCTTTTTTTGTTTTGGTCCCTGTTTTGGGAGAGTTTTGTTGCCTAGTTCCTGTGCCTCAGTGTCCTGCTCTGCAGTGTCCTTTGCCCCTTTGTTTGATTTTGGCAATAGAGGCAGATATTTGTCTGTGGTTTTTATATGGTTTGTGGAGGTGATACATTGGAGAGCATTGAGTGATGGGGCAGCCGAACTGGGCCTTGTGGATGTGCCGGCAGGGTCCACTAAATCCTTTGAATATCTTGTGGGTGCAGGTGTGGGATGTAAGATTCTGCTCACCTACTGTCCACCAGGAGATGGGAAAGAATTCCTAAAGGAGATTGCAGACTTCATTGTCGATACGGTGTTGGGATCCCCTAGATGGTTAATTCTGGGGGATTTCAATGCCTGGGTGGATGATGAACTCTCACACTTTGGGCAAGATCTCCTCCAGCTTATGACTATGCTGGGCCTCACACAGGTTGTTTCCTCCGCAATGCACATTGGTGGTCATTCATTGGATTTAGTGTTCCTCCTGTGGATGGAGATCTCTGACTTGGTGGTGGAACCAGTTAGTTGATCTGACCATCACACCATATAGGTCAGTTTCGGGGCCTTCCCCCTACTGAGATTGTCCAGTACCACCCTTTGAGAGAGCTGAACCCACATGGTCTAATGGTGGTGCTGAACCTGTCAGGCTTATTGAGTGAATGCTTCGATCCAGGGGACCTTGTGCTTGCCTATAATAGGGCAGTAATGGGTGCCCTGGATTCCATTGCTCCTGCTTGTGTTCGACCTCTCACCCTTTGCCCAAGGTCCTCATGGTTTGATGGGGCCTTGAAGGAGTTGAGGAGAGTGGGTCAACGGCTAGAGAGGGCTTGTCAGAAGTCAGGCCTGGAGGATGACAAGCTTAGATTTATGGATCATTATGCTGTCTATCAATCAACAATCACCCCGTAAGAAGGCAGAATTCCTGTCCAGGGAGATTGCCACTGTGCAGAATTGACCAGCTCAGCTCTTCAGGACTGTGGACAGATTGTGCAATCCAACCTGTCTCTGGTCTGAAGGGGCATTGCCACAAGATAGATATGATGAGTTTGCTCTATTCTTCACAGATAAGGTTGTCACCATCAGGTCTTGCATCCATGCAGCACCCTCTAAGGGGTGCAGCAGAGGTCAGTGGGAGGTTGCAAGCACCCGGCTTGTTTCATCAGACTTTGGCCGACCAGATATCATGGTTGCTGTGAGGATCATTCAGACTTTGGGCCCAACACGTCTCCTTGTGGGATGCATTAAGAAAATTGGCTCAGTCCTGGCTGAGATAGTGTGGCAATCAATGGAGAGGGGGATCTTTCCAGATCCCCATAAGGAAGTAGTCGTTCAACCACTTCTGAAAAAAAACTCCCTTGATCCATATAATCTTGCTAACTACAGACTGGTCTTTAATCTGCCCTTTGTGGGTAAGGTTATTGAGAAGGTGGTTGCGTGGCAGCTGGATGATCATTTGTCTATTCACAACGTCTATGATTCTCTCCAGTCTGGATTTAAGAAGAGGCATAACACTGAGACAGCCCTTGTTTGGGTGCTTAATGATATCCTAATAGCAAGAGATTGGAGGATTTGTTCCATCTTGGTCCTACTTGATCTCTCAGTGGCATTTGACACTGTGGACCATGGTGTGCTATTGGAGAGCCTGTGGCTCATCTGCAGACTGCCTGGAACCATCCTCAGATGGTTTGGATCTTACCTCAAGGGTAGGACACAGAAAGTGGTCTCTGGAATTTCTTCTTCTGATCCTCTCCTCCTATCCTGTGGGGTGCCACAGGGCTCCATTTTGGCACCCATGTTGTTTTCAGTGTACATGCTGCCATTAAGGGACATTATTAGGCAGTATGGGTTGACTTTTCACTGCTATGTGGATGATACTCAGCTGTACATGTTCTTTGTGCCCGAGCAGGGAGATGTTCTCATGGTGCTTAATAATTGCTTATCTGAGATCCCAGGCTGGATGAGTTCTAGTTGGTGAAAGTTGAATCCTAATAAGACTGAGGTGCTGGTGGTGGACCCCGATCATCAGAGGGCCGGTGTGTTGGCAGGACAACCCTCTGGTCTTTGGCTTGAGGGTGTCCAACTAACCACCTCAGACTGAGTGTGGAACCTGGGTGTTTTTTTTGATGACAGTTTGACCTTGAAATCACAGATGTCAGTCGTCGTCAAGACCTTTTTGAACCATCTGAGAAATATTGCCCAGGTGAAACACTTGGTTCCTTCTGATGATCTTTCTATGCTGGTCCACGTCTTCATGACCATTCACCTTGACTAATGCAATGCCTTCTACCTAGGGCTCCCGGGGGTTGATGTCCGTCACCTGCAGCTGGTGCAGAATGTGGCTGCCAGGCTTTTGACTGGTACGTCTAAGACAAGTCATATAATGCTTGTGCTCTGTGGACTGCATTGGCAGACAGTGTAATGGCATATCACCTTGAAGGTCGGTTTGCTAACCTATAAGGCCCTACATGATCAGGGACCCCACTACCTGCAAGATCTCCTTTCTCCCTACTGCCCCTCCCAATCACTTTGATCTACTGATGAGGGATTGCTAGAGATTCCCAGGGTATGATTACAAACATCTGGGTCCTGTTCTTTTTCTTACATGGCCCCAACCTGTGGAATTTTTTACCTCATCAGATAAGGGACTGCCTGACCATCCAAAGCTTTAAAAAAGATCTCGAGACATACCATTTAAGCCTTGTATTTTTAGAGGAAGTTTAATATAGTTTTGCCAAAGTTATTTTATCAGGTTAACTTGATTATTATTTTAAATTTATGGTTTTAAATATGTTTTATTAATGTATGATAATTTATGTACAGGTGCCTTGATTGTAAGAACAGTGCCTTTTAAAGAAATAAAGATTGATTTGATTTGATTTGATGACATTTCACCCATATTCTATAAATGCAGCATGTCATATTTATAAGGGAGTGTCATAAGATGACTATGTTGAAAATTTAGGGTCCAAATTAAAAAAAAACATTAACAAATATTGTGTGCAGTGCCAGCCTTTGGCCCATGAGGTAGTGCTTTGTGATCCCATGCCTGTGGGCTGAGTTCAGGGACAAGGTCAGTTAGCCAGCTGGATGGTCCAAGTCTGGGGGATGGTGCTGCCAGCTGGAACCACCCCCCCCACCTGGAATGGAATGATGTAGGGTTGACCTCATAGACCTAAGTACCATATAGTGAAGAAAATTATTCTGTTGTCATAGGCCCACACTTCTACATCTGTAGCTGCCACAGGGCACTGTCCCATGGTGGACAAATAGATTCTTTGCCCTGTGTGTTAGCATCTGTAGCCACATGGAAGCATCAGGCCCAGAGGGCCCTGTGCTTCTGCTGCTTGCCAGACAGCAACACAACTTCTTAATATTTGTTCTCACACAGAAGTGCAGGCCTGTCTAGATTTGACATTTTGAAAGGCAGACAAACTCTTCCCTTGGGGCCTTGTGCCGCTACATCTGTTCATGCAACTCACAAAGGAACCTGCATTCATGCTTATAAAATTCCACTATCTCAAAAAGAAAAGAAATTTTAATGCAAAAATCTGCATTAAGATCACACAAGCAACAACAGACAGCTATATTCAGGTAAGACAAACAACATACAACTCTTTCCAGATGGCACAAATGCAATAGCAGTGTTGTGCTTCTTTGTGAATTTGTATCTGCAGCTGCAAAAGTACAGGCCCCATAGGTGCTGTGCTTCTGCTGGTAAAACTGTGTGTCTGTTTTATAGCATGCATGAGTGCCTCATGCTTCAGAAGCTCTGGCCCCATAGGAGCCTGAGCTTCTGAAGACAGAAGTACTATTGTAATGTGAGTACCATGGTTTTCTACATACAGCTGTGTATGTGTAGGCTCCACAGAGCTTGTGTTTCTGCAGCCTGAAGTGTTTTCTTTTTTCAGTTTTACTACTTTACTGGATCTGACACTGTGGATTGGGCAGTTCTGTGTCAGCTTGTACTCTGCTGCAGCACTGGGTTGGGCACTCCATGGTTGCCATCTATGCACTGGGAGAGCAGGTGATCTGGAGGGGAAGGGGTTGGCAAGCAGTATTCTGGACAGACACCTCAGTCTGCTTCTGTATTACAGTACTGTAGAACTGTACAGTATTTGGAAAAGATGAGGAAGGGAGGGTGGGACATTTCTCTACTTTTGTTGCAATAGGTTGTACCCTAACCGGTGCATAAATGCAGTTTTTTGCAAAGAATATACATATATACTGTACATCTCTCTTTCTTTCGCTCTCTCTCTCTATATATATAGATATATATCTATATATATATATATAGATATATATATATTATGATAGCACGGTAGTGCTACCATAGTTAGGGTTGAGTAGCACTTTTAAGGTTAAAGGGTCATATTTTGCACCTTAATAACTTTGCCACCATTCAATGGATTTGCCTGAAATTTGGCATGCACAATTGGGCTTGATAGACCTTGGGAGCTGCCAACTTTTGTACTGGTCGGATATATGGCTGTGGAGTTATTAAGCAACAACAAAATGTGCAATTACGCTTTTTTGCAAATTCTTTGCTCTCACCTACAGGTCACACAGTTTGCGTAATCAGTCCAAAAACTTCAGAGAATGTGTGGCAGGGGTCCCTGATGTGCCTTTTGAAAATGTTGTGAAAAAATATTAAACGGTTCAAAAGGTATTCAAAAAACAAGTTCCCATTATAAGTCAATGGGAAAAGTTAACAAAAAGTGCAACACTTTTGCAAATGCACTTTTTAGTGTCGCAAATGGCCCTAGTAGTGTTGTAAATCTGCCATTTTGTTTTCAGTTAGTGATCGGAAAAATGCTTGGCATTTAAAATTGGGACCCTCTAGTGACACAATTCTTTCTGTGTTCACCTAGTCGGACCCTGTGGATGCTAGCCATGTCTTTATTTTGGGGTAAAATACCCCAGAAATATGTTTTTTCAAATTTCTGGAAACAGTAGTGTCACAAAGTAGTGTCGCACCTGCAACACTTTCGCAAGTTTTTGTGAAAATTACAGCAAATTGTGACACTACTTTTCCAGACTATGGCCAAAATGACAGACGTTCTTTGCCACCATGCTGCAAAAGAACGGTTTGGTCTTTGGGGCTGAAATTTGGAGGAAAGACAGCCAACATCTCACAGATGTGCCTATTCATGGTTTGGTGAAAAGATATTGCATGGCTGCCAAGTTATGGTACTCTGAAGTTGACATTTGTTCCCATAGACTAACATGGTGGTGTACACCACACCTTTCGGGGCTCGTATCTCGAAAATGATGCTAGATACAGATTTTTTGTTGTGAGTTGCATAGCCCAGCAGGCTATGTAAATACAAAAAACTAGCCAGGAAAATCATGATTTTTGTGAAATTTTTTTTCTAAGTCATGCGGTTGCTGAGATATTAGCAATTAAGTACTTCCAATGCTTGTTTTAAGCTTTGATGCCCATTATAATGCATACATTCTTTGGACACACTGTGTTTCTCTATGCACCTGTTTGGCAAAAACAGGATGTGTGCTTCCGTTACTGTTACAGTTACTGTTTCCACTTGCATTTATGTCCCTGTTTGCATTACTGCTCCCATGTACGACACCGTGTGCGTTACACTTTGTGTTATCATTTGTGCTTGCGCTTTCATTACTGTTACCATTTGCATTTCCTCTACTGTTTCTGTTTGCATTTTTGTTTATGTCACCGTGCGCGTTGCCATTTGTGTTTCTGCAACCCTTTCGTTTGCGTTTCCGTTTCTCTTTCGTTTTGTGTCTTTCTTGTTGTTACTGTTAGCATTTGTGTTTGCAATTGCGTTACTGTGCTCGTGTGCATCATGGTTTGCACTTGTGTTTCCTTTTGAGTTTCTGTTTCCTTTGCTATTGTTGTTGCTGTTACCATTACCATTTGCGTTTACAATTGCGGTAATGTGCCAGTGCGCATTTCGGTTTGCGTTTCCATATGCGCTTCTGTTCCCATTTCCATTTCTGTATATCTTTGGTGTTACTCTTCATTTTAACTTTACCATTTGCATTTACAATTGCGGTACCGTGCCTGTGTGCATTATGGTTTGTGTTTATGTGTGTGCTTGCGTTCGCATTTCCGTTTCTGTTCCCTTTCGCATTCTTTTTGCTGTGACACTTAACATTTCTATTTAAAATACTACTGCCGTCACTGTTCGCATTACCAGTTGTGTTTCCATATGCACTTCAATGTCCGTTTGCATCACTGTTCGCTTTGGCGTCACTTTGCACTTGCATTTCTATTAACATTTCCTTTACCATTTATGTTTCCATTACCATATGCGTCACTGTTGGTGCTTCTGTTTGCATTGCTGTTCCTGTTACTATGTCACAAGACATCACACGGCAGGAGCATGGGGCCCGAAAGACCCCGCGCTCCCATCACTGCAATATGTTCACTATTTCTCATCATCATTCTCAAAAAGAAGGGAAATTAGAGGCAAAAAACTCTGTTTAATGCATCAGTTAGGGTTGTTTCACAGTGACAAAAATGAGGAAATTCGGTGTTAGGGTTGAAAGCCCACCTTGGACACCTCTAGCCCACTCCTCCAACCAGCATTGGGGTGTGCTTTGGGGTCATCGGACCTAACTCTCACCCCATTCTCCTATTCCTCAGCTCCGCTTCTTTACACATGTGATGGGGTGAGAGGGCAGATGATCCCAATGCACACCCCAATGCCGGTTGGGGGGGTGGGCTGGAGGGGTTCAAGGGGGGCTTTCAACCTTAACACCAAATTTCCTTGCTTTTGTCACTGTGTAACAACCCTAACTGACACATTAAACAGAGTGTTTTGTCTCTAATATATATATATAAACTCTAACATCGTATACACCATCCTGCACAGACCAACAGGTACAGGGGGATGGGGGGTTGTCTTAGGACCATCAGCCCTAATGCTTACTCCATTCCATTACAAAATAAGGTGACATGGGTTCAGCATAGGAGAATGGGGTGAGCGTTAGTGTTGATGGCTCCAAGACAATTCCCCTCTCCTGTTCGTCTGTGCAGGGTGAGGGATGGGATGTAAGGGTTGGAAACTGTAATGCTACATTTCCCTTCTTCTGTTGGTTTAACCGTAACTGATGCATTAACAAAGTTCTTTGCTATTTATTTCCTTACTGGTTGAGATAGTATAATCATATCCTTATTTGCCCTCTGGGCCCTGTGCTTCCATCCCTCCATACTTGTGTATATGTGTATGTGCCTGTGCGGCCCTGCACTTACATTTATAGTGTAAAAGTGATCACCTTGTCAACATAACCATGTTATAACTGCGCCATTCTGTGCCACAGGTTTGAAGACACATTTTGGTCAGGATTTGAAAAATGACACCTTTGACATACAGTACATTCTGTGGAGTAATAACAAGTGTATGTTGAAAATCTGGTCTCAAAATATCTTAAACTTACAAAGTGACAGTGTGTGTAACAAAACTGCAATGAATGATCATACCTCAGGCATTTTTTGACATTTTGATGCAACATTTTCAACATGGCCTTTTGTAGACCACACCTCATAAACGATATGACTGTTATTATACAAATTCTGCTAAAAAGTTGAATTTGCCACTTGACTATAAAGTCACATTTTGGGCAAGACTTGTGAAATGACAGTCATATTGTTCATGAGATGGGGTCTCCAAAAAGCCATGTTGAAAATTTTGGGTCAAAATCTCAAAAAAATGGCTGAATTATGCATAAAAGTTGACCCACCCCCATTGAAATGCATTGAACAGCATTTACTTTAATTTGCCATGTTGCAGTCACCGGTTCCAGCAGCAAGATGTGTCTTCAATCAGGAGAGCTGATCTCAAACCTGGGACCTGTTCCTGTGAGTTAGACTGTATGGAGGTGTTAAGGGGGTCTGGGGAGGTGGGTGCACAGCGGGAGGTCAGTTGGGGGTGCAGGTGTGATCAACGATGGACTTTTTTTTCCCTAGATTAAAAAAAGCAAGGACATCAAGGGATGGTTTTCTTATTTCCAGCATGAAACAGAGAGTGGAGGGTGGGGGAATGCCACTAACCACTAGCGATTAATAAAAAGTGGCATTGGAGGGTGCAGGGGTACCACTAGACAACCAGGGAAAACTGGGCATAGTGGCAAGATGTCACAAAAAAAAACAAAAAGAAAAAATAGGAAAAAAGAAAATAAATAATACAAAAAGATTATGTGATCCAATGTATGCTTTTTCTTATGCCACTGTGTTATATTCTTTATTGTTTATGTAATGAATTGCCACTTGGTTCTAGCTGGTGTTTTGCTATATTCTACTGTTTCTTATTATTTTTGTATTTGTACTTTCCCGGGTCATACCTGAAAATAGGCAATTGTCTTGTGTAGTGTGCTTACCTGGTCAACAAAAGCTAATAAATAAATAAGACATAAAAATAAATATATAGGAATTCAGGGTAGGGGTGCCAGTAGACACCAGGGATGTTAATACAGGGTTCTAAAGAGAACCCATGAAAAACCAAAAAACAGAAATAAAAATCATTTTTCTTCAAGGCAAAAACCTTTTTGCCAATCTTTTGCTGTGGTGGCGGAAAAGGATTCTGTTTGGCAAAAAAGGATTGTGGACTTAGTTTCTAAAACATCCTTTTCCACCAGACCATTTCCTTTCTCGCCAGCCTTTTTTGTCATGGTGAAAAAGGATTAAGGACTTTGTTTCTAATTCTAGTACAGTTACGCCTGGCATAATGGCACTTGCACCAAGTAGAATTGCGCAACACCAGCAGTTGTGACATGCATGATTCTACAATGTGGCCTGCGACATGGCACAGGCCACTTGCACCGAAGAGCTGTTACTCAGGCAGTTGCACCATAAACCCTCTGTGACATGGCACTAGGGGGTTTACGACAGCAGTTGCTCCCCATTCCAGAAGGGCAGCAATAAAGTCCCCAGTGTCGGGATTCTACAAGAACCCCCAGAGGAGAACCAACAATGTAAGTTACACCAGCTTTTAGCTGGTGTAACTTACGGATGCCCCCAGGGGTCCTGTAGACCCGCCAGCAGCCCAGCAGTCAATCACAGATGCCCTCCCCGTGCCCAGCATACTCCAGTGGGTGCTCCATGAGGCTTCCACCAACTGCCCACTGAAGCCACATTGGGTGCCCTGCAGAGGCTTCTTCCCATGAACTGCCCTGAAGCATACATTGCCAACAGCCTCCTGGGCTGCCCACACCTCTTGCCCCCTGAATCCACCATTGTGATATGCCCCACAGGGTGGTGCAGTCAAACCCCCAACCATGCCCCAACCCTGAGTCACTGCCACAATTGTGCCATTTACCCAGTCCAGACCTGGTAGTCTAGTGGACCCCCATCCAGCCATGCCAGTCCACCCAGCACCCCCCACCCATCTCCAGCCGGTGACTGGCAAACCCACCTCTCCCCTCCATGGCCAGCCACTGGCTGAGTTCAGTAGGAGCACTACTGTAAAGGCATGCTCAGAATTTAATTTCTGAGCATGTCTATTCAGTAAGCACTCCAACTGAACTCAGTCAGTGGCTGGCCATGGAGGTGAAAGGTGGGCTGTGCCAGTCACCGGCTGGTGATGGGTAGGGGTGCTGGGTGGACTGGCATGGCTGGGTGGGGGGGCACTAGACTACCAGGAATGGACTGGGTAAATGCCACATTTGTGGTGATGACTCAGGGTCAAGGCACAGGTGGGAGGGTTGACTGCGCCTTCTGGGGACCACAATAGTGGATTCGGGGCAGGAGGTGTGGACAGCCCTGTGGGACACATAATGTATGCTTTGGAGGCAGTTGGTGTAGGCAGCACTGCAGGGCACCGAATGTGGCTTGTTGGGCATGGGGGGGCACTTGCCATCTGCATTGAACCCCTTGCAGCTTGCGACATGCTTGCCAGGTGCACTGTCTGTTCGACGTACCTGGCTGCACATCGCAAGTTGCAGGACTTAGATGCAGAGACCCTGCCCCTTCTAGAATAGGGTGCAAGGTCAATGTCGCAGTTGCGATTGATGCAAGTCATGTTTGGTGGTGAGTTGCGCCCACCTTCTTGAATTGGGCCCTTAGACTTTTTTTAATCCTTTTTCACCAGACACATTCCTTTTTCATCATCCTTTTTTGTCATGGCGAAAAAGAATGAAAAAAAAATCTAATTTCCTAAGCCTTTTTTACCAGACTAATTCCCTTTTTGCCATGATGAAAGAGGACTTGCAAAAATGGAATTTAACACGTGACGAAAAAGAATTTAAAATTAATTTAAAAAAACTTCAGAGGCCACATGTAAGCAAAACAAGCACACAGAGCTGCTCATCAACTCCCTAAGAGCAAGACACATACTTCAGTGTCTGTAAAATACATCCCTGGGCACAGATAAAAGAGTTTGTTGTTGACAAAAATTAAAAATCAAGATGGAAGTTCACAAAAAAGGATTTTCCTGATGAAAGAAGACTTGGGTCTGGTGAAAAAGAATTATTTTTCGTCAGGCCAAATTCATTTTCTGTTCCATTCCTCTATCCAAAAGACTGAACTGAGCATGCTTAGTACCTAAAATGTTAAAATTTAATAACTTTGGAACAGATTAGTATGTTTTCACCAAACCATCTCAGGCTTGTTCTTTGGGGCAAGCCCTTTCTTCCCTTAAAATTCCAGACCAAATGTCCAAACCATTAGGCCACAGCATGATACAAAATAACTAAAAAAAAAGGCTAACCACCCTTTTTTCACTACACACAGCTCGCAAACCACCAATCCGATCAAAACAAAACATGGCATGTCAAGAGATGTACCCTACAACACAGTGCATGCAAACATTTGTGCAAACCTGTTGAACAGTTGCAAAGTTATTAAAGTCCACAATTTGTGGTTTACATTAAAGTGCCTGCTCAACCATATGTATAGTGGCAGTACTGCACCACTATAATATTTATGTTTATATATACATCTATATATATTTATATATATATATATATATATATATATATATATATATATATATATATATATATATATAATGGTAGAACGGTAGTGCTACCATAGTTAGGGTTGAGGAGCCATTTACATGTTAAACCAAATATTTTGTACCTTAATAAATTTGCAACTGTTTAATGGATTTGCCTGAAATTTGGAATACACAATCAAGAACCATGCATCTTGGGATCTGCCAACTTTTGTACTGTTTGGATATATGGTTGTGGAGTTATTAAGCATGATCTGCGTGCACATTTATGCTTTTTTGAATTCTTTGCTAGGTCCTACAGGTTGTACGGTTTGCGCGACTGGTCTGAAAACTTCAGGGAACGTGCAGTGAGGGTCCCCGATATGCCTTTTGAAGATTTCGTGAAAAAATATTAAACAGTTCAAAAGTTATTCAAAAACAATTTCCTATTATAAGTCAATGGAAAAAGTTAACAAAAAGTTCTACAGTTTCGCAAATTCACTTTTTAGTGTCGCAAATGGGCCTAGTAGTATCGCAAATCTGACATTTTGTTTTCAGCTGGTGATCATAAAAATGCTTGGCATTTAAATTTGGGACCCTCAAGCAACACAATTCTTTCTGTGTTTACCTAGTCGGACCCTGAGGATGCTAGGCATGTCTTTATTTTGAGGTTAAACACCCTAGAAATATGTTTTCCAATTTCTGGAAAAAGTAGTGTCACAAAATATGCCCAAAATAACAGGAATTCGTTGCCCCCCCACCCCTCTGCAAATGAACAGTTTGGTCTTTTGAGCTGAAATTTGGAGGGAAGGCAGTCAACATCTCAGAGATGTGCCTTATCATGGTTTGGTGACAAAATATTGAATGGATGCAAAGTTATGGTACTCTGAAGTTGACACTTTTTCCCATAGACTAACATTGCAGTGTCAGCTGCATGACAGGAATTTTTGCCACCCTGCTGCAAAATAACGGTTTTGGTCTTTTACACTGAAATTTGGAGGGAAGAAAGCCAACATCCCACAGATGTGCCTTTTTGTGTTTTTGTGAAAAAATATTACAGGTCAACAAA
This sequence comes from Neoceratodus forsteri, assembly GCA_016271365.2. Classification (NCBI taxonomy): domain Eukaryota; kingdom Metazoa; phylum Chordata; order Ceratodontiformes; family Ceratodontidae; genus Neoceratodus; species Neoceratodus forsteri. The sequence goes on along the minus strand of CM028130.1, from coordinate 248,970,031 downwards.
GTTATGGCACTCCGAACTTCTCTTTTTTCCCATAGGACAACATTACGGAATTCTCCGCACCTGTCAGGGCCTGTATCTCGGAAACGGTGCGAGATACAGACTTTTCATCAGAAAAATGCTTAGCCTCCTAGCAGCACAAAGCTAGCCAGGAAAGTCATAAATCAAATGACTTTCAAATTTATTTTCTATGTTGTACGGTTCCTGAGATATAATCAATTTAGTATTCCAACTCCTCATTTTCTGCTCCGAGACCCATTATTATGCATACGTTCTTTGTACTCACTGCCTTTCTCTATGCAGCTTTTGAGGAAAACCAGCCTGTGAGCTTACATTACTGTTACCCTTATTGCTTCCGCTTGCAGTTCCGTACCCATTTCACTTACCGTTCCCGACTACAGCACCATGTGCGTTACCCTTTGTGTTTTCATTTGTGCTTGCATCTGTGTTATTTTTACCATTTGTGTCTACAGTACTGTTTCTCTTTCTGTTTCACTTTGCGTCACCATGCACATTACCATTTGCATTTGCGGGCATCATGTTACTAAGTGACAAGACATCACGTGGCAGTAGAGCGGGGCCCTCCCGCCACTGCATTACATTCACTAAGGAAGTGGCGGACTTCATCGTTGACCAGGTATTTGAGTCACCCAGGTTGATGGTGCTGGGTGATTTCAATGCCTGGATCAATGATGAACTCTCACTGTTTGGTCAGCACTTCCTCCAATTGATGTGTTCATTGGGCCTCTCACTGGTAGTTACCTCTGCCACTCATAAATATGGCCACTCACTCGATCTGGTCTTCCTGCTGGGGTTGGAGGCCTCTGAGGTGGGGGTGGAACCAGTCAGTTGGTCCGACCACTACACTGTGAGGTTCAATTTTGGCACCCCCTCGCGTAGACCTACCCCAGTGGAGATGGTCAAGTACCGCCCTTTACGGGACATTACACCCACTGGTCTAACTGCGGTTCTTGACCTATCAGAATTTCCTGGCTTGAGCATGAATCCGGAAGAAATGGTGCAGGCCTATAATAAGGCTGTCACCTTTGCTTTGGATTTAATTGCTCCCACCCGTGTGCGACCTTTCTCCCTTCGCCCCCAATCCCCATGGTTTGATCAGGATCTGAGGGAGTTGCGGAGACTTGGTCGCAGGTTGGAGAGAGGTTGGCGGAAGTCCGGCTCTGATGCTGACCATCTTAGACTTCTAGAGCATTATAAACTCTACCAGTCAGCAATTACTCATAAGAAGGCAGTGTTCCTGTCTGGAGAAATTACTGCCACTCAGAATCGACCAGCCCAGCTCTTCCGAACTGTGGACAGGCTGTGCAACCCAGCCTGTCTGCAGGTCCGTTGAGCTTTTTCACAGTTAGAGTGTGAGGAGCTTGCTCAATTCTTTTCCGATAAGGTAGCTGACATCAGGGCTGAGATTTGCGCCGCCTCCTCCATGAGAGTTGCAGTGGCCCAGCCTATGGTTGCAGGCACCTTGCCTACCTGGAGTTCCTTCACAAGGCTGGAAATCGAGGATATTATGAGGATTGTCCAAGGTATGTGCACCACAAGCTGTAGTTTAGACCCGGGTCCCACAGGCCTGATTGTGGGCTGTGGGGAAGTCATCTTCCTGGTTCTTGCCAGGATAGTCGGGTACTCCTTGGACACTGGTGAATATCCCAGCTCCCTGAAGGAGGCGGTAATGACATCAGTGTTGAAAAAGACATCTTTGGACCCCGACTCCCTGGCAAACCACAGATCTATCTCGAACCTCCTCTTTGTTGGAAAGGTAATCGAGAAAGTGGTGGCAGCCCAGTTAGACAACCATCTTACCATCCATAATATCTATGACCCTCTTCAATCAGGTTTTCATAAGAGATGCAGCACAGAGACTGCACTGGTTCGGGTCCTCAATGATCTCTTAATGGCGAGAGACCAGAAAAAACGGTCCATTTTGGTCCTTCTGGACTTGTCAGCAGCATTTGACACCATAGACCATGGGGTGTTGCTTGAGCACCTGAGATACATCTGTGGGCTTTCAGGTTTGGTCCTCAGATGGTTTACTTCTTTCCTCACAGGTAGAACTCAGAGGGTGGTATCGGGGATTTTTTCCTCTGAGCCTACTGCTCTGACCTGTGGGGTGCCTCAGGGCTCTGTACTTTCACCCATGTTGTTTGTGGTGTATATGCTTCCCCTCTGAGACATTGTAAGAAGATATGGGCTGGAGTTTCATTGTTATGCCGATGATACCCAACTCTATCTATCTTTTGTACCTGACCAGAATAGAGCTCTCTCAGTGTTTAACAGCTGTCTCAGGGAGATCCAGGATTGGATGAGGTCCAGCTGGTTGAAGTTGAACTCTGGGAAGATGGAGGTTTTGGCTGTGGATCCTGGTTGCCGGATTGAGGGGTTCGGTGGATGTCTAGCCTCCGTTCTATTCTTGGGAGATGCGGAGCTCCCGACCTCTGAATGGGTGCAAGATCTGGGGGTGATTCTGGACGATCAGCTGACATTCCATGCACAAGTGTCAGCGGTCATTAAAACATCCTTTTATCATCTTAGGAACATCGCCAGGATCAAGCACCTCATTCCATCTGGCGACCTACCTACGCTGATCCACGCCTTTGTGACCTCGCATCTGGACTACTGCAATTCCCTTTACTTTGGGCTGTCTGGGGTAGATATCCACCGCTTGCAGCTAGTGCTGAACCCGCAGCCCGGTTGTTAATAGGACTTCTCGTCTTTTCCTATATCACACCGTGCTCCGAGATCTGCACTGGCTGCTGATTCAGTGGTGGATCACCTTTAAAGTCAGTCTTCTGACTTATAAAGCCCTACACGGGTTGGGCCCTGACTACCTGAAAGAGCTCCTGGTGCCTTACCGACCGATGCGTCCACTCCGCTCCACCAACAAGGGGTTGCTAGAGACCCCGAGGGTTATTTTAAAATCCTCTGGTGCCTGAGCTTTTATGTTTGCGGCACCCACTCTCTGGAATTCTCTACCACGTTGGATTCGTGAGTGCATGACGGTGGAGGGTTTTAAAAAGGGCTTAAAGTCTTTTTTATGGAATAAGGCATTTTTAGATAATGCTGATGCCTATTAATTGCCCTGCTGTTAATTTTAGTTATATAAAGTATTGTATGGTTTTAGAATGTTTTTATCTGTAATTTATTGTAATGCACCTTGGTTTTAAGAAAGGCGTAGACAAATAAAGTTTATTATTATTATTTCTCATTATCATTCTCGAAAAGAAGGGAAATTAGAGACAAAATACTCCATTTAATGCATCATTTAGAGTTGTTCCACAATGACAAAAGTGAGGAAATTTGATGTTAGGGTTGAAACCCCCCTTGCACCCCTCCAGCCTACCCCCACAACCGGCATAGGGTGTGCTTTGGGGTCGTCGGTCCTAACTCTCACCCCATTCTCCTATTCCTCAGCTTCTTTTCACATGTGATGGGGTGAGAGTTAGGGACAATGACCCCAATGTGCACCCCGATGCCGGTTGAGGGGTAGGCTGGATGGGTGCAAGGGGGTTTCAACCCTAACCGAGACTGGGCTTGGCAGTGGGTCCACTGGACCACCATGGATACATTTTACTTCACAAAGCCTGTGATTGGGCTGGATTCGGTCCACTGGACACCAGGGATACTATTATTTTAGCTATGCCATCATTCAGGCTGGGGAGCTGGTCCACTGGACCACCAGGGAGTTTATCTTTTACAAAGCCCATGATCAGGCTGGGAGTGGTCCACTGGACCACTAGGGACTGAATCTATTGAAATACAACTGCAATCAGGTGAGGGGGTAGGGTCCAGTGGACCACCAGGGAATGTCTTTAGTTTATGATGCCAGCAATTGGGCGTGGGGGGCAACACCCAGCCTATGTCTTGGGAGGTTGGGTGGCCACCCCACAGCAGGTGGCTGCCATGTTGCACCCTGCATTATGGCAGGTCATCTATGGGTGGCCAGTCCTTGCTCCCTATTTTTTGAGTGGATCTTTGTGCCCCCATGTGCGGAGCAAGGCAGCTGTGTGCCTGCATATGCGCCACACATCCCGGTCTGAATATCAGGATGTGCCGTATATGCATGGGCACGCGCCTGCAATTTGCATCTGTATATGCATTGGTGCACCAAGGCACATCAGGGATTTATGCTGTGCAACATCCCTTTGAATATAGCACTGGGGCGATCAGTGGGTTGCCTCATGGAGCACCACTGTTGTGCCATGTGCAACCCCTTTGAATATCCCCACCTGTATCTACAATCTTTTATGTAACCTTAATATTCTCAATTCAGATTCTCCCAACATTATTGATGACATCTGTGCAACTCTGGCTTATGCTGATGATATTGTTGTCTTTTCATTATCTATAGCAGGTTTACAAAAGAAACTTGATTTTGTTCAGAATGAATCACATAAATTAGGTCTGACTGTTAATATAAACAAAACAAAGGTTGTGATATTTGGACAGAAACTTAAATCTTCTAAATATTGGTGTTTAGGCCAAAATAAACTAGAAACCATGGATTCATATGTTTATTTGGGGATTACCATACATACAAATGTAAGTTGGACTGCACATTTCTCTGTTGTTAAGGAGAAAGGGAAAAGAACAATGATGGGCCTGGAGTGCTTTAATTATAAATATGGTGGGAAAACAATAGAACCTTTACTACAAGCCATTAAAGTTAAATTTAAATTGCAGATTTTATATGGTGTGGAAATCTGGGGCTTAAAAGATATGCAAAGTATTTCTAAAACAGCATTTAAAATACTAAGGAAAATAACGGGCATAGGGAACTCATGCCCTGAGGCATATATTCAGTCTGAATTAGGTCTGAGGAACATATCGGCACTTGCCGATTCTAGGAAAATTAATTTTTGGCTGAGATTCCAAAAAAATACCTACATATGCACCAGCTCATTGTTGTCTGATGGGAAAAAAAAAGATGGCAAGATCTTGATATTAAAAATAACCTTTGATATGATAAAATGCTACAAAAACTGGATATCTTTCAGTTTTAAAGAAATGGCTAGACAAGAGGGTATTAATTAGTCATAAGTATAATAACTATATTATCAAAAAGACTAGTCTATATTGGAATAAAATTGATAAGATGACTATTGGTAACTCTACGTACTCTAGGTGGTTTCCAAAAAATAATGTGGGGTTTGGCTTTAAGACGTACTTGTGGATTTTGGAGAACCACGACTTACAGAAAAACTTTATTAGATATAAATTTGAACATTTTCTGAGCAACATTTTATTTGTTAGACATAAATTAAATAAGGAACTGGAAGATTGTAGCTGTCCATTAGGGGGCAAAGAGAATTTAAACCACGTAATGTGGAATTGCCCATGGTATCAGAAAGAAAGGAGTTATTGGCTTACACCATATTTGAGGGATTTATACAATATAGACAAAGAATTGTTGACAGTTATTGTATTGCACACGCAGATGAAAAGACCATTACTAGAGTTGCAACATTCTTTTATGCTATTAGCAAAAAAAAGAAACAAAAATTGGAGGCAAATCAAGTATGATTTATCTAACTGTAGATTTTAATCTAAGATAATTTTGATATGGACTAATGAGCTGTTTGCTCAATGTTCTAATTATTGTATTTTGCATTATACAGTATGTATGTATGTCTGTTTTTAAAATGTCATGATTTTGTTTGTATATATTGTGAAGGCTAATGTGCCATACAATAAATATTTCTTCTTCTTCTTCACCCCATTCCATTTGTAAGAAAGCTGAGATGGTACAGTATACAACAGTTGTTGAAAAGCCCTTCCCAGCTCCCCTCGGTTCCCCGAAGCTACAAGGCTGGCAGCAGGAAGGGTTGAGAGGGCAACAGTTGTTGAAAAGCCCTCCCAGCTCCCCTCAGTTCCCTGAAATGACAAGGCTGGCAGCAGGAAGGGTCGAGAGGGTAACAGTTGTTGAAAAGCCCTCCCCAGCTCCCCTCAGTTCCCCAAAGCTACAAGGCTGGCAGCAGGAAGGGTCGAGAGGGCAACAGTTGTGGAAAAGCCCTCCTCAGCTCCCTCGGTTCCCCCAAACTACAAGGCTGGCAGCAGGAAGGGCCGAGAGGGCAACAGTTGTTGAAAAGCCCTCCCCAGCTCCCCTCAGTTCCCCAAAGCTACAAGGCTGGCAGCAGGAAGGGTCGAGAGGGCAACAGTTGTTGAAAAGCCCTCCCCAGCTCCCCTCAGTTCCCAAAGCTACAAGGCTGGCAGCAGGAAGGGTCGAGAGGGCAACAGTTGTTGAAAAGCCCTCCCTAGCTCCCCTCAGTACCCCAAAGCTACAAGGCTGGCAGCAGGAAGGGTCAAGAGGGCAGCAGTTGTTGAAAAAGCCCTCCCCAGCTCCTCAGTTCCCCAGCTACGAGGCTGGCAGCAGGAAGGGTCGAGAGGGCAACAGTTGTTGAAAAGCCCTCCCCAGCTCCCCTCAGTTCCCTGAAGCTACAAGGCTGGCAGCAGGAAGGGTCAGGAGGGCAACAGTTGTTGAAAAGCCCTCCCCAGCTCCCCTCAGTTCCCTGAAGCTACAAGGCTGGCAGCAGGAAGGGTCGGGAGGGCAACAGTTGTTGAAAAGCCCTCCCCAGCTCCCCTCGGTTCCCCGAAGCTACAAGGCTGGCAGCAGGAAGGGTTGAGAGGGCAACAGTTGTTGAAAAGGCCTCCCCAGCTCCCCTCAGTTCCATGAAATGACAAGGCTGGCAGCAGGAAGGGTCGAGAGGGTAACAGTTGTTGAAAAGCCTCCCAGCTCCCCTCAGTTCCCCAAAGCTACAAGGCTGGCAGCAGGAAGGGTCGAGAGGGCAACAGTTGTTGAAAAGCCCTCCCCAGCTCCCCTCAGTTCCCCAAAGCTACAAGGCTGGCAGCAGGAAGGGTCGAGAGGGCAACAGTTGTTGAAAAGCCTCCCAGCTCCCCTCAGTTCCCCGAAGCTACAAGGCTGGCAGCAGGAAGGGTCGAGAGGGCAACAGTTGTTGAAAAGCCCTCCCCAGCTCCCCTCGGTTCCCCAAAGCTACAAGGCTGGCAGCAGGAAGGGTCGAGAGGGCAACAGTTGTTGAAAAGCCCTCCCTAGCTCCCCTCAGTTCCCCAAAGCTACAAGGCTGGCAGCAGGAAGGGTCGAGAGGGCAGCAGTTGTTGAAAAAGCCCTCCCCAGCTCCCCTCAGTTCCCAAAGCTACAAGGCTGGCAGCAGGAAGGGTCGAGAGGGCAACAGTTGTTGAAAAGCCCTCCCCAGCTCCCCTCAGTTCCCCAAAGCTACAAGGCTGGCAGCAGGAAGGGTCGAGAGGGCAACAGTTGTTGAAAAGCCCTCCCCAGCTCCCCTCAGTTCCCCGAAGCTACAAGGCTGGCAGCAGGAAGGGTCGGGAGGGCAACAGTTGTTGAAAAGCCCTCCCCAGCTCCCCTCGGTTCCCCGAAGCTACAAGGCTGGCAGCAGGAAGGGTCGGGAGGGCAACAGTTGTTGAAAAGCCCTCCCCAGCTCCCCTCAGTTCCCCGAAGCTACAAGGTTGGCAGCAGGAAGGATCGAGAGGGCAACAGTTGCTGAAAAGCCCTCCCCAGCTCCCCTCGGTTCCCCGAAGTTACAAGGCTGGCAGCAGGAAGGGTCGAGAGGGCAACAGTTGTTGAAAAGCCCTCCCCAGCTCCCCTCAGTTCCCCGAAGCTACAAGGCTGGCAGCAGGAAGGGTCGGGAGGGCAACAGTTGTTGAAAAGCCCTCCCCAGCTCCCCTCAGTTCCCCGAAGCTACAAGGCTGGCAGCAGGAAGGGTCGGGAGGGCAACAGTTGTTGAAAAGCCCTCCAGCTCCCTCGGGTTCCCCGAAGCTACAGGCTGGCAGCAGGAAGGGTGGGAGGGCAACAGTTGTTGAAAAGCCTCCCAGCTCCCCTCAGTTCCCAGCTACAAGGTTGGCAGCAGGAAGGGTCGAGAGGGCAACAGTTGCTGAAAAGCCTCCCCAGCTCCCCTCGGTTCCCCGAAGTTACAAGGCTGGCAGCAGGAAGGGTCGAGAGGGCAACAGTTGTTGAAAAGCCCTCCCCAGCTCCCCTCAGTTCCCCGAAACTACAAGACTGGCAGCAGAAAGGGTCAAGAGGGCAACAGTTGTTGAAAAGCTCTCCCCAGCTCCCCTCAGTTCCCTGAAGCTACAAGGCTGGCAGCAGGAAGGTACGCGATCTCAAGACTGCGCTCAGTTTTAAACCATGGCTCCTTTTTTCTGTTCAGCTCCCTGGCGTTGTAGTACTCGCTGTGCCTAAGACTGTGCCTACGATACACTCCAGCCTGCCTACCTTGATTTAATTAACTTTTTCTGATTCTGGTACACTGCAGCTGCTGTTTAATTAATTTTAGTAGATCCTCTAACACAGCAGCTGCTTGCAGGCTTGAAATTATTGCTGTTTTTCCAGTAACCCAAGTATAAAACTGAGCTGAAAGTGTGCCTTTTACAATTTCTATTTCTTTCCTACTGATTTGTTCTGTTTGCTTCTCACTTGCTGCTAAGTTCTAATCCCCCCTCCCCATCCCCTGATTAACTCCTTTATACATATTCACTGTCTGACCCAGCCCTGATTTTTCCTGTACTTAAGCCCTTGTGTGTTTTCTCTTTTCCCCAGGGTCAAGAGGGCAACAGCTGTTGAAAAGCCCTCCTCAGATCCCCTCAGTTCCCCGAAGCTACAAGGCTGGCAGCAGGAAGGTACGTGATCTCAAGACTGTGCTCGGTTTTAAACCTTGGCACCTTTTTTCTGTTCAGCTCCCTGGCGCTGTAGTACTCGCTGTGCCTAAGACTGTGCCTATGATACACTCTAGCCTGCCTACCTTGATTTAATTAACTTTTGCTGATTCTGGTACAATGCAGCTGCTGTTTATTTTTTTTTTTCAATTTAAACTTTATTAATACATTTCCCATTATAATGGGCAGTTACAGCAAAACAAGATGTGACATAACACATATAAAGATAAAACTGCCAAGCCCAACCCACCTGCCCATCCCCCCTTACAGCAGCAACTACACCATTTAACCCATAAGTTCAATGATCCTTCCCATAGGGCCTGTGAGAAGGACTGAGGTATGACATATTCATAGCTGAGACAGTGAGAGTAAGGAGTGGAGGGGATCCCATATTTTGTTGTGAACTGCAAGTCTGTTATGAAGGCTTGCAATTGCCTTTTCTGTTTGAAGATTAGCAAGGATTTCATGCAACCACTCTTGGAAAGATGGGGTGGATTTGTCTTTCCAATGGCATAAAATGAGTTTCTTAACAGATAGAGCAATCATGGAAATATGAAATTTCCTAATTTTGACCCTGACAGAGGACATGTCCCCTAAGAGACATATCTCAGGAATAAAATACTCCTGAAGGCCCAGTAGGGGATCCAGAGACATCCTGATTGAATTCCACAAGAGGGAAACTTTGGGACAGGACCAAAACATGTGAAGGAGTGTTCCTTCTTCCAGCATACACTTAATGCAGGTACTAGAATTCGAAAAACACCATTTCTTTAATTTAACAGGGGTACAATACATATTATGTAATATATGGTATTGCATGAGACACAATCTGTCTTGGGAAACATATTTATGGCAAGATCTCCATAGAGATTGCCAATCCAACTGGTATTGAGGAAGGAGCGGGTTCCAGAGTCTAGTAGGTCCAAAAGAGTCCCCATATTTTTTATGAAACAACATTCTGTATAATTTAGATACAGTGCCAGAAGATCCAGTAAGTAGGGAGATCTCAGTTATCAGGGCTGACACCGTCTGGGAAGGGGGAATATTCCCCAAGGCTATTGTGAGTAGGTGTCTTAACTGCATAACCTTGAAGTGAGATGAAACTGGAATGAGAAATTTTTCAGTAATTCCACCTGGGGGCAACCAGTGTCCCTCCCCATCCACCAATGAATACAGTTTTCCATCACCCAATTGGGGCAACCATTTACTGGGAATCTGCTTCCTGTTAATAGTGAAAGATGGGGCGTTCCAAATGGACTGAGCTAAGTCAGTGTGGGTGGGGAATAATGAAGAAATGAACATAACTGTGCGAAAACTCTTAATGAGATACCTACTATGGGACAGTCAGCTATCCTTACCTGTGATATTTTAAGGTAAAATAGGGTTAGGGGGTCCAGGTTTTTAGCTTTAATTGCATCTAATTCAATCCTAAGCCATACCGGTTGTTCCTTTTCAGGGCCCGGGGATACCCATCTCACACATTTTGCTAAGTGACTGGCCCAGCAGTATAATGCCATATGGGGAATCTGCAGCCCCCCCTCAAATTTTGGGGCAGCTTGTTTATAATAGACCAAATGGGGGTATTTGTCATCCCAGATAAATCTAGTAAATATACCATGCAATTTTTTAAACCAGCGTATGGGGATAAAAGTATTGAGAAGGGATAAGAGGTAAAAACATTCTAGGAAAAACATTCATCTTAATTATATTAATCCTGCCCCATAATGATATGGGAAGTTTAGACCATCTGTCAAGGTCGCGAATAATAAATTGCAAGAGAGAGAGAGTCCAGGTTATCCTTAAACCATGTTAAGGGGTTACGGGATAGCTTAATGCCCAAATACCTAAATGCTCTGGGAGTCCAACATAAACCTAAGGGACTAATATCGTTCTTGAATACCTTGTGGTTTAGTGGAAAAAATAAAGATTTACTTGCATTCAACTTGTAATTGGATAGCTCACTAAATCTAGCTATTTCATTCAGTAGGCGCGGTATGGATGATACCTGATGGGATAGGTGTATCAACAAATCATCAGCATACGCGGTGACTTTAATTTCATGGCGCCCAACCCAAATGCCATGTATAGAGATACTTTTGAGAATATTTTGAATGAGGGGTTCCAAGTATAAATTAAATAACAGAGGCGATAGGGGGCAGCCCTGCCTAGTCCCTGAATAGAGTGGGAAGGAGTTAGAGTAAGCCCCATTTGCTGAGATTCTTGCTGTAGGGGATTTATATAGTGCAGCAACCCAAGATATAAATACAGGAGGGAATTTGAAAGCACTCAATACCTTGAACAAAAAACTCCAGTTTACCTGATCGAATGCCTTATCGGCATCCAGAGAGATGAGGCCTGCAGGGAACTCAGCGTCTCTGGTAACCAAGAAGATGTGAGATAAAGTATGCAAGTGGTCCGCTGATGAGCGTCCTTTCATAAATCCTACCTGATTCATGCCTATTAACTCAGGTAGTACCACAGATAGCCTATTAGCAAAATCTTTGAAAGAATTTTGATGTATCGATTTAGGAGAGATATAGGTCTATAACTTTGGACAAGCTCTGGATCTTTGTCAGGTTTGGGAAGAAGTACTATCAAGGCTTCAAAGAGGTGAGAATCAACCTCTGCCCCAGAAAGAATGTGTTGAAATAAACTATTAAGTACTGGTAGTAAGAGATCTCGAAACGTCTTATAGAAAAGGGAAGAGAATCCATCAGGACCAAGAGCTTTATCTGAAGGTAATCCATTGATTACCTCAGCAATTTCCTCCTGTGATATAAAAGAAACTAGACAGTCTTTGTGATGTGCTGGGAGGGAGGGCAAGTGGGAGTCCATCAGATACTTCTCCACACTTTCAGGACTAGGGGGGTGCTCCATGTCCCTGTACAGCGTTTTGTAATATAAAGCAAATTCTTGAACTATCTTGGTAGGAGATATTTTCAGAGACCCATCAGCTGACGCCCTAATAGGAGGGATGAATCTAGCAGATTCTTGTTGCTTGATACGGAGTGCCAATAGGAGCCCTGCCTTCTCTCCCTGATCAGTGTAACTAGCTCTGGTACATATGATGGCTAACTCTGCCTTTTCCCGGAGCAACTCTAAATATCTCTCTCTCAGCAATAGGAGTTTCCTCCTATCTTCTTCGAGAGTATTGGCCAAAACATTAATTTTGAGTACCTGAATTTTGGATAATAATGATAATAATTCCTTCTCCCTAGCTCTTTTCCTAGTCACCGCCATACTAATAAGAATGCCTCTCATATAGACCTTAAAGGCCCCCCATATAATGTCTGGTTTTGCACTGTCTAAGTGGTTGGACAAGAAAAAGGCCTCAATTTGTTCCCTTATGAGTTTGCAATATTTAGAATCTTTAAGCAGTTGGTTATTAAGTTTCAATCTTGTTTCTCTCTTTGAAACATCCTGAAATGCCAGTTAACATAGCACCAATGAATGGTCAGAGACAGGACCAGGTTGGATCGAGGAAGTCCTGACCCCAGGCAAGAGAGTCTGAGAGATAAAAATGAAATCAATGCGGGAGAGTCTGAGAAATAAAAATGTAATCGATGCGGACTGCGAGCCATGTGCCAATGACCTGTAGGTAAACTCCTTGGAGTCCGGATATAAGATGCGCCAGACATCACAGAGCCTGCATTGATCCAATATGTCTCTAAAAGCCCTCTGACCTGGAGAAACCCCCCCCGATCCACCACCTGACCTGTCGAGATTTGAATATTTGACTTGATTAAAGTCACCTCCCAAAATAATCCTTATAGGAAGCAAAGGCAGGATTATGTTTATAAGTCTCATAAAGTACCCAGGATCATCCACATTAGGACTGTATATACTGCCCAGTAGCTGTGGGACTGACCAAAGAGTACCTTTAACTAAGACAAACCTATCATCAGGGTCCTTGATAACTTGTGTAGAAACAAAGGGAATGCCCCTGTTAATGATAAGCATGACTCCGCAACTATTAGTGGAGCCTTGAGCCTCGTACATCATCCCCACCTGTTGTCTCCTCAATTGTGAAGCTTCCATTTCTAATAAGTGCAATTCCTGTAGAAAAGTTATCTGTGAGCGTAATAGGCTTAAATGTTTAAGAACCTGATATTTTTTAGATTTTTTCCTGATCCCCTTAACGTTCCATGTTGCAAAAGTCACCTCCTTGGCCACCTGATAATGACTACTAGGTTTAATAGATTCGGCCCTGCGCTCAGGGTGTGTAGTATGTGTGATCTAACCCTACCCGTTGCTGCTGTAAGGACCTCCCACCACCCTAACCCCCCCATCAAAAGCCCAACTTTAAACCACCCTGTACACCCCCAACCCCCAACAAGAACCCCTAGCTCCCACCCCCCTCCTGACCCCCCAATCTGTCACAAGCAATGTTTAGCACAGCACTGGGTCATTTCCTCCCTCTCCCGCCCCCCGAAAATATCCTCTGCTGATGAGCACCCACATATCTCTAGGTACCAATGTAATTTATGAACAACGTTGACAGGCCCTTAATACCTAAAGAGCGGGCTCGGGCTTCCAGAGCCTATGGACACATGGTAGTGAATCCAATAGGGCTAGGAAAAATGAAACAAGCTGTCAGAGATGGGAATATGACAGGTAACCACGTGACACTAGAGTGAAAATTGAAAGTTGCCTGTCCCAAATAGAGAACTGAACCAAGACCAGAGCCAGGGGGAAAACTAGTACTGAGGGATAGCCCCAATCTCGAGCTGAGAGCAAGAAATGAGAAACAAGGTGACAACTAAAATGAGACCCTGAAATGAGAAGACTGTGAGATGTGACTACCCAGGGGTTACCAACCCCTAGTTCCAAAATACCCCCTGCAAAAGCTAGAGTGGCATAAAAACTGAAAGAGATTCTTCTCAAATTCAAAACCACCCAGACATATATTAACTAGGTGAACCGCACCATCTTGTGGTTATCTCCCAATCCAACAGGCATGCCAGAAGTGCAATGAAAGTCCGAAACCGCTCTAAGACCTAAGAAACTAACACATAGGATCTAATCAAGAAGTCATCAGCCCAAAGCTTTCCCCCTGTATGCAACTCCCAGAAACTGAATATGTAATAAACTCCAAATTGCACTCCTGAATGAGCCATCACCAGAACCCAAAAGGGTTTCACCCTGAAAACAATATTAACACCAAGAGGCCAGGGCATGAAAATAGTAACAGTCAGGTTGTATACTAGTAGCCAGTTTCAATTGAGAAAATAAACACGACAGGTCTCAGTCATTTGAAAATGCTTTCTCCACAAAGGAAGCCAGTAACAGTTCGAACAGCAGCTCTCAATGAATCCCGATACTCCAGAGGCACTCTCAGGTCATCCGGAACAAATCTGGCAGCATTGATTTAAGGCTTGACAATGCAGCTTCAGGATCTTCAAAGTTAAGCCAGGAACCATTTACTGAGACTTGTAACTTGACTGGGTACCCCATCCTGAATTTTAAACCTGCCACAATAATCTTAGATACAATAGGGTGAAACGCTTTCCACTTCAGATGAACCAAACCAGGGAGGTCTTGCGCAATTCTCAACTTTGCCTTCTCCCAGCAGACTTCTTGTAAGGCCTTGACTTTCTGCAGGAAATGCTGCTTTTCCAGATAATTCAGGAAGCGGCAGATAAAGGGACGGGGGAGTATCAGGTGGGGAATTTGATCGCAGGGACCGGTGAGCACGCTCCATCATACACTGGGGTCAAGGAGAGGAACCAGCAACCCGGCTCACCGCTTCTGTACAAAAACTACAGCATTCTCCCTCTTCCCTTCTAGGAGCCGAGTATTACAACATTATTTCTTCGTCTACGGCCCTCTAAATCTTCAAGTTTAGCTTCTAAACGAGATAGTTTTTGTCTCGTTGATAGCAATTCAGGATCTAGGCTTTCCAGTTTCCTCTCGATCGAGACTATTCGGGCAGTATTATCAGAGACCGTGAGAGAAACTTTGTCCAATTTTCTGGAGAGAGAGATTTCAAATCAGTCACCATATCTTTCATCTCTTCTCGAAATGGCTTAAATTCCTCCAAGAACCTATTGAGTGTTAAAGGCTCTTGCTCCCCAGCTTGACACGAAGGATCAGGCTTGTCTGGGCCACCAGAGGCTCGGCATTTCTTTGAGGCCTTTTCAGGAGTGGCAGGGGGGGTATGTTTCTGCGGGGCTTTCTTCATATAAGCCTCCATTTACTGCACTGATGCCCAAAACTGGAGCACAGGATGCTTAAACACTGGAAGAATTCATAGGCAGAGGAATTAGATAGGTTTTAACGATATAAAAGATGAATTTGTATTCGGGAGGCAGGAGCTTAGCGGAGGAGCTTCTACTCAGCACTCTGCATCACGTGATCTCTCTGCAGCTGCTGTTTAATTAATTTTAGCAGATCCTCTAACACAGCAGCTGCTTGCAGGCTTGAAATTTTTGTCCACCCACCCACCCCCTCCTCCACCATTAATTAAATACGCTAGTAATCCCGCTCACTTTTGTTCCAGCCTATAAACTCACTTGAAGGGCAGTCCTACCCCTTCCCCTTGCTGCATCAGTCCTAATTCAAACCAGCGAGGCAGTCCTTTTCTTTTTTTTTTTTTTTCTCCACTCACTCTTGCCTATTCTCTATGTTTGCCTCTGTTCTACACTTATTTTGTCTGGAAAAGTAACTCAGACTGAGGGTATCCCAGTTTCATCTTTTTCCCTCACCTTTTCAAATTCCCCCTGCTCCTGTCTGCTCCTCATAAACAGCACTCTATTGGAATACCTGCCTCTTGTGAATAACTTGTATAATTGACTGCCAACCTCTGGCCAGTAAAGGTTTCACTCAAACTGCCTTCACTATAGGTGTCACCCTCCACTTTAGTCTCCATTTCTGTCACTTATTTTCTACTCTTATAAGGGACAATCCACCTCTGATTTACAGAGGTTTCATACAAGGCATACATAATGTTCTCTCTTGCATGCCCAAGGTCACTTCTGGTGGTATCAGGATTACTACCCACCAAAATCATCCTCTCCTATCTCTCAAGTAACATACCAGCTGGATACCCTGGGTCCCACTGCCATGAAGAATTCTCCTTTGTCTTCTCCAACCTTATACCAACTAGAACCTTGCTTCCTTCTCCTAACCTGTCCCTCCATATAACTCATCCTCCAAATTAGGGCATTTCCTTCTCTACCACCCCCATAGCATGCCCAAATACCTCAAAGCAATTACAGATTCTACAAAGAAGTTTGGTGATGCTTCTGTGCTTATGCTTATCAGGAGACATAGAATCTAACCCTGACCCCCATTGAATGCCAGGCTCATTGATGACTCCTCATGGTTCTCCACTAAGGCATGAAAATTGCCCACATGAATATTAGAAGTTTACCAGCAAACTTTCCTGAACTTGAAGCCTGGATAGCCCTCTACTGTCCTGACATACTTGGACTAACTGAAACATGGCTCAAGCCAGAGATGCCTGATTCCATGTACAAAATACCTGGCTACAGCTTGTCCAGATCCGATTGCCCCACCAAACAAAAGGGTGGAGGAGTTGCCCTTTATTATAAAGAGCATCTCAATGTCTCTGTACTCCAGTCTTGGATAGCAAATCACTGTGAAGCTCTGCATATGGTTCTACAACTATGGGGTGATAAAAGGCTAAATCTGATCTTTGCCTACAATCCTCCAAAGGGGGATCTCCCTGGCTTAAATGGACTCTTGGATTATCTGGCCACTCTAAAATGTAGATCTGAAGTCATACTAATGGGAGACTTCAACCTAGACCTATCAGGGAGTCATGCCGATACATATACTGAAGCTCTCGCCCGACTTAACCTCGCTCAACTTATCTCTAGCCCTACACGCATCTCTTCCAACTCAGGGTGCCAATCTCTCCTGGACTGGATGGCTACAAATAGAGCAAATAAAATAATTGCTGCAGGGACCTTTTCGGATTCTATTAGTGATCACCTACCTACATTCTATATCTGGAATGGCCACTGCCTTAAACCCCCCCCCCCAAGAATCATTCAATTTCGGGATTTTGCCAAACTAAACCGAACTGCACTTCTCGAGGATATTAATAATATAGACTGGTCTCCCATCTCACACTGATGATGTAAACACAGCACTTGAATACCTGATGTCTCAGCTTCTGGCTCTTCAGGATCTGCACATCCCACTGAAAAAAAGGCGTTTCAGGGGTTCACCTAATAAATGGCTAAAAAAAGACCTCCTTTGAGCCATGATAAAAAGAGACAAGGCCTGGACCTTGGCAAAGAAGTCCCAACAATCAGAAGACTGGATTAACTATAGACAACTGAGAAATGCCTGCAAAAAAGATATTCGGAAGGCTAAAAGGAGCTACTGCTCGGAGGTGCTACCCATCTATGGCATAGGAGAGGCTAGGGTGTTCCGTACCATGGGATTCAATCAGTGGTTGAAAAACTGGTGTGGAGCTCAGGGATTTGGCTTCACTGGGGACTGGGGGTCCACCTGGAGTGATGCAAGCCTATACTGGCATGATGGGCTTCATCTGTCCAGGAGGGGAACCAGGATCCTAGGTGATAGGTTTAAATGCTTCATTGGCAAGCATTTAAACTAGCCAAGGGGAGGCACTGGAAAGGAGCAGGAAAATCCTAGCCCCCTCCCAAACAATCACGGTAGTAAGTGTGCAAACACCAACATGGAGGTCCGATAGGGAGAAGGGCAGTGGTAAATGGAGAAAGTGACAAAGGCAAGAAGGACAGGGATGGGGCAAAAGGGGTAAGGCCATCAGGAAATGGAGGTAATGAGTACCAATGCCCTGAGTCTGGGCAACAAGCTCCCTGAGCTGGTGGCCTTAATGGAAGAGGGATGCCTGATATTGTAGCAGTCACATAAACATGGTACACAGAGAACCATGACTGGGATGTTAACATACCAGGTACATAACTTACAGGAGAGACAGGCAGGGGAGAAGAGGGGGAGGAGTAGCTCTCTATGTAAAGGAAGGGATAAAAGCAACTGAACAAAAGAGTAAACAGGGAGGAGAGGAGGCACTGTGGGTCACCTTGGAGACTGGAAAAGGCACCACAATCTGCACAGGGGTTGTGTACAGACCCCCATGTCAGGGGGAAGAAATGGACAAGGATATGATGGAAGGCATTCTTAGAATGGCAGAGAAAGGGGAGATACTGTTGATGGGAGACCTGAATATGCCAGATGTTAACTGGAGCACATTGCTGCAGCCACATCCAAGAGCAGGGCCATTCTTGGACCCTACAGGTGGCAGGTATTAGACAGCTAGTTTCCAGAACCCACTCTGGGGAGCAATCTTAGACCTGTTGCTCTCAAACGGGGGCAGTGAGAGGATCTCAGATCTAGAAGTGGGTTGCCATCTGGGGACAAGTGACCATCAAACAGTGTGGTTCACGTTAAACTCAGCTACAGAGTCAAGCCATACAAAAGTGAGGGTACTGGACTTTAGGAGGGCTGACTTTGGCAAGATGGGAGAGTGCCTCAGAAAAGCACTAGCAGACAGGCTAGAAGGAGGTGTGGAGCAACAATGGGGAATTATCAAAACTGCCATCACAGAGGCAACAAGCCTTTGTGTGAAGCAAATAAACAAATCAAAACGAAAGAAAAAGCCACTATGGTTCTCAAAAGAGGTGGCTGTGAAAGTCAGGAAGAAAAAGATAGCATTCCGGAAGTATAAGAAACACAGAAGGAGCAGGACAGAGAGCTGTACCAGTTAAGGCAGAAAGAAGCAGGGAGGGAAGTCAGAATAGCAAAGGCACAAACTGAGGAAAAGATAGCCAACTCAGTTAAGAAGGGGGATAAAACCTTTTATAGGTACATCAGCGAGCGTAGAAAGACAAAGGGAGGGATAGGGAGGCTGAATAGAATGAACGGTGGGTGGGCAGAGGGGGACAGTGAAAAGGCAGGAATACTGAACGAATATTTCTGCTCAGTATTCACAAAAGAGGAGGGGGAAGTGCCTAATCCAATTAACAGAAGCACTCTTGATAGGGGGGTCGATCCCAGTCCTTTCACAGAAGAAAGGGTTCTGCAAGAACTCCTAAAACTGAAGGTGGACAAAGCAATGGGTCTGATGGAATTCACCCCAGAATTCTAATAGAATTAAGGAAGAAACTAGTGAAACCACTGGCTACTCTTTTAATAAATCATGGGAGGATGGTGTGGTACCCGAGGACTGGAGAGCGGATGTGATTCCCCTTCACAAAAGTGGGACCAAGACAGAGGCCGGAAACTACAGACCTGTCAGTCTGACCTCTGTGGTAGGAAAGTGATGAGTCACTTCTGAAGGAAAGAATAACTGAGTACCTAGAGGTCAGTGGAGCACAGGATCCAAGGCAGCATGGGTTCACAGCGGGAAGGTCATGTCAGATGAATCTAATAGACCTCTTTGACTGGGTGACCAAAGTAGTAGACCAGGGAGGGGCTGTGGACATGGCCTACCTAGACTTTAGCAAGGCATTTGACACAGTCCCACACAAAAGATTATTAGTCAAATTAACCAGCCTGGGAGTGGGTCCCAGGGTGGTAGCCTGTAAAACATTGGCTGGACAACAGGACACAGAAGGTAATTGTAAATGGAGTCCACTTGAAGAAAGGCGGTTACCAGTGGGGTACCGCAGGGTTCAGTATTGGGTCCAGTCCTTTTTAATGTCTTAATCAGTGACATTGCAGAGGGACTAGAAGGAAAAGTATGCCTTTTTGCAGATGACACAAAGATCTGCAACAGGGTTGATACACAAGGAGGCATGGAAAGGATGAAAAGGGACTTGGCAAGGTTGGAGGAATGGTCAGACGTATGACAGCTAGGTTCAATGCAAAAAGTGAAAATAATGCACCTGGGAAACAAGAACCCAGGGAAGAATGACAATGGGTGGGAGGTAGTAACAACAACAAAACAGGAAAGGGACCTGGGGGTAATCATATCAGATGACCTTAAGGTTAGCAAGCAATGTGAGAAGGCAGTAGGGAGGGCCGGGGGTATACTGGGATGCATAGGGAGAGGCATCAGCAGCAGAAAACAGAAAGTTGTTATCCCTCTGTACAGTTGGTGAGACCCCATCTGGAATACTGTGTCCAGTTCTGGAGACCCCATCTCTGCAAGGACATAGACAGGATAGAGGCAGTCCAGAGGAGGGCAACTAAAATGGTGCAGGGTCTGCAAAAGAAGCCGTATGAGGAGAGACTAAAGGAGCTTAATATGTCTACCCTTGAGGAAAGAAGGAGAGGGGGACATGATAGAAACTTTCAAGTACCTCAAGGAATCAACAAAGTCCAAGAGGGTAGCATCTTTCAGAAAAAGAGACTTGCAAGAACAAGGGACACAATTTAAAGATAGAAGGAGGCGTTCTAGGGCAATGTGAGGAAGTATTATTTCACAGAGAGGGTAGTGGATGCATGGAACAGCCTTCCTGAGGAAGTTGTGGGGTCTAAAACTGTGGGAGAATTCAAGAATGCATGGGACAGACATAAGGCAATTCTTGTGGGGGGTAGGAAGATATAGGCTGTTGGTTAACTAGGATCTGCGGCCTATCCTGTAGGTAAGGAAATGGGCAGACTAGATGGGCCTAGCGGTCCTTATCTGCCATCAAAGTCTATGTTTCTGTGTTTCTATGTTACTGCCTTAAGCTTCTCTAATCTTCAGCGGGTGATACCAGGGGTTTTTGGAACCACATCAAAAATTGAATTGGGCAAAGGCCCAAGACGGCCATTACCGATATGACACTGAATGACGCAAACTGTAATAAGTTTCCTACTATTGCTAAAGCTCTTAATGCACAATTCTCGGATATCTCCAAATACACTGAGAAATTCAACCAACCTCTTTCACCTCCTCCTGAGGTGCAACTTTCACATGAAACCCCTTTTCATCTCACATTAGTCTCCTCCACCGAAGTGCTGCATCTCCTCAAATCAGTATCCACCTATGGATCTGCTGGCCCGGATGGGCTACTGCCAAGCTTCTTGAAGCAGGCAGCCCCTGCCCTTGCTGTTCTTATTGCAAGAATCTTTAATCTTTCCATAATAACCCAAATGGTACCAACATTGTGGAAAACCACTCGCATTGTCCCTGTTCACAAAAAAGGGGATACCAAAAATATGTCAAACTATAGACCGATTGCCATTCTCTCTAGCCTAAATAAACTTCTTGAGAAGGCCATTGCTACCCAGGTCACAAATTACTTGCACCTTCACAACCTTATATCCCCTACCCAGCATGGATTCTGAACAGGACACAGCACCACAACTGCTCTACTTCAGCTGACAAATGCAGTCCTTACAGCGATGGATAAGAGCCTGCTCACTGGGGCCATATTTATCGATCTCACAGAGCCATTTGACCTTGTGAATCACTCTCTGCTACTTTCCAAACTGTCCCTCCTTGGCTTTGATCTGTCGACCATCTCCTGGTTCGATAGTTACCTCTCAGGGAGGTTGCGATTTATCCGAATTGAATCCGCCGTCTCAAATCTTTCCCCTACCTCTGTTGGAGTCCCCCAAGGATCTACTCTTGGCCCACTACTTTTCTCCCTTTTCATTAACAACTTGCCCTCCCTTCCTTCCCTGCTCCTCCTCGTTAATCCTTTATGCTGATGACATGGTGCTTCTCTCCCAGTGGTAAAGATCCCTTATCAGTAAAGCACATCTTCAACTGCTTGCAGGAGTGGTTACTACAGAACAGGCTCCTAACGAATGCTAAGAAAACCATAAATATGCTTTTTGGCCCCCCATCAAGAATCAGATCTCTCACTCCAGACTTACTGATACATTCTCTAGATGACTCCCCTCTTGAATTCGTTACCTCCTTCAGGTATCTAGGAGTCACTCTCGACCCATCTCTTGACTTTAACCTCCACATTGCGGCTACATGTGAAACAGTTTACTCAAAACTTGGTCTTGCCTTTCAAATTAGGTCCTCCCTCAATGATGCTGCCCAGCTTGCTATTGCACAAGGATTTCTCCTCCCTGCTCTGACATATTGCTCTCAGGTTTACCTTAAAGCTAGCAAAGGAGCGCTCCAGAAATGGAACACCTGCTATAACAGTATATGCAGATTTGCTCTCTCCGCTCACAGACTTACCCATCATTGCCTGCTCTACTCGAAACTAAATTGGCTCTCCCCAGACTCACTCAGACACTATTCTGTGGGCTGTACAATTGATAATATGATCAGTACGGGGTCCCCTAAATACCTTGCCGAACTATTAACTCAGCCCTCCTAAGCATACCTACTCAGGGCATCTGCTCAAACCCAACTTGAAATTCCCAGATATCTCACCAAAAAAAGGAGAACGATCCTTCGCCATATCTGCCCCCTGCTGGTGGAACTCCATTCCCTCCCACATCAAACTCTCCAAATCCCACAAGGCCTTTAAACTGGGTATTCGGGCACATCTATTAGAATCCGACTGCTGCTCTTGTGCTGTAACTTGAGCCTCTCTCCTAGCATTTCCTCCTCCCCATGGCACTTACTGATTTCCTGCTGGTCTCCAAAATCTGAAAGTTTCCCACATCCAGCAGAAATCTTATTGTTATAATGCTACTTCATTTAAGTTTTGTTTGCTGTTTGTCGTTTCAATGTAGTCATTGATGTATCATCAGATGAAAATAATTAATGTAATGTTATCTGTTTCTCTTTGTCATCACTGATAATGACTGTACCTGGCTGTATACTGTTCAAATGTTTGTTCTCACCTCATGCTGCTTCATGAAATACTCTTTAATGTTGACTCTGGTCTCCCCTGTCTGTACTCTCCTGAATTGTGTCTGAATATAGGCAACATTGTTGTCTAGTGTACTTACCCGGTAAACAAAAACCAAATAAATAAATAAGAGTTAAGCCCAATAAACCCAAGGCACACCTGATGCCTGTTGGTCTGTGGAGGGTGGGTGGTGGGGTAGGGTTGGTTACCCTAACATCGAATTTCCAAACTTTTGTTGCTGTAATGACAACCCTAACTGATGCATTAATGAAGTTTTTTGCAATTAATTTCCATTCTTTTTGAGAAAGCTCAATGTTACTCGTATGTGGTTGTGGGATTGCAGTGTCCTCTGGGCCCTGCACTCACATGATGCATGCATATTGTAATTGTGTTTCATAATGGAGGACCCTGTGCTCCCTGTTATGTGTAATGGTATCCTTACTGTGTGTGGGAGCATGGGATTCTGGGCTCTGCACTCCCACCCACTCATAAGCATAGAGGCATAGCGCAGGAGGGGCCTGTGCTCCCAGCTTTGCATAATGGGATCCATAGGTGAGAGAGTAGGCCCTCTGAGCCCTGTGCTACCACCCACCAATAAGTGTAGAGACATTGCACAGTAGGACCTTGTGCTCCTAGATTTACAAAATGGTATCCATAGGTGGAAGTGTGGGCTTTCTGGGCCCTGCTCTTCCACCCACCCATAAGTATAAAGACAGTGCAGAAAGGTCCTGTGATCCCTGTTTTGCAAAATGGTATCCATAGGTGGGAGAGCAGGCCTTCTGGACCCTGCTCTCCCACCCACCCAAAAATATAGAGACATAGTGCAAGAGGTCCATGTGCTCCTAGTTTTGCATAATTGGATCCATAGGTGGAATCATGGGCTCTCTGGGCCATGCACTCCCACCCACAAGTGTAGAGGCATAGTACAGGAGGGCACTGTGCTCCCAGTTTAGAAAAATGACATGCATAGGTGGGAGTATGGCCTTCTGGGCCCTGTGCTCCCACACACCCATAAGTGTAGTGGCATAGCGCAGAAAGGCCCTGTGCTCCCAGTTTTCCATAATGGTATCCATAGGTGAGAGTGCAGGCCCTCTGCACTCAGCGCTCCCACCCACCCATAATTATAGAGTCATAGCACAAGAGGTCCCTGTGTTCCCAGTTTTGCATAGTCAGATCCATAGGTAGGTGTGCAGGCCCTCTGGGTCCTGAGATCCCACCCACCCATAAGTGTAGAGGCAAAGCACAGGAGGGCTCTGTACTCACAGTTTAGCAAAATGGTATGCATAGGTGTGAGTGCGGGACCTCTGGGCTCTGCGCTCCCACCTACCCATAAGTAAAGACACATAGCACAGTCCTAGAGACATTCCAAGTAACCCTTGTACTGCAAATGTGGCAATATATCAGTAACCATAGCAACTCTGGAAAAAATTTCCACTGTAGTGGTATTCATGACCAGGCCACCTCCAGGCATGCTTAGTACACAAAAAGATATACAAAGCTGCACTTAGCGAAAAATCAGTATCTCAAACTGTTTTTCAGATATAGCTGCTGAAAGGTGCCACAACCACCACAGTGTTATCCTAAGGGAAAATTAACAACTTCAGAGTGCTGTAACTATGGAACCAGTGTAAATTCTTTTCACCAAACCTGAAAAAGGCACATCTGTGGGGAAAGGGCTTGCCACCGTGCAAATGTCAGCTCAAAAGTCCTGACCATTTTTTTGATATGAAGTGGCAAAGAAACTGTTTCTTTGGGGGGCTGTTTACAAGCAGAACTTTTGCAAAAGTTAGGTGGACTTTTGTGAAAGAACTGCGAACTTTCGCAAAAGTATCATTGGTTTACATGCAGGATTTTTGTAAAAGTTCAATGGACTTTTGCGAAAGTCCTGCATGTAAACTAATGGTATTTTTGCGAAAGTCCGCAGTACTTTTGCAAAAGTTTTCATAGGGCACACATATTTTTCCTATATGCTATAATGGGAAACTTAAAAGTTTAATAACTTTTGAACAGATTAATGTTTTTTTACCAAGCCTTCAAAAGACACATCGGTGACCTGGTCCTAGTGTTGTGCGAAATAGAAAAATTTTGCCAGGCAAAATATTTCACATAATTTCACAATTACGCAAAATTTTCCTCCAAGGTGAAACTTAATTTTGCCTGGCATTTTGATTTTGGGAAATTTGCTAAATTTTGCATAAACTTCTTTGATTGACCAATTTCATCCATCCATGCTTAAAGTTCGCCTAGTGGCGAAAATTTCGCTGGTGTTAATTTTTATTTTGCTGGTGAAATTATGCTCCAATGGCAAAATTTGCAATGCATTGTAGGTAAATAGGTCAAATATCACATGCAGGTTGTCTACAGCACAGTCTATTGCCTGTTGAGTCAGAGAGCAGTCTGTTGTGGTGCATCACAGCCAATAAACCATTTTAAAACTTCTTTAAGACTTGTTTTTTCATTTCATTTCAGTCTTTGGAAACCGGTTAAGGCCCACTAGGCACAAATGCCTGTTTTCAGGGGTGATCTGGGAGCACTGGACAGTTAAGTGACTTGCTCAGAGTCACACAGTATGCAAGCGGAGGTTGTGGGAATCAAACCCAGGTCCGGTTTGCTGGATGTACCAAGCTCATTCACAGCTCATTACTCTAACCTCTAGGCTATGCTGCCAGCTAATTGCTCCCAAATATACATTTTTTTTCCTAGTGCTGCTAGGGAACATTTTCTAATTTTCTGGATTTTTGCACAATACTTAGTTTAATGAGTTTTTAATTCTGCCTGTTTCTGTGAAGGAGTTGAGTGTAACACCAGTGCAGGCTATTTCTTGCTTTTTACAGATTTCTCACAAATTGTGAGTGATTTACTGTTATTTCTTTTAAGCCTTTATAATTTTTTTTGTTGATCTACTTATTTGAATTAATTTTCTTATATCTTGACAAGTATTTTTTTTCTGTCTCTGAAAATGTACTCCTGTCTGAAAGTTCCTGCTCCTGTTTGCCCGTGTTATATACCATTCTTCTGCTTTTAGTTGTGAATTCTAAAGTTTTGAATTGAACACACAGTGCTGATCCCTTATTTTTTTTTTTTTTGTGGTCTGTTCTGTTTGCTGTTAAGTTGTGTGTGTCACTTAAACTGTGAAAAGCAGCAATTCTATATTTTTTCTATGGAAACTTAAGTACTTTTATTGAGCACCTTAACTTGTCCATACCGTTTCACTGCTTTGGTGAATTGCTCCCCTGTGTTTTATTGCTGAAGCTTGCCTCTGCATTACAGTGTTCCTCTTTTACTTGACTTTGGTTACCCTTTCCCTGCTACAACACTTTAGTACCTGACCCACACAATATAAAAAAACTACATATTAATATAAAACTTGTCAAGAGATTGCTGAGCCCATCCATATTGTTGTAGGTGCCTTTGTTTGTCAATGCTATATTGTTGTCTCTGCCCTTATATAAAAAAATAAATTGTAGTAGTAAGTACACATTACAGTACTTTAAGTTGTTCAGACACATGTGATTTGTATTTAAAGCAGGTTACTTGTTCCCTTTTTCCCTGTGTTACTTTAATTCCGGTTTGGGGAAAGAAAAAGTTACCTTTTGGTTTTACTAGAATAGGCTACCATATACTGTATTGGTTGTACAGAGTGCTGCTACCTGTTCTAATTGTGTTTGGACTTGGAAGGAAGCCAGTACTACCTGCAGGTGTGAGGTGTTATTCACACAGTTAGTAATACATCCTTTCTTGATATACTCCCAGAGAAAGGCAAAGCTTTGAAGCAGCAACATATAAAAATGTCTGCTAAGATATGGTTCAGTACAGGGGGTAAACATGGCAGGGGGGACAAGGCAGCTATGAAATCTGTTGAAGAAAGTACAACTTCAGTTCCAGTTCCCCAAAGCAGTGAAAGCATATGTATGTTTGCATCAATGTCTTCTGTGGGCTCTGGTGGTAGAGCAGGTACCAGCAAAGGAGTTGTTAGAAGTACTAGCATACCTGTGTCTCAGTTTTTTAAGGCCACAACTGATGCATCAATGCTGGTGGGGGATGATGATAGTGAGAAGAAGGGACACACTGACACTGGCACAGGAACAGTGGTCCAGAAGGAGGGTGATAATTCTGTTGGTGTGACTGTCTTATTGCCTGTCCTTGCTGGAGTTTTTGGTGGTGTTAATGTTTAGCTGGAGTCTGATATTCCGGGAGATATGGGTAGTCAGCCCCTCGGCCCTGAGGAGATGTTTGTAGAAAAAGAAAAAAGTGCCATGCAAGAAATCAGTGATAGGGAGGAGGAGGACAATCACATCATCAGCATCAGTGCTGATGACAGTGACTGGGATGATCCCTCATGGGAGCCTGAGTTTAAAAAGGTGAAGGGTGTTGTAAGCCACGGCCATTTACATTCACAACCCATGGGTCAGGCTGCCACCAAGCCTATCAGCAATCCCCCAAGCAGTCCAGTCACCCCCCCAAAGTAGTCTTATGGAAATAATGAAAGCAGCACAAAAGGCAAAACCTTCCACACCTGTTCTTCAGCTCTCCTAGTCCCACCAGCAGCATGTTAGGTGCAGACGTCAAAAGTCCCTAGTTTGGGACTTGTATGTGCTTGATCCAGCTGATGAGACCATAGCGATATGTCAACTATGCCAAGCATGTTTTTGTTGGGGTGGGGCGAGAAGCCACATAGGAACCAGTGGTCAACATGCCCTCCTGAAAAACAAGCACCCACTGCGATGGCAGCAACACCAGAAAGATGCCAGAGCTGTTGGTGGGATCTCCCTTGGCAAGTTAAATGTAACAGAGCAGTTCAATACAGCAGGAGGAAGGAGGAAGGAGGGCAGATTGGGTTGGAGGAGGAAACATAGACTTTGATGGCAGATAAGGACCACTTGGCCCACCCAGTCTGCCCATTTCCCTACCTACTGGATAAGCTGCAGATTCTAGTTAACCAACAGCCTTCCTGCAACCCCCCACTATAATTGCCTTATGTCTGTCCCATGCATGTTTGAATTCCCCCACTGTTTTAGACCCCACAACCTCCTCAGGAAGGTGGTTCCATGTATCCACCAGTCTCTCTGTGAAAAAGAATTTCCTCACATTACACCTGAGCCGTCCCCCCCTCTATCTTTAAATTGTGCCCCCTTGTTCTTACACATCTCGTTTTCTGAAAGATGCTACCCTCCTGGACTTTGTTGATTCCCTTGAGGTACTTAAAAGTTTCTATCATGTCCCCTGTCCCTCCTTTCATCAAGATTATACATATTAGGCTCTCTCAGTCTCTCTTCATATGGTTTCTGCTGCAGACCCTGCACCATTTTAGTTGCCCTCCTCTGGACTGCTTCCATCCTGTCTATGTCCTTGCATAGAGGAGGTCTCCAAAACTGCACACAGTACTCCAGATGGGGCCTCACCAACTGTCTGTATAGAGGGATAACCACTTCCCTTTTTCTACTTGTGATGCCCCTTCCTATGCATCCCAGTATACCTCTGGCTCTCCTTACCGACTTTTCACATTGCTTACCCACCTTTAGGTCATCTGATATGACTACCCCCAGTTCTCTTTCCATTTTTGTTGTTGTTAGTACCTCCCCTGCTATAGTGTACTCTTCTCCTGGGTTTTTGTTTCCCAGGTGCATTACTTTGCAGTTCTTTGCATTGAATCTAAGTTGCCATATGTCTGACCAATCCTCCAACCTTGCCAAGTCCCTTCTCATCTTTTCTACCCCCTGTTGTGTATAAACTCTGTTACAGAACTTTGTGTCATCTGCAAAGAGGCATACTTTTCCCTCCAGACCTTCTGCAATGTCACCTATAAAGATGTTAAAGAGGACTGGACCAAGTACTGAGCCCTGAGGTACTCCACTAGTAACCCTCCTTTCTTTGGAATGTGTTCCATTCACTATTACCTTCTATGTCCTGTTGTGCAGCCAGTTTGCTACCCAGGCTACTACCCTGGGACCCACTCCCAGGCTGGCTAACTTGATTATTAATCTTTTGTGTGGTACTGTGTCAAATGCCTTGCTAAAGTCTAGGTAGGCCATATCCACAGCCCCTCCCTGGTCTATTACTTTGGTCACCCAGTCAAAGAAATCAATTAGATTCGTCTGACATGACCTTCCTGCTGTAAATCCATGCTGCTTTGGGTCCTGTGCCAGCTGGCCTCTAGGTACTCAACAATTCTTTCTTTCAGAAATGATTCCATCATTTTCCTTACCACTGAGGTCAAACTTACAGGTCTGTAGTTTCCTGCTTCTGCCTTGCTCCCATTTTTGTTAAGGGGAATCACATCTGCCTTCCTTCAGTCCTCAGGTACCACCCCATCCTCCCATGATTTGTTAAAAAGCGTGGCCAGTGGTGTCACTAGGTCCTCCCTTAGTTCTTTTAGGATTCTGGGCTAAATCCCATCAGGCCCCATTGCTTTGTCCACCTTGAGTTTTAGGAGTTCTTTCAGGACTCTTTCTTCTGTGAATGGACTGGTGTCAACCCCCCTACCCAGAGTGCTTCTATTGTCTGGTTCAGGTAACTCCTCCTCATCTTCTTTTGTGAATACTGAGCAAAAATATTCATTCAGTATCTCTGCCTTTTCACTGTCTCCCTCTGCACACCTCCCCTCTCCTTTATTGATCTTCAGTATCCCTCCCTTAACCTTTCTACGCTCCCTAATGTACCAATAAAAGGTTTTATTCCCTTCTTAACTGAGATGGCTATATTTTCCTCGGTTTGGACCTTTGCTTTTCTGACTGCCTTCTCCACTTCTTTCTGCTTTAATTGATACAGTTCCCTGTCGTGCTCCTTCTGTGATTCTTTATACTTTTTGAATGCAGCCTTTTTCTCCTTTATCTTTTGAGAACCATAGTGTTTTTTTACTCTGCTTTGTTTTCTTTATTTGTTTCATACAAATGCTTGTTGCCTCTATGATGGCAGTTTTGATTTTTCTCCATTGTTCTTCCACCCTTCCTTTTTGGCCATTTGCTAGTGAATTCTTCAGGTATGCACCCATTTTGCCAAAGTCAGCCCTTCTAAAGTCCAATATCCTTGTTTTTGTATGGCTTATCTCCATGGTTGTGCTCATTGTGAAGCACACTGTGCAGTGGTCGATTGTTCCCAGATGTCTACTGACTTCTAAATTTGTGATCCTCTCTCCATTTGAGAGTACCAGGTCTAGTATTGCTCCCTCCCGAGTGGGTTCCAACACTAGCTGTCTAAGGCCTGCCCCCTGCTGGGCATCGAGAATGACCCTGCTCTTGGATGTGGCTGCAGTACATGTCATCCAGTTAACATCTGGCATATTCAAGTCCCCCATCAACATTATCTCCCTTTTCTCAGCCATTTTGAGAATGTCCTCTATCATTTTTTTGTCCATTTCCTCCCCTTGAGATGGGGGTCTGTATATAACCCCTGTGCGGATTGTGATGCCATTCCCTGTCTCCAAGGTGACCCAGAGTGCCTCTTGTCCTCCCCCTTTACTTTTTAGTTCTGTAGCTTTGATCTCCTCCCTTATGTATAGAGCTACTCCACCTCCTCTTTTACCTTCCCTGTCCCTTCTGTAGATTGTGTACCCGTTATGTTGACATCTCAGTCATGGTTCTCTGTGTACCATGTTTCTGTGACTGCCACAATATCCATTTGTTCATCTTCTACCAGTGCTACTAGCTCAGGAAGCTTGTTTTCCAGACTACGGGCATTGGTACTCATTGCCCTCCATTTAATGTTGGCTTTATCCTTTTTCCCCCCATCCCTGCTTTTATTGCCCTTGTCTATTTTTCCATTTATCCCTGTCCTGCCCTGTGTTGAGCTCTGTACCTCAGTGTTTATCTTACTACCTGTCATGTTTTGTGGGGGGAGGCTTTAAATTTCCTGCCTCTTATCAGCACCTCACCCCTTGGCTAGTTTAAAAGCTTGACAAGGAAGCATTTAAACCTGTCACCTAGGAGCTTGGTTCCCTTTGTGGACAGATGCAGACCGTTGTGCCAGTATAGACCTTTATCTCTCCCAGGTGGACCCCCAGTCCCCAATGAAGCCAACACCCTGTGTTCTGCACCAGTTTTGCAACCATTCATTAAACTGCATGGTGTGCAGTACCCTAGCCTCACTCCTGCCATGGACTGGCAGCACCTCTGAGAAAGTTACCGTGCTTGCTACCCCTCTGAGGCCCCTCCCCAACTCCACAAATTCATTCTGCACTGCAATGATCCCATGCCTAGCTAGGTCATTTGTCCCAAGGTGGACAATGATATCTACTTCCTTCTCCTGTGATGCTGCTTTTGCAATCCTGAGGATTTGCTTCCTGTCCCTCCAAGCCATGGCACCAGGCAGGTACCTTACTTCCTTCTCCTCTCCCTTCCCCAGTTTTTACCCCCTAACAATTGAGTCCCCTATCAGAAGCTGTTTCCTTCCTCTGTGGTGTCCCTTGCCACCCTTTTGTGGGTCTCCCTTGTGGATGTCCTCAGCATTCATCTTGTTCTCCACTGAGGGTGCCATCATAGAGGAACCTTGCTCTGCCAGAATGGCATATGATTTGTGTAGAGGTACAACTAGGGGGGTTTGCCTCTGGTCCACCACTCGCACCCTCCCAGAACCCACTGTGGTCCAACTGCTCTTCATACTTGGCAACCTCTGAGGCAGTGGTTGTGGCAGTGGTGCTGTTTGGGTGGGGGAGGCCTCCTCAGTCCTTGCTAGTTCAGCCTGGAGGTGGGCAACCTCCTCCCTCAGAGCTGACAGTTGCCTGCAAATAGGACAGCAACACAGTTTCCAGAATGTCTCCTGGAAAACTGCTGCCCCACAGCCAGTGCATTGCACCACTCCCCACATGTCCCTCTCCCTTATAATATACAATATGTATATATATATATATATAAATTTTTTTTTTATTATTATTTGTGGTCTGTACCTACTCTTTATGCACTGTGCTGGGTTATTAAGAATATGACAGTTCTGCCCCAAGACCTGTTGAGGAAGTGATGTCAGAACTTTGGCTATAAAGGAAATGCCACTCCTGGGGGGGTAGGGGAAAGGGTGGGTGGGTAGTCCACAGCCACTGGTGACTGTTAGAAACAATCAAATACACAACTGCTCCACCACCCTGGTGAGTACTGCCCTTTATAGTAATTCAACCATCACCACAATTTACTATACCACTGCTCCTACACAAACTACTCTACAGAGTCCAGGGATAAAAAT
The DNA here is from genome assembly GCA_016271365.2 of Neoceratodus forsteri. Lineage (NCBI taxonomy): Eukaryota > Metazoa > Chordata > Ceratodontiformes > Ceratodontidae > Neoceratodus > Neoceratodus forsteri. The sequence goes on along the minus strand of CM028130.1, from coordinate 248,938,457 downwards.
GAACTCACTCCTCAGCCAGCAGGACACTTTTAAAATGTTGCAAAAATATCCTTCCAAATCCTAGGTCTCAACCCCAGCAATCAAGCAAATTCAGTTGTATCTCACTCCCTCTGGTTATAAAATTACTACACTTTTAATGGAATCCTGCAATTCTCTGCTTAATGCCAATAAGGAAAAAAAATGAAACTTTTTGTAGAAAGCGTAGCTCCACTTCTTAACAAGTCCCCAACAATATTATGCCTTACCAGGTTTCCAGGTCCTAAATGGAGTTATAGTTTGTTATTTGCAGTGTAGCAAGGTTCTCAGCTTCCAACAGACAAATCAAAGTCAGTCTGATGAGAAACAATCTTTTGGTTTCTTGAGTAGTGGGCATAGCAGTGAAGGCACCATTCCCTTTCCCTTCACTCAGAAAAGTATACCATCACACCCAAAATCAACCAAAATAACTGGTTTCATGTGGTCTGCATCTGCACAGCCCCAAGAGTGAACTGTTACCCATAAAAGAGCAACACTGGTGTGACAAGTAGAGCATTCTGGTTGAACAGCCCCATGCAGCCCACTCTGAAGAACATCTTTGAGCTGCACTCAAAATACGCCCCCCATCATGCTACTGCATGCAAGTTAAATGTGGCTACTACTGAAATGCTGCCCATCAATCTGATGCCATTCTCATTCGTGGAGAATACTGGGTTCTGCAGGTTGATGGCCCGTGCCTGTCCCAAATGTCAGGTTCCATCGCAAATCTGTTTCTGTATGCATGCCATGCCAGAGCTGTAAAGTAGAGTTGTTTATTCCATAAAACATGAAATGAAGCAGAGTGCATCAGAATATCTTCATCTTAGCATGGATATGTAGACCAGTGGACAAACAGCAGCAAGCTCTTATCTGTGCATAATAGCAAACTGCGCACAGGTACCTGGGATGGTAGTTGATTTGGGGCCTTCAAAACCTGCCTGAAGCCAAATTGTGGTGGTAGTAACACCCTGGAATTCAGCAGCATGCGATCCTGAGTATGTGAAGTGTTACTGGTTCTCACATGGGTGCGAAAATGCTTAATGTTCTGCTGGATGAGATTGATGAGTGACTACACACACAGTCACTTACAGCAGGATTCATTGCAAGCGATTATGGCTGCAATGTAATGAAGTGCATTAGTGATGGTGGGATTTTCAGGGTGCCCTGCCTGGCACACTGCATTAATCTTATGCAGCAGTTTCTAAACCATGCAAACATTAAGGAAATTGTGATTGTCACCCATCGTATCTGTGTACACTTCGCCCATTCTGCAAAGGCCCTTGACCATCTGCGTGAACTACAGTGCAATAACCATCTGTCTCAGCACTGTATGAAGCTTGATGTTGTGACCAGGTGAAACTCCACACTGGATATGATTGCCCACCTGTATGAACAATATAAGGCTGTTTCAGAATACCTGGTGGTGCTCACCACCCGTGACAGTGCTGGAGTGTCTGTTGCTCTAACAACAGAGCAGTAGCACCAAATGGATGGGCTAATATACATTCTCCATCCATTCAAGCATGCTACACAGGTAGTGAGTGGGGACACTGCTTGTATAAGTAAATCTATATCCCTCATATGTGTGCTGAGGCAGACACTGGTTAATGTCTAACGCTAGATGGAGGCAAGTGGGGATCATAGCAGTTGTGATCTAATGGCTCACATGCTCCACGTGTTAGACACAAATCCCATATATGTAGCATTGTACAGTCAGACAAATGTGCAATCACTACCATACTTGATCCATGCTACAAACATGGCCTCCCTTCTATTATTAAAGGAGGTTGTCAGCAAGTGCAAAAGTTGACAGAGAACCTCATTAGACAGGTGTCTGCTGCACAGATGAAAAAGACACATAAGCCATGCACTGCACAGAAAACAGGTGTTGCTACCACCACCAGCAACTCACAGGCAGTTCAATCTGAGACAATGGACAAGTTACAGCAGAAAATGGCAAGCAGTCCCATTTATGATGTTCTATATCAAGTGGGAGTAGAAGATATGGAAGAAAAGGAAGAGGAGACAGATGAGGCAGCTGGACCCAGGGTAGCAGAACGAATGGTGGAGGCCTACATGGAGTACACAAAGCACCTTGCTATTACTGATGAGCCATTGCAGTACTGAAGCAGCAAAGTGACTGAGTGGCCAGCACTAACATCAGTTTCTGTGAAATACCTGAGCTGCCCACCATCCAGTGTCAGTGTGGAACTAGTGCTTAGTTTGGCTGGGGCCATTGTGTGTGACAGTAGGACTAATTTATCACCCAAGAATATGTCCATACTAACATTCATCAAAATGAATGAAAGGCACATTCCATGTAACACAGTGATGTCAATGGTGTTGCCACATGAATTGTGTCTCAGTAATGAGGATAATGACCATCCCTCTACTAAGGCATCCACCAGCAGGGAGGTGGATGAAGCAGCGATGCTGACAGACTTTCCACCTGTTGAAAACTCCAGTCATGAAGACTATGAGGGCCGCTTCTTGGAGGATGTGGAAGTGGAACAAGGCTGAAGTTACTCAAAAGCCCCCCACCCCCCCACGCACCCAACCAATTTCAGCTGAGTATACTGTTGTAAATTATTATGATCCATCTATCATTGGATTTTTTCATGGTTATGTTATCTGCTGCAGTCAGTGTTATTCAGTTTCATTTGATTTCCCTTGTTCTAAACTGTTGTTTGGTCCCCACCCTACATGAAGCAGTAGCAGTCAAATTATCAAGATTCATAAACATTTTACATGATTATACAGTTATGGGCCCAGATATTCAAAAGAGCTGAGCCATGCGCAATAGGGTTGCGCCTGCGCAAGTCTGAAATGTGCCATTCTGCGATATTCAGCAGGAGGCAATTGCACCCCCCAAATCATGCTGAGCAACAGTGCAATGCTAATGAAATCATTCACAACCGAAGGGGGAGGAACCATGCATAAACTGCACAGCCCGATATTCAGCCGGGCCGGGCAGAGTTATGCAGGCGCAACCCCCTTCCTGCACCTGCATAACTTTAGGCAAAAAAAAAAAAGGATCAAGTCGAGGGCCACCCACAGGTGAGCTACCGCATTGCAGGGCACAACACAGCAGCTGCCACTTGTTCCTGGTGCCCCCCCCTGCAGCCTGATCGCGGGCATAATAGTAACCCCTCCATGTAGCCTGATTGTGGGCAGCAGAGTAGTCCCCAGCAGCCTGATCCCAGGCATACAGTAATACTTCCCCACCCGACTAGCCCGATCGCGGGCATACAGCAACACCCCACCCCGACTAGCCCGATCGCGGAATAACATCAACCCCCAATGACCAATATCCCGGAGGTCCAGTGGACCATGAAGCCCAATCGTGGGCATAAGGTCAACCCCACTCCCCACAAAGTCCAATATCCCTCGTGATCTAGTGGCCCCCCACCTCTCCCACCCACAGAGCCCCACCATCCCGCTCCCCCCATCAGCCAGCGGGCAGGAACACCCCACACATCTGCCACCCTGCCACCCACCGACTGACAGCTCGGTAGGGCTGCATGCTCATTGGTTCAGAGCAAGAGCCAATGGCGTGCAGCCCATACTCATTCACATATCTGGACTGGCTTGTATGGTATGGGCTGCACGCCCATTGGCTCATGCTCTGAACCAATGGGCGTGCAGCCCCAAGCTGTCCCAGTCGGCCCAGGCAGCCAGGCGACAGGCAGGGGTGCCGCCAGCTGGCTGATGGGGCGGGTGTGGGCCCTGGGTGGGTGGGTTGGGGGCCACATCACCAGGGATATTGATTTTGGGGGTTGGTTTGACCTTATGCCCGATCAGGCTTTCCGGTCCACTGGATAACTCAGATATTGGTCGATGAGGTGAATTGACATTATACCTGCGATCCGGGCTGTCGAAATGAAGGACAAACCCTGTGCCCAGATCGGCCTAGTCGGGGTGAGGGCGTACTGTATGCCAACGTCGAGGCTAGTCAGAGGCGGGGGTGCTGTATGCCCCGTCGGGCTAGCTGGTGAGGTGGGGGACGAATTGACGCTATGCCCCAATCGGGCTACTGAGGGAGTTTACATTATGCCCGATTGGGCTGCTGGGGGATGGAATACTGTTCTGCCGCGATCGGGCTGCAGGGGTGTCGGTCTCCGATGGCTGCTGCCTGGCAGGGCTCCAGGTGCAAGTCGTCGGGGATCGGCGCACCTGCATGCTAATGGCATGCAAATGGGGCCGTAATTAGATGCAAATGGCCCCCCCGTGCCTTGCATAAATTATGGCCCCATTTGCATGTCACCTTTTGAATATCGCAGGTTTGCGCATGGCACAATGGAACTTGGCCACCGCATCTGAATGCTCCACTCTGACCACTTGCAGTGGTGCAAGTTCCACTGCGCCATGCACAGTGGCTGTGGCCAGGGGGCGATATTCAAAGAAGTTGCTCAATAGCGCAACTCCATTGAATATCGCCCTGGCCACACCCCTGCACAACTTTTTTGAGCAGCGCAAGGGCTTGAGCCACAGAATGGCGCAGTTTGAATACCTGGCCCATACTGTTTTGCTGCCAGAAATATCAATATACACATTTTACTTTTCATTTTTACTAACCCCATCTTAAAGAAAGATATGTTGTCTTGATGTCTTTAAAAGTGCCCATGCTGGAACCTGGCACATGCCCACTCAACATGTCCATGCACTCCATGTGAAAAATAAATATTTTCTGCTGTTTACAATCTGTGACAAGTTTGAAGAACCCTCTTGTATAAGTAGAGGATGAATGTAACAGGCTCATTCAACCGTTAACACCTGTTGAACAGATTTTGCAAAGCGGTGAATGGCAGCCATCATTAAAGATGTGAGTCATTAATTAAAAATTGATCATCATAAAAAAGGATTAACAGCATCCAATTCCCCCCAAAGTTTAATTATAAGTAATATGGTAGTACTTGTACAGAAACTGTGACGGTCCCTATTGGGGGGTTTGCTGCCCACAGATTGGCTTCTAAATTTTCCTAAGTACTGCAGCTCTGCCACCTCAAATGATTAGACAAGACATTAGCCCACTCCACCTAATTACTAAACACTATCTCCACCATCCATTTCTACATATACTGCCTCCCTGAATGTTCTGTTTACTCGTTAGTGAAACCAGTACCCTATATCGCAGTTCAAGCAACCAGCTTTGTCTGCCACACACCAGGTCCTGCAGAACCTGGATACAGTCATCATCACAAAGACATGTGATGAAAAGTCACCAGAGAAAATGACCTAAGCAGGAACAATGACAGGAAACATGACAAATACGCATCCATCTGCATAATTTATTTATTTAGTAATCAGAATTATATCCTTTGAGCTAAAAGCTCATTTACAAAGAATCATCATCACAAGAGTAGGGGAGGGTACATAAGTTTGGAGTCAGTAGCAGCTTAGTAGACATTATCAAGAACATCTACTAGTAAGAAAAATGTGAACAGGAGAAATCAGTAAACATTGGCAATAGCATAACATAGAGAACAATGTATGGGCAACCATACACAACAAGGCTGTGTTTCCATTGAGGGGTTGAGATGACAGCATATGAACCCCGAGAATGAAGCTCAAGAGGTCCATGCTGTCATCTCAACCCCGAGATGGAAACACATGCTGATCTGTGTGTGGTTGACCATATTTTATTTTTATAGTACATTTTTTTTACACTAGAATGACAGACCCCCACTGAAGTGAAAACAAATAAACTTGCCATTTCTTTGTTCTACTTACATATCAAAATCAAATTTCCAGACTTTTGAAAGGTAAAAGATATGACTTTGGGCACCGGTTGGTTAGTAAGTAGCTAGGTGTAGAAAAAATTAGAAATTTTAAGTTGTATGATCTTTGAACTGTGCATAACAACTGTTCAGAATGCACATAACAACACTTTAGAATGCGCATAACAGTTTAGAATGTGCTTAACAAGGATTTTGAGCAAGCTGATTTTCATACATAACAAAGGGTAACCATATACTATAATGTAGCATAACATACTGTAGGCAAATAACAACACATAACCAAAACAAGGGTACACAGACAATGGGGTTGGGTCCACACATCATGCCATACAATTAATTGCTTAAGTTAGAGTTAGGTGCTAGTTTGAGAAAAAAATCTGAGGTGGAAGCTAAGCAGGATCTTGGATTGGGAGGAAACAGGAGATGGAGCTGTTCAAAAAACTGATACCTAAAGGTTACTAGGCTATATCCAGAGGAGTCAGCCTAGGCATAGTAGTCAGAAAGGGTAGAGGGAACCAATCAGGATTAGGTAGGAGAAGAGGAATCAGAGGAGGGGGATGGCGGTAGGCTCAAAGGTGGGTGGTGTAAGAAGATCAGAGGGTGAAGGTTTGTAAGGGAGAGTGTGGGAGGAGAAAGGTGAGCAGGCAGGTGGGCAGATATGGGCAGATGGTGAGCAGGGAGTTTTGCATCAAATTGTAGAGTGAAAGAAGAACCTTGGCAAGCCTAGGGTTCTGGTACCTGCTAGGCTAATACCAGGTGTTAGCAAGCAAATTAGAAGCATAGAAAAAAATATTTATACTTACCATACCTCGTGAATGTAATTACACTATGGAAATTGCCCACAGGCCCAGAAGGAACATGTGGGGTAGGGCACATGAAGTACAGGAGCAGGCATCTGGATTCCGCATTCCCCTTCCCCTAACTGTACTGCATGTCTGGAAATAAGATAAAAAGAAGAACACGTTTTGAGGATTATTTGTTAAAAGTCCCCCCAACCCCATCCACTCCCCCACCCTCCTGAAACCCCCCATCTCTCCTACCAAAGACCATAAAAATTAAGAAATACTTACCTCAGGGATTGTCTGTGAAACTAGAACAATGCACAGGTAGATGGATTACCCACATCTTTCTTGAGCAGCAGGAGTGGGAGGTACATCACTGGAATTCCTGAATGTTGACAAAAGCAGAAAGAACACAATTATTATCAAACTCAGACAACCGGACTGCAGTAACCTACCCCAGTAATGAAAAAATAAATATTTACCATCTGTGTTGGGAAATGCGGTGCATTCCAACATTCCAGATCCAAATCCTTCCTGGACTGGCAATGATGAGTAAGTAATCCTCAGCAAAGTGAAAAATTATACAAAAGCAGTACAAACATATTAGAACTCAAGATACCACAATACCAACCCACCAACACCCTTCTCTGGAACAGAAAAAAATACAGACAGATATTTATGTGTGCAGCAGCAGAAGAATGGACTCTGTGATGATGATGATCTAGATAATCAACCAGCCAAAACATTACTTCAATCTCGTGGCAAGTTGGCAACTAGTCAGAGCAGCAGGCAACAAGCTACAGTAGCACCCCAAAAGCTCATTCCTTCCACACTGTACAAGTTACAACCACAGAGTCAACATAACCAAACAAGACAGCATCATTGGGAAATGATAATTCAATATTTTTTCTCAATCAACTGAGAAATCAGCAGCAGGACGAAGCAATTGCAAGACACAGCACCATTTTGCAGGAGGAATTAATTTTCTCAGCATGGCACCCCTTTTGGCTATTTCATAATTCCCACAATAATTGTATCTCCCTTCTCCCACAATTTTGCCATGAGGTTGTTCTGGGCTTACTGAATAAGGTCTGTTCTGCACACCACAGTTGCCAGTGGCAACAATATTCAGCCTGAAATCCTTTGTAAACCGTGGACAAAGCGGCATTCTAAGTCCAGGTGGTGGCAGGGTGTTATATAACATCATGACTGAGAGCAAATTTCTGTCTAAATTTTATCAAACATTTCTGATGTAACATTTCTGGGCTTACTGAATAAGGTCTGTTATGCACTCGCAACAACAAGATTCACCCTGAAATCCTTTGTAAACAGTGACCGAAACACCATGTTTTGGACCGGGTGGAGGGGGGAGGCACCATATAACATCATGACTGAGAGCAGACTTCTGTCTGAATTTTATCAAACATTTATCATGTAACATTTCTGGACTTGTACGGCCTGTTCTGCATTAGCAGCAACAAGACTCATCTTCAAATCCTTTGTAAACAGTGGATCAAACACCTTGTCTTGGTCCAGGTAGATGGGTGTGCTTCATATAACACCGTGACTGAGAGCAGATTTCTGTCTGAATTTTATCAAAAATTTTTCATGTAACATTTCTGGACTTGTGCAGCTTGTTCTGCACTAGCAGCAACAAGATTCAGCCTAAAATTCTTTGTAAACAGTGGCCCAAACACCATTTTTTGGTCCAAGAGGTGGGGGTGCACTATATAACATTATGAGTCAGACCAGATTTCTGTCTGAATTTTATCAAACGTATTTCATATAACATTGCTGGACTTTTATGGCCTGTCCTGCACTAGCAGCAACAAGATTCAGCCTAAAATCCTTTGTAAATAGTGAACCAAACACCATGTTTTAGTCCAGGTGGATGGGGGCACCATATAACATCATGACTGAGAGCAGATTTCTGTTTGAATTTTATCAAACATTTTTCATGTAACATTTCTGAACTTGTATGGTCTGTTCTGCAGGAGTAAGACCACATTTCTGTCTCAGTTGTATGTGTAATTTCATATGTGATATTTCTGTACTTATATAGGCCCCCTTCTGCACAACACAGGGTGGGCTGGAGGGGCGGGACCCAACTTAGCATTTGTGGCTAGCGTAGGACACATGTTAAGCACTGAAACCATATTTATGTTTTGCTGCACAATAAAATTGCTTATTTTTCTATGATTGTTGTGTACGTCTTTGCACTGCTAGCTACTGCACACAACCACAACTGCAGCAACATCACACGTAACTGTGGGAAAAAAATTGTGTTCAAAGTAATGATACTTGACATTTGTGGATAGGAGGAGAAAATATATGAATGAGTAACACAAAAGAAAAACAAAGGTAAGGTGTTTATGGGTACAATACTGACTATGACACATGAGTACAATGGGGGAGGGGGACAGGCTGGATCAGGGCAAGAGTAATAATATGAGAGGGAAAAACTAAATCAATGAACAGGAAAAATGATTGAATACTATGGGGAGCATAACATTACACATAACACACCACATACAAACACTGGACAAAGACATATATTTATGACACTAGACAAAGATACAAGAGGATATAGAGGAAAACTAGAGGACAGAGAATATTTGTTGTTGTTTTTTTTATCTTTTTTAATTTTTTTAAATTTTTTTCTTATTTTTTCAGGGTGGAGAATGGAGATAAGAGAAGAATATCAAAACACAGTGACAGGACAAAGGATGATAGGATTCAGAATAACAAAAAGAAATAACTGCTGCTGACTTCCACTACATAACTTAAACCTGCACAAAAGTGCCACCACCACCACAACCACAATGCAAGCCCATCAGGAGGTTAAGAACTTGTTGTTGGTCCTACATTATTTTGTTGATGTCCCCCCGGACTCTCTGAACTCCTGGTGGAACTACTGAAACTCCTGCCACAGAGCTTGCACTTCAGCCTGCATGGCTGCCAGCTCTTCACTGGCGACCACCTGACCAGCTGCAGCCATGCAGGCTCAGCATCCTGATGCTGGTGGTGTCGGTGAATGCGGGGTGATTGAATGCTAGTTCTTCTGCCTCCTGCTGTTGCTATGTCTGACTACGGGGCCCCCTGTGTGGATGCTGACTTGCAACAGACACAGAAGAGCCACCTTGGTTATCCTGGCCCCCTTCCTCTTCTCTGTGTTCTCCCACACTGCTGCCTCCTGCTACTGCTGCCAACTCTTTTTCTTTTGCCTGTCAATCTTCTGGGTGGTTGTGCTTGAGATGGCCCTTCTGGCCGCCAGTCCCTACATGTGTCCCTCTCTTACCGCGGTGAACACTTCTTCCACAAATGTTGCAGATGACGACACTTTCATCTGCAGCATTTGTGATAAAAAATTACCACACTGTGGACTACCTTTGTTGTTGGGGGGTGCCAGCTGATGTCCTGGGCTCCACAACATCCTGCTCCTGCTGCAGGGGTTGGGGGCAGTGGCTCAGGAGGGTTGGCAATGGGCTCCTGCTGCTGGGGGGCAATGGGCTTCTGCTGCTGGGGGCTGGCAATGGGCTACTGCTGCTGGGGGAGAAGAGGCTCCTGCTGCTGGGGAATGTGATATAATTGGTCCTGCTGCTTCTGGGCATGGGGGCACTGTCTCTATCTGCTGATAAAGGGGGGTTGCCTGACTTTTCCTGTCAGTCCTTGCAGGTCTAAATGCTCACCTATTAAGGCAAATATTTAGACCAGCCTTGTTCTTCTGACCCTCATCCTCACCTTTCCCATCCATTATCAAAGTAATAAAAAAGTTTTCTTAACAGAAAACTAAAGAAAAAGTTTCAGAAAAAAAGAAAGACAGACTGTGATGGACACGCACACACACACACACACTATAACCTAACACTCAGAAAAATACACACACACACACACACACACACACACAAGAAGTCCTACCAAAGAAAGATGAAGAAATGAATTGTGTTTAAAATGAACAGAATGTGTAAAAACACAATATAATATAATACATACAATACAAATTCTCCTGTTGCTTAGCTCTCTGACAATCTCTGCCAGAAACATGAGCAAAAGGAAGCAGAATCAGGGACTTCCTGCCTGACTGCAGACACCAATATGACCTGCAGAAAGTAAATCATGTGACAAAGCCTGATTTCACCCAGTTTCACCTAATACTACCGCAAGGTGAAATTGACCAGCAAAATAATGGTGAAATTTCACTGTAAGTGCTTAAATCCGTGAAATGTTATGCTGGGCAAAATTGATGATCTCGCCAGTGAAATAAAATTTTGCAACATCTCTACCCGGTCCCCATATACCTGGGAAACTTTGGATCAGATGGACAAACTGTTTGGGCAAGTTGAGACTAACAAAGAATTTGCCAAAACGTGTGGATTTTTCACACTGTTTGACACTCTGCAGCTCCACAACTGCACATCTGACCAGAACAAAACTTTCAGGATCCAGAGAGCTATGGTACCAAACCACACATGCAAACTTTCAGGCAAATCGGTCAAATGGTTGCAAAGTCATTAAAGTGCACAATTTGAGATTTAACATTAAAGTGCCTACTCAACCCTAACTCTACTGGCTAACTATATATATATATTTTTTTTTTAGTTGTTTAACCACAAAAAACTCTGTTAATGCATTACTTAGGGTTCATTCCACACCAACAAAAGCCTGGAAATTCTGTGTTAGGGTTACCAATCCTAACCCCCACCTCCACTATCCAGAGACCAACAGGTGCCAGGGTTTGCCTTTGGGTCATCAGGCCTAACTGTCACCCCATTCCATGTGTAAATAAGCTGAGATGATACAGTATAGGAGGATAGGGTGACAGTTAGGCCCAATGACCCCAAGGCATACCCCAGTGCCTAGTGGTCTGTGGATGGTGGAGGGGTGTGCAGGGGAGGGTTGGTATTGCAAGATGGTATCCATGGGTGGGAGCACAGGCCCTCAAGGCATTGTGCTCCATCCTACCTATAAGTATAGAAACAGAGTGCAGGAGGATCCTGTGCTTTTAGTTTTGCATAATCATATCCATAGGTGGGAGAGCGGGCCCTCTGGGCCCTGCGCTCCCATCTACCGCTGAGTGCAGAGGCATAGCGTAGGAAGCCCATTGCTCCCAGTTTATTTATTTGAGTTTTGGTGACTGGGTGAGTCCACTGAGACAATTACAGTCCCTATTTCAGGGTCAACCTGGGGTCGAGTAACATACAGTAACAGTGCAAAAATACATTGCAGTACAATATTTGTCAAGTAGTAGATCAATACATACAGTGGAGAGTATAGGCACAAGATATAGACTAAAACAAATCATTATACAGTACATATCCAGATAGAAACATAGAAACATAGAAACAGAGAATTTGAAGGCAGATAAGGACCGCTTGACCCACCCAGTCTGCCCATTTCCCTACCTAATGGATAAGCTGCAGATCCTAGTTAACCAGCAGCCTACTTCTTCCTACCCCACCCCCTAGAATTGCCTTATGACTGTCCCATGCATGCTTGAATTCAACCACTGTTTTTGACTCCACAACCTCCTCCAGAAGACTGTTCCATGCATCCACAGCCCTGTCTGTGAAAAAATACTTCCTTAAATTACCTCTGAGCCGCCCCCCCCTCTATCTTCAAATTGCACTTTGTTCTTGCACACATCTTTTTTTGAAAGATGCTACCCTCCTGGACTTTGTTGATTCCCTTGAGGTACTTGAAAGTTTCTATCATGTCCCCCCTCTCCCTCCTTTCCTCGAGGCTATACATATTAAGCTCCTCAAGTCTCTCTTCATATGTCTTCCGGTGCAGACCCTGCACCATTTTAGTTGCCCTCCTCTGGACAGCTTCCATCCTGTCTATGTCTTTGTGCAGATTGGGTATCCAGAACTGCATGCAGTACTCCAGATGGGGTCTCACCAGCTGTCTATACAGAGGGATAATAACTGGTGATGCCTTTCCCTATGCATCCCAGTATCCCCCCAGCCCTCCTTGCTGCCCTCTCACATTGCTTGCCCACCTTTAGGTCATCTGATATGACTACCCCCAGGTCCCTTTCCATTTTTGTTGTTGTTAGTATCTCACCCCCCATTGTGTACTCTTCCCCTGGGTTTTTGTTTCCCAGGTGCATTACCTTGCATTTCTTAGCATTGAATCTAAACTGCCATACATGTGACTATTCCTCTAACCTTGCCAAGTCCCTTCTCATCCTTTTCACCCCACCTTTGCATCAGCTCTGTTGCAGATCTTTGTGTCATCTGCAAAGAGACATACTTTCCTTCCAGTCCTCTGCATGTCGCTTATAAAGACATTGAAGAGGACCGGTCCTAATACTGAACCCTGCGGTACCCCACTAGTAACCCCCCCTTTCTTCAGAGTGGACTCCATTTACTATTACTTTCTGTGTCCTATTCTCCAGCCAATTCTTTACCCAGGCTGTCATCTTGGGACCCACTCCCAGACTGGCTGACTTGTATATTAATCTTTTGTGTGGGACTGTGTCAAATGGCTTGCTAAAGTCCAGATAGGCCATGTCCACAGCCCCTCCCTTATCTACTACTTTGGTCACCCAGTCAAAGAAATCTATCAGATTTGTCTGGCATGACCTTCCTGCTGTGAATCCATGCTGCCTTGGGTTCTGTGCCCCTCTGGCCTCTAGATACTCAACAATTCTTTCCTTCAGAAGTGATTCCATAATTTTCCCTATCACTGAGGTTAAACTAACAGGTCTGTAGTTTCCTGCTTCTGCCTTGCTCCCACTTTTGTGAAGGGGAATCACATCTTCCCTCCTCCAGTCCTCGGGTACCACCCCATCCTCCCATTATTTGTTAAAGAGGGTAGTCAGTGGTGTCACTAGTTCTACCCTTAGTTCTTTTAGAATTCTGGGATGAATCCTATCAGGCTCCATTGCTTTGTCCACCTTCAGTTTTAAGAGTTCTTTCAGAATCCTTTCTTCTGTAAATGGGCTGGTATCAACTTCTGTATCCAGAGTGTTTCTACTGTTTGTTTTAGGTACCTCCCCCTCTTCATTTGTAAATACTGATCAAAAATATTTGTTTAGTATATCTGCCTTTTCACAGTCACCCTCTGCCCACCCTCCCTTCCGTTTATTAAGCCTCACTATCCCTACCTTGGTCTTCCTTCACTCCCTGATGTACCTATAAAAGGTTTTATCCCCCTTCTTAACTGAGTTGGCTATCTGTTCCTTGGTTTGGGTCTTTGCTGTTCTGACTGCCTTCCCAGCTTCCTTTTGCTTTGACTGATACAGTTCTCTATCCTGCTCCTTCTGTGATTCCTTGTACTTCCTGAATGCTTTCTTTTTCTCTTGAACCTTCACTGCCACTTCCTTTGAGAACCATAGTGGTTTCTTACATTGTTTCCATTTTGTTTATTTGTTTCATACAAAGGTTTGTTACCTCTGTGATGGCAGTTTTTATTATTCCCCATTGTTCTTCCACCCCTCCTTCCTGCCCATTTGCTACTGCATTCCTTAGGCACTCACCCATTTTGGCAAAGTCAGCCCTCCTGAAGTCCAGTACTTTTGCCTTTGTATGGCTTGACTCTATTGCTGTGTTTATTGTGAACCATAGTGTTGATGATCGCTAGTTTCAGATGGCTACCCACTTCTACATCTGTGATCCTCTCCATCTCCATTTGAGAGAACCAGGTCTAAGATTGCTCCCTCTCAAGTGGGCTACAATACTAGTTGTCTAAGGCATGCCCCCTATAGGGCATCTAGAATAACCCCACTCTTTGAAGTGGCTGCTGCAACTGCACTCCAGTTAACATCTGGCATATTCAGATCACCCATCAGCAATATCTCCCCTTTATCTGCCATTCTAAGTATACTTTCTATCATTTCCTTGTCCATTTCCTCCCCCTGAGAAGGGAGCCTGTATACAACCCCTGTGCGGATTGTGGTGCCATTGCCAGTCTCCAAATTTACCCACAGTACTTCTTCTCCTCCCTGTTTACCCTTTTGTTCTGTTGCTTTGATTCCTTCCCTTATGTAAAGAGCTACCCCTCCTCCACTTTTACCCTCCCTGTCCCTCCTGTAGATAGTGTATCCTGGTATGTTTACGTCCCAGTCATGGTTTTTTGTTTACCATGTTTCTGTGACTGCCACAATATCCAGATGTTCCTCCTCCATCAAGGCCACTAATTCAGGAAGCTTGTTACTCAGACTATGGGCATTGGTACTCATTGCTCTCCATTTTTTGATGGCTTTACCTTCTGTAGCAGCATCCCCCACTGATCTTTCTACCTCAGTCTTTTTCTCATTTAGTAACCAGTTTTGTAGGGAGATGCTAGATGAGAACTAGAGGAAAGGTTTAGAGGAGGGAGGGAGGGTGGGAGGGAATATGGCAAGGGATAGAGAAAGGGGGAGATGTGCAGGGTAAAGTAGTAGGATAGGGCGTAGAAGAGAGACAAGGGAAGCAACCTCAGGGGAAGCAGGAGCAGAGCGAAGAGGCAGATAGAGAGGTGGATAAATTAGATTGGAACAGAGGAAGAGAGGAACTGGACAGGATGGTGGGAGGAAGACAGTTCCAATCAAAGAGAGATGCAAATGAAAAAGATCTCCTGGAGTGAAGTTTAGCAAAAATAGTATTCACAGGTGGGAGGGTGGGTCCTCTCTGCCCTGCATTCCAACCTACCTACAAGTACAGACACATAGCACAGGCCTAGAGGCATTCCAAGTAACCCTTGCAATGATTATTTGGCAATATCTCAATAGCCATAGCAACTGCAGAAAAAATTATTTTGCAGTTGCATTCATAACCTACCTATCTCCATGCATGCTTGAGCTGTGCTTAACAAAAAATCTGTATCTTGAACCATTTTTGAGATATAGGTGCAGAAAGGCGCCGTGGCCTCCACAATGTTATCCTGTGGGAAAATTTGCAACTTTAGACTGCTGTAGCTCTGGAACTGGTGTAATTTTTTTAAGTAAAGCATCAAAAGGCACATCTGTGGGACAAGGGATTGCGACTCTGCACATTTCAGCCCCAAAGTCCTAACCATTGTCCTGCTATGAAGTGGCAAAGAAAGTGATGTTTTGGGGCTGGTGATCTGCGGAACTTTCTTGAAAGTTCCGCAGAATTTCTTGAAAGTCCCATTGGTTTACATGAGGTGAGATTTCGAAAAAGTACTGCAGAACTTTCATAAAAGTCCAGCCATTGTAGATATGGGACTTTCGCTAAAGTACCCGTGGAACATTCGCAAAAGTCCATGGACGTTTTGTGAAAGTTCCACAGCTAAGATGGCAGAAACTGTTAAAAACATGTTTCTGAGCATACTGGTGAAAATCTAATGCCAGGCTCATATTTCTAGGGCCCTGATTAGGTAAACCTGAATGTTGGTGTTTTCCTAGGTTCAGTATTGTTTGAACTACAATGTTTCTGCCTTGCTTACTGAAAACAATATGAAAGTACCAAACCTATTTGCAAAAGTAAAAAGTGCTTTTACACCAGCCTAGTGGTGCTGAGGGTTGAGGCACTGGACATCTTACCTCATGCTGCACCGGCGACCCGTGTTTGGGAACGGGCACAGGCCTCCGGGGGTCAGAAGGGGGGAGAAGGGATTGAGCATGCACAGGACTGCTCTCCCTCTCTGGGCTGGGGGGGACACCAGTGGGTTGCTTCATGACTGGCACCTAGCGGAGGCTGGGTGCTGGTGCACCAAATCACTGCACAAGAAGAGGATAGGCGAGGCAGACACTCAGAGGAGCAAGCATGGGAGCATGTGCATTTGCTCCTTGTGGCATCATTGCACGCCTCGCCTATGGGACAAAAACTTAGGTGGAAAAATCAGGGTACTGGTGCTGCAGTATGATGGTTGGTCCCCATAGGCACTGCCCCCGTGATAGGCATCCGACCTCCCAGCACCGATTCCGGAGTTACGGTGGGTTGAGGGATTCCTGCCACCCTGCCACGGAGGGCAAAAGCTGTGGGGCAGCTGGAAAGGGTCAAATAGTGAGTGGGGGACAGGGCTGGGGGATCTAACAGGAGGCACTGCTGCCAGGGACCGGGCGGATAAAGAGAGTACAAAAAAAAATGTGCTTTTGCATGTAACATATATTTTTTTCCCGTAATCTATAATGGAAAACTTTAAACCTTACTGACTTTTGAACATATTGATATTTGTTCACTAAACCTTCGAAAGGCACTTCCCTGATCCAGTTCCCATATACTCTGAAAATTTCAGACCAGACAGACAAACTGTTCGGGCTGTAGAGATAAGCAAAGAATTTGCCAAAAATGGACAAAACAGTGTTGTCTGGCACTTTTCTTGGCACTCCGCAGCTCCACAAACACACATCCGACTGGAATGCAACTTGCCAGATACATAGACCTATGGTAGAAGACAGTACATGCAAAATTTCAGGCAAATCAAACAGTTGCAAAGTTATTAAAGTGAACAATTTGAGGCTTTAACATCGAAGTGCCTACTCAACCTTAACTATACCTGCACTACAGTGCCGGCATAATTGTTTTTTGCAATATGTTGTACCCAAACTGGTGACTTAATCCAGTTTTTTGCAAAGAATATATCTATAGATATCTCTATACAGTATGTTTTTTGTTGCAAGAAGTTGTACCCCAGCTAGTGCATTGATGCAGTTTTTGGCAAAGAATATATATGTATATATATATATCTCATTAACTGTAGCAACCAAGGAAAAAAATTCCACTGCAGTTGTAATCATGGTTTCAAAGCCTCTATGGGGGCTTAGTCCACCTAAAGGTGTACTAAGGTCACCACAGCGAAAAATCCGTATTTTGAACCGTTTTAGAGATACGGGTACCAAAAGATGCAGCAGGCACAGCAGTGTTATTCTATGGGAAATCTGGCAACTTTAGAGCACTGTAACTATGGAACCATCATCAATTTTGTGACCAAACCACCAAAAGGCACATCTGTGAGCCCAGAGTTTGCCACACTGCAAATTTCAGCCAAAAAAAGCCCTAATCGTTATTCTGCTATGGAATGGCAAAGAAACTGGCTCATTTGGGGCTTTAATGCTGTGAAATTCCACAATTTTCACAAAACTCCTATAGGGCAACATAGGGAACTTTTGCAAAACTAAAAAGTAGTGTCACAGCACTACTGGAACTTTTGCAAAACTAAAGGTACTGTCGCAACACTACTAGCACTTTCCTGACCCACTTTCAAGATACGGGTGCCGAAAGGTGGCGCAGATGCTGATATCTCAGTAGTGTTTTCCATAGATGCCTTTTGCTGGTTTACTGGAAAAATTTACACCAGTTCCATTTGTAAATGTAGTGTAATGTAACTGGTACATGGTTGTGGGAGTGCAGGCCCTCCGGGCCCTGAGCTCCCCCTAATGCTGAAAATATTTGTGTAATGGTATGCAAATGTGGGAGTGCAGGCCCTCTGGCCCTGCGCTACCACTTACACAAAAGTACAGGGACAAAACGCAGGCCTACAGACATGAAAATGAACCCTTGGGACACTAATTTGCCAGTATCTCTGTAACCATAGCAGCTATGAAAAAAAATACACTTTGGTAGTATTCATGACTTTGAAATCTCCACCTGTGCTTAGTCCACCAAGCTGCAAGCAGCAAAAAAATCCTTATCTCAAATAGTTTTTGAGATACGGGCATTGCAAGGTGCCATGGGTGTCGCAATGTTATTCTATGTGGAATTTCGCAAGACAATTTCACAACAGACAGTCATAACTCAGTGAATTATTTGAATATTTGTACCAAATTTTGAACATGGGCTTTTTGTGACCTCTACCCATGAACACTGGCACTGTGATTACATTAATCCATCCCAAAAGTTGATTTTGTAAAGCGAATGCACCATTCTGAGGCACAGGTGTGAAAACATGTTTCGGGCAGGATGTAAAAAATCACAGCTGTACTGTTCATAAGGAGGTGTAAAAAAAGGGCAAGGTTGAAAATCTGGAGTGAAAATACAAAAAAAGGGTGAAGTTACGAGCATGCGTAGTAACAGCTCAACTCATGCTCGTAACACAGTAAGTTTGGGGGATTTGTTCACCAGAATTTCAGCATGGGTTTTTTGGGACCTCCCCTCATGAACAGTTGCACTGTGATTTTGCTAATCCATCCCAAAAGTTAATTTCACACAGTGACTGCACCATTCTGTGCCACAAGTGTGAAAACATATTTTGGGCAAGATGCAAAAAATAGCATTACTGTTCATACGAAGGTCTGAAAAAATGGCAATGCTGAAAATCTGGAATTAAAATATTAAAAACTGGTGAAGCTATGAGCATGTGTAGAAACTGTGCAATGCACACTCATAACGCAGTCATTTTGAGGAAGTTTTGCACTATCACTTTATTAATCAGTCTCAAAAGGTGATTCCACACAGTGACCATAAAATCACTTTTTAGGACTGAGTAACAAAATGACAGTGACTGTGTTCACGAGGTGGGGTCTTAAGAACCCCCTGTTGAAACTTTTAGGCCAAAATTTGCAAACATGTCTGAGATATGCACCAAAGTATGGTATATGCGGGTCAATGTATTTAAATGGGGGGTTCAACTTTTAAGCACCACTTTGTCATTTTTTGAGACATTGACCCCAAGTTTTCAACCTGGCCTTTTGGGGACCCCACCTCATGAACAGTATAACTGTCATTAGGTGACTCCCACCCTAAGGTGATTTCATGGTCGCTTGGTGAATTCACCATTTGGGCGGGATTTGCACAATGACAGTCATAATTTTCATGAGGTAGGGTCATAAGAAGGCCATGTTGAAAATTGTGGGTAAAATTTGTAAATATGGCACTTGACGCAGTTTCACTACACAGTCTCATAACTTTTGAAATGTTTTATTTTCTTATGCAAAATTTGCAACATAGACAGCTTATTACCCCACCTCATGTATGTCATAGCTGTCATTTTTCAAATTGTTTCCAAAATGTGTTTTCACCTGTGGTGTAGAATAGCATTACAGTTGCACAGAATTATACTTTGGAGGGGAATTGAACATTTTTCTGTACCGGTTACATGAGGTGGGGTAATCAGATGGCCATGTTAAAAATCTGGGGTCAAAATACATTAAAATGGCAAAATGATGCCCATTTGTTGCAATTGTGCTATGCATGCTTGTAACATTGGAAATTTTAAATACACCACATTTTCCACATAGCCTTCTTATTACTCTTCTTTATGCATGTCACAGCTGTCATTTTTCATATCCTGGCCAAAATGTGTTTTCACACCTGTGGCATGGAATGGTGTTGCAGCTATGCATAATTACATTTTGGCGGGTATTCAAACATTTTCTGTACCAGGTACATGAAGTGGGAAAATAAGATGGCTATACTAATGATTTTGTCACTACTGCCCTATAAATGGAAGCACAGGGCCCAAAGGGCCCGTGATTCCACATCTACATACATATATGCATCGATAGAGGGATGGGAGCATGGGGCCCCAATGGCCCCGTGCTCCCGCAGGCATATATGGATATGATTATACTGTCTCAAAAAGTAATGAGATAAATTACAAAACACTGTGTTGATGCTTTAGTTAAGGTTAAAGCCACAAAAGTAGGGAAATGTGGCATTAGAGTTTCCAAACTTAACACCCGACCCTCACCCTACAGACACCAACACGCGTCAGGGGTGTGCCTTGGGGTTATCATCCCTAATGCTCACCCCATTCTCCTATACTGTGCACATCTCAGCTTATATAATTATGGAGTGGTGTGATTGTTAGGCCTGATGACCCCAAGGCACACCTCCAATGCCTGCTGGGGTGTGCAGTGTGGGATTGGGGTGTTAGGTTTGGAAACCCTAATGCCACATTTCCTACTTCTGTCACTTTAACCCTAACTAGAGCATTAATGCAGTTTTTTTGCAGTATATATATATATATATATATATATATGTGTGTATGTATATGAAGGGACATACTTCTGAGAGCAGGAGGGTGACAAGTGGGGTGCCCCAGGGGTCAGTACTGGGGCTGGCACTGTTTTCTCTCTTTGTCTCAGACATGAATGAAGGGACCAGGAACTTATGTATTAAATTTGTAGACAATTCTAAACTTGGGGTCAAGGTGGGAGATAAAGAACAGGTGACATCAATGCTGCAGGACATGATGATGGAAGAGTGGGAAGCACACAATGGTATGCATTTTAGCATCAATAAATGAGTAGTGATGCACCTGGGTACTAATAGTAAATAGAGTAGTTACACAATGGAATTCAGTTAAAGGCAACAGACAGTGAAATAGACCTAGGAATCATGGTCACCAATGACCTAACTTTCAGTTCTCACTGTAATGAAGTTACCAGAAAGGCCAACAAAATTATAGGCTGCATAAAGAAAGCATTCATATCAAGGAACAGGGCATATATAGTTCCAATGTACAGAGTGTTTTTTTCTCTCCAATAACTAAAAAATATAAAGATTTGAAAGCTGAAACGTTCTGGTTTGATAGAGTTTGGCCCAAGTTATGTGCTTTTGTGTGTTTTATGTCTCACAGATTAGTACTTTTTAAATTATTTAAGTTAAAAGTTCTGTTTGTGACCGGCACGGTGGCACTGAGGGTTGAGGTGCTGGATGCTACACCTCGCTCCATGCCAGGGACCCATGTTTGGAAATGAGCTTAGACCACTGGGGGTCAGCAGGGAGGAGAAGGATTGAGCATCTGCTGGACAGCTCTCCTTCTCCAGGGAGGGGGGACTTCAGCAGTCGGAGCTTGCCTGGCCCCTAGCAGAGGCTGGGACAGGAGCACCAACACTGCACATGGGGATCAGGTAGCGATGTAGACGCTAGATGGGGTCATGCACTGGAGCATGCACAGTGACGTTAGGGGCATCATTGCACATGCTGCCCCCAGAGGGAAGAGAAAACCAGGGGAAAAAAGTATGCCCCCAGAGAATGAAGGCGAGAGCTCACAGGCCTCATACCCGGCTAGCCACGGCACAGAAATACTCAATCCGGTCTCGGGGGGAAGGGCCCCTTCTAACCCCACCAGGGGGGACAAGCCCTGGAGCCACTACTGTGCCTGCTGGTAGATGCCGGGGTGATGAGACTGGAGCTCCCCCCAGATTGCAAGAGCTGTAGGGATAGGAGCATAAATAATAATAACAATAAAAAGTTCTGTTTGTGAGCATGCACAGTTTAAAAAATCAATTTTCTATGGATAGCTGTTGTTTCAATGACAACAGACACTTTCACTATTCGACACAGCTGTCTTAACAAATGACAGCTGAGTCATATAGTGCAAAACTCCTTCTGCTGTTATGACTTGTGCATGTCAGGAACAGGGCTACTGTCATTATAGCTCCACCATCCTGACTGTGCTGCCATTGAATTAACTGTTATCTCCACACCAGGGGGTGGGGCACAATCACCGGTGGCAGTGTATTCATTCATTTCTTTTTCTTTTTATTAAATTTTGTTTAACTCGACACTGGAATGCCTACCCCTGGTGTCAGATGCCAGCCGTGCAGCTCCTTGTTCCATTAATTGTGCTGACATCATGTTGGCATTTTAAAGCCCACCATCCCAGCAGTGTGGGACACTGGGGAGGCCACCCCCAGTGCCCTGAAATAGACTTATTCATTATTTCAATAAATAGGTACCTGCAAAAAAGGAAACCATCCCCTGACATCAGGTGACAACTGTAGCTTGCACTATACAATAGAGGTGTCTTAGCAAATGATAGCTGTGTAGTATAGTGCAAAACCCTATAGCTTTCACAATATGCCACAACTGTTTTAACAAACAACAGCTGTATCATGTAATGCAAAATCCATGCTACTGTCGTGACTTAGGATGGGGCTAGTGTCATTATAGCCCTGCCATCTTGACTGTGTTGCTCCTTGAATTAACTGCTATCTGCACACCGGAGGCCCCAATCCCCAGTGGCAGTGTATGTATTCATTTATTTTTTATGTTTATATTTTGTTTAATCTGACACTGGGATGGCCAACCCCAGTGTTAGATGTCCCCCCTCGTGCAGCCCCTTTTTCCATTAATTGTGCCGACATCAGTGGTCTCAAACCCCATGTCAGCATTTTAAAGCCCCCCCAGCAGAATGGGACACTGGGGAGCCCACCCTAGTGTCCCTAAATAAATGTATTCAAGCTGCAAAAAATAAAACCATCCCCAACATATTTTTTCCCCGAAAAAAGAAAAACATTCCTCGTCGTCTCCACTGTCCCCTCCCCCATCCTGACCCTCCCACTGAGTGCCCACCACCTCACCCCCCTTACCCTATACTTACCTCCAGATGTCATATCTTGTCATCTTCTGAGGACCAAGACGTGTTTGCACTCTTCAAAGCCGAACTGTGAACTGAGGAATAAAGGTAAGTGCCGTATAATGTATTTCAATGGCGTTTTGAACTTATTTTCATAACTTTGCCATTTTTGGGAAATTTTGGGACCTGTGCAAATGAAGATACAATTCTACTATCAGAAAAAGAAGACAAATTAATTGCAAATTAATTGCAAACAACTGTGTTAATGTAGACATTAGGGTTGTAGAACGTAAAGCACACAAAGAAGGGAAATGAAAAAAACAAATTAGGGATTTGTGTCTACAGAGTATTGGTGAATCAGTAGTGGGGTCTTCTTTGGGATTGTCAACTCTAATGTCCCCCCTCCTTGTCAGATGAGCTCAGATGTGATATCTTCATACAGGGCCCATAGGGCACTGCATAAAGAAAGCTATGGCAGATTATGTTGGCCATATTGTTTCACTATGAGAAACTAGCTTGGAGCTTTACCTTGTGCTTTGGACAGGAGGCTATGGGCTGAAGGCAGTGGGTGGCCATTAGGATTGACAACCCCAAGGAAGACCCCCCCACACTGATTCGCCAATACTCTGAAGACACAAATCCCTACTGTTTTTTTTTCCATTTCCCTTCTTTGTGCACTTTGCATTTTACAACCCTAATGCCTGCATTAATGTAGTTTTTAGAAATTGTATATATATATATATATATATATATATTTATATATACATATATTATACTGGCACCGTAGTGATAGTGAACTGTATTAGGGTTGCATGCAAATGTCTATGTTAAACCCCAAACTTTGAATCTTAATAACTTGGGCACTACTTAATGGATATGCATGTAATGTGGCATGCATAATCTCCAGGTGCAGAGCCCTTGATGTGCAGAATTTTGTGAAAATCTGTTGTGTGGTTTGTGAGATGGAAACTGTCAAAAAGTCCTAAATGTACAATTTTTTCCACATTTTTTTGTCCACCTGTATCTCAGAAATGCCTTTAGGTTGTGGTCTGAAATTTTCAGGGTAAAAAGCCTTTGCCTCACGTATGTGCTGTTTGAAGGTTTGGTGAAAAATAATAATCCATTCAAAAGTTATTAAACTTTAAATTTCCTATTATTTCCTATGGGAAAATTTATATGTCAGGCAGGAAAGTTGTAACTTGTGCAAGTTACGTAGCGTGCTCAAAATACTGTTGTATTTTGCGCAGATTATATAATTTGTGCAAAATACAACTGTATCTTGTGCAAGTTACTAATTTGACAAAATACTGTATAACATGTTAAACCTGAATTTGTGAACCTTAATAACTATGTAACCATTTTATGAATTTGCACAAAATTTGGCAAGCATAATCTCTTGGTGAAGGTTTCCAGACATGTAGCATTTTGTACAAATTGGTTTTGTAGTTTTTGAGATACAAAGCATCAAAACATCTTAAATATACCAGGTTTTTTTTTACATTTCTTTGTCCACCAGTATCTCAGAAATGGCTTTAGGTAGTGGTCTGACAGTTTCAGGGTAGAAAGCCTTTGCCTCACAGAGTTGCCTTTTGAAGGTTTGGTGAAAAAATATATATCCATTCAAAAGTTATTAAACTTTTAATTTCCCATTATTTCCTATGGGAAAATTTGTACTGTATGTCAGGCAGGAAAGTTTCAATTTGTGCAAGTTACAAAACTTTCACAAGATACTGTTGTATTTTGTGCAAATTATATAATTTGTGCAAAATACAACAGTATCTTGTACAAGTTATGTAATTTGTGCAAATGGGAGTGCAGGGTCCAAAGGGCCCTTTGCTCCCACTGTAACATAAGGATGCTGTTATACTGTCTCAATGGAGGGATGGGGGCACTGGGTACAAAGGACCCTGTGGTCCCACCATAACTTAAGGATAATGTTATACTGTCTTAATGGAGAGATGGAAGTACAGGTTCTGAAGGACCCTGCACTCCCACTGTAAAATAAGGATATTGTTATAGTGTCTCAAGTATACTGATGTAGTATCTCAATGGAGGGATGGGAGCACAGGGTCCTCACACCATAAAATAAGGAAACTATTACACTATCTGAATAAGTAAGGAAATTCATAGCAAAAAACTTTGTCAATACACAATTAGGGTTGAAGTGTAAAAAGTAGGGAAATGCCATCTTAGAGTTCCCAAGCATAAGACCCTGCCCCCACCCTCGGCTTCCAATCCAAACACCCTATTCTCACCATCGGCTTCCAACCCTGTCATTGTAGCCCCTCCATCCTGCCACCCTGCCACCCTGTCTAGCACACTGCACAGACAATAAAAGCATGCACATTATATAATACATATATTTCTATATAACAAACCAATCACACACACACACACACACACACAGAAAAAAAAACTAAACAAGGTAGACAGACATGTGGGGAGTAGTGCAATGTAATGGCTGTGGGGCAGCAGTCTTCTGGGAGTCTTTCTGGAAGCTGAGATGCTACCCTGTTTGAAGACAACTATCTGCCCTGAGGGAGGAAGTTGCCCATCTTCAGGCTGCATTGGACAGTAGTAAGGGAACCTCCCTCATCCAGGGAGCACCAGAGCCACCACCACTACCTCAGAGGTTGTGAAGAAAGCACAGCAGTTGGACTTCAGTGGGCTCAGGGAGGGTAAGGGTGGTGGAACAGAGGCACACCCAGTCAGTTGTTCCACTCCACAATCCATACACCATTCTGGGGGTGCATAGTTCCCCTATGGATGCACCCGCAGAGGAGACTAAGGAGGGTGCAGACAACTGTCTGAGGGAGGCCCTCAGGAAGGAGGCAGAGGGCACCACAGGAAAGGAAGCTGCTCTGGTGGGGACTCAGTTATTAGGGATTGAACTGGGGGAGCAGGGAAAACTGAAGTAAGGTGCCTGCCTGGTGCCATGGCTTGGAGGGACAGGAAGTGCATCCTTAGGATCACGAGAACAATTGCACGGGAGTCTGAGCTGGACATCATTGTCCACCTAGGGACAAATGACTTGGCTCATCATGAGATTAGAGCAGTGCAGAAAGACTTTGTAGAGTTGGGGAGGGGCCTAAGACAAGTAGCACACACAGTATCCTTCTCAGAGGTGCTGCCTGTCAGTGGCATGAGTGAGGTGAGGGTACTTTGCACCATGCAGTTTTATGAATGGTTGAAAAAATGGTGTGGAGCACAGGGGTTTGGCTTCATTGGGGACTGGGGTTCTACCTTGAGGGACACCAGCCTATACTGGCAGGATGGTCTGCATCTGTCCAGGAAGGGAACAAGTCTTTTGGGCAATCGGTTTAAATGCTTCATTGTCAAGCTTTTAAACTGGTCAAGGGGGGAGGCACTGAAATGCAGCAGGAAAATCCCAGCCTTTCCCTACAAAACAGGGTACTAAATGAGAAAAAGACTGAGGTAGAAAGGTCAGTGGGGGATGCTGCTACAGAAGGTAAAGCCATAAAAAAATGGAAAGCAATGAGTACCAATGCCCGTAGTCTGGGTAGCAAGCTTCCCGAATTAGTGGCCTTGATAGAGGAGGAACATCTGGATATTGTGGCAGTCACAGAATCATGGTACACACAGAACCATGACTGGGACGTAAACATACCAGGATACACTATCTACAGGAGGGACAGGGAGGGTAAAAGAGGAAGAGGAGTAGCTCTCTACATAAGGGAAGGAATCAAAGCAACAGAACAAAAGGGTAAACTGGGAGGAGAAGAAGCACTGTGGGTCAGTTTGGAGGCAGGCAATGGCACCACAATCCACACAGGGTTTAGACAGACCTCTCTCAGGGGAGGAAATGGACAAGGAAATGATAGAAAGTATACTTAGAATGGCAGATAAAGGGAGATATTGCTGATGGGTGATCTGAATATGCCAGATGTTAACTGGAGTGCAGTTGCAGCAGCCACTTCTAAGAGTTGGGTTATTCTAGATACCCTACAGGGAGCATGCCTTAGACAACTAGTATTGGAACCCACTCAAGAGGGAGCAATCTTAGACCTGGTCCTCTCAAATGGAGATGGAGAGAGGATCACAGATGTAGAAGTGGGTAGCCATCTGGAAACTAGCGACCATCGAACAGTATGGTTCACAATAAACACAGCAATAGAGTCAAGCCATACAAAGACAAAAGTACTGCACTTCAGGAGAGCTGACTTTGCCAGAATGGGTGAGTGCCTAAGGAATGCAGTAGCAAATGGGCAGGAAGGAGGGGTGGAAGGACAATGGGGAATAATAAAAACTGCCATCACAGAGGTAGCAAGCCTTTGTATGAAGCAAATAAACAAAACAAAACAAAACAATGTAAGAAACCACTATGGTTCTCAAATGTGGTGGCAGTGAAGGTTCAAGAGAAAAAGAAAGCATTCAGAAAGTACAAGGAATCACAGAAGGAGCAGGACAGAGAATTGTATCAGTCAAAGCAAAAGGAAGCTGGGAAGGCAGTCAGAATAGCAAAGGCCCGAACCAAGGAAAAGATAGCCAACTCAGTTAAGAAGGTGGATAAAATCTCTTTTAGGTACATCAGGGAGCGAAGGAAGACTAAGGGAGGGATAGTGAGGCTTAATAAAGGGGAGGAGGGGTGGGCAGAGGGTGACTGTGAAAAGGTAGAGATACTAAACAAATATTTTTGCTCAGTATTTACAAATGAAGAGGGGGAAGTACCTAAAATAAACAATAGAAACACTTTGGATACAGAAGTTGATACCAGCCCATTTACAGAAGAAAGGGTTCTGAAAGAACTCTTAAAACTGAAGGTGGACAAAGCAATGGGGCCTGATGGGATTCATCCCAGAATTCTAAAAGAACTAAGGGTAGAACTAGTGACACCACTGACTACCCTCTTTAACAAATCATGGGAGGATGGGGTAGTACCTGAGGACTGGAGGAGGGCAGATGTGATTCCCCTTCACAAAAGTGGGAGCAGGGCAGAAGCAGGAAACTACAGACCTGTTAGTTTAACCTCAGTGACAGGGAAAATGATGGAATCACTTCTGAAGGAAAGAATTGTCGAGTACCTAGAGGCCAGAGGAGCACAGGACCCAAGGCACCATGGATTCAAAGCGAGAAGGTCATGCCAGACGGATCTAATAGATTTCTTTGACTGGGTGACCAAAGTAGTAGATCAGGGAGGGGCTGTGGACATGGTCTACCTAGACTTTAGCAAGGCATTTTACTCAGTCCCACAGAAAAGATTAATATACAAACTAGCCAGCCTGGGAGTGGGTCCCAAGATGACAGCCTGGGTAAAGAATTGGCTGGAGAAAAGGACACAGAGGGTAATAGTAAATGGAGTCCACTCTGAAGAAAGGGAAGTTACTAGTGGGGTACCGCAGGGTTCAGTATTGGACGGTCCTCTTCAATGTCTTTATAAGCGACATTGCAGAGGGACTGAAGGAAAGTATGTCTCTTTGCAGATGACACAAAGATCTGCAACAGAGTTGATGCACAAGGTGGGATGGAAAGGATGAGAGGGACTTGGCAAGGTTAAAGGAATGGTCAAATGTGGCAGCTTAGATTCAATGCTAAGAGGTGCAAGGTAATGCACCAGGAAACAAAACCCAGGGAAGAGTACAATGGGGGTGAGATACTAACAACAACAAAATGGAAAGGGACCTGGGATAGTCATATCAGATGACTTAAAGGTGAGCAAGCAATGTAAGAGGGCAGTAAGGAGGGCTGGGGGTATACTGGGATGCATAGGGAGAGGCATCACCAGTAGAAAACAATAAGTTGTTATCCCTCTGTACAGACAGCTGGTGAGACCCCATCTGGAGTACTGTGTGCAGTTCTGGACACCAAGTCTCCGCAAGGACATAGACAAGATGGAAGCTGTCCAGAGGAGGGCAACTAAAATGGTGTACAGGGTCTGCACCAGAAGACATATGAAGAGAGACTAAAAAAGCTTAATATGTATAGCCTCGAGGAAAGGAGTGGGGGGGGGACATGATAGAAACTTTCAAGTACCTCAAGGGAATCAACAAAGTCCAAGAGGGTAGCATCTTTCAAAAAAAGAGGTGTGCAAGAACAAGGGGACACAATTTGATGATGGGGGGCAGCTCAGAGGTAATGTAAGGAAGTATTTTTCACAGAGAGGGTTGTGGATGCATGGAATGGCCTTCCGGAGGAAGTTGTGGAGTCAAAAACAGTGGTTGAATTCAAGCATGCATGGGACAGTCATAAGGCAATTCTAGGGGGTTGGGGTGGAAAGAAGTAGGCTGCTGGTTAACTAGGATCTGCAGCTTATCCATTAGGTAGGGAAATGGGCAGACTGGTTTGGCCAAGCGGTCCTTATCTTCCGTCAAATTCTATGTTTCTATATTTCTATGTGTCTATTGCTTACATATACACAAAATGGTTCAGATTCTTAAAGCCCCTGAATATCCTACAGCTGTGGGAAAAACCCGGTGCAACTGGGTTGCCACTTGTGGAACTGCTGCTTCTCCCACAACTATGGAAGTCTCAAAAGTGGTACCAGTTCATGACTGGCTCCAAGATTTACTGCAGCTTGAGGGATTTTTTTCCCCTGCAGCTGCAGCAAAATGTTATGGTTGGTGGGTCCAGGCATTCTATTTCCCATAGCTGCAGTGGACAGAGAATATCAATCTCTATAACTGCAGAGATTTTGGTCTGCAATAAGAGTTGTGGTGTGTGAGTTAGTCCTAAATCCTTTTGAGAATCCAGACTAAGATTTTTAATGCTAAACCCCAATTTTAGCTCATCAATAATGTTTCCACCTTATTAACTATGGCAGCATTTGACAAAATTGCCCAAATATTGGCCTGAGTAGTCTGGTCTGTGGAGTCTCAACATGTGAAAAGTTTAGTGATGGCATCTTTTGTGATTTCTGAGATATGGACATTGCTTTTTAGTGAAGTACAAAGTTTCTTCCTATACTTTATATGCATTTTGTTTTATTCTCATGTACAGCCTAGATAGTAAGGATTTTTTTTTCTTAAGCATTTAGGGTAGAAGTAGCCTGTGCAAGGTAGTGCCACTCAAAGGTTTAAAAATGTTCATCAGTTCCAATATATACTGTGTATAATAACCACATTAGTGGTGATTAGATAATGGAAAATACAGTCCAATTAGATCTATAAGATAGTTAAACTACTTGAATCAGATGAGAAATCCAATCAGGTTTGATATTGGATAGTTTGCTGATTTAGATACGTTTTGGATATCAAACATCCAAAATCAGATATCCTAAAAATTCATTGGTTGTGTCGGCCCATCGGCTCAGCAGTAGGATTTCCGCTTGCGACGCCGGCAACCTGGGTTCGGGAGTGGATACAGGTTGTCAGAGGGGCAGCCGGGGAAAAGGATTGTGCATCCCAGCACTGCTCTCCTTCTCCGGGGGAGGGGGGACTGAGTGTTCGATGCAGTGGCGACACCTGGCGGAGGCAGGGTCCACCACTATGCACCGACGCCACTTAGAATCCAAGGGCGGGGCAGACGCTGGTTGTCATTGCATGTCCCCACCTCTGCTTACAGGGGAAAAAACAGGCGGGGCCTCTGTCTCTATGAAGCCCTTCCCAGGCTTCAATTAGCCTCTGTTGCCGGCTCTCCCAACAAGTTACTGGTACCATGGGCTGGTTAAGCAGTGACCAGTCCCACGGCCCTGCCCTCCGGGGGGAAAGCTGGGGGTGACTGGGAGAGTGACAGCAGTGACTGCAGGTGGAAGTCCGGGGGCTGTGACCAGGGCAAAATCTAACAGAGGCCCTGCCAAGAAAAGTATAGTAAATAAATAAAAAAAAATGTATAGGTCTATAGATAAACACAAGGGGCTAATATTCAAAGGAGTTGCACATTGTGCAACAGAAGTTTGCCAGTGCTATCACAGAATTGCACCCCGGAGCCATATTCAAACAGTAGTGTTGCGCAGAGCAAATCTGGATATGCTGCTGTGCAACAGTAATGTATGCTGCACAAGTATAGTGGGTATGACCATGAAAATGAGGCACAATGGCATATTCAGCTGAAACACTTGGCACAACTGTGGAGCATAAAAGAAAGAGGCTCAACTACACACAGAGCACAGGCTCAACACAGGAGAGCCAGTAGAATGGATGCAGCACCATTCCTAATGGAGCAGGTAATGAGGGGGGGTGAGGAGGAGGGAGAAACAACAACGTGGCCTAGGAAGGGACCATCAGTGGTATGCCCAACAGAGATGGTACTGTGCCTGGCTCATATTCAAGAACTACAGCGATGCAGAGACAGTGGGCTGGTACCATCTCAACAAAATAATTCTGAGGCAACTCTGTGAGTTGTGCCATGATGAGCTGCAGGCATCCATCAGAAGGAGTCATGCCATGACGGTGGAGACCTAGGTGACAGCGGTAATGTGCCTGCTCACCATGGTCACCTTCCAGACACCAGTGGGTGGCACTGCTGGCATATCACAGTTGGCCATGTCTCACCTCCTCACCCAGGTCCTCAATGCTCTGCTGCCACATGCTTCGGGTACATAAAATTCCCAAGAACACAAGCAGAGCGTACAGCAAACATGCAGAAATTCCACAGGTTGGCATGCATGTCAGGCATTAAGTGGGGAAATTCACAGCACCCATGTGGCCATACGCTCACAACCTGGCCCAGAAAGTGCTGTATACATGAACAGGAAGGGATATCACTCCATCAACTGCCAGGTGAAGTGCAATGCCACTGGGTGCATCATCAATGTGTGCACCACACACCCTGGGAGTACACATGACACATTCATATGGTACCACTCAATCCTGTGTCAGCAGTTTGAGAGTAGGGTGATCCCCACAAGCCACCGAGTAGATGAGTAGGGACTGGGAATAGGTGAAACCAGCTGCAGGAAGGGAAGGTGTGGAACAAGGACGGTGCTAGGTGAGGAGACAGGACTGGAAATGGAGGATGGCAACAGTTCAGGGAAGCATGGACATAGGTTCCCAGGCATGTAGAACATACATGGTGAGCCTGGAATGGTTGTACAGCAGCCATGCAATGGAGGCATTGGCCAGGGCACACTGGGTGGCAGGTGGTGGCAGTGTGAACTGGTGGGGGGAACTGGAAACAGGCAATAACAGGCAGTAACCAACACAAGTGTGTTTCCCACAGGTGACAGTGCATATCCCCTCCAACCCTGGTTGCTCACCCCCATATGGTGAACCAGCAATGATGCTGAGGAGCATTACAATGAGGCACACATCACCACATGCAACATCATAGAGCGTGTCTCTGGCACGCTCAAGATGTGTTTCTGTGGCCTAGACAGATCCAGTGGTGCCCTACAGTACAGCACTGTGAAAGCCTGTGGCATATTCCTGGCCTGTTGTATGCTGCGCAACATGTCTATTAACTGTGTAAAAGCACAGATGATGATGATCAGGAAGACCAGCCAGATGGGGATATGCAGCCAGCCATGGTGAGGAGGGACCCCAGTCTGGCTGCATGCGCCAGGAGGCAAAGGGACACCATAGCTGAGGAGCACTATGGGAACCACAGGTGAGTACCACACAGGGAAGCAGGGCATGCGTAGCCCCCCCCCACACACACACATATGCACAGATGCATGTAGAGACACATGAACACACACTGCTCACACAGTTGGACACGCACGCATGCACACGGACACCCATGTCCCATGGAACAACAGGTACAGATGCAACCACCCAGGTGTAGTGTGCTGTAAACCCATGTGAACAATCACAGGCAGGCACATGCAGCAGTACCACCACAGGGTGCACAGCAGGGCACAGAGCACCAGGTGGAACACACACAACAGTGCAGCCAGGGACAGGGACACACACACAGCAGTACAGCAGGCTGTGGCATGGATTAGAGGGTAAGCATCAGCACACAGGCAATGTCAACACAGTGCTGCACTCATCACACCCATGCCACATGGTCCAGCACAACAACCCACACACATGCTCGACATGACCCAGGCCACATGTGTGCCACAGCATGTGGACCAGGCCACAGCCAGATATGCACGCAGCTGGCAACAGCAGCAGGTGACTGGACTGGGCAGACTATTTCCAGGTGTGGCAGGGATGGGCATGGCAGTGGGTGGCATCAGCCTCGATGGGGTCACCAGACATCGAGTCCATGGTATAGATGTTGTGCTATGGGGAGTCCTGTGTGTCATGCTGTGATCAGTGGATGCCACTACTGCAAAGCCCACAGCGATGGTCTCTGTAATGTGGTCTAGCAACACGGCCATGGCCTCCCGCAGTTGCCGGATCTCACCAATCAGCTGTGCAGGTCCAATGTCCCCACGCTCAGCCAGTTGATGCACCTCAACACGCAGTGCACATATCTCTGCCCTGAGCATTGCCTGGTTGCCCATGGAATCCCACAGGTGCCTGGGGCACTCATCCAGCCTGTCTGCACCGGACGCTTCATGGTCCTGATGCCAACAGGCTGGAGTGGTGACGACATGCCGTGCAACATTCCTCGACTGGGAATGCCACACAGGGGACCACGCATGGGGTGGGGACTGATTGTGGGTACCAGCAGTGGCCCCTGGGGATTGCTACACACTGTCCCCCACAGGCCATTGCAGCATGATGGCAGCCTGCTGGACTTGTCCAGCGGCACCAGTGATCACACCTCCTCCCTGTCCCCGCCAACACTGGCAGTAGCATCACATGCCACCGAGTGGGCATTGGGGGGGCTCTGCATGTTGTCTGGGCCACCAGAGCTACCTGTCACTGCCTGCGTCAATACCTGACCTCGGGGAAGTGTGTCAATACTGGTGCAACCCAAGATCTGGGTGAGGTCATCATCACTGTCATACTCATCATCATCCTGTGTTGCTGGCACAAGCACAGTTAGGTTGTCCTGGAGAAGGAGGTCAGCCAGTGGATCCTCATCCCCAAGTCCTAGGAAATCCACTAATCCAAGACTGGTACGGCACCCCCGGCGGTGTCCAC
Organism: Neoceratodus forsteri; assembly: GCA_016271365.2. Taxonomy (NCBI): domain Eukaryota; kingdom Metazoa; phylum Chordata; order Ceratodontiformes; family Ceratodontidae; genus Neoceratodus; species Neoceratodus forsteri. Next base: position 248,904,797 of record CM028130.1, on the reverse strand, counting down.
AATGCCAGTCAATGTAGATGGCACTGCATTGTCCTGTGCCACGTTGCTGGTCTTGTCCTGCACAGCACCCCTGAGGCATGATAAAGCTGAAAGACAGAATGGGTAGTGTCAACTGTGTGGTAGATGCATTGCAGGTAGTCAGGTGTACAGTTCAATGCCAGAATGTGTGCCATAGGTGTGCCAGGCCTCACCTGTGTTTTGTGTGGCTGCACCACAGGACATGCCTGGCAAGACACATGCGGTGCTCAAGACATATGTCCACATCTGTGTACACACACAGTAGTGTGATGCACATGAACACGAATGGCAGGCATGCCCCACCCCACAGCACACATATGCATGCTCCATCTAGTGTGACATGCTGCTGACAGTGTCCACTGTGGCTGTGCAAGTGCCAGCGTATGCTGAAGCACTCACACAACTAACAGGTGTGATGCATGACATGCATCCCCTAGACCCTGCACATCCCAGCCTATACGTGCCACATGCTGCTGTCAGACAACACACAGGGGACCACATTGGTGCACAGTGTGGCTGTGCAAGCAGTACACCACACCACGACACGACACATTGAGTACAGTTCACATGCACCCCTGCAGTGTGCCTGGCACAAAATGGCATGCACACACTGCCCCCCCCACTGGCATACTCACAGTGCTGTGACGGACTGCACACTGTCTGGAAACCAGCTCTGGGAAGCCCTCAATGGCAGCCCGGCTGATCATGGCTGCCACCAGCTCCTCCTCTGCTGAAAGAATGGGTGCTGTGGATGGTCCACCACCCGTCCTGTTGCGTGATGCCCTGATTTCAGCTATTTTTTTTTCCTTTATACATCTCCTGTCAGTGCCCATTTTCTTCTTGCACTCCTGTGCACTGCAGTTGTGGCGGCCATGGGCCTTGACATAGGTTGCCACCTCATCCCACCCATTGGCTCATCTCAGTGTGGTCCCTGTTCCCCCACTCAGGACATCCTCCCTCTCAAGGTAGGCCTCAAACAGGGCCTGCTTCTCATTCTTGCTGAAGTTTGGCCTGCGCTTCCTGGCAGGCACCTGCTCCACACCACTCTCTGAGTCTGACATTCTGCATCCTGTGAACAGTAATGGTGCACCGCTGAGCTGCATGGCTACATTCCCTGTTGCTGTGCAACATGAAATTGTGGCATTGAAATAGCATTGTCTGGGATCAGAATGTGAACAGATCTACCTTAAAGGTTGCAATACCTGTCAGTGACCAGTTCTGTATGGTGTTGCCTTTATGGCTCAACCAGTAATGAGATCCTAATGTGAGCACTGTGCCTGGCATTGGTTCATGAGGCTATTAGAATTGCTCCATGTGCAACGGACTGTGTCATGCACAACATGAATGCGCCTGAGCAATTCACAGGTGCAATCGTAGCATGAGTGCACTGCACACTACCACAATTACCATGCACACAGCGTGCTCAGCTCTGTATGTGTTTGCATATCGTGGGTGCATGCTGTGCACGCGGCAGTGTTGCACATGACATACCTATAGTAATTGGCAGGTTCTGCACATGTGCGGTCCAGTGCGCCATTGGTGTGCAATATGTGTGGCAGCGTACTTATGACGCCCATGAAGATGGAGTATCGCACCCTTGCGCCATCACGTGGGTTAATGGACATGACTGCAGTTCTCCTGCCCACTCTTCCGGCTTTGCGCGATCGGCCCAGATGGTTCTTGTCTATCGCACATATATGTACTGCAAGATGGTGTGCTGTGTGTTCCTGTCATGCAACACGGTGCAGCATTGCTCTGTGGGTAATGGTTAGGCGCCACATTGCTCAGTCAGGCCAGTGTACTGTGCGGTGATCATGGCACATGCTGGGCATGTTAGACATTGAGCCAGGAACTGGACAGAGGTTGAGATGACTAACATGATGGCAGTGGTTGCACCATTGGAGGACCAATTGTTCAGGGCAGGGGACCTGCAGGAGGCATGGTCCCAGGTGTGGGCCTGTGTGGCTGAGGGCCTGGAGAGGTGCAGTGGTGTGCTCAGGATGGGGGGGCAGTGCCGTCACTGATATGGTGACCTGCATCACAGTGATCTGGAGTGGCTGTGGAGACTGCAGAACCTTGTTCACCAAGATGCAGTCCCACAACCAGGTATGTGTGTCCATGCATGTTGCATTCTGTCTCTGTCCAGGCCTGGTGCATTGGGGTGTGCAGAGGGTGCATGTGCATCTGCACACAGGTCTGGCCAGCCCTGTTTGGGTGTGTGGGTACTCTGGCATGGTTGCACTGCACACTGTGTGACCTTCTGTTGCACCTTGCCAGTGGCCCTCAATGGTGGGCCCGTCCCGTGGGCTCAGGTCCCAGCGCAGTGTGCCATGTCTGGCCTGCTTGGGTGGTGGGCTGGGTGTCTGTTGTTAGCATGCTTCTCATAGTCCTTTATCTATGTGTTTTCTTCTCAAGGCCGGAGGTGCGCAGGTGGGCCAGGGCCGAGGCCGATAGGCAGGGCAGGTGACCGGACAATAGTGCAGCGTTTGTGCCAGCAGGACAAGTGACAGGTGAGTGTGTGCACTATACATTTCAAATCAGTTGCTGGGGCTGAGTATTGGGGGTGGCCAGTACACATAGCAGGGCAATTCAGCATGCATCTCTTGGCCATGTGCTGGTTCACTGTCACTGCTGCCGGTGTTGGTCGGCAGCATGTGGTAATTCCATGGTGCGCGTGGCATCTGTGTGGTGGTACCCTATTGCTGTCACTGGTGGTGGCTGTGTGTAACCCACAGTGTACACATGCAGCTCCTGATTGTCCAGCTCAAGTGTTGCACCTGGTGGCATTGGACCCTTACTGTGCGGTGTTTGTGCACATGTGACAGTGCTAGGTACTCCCTGGCACTCTGCACAGTCCGTGTGTGGCACAGTGTCCTGGGTTGCTGTGGGAGTCCACTGCAAACATGATGTTGGCAGCCTCATCTGTGGCTGTGCCCAGCCTCAGTCTTTTACACACACAGCCCTGGGTGGGGGGTTGGGGCCATTTGCTGTGTGGGATCTGACACTCAGTGGCTGTTCTGTGTTTCCCTTGCATAGGGTGTCCAGGGCCAGGGAGAGGTCGAAGAGGTGTGGGCATCCTGGGAGGTGGTATGCTTCAGCTTCACCACTTGACAATGTGCATCATCACCCATCTGCAGTATACATCTGTCTGTTCATGAGGCATCAGTCAGCGACAAGGGTATTGGTGGTAGAGGTGCGCTGAATGAAGGCAGACATCCATAGGCTGCGATGCTGAACTTTGAACAGTTCATTGTATAGCCCCATGATTCTCTCCCATTCACCCCATCCCACTTGGACTGTTGTGTTGTCTCCCCTTGTGCTCTCTCAATACTTCCATCCTCATAACATTCTGTACATTGTTGGACCATGCCCTGCTTTGCATTTGTTGTTACATCTTTCCTGTTTCCACCACATTGGTTGTTTCATACTGTGTTGTTGTTCAGCTTTCTCCATTCTTTTTGATTAAATCATTTATTACAGTTTGCTTGCATGTTTCTGTTTCTCCCTCGCATGCCTGTTGCTGCTGTATGCTGGTGTTGTACATTGCTGGGTTCTGGCGGGTGCATGTCTTAGCTAGTGGTGTCCCTGCAGTGTGGGTCTGGTAGGTGCCCAGTGCCTTGTCTGTCACTTCTATGTGTGTCACTGTTACATGGTTTCTGTTGTGGCCTGCCTCTGTGCATGCCACTGTGTCAAGTGCCCATGTCCATGTGTTCAGCAGGGTGCACCCCGCTGTGTTGCAGTTCCCCATGCTGCTGTGCTCTGCCGTGCTGTGGCCTGTGTCTATGTGTGGCTGTTTGGCGTGTGCTGTGTATCACCATGAGCCTCTCTCCCAGTGTGGCTGTGGCTCACTATGCATGCATGGAGCTTTCGCAGGGTGGCTACAGCACTTGGCTATTCTGTGTTGGCTGTTGGGACTCTGGTCCTAGGGTGTTCAGTCCCTGCACCCGTCTATTCCATGGCCGTTCTGTGCCCTGTCACATTGGTTCCCCGGGTATGTGTGGTGGGGCTCAGCATCTTGTCCATGGCCATTGGGCTCTGTGCTTGTTTCGTGCATTCTGCACTTTTTTCCCATTGTGGTTCTACGCTGCCTCCACTACCATGGTCCTGTGCCTTTGTGCAGCCCTGCCTGTGTTCCCTTGTGCATGGTGTAACTTGCTCCACTTGCTATATTCAGTGTGCACTCTTGCTCCTGTGTAGTTCAGATTGCTCCAGCACATGTCTGTTTGTGCCATGTTGCATTTGTGCTATATTCAATGTGGTCTGTACTGGTGCATTTCTGAGGTGTATTTGCTGAATATTGCATTTTTTTGCTGTGCCGCAACTGGATTGCACTGCACATCCCATTGCGCATGTTCTAGGCGTACCTCTGAATATCTAGCCTTTTAAATCAAAACCAAACTTTCAATTCATAAATATTATCCTATGCTGGCAACAGATCAGGAATTCAACAAGCCAATAAACTGGATTTCTGAGAAAAGGGTACTATCCAGTTTTAACTGTATCCTATGAGAAAGCAATAACAAAGTGTGCATTAGACAGTTCTAAGGCATAGCCAGGGGTTTCATGCCTTGCTACACCCCTGACCATCCATTAGAACTTTCTACTGCACACCCCTGGAGTGACTTGTTGCACTTATGAAATATGTCTCTGTGTTTTAAATTAAAGAAAAACATAAAATCGATATTTTCAAACAATAAACAACTTAAATATTTTGCTTAGTTTCTAAAAAAGAATTATCTCCACCTTGTTACACTGTTAAGCTTTTTTTTTTGCTTTAGGTGATTTGCCCTTAGTAGGCTTTCATATTTATAGTTTTCTGTAGTTTTTCTTTACTAGTGTTCCAGTAGGTGTAGTCAGACTAGCTGGTTAGGCCAACAACTGATCTGAGAATGGGACCCACAGAAAGTGTAGGAAAGTGGAGTTTAAAACTCCCCTTAGTTTTAATGGATTATGCTTTTTAATAGTGCTTCCCTGTACTGCAGTTTTCAAATGCCCTTTTGATATAACTGCAGTTTTTGAATGCCAGCTTCTGATGGTGCAGACAGGAGGGAGGAAAGCAGCAATGTTTAGGTGGAGATGTTAAGTGTTCTCTGGGAGAATCCATAACGAGCATCTGGCTTGAATGGCTTCTTTCTGTTTTTTTTCTGAATTGTACATGAGTTCAGCGCTACCCTGAATCAGTGGTGGATGCTTGTCTGAGAATTAAGTTAACTGTCATTTATAATGTGGGAGCAAGGACTGGGTGGGAGCAGGTGCCTGTCATAGTGGGTGGGAGCAGGTGTCAGGTGAAGGAACAGACAGCAGCACAGCAGAAAGAATGAGGAACAGTGTTAATTTCAACTTTGTTTTAGATTGATCGAGGTATAATGTCACTTCTTGGATACTGCATGTAAGCGAGGAAACAAGCAGTGGGCTGGAACAAGTGGTGGGAGAGGTCTGGCAGGGGTGTGACAAGGTTGAATAAGGCCATGTCCCATTCGTTATTCATGGAGAGTTAAAAGCAAGGATCTGTTCTGTGCTCTCCAGTTTCTGCCACGTGTAAGTGCATGTGTGTGGGTGTGTGTGTGTGTGTGTGTCTCCTGCCTAATTGCGCAATCAACTTTTCCTGTGGCACTGAAGATCCGGCCAATCCGAATGGCTCCACGCTTTCCCCTGCTATCTCACTGCTTTCATTTGTTATTTCTTTTTGTTTCTATTTTTTCTTTCTCTTCCTTGCTTCTCTGTGGTTATAAAAATATATGTTGATCTTTGTGTGAGACTGAAGGCTTGATTTTCAAAGCCCACAGTATGATACGAAGTGCCTGCATCAATCATAATTGACGCAAATGACCCTTGCTTCAAAAGATGTGGTAATCCCAATTTTGTATCAGTTTGTATTGAAAAGGGGAGCCTTTTCACTAAACTGTCACTCAATCAGGGTGCACCAGGTCACATGGGGGCTTGCACCATTGCGGGGCTGCAATATCCACTTTTTTGCAATTTTGGAAGCCCTGTCATGCACGCAGCAAGGAGCTCTACTTAGACCAGCCAGGAGGTGGTCTAAGGGACTTGCCCCAGTGCCACACACTTTGGTAAAGGGGGCTGCTGGGGGAAGATACTGCATGGTGGTGCCATAGGAAGCATCACAGAGACAGCTAGCATGAGAGGGAGTGATGTGGCATCAGGCAGAGGTGTAATTTCCATTGCCATACAGTCCATGGGATGGGATAATTTCAGGGGGGGGATTCCAGGGACAGACAGTGAAAAGACACCAGGTAGGAACAGTCCTGGCAACTGCCCTATAAGTGGCCACCTCATATAACCCTGTAGGCAGTAAGCTGGAGCTGTGGGATGGGGGATGGCAGTGGTGGGGTAACATTCTCTGGGCACTGCCATAGTCCCCTTGTACCCATCCTCCCACATTGTGGTAGGCTGCCTTCCACCTACAGGATTATTTGAGGTGGCCACCTATGGGGCCACTCCTAGGGCTGTGCCCTCCTTGGGCCATTTCACTGTCTGTCCCTGGAAACCTCCCCAGAAGTGGTCCCATCCCAGGGGCTGTATGGCTATGCATACATCACTCCCTCTCATGCCTGCTGTCCCTTTGACAACCACTATAGCACCCCATGCCCCTTCTGCCCCAGCCAACTCCTGACAAGCAGATTCATTGTCACCCCCAAACCATCCCAGCCCCTCTAGTGTTGCACCAGGCTGTGGGGGGGGGCTGGACCCCTATGGCAATTCCTGTTGGTGTGCCAGTCATTCGATGCTAGCCAGCAGCTGTGGCAAATCCTTGGTTTTTTGGTGTAGGGACACCCCCCCTTTTATATAATTAGCCACAGGTTTCCAGATGCACCCAGAGTTTGCCACAGCCCTAGGATAACGCAACTTGTGTCTGTCTAAAGGCTCTTTGAAAATTGAGCCCTGGGGTTCCTGGTTCACAAATGTATGTACTTATATTGTTGATACATTGCAGAAAGATTTTTTGGGAGGGTTCTTAGAAAAGGTAGCAAGCTGAAACAGATAGTTGACCTTGAGAAACCATTTGACCACCTCAAGCTTGTTAACAGAACTGTCTGCAGGAGACATCTCCAGATAAAGTCTTCTAGTGTGTTCTATTTTATTGCACCTGTTGAGTCTGGATGTATTCTAGTCAGGAAGGAAATTGACAAACTTTTTTTTTTGAACTTATATTTTATTGCTTTACAGGAAAACAATACGATACAGAACTTTGTGTCAGACATCACATTATCATTTGGATCCATACAAAGATACATAGTTACCAGTAGTCTAAACAATCTGGGTCATGAACTGTGGGGAATATCTATTTTATTTATTTATTTATTTATTTATTTATTTATTTATTTATTTGCTTGTTTGTTTGTTTGTTAAGATCTTGGATTAACTTTTTGAGTACATGTTCATTACGTAGGTTCCATGTCAGGGTCATTACAGTAACAGACAAAACTACAGTTTACGGGAGGCCATAAGAGGACAACAACAGGTAAGAGGTTACATGTGTAACTGAAATAAGCAAACACTACATACAATGGTACTTGCCAACAAAAAAGGAAAAAAGGGAGGGAGAGAGAGAGTGAACGAGGGAAGGGGTAGGCTCTGGAAGAGAGGGGTAATAGTGAGAAGACAAACTGGAGAGAAAGAATATACACTGAAAATCAGCCCAGAACGTGGGCCTTGTCACTGGTGAGGGAGGCTTATACTAAGCATACTGGCAGTGCAGGTAGTGGGAAGTGTTAACAGAGGGTCTCAGGTAAGGGGCAGTGCAGGAGCAGAGCAGGATGTCAGTATAAGAAGGGGAAGAGGGAATGGGAGCAGAAGGGGAGTGGTGGAGGGAGATGAGGGGAGGAAGGGTAGAAGGTGTGGGGAGGAGGTTGGGTCAGTTTGGGAGGGAAGTAGTAGGGGGTGGAGAGGTGCCCGGCAGTGTGGGGGAAGAAGCAAAGGGAAGGAGGGTGGCACAGTTTAGGGAGGGAAGAAATGGAGGTATAGATGGTGCGAGGAGGTACTTAGGTTGATGAACTGCCAGGGGTTGGAGGCCTTAGTGGAAACAGTCGCAACATGCTTTGGTAACCAGATATGATTGTAGCCCGCATTTGAAAGGGCCCAGCATTGGAATAGCAAAGAGGCTTCGTGGCAGGTTGTTAGTCCATTGAGGTGCCTGGTGGGCAAACGCCCTTTGTCCTAGAGTGGTGCGACATCTTGGAACCTTGAAGACCATGCTCCCAGAGCTTCTTGTGGTGTGGCTGCATTCAAAGGGGATGAGGAGCTTCTGGATGCCTATGGGTAGCATACCTAGACTTGCTTTTTTTGGCCAGCAGGCAGGTCTGGTACTGAAGTCTGCTACTGAGCTGGAGCCAGTTGGTGCAGGTATAAATGTCACAGGTGTGGATTTGATGTTCTGAACCGGTGGAGAGGTGGCATGCCTTATTTGAGGTGACTTCAATATGGTGGAGAGCTGTATTTGTTGCAGATTCATAGACTGCAATACCATACTTCACAAGAGAGACAACTGAGCTGCAGATGGCAAGGTTTAGTGCTTCATGGGTGAGACTGTGCTTATACCTGTGTAGGAGGCCAATGCATATAATAAGTGATTTTACTATATTGTCTATATGGTAGACAAATGACATGGTACTGTCAGGTGTAACCTCCAAGTACTTAAAGTGCTGTACCTGTTCAAGTGATGCACTTTCATCACTGGTAATGGTAAGTGGGTGCAATCGATGTCAATTCTGCAGGCTGAAGAACATCATTGCTTTTGTTTTTTTATAATTCATGACAAGTTTGTGTGCCTTGAACCATTTTTCCACTGAGGAGAAGCTGTTTTGTTGGGTGAGCTGGGGTCTGTGCCTTTGGAGAAGAGGACAGAATCATCTGCGTAGAGCAAAATTTTGCTATGACATGAACTAGGAAGCTGATTTAGAAATAAGCTGAACATTAGGGGACCCAAGATGGAGCCCTATGGAACACCCGAGAAAACTGTTCTGCTATCAGAGTAGACATTGTCTATCCTAACTTGCTGGGATCAGCCCAAGAGGTAAGATTTGAACCATCTTCCAGTATCATCTGATAGGCCAATAGCATCTAGTTGCTCAGCTAGGAGGTTGTGATTAATAGTGTTAAATGCTTTTGACAGATTGATAAATGTTGCACCAACCAGCTCGCTGTGCTCAAGTGAGTTGTGAATAAAGCCCGTGAACTCAAGCAGTGCTGTGATGGTGCTGTGTGCTTTGCGGAAGCCATGTTGTTCAGGGCATTGAATGTTGTATTTTTCCAGATATTACACTAATTGATCAGCAGCAATCCTCTCTTCTTGTTAAAGATTTTATTGTTATTTCACACAGGATGCACAAAACAAATATATGATGCTGAGATGTTATATGCAACCATTACCGCAACATTGGTACGGACATCAGAAATACAAACATGATGGATACCAAGAAAAGAAATGAAAAGCACTGTCATAGGCAATGAGAATACTCCCATACACACAGTATAACATGAACAAGCCTGAGTGGAGAAAGAAGAAAGAAAAAAGAAAAAAGAAAGACAAAAACTCAGTATCCAAGGATTATCCAAACCTACCTAGGCTCTCCCACCCGAAAGAGTGGAAGCCATGGGTTATTAACTGACGGAACCCAAAAATAACAATAGCATGTAGGGCCCAGGACAGCTTATGGTAAATGGAGTTGAGTCCTGGATCAGGCCTAATATTAATTGGAACTATATACACCATAAACAGGAGAAACAAAAAGGCAAACTGATTCTGAGATAAAAAAAAAATACCTTGACAAGTATTGAAAATAAAACGGGAAAGCCTATAAACTCCAGACAAGACAGGGGCCTCCCAGGAATTATAGACCACCTTGGACTGGACATCGTGACAGTACTTGGAACGGAGATATGGCTGCCAACGTATGTCAAATTGGACCAGTGAGCCCCCCGCAAAACTAGAGAGCCTCTCATATATAGCTCCTTGGGCTAGTGCCTGAAGGAACTCTCAGAAAGATGGGACCTCTGGGGACTGCCACCTTATTAAAATAAGCCTTTTGGCTATCTCCCCACAGCTGTGACCCACTGGGCCCCCAGACAATGCTTGGGTGTATGAGATCGGGCACAACCTAAAAGGAGAAGAGGGGGATCCGGTACTTCTTGAGGGAACAGGAAAGCACACATATCTTGAATTGTTGTCCAGAAATGCTGGCGATTGGGACACTCCCAAAGTATATGAAAAAGATGAGCACCTTGACTGCCACATTTCCAGCAGGTATCATGCTGGAGGAGCCCCATCTTTTTGAGTTTAACCAGATCCCTGTACTACCTGTGGAGGGTTTTGTTCATAATGAGACGGGTGCACCCATCCCTACACGACATATGTAATCTCACCCAAGCATGGTCCCATTGGAGCTCGGAGATAGGAGAATGAAAGTCCTTTTCCCATTGGGCTCTAGCTGACAAGGTAGGGTTTGCAGCGGCACCTCTAAGGGCATTATAAATCACACTAGCTCTGTTCCTAGGGTGACGTAACCAGAATGTAATAGGATGTGATCTTGATTGCGAACCTTTATTTTTAGGAAAGTTAGGAAGGTGGGTGATGGCATCTCTAATTTGGAGATATCTCCAAAAATGTGAAGACGGGAGGTGGTATCTGGATCTTAATGCCTCAAAAGTATCCATTGAACTAAAATCTGGGAGCAATAGATCTTGAACTAAAGAGATACCCTGCGATTCCCAAGTTTTCCAGCGGATCATACTACCACCCACTACCAAGGCATGATTGTTCCATAGTGGCATAAACCTCCACGGAGTTAAATCCTGGCCTAGAAGAGTTAGAACTCTTTGCCAATATTGAATGGACACTAGAATGGGAGGAGGAAGATTTAAGGGGAGATTTATTTTACTGTACAGCGCCACCGCAGGAGAAGGGGCCTGTAATAATGATGCCTCCAAAGGGAGCCAAGTAGGCGCAGTGGGACCAGTGTTAGAGAACCATAAAGTGGTCTGGGCTGAGACAAAGGCCATATGGTACCTCTGGAACCATGGAAGTCCCCAACCCCCCCTACTCCAATGCTGATGAAGTTTAAGCTTACTAAACCGTGGTTGAGAGCCCTCCCAAAGGAAATTACCAATGACGGCATCCAATTTTTGAAACTATTTTGAAGAAATAGGTATAGGGAGATGGGACAACAGATATAATAACTTAGGGGCCACCATCATCTTGATGGAGTCAATTTCCCCAGCTAATGATAGCCTTAAGGCTTTCCAACGAGCCGTGTCCTCTTTAATCGACTCCACCATTGGAGAAAAGTTGGCTGTGAGCATTTTGGACAAATTAGGGTGTAGGATGATACCAAAATACTTTATACCATTAGGGGACCATTTCAGACCCAAGGCCGCTATGTCTATACCAGAGGATACCGAATTTAGAGGGAGGACCTCAGTTTTGGTATGGTTAATCCTAAGGCCTGATATTCCAGAAAATACAGTCAATGTATGTAAAATAGATTGAATCACCTGTGGGGTGCATTCTGTAGTAACCAAAAGATCATCAGCATATAAAAATGTCTTAAAGGTGGTGCCTCCCATCAGTATTCCAGGGATAGAGGGTGCTTCCTGAAGCGCAATGGCCAGGGGCTCAATGGCTAGAATGAACAGGAGAGGGGAAAGAGGGCAACCTTGTCTTGTACCTTTCTGCAATTGGAAAGGCGCAGATAGATTGCCATTAGTCAAAACTCTAGCTAGGGGAGAGGCATATAATAGTTTAATCCAGGAGAGAAAACCAGGTCCTACCCCCATTGAGGAAAGGGTATGAAACAGATATGACCACTCTATCGAATCAAACACCTTTTCAAAGTCAACGGCTAGAGCAACAAGGTTTTTTTTTGACAGTTTTGAATAGTGCATTATTGAGAGGAGAGTTCTGTGATGATCAGACCCCAGACACCCCTTTACAAAGCCAGCTTGGGAGGGATGAACCAGCCCTGATAAGAGAGATTCTAGTCTGCTGGCAAGAACTTTGGCCAGGATTTTGGCATCCGCATTAATGAGGGAAATGGGACAGTAACTACCCGGGGAAAGAGGGTCCTTCCCCTTCTTGGGGAGTACAGTAATAGTGGCTTCCCTTAGGGACAGGGCAAAATTCCTGTGAGTAAGGAATGCCTAAACATCCGGACTAAATACAGAGCAAAGTTAATACCCTGGACCCTGTAGAAATCAATGGGAGTCCATCGTCCCAGGGGCTTTCACGAAGATTCATGGATTGAATAGCCCTATCCACTTCTTCCACAGTGATCGGGCTTCCAACAGTTTAACATCAGATGGAGGGAGCTTAGGGATGGGTAATGAATCCAGGAATTTTGAATAGAGGGCAGACTAGGGGGCTAGGGGAAGTATATAACTGCCTATAAAACTGAGCCATAATGTCGCTGACCCCTCGTGTGTGGAATAACACGGGACCCCGTATGATCCCTTAAGGCATGTATCCTTGGACATTTGCTGCTGTTTAAGGAGATGTGCCAGGAGTTTACTAGCCTTTACCCACCCTCCCAGTAGGCGTGACGAACCCGCCTAAGATTCAGTTCAGCCTAGTGGGGTTAGGTGAGCATTCAGGGAATTCTGGTACTCGCCAGTTGTGCGAGTAGAGACTGAGGTGGAGGATTGTCTTGGAAAGATTTATACTGAGTTTCCAGGAGATAAAGTTGTTTTTCCAAAGCCCTCTGATCTGCCTCTCAGCGGCATCTCCTAGCCGAAGCAAAGGCCATTACCCCACCCCTTATTGTCGCCTTGGAGGCTTCCCATAGGCTAGTATCCGAGACCTCCCCATTATCATTGTTAGTCCAATATTCAGCAATTGCTGGGCCCAGCCACTTCTGAAAGTCCCTGTCCTCCAGGAGAAGGGGGTCCAAATGCCAGGAGGAGGAAAAGGGGTGGTCCTGTCCCAGTTTAACCTGAATTTCCAGAGGGGCATGGTCTGAAACATAAATAGGGTGCATACGAAAGGTAGATACCTTTTCAAAGAGTCCAGTAGAGAGTAGCCATAGGTCGAGTCTACTGGATGAACCATGTGTCTGTGAGAAGCATGTATAACCCCGCACCCCAGAGTGTAAGGCTCTCCACGCGACCAGCAGACCATGTTCATCCATTAGCCTCAGGAGGGCTTTTTGCCTGCCTATGTGGTTCGGGGCCTTATTGTTTCTATCAAAGGAATGGTCGAGCACCAAGTTAAAATCACCACCCCAATAAAATTGGGACTTCGTGAGTGTTAAAATCCATGAGGGCCTGGTTAACCATATGGAAAAAAAGGGGACAATCCTGGTTGGGAGTGTATAAATTAACTAGGACTAACGGGCCTTCTGGCGTCTCCATTTCAGCCATGATCCATCTCCCCTCTGCATCGTGAGTATGTCTTTTAAATTTCCACCCCAGGGTTTTATGTAAAAGTATAGAGACCCCACACTTGTGAGAGTCTGCCACACTGTGTAGCTCTTCCCCTACCCAGCACTGTCTAAACTTCCTAGCTTCGGCAGAGGAGAGTTTTGTCTCCTGAAGGAGGACTACCAAAGGTCTGAGCTTTTTCAAATGGAGCAAGACTTTCTTCTGTTTAATGGGAGAATTAAGTCCCCGGACATTCCAGGAGATAAGGTTAGTCTCCATTTGACCTGGGTGGGATCATGGCAGAACCAATATGTATCCAAAAACACCAAGGCCAGAGACAAAATCCCCCAAAATGGGAACCCTTTCTCTTAAAAAAACCTTGATGGAAGTAGGTCAAAATCTCAGAATTCAGAATGCCAAAACTACTAACAGCATATAGAACTACACATTTCTGAAAAGGGCTCAATAGGCCCTGAACATTAACTACAAACAAAAACCATAACTTTGAGTAACCACAAATGTAAGAGTCCCTCTCCCCCTTCCCCCTCCTCAAGAACCCTCCCCCCTAACAGATCAGCTCCTGCTGCATGCATTGACCGATTTACAGCCCAGATACCAGCAGGGATCGCTGGGAGGTAGGTAGTTATCTAACTACAGCGAGAGAGAAAATAGGACAACCCACTGCTCAGAAGACTCTCTATGCAATATCCCACCAGTACACAATACCTGCACCATCAATTCGACTAAAGTAGCAAACCTCCGCATTAAATTTAATTCCCAGTCATTTGAGGGACTAGCCCCCCCCTACCCCCACTAATCACACCATACAGTAGTTACAAACTGCAGGGCTGTAAAGAGCTAGAGGGTCAACAGGGAAGGGCTGCAACGTGCTGTGCATGACTAGGTGTCACCTAGTCATGCCCACTCAAAAGAGGGATAAAATAAATAAATGACCAGAGAGGGAACCATATCTCTGAATCCTCGCCCCCCGGCCAATAGTGCCAGGAATGCCCAGGTATAATGGGCACATACCAGAGGACGGAGAGCACGGCTGACCGCCGATACTAATATAATGAGAAAAAAAAACAGAGAACAACCAGAAACTGCCCCAGTCACATTCAGCCCGCAGATTTAGCGGGGGCTGCTGCAGAGCAAAAGGGTGTTGGGTAGCTGGAAGCAGCATCCATAACGGTGGAGGCCTCAGGAGCAAGCGACTCCGCAGCATCCACCCAGGAGAGTGAGCATGCAGCATGGGATTTATTACCCTTAGGAGACAGTCTAGGAGGCAAAGGTGGGTCCAGCTGAGATCCATCTGTCAGAAGGTCTATTAAGGCTCAAAATTGATTATTGCTCATGTCTGGCTGTATGGAGGAGCTTGAGGCCAAGGAATCAGGACTGGCACTGCGACTCCTAGAGTGGAGCCGGGGGGTCTTATCAATGTGGGCCCCATCGAGACGAGTCCTCCTTCTATTTTTCTTTTTGCTCCCCGGGGATTTCTGAGGGGCAGAGTGAGAGGGGGTCCTGGGCTGTGGGGCTACAGGTTGAGTGGACCCGGGGGTTGTTGATGCTTGCGTCGAAGTCTCCATAGCTGTGGTTCCCAAGTCCAGAGATTCCATGGGTATACCCTGATTTAGCTTAGGAGCCTGAGATGCCAAGAATTTCTCAGCTGCTGATGGACTGTCAAATAGTCGCGGCGATCCATTCAAAATAATGTGGAGACAAGCTGGGTATCTCAAGGAATATTCTAACCCCAAGTCAGTGCAGGCCCGACGTGCTGCAGTGAAGGCCCTGCAGCATGCAGTTAGCCCCTGGGAGTAATCCACAAAGATCTGAATCCTATGGCCTTTCCACATAAGTTCTCTTTTTTGGCGTGACAGCCTAGTGATGGATTCCCGGTCCTGAAACCGAAGAAAGCGGGCCAGTATGGTACAAGGACGATCTCCAGGAGCCGGGAGGGGTGCCAAAGTTCTGTGAGTCCTGTCAATCTTTGGAAGGGTTTCAGAGTGCCAGCCCAACAAGGGGAGGAGCTCCTTCTGTAAAAAACAGATAACATCAGGTCCTTCACAGCCCCTGAAAATCCCACAAATCTCAAGTTGTTCCGTCACTACGGTTTCTAAATCCTCCACCCTGGCCCATAGCTGATGAATAAGCCTGTCTTGGTCCAGCACTTGTGCCCCGTTTGCGGCAGCCGTCTTCTGCCTCTGATAGTCTGTGTTCCGTAATACAAGCCCGTTGTGATAGATCCACTATATCCGCGGTGTTTTTCCGTGTAGCATTATCCAAATTATCCATGCGATGCAAAATTTCCGCTAACATCTGCCGTATTTCTGCCAGGCCACCCTCTGAATATGATGCGGAAGGGGAAGACTCCATTTCAATGGTAGGCCAGGCCGCCAGACGGGTAGACAGGCGACGGGTATTTCAGGTACTTCCCGAGCGGGGAGGGGATCCAAAACAGAGCTACCAAAGGGAGAAACACTCACTTTAGCCACACGGAGCAAGAGGGGTAGCAGAAAACAGGTAAGAGACGGGTTTAACTAGGGTATGCAGTGGGAGTTTGCAAGCGCTTCTAGCTCAGGCGTCCATTAAGCTCGGCGGTTGGCCATGACCCCCCAGCAGCAATCCTCTCTAGTGCCTTGGATGGGGAGGGAGAATCAAAATGGGTCTGTAGTTTCCTAGCATGGATCTCTTGAAGACTGGGGTCACTTATTCTACCTTCCATTGCTGCAGGAATTGAGAGAATCTTAGTGAGGCGTTGATTATGTAGGTTAGAGGCTTCAAGATGACTTCCAGGGATAGGGCTACAAATTTTAAATCAAGGGAGTCTCCACTGTAGCATGATTTTCCCAGGACCTTTAGAAGATTTTTCCTGGCTTCATATAAGGAGATGGATCTGAACCGAAAATGAGGGTTAGTAGGTGGTTGGTTCATTGTTTGTGTTGTGACAGAGGAGTTAGAAGGGTTGAAAAAGTTTGAGGGTAGCACTCCAGAGAGATTGGCAAATGCTTTGTTAAGTGAGTTAGCAATAGTTTCTGGTCAGTAGTAGGTATGCTATCAATGTTAAGCATCGTAGGGGCTGTCTTGTTAACTTCTCTGTGACCTCCTTGAGGTTAGCCCAAAAATTGTTACTGTCACTCCAGGACTGGGTAAATGCATCCTTGTACTGTTGTTTTTTTTTGCCACCCATATCTCCCTAGTGCAGTCATTGTGGGCCTTTTTTGTAGAGTCGAATGTCGGCCTGCTTGCCTGTCTCCCGGGTTTTATACCAGAGGCAGTCGGTTGCTTTCAAGCACTCAAAAAGCTCAGCAAAGAACCAGGGTTGCTTCGGCCCTGTATTATCCATTTTTTTATTGGAGTGTGTGTGTCACGGACTGCATTGAATAACCTCATGAAGCACTCCAGGGCTGTATCCATAGAAGTAGAGGAGCAGACTTGGGACCAGTCCTGCTGACTTAGGTCGACTCTGAACTGGCCCAAGTAGCCTTGCTTAAGGACTCTCTTTGTGATAGTTCTAGTTGGGAGTTTGGAGTAGGTGCTAGACCAGCAAACTAGAACAGGTGAGTGATTGCTGAAAGCATCAGGTAGGACACAGGTTTGGGAGATGTGTTTTGGCCTATTTGATAGGGCCCAGTCTAGCAAAGTTGATGTGCCAGTCTTGTAGTTTACCCTAGTGCATGTGGAGACAATTTGGGAAAGATGCACAGATGTCACTGCATCCCTGTATGGAGTTGCCGCAGTGGAGGGCCAATCTGCGTTGAAGTCACCTAACAGTAGTATTTCAGAGTTGAGATTGAGGGTACTGAGACGTTTGAGTAGTGAGTCAAGTCCACTGGATTTTTGTCCAGGTGGGATATGTACCGAGAGGACTGTGATAGTTTCGTTATGCTTTCCAAGAAATAGTTTTACTGCAAAGACTTGCATGCTGGTACTCGTATCAGGTAGGGGTAGGATGTGGGCCTGTAGGTAGTCCCTGAGATATATTAGGCAGCCGCCACCTATTTTGGTGAGGTGATCCTCCCTGAACACGGTGTACCCTGGGATTGAAATGGAGGCATCTGCAATGTTGGGAGAGAGCCATGTCTCAGCTACTGAAAGACTATCAGGGTTATCTAATTCCCTAATAAACAGAATAATATATTACAAGATAAGCTACACCCAACAAGAACGTGGGATCAGTCCATTTAAACTACATTCCAAACATGTTTTATATTCACGCTTTAAGCTAAGATGTGATTCCTCCCCAAACATGCTATTTCAAGTAGAATTAAGTAAAATACCCCTTGCAGCACCATACAAAAGAGGTCCATAGAGAGGAAGTGGTCTAACATCTTCATCAAGGATAAAACATAATGCAACTCTCTGGTGACCAAACCCAACCCATATAGAGCCTTGCTACCTAGGGGACTAGACAAACATTAAGTTCTTCATCCTGACACTTAATGTGGAACCTCACAACAGCATACAAGCTGCATACAATCCAAATATAACATTTATCCCAGAAGCAGAGGGTAACAGTTAAAGAAACACAATGGTCCCTATGCACATAGGGGTGGGAAGTACGCACCAGAGGTGTGTATCCCACCCATGGAACTCCACACCAGCAGACAGGTGCACCTCGGCAGCATGCATGACCACTGGCCACCTGTTTGTGGCCCTGCCCCTTCCACTGTGAAGGTTCGCGCTGGGTGGACAGGGGTGGAGTTGTGGTCTCAGGTGGGTGGCCAATTCAATAGCCTGGCTGGGAACTGGAGTAGATCCCCCACACAGGATGGCATGAGAATGGGATCATGGATTGGGCATGGGATCCACAGATGCACCCACAGAGTGCGCTGGTGGCAGGCGGCAGCTGTACAGCCACCACCATGCCTGCCCCAGATGCATCCCCCACTGAACGGAGCACTGCTGCCCTCCCATCCCGGCATGGTGCTCCAGTCACCCCAGACCCTGATTCCTGCCTGCATCCCATGAACACAATAGGGGCCCTGTTCCCAGATGTAGCCCCCAGCACACAGTGGAGCACTGGCCGCAGGATGATGCAAACATCCTTGGCACCCCCCTGCCACACAGATCATACCACCCCTGGACCTAGCAAGAGGTGCCATGTCTATGGGCAGCCAGCGGTACTGCCAAATGGACACTTCCCCCACCACATGTACTGGGGGTGGGGCATAAACCTGGATGGGGGTCTCCGGGCTGCAGGGATGGGTGATCCATGTGTTGGTGTGTGGGTGCTGAGGTCTGGTTGCCGTGCTGGGAAGGGACCCTGTGGATCCGCGGGAGTGGCTTTGTATGGCCATTATGGAAGGGTCCCCCTGGCATATCCTTTTCACCACTGTACCCCCTGCATGTCACATGGTGCAACTTAGTGCATGGCACACAGTGCAGACATGCCCCCGATCCCAGTGCATTGCTGTCTGCACAACTGGGGGATCAGGTGTCTAGGGGCAGCGTGCCCCATTTGTGAATCTGGCATGAGGGGGGTGCAATGGTTGCAGTGTGACTACATGCCACAGATAGGAGGCGAGTAGCCACTTCACACAATAGTGCATCGAGCCCATGAAATGTTCAGTAGAAGTTCATAGAGATAGCCAGCTTCCCTCTGCTAAAACCAGAGTGCTTACATTTAACGCAAAAAGGTAACAGGCACAAAGTCCAAACAATGTCAGGTAACCAACTTCGCCCTTTCAATAGGCATGGTACTCATTTGCAGTATCCACCGATAAGGTCTCCTCCTCCAGGTCATCTTCTGCTTGTCCCCTGGCTGTCTTGAATTCTTTAGCAATCTGTTCAGCACATTTCCCTGCTTCAGAGGCATCAGTATATTGGTAAGTGTGTCCTCAGTAAACAATCCAGAGACATGAGGGCATGCATAAGGAATGATCAACTCCCAAGGCCTTGAATTTCACCCTTACTGCATCGAATTTCTTCCTCCTGCCATGAATCACATAAGATAAGTCTGGAAATATATGCAGGATGCGATCTTCAAAACATAGATTTTGTGAGTTCCTTGCTGAAGAAAGCAATTCGTCCCAGATCACAACTCCAGCAGTTACAAGCAGCACTGTGCCACCCATGTTATTGATCAGCCGTCCTCGGGGAACTGCGGTAAGCCTTCACAAAATGTTCAGTTTAAGGGTGTTCTCCAAATTTAAAGTGCTGGGAAGCCAGTGTTACAGAAAATAGAACAAGTCATCACCCTCACTTTCCTCTGGGATCCCAACCAACCATATGTGGGAGGCCCTGTTAGAATTTTCTAGGGCCTCCAATCTATATTTTAACTGAGCATTTTCGTGGACTGTGCGGCTAGTGACAATAAGCCTTTGCTTTGCTTGGGCTTATGCAGAGGTTACAGTTTCCATAGCAACCTCAATCTTAACATCTTTTTTAGTTATTCACTTCAGGATGGTTTCAACCTTCATATCAACTGTATACATTGACCTCCATGGAGGGTCCACTCCGACTCCTGATCCCGATGGTGTTTCCTCTGAGGTGGTGGCCTGTGAAACTTCTGGAGGCTGACTTTTCCTCTGCTGGGGCCATCCTTATTAGTGCACCCCATGCTCGCAAAAGGAATTGATCTGCTCCTCAGGATATTTTCTTTACGATGGTGGTATAACATTTTTAGGTTCAGTAACTGAAAATATAACTTTTGTGATAAAATACGATCCCCAATATGCAGAGTTGCAAGGAAGTGTGTTTGCTCAGTAAGGTGCTCAACAGCACTCCCATCATCAAATTGAGAAATGTAACATGTTTTATGGAAAATAGGATGCAGAGTTAAAAAAAACTGTCAGGCAAACAGGATCTTATAAAAAAGAGCCGTGTTTTTGGTTAGAAAGTTTAGATTTGGTGATGCATTCAGAAGAAGGACTTTTGTTTGAACTGTCATCCTTGCAATCTTTATTTTCTTTAAATGTTGATGTTATTGATAATAATAAACCACAATTTGTAAATTTTATAACTGCTCCTGGTTTGCCTATGCTTAGAGACCTTTGCCCCATGACAAGGAGGCAGAAGATCAATGTAGACAGTAACAAGGAGACAGAAACAAAATATTTAAAATATTGGTTTTAAAGGCAGGAGTAGAAAGGGCAGGAAGGGCAAGTAAATGGATACAAGTCATTTTCCAAGGTAAACAGTCCTAAGGGAACTGGAAGCAATAAGAGTTGATAAGGCTATGGGGCCAAATGGGGTACACCCCAAGATGCTAAGGGAGTTTAAGGAGGTGGTGGCAAAACCTCTGGCAACCCTGTTGAGCCTGACATTGGAAACAGGGGAGGTTCCCAAAGGCTGTAGGAGAGCTGATGTAGTCCCTCTACACAAAAGTGTAAACAGAGAGGAAGTGGGGAACTACAGACCAGTCAGCCTAACCTCAGTAGTGGGACAGATAATGGCAACACTACTGAAGGAAATAATTGTGGAACACCTTTTTGCCAATGATCTACAGGACTCAAGGCAACATAGTTTTACTGGAGGGAGGTCATGCCAGACTAACCTCATTGAGTTCTTTGACTGGGTGACAAGGGAGGTGAATCGGGGGGGCAGCGGATGTAACCTATCTGAACTTCAGCAAGGCCTTTGACACTATGCCACACAGAAGGCTGTTAAACATGCTGGAGGACAGGGGAGTGGGTAGAATTATGGTATAGTGGATGAAAACTGGATGGCTAACAGGACACAGATGATGGTGGTAAATGGCAGTCACTCTACGGAGTGAACAGAGACCAGTGGGGTACCACAGGGATCAGTGCTGGATCCAGTCCTCTTCAATATCTTTATCAGTGATATTACAGAGGACCTAGAAGGGAAAATGTGCCTGTTCACTGATGACACAAAGCTCTGCAACAGGGTGGACATGCTAGAGGGTGTGGATAGAATGAGGAGAGATCTACAGAAGCTTCAGGACTGGTCAAGGGAATAGCAGTTACTATTTAATGCCAAAAATTTTAAGATAATGAACATGAGGCACAAAAACCCAGGAATAACATATCAGCTCCAAGCAGGAAAGGGACCTAGGTGTTATCATCAGTGATGACCTCAAGATAGGAAGTCGGTGCAACAAGGCAGCAGGAAAAGCAAACAGGATGCCAGGATACATTGGCAGAAGTATCATTAGCAAGAAAAAGGAGATCATAATTCCACTATACAGAACATTTGTGAGGCCACACCTCAAGTACAGTGTCCAGTTCTGGAGACCTTACCTACGTAGGGACATAGATAGGGTGGAGGCGGTTCAGAAGAGGGCAACCAAGATGGTGCAGGGATTACATAACAAACACTACGAGGACAGGCTGAAAAAAAACTAATATTCAATGCTTTTGCTGAGATTAAAGGTCAGCACAAATCACTTGAGAAAGACTAGGACACCGGTTAATAGTATTAATCAGAAGTCACTGCTTTATTGAACATACACAAGCTGTAGGAAAACTCTCACACGCAATAACACAGAAAGCAGGAGTATCGGTTTGCCAAAGAACATCATTGGAATAGAGAGGATTGCATTCATGGCAAACTTAAAGTGAATGTTTTGGGAACACATACGAACACCACCAACCAAGAAGTAGGCAGAGTGAAGGACACACATGTGGCACTCTTATATAGTGATGATTAGGTCATCCTCAGAGCATGCACACATAGAAGGAAGGTGGTTTAAAAGGAGGAAAATTTAAAGTGATACAGCCCCAAAGTGACTTGTGCAGTGCATATAAAAAAGAGAAGACAGCCAATATGAAAGAATTATTTAAAACCCCCAGAACAGACAGAAAAACTAGAGTATTCAATTAAAACATCTATATATAGATAGCATAATGCTGAGTCAGTTTAGTTCATAATAAAACAGATAGCTGCACATTTAGTTGTTGTTGCATACTGGCTTAGAGATGCAGGAAACATTTTCCTTAATAAAGCTATTCTGCTTAAACAAATAGAGCTGAGAGGTCAACTAATGGTGCCTTTGGGCATTTGTTGTGGAGCAACAGGGCCGGCAAATCAAATCTCCAAGCATTTACGTGACTAGACATAAACTCAGTGCATATTTAGAAATAGATACAAATATACAAAGGAGAAAAAACGGCTTGTCCACAAAGTAATTATACCCGTGAAAAATAAATAAATATGTGGAAAAAGCAAGACGGCTTGTCCATAAGCTTATTATGCCTGTGGAAAAATAAAAACATACATCTAAGCAACAAGATAAAATTGCTATTCCACAAAATGTTTCATTAGAGGCTCCAGTATGACTAGTGCAGCCTGAACATTCAAAAGGCACTGTTTTGCAGAGAGCCACATATATCAAAAATGAAGGTAAAGTCGGTGACCTTAGGCGTATCGTAATAACAGAATAGGTGCAACAGAGCAGAAAAATCATGTTGTCCAAAAGAATAGATGTGATGCAACAGAGCAGGCAAGTCACGGTGCCAACATGGTTAAACAAGATGGCCTCAGCATGCCTGTCAAACTTGTGCAGAACGAAAGTCAAGATGGAAGTGACCTTGAGCAAATCATAATTTCATGATCGGTGCAACAGAGCTGGAAAGTCTTGTTGCCCAAAAGAATAGATGTGATGCAACAGAGCAGACAAGTCCTGTTGCCCACATGGCTATTTGTGATGGCCTCAGCATGCCTGTCAGACTTGTACAGTAGAGCAGGTGGGTCATACTGACCAAAATGTGTCTGTTTTTAAAAAGAACTACTGATACAGCAGAGCCAGAAAATCATACTGTTCAGTTGAACATGGAGGACAAAAAACAGCAGAGCAGAAACATCGTACTGCAAATTTGTAATTCTCTTAAATACATAGTACAGCAGAGTGGGCAAGCTATGCCGTCTGCTTATAGAACCAAACTCTGAGATTGCATAGAATGTAAAGAGATGCTGCAAAAAGGGTGAGTAATGAGTCACCATATTTCAGTTTTAAGCTAAAAACCTGTTATTCAGAAATAATAGTGCAAAGGGAGCTCTTCTTTCAATCCATTCTGTGTCAAGGTATTTAAAGTGTAGATCCAGTAGGCTTCTCGTTATTGTAGAAGTTGTTTTATGTTACCGCCTCTGATACCTAGCTCAATCATGTCCATTCCAATGAATTTAAGAGATGTGTGGACCCATGACAAACCTCTCTGTAGTGCCTTGCCATCGCATATTCTTCATTGTTATTTCTGATGCTGTCCTTATGTTCACCTATTCTTTGTTTTAAGGCTCTTTTTGTCTCAATAACATAGCCAAGCCCACAAGGGCATGTAAGTAAATAAATGACCACAGTACTACTGCAATTGATTAAGTGATTAATCGAGAATCTTTCTCCAGTTTGTGGATGGCAAAATGTTTTTGTGTTTGCTTTTGCTGTATTTGAACAGTAGGTACAGTGCCCACATCTGAAATTACCCAGAGGTGGTGTTGGCAGCCAGTTGTTTTGTTGTGACATAGGTGGAAGCACAGCAATTACCAGAATATCTTTAAAATTCCTTCCTCTTCTGTATGATACCCTTGGAGGTTTTTGTGGTAGCTATTTAAGAGATTGGTCACAGTTATGTAAAGGCCAGTGTTTTGTGCCACATTGCCAATCTTTCTTGTCAGTGGATTGTACTGTGTAACAAATACAGGAATTTCTTCCTGTATCTCAGGTGTCTTTCTCTGTAGTAGAGTCTCCCTATTCATGTTTTTAGATTTAGAGCATCCAAAATCAACGGTGGTTTGTACCCTCTTTGAATAAAGCGGACTATCAAATCTTGGCTGGCTTCTATAAAACCTGTGTCTGTTGAGCAGATGCGTCTAGCTCTGATGAATTGTCCCTTTGGTATATTTTCTGTTATGGTGGTTGGATGGCAACTGTCCCTTCTCAAGATCATATTTCTGGACAAGCGTTTCCTGTACAGTTTTGTGTCCAACTGATGCCCTTGTTTGTACATTATTTCAATGCCTGGGTCGAAAATGAACTTTTGCAGTTTGGACAGGACTTCCTCCAGATAATGAACTCACTGGGCCTCACACAGGTTGTTTCCTCCTCAACTCACATTGACGGTCATTCATTGGACTTGGTGTTTCTCCTGGGGATGGAGATATCTGACTTGGTGGTGAAACCATTCGGGTGGTCGGACTATCATTCCATCAGGTTCGGTTTTGAGGCCCCCCTCAGGAGACCTGCTCCTATGGAGATGGTCCAATACCTTACCTTGAGGGCTGTATCCCCAGTGGCCTGATGGTGGTGTTGGACCTATCGGGTATGCTGAATAAATGCTTGGATCCAGGGGATCTTGTACTTGCCTATAATAACGCAGTGACAGAGGCCCTGGCTTCCATTGCTCCTGTTTGTGTCCACCCATTCACCCTTCTCCCAAGGTCTCCTTGGTTTGATAAGAACTTGAGGGAGTGGTATGTGACAGGCTTAGATTGATGGACCATTAGTTGATCTACCAGTCAACAATCTCCCATAAGAAGGCAGAATTCCTGTCCAGGAAGATTGTTGCTTTGTGAAATCGACCAGCTCAGTTTTTCCGGACTGTTGACAGACTGTGCAGTCCATTCTGTCTCTGGCCTGGAAAGGCTTTATCACAAGAGCGTTGTGATGAGATTGCTCAATTCTTTGCAGATAAGGTTGCTACAATCAGGTCCGAAATCCACATGATCCTTCCTTTAGGGAGTAGCGATGGTCGACAACTAGATGTTGAACAACCAGTTTGTGTGGCACGACTTCAGCCACCCCACAATCAATGTTATTGTGATGGTTATCCAGTCCTTACGTCCTACCAACTGTAGTTTGGATTTGGACCCTATGCACCTGCTGGTTGGTTGCATTGATGTTATCAGTCCGGTCCTTGCTGAGATTGTCTGGTTGCCCTTGGAGAAGGGGATCTTTCCAGGTCCCCTTAAGGAGGCGGTGGTCCGGCCTCTTCTTAAGAAGCTACCCTTGGACCTAGACTGTCTAGCAAACTACAGGCCTGTCTCTAACCTGCCCTTTGTGGGTAAGGTTATTGAGAAGGTGGTGGCATTACAGTTGGAGGACCATTTGACCAGCCACAATATTTATGATTCTCTCCAGTCTGGTTTCAGGAAGAGACATAGTACTGAGACAGCCCTTGTTCGGGTACTAAATGACCTCCTGATAGCGAGAGATTGAAGGACTCATTCCATCTTGGCCCTTCTTGATCTCGATGGAGCATTTGACACTGTTGATCATGGTGTACTTTTGGATTGCCTGTGATTCATCTGTGGACTATCAGGATTTGCCCTCAGATGGTTTTGATCTTTCCTGATGGGTAGGACTCAGAGGGTGGTGACAGGGTTTTTTTCCTCAGCTCCATTTTCCCTATCCTGTGGGGTACTGCAGGGTTCCATCTTGACTCCCATGTTAGTTGCAGTGTACATGCTGCCATTGGGAGCGATTATTAGACTGTACAGTTTGAGTTTCCATTGCTATGCAGATTACACTCAACTGTACATGTCTTTTGTGCCTCATCAAGATGATGCAGTCTCGGTGCTAAACAGCTGTCTATCTGAAATCCAAGACTGGATGAATGTGAGTTGGCTGCAGTTGAACCCTGAAAAAATGGAGCTATTGGTTGTGGACTCATGTTGTTGTGAGGCAGGTGTGTTGGCAGGTTCTCCTTCAGGACTATGGCTCTGAGGTGTCCAGCTACACATCTCAGACCGGGTGCGAAACTTGGGTGTTATGTTTGATGACTGTTTGACCCTAAAGTCACAGGTGTCTACAGTCATTAAAACTTCTTTTTATCATCTGAGAAATATTCCCCCGGTTAAACACCTGGTTCCCCACGACGATCTTCCAACATTGTTTCATGCCTTCATTACCTCCTGTCTTGACTATTGCAATGCCCTTTACCTAGGGCTACTGGGGGTTGATATCCACCACCTGCAGCTGGTGCAGAATGCAGCAGCCAGGCTGTTGATGGGTACTTCTAGACCCAGTCATATAATGCCTGTGATTGTGGAGTGCACTGGCTGCCAATGCGGTGGCAGATCACCTTCAAGGTTGCTTTGTTAACCTATAAGGCCCTACATGACCAGGGACTGGGTAACCTGAAAGATCTCCTTTGTCCCTACTCTCCCTTCCACCCTCTCTGAGCCACTGATGAGGGACTGCTAGAGATTCCCAGGGTCTGTTTAAAGACATGTGGGGCCAGGACATTTAGTCATGCAGCCCTGACCCTGTGGGATTCTTACCTCATTGGGTATGAGACTGCCTGACTGTTCGGAGTTTTAAGACTGCATTAAAAACATACCTTTTTGATCTGGCCTCCCCTGATTATTGAAGCTGCTATGGTATTTTATTGGTTTTATTTTAATGGGATAATTATTTAATTGTGTTTTTATTGTACAGGTGCCTTGGTTTGGAAAGGCACCTTTTTTATAAATAAAGTTGAATTGAATTGGAAAAAAAATAATGTCTATGTGTAATATTTCATGTTTGTCCTCTTCATATGTAAATTTTAGATTTGGATTTGTTGAGTTTATGTAGTCAATAAAATTTTGTAGCATTTCTATGCTGCGTTTCCAGATCATAAGGCAGTCGTCTATGTAATGATACCAAGTTTTGATCTGTGCACTGAAGGGATTCTTTCCTGGACTGAAAATATACAACTTTTTCACTGGCCCATGTAGATGTTAGCGAGGTTTGGAGCAAAAGTGGTGCCCATAGCTATACCCTTATGTAGAATATAGTAATTGCCATTGAACCAAAAATAATTTGCCTCTAGGACAAATCTAGCTAAATCTAGTACATAGTCTGTTGGGGGCTGTTGTTTCTGTAATTCAGAGATTCTTTCATGGCATCCAGGCTCTCTTCATGCAGAATATTAGAATATAAACTTTCTACCTCAATTGCAACAAACAGATCATTTTCTTCCACAATTATGTTTTACACTGCCCTAAGGGCATCATTGGTGTCCTGGATGTAAGATCGTAGTGTTGTGACCATTTTTTTAATATATCAGTCAACACATTTTGAAATGGTTTCAGTCACTGACCCTATTGCTGACACAATAGGTTGGTCTGGTACTGGACTGCTTTCTTTGTGTACTTTTGGCAATAAATAAAGTGCAGGTTTTCTTGAGGACTTCACTGTCATGAAAGCTGCCTCTTGTTTGGAGATCCACTGTGCCATGAAACCTCGCTAAATAAGTTAATTTGCCCTTGACATAATCTCAGCAGTTCGGTCTGTGGGAATTTTTTTGTAAAAGGCTTGATTTGTTAACTGTTTTTCTGCTTCCTTTAAATAGTCTTTTCTGTCCCAACTGCAGCTCTGCCTTTGTCAGTTGATTTTATTACTACATCATTGAAATGTTCCAGCTCTTTTAGTGCTTAACTTTCCCTCCAGGATATATTCTGTCTGTATTTTTTATATTTGTTTTTTGGGATTAGACTGCACAATCCTTTAGAAACAATATTAAAGTAAGTACATACTGTAGCATTTGTCTGAGGAGGGCAGAAAGTGGAGGGATTTTTAAGTTTTTTTGGTTCACAGACCTGTAGGGAGTTGTTAGGAGGTGCAAGTTGTGGGTGTTGACTAAAAAATAGCTTCAATTTGAGCCTTCTGAAATACTGAAAAAGATCAACTTCCACTCTAAAGGGGTTTACCTTATTTGCTAAGTTAAACTTCAGCTCTTTACTGAGCACTTGGCTCTGGGTATTGGTGAGTGATTTTTGTGATAGGTTTATGACCTCCAATTGCTGTTCCTTTCTTGGGAGGAGCATCTCACCTGGCCCCAGTCCTGCCTCCCTCTCCAATGCTGTCTCCATCTCCCATGTCTGATCCCTCTTTCATTTCTTTTTCCCCCTCCACCTCCTAGTTCTTCTCTTTGTAAACTTTCCTGTGGGTCTGGTTCTATTTCTCTTGTATCCTTGGCTAATAAACATATTTAAAATTATTTCCTGAAAAAAAAGGCTCTGATCTAATGTCATCAAAAAATATATTGTAGAGTGCAATAAACAACGGAGCATACACCTAGAGAGACTTGTTCTGCAGTCTCTCAAACCTATTAAATGCACAAAAAGTCACAGCTGTTAGGGTAAATGCCTTTATAGTGGAAGTTGATCTTTTTCAGCTTTTCAGAAGGCTCCAACTGAAGGAACTTGTTAGTCAGCACCCACAACCTGCACCTCCTAACAACTCCCCACAGGTCTGTGAACTAACAAACATTAAAAATCCCTCCATCTTCTGCATTTCTCAGACTAATGCTACACTATGTACTTACTTTAATATTGGTTCTAAAGAAGTATGCAGTCTAATCCAAAAAAAACAAATATACAAAACATAGACAAAATGTATCTTGGAGGGAAAGACGAGCAATAAAAGAGCTGGAAAATTCACATGACGTAGTCATAAAATCAGCCATCAAAGGAGGAGCTGTAGTTGTTTGGGACAGAAAAGACTATTTAAAGGAAGTAGAAAGACAATTAACAAATCAAGCCTTTTACAAAAAGAGATCCAACAGACCCCACAACTGAGATTTTGGCAAGGGCAAATGCACTTATTCAGTGAGGTGTCATGGCACAATGGATCTCCAAACAAGAGGCAGCTTTCATGACAGTCAAGTCCCCAAGGGAACCTGAACTTTATTTATTGCCAGAAGTACACAAGGAAACCAGACCAGTGCCAGGGCAACCTATTGTGTCAGCAATAGGGTCAGTGACTGAAACTATTTCAAAATTTGTTGACTGCTATATTAAAAAAATGATCCCAACACTAAGATCTTAGATCCAGGACACCAATGATGCCCTTAGGATAGTGTTGTGCAGAATATTCGAATTCTGTCAAAATAAAATTTCACTAGATTTTCCAAATTCTGCCGAAATTCTGTTGAATTTTGCCAGAAATGGAATGGTGAAATTCTATGGCAGAAAACTGTTATGGAGTTATTTTCTGCAGAAAAAATGCTGTTCTTCAGAATATTATTCCTTGGATCTGAATAGTTTCTGCAGAAATTGTAGTAGAATAATTTTTTGCTGAAAAATGCTGTGCTGGGGGACACCCTTGAGAAAGCACTGACATCAGATGTTTGGATGTAGTGCATTCCATGATGGTAGGGTGAAAGAACACCTTTGTTCCCAAACACAGGAGAACACTCTAATATGAGTTAGCTGAAATTAATACAATTCTTACCTCCAAATGTTATAAAAGTTGTGACTGCGGTGAATTTGGGAGATGGCTTAAGTAAATCTATTCTGCTTGTTGTTTCGGGCATCTTTTTTTATTTTATTTAAGGGTCACTGTTTATTAGTATTGGTGTTTTTATACACTGTGCCTTTACTGCCTCCCAATTCCAAAGCAGTATGTCTAAACATGTACGGTGGATGAAAGAACTATTGGACATCTTGGGGGAAGAAAAAAGAAAGAAATGAACAACATGCTCCACAGTAAAACAAGAATTTGTCAATGCCGAATATTGTCTTGCTGGAATTGGCATTGGCAGTGGTAGAGATCCATAATAGGAATGGCAGTGAAGTATTGAAGTGATGTGAACCCCACCCACATCCTGTAGAGAGTGACAGGCTTTCAGGAGTATGTTTGGATCATCAGCTATAACGCTCATGCCATTGTACCTCACCCTACCCTGTAGACACTGACAAGTGTCGTGGTGTGGTTTGGGGTCTTTGTGCATTATACATACCCCCCATAAGGAAATATGCTGAGGGGGTGCAGTATAGGAGAATGGGATGAACATTGTGGCTGAACAGTGTGAGGCACACCACGTTGCCTGTCACTGGCTACAGGGTGGGGGTGGGGGTGGAATGGCGTGAGCATTACAGCCGATGATCCCAAGTCACACCCCTGACACCTGTCAGACTGTACAGGGTGGGGTGCTACAGTTGGGAAACCCTAACACCGTAGGTGTGTGTTGGTATTTTCACTTCAAATTTGCAACATGGGCTGTTTGTGAGCCCACCTCATGAAAAATGGCACAATCATTTTGTTAGCTGAAAGGTGGTTTTGCAGAGTGGCTATGCCATTTGGCGACACAGGAATGAAAACACATTTTGGGCAGGATGTGGAAAATGATAACTGTATTGTTCACGAGGAGGTATAAAAAAATGGCAACGTTAAAAATCTGGTGTGAAAATATAAAAAATTGGTGAAGTCATGAGCATGCATAGAAACTGCACAACACACGTCTCTAACCCAATTATCTTTGGAAGTTTGTTAGCCATATTTTTAACATAGGCATTTTGGGACCTCCCCTCATGAACAGTGGTGCTGTGATTTTGTTAATCTGTCCCAGAAGCTGATTTCCCACAGTGACCATGCCATTGTGTGCCATAGGTGTGGCAACACATTTTGGGCAGGATGTGAGAAATGACAGCTGTACTGTTCATAAGGAGGTGTGGAAAAATGCTCATGTTGAAAATCTGTCATGAAAATATTGCAAATTTGCGAAGTTACAAGGGTGCTTAGAAACTGCACAATGCGTGCTTATAACACAGTCATTTTATGGACTTTCAGCACCAAATTTTCAACATAGGCATTTTAGGACCTCTGCTCATGAACAGTGTCACCGTCATTTCCTCAAACTGTCCCAAAAACTGATTTTATGCTGCGAACGCTCTATTCTGCGCTGGACATGCGAAAACACATTTTGGCCAGGATATGTAAAATGATAGCTGTACTGTTCATCAGGAGGTGTGGAAAAATGGCAATTTTGAAAATCTGGAGTGAAAATATTACAAATTCATGAAGTTACAAGCGTGCGTGGAAATAGTGCAATGCACGCTTGTAAAACAGCCATTTTTCAGATTTATGTCACCAAATTTGCAACATAGGCTTTTTAAAAGCCCTCTTCATGAACAGTGACACTGTTGTTTCATTACTTGGTCCAAAAAAGTGATTCCGTGTAGTGACCAAGAAATCACCTTTCATAACCAAATAATGCCATGACAGTGACAAAATTCATGAGGAGCGGTCCCAATAACCCAAAGTTGAAAATATGGTGAAGAAATTCCAAAAAATGCCCGAGATATGCACCAAAATTGAAACATCCTATTTATGCCATTATACAGCATTTTCTTCAGCATTTCTTCAGTTCGCAGTCAGCTTTGAAGAGTGCAGACATGATCTCGGTCCACCGAAGATCATCGCTCTGGACTCCAGAGGTAAGTATGTGGTGAGGGGGGTGTGGAAAGGCAGGGTGAGCAGAGGGTGGGCGCAGGTTCCAGGAGGGGGCAGGGAGATGGTGAGGGACCATTTTCTTTTTTCATAGGGTCTAAAAAGAAAAAAATTGCAGGACTTTTTTTTGCAGGGGATTTGGCACACTGGGGTGGGCTCCCAGTGTGTCATCTAAGTTTTTTTTGGGGGGGCAATTCTGTAGCCAATGGGAGATTGGGCACCTCCATCGGCACATACTGAGAGGGAGAAATATGAGCCGAGGGGGATTGGGCACCCCCTCGGCATGCAACAAAAGTGGGAGGGGAGACATTATGCCAATGGGGATTGCACTCCCCCATCGGCACTATCAACAGGGATGGGGGATAAACATCAATGGGGAGTGGACTCCCCTGTCAGCACAATCAATGGGGATGGGGGATAAACGCCGATGGGGATTGGGTCCCCTGTCAGCAAAGAAAAACTATTGAGGGGCTGCATGATGCCAAGGGAGGATTGGGCACCCCCTTGGCATACATTTTAAATGGGAGGGTATTCAGTATGCTGATGGGGATTGGGCTCCCCCATCTGCATTGTGACAGGTGGTTGCCTTCATGTTGGGAGGCGTGTTGTGGTCACACTGCATGTGAGCTTCGCTTTCATTGTAGCAGACCTTTTCTTTGTTCTGGAGGCCACATTAGGGATGCGTGAGGTCAGCGCCTGATGCTGGCTGATTGAGGAATGAGGGATGCATCCTCTGATGCATGCACTGCCTTTGCCCGACAGTGACCATGCCTCCAAATCTGCTACTACCGCAATAGGTTGGCTCCGTGTGCATGAGCCAACATAAAAAGAACACACCATTCTCTCTGATCCTCCCAGATTTGCTTGCTCTGGATGAACCTCATCAGGCAATGATATCACTATTGGTAAGCCCTTTAATTGAAAAGGATGCCCAAGGTAATATTTTCTCAATTTTCTAATCTAAAGGTGCAATGCAGAAGCTAAAAGAAACTGGGGAGAACATTAAGGTAAATCAAGGCTCACTGCATTTAAAAGAACATTAAAGTAATAAAGACAGCAGGGAAAGCAACAGGAGAGTGAGCACTGAAAAGGAGATAACTCAGGATATAAAAGGGCGTGGAAATCATTTTTTAAAAATGCTGCTCC
This sequence comes from Neoceratodus forsteri, assembly GCA_016271365.2. NCBI lineage: Eukaryota > Metazoa > Chordata > Ceratodontiformes > Ceratodontidae > Neoceratodus > Neoceratodus forsteri. The sequence continues at coordinate 248,872,150 of CM028130.1, read as the reverse complement.
AGCAAATGGAGCATGATGGGGGAAGGCAACAGTGGAGAGTCAAAAAACAAAGCAAAAAATGGAAACAACAAAGCATACTGAATTTTGTGGGATGCAAGGTACAGATGGCATTCCAGTTTTAGAAGTGACCCATGTGTGTGAAACTCCAAATGCTGATACAGCAATACAAGCTAACAATGGGGCCTTATCTATTACAAATCAACAAATAAAAGCAATGGTACCCATAAGCACTAACCAAGATAATATATCACAAGAGGATATGGAAGAGAATATTAATATGCATCTGACCAAAGCAAACACAAGTGTACAATTTAAAGAAGAGGTTTGGGTAGCAGTTACCAATTTAAAAGATGAACTGCTTACTGCACTTGGGGATATTAAAGGTGCCTTAAATTTAGCAGGGTCCCTAGCAGAATTGAATACAAAATTGCAAAATCTAACTAATAGGACAGAGGATCTAGAGACTCAAGTCTCCCAAGTGGAAGACTCTATAAGAGATGCCCCCTGAAAAATGTTTGTATTTGGAAAGACAATTACAAGCTCTGCAAGATAAAATTTCTGAGCAAGAGGACACAAAAAGAAGAGCAAACATTAGGTTATGTTGGGTGCCAGATGAGGTTGAGGTAATGGGAAATTCAGTAGCCTATATTGAAAAAGTCCTTACAGAAGGAGGAAGTTGCCCATCTTCAGGCCGCACTGGACAGTAGTAAGGGAACCTCCCCCATACAGGGATCACCAGAGCCACCACCACTACCTCAGAGGTTGCAAAGAAAGCACAGCAGTCGGACTACAGTGGGCTCGGGAGTGTAAGGGTGGTGGAACAGAGGCACACCCAGTCAGTTGTTCCACTCCACAGTCCATACACCATTCTGGGGGAGCATAGTTCCCCCATGGATGCATCCGCAGAGGAGACTAAGGAAGTTGCAGACAACTGTCACAAGGGATGCCCTCAGGAAGGAGACAGAGTACACCACAGGGAAATGATGCAGCTCCTGGTGGGGGACTTAATTATTAGGGGGATAGAACTGGGGGGAGCAGGGAAAACTGAACTAAGGTGCCTGCCTGGTGCCATGGCTTGGAGGGACAGGAAACGCATCCTTAGGATCATGAGAACAGTTGCAAAGGAGTCTGAGCTGGACGTCACTGTCCACCTAAGGACAAATGACTTGGCTTATCATGAGATTAGAGCGATGCAGAAGGACTTTGTAGAGTTGGGGAGGAGCCTAGACAAGTAGCACACATGATATCCTTCTCAGAGTGCTGCCTGTTAGTGGCATGGGTGGGGTGAGGGCATTTGCACCATGCAGTTTAATGAATGGTTGAAAATGGTGTGGAGCACAGGGTTTGGCTTCATTGGGGACTGGGGTTCCACCAGGAGGGACACCAGTGTATACTGGCAGGATGGTCTGCATCTGTCCAGGAAGGGAATATGTCTTTTGTGCAATCGGTTTAAATGCTCCATTGGCAAGCTTTTAAACTAGTCAAAGGGGGAGGCACTGATAAGCAGCAGGAAAATCCCAGCCTCCCCTGACAAAACAGGGTACTGCATGAGAAAAAGACCAAGGTAGAAAAGTCAGTGGGGGATTCTGCTACAGAATGTAAAGCCATCAAAAAATGTAGAGCAGTGAATACCAATGCCTGTAGTCTGGGTAATAAGCTTCCTAAATTAGTGGCCTTGATGGAGGAGGAACATCTGGATATTGTGGCAGTCACAGAAACATGGTACACACAGAACCATGACTGGGATGTAAACATACCAGGATACACTATCTACAAGAGGGACAGGGAGGGTAAAAGAGGAGGAGGAGGAGCTCTCTAAATAAGGGAAGGAATCAAAGCAACAGAACAAAAGGGTAAACAGGGAGGAGAAGAAGCACTGTGGATCAATCTGGAGACTGGCAATGGCACCACAATCCGCACAGGGGTTGTATACAGACTCCCCTCTCAGGGGGAGGAAATGGACAAGGAAATGATAGAAAGTATACTTAGAATGGCAGAAAAAGGGGAGATATTGCTGATGGATGATCTGAATATTCCAGATGTTAACTGGAGTACAGTTGCAGCAGCCACTTCTAAGATTGGGGTTATTCTAGATGCCCTACAGTGGGCATGCCTTAGACAACTAGTATTGGAACCCACTCAAGAGGGAGCAATCTTAGACCTGGTTCTCTCAAATGGAGATGGAGAGAGGATCACAGATGTAGAAGTGGGTAGCCATCTGGGAACTAGCGACCATCAAACAGTATGGTTCACAATAAACACAGCAATAGAGTCAAGCCATACAAAGGCAAAAGTACTGGACTTCAGGAGGGCTGACTTTGCCAAAATGGGTGAGTGCCTAAGGAATGCACTAGCAAATGGGCAGGAAGGAGGGTTGGAGGAACAATGGGGAATAATAAAAACTGCCATTACAGAGGTAACAGGCCTTTGTGTGAAGCAAATAAACAAAACAAAACGATGTAAGAAACCTCTATGGTTCTCAAATGAGGTGGCAGTGAAGGTTCAAGAGAAAAAGAAAGCATTCAGGAAGTACAAGGAATCACAGAAGGAGCAGGATGGAGAATTGTATCAGTTAAAGCAAAAGGAAGCTGGGAAGGCAGTCAGAAGAGCAGAGGCCCAAACTGAGGAAAAGATAGCCAACTCAGTTAAGAAGGGGGATAAAACCTCTTTTAGGTACATTGGGGAGTGAAGGAAAACCAAGGAAGGGAAAGTGAGGCTTAATAAAGGGGAAGGGGGTGGTCAGAGGGTGACGGTGAAAAGACAGAGATACTAAACAAATATTTTTGCTCAGTATTTACAAATGAAGAGGGGGAGGTACCTAAAACTAAAAATAGAAACACTTTGGATACAGAAGTTGATACCAGCCCATTTATAGAAGAAAGGGTTCTGAAAGAACTCTTAAAACTGAAGGTGGACAAAGCAATGGGGTCTGATGGTATTCATCCCAGAATTCTAAAAGAACTAAGGGTAGAACTAGTGACACCACTGACTACCCTCTTTAACAAATCATGGGAGGAGGGGGTGGTACCTGAGGACTGGAGGAGGGCAGATGTGATTCCCTTCACAAAAGTGGGAGCAGGGCAGAAGCAGGAAACTACAGACCTGTTAGTTTAACCTCAGTGATAGGGAAAATGATGGAATCACTTCTGAAGGAAAGAATTGTCAAGTACCTAGAGCCAGAGGGCACAGGACCCAAGGCAGCATGGATTTACAGCAGGAAGGTCATGCCAGGCAGATCTAATAAATTTCTTTGACTGGGTGACCAAGTAGTAGATCAGTGAGGGCTGTGGACATGGCCTACCTGAACTTAAGCAGGCATTTGACTCAGTCCCACACAAAAGATTAATATACAAGTTAGCCAGCCTGGGAGTGGGTCCCAAGATGATAGCCTGGGTAAAGAATTGGCTGGAGAATAGGATGCAGAAGGTAATAGTAAATGGAGTCCACTCTGAAGAAAGGGAGTCACTTGTGGGGTACTGCAGGGTTCAGTATTAGGACCAGTCCTCTTCAGTGTCTTTATAAGCGACATTGCAGAGGGACTGGAAGGAAAAGTATGTCTCTTTGCAGATGACACAAAGATCTGCAACAGAGTTGATGCACAAGGTAGGGTGGAAAGGATGAGAAGGTACTCTGGCAAGGTTAGAGGAATGGTCAGATGTGATGACAGCTTAGATTCAATGCTAAGAAATGCAAGGTAATGCACCTAGAAACAAAACCCAGGGAAGAGTACACAAAGGGGGGATACTAACAACAACAAAATGGAAAGGTACCAGGGGTAGTCAATCAGATGACTTAAAGGTGGGTAAGCAATGTGAGAGGGCAGTAGAGGGCAGGAGGGGATACTGGGATGCATAGTTGAGGCATCACCAGCAGAAAACAGGAAGTTGTTATCCTTCTGTACAGACAGCTGGTGAGACCCCATCTGGAGTACTATGTGCAGTTCCTGGAGACCCAATCTCCGCAAGGACATAGACAGGATGGAAGCTGTCCAGAGGAGGGTAACTAAAATGGTGCAGTGTCTGCACCGGAAGACATATGAAGAGAGACTAAAGGAGCTTAATATGTATATCCTTGAGGAAAGAAGGGAAGGGGGGGACATGATAGAAACTTTCAAGTACCTCAAGGGAATCAGCAAAGTCCAAGAGGCTAGCATCTTTCAAAAAAAGAGGTGTGCAAGAACAAGGGGGCACAATTTGAAGATAAAGGAGGGGCAGCTCAGAGGTAATGTAAGGAAGTATTTTTCACAGAGAGGGTTGTGGATGCATGGAACAGACTTCCAGAGGAGGTTGTGGAGTCAAAAACAGTGGTTGAATTCAGGCATGCATTGGACAGTCATAAGGCAATTCTAGGTGGTGGGGGTAGAAAGAAGTAGGCTGCTGGTTAACTAGGATCTGTAGCTTATCCATTAGGTAGGGAAATGAGAAGACTGGGTGGGCCAAGCAGTCCTTATCTGCCATCAAATTCTATGTTTCTATGTAAGTTTTGGATTGAAAATATCCAGAAGACAAAGTTATTTGGACCGAGCTCATAGAGCAGGCTCAAGATTTGCAGCAATTGCAAACTATCCATGTACTGTCTTCGTAAAAACATTAAAATTTCAAGACATAGAGGCTGTTTTGCAAAAAGCTTGAGCTGCTAAAGGGCTGACATATGAGAATTTGCATTTTAATGCATATCTTGACTTGTCAATGGAAACAACAGAGAAGAGAATGCTTTTTAGTCCTCTGAAACAATTGCTGTATAAAATAGGTATACGGTTTTCAATGTTATATCCAGTCAAGATTTGGTTTGTTATTAATGGCTGTTTTCATATCTTTGACTCACTTGAAAATGCAATGGAAGCATTTAAGCATTCTTATGAAATGCACCAAGAAACCGGGAGGCAGCAAAGTTCAAGTCCGACTGCTAAGGACTGCCCCCCCCCCCCCGGTCCTCTGCATTGTACAGATAATTCTGTTACTCAGACATGAGAAAAAGAAAATATATAAGCTAAAGATGAAAAGAAGATAAATGGAAAGAACAAAGAATTGGAAGGAAGAAGGAAAAAAGTGTTGAAAAGATGTAGGGTGTCTGGGGAATCAGTTTATTAGTCTAAACATCTGGAGATTGAGTTAATAATGAAGGAGGTATAGGTAAGCTAGGGGAATTATATTACACACTATATAAATCCATGCCTTAAAATGTGTGCCTAAATACTGCCTGTTTTCTACCATTTATTACCCTTCATATTAATATAATATGAACTCATATATATTTATAAAAGGAAAAATGAAAAACTTTCATGTTCTGCAGAGGATGACCCCATTGCTGGTGTATGGAGATGGTGATATTAGAAACTTGGTTTTAGTATTTAGGGGGAGGTGATATTTGGGAATAGTGTTACATGAAAATAAAAATCATATAGAGACCACAAATGCATTACCTGAATTATTAAATATTGGCTTAAGAATTAAAAATAATTGGAAGGGGGGGGATCCAGGAATAACAAAAAAGATAAATATTCAACTAATTAATAGTTTATTTAGAATGGCAATCTGTAATGTGAAGGTCTACAAGATTGAATGAAAACCATGAAAATGATAATGTATTTGGAAAGAGAAAAAATATTAATATGATCTCACTGCAAGAAACACTTTTAACAAAAACAGACAATCAGTGGTTTGAAAATTGGTGGGGGAAAACCTCCTCCTCTGAATTTACAAGAAATTCTAGGGGGGTTATAATAGCTTTTAATAGGAAAAAAAGGAGTGTGTTTTCTCCTGGATTTGCCTCTGTGCTCGGTGGTATGTACCATGGCAATAGGGTCTTGAGTACGAATCTGAAATGCTGCTAAACTATTAAGCAATAAAGTACTGTAAAACGCTGAAGTATTAGTAGTATGACACATACCAAATTCTTTCATATTCCACTAAGTCAAATTAAACAAAACAGGTATATGCATAAATTGTAAATTGTTAATCAGTGTACCAGGTAGAGCAGTGGATGTTAGACCACTACGGGGACCAGGGGTGTGCTTTGGACATTCCAAAAGTTGTTTGCCAGTGGGTGGTAACACAGAAAGAAACATGGCAGCAGAGGCCATGTTGTGTACCGTACAAAATTTTCTAGCAGAGTCCTTAGACAAAGAATTATGATATGAGGCATCAATTAAAGCAGTAATATTGTATAATCCAGAATATCTAAGAGCAGTTTGTAGCAAGGACAGAGAACCATTAGGGTATAATTTAGCGTTAGGCCAGCCCTGGAAAGTTCCTTTGGAGAGTTTGGCCACAGGGAGAATTTGTCCTGGTGATGTGGTTTGGCACTCAATTTGTAGGGTAGATTTATCAGGAGCAACAACCGAGGTAGTGAGGTAGGCATCAGAACCTTCTTGGACAGTAAACAAAGTATCAGGTATTTTGATGGATACTCCCTCTGGGGTAGATGTTGGGGGATCAAGGTGAGGCAGGAGATTTGGTACCATGCCTTGGATGCAGGGTATAACTCCTGAGAGGAGGAGAAAATGGAACAAAATAACCATCTTGTCAGTATATCTGAAAAGGAAAATCAAACATTAGTAGATTAGTACTATTCTACCCATTGGGGTGAGGAAAAGTAATTATACTCCTTTATACAGTTTCAGTTGTTTTACAAGTAACCACTTGTTAATCAGTTTATTGTTGTGCAAGAGTCTAATCTGATAGACTGCCGGACTGAGCTTGTTGACAATGGGGTAAGGGCCTTCCCACTTATTGGAGAAGGAATGCATGGGATGTGCAAATCAGAGGACCATGACCTTATCTCCAACCTGCCAATCCACTTCTTGTGCGTGTTTGTCGAACTGTATTTTGGACAGTTGCTGGGCCTTGCCCATGCAATTGGCAGCATACAAGTGTGTGTGTATGAGGTCTTTTCTGAGTTTATCCACATATTAGTCTACAGACACACGGTCAAATAACAGGTGTTCAGGTAATGTCATCTGTCTTCCAGGCATCACCTCAAAGGGTGTCAGCTGGGTTGGGGCTAAGGGTGAGCGCCTGATTACCATAAGGAGTAATGGCAACAGGGAATCCCAAGTCTTGAGATTGTCCTCAATAAATTTGGAAAGCATTTGCTTAATCCGTCTGTTGGCTCTTTCTACTTGACTTGAAGATTGAGGGTGGTAAGGTATGTGAAACTTCTGCTGAACTCCAAAGAGCTCAAGGGATTCTTTCATCAACTCACCTATAAAACTGGTTCCTTTGTCATAGTCTACCTTAAGAGGTAGGCCCCACCTGGAGAAAGTTTGTTCCACCAGGATTTTGGCAGTGGTTTCAGCAGTACATGTCTTAGTGCGGAAAGCTTCAACCCACTTAGAGAAGAGATCAGTCACTACAAGAGCATACTTATTGTTTCTGCTGGTATTGGTCAGGGGACCAATAAAATCAATCTGTATGACATGCCAAGGGCCAGAATATCTTTGCAGTAGGAGTTTGGTTTTTCATTTGGTGAGGATAAGCTTGATTTATGCACAAACAATACAGTTGTCCATGTACTGTTTGACATCTTTGGTGACACCAGGCCACCAGGTGGTGGTCTTGAGTCTCTAGAGAGTGTTTTCCACTCCCAGATGTCCACCAGTGGGGTTATCATACACTTGGTGCACTAATTCAGGCCTAAGGTGTCTGGGGACCACCCATAACTCGGTGGTGGAATCATCTGATTGGTACCAGATGAACTTGTCATCTGGGGACAAGCGTAACTTACAGTACCTTCAAGCCTCTAGTAGGGATTGTATGTGGGAAGTTTTTATTTGATACCCTTATCAAGGAATCTGAACACTTCTTTGAGTTCAGTATCGACATGATGGGCTGCTGAAAGGTACAAGGGGGGAAAAGGTTCAGGTTTCTTCCTGACTGCTGCAATATGTATGGCCACATTGGCCTCTGGATGGTCCTTCATCCAGATGTCCCCCATCGGGCCCCTTCATTGGCAAGGGTGTCTGCTGTGTCATTGAAGGCATGGTAGGGGTCATGTATGGAATGAGCTTTAACTTTGTGTACATAGAGTTTGTGTGCAAACTTTTGTGCTAGTGAGTGGATGTACATTACTAGTTCTTTGTGCTTCACTTGGCTGCCAACAAAAGAGAGGAAAGAGTTCTTCTGCCAGAAAGGAAGAAATCCTGTAAGAGAACAACAAACCCAATTAGAGTATGTAAAAATGATGGTATCCTCAGTTCCATGCTGGATGAACTCGAGGGCACAGGCCTCCGCTGCCATCTCGGTATGCTGTGAAGATGCCACGCTGCAATGCTTAGAGATTTTAACAGTGTTACCATAAGGGTAAATCACCAAGATACCCATCCCTGCAATCTGTTCTCCCTGGTAGTATGAAGCTGAACCATCTGTGAAAATATGACACAAAGAGGTGTTTTCGAGTAATTGTGGCATGGCAGGGAGGAAAGGACCTGGATCTGGTAGATCAGGTGGTTGCAGTGTACAGGCATGAGGTTCTCCTTGAAAAAGGAGTCCATGTGCCAGTATGGATGGCATTTTCGTTGGGTGGACCTGTATGTCTCTATCCTGGAGAAGGAGTGACCAGTGTGTCAGTCTGGTGTTAGAGACTGACCCATCCTTCACTGTCTGATAGAAGAAAGGTAGTTGGCTTATGGTTTGTGTTAATGATCAGTGGATAGTACCCAGTGATAAACAGAAAGTGCTTGACAGCCCAGTAGGTAGCCAGAAGGTTCCTTTCACAAAGATTGCACTTTTGTTCCACTGGGGTGAAGAGCTGTGATGCATATGTAATAGGTCTTAGTGTAGCATGAACCTTCTGGGCCAGCACTGCTGACAATGGCAATGTCAGAGGCGGCATACTCCAGATGGAATGGTAGTGCTGGATTGGGGTTGACTAGAGCTGGAGCTGAGGCCAAGGCTAGTTTCAGTGACATCACAGCCTAGGTGTGTGTATGGGGCCCCAAGTCCAAGGAATGTCCTTTTTCAGTAAGTCATACAGAGGAGCAGCCTTCTCAGCAAAATCACAGATAAAATCTCTTGAATAGTTCCCCATACCTAGAAACCTTCTAAGGGTTGCCACACTGATAGGTAATGGCAAGTCCTGTAATCCTTGTATCTTCTTCCAGGTAGGACTTCAGCCTTGTTCAGTTATTCTCAGGCCCAGAAAGAGTATCTCTTTCTGACATAGTTGTGCTTTTGCTGGGTTGCATTTGAGGTCTGCTCTCTGAATGAGGGTCAATAGTTCATCCAAGAGATCCCAGTGTTGTTCCTGTGTGGCTGTTGCCAACTGCAGGTCATCCACATACTGCAAGACACTAGGGAGTAGAGAAACCCTCAAGGGTGTCCATCATGTGTAGATGAAACAGGAATGGGCTGTTATGGAATCCCTGTGGTAAGCTGGTCCATGTGTACTGTCTAGCTTCAAAGGTGAAGGCAAATTTATATTGACTCTTAAGGGCCAATGGCAGTGACCAGAAACCATTGGAGATATCCAGAGCACTGAACCATTTTAGATCAGGGTCAAGAGTTGTAGCATATCAGGTACGGAGGCCACAGTTGGCGCACAACTGGGGGTGACCTGATTCAGTTTCCTGTAGTCAATAGTAAGTCTCCAGGTACCTGTAGGTTTTTTCACAGTCAACACTCGGGAGTTAGCAGTAGAGACACGTGTTCTGATTACGCTTCGGTTGAGGAGTGATTTTATTGTTTTCCTAAGAGAAGGCAAGGCCTCAGATGGGAAAGGATATTGCCTTTGCCTCTCGTGTGCTGGGCCTGGCACTTTGATGATGGTGTGCTTTCTGCCACAGTCATGTTTGTCTAAATTCCTTTGTAGAATGGGAAGGAGCTTTGGAAAAAGCTCATGGTTCTTGAACAAATCTATGATGTCATATTCTTTATTGTTGGCAGATACTGTTGCTACCACGTGTGACTCAGGGATCAATATGGTATGGTACTGACCCTGAATCTGAGTCAATAGCATGTTAGCTAGGTCTAACAGACAACCAAGTGGTGCAAGGAAATCAATTCCAATGATACTAGGGTGGTCATGTGATTCCATTAGCTGGAAGGTGTCCCAACTCTACAGGTAGTGGTAGAGAGTGGTATGCAGGTAACCTAGTACCATCTACTCCTGACATGTTGGTCCTCCATCTGGTGGACCAAGGAGATGTATCTGGGTGTTCATCATGTAATACAAACACAGCCATGCCTGTATCCAATAATACTGAAAGTAGGTGAACCCTGACCTTAGCCTCAGTGCAGGCTTTACAATCCGGACTGGGGCCTGTAATTGTCAATCTGTACTGGAGGAAGCATGGAGAGGTTGGGCCTGGCCCCCTGAACTACTTCACCATGCTGCACTGATGCTATATAGGGAGGTGCTTCTGGGTTCAGACCTGTATGGGCCTGAGGGCCTGTACTTCCGATATCACTATGGCCTGTTGGGACCAGTGTTCCCAGCTGTATGGCTGCAAGGGACTGAGCAGGAGCAGCATCCACTACAGAGAGCACTTGCACCAGGAGTTCTCTAAACTTCTGATTTTCTTCGGCTATCTCTCTATATGAAGGGCCTTGTCTTTGTTGTTTTTTGCCCTTGTTCTTGTGGTGCTTCTTATTCTTATGATAGTTCTGGTTCCCACCCCATTGTTGTTGCTGCTGCTGTTGTTGTTGTTGGGCCTGCTGGGGGTGTTGGATGTCCACAGGGAGGGGCTGTTTGTGTTGGGCCTGCCCTTCCACCATGTAGTGCATCGCAGCATCTTGAGTAGGCTCCATGGCAGCTACTTTTTGAACTGGAGCCCAGATCACTGATATAGAGTTGGTAAACTCTCTCGGTTTTCCAAAGGATGTTGGCAAACCTTTCCATGGTGGGATAGGTAGTTGGTTCTACCTTTTCTCTTACTGCAGGGATCATGTTCCAAAGGAACAAGGTCTTATATTCAATAAGATCTATATCCGCAGCTTCTTGTGCAAGTTGTCTTCCTGCTCGGTAGGCCATCCAGAGTCTCTGGTGGTAAGTCACTGGACTTTCCTTTGCATTCTGTTTTACAGGATATGCTAGCATCACTCTTACAACACCTGGGCTGTGTGCAGAAATTAGTTCAGCTGCAACCTCATCAAAGGTGGCATTGCCGGCCTGGCAGATGGCATCGGGGAGTTTGGCCCATAGTCCAGGCTCAATGATCTGGCATAGGATTTGGACCTGATAGTCTGCAGTGAGGCTAAGCATCTTACATTTGGAATGCACCTTTTCCAAGTGGCAGCTGAGTTTTTCGGACGGGCTCATCCGACCAATACTCTTAGCTATTTGCTGAACAGAGTAGGCCATTTGTAGGGGATTAGTAGGACGATCATGTGGAGGTGCTTTTCCTCAGGCATCATCCAAGGCTGCCTGAGCTGCTTCCTCCACCATCAAGTGGACAATGCCCTCCTGAGTGCTGGTTTCGTAAATAAGCTTTTTGATTTGACCTTTTAAAACTTACTTATTCCTCTCTGGAATGGGCACACAATTTACCACATTATCAATCATTCTTTCTATCTCCTGCCTGTCTTCCACATTAATAACATCTACCAGTGCTGTTGTCGGGACCAGGCTTGGGCCTGCCCCCCATCATGGGGGCTGCCATGATGGTGTCACCCATGATGTGAGTCATGACGTTGACAACGTATGACATGGTGTGAGTGGAGTGGGACCCACCATGTTGTGGATGGCTGGCTGGGATCTCTGGGCCATAGTAGGGGTGTGACTGGGCATTGTACTGAGAGATGTCATCATCTGAGATCTCCTCTTCAGATGACGTAGTTAAGGCAGGGGCTACCTCCCATCACCTTAACAAGTCCAGCCAGAACCTCCCGCTGATGGTGCAGTTTTGCCATCATGGATTCACATTCTGAATGACTCACATTTGCAACATTCACATCAACCTCATCCTGCATTTGTTTCTGCAACACTCTATACATGGTGCTTAATTAGTGATTGTCCTTAGTAGCCACTTCTAAGTCATAACGTACCTGGTTTATCTCATCCTGTAGCTCTCCCATCTCCTCAATCAACTGTTCATTTGCTCTACTTAACAAATCATTCATATTCAAAGCCTGTCCCTTATCCTGTCTCAAACATTCACAGTCCTGCTTCAACATACAAATTTCCTGCTCTCCATCCGGAGCAGAATGATGCAAAAGTGAATTATTTTCATTGCGCATTGTTTGAAGTTCAGACTCCAAATTCTGCTGCAGTCTAACACATTCTGTTTCCTGCAAACCCATCTCTTGCTTAAGAGATGAAATCTGCAGGTCAAGGGTTCGAAACCTCACTTACGAGGCTTCCAGAGCAGTATAGAGAGCCGTGACCAACAGCCCTTTTGCATGACATTTATTGGCTGTTTGTCTCATCTCACAGTACTGGGTTGAAATCCCCAGTATAGGGTTTTCAGATTGACTTGTGTCCCACGCGAAGTCAGCCCATCCTCCATGGGAAGCAAGGAAGTTTGAGACATTGAGTCTCAGTTCTGTGCAAATATTTGATATGGTGGCCATTGTGTGGGAGAGAATGAAAAATCAAACTGTGAAAAAGGTACCGTGCTGTGTATCGATCCACAACAGGAGCACTTTACACACTGTCAGGCTACTGTATCTTTGTAGGCTTGCAATTCAAAGCTGCTGTATAGTGGGTCGAGTCGGCATCGACCACACCCAGGAAAAGCAGCCAGACTTTGCAAGTTACTAAAAAGTGGTCAGAAAATGGGAGAGGTGGTGCAGGAATGCACATCTACAGTCCCTGTTGGGAAGGGAAAAGTTTTAAGCAACAAGTGAAATCTCAAAAACACCAAATATTGCCTGTACGCAGCTATCAATTGTCAAGAGGTCTAAACCTCACTCTCAGGTTCTTGGCAATATTGGGAATGCAAGAAATCACAGACACATTGCATAAGAGTAATAAACTTGTTTATTACTACCAAAGGAATAAATCACAGTTGTCCTAAGCAGTTCTTACCAATACGAACCGGGAGCCAATGCTAAGCGTTCCCTATACCTTGAGGTTTCTTCGTGTCTCTGGGGTCTCCAAGGTATAAGACTCAGTGTCTCACATTATAAACCTATGATAATTACTATGGTTACTGTAAGATAGAAACATTTCTAGGTACAGAGATGAGCCCTATTGGCTAAATTAGAGCTTGCTCCATGGTCCAAGATATCATTATGCAATTTTGTAGTAGTCATCACTTTGTGAAACAAAAGAGTACAGTTCTTACACAAATCAGTGTAGTAGTAGAAATCACCAAATGGTGGCAATGGCAATGCCAACTTACATATCATAATCATTCCAAGAACACAGATGTCCTAACATCTTGTAAGCAAGAAATACATAGAGAATATATATGTATTAGAAAGTAAAGTGTATAACAATAATATGCATACATATCCTGACATCTACTCTTGTATGGTAGATGCCCTACGCCCTATATATCAGTATAACATATGCCTAAACACTAGCTGTCTACGGCGTACCTCTGGGGGTTCCAAAAAGGGTGCAGGGACCTCGTGTAACAACATACATAGCACATCATACAATCACATAATACAGCATTTGAGGTTGTCTCATAAAGAAACAAATACATAATAAGAAGAATACATACAAAATTAATCAAAACCCTTATGCTAGCTGCTAATTACACCTTAATAACTTGGACATTCCATATGGGGTACCAGGCTAATTAATATAAAAGACCTATACACATTGGTATAAGAACAGGCACATACACAGTGGATGTTCATAATGGGGATTATTACAGATTTTATCTACCCTTACCATATTTAGATATTGCATTTCTATTACATTTATAGGGGAACACACCACTTTCTATAGTAGCTAGTAGGGGGCTCCATTTGTCTAAGAATATCTGTATTTTCCCTATTGCAAACAACTGAGCCCTTTCCAGTGACATGCACTGTTTTATGTTGTTAGTCCATATTTGAATGGAGGGCGAGGAAGAAGACATCCATGTCTGTGCCACTGTCTTTCAAGTGTTAATCAAGGCTAGGGACCAAAGCGGATTGTACGTCTTCCACACCAGATGATGAGAGTCAGCCCCAAGCAACAAATCAAGTGGTGATCTAGCAGGACTATATCCCAGGACTCCACATATTACCCAGTGCATTCCAAACCAGAAGGGAGCAACCTTTGTGCAGGTTAATGCCATATGCACAAAGTCCCCCTTCCCACTAATGCACTTAGAGCATTCATTAGGTCTCTGGGCATCTATGGAGTGTAGCCTTTTATGGGTGACATACAGTATGCTTTTTACTTAAAATTTTAGTTGGACTTGTCAGAGTTTGTTACTCCTGGAGCAGTTTTGAAGGTGCTGACTCACCAACCTCTGGGTCTCAGAACCCACCGGAATGAACAAATCATTACTCCATATTGCCTGGATTCACGTTGCCACTTGGCAGTCCTCGCCTTGGACAATCTAATAGTATGTGGTTAAAGGTTTCTTGCCTGGTTGTGCTTTAAATAATTCCTTCTCAAAAGTGGATGGGGGGCCTAGTTATTAACCCTGTCATTGAGTCTCCCAGTCGGTGTTTAATGGTAAGATATACAAAGAAGTCTCCTAACAGGAATGTTCTATTTTGCACAGACAGAAGCAAAGTTTAGTATAATGCCAGCCTTTTACATCTGCATTACTGTGGTCAGTCCTCTACATCTCCACTCCAACAGCCTTTGTACCAGAGGGACCGTACTGATCCCCCAAGCACGGACCTCCAAAATCAATCCAATGTGTGAGGATGGACAATTATCATGTTTAATGTGCTTGTGAGCATCTACCCAGACTTTTAAGTTGGTGGCAGTAAAGGGGTTTAGCTATTTGAGAGGTGAATTTAGGCCACAAAGAGGCTGTGAGCAGAGCACACTGGAGGGAGCAGTTCAAGGTGTCCTCCTCCAATCTGAGCCAGCTGTGTTCAGTTTCTGAATTGCCTGCCAGGAGATGGACCAGTTGGGCCACCCAGTAATACCCCTGAAAGTTAGGGAGACCAACCCTCCCCTTTTGATAACAATTGCAAAATAGTCCTCTTAATCCTGGCCACTTTACCAAGCCAAAGGAATTGTTTTAGGATTGAGTACAAGTGCCTGAAGTAAGCTTTCAGGACTTAGATAGTGATTGATACAGGTACAGGCATTTCAGTAAAATTGACATGTTAACCACCCCAACCTAACCCAGAAAGGATAATGGGAGGCCTGCCATCTGTCACAGTCTGCAGAGATCTTTGACATCAAGTGTTTGTAATGTAGAGAGTATAACATGCTAGTTTTAATGGAAATTGAAATTCCCAAGTATTTTGTTTTTGGAACTAACTTAAGGCCCTCCAGGTTTGCTATTAGATCTGTTCTCTCTAGCTTTCCTATAGGCAACAGTTCACATTTTTTTTATTTATTTTAGTTGTTTAACCAGGAGTTTAACCATTTTGTCCAGTTAACTATAAGACCAGATAGTCTTCCATATTCCCTCATCAACTGATGCACCCTAGGTAAATCCTGTGCAGAGTGCTGTAAATATAGTAGCGGGTCATCAGTGTATAAAGCTGTTTAATGTTCTAAGCCTCCTCCCAACAGGCCTCTAATCCCACTATGTTCTCTAATGGCAGCGCTAAAGGTTTGAGAGTTAATACATATAACAGTGGTGAAAGGGGACAGCCCTTCCTGGTGCAACGCCCCAGTGTAAATGGAGGGGTCATGAGGCTGTTCACTGTAATTTGGGCTTGAGGGTTAGTGTATAAAGCTTTTATACAAGATCAAAAGGTCTGCCCAAATCTCACCCTCTGCAAAGTTTCAGAAAGGTACCCCACTCCACTCGGTTGAAGGCACTCCCTGCATCTAACACAAGGACTGCCACCCAATTTTTATGCTTGTTTTGCCCCAGCGGTGTACCACATCCAGAGTTCTGTGGATATTATGCTTCCCCTGATGCCACATAACAAAGCCAGATTGGTCTGGGTAAATCAGGTCCAGGAGCACAGGGTCCAGCCATGAGGTCAGGACTGTTGCCAAGATTTTGTAGTCAGCAGTGAGCAGAGAAATTGGCCTGTATGACGTACACCAAGATGGGTCCTTGCCCAGTTTAGGCAGCACTGCAATGGTGGGAAACTGAGTGGAGGGGGGCAGCTCTCCCTTATTTAAACTCTCCTGCAACATGTCATAACAGTATTTTAACAAAGGTCTTGAAGAAATCAATAGGCAGACCATCTGGGCCTTGGGCTTTCCCCCCACTCAGTACCCCAATCGCAGCATGTACCTCCGCTCTGGAGATTGGCACTTACAACACCTCAGCCACCTCCACTCCCAGCTTTGGAAGGGGAGCTTTTGAAAAAAAAATGATACAGTTCCTGTGGAGTGGAAGCAACTTCCAAAGTGTAGAGAGTGCTGTAAAAGGTGTCAAAAGAGTCCCCAGTTGCCACCGGATCCTGCACCAGTTTACTTGTTGCATCATGAATCTGACCCTCCATGCATTCCCCCTCTCTGCAACATAGCTGCCAGGCTAAGAGCTTATCCCCCTATCCCTGTCAAAGTATCCTCCGGCCTGAGTTAATAAAATGGCACATTCTAGTCTAGCACTGCTTATCATATTAAAGTGCCACTTCAGCTTCTGAATTATCATGTATAATGATCTAGTCGGCCACGGTTTGTGCGCTTCTTCACAAGCCTCAATATTAATAAGTAGACTATTGATCTCCTTCTCATTTAACTCCTCGAGTCCAGTAGATGCCATATGGCGTCAGAACCATCCGTTGCTGAACCTGACCCAAAATGGCCACACGGACTCAATGAGTTAATTTTCTGGAATGGGCTTACAAAATTAAGTGAAACGGATGATATAGAAACTTACTTGACTACATTTGAACGGATTGCCCGAGCTTGTCAGTGGCCCAGAGGACAATGGGTGATACGTCTTGCCCCCTATCTAACAGGAAAGGCTCAGCTGGCCTATGGTCATGTGGACAGCTCCATGAGTGAAGATTATAATACTGTAAAAGAGGCTATTTTAAAACGATATGACATATGCTTAGAAACATATAGACAGAGGTTCGAGCCCTAAGGTTCCAGTCCTCAGATACCCCACAGGATGCTTATACAAGGTTAAGGGACCTATGCCACAAATGGTTACAACCACCAAAAACACCAAAGAACAGATGCTGGAGGCTGTTGTTCTTGAACAGTTTATACGTATATTACCACAGGACACTCAAATGTGGGTTCGGGAACATCGCCCAGAGACAGCTGAGAAAGCAGTGCAATTGGCAGAAGATTACCTAGCTGCAAGGCCGAATAGGCATAAAGGACACTCCGGAATGGGCACAACTTTCCCTACAGTAAGATCTTCATCTTCTAAAATAACTGTATCTAGTGGAACTGCTAAAAACACAAATATTCCTAGACCCCATAGTTCAGAGATTGTGTGCCACTTTTGTCAAGGGAAAGGACATATTGCTAGGTTTTGCCCGAATAAGAAAACTACCCCTACCCACTTGGTCCTGGCTAACTGGGGTCAGTATATTACACCAGTCAAAATCAATGGGAAAACCATGATTGGACTATTAGATTCTGGTTGTCGGCAAACCTTAGTCAAAGCCTCTATGTTACCCAATACCTGTGAATCCCCAGATGAGACACATGTGACTTGTATCCATGGTGATACCCATACATATCCAATGCCACAAGTCGAGGTTCAAGTACAGTCCAGTACCAGAAGTATGAAGGTTGGTGTGGTATCACAGCTACCGGTACCTGTTATAATAGGACATGACCATCCAGACTTTACCCATCTATTAGCAGCTGCTACAAACCTAGGTGCCATAACTACTAGAGCCCAAGGAAAAAGAGATGTTGAATTGCAATGTGTATTTTCATTTGACGATGATTTATTTGAGCCACCTGGTAAAACAAGAAAGTCTAAGAATGAAAAACGTCAAGATAAACAAACATGGCAACAAATCCATCGAACTCTAAAGATACTGTCAGTTTAGAAAACTTTAAAGTACAATCAGATTTTGGGTTAGCACAAGTAAATGATGAGTCTTTAAAACCTTTCTTTTTACAGGTGGGCAACAAAAATGATAAAGGACATAAATTGATATTACATAAGGGACTGTTATATAGGCAATGTGACAATCCAAAAACTGGGGAATGTGTGCTACAGTTGATGGTACCCATTGTTTACAGGGAACGATTGTTATCTCTTGCTCATGATATACCATTTGCTGGTCATCAAGGAAGGGAACGCACACTGCAGAGATTGTTGTATAGGTTTTATTGGCCTGGTATACAGGACCAAGTAATGGAACATTGTAAGTCCTGTGTACAATGCCAGAAAGTGGCCCCAATGGTAAGAAAGGATAAGGTACCCCTACAGCCTTTACCTGTAGTAAACACCCCTTTCGAACGTATTGCCATGGATATAGTAGGACCCCTACCCAAAAGTACAAAGGGAAATCATTTTATTCTAATCCTATGTGACTACTTTACCAAATACCCTGAAGCTATACCCATGCGTACAGTTACTGCTGAAAAAATAGCCGAAGAGTTAGTAAAGGTCTTCCTCTAGGATGGGCATCCCCAAAGAAATCCTGACCGATAGAGGCAGTAATTTTTGTTCACAGATTTTACAGCGTCTCTATCATACTTTAGGCATACATTCCATACATATGTCCCCATACCATCCTCAAACTGACGGATTGGTGGAACGATTTAATAAAACATTAAAACAGATGTTAAAAAAATTTACACAGGACGAAGGCAAGCAATGGGATAGATATTTACCCTATCTTATGTTTGCCTATCGTGAGGTTCCACAGTCATCTACAGGATATTCCCTATTTGAATTATTGTTTGGGAAAAACCCGAGAGGAATATTAGAGGTGGTAAAGGAGAATTGGGAGGATACAAAACAAATCACTATACCTATACCCTTGCTAGAATATGTTACCACACTGAGACAGAAATTAGCAAAATATTCTAAGAAAGCCCAACTTAGTAATATAGAACATCAGAAAGTCCAAAAACAACATTATGTCAAAGGGGTGGGCACTAAATCCTTTCAACCAGGGGATAAAGTTCTTCTTTTATTACCCTGTACGGAAAATAAGCTACTAATGAAATGGCAGGGACCGTACACCATACATAAACGAGTTGGCCCTGTTAACTATGAGATCATATGTCCAGAGAAAAGACAAAAATATAAAATCTACCACACCAGTTTGTTAAAGGCATGGCATGATAGACGTAAGTCAGTATGTTTTGTTCACCCTGAACCAGTTACAAGTGAACTGGATGAAGCATATCAACGTCTGAATACAAAAGGTGAAATAGAGGACATACAAATCAATGATAACTTAAGTTTTGAACAATTGAGAGAATTGAAAGATGTTTTAAGTACTTTCAAAAATAGTTTTACAATGATACCTGGGAAGGTTGAGGGAATTGTTCACCGTATAGAACTAAATTCCACGGTACCCATTAGACAAAAGCCCTACCGGCTACCAGAACGTTTAAGAGAAGAGGTGATTGAAGAAATAAAAAAAATGCAAAAATTAGGGGTTATTAAACCTTCCACAAGTCCATGGTGTTTTCCAATGGTTGTAGTTAATAAAAAAGAAGGTGGAATAAGAGTCTATATAGACTTCCGTAAACTTAATGCAATCTCCCAATTTGATGGGTACCCGATGCCCCGTATTGCTGATATTATAGAACTCCTCAGTAACGCACAGTATATAAGTACATTTGATCTATCAAAAGGGTGTTGGCAGATTCCCCTAGATCCAGAGTCACAGAGTAAAACCGCCTTTAGTACCCCTTTGGGATTGTTTCAATTCACTAAAATGCCTTTTGGTCTGCATGGTGCCCCGGCAACTTTTCAAAGATGTATGGACCATCTACTACATCCTTATATGGAGTACAGTGCTGCATACCTGGATGATGTCATCATTTTAGTCCATCCTGGGAAGAACATATGGTACACCTAAAAATGTGTTAACTACTATAAGGAGGCAGGCTTAACCATAAATCCTACCAAATGCTCACTGGGTATGCAAGAAACTAAGTACCTGGGGTTTATAATTGGACAGGGCAAAATAAAACCTCCAATTGATAAGGTTGATGCTATAGCAAATAGCACCCAGCCACAAACAAAAAAACAGGTAAGAGCCTTTTTAGGGATGGCTGGTTACTATCGTCATTTCGTGTCCAATTTTGCAGACATTGCTAGTCCATTGACTGAACTTACAAAAAAATTAAACCAGACAAGGTCTGTTGGACCAAACAGTGTGAAGAGGCCTTCACATTATTGAAAGCTAAATTATGTTCTCACCCTATTTTACATAGTCCAGACTTTCAAAACCTTTTGGTACAAACAGATCGCTCAAATCAAGGTATTGGGGCTGTTTTGTCCCAAATGGATGGAGAGGAGGAACACCCTATCATATACATTAGTCAGAAACTGCATGAAAGAGAAGCTAAATATTCTACAATAGAGAAGGAGTGTTTAGCCATCCGGTGGGCCATCAATGCCCTAAAATTTTATTTGTGGGGTAGAGAATTTGTAGTGATTACAGATCATAATCCCCTGTGTTGGCTACATATTATGAAGGACAAAAACCCTCGAATTTTGCGATGGTATTTAACCCTTCAACCCTACAAATTTATACTACAACACAAATCAGGCAAAAAACACTAACACTGATTACTTATCACGTTATGGTGCAGATAACAGTTATAAATTGACATCAGACTCCAGGGTGAAAGTAAAGTAATGATCAAATAGCTGTTTATTTTATTTTTTTTGTGTGTTTTCTTCTTTTCCTTCATTTCTACATACATAACGTATATATAAACCACTTATGGAATTATATACTTAAAAGGGACCCTGGAATGGAGTTTTAGGAGTGGGAGGGCTAAAACTCCATCTCCCCTTTTGTATCATAAGGGAGATCTGATATGTATTTAACATCAGAGTAGCAGGAAACCAATGGTAACTAATTGCTATTGGTTCCCTCTTGAGGTGGGAGGAGTGTAAAGAATAAAAGATAACATACTTAAAAAGAAAAAAAAAAGAGAAAAATCTTAGGGGAAACATCATGTATGTCAGACCTTATTTTTTTTTAGTCTGTTGCAACAGCTCGTTTTTGTATACCCCCTTCTTTTCCCTTCTGTATCCTTTCCTCTTTCTAATGTAGGCTGGCCACCTATATTCTCTTTCTTCCTAACCCCTTTTGTAGTTCATGGTCTTGATATATATGTATGTAATTATATAGTCCAGGTATAATAGGACTCCCCCCCCCAAGTGATGCAATTGAGTGTTAGAATTGCACAAAATTGAATTTATCAAAAGATGTTGTCAGAGTGTAGACTCTGAGATTTATTGCTATATAGGACCCCCCCCCTCGTTGTTGTGCCTCCGTGGGTTCATTTGCGTAATTCAAGGAACCCAAAATATTGTTTTAACCCTTGGTTTCTCCTTTAAAGGTGCTGAATTATTTGGCCAGAGGAAAACCTCTAAAAATAAAATGACTCCCTTTGAAGAATGTACGCTGCTAGGCCTTTGCGTAACAGAGTAATTCTTTTGCTTTGTGGGTATTTACCTCCTCAATGTGTGCACGTCAAGAAGTTAACATTTAGCTATATATTTTGGTTCAGAGTGCTCTCCTCTGCCCAAAACAACGGTTTTGTTAGCACATACCTCCTGGATCCATATTGGGGCATTCTTATGTTGATTCTAGGCACTTGAGTGAACAAGATTTTCTGCACAATGCTTAACAAATCAGGATTCTTTCTGCTGCAGCCCTTTCTTTAGGAGCTGACCGGCCTCAATGTGGATACTTTTATATTACTAAAAGGGAGGTGGTGCTTTCAGATGCCAGAACTTTGAAGTAAATCCTAAAAAAGGTATAAAATCCATTGTTAAGATTGTGTATGTTATCTCACTGATTTAAAGGGATATGATTTTGTGAATAAATTAAATCTTTGGGAAATAGAAATATAAAGTTAAACATAAAGTACAGGGGTGGAGTTAGGTAGTCACCTGACCATTTTTGGTATATAATCCAGGTACCTGAATCAGTTAGTTAGATATCCTGGGAGGTACAGACCTAGTCTGACCTCGAAGTGTGTTACACTAGCCTATTCTAGTGTTTCCAGAGACTGTTGTTGTATTTCTTGAATTTATTTTTTTTTTGGTATTGCGCCTAAAGTCCGGCTGGTCTTAATTTTTGTTTTGTAAAATAAATTTCCTCTGGTGCATCTACAACTACGAGCAAGTGTCCTCTTTTATATCCCATGCCTCACACACAGTTTAATGTCAAAAGCACTAGTCTGTTTAGGCAGGCCACACAGGGCTATTAATCATGGGACCAGTGTTCAGGCAGGTGCAAGGAGCTGGTCTCCGATGTTGTGCTGGCCAGTGGCTAGGCCCAAACCAGCTCCTGTTATCAATCTAGGGTAATACTCCCTCCCGCTAAGGAGTCCTGAATGAAAAAAGATAAGAATTTTAACTTATTTGTCACTTTGGATCTGAGGGCAACCTTCCTCCACATCTCTTGGCTTTCTCCTCTGCCCACCTTTCTGCTGCTTTGGTGAAGGTAAAGAACTTAGAGGGCAGACCCAGCCTGTCTATGTGGAGCTTCACTGGGCACATGAAAGCAAAGGACCAGCCCATGGTGAATAATTTTGATTTGACCACAGTAAATTTTTGTCTCTGAAGTTGCAGCTCCCTACTACAGTCTTGAAATATGTGCACTTTAGAGTTATTGATAGTAATTGAGCCCTTGGATTTAGCACACTTCAAGACAGTCTCCTTGTCTTGGTACCTCAAGTACTTGATAAGACAGTGTTGAGGCCTCTCTCCTGGCTTCAGTGAGGGTCTACCCTGTGTGCTCTTTCTACCTCAAACTCCAATGCTTCCTGAGGTAGTTCCAGGTGTTCCTCTAGCCATTTCTGAAGGCCCTTTTCTGGATTTCATCCCTTGACTCCCTCTGGCTGGCTTACTATGTGCAAATGTGAGCATCAAAAGTGATTCTCTTGGTCATCGACCCTGATCCTAAGCTCCTCTAATGCTTTCTTCATGTCATTTCTTCCATTAGTGAGCACTGATAAGAAGTCCTCCAGGCCACTCACCCGATGCTCCAGTTCAGAAATCTGCATTGTGTGAGATGCAGTAGTTTCTGAGAGGCCTGTCACTACACTTTGCAGGTGCATAATTTGTGCCGTTATATTTGTAAAGTACTTTCATTTCATGCTGCATTTGAGCTAGAGGAGCAGGGAACCCGGCTAGTGATTGTTACAGCTCAGACATACTACAGCTTGCTGTCTCGGCCTTATGGGCCTGTAGTCTGGTGTGAGCTTCCAACCCCATCCAGTGTTCTTTTGATGTTTCTACAGGTTCCATATTGAGTTTGGTCTGTTTATTTGTGTGCTTGTCAGAGGCTATTTACCCCATGGAGCTAGCCCTTGCCAAATATTTCATTTGTTGTGGCAATGCAAGGTACCTCAAAGTCATTTTCAATGATGTGCTTTGTGGAGCCAGACTAAAACGCATCCGCCATGATGTAGTGATAGCCACACACCCCCAGCACAGCCCTATCTTCTCATTGATGTGCCTGATCAGTGAGGCAATGTGGTCAGTGTAGGTTATGGATGGTCCAGGATTACTCCCAGATACTTGAATGCGGGAACAGTGTCAAGGGGTGTTACGTCTGGGGATTTGACAGTGAGAAGGCCACCAGTGTGGGTAAGGGTGGAGAGTTTCAGTTTGGAACAGAAAAGCATAGCCTTCATTTTGGCAGCACTGACCAACAGTTTGTTAGTAGAGAACCAACAATGTGCCTTGCAGAAATCATCGGTAAGAGTGGTGGATAGTGAGGAGTGAGAGGGGTCACTTTGGTATAGTATTAAGTCATCAGTGTAGAGGAGTAATTTACAGGATAGGCCTTCCGACAGGAAAGAGTTAATGAAGAGGGAAAACAGGAGGGGGCCAAGGACGGATCCCTGGGGGACATCCACAGAGACAGACAAGAAGGAGAAGATAGCACCACTATGGCAGACCATCCGTGTTCTACCAGAGAGGTAGTTAGTGAGCCAGGTGCTGCAGACAGGGGAGAAATCAGGGGCATCTAGTTTTGCTATCAGAATGTTGTGATTTACAAGGTCGAATACCTTAGACAGATCTACAAACACTCCACCAGTTAGCTTCCCTTCATCCATATTCCTCAGCACAATGGCCGGTGAAGAGGGCAAGGGCTATGGTAGTACTATGCCAATTATGTGCCTATTATGTGGCTGCTGGACAACTCCTCTGCTGAATCTTAGAGTTCAAGAAAATATACACCAACCTGGGGAGGGGGGAGAAGGCTGTAGGGATGGAGAATGGAAGCAATAGACTGAAAAAAATCAAGGGGAGTGATCTCAGACTGGACAGTGTAAACAACTGAGTGAATAATTTCCACTGGCACCAGTGATAAAATGTGAAGAAAAATATCACCATGCAGCAGGAGGATGGCAAGTACCTTCTCACATGAGGGGGGGAGGGATAAAAATGTCTGTGGTCCATCAGTTCACAGTCCTTTTGGGACTTTTGAAGCACTGCTTATAGAGTTACACATATGATGAGTTTGACTTGGTATCCCAGGCAGCACAGATGACCATGAGCTGACTGGTACCCACCTAGGAACATCAAAAGCGTGGATTCATAATGAAGGGTGGTGGTGGGAATGACTTCTGGAGAACAAGTTCCCATTATATCTATAACAAACAGAACGATGGGTACATTACTTGAGATTGCTGGGTGATAGTCTTAATTTCTTCATTTTCCCATTTTTCTTTAATCCTATTTGATGCTAAATAAAGCACTGAGGTAAAAAAAAATACTTCTATATTAAAGTTGAGATTCCTTAGCAAATCAGATTTACAAAGTATTCTATCAGCTTATAATTCAAGAAGGTCAGTTTTGTGATTACGAAAGCTTAACTCATTAGCAAATTGCTGAAGCATGGTATAGTGACAGAGTGATCAATCAGTCTTTACTACTTTGCCAAAAGTAAACAATAGCTTATCTACTTTGAGGATCACAGCTAGTGCAGATGTTATTGCTACAAAATCCATCTTGGGATACTTGAAAGATTTATCCATCATAAGAACAGCTACTCAGTTATCATTTGGTAGTGAACCATAAAAATCAATAGCTGTACAAGATAACATACATCGTTAGGCAAACTGGCCACTTGCAGTGATTCTGGCCAACTGCCTTTTGATGCTGCTTGACATGCAAGTTAATCCTTAAAGGGATTTTCTGATTTCAAGCAAAAATTTCACAGTTGGCACAAGATCCACACAAGTAAATGATTTTATACCTTTTATTGGACAGAGTTGTTAAAAAAGAAAACAGGTGCTTTGAGCTAATAGATTTCACAGAATCCTTCATTAGAAAACAATGACAGTTTGTTTGGAAGAATACACTTTCTTAATGTCCAGATCATACATAAACATATACAAAGTTGTTAAAAATCCCATTGGCCTAAACTGCTTTTAAAAATTAACATAGGAACATAAAAAGACAACAGAATTCCATCAAAGGAAAGGTATTTCAAGGTGATATGTCACAGAATAGATAGCTTCTTCCCTGAGAGCAGCCATAAAACATACTAAACCAACATTTGTGCATCTGTGCATTTATTAGTAAATGTCTATGATTTTAAACCACAAGAAAAAATAAGCTGAAAAAATACATAGTACATAAAGTTAAAACTCTTCTAAATAAGAAAATATCTTTCTGTTAGGCAAAAATGTGGGTTTAAAGACAACCTGTCCTACTGTAAATTAAGCATTAACCAGCTATTTTTCACATTTATACAGTGTAGGTACTATTCAGATATGTATGTCTTAAAATCTATGTACAATGTCAATATTATTCATGAATATTCAAACTTATACTGTTTAAACATGATGTATCTGCAACTCTGTAACAAGTGAGTAGTGTTTCTGCACATTCAACAACCAAACCTAACACACACACCCTTGTAATTGAGATACTGTTATCCTTACAAGTGTCCATATATGCCTAATTTATTTTATTTATTTATTTATTTATATTTTGAAAGCAATTCTAGTGGGGGGTAGGAGGAAATAAGCTGTTGGTAACTTGACTCTGCAGCTTATCCATCAGGTAGGGAAATGGGCAGACTAGATGGGCCAAGCAGTCCTTATCTGCCATCAAATTCTACGTTTCTATGTTTCTATGATAACTAGGAAAGGCACACTGAGCCGAGACTTGTTTCCAGGTGTGGCCTGGGGGAATGAACAGAGAGAAAGAATAAGAAACATTTTACAGTCAATTTCAGGCACAATACAAAAATTTTTCAGGAAAACATTTCAGGCACAATGAACACAGGCAGGTCAGGGATTTCAAAGTGCATACATTGCAACATGAACTGAGATACATTATTGCCTAAGCAAGAGGATTACAATGATGGCACACTGGTAGAGAATAAGTGCTGCCAAAAAATTAGAGTGAATATAGTGACCCTGGAGAATGAATAGGAAGGAGGAATAACAAACATTTTACAGTAAAATCGGGCACTATACAAACATTATATCAGGAAAAAAAAGAAATGTCAGGCACAATGAAGTAAGGCAGGTCAGTGACTACAATGTGTGTGCATCGTAACATAAAGTGAAATACATTTGCTAAACAAGAGGGTTACGATGAAGTCAAACTGGAAGAGTATAAGTGCAGCAAAAATGAATGTAAATATAGTGAATTAAAGTATATAACAATAGGTAGATTGAGACTTGGGTTGGAAAAGTAGCAGACAAAGAGCTTTTGGAGGCCAAAGTGGGGAAAGAAGACAGATGGAGCATAGGCAAGGGGTTACAATAAGTTAGGATGCTAGTTCTGTAATAGTAAAGAAAAGTTCTATCAGTTGGCACAAGCAGAGTTTGGTTACACAGACTCCCCCACCACTCCCCAATGTTTTTATTTTTCTTTTAGTCAGTTTTTATTGATTTTTTCACATGAACAAAACACAAAGAAATTTCAGGATTATTGATTTATACAATGAATTGCAAACTTTGCCGTGCCATGCCTACTACAACTATAAAAACTTCTACTTGTTAAGAAGGTAGGTTTATACTATGGTGCTTAGTTACTTAATGTACTAAAAATAGGTTATATGTTATGCCTGGTGCAAGGCGAGTTATGCCACACCCGATGGCGCAAATCACACCTTGCCCCAGGCATAACGCAAGTCGCAATTCCAAGTTGCAGCTTGTGCCATGCCATGTGCGGGTTGCAGCACAGGTGGGCTACACCTCCCACTGCATCCGCAACCCACACTGGTATGGTACAAGGGTGGATTATGGCAGCAACTGCACCCTATTCCAGAAGGGTGGCTGCCATAACCTACCTACACCATTTCTGGACCCAGTTTGGTGTAGTGGGGTTAGACCACCTTGGAGGTGGTCTAAGGGGCATCCATCCTGGCACATCGATGGATGCCCCCTCTGGCAGTGCCATGGAAATGCCATTCCTGTGCCCCACATGCCACCTGCTGTGTCATGCCCCCCCCCTGAAATTTGGGAGCCTCTGGGGTCCATTTTTGTCACTGCCTCACAAGTGCATGTGGCAACTGATCAGCCCACCAATGCCCCCAGGTGCTTGCCATTTCATTTTGGGGTGGGTGGCTCCAGGGGGGCAGTCGATTGAGTGCCACTACTTGCAGCACCCAGGTCCAGTGCATCATTCTTTTGGTACTAGCCTGCAGCTGCCACAAGTCATGGGCATAGGTGCTGGGGACCCTGCTTGTCCTGGAATATGGCACAGGGTCCCCGGAGTACTGCCACATGGCTCAACTCACATACACCCACAAGTTGCACCATGCATTTTGGAATTGGGCCCAGCATGTCAATTCAGGGATCATCAATAAAGTGGAAGATAGAGATTGTGGACCAAATTTACAAAGTGTTTTGGATCAGTGCACGGGACTCAAGGCAGAGGGTTTGATGCAAAGGGCAACTTGCATCAAACTTTGCGGCAAGTGTGATTCAAGAATGATACCTGCTGCAAACCCCTGCTGCAAGTCCCTTGTACCAAACACAACAAGTTAGTCCAGCTCCTTTGAGTCTAACTTTGTGCCATTGGAGGACCCATATTACGGGGTTTGAGCCAAAGGTTTGGCAGAAGCTGCTGTGAAGTAGGAAAACTCTCACAACTGCACCAACCAATCATAAATGGGGCTATGTTGGGCCAAAAGACTTTGGTGTAGCTGCACCAAATACTGGAGATGGTGCAGGGCTTGTTGCAAGCCCTGCATCAACATTTGTGAATCGGGCCCTGTATATCTTGTACCTGTGGCTAACATGCCCTCCCAAAAGAAATGTGCCACACTGGGAGCCCATTGCAGCGTAGCCTAACCTCTAAAAAAAATAAAACAGTACGCAGTGAATTTTTTAATTTTTGTTACCCGAAACAAAAGAGACAGTCCCTCGCCGTCCTGTCCCCTCCCCTCCAGAGCCAGGCGCGATGATCTTCAGTGGACCGGGAACATGTCTGCAATCTTTAAAGCTGATCGTGAACTGAAGAAATACCAGTAAGCTGTATAATGGCATAAATAAATGAGTTTTTTTCAAGCATATCTCAGCCATTTTTGTGAATTTTGGCACCAAATTTTCAACATGGGGTTCTTGGAACCCCCTCTTCATGAATGCAGTCATTGTCATTTAATTATTCAGTCTTGAAAGGTCATTTCACAGTCACTGCGTGAAATTGCCTTTTGGGACTGATTAATGAAATGACAGTGTGACTGTTCATGAGGTGGGATCCCAAAAAGCCTATGTTGCAAATTTGCTGAAAGAATTCGACAAAATGATCATGTTACGAGCGTTTGTTGTGCAGTTTCCTGCACACTAGTAACTTCAAGAATTTTTGATATTTTTACTCCAGATTTTCAACATTGCCATTTTTTTCAAACCTCCTTATGAACAGAAGAGATGTCATTTTCCACATCTTACCTGAAATGTGTTTTCACACATCTGGTGCACAGTGGCACAGTCACTGTAGGAAAACAATGTTTAGGACAGAGTAAGAAAATCAAAGTAACACCTTTCATGAGCAGAGGTTTCAAAATCCTATATTGCAAATTTTGCTGAATAAATTCCAATAAATGACCGTGTTACGAGCGTGCACTGCGTAGTTTACATGCATGCTTGTAACTTTGAGAAATTTTTATATTTTTACTCCAGATTTTCAACATTGCCATTTTTTCATACCTCCTTATGGACAGTACAGCAATCATTTTCTACATCCTGCTCAAAATGTGTTTTCACACATCTGGTGCACAGTGGTGCAGTCACTGTAGGAAAACAATGTTTGGGTAAAAGTAAGAAAATCACAGTAACACTGTTCATAAGCAGAGGTCCCAAAATGCCTATGTTAAACAGTTGGTGAAAAAAACCCACAAAATGACTATGGTACAAGCATATGCTGCGCAGTGTCCAGTGTTCAGTGAAGGTCTGCGGGTGAGCTATGTGGCATGACCATCTGGCTGTCCCACCACCGGGGCCACAGAGGATTCAGTGAAGTGCCCAGTCAGGGGCTAGATCTACTCCTGATTTCAGTGAAGGTCTGCAGGTGAGTGAGGTGGCACAACCAGGCTGGCTTTTCCACCACCACCGCCACTGAGGATTTGGCAAAGTGCCTGGTCAGGGGCTAGACCTGCACCTGGAGGGGCGATTGAAAAGAGGAGTAACTGTGATGTCACAAGCAGTGCATTATGACCTCAGGTGTGGAGAAAGCAACAGGAATAGATGAACTCTTCAGGAGCAGAGATCCTGTTTTCATGCAAATGACCTCAGTAATAAATAATGGGTAGGAAGAATACAGAACTAATGTGAAAAATAAACTAAACTATGTTTAAATATTGTTTCATTTAAGTTATCCTGAAGGCATCAGCTGCTCTTTAAGTGAACCCAAACAACTTGACAAGTTGTTTTCTAACTTAATTGTTATTTGTAATGTGTTCTTTTGGGGAAGTGAACCCAAAGTGTCTAGAAAGCTGCTTTCAGGAAAATAAATTGATTGTAATATGTGGTTTTTCGGAAGTATGCCCAAACTGTTTGAAAAGCCATTTTCCTAAAAGTCAGTTGCTTGTAAAATGTCCTTTTTGGGAAGTGAAACTTAACTTTTTGCAAATCTGTTTTTATGAATTGCTTTTAAAATCAACTTGGAGTGGCTCAAAGTGTTGAGAAATTTCTTTTTAATAAAAGTGCTGCTTTGCAGTAGTGAATGCAAGCTGTTGAGAAACCGTTTTCTATGAATGTTTGGTTTTGCAGTTGAAAAAACTAATTTAAAGTTGGCATTTGTCATAACTGATTAATTATTATATGGATGATGTCATAATTGAGTCAGTGCTATACTATATGGTGTGGTAAACCTTCATTTTGTTTTCCAAAGGGAAGCGGGACAAATAATTTATAATAAAAAGACAATTTCTAGTAAATCATATTATCAGAAAACTGTTTAAAGAAGTACTCTACTACATATATATACTAAAGTGAATAGCTGATCATTAAGCATGCTAGTACCATACACAGGCATTTTACATTATAACCCATGTTATTGAGAGAGAGAGAGAAAGAAAGAGTTGTCCAATTCACAGGGACAACTCCTTTACCTGTCATTGAGGCACAGGCCAGGCAGCATATGCAAACCTGGAGAAGTTATAACATTCCCAAGTATCATTTTATTATGATCAATAACTATAAAATAATACTGTGCAGGATAGCTCATTTACTGACTGTGCAGTGTGCATATTGCTATAGGCAAGTTGGCTTTATCTGTATCTGTATGTTGATTATATGTTGGGCTGGCAGTATAGCCTATTGGTTAGAGTAACAAGCTATGAACGAGCTTGGTACATCCAGCAGACCAGACCTTGATTTGATTCTCACAACCTCCACTTGCATACTGTGTGACTCTGAGCCAGTCACTTAACTGCCCAGTGCTCCCAGGTCACCCCTGAAAACAGACACTTGCACTTAGTGGGCCTTACCCTGTTACCAAAGACTGAAAAAAAAATCAGTTTGGTAAGGTACCAGCGTGACTGCTCACTGCTGCTTTGGCCACTGGCAGGGTGTGGCACCCCATTTCAAAAGTTGTCAGGTATACATCAATATCATCTGAGAGACACAGCTGTGTAAGTTTAATGTCTTTAAAGATGTTTGTGTTTCGTTAGTCTGCTGGATCTGTACCACATCCTCCAGCTTTGATAGCTTGCAAGGCATCTACCATTGCTGCTTCTGTTGTGGCATCTCTTTTCTTCTCTGCTGCTCCTGTCACTACATCTGTTCAGTTCTCTGCTTCTCTGTCTCCCTTTGCTGTATAGCCCACCATTTGAAGAAGGCAGACAGGCTTTCAGGTTTTGGCCCTACCTGTTCTTCCATCACTGGTTCCTGCTGTAGAGTCTCGCTTTGGACTTTTGTATCTGATCATTTGGCCACCATTCTTCCAGTAATAACTCCTGGGCTTGCTGATGCAGGATCCATAGCTTTCTTCTTTGCTTCCCTAGTACCAGGTCTAGTACCCACGCACAAAATAGAGTTTGCCTGGTGTAAATCTAACTCTCACACCATCTGTCATTGAGCAGCAGGTCAGGAAATATAGGCAAACCAGGAGAAGTTATAAAATTCACACGTAGCATTTTATTATTATCAATTATAATAAAATAAAACAATAAAACTGTGCAGGAAAGCTCTTTGTCAATATTTGGTGCTGGGCGTGTCCCTTTTCCAGTTATAGATGTCAATACAATATTTGTCATCTGGGGCGAAATAACATGCAGAAATAGTAAAAGAAACCAGCCACACTCGAAACAAGTCATAAAAGTAGTCCAAGATTTATTTTTCAGACCAGAATCTTCTTGTTACCCAGTGTTTCACCTGAGGGGCTTCCTCAGGGTAGAAGATCTGTGTATAATAATATTTAAGAATTATTTAACATTTTCATGTTACCATATTTAATTTTTCATACTTTTTTACATGTTTGCATGTTTATAACGCACTTTTCTGTCTTAAGTATTCTATTTTATACTCATCTTATGTACACTCTTAGCCATCTACATATTTGTACATTTATTCGGGGTTATGTTACACCCTATGTTAAACCCCCTATAGCTGCCTGTGTGATCAGCTGTCCAAAACGTTTTACTTTCTATCAAGTACCCATGTGATTGATCCAGCCTGGAGCCCATAAAATCTAAAGTATTCACACGTATTTACATTACTAATTCTCTAAAGAAATTTACTACTCATACTGCTTAATATATATTAATAGAAACAATGCTGTCAATCAATCCATATTATAAATTAATCTAGGTGTTATTCCTATGAATCTGTTGAATATTATAATTCACACCTAGTATGTTGTCTGGTTCTGTTATCCATTGCATGTAGCACTTCTTAGTGTAAATTCATATCCTAATGTCTCAGTTAGGGTATTAAGACTGCGTTACATCAGTTGCTACAGTGTCTGTACATATTTGCTGTATCCTAGTGCCTGCTTCAAGCACTCTAGACTTGACATCATGCCTTCATTACAGTAACAGTTTGACTGAGTTTTCTCTGTCTCAAGCTCATTTCGCATTGTAAAGTATTGCTAACATTTTCAGAATAGTCAACTATCATACATTCCCTACATTTCAAGTTCACTTTGCATTATATTCTGTCCTTATCACCAGCTCTATGCATTTCCACATGCATTTACATGACATCTTTCCTAATGTCTATATTCAACTTCCAATTCACTTTCTCATTATGCCAATTGCTAACACCCCTGGTTTAACATTGTATGAGTTAACTGGAGAGACAGTCTTAATTTGCCACAGAATAGTCAGACATTGTCTTACTTAATAGCTTTTATATGCATTTCTTGGTTTCAATTTGTGTTACAGTTCCCCTCTCACATTCAATTTTTGCCACTGTTAGCTGTAAACTGTCATGCATTCCCTTTTCTATGGATTCCATCATACAAACATCAAACATCATACTGAGTGCAATTCTATGCTTAAACTTTTCGTTTCTTGTACACACTGCCTGTAATCCTATGAATTTCAAAGCCCCTCTGGGTGCAAACAGACAAATCTCCGTCACTGTTTTTTCCCAGTTTTCTTTCTGTTTTTTCTTTCAATTTTTAAGCATATCCATTTACCTAAAAGGAATGTGTTACAGAAAGTTAATCCCTGTATCACAAAATTCACATTTGCTGCTAAAGGAGTGACTGTTATAGAGGTAACACAAACATTTTCACATCCTTTGTGTTTGGCAGTCAGAGCAGACTGCACAATATGCTCATCTTATTTGCCTTTTTAAACTCCAGCCAGGGGCAGAGGAATCTGTGGCCAATCAGCAGAGGCCATGGGGGCATGTGACTGAAGTCACTCCCCCATGTGTGTCTGATTCCCACAGGTTCTTGGTTGCTGATCAACCTTAAAACTGTAATCTTGACCATTATAACTTCCTCAATGTTAGTGCAATGTGAATGGACGGTATTGGTTATTCTGTCCACATTGCTTTTTGCCAAAGATGCAAGTGTTATATAAGTTATCTACTGACAGCCAGTACCCTTAAAGCTGTAATCTCAACCTTTGTGACTTCCTTATTGTTAGGGCTATGTGAATGCATACTTTTGGTCTTTCCGGCCCCTCTCACCAATTTAAAGGTTTTGTCAGGGAACTACAGTGCCACAAACTAGGTGCTCATTTTATTGGGTGAACATTCATTATTTCTTGATTCTGTGTCATCCATCTCCTCCAATTTTCATTTTTTGCCCTAAGTTTTACATTTTACTAGTGTCCAATACTGCTGCAACCATTAGGGAGAGTACACAAGGCAGTCAGCCTTATATAACACTTGCATCTTTGGCAACAAGCAATGTGGACAGAATAACCAATACTATACATTCACATAGCACTAACAATGAGGTGGTTATAAAGGTCAAGATTACGGCTTTCAGGTTGCTCAGCAACCAAGAACCTATGGGAATCAGACATACCTGGGGGAGTGACTTCAATCACTTGCCCCCATGGCCTCTGCCGATTGGCCACAGATTCCTCTGCCCCCCCAGCTGGAGTTTAAAATGGCAGCCAAGATGAACAGATCATGTAATCGGGCCTGACTGCTAAACAAAAAGGATATGAAAATGGGTGACTTACCTCTATAACAGCTAATACTTTAGCAGCAAGTGTGAATTTTTGATACAGGGAGTAACTTTCTGTAACACAGTACTTTTAGGGTAATGAATATGCTTAAATATTGAAAGAAAAAATGGAAAGAAAACTGGAAAACAAACAGTGATAGAGGTATGTCTGTTTGCACCCAGAGGGGCTTTAAAATGCGTTGATTACAGGCAGTGTGTATAAGAAATGTAAAGTTTAAGCATAGAATTGCACTCAGTATGATGTTTGTATGATAGAATCCCTAGAATAGAGAATGCATAAGACCATTTAGAGCTGACAGTGGCAAAATATGAGAGTGAGAGGGGAACTGTTACACAAAGTGAAACTGAGAAATGCATATAAAAGCTATTAATCTTAAAAAAACAGAAACCATGTTCTTCACTCATCCTCAGAACAAGTCCTGCAACTTCAAACTCCTCATTCACTCTGGGTCCTCTTTCCCACTCGAACAAGTTTGCTCCTATAAATACCTAGTGATCCATTTTGACCCCTCCCTCTCCTTCCATGGACACATCGCTGCCCTAGCCACTGCCACTAATATCCGATTGGGCATCTTACATCGGTATAAACACTGCCTCCCCCTGGAGGCTCTTCGACTCGCAGTCACCTCCTCTATCCTGTCCCTAGTGGACTATGGACTGCCGGTGTATGGTGCTGCTAATCAGACCGCACTCCATAAAATTCGCACTACTCTGAATAAGGCCTGCAGGTTAATTACTGGGGCACCTAGGCTAACACACACCTGTCTACTGTACGCTAAAGCGCTGGTACTTGATCTTGATGACCGCCTCAAATATCTGACCTGTACCCTTACAAAAAAGACCCTCCTTGGGCTATCCCCACCAGGATTGACCACCACCATATGCCGCTCTGTCCCACTAGTTCATACTTGGACCTCTGGGAAAACCTCTTGTTATCCCTAGAGCTAGGACCTCTCATGGCCAAAGAGCCTTCAGCTTTAGGGCCCCCTCCTGGTTCAACACACTGCCCCCTCCATCTCCGAAGCTCCAACTATATCGTGCTTCAAAACTTCCTTACGTAACCACCTTATTAACACCCGAAGCTGTAATTGTCACTAGTCAAAGCCATACTCAATACTTATGACAAGGCTTACTACTAAGCTGCTAAGGACAACATAACTCTGGTATTGTTTGCATCAATCCTACCTGTACCAGCTTGTTTGTATCTATGTCTTAAGTTACTGTTATACTGTGTTGTACTGTTATACTGTGTATTTTCGTTTGTCTTACTGTGACAAGGTACCCTTGTAAATGAGCTTATGGCTCAAAGGTTTTCCAAACTGCTGTTTAAATAAATAAAATAAATAAATAAATAAATTAAAGGGAAACAAAGGAAAAGACAAAGCTTTCCTCAGACACTGCAGATACTCTCAATTAGTGCTTTCAGACAGTAACAACTTTATTTAATGATTTAGAACAGCTACCCACAACTTCCACTTCCTGTTGCTGGCAGCAACCATTTCATGAGCAGCAGTGAATTTCCTGAGCTCACTGTATGATAATATGCCTGCTTGACCTCAGCTATTGGTTGGTAAGACATATTAGCATCAAGTGAGCTCAGGAAGCTCTCTGCTACTCATGAAATGGTGGCTGCCAGCAATACAAAGTGAAAGTTGAAGGCCACTGTTTAAATAACTAAAAAATCAATTAGTGTTATTTGTTAAAAAAATGTTACCATCTGAAAGCACTGATCAGGCATTTTTGTAGTGCCTGGTTAAAGATTTGCCTTTTCCACTGTTTCCCTTTAAGTAAGAGAATGTCTGACTATTCCTTGGGAAATTAAGACTGTCTCTCCAGTTAACGCTTACAATGTTACATCAGAGGTGTTAGCACTTGGCATAATGAGAAAGTGAATCCAAAGTTGAATATTGACATTAGGAAAGATACTATGTAAATGCTTATGGAAATATGTAGAGCTGGTGATTAGGACAGAATATAATGCAAAGACTATACTGAAAATGTTAGTAATACTTTTCAATGCGAAATGAGCTTGAGACAGAGAAAGCTCAGTCAAAGTGTTGCTGTAATGAATGCACAATGCAAAGTCTAGAGAGTACTTGGAGCAGGTAATAGGGGGCAGCAGATATGTACAGACACTGTATGAACTGAGGAAACACTGTCTTCTTACCCTAACTGTGACATTAGGATATGAATTTCCACTAAGAAGTGTTACATGCAATGGATAACTGAGAACCAGACAACATACGAGGTATGAATTATGATATTCGAGAAACTTTTATTCTTTCATCAGTATATAACTTGGCTCTGCACAAATTAAAACCATTGCTATGCTGCGGATTGATAGTTCAGTCCAGAATTCCTATACATTCTAATTCTGTTGGCAGCCTAAGGGTTAATTTCAATATTATTCCAAAGGGTACACTGTATATACATATATATATATATATATATATGAAAAGAAAGAAAGAGTGATTTAGCTGGGATTTGAACCATTACTCCTCCCTTATACTACCAACTACTGTACATCACCAAGCCAACTGGAAATCTGATACTCAGAGAAGAATCTTACTGTTTCTCCAATGTACAACCTCTCCATTCTGTCTGTTTGTGTCTAACATATATGCACATTGCACCATTT
Organism: Neoceratodus forsteri; assembly: GCA_016271365.2. Taxonomy (NCBI): domain Eukaryota; kingdom Metazoa; phylum Chordata; order Ceratodontiformes; family Ceratodontidae; genus Neoceratodus; species Neoceratodus forsteri. The sequence continues at coordinate 248,835,299 of CM028130.1, read as the reverse complement.
TGAGTCACATTATAATCTGTGCAACACCATGTTGTGCACTTGAGAAACAGGATGGTGAATCTGGGAGTCCTAGGTTTCCAGTTGCCTTGGTGGCACAGCTGGAAACACACATCATAGTATTCTGATTGCCTTGAGTTCAAATACAAGTTAAAGTACTTATTTCTTTGTCTCATTCGTCTGTTCAAACCAGCTAAATTCCTCATGCACTATTAGCAGAAAAGGGAAGAAGGGACCTCAGTTTATTATCTCAAATGATGCATAGCACCTCTGACAGTGTAGTAGCTACATTTGGCAGCACTATTGTGTCAGTGTTTTGTATTTGTCCAAGTGAATGATGTAGGATTTGTACCTGTGACCTGTTTATCTTACTGACACAGAGGCAGGCATGCTGCCAACAAGACCACTGAAATGGTACTAACATCAATTATATTCCAGACTGTCAGTGGTACAGTATTTGATTTTGTATCAGTGTATGCAAGCATTTAATTTTTAAAGAAATAGTAACATCATAAATAGCAGGCAGAAAAATTATATTTTTAAAAGGACTGTGGTGTCCACCAGGATCAGAAACAGTGGCACAGTATGTCACAGTATCCTGCTAACAACTACCAATGAATTGCATTGTTTCCTGCAGAATTCTAATTCACTGGCATTCTACAGGATCAGGTCTGATCATGGTGGGTGCCACTGAAGTCAGTTGTTACTTATACTTCGGAAGGGTTTTCTTTTACCATTTGTTCATTAAAATGTTTGCTACCTAGGCTGGTACGTTGGTGCATTTGTAGTGCTACCACTTGTGATATTGGAAACCTGAATTCAAGAATGAGCTTGAGCTGCCTGGGGCCACCTGGATGGCAGAAGATCAAGCATTCTAGAAAATGTTCATTTCCTCCTGGGAGGGAGGACTGCCACCAGCACTGCAAGACTTTCATCTGGGTGACCACAGGTAGCAGTGTAGCCAGGTAGGGGAAGTGGGATGGAGACATCAGTCAAGATCTGTGGAAGCATGCACAGGCTGGGTGTCCTAGCATGCTGATGTCTTGTGGGTAGGGCTAAAGGAAAAAATGGTCCATGCACAATGAATCTACAGTGCACTCAGGCATGTCTCTAGCCACTGTTCATGTTGGGACACCCAGGGAACCTCCATGACACCAGAGAAGATGGGAGGTTGGTAACAATTTAGCTGCTCTTTACCACAAGGGGGCAAGCTCATTGAGTTTAAAGTCCCACAGTTGTAAGTGGCAGGGATAGTGCACTGCAGGCTGTATGTTTCACTTTAGCATCAGTTGAGTGTTTATTTAATTATTCGTATTGCTAAGTGCTACCACCTGTGTGCTTTGTTAAGTGGCAGGAACGCTAGAAAATGGGGCTGAGTTCATGGAGGTGGAGGTAAAGCCAGGCTGCAAAAGGTATATATTAGCAAAATAAAACAAAGTTAAAACAATTCTACCTGGTAGTACTCGTTGGCACGTAAACAGCAATAATTTACCTGGATTCTGACAGATTTAATGCTAATCCTTTTCACACCTCATTATCATTGTAAACTCACTTATTGTGACATCACAAGTGATTGTTCTGGCAGCAGCTGCTTGACTGTTCTGGGTCAGTTGTGACATCACAGACTGTGAGGTCATAGGTGTTTTGATTTATGAGGAGAAATATAACTAACATCCATGTAGATGCTGTTCCGCACAACACACCAGTATTTGCCAGGTAGAATATCCTCTAATTCTGGAAAAGGGGAAAAGAAAAATGCTTCAGATACACAAAGTAATAGTGCACTGCTTGTACAAGCACATGCTCATTCACTGACAGCTCAGTGGGTGGCCAGCCGTGGCAGAGAGAGAAGGGCTGTGCTGGTCACCCACTCAGGTTTAGGATGGGGGGGTGGGGTGATGGGACACTGCCAGTTGGGGTGGCGGGTGCACTATACCACCAGGGATGTCACCTGAATTCATGGATTTAGGACTGGGGACAGGGAGGGGGTTCATTAGACCACTGGGGAAATGTTTATTTTTAGACTATATGAAAAATGAGATGGGAGGGGGTAACATTGGACAGATGTCCTCATTGGGTGGGTGATTGGGTGGGGGGAGGGATCGCTAGCTACCAGAGATTTTTTTTAAAATATGGGGCAGGTGATCGGGTGGGAGGAGGGATTGCTAGCCACCATGGATTTTTTAAAAATATGGGGTGGGTGATCGGATTGGGGGATGGAACGCAAGTCACCAGGGAATTATTATTTGTACTTTTGTTGGTGATCAGCGACTGGTGGTGGTGGGGTACTAAACATAAGGGAAGTAATTTGGTACTGTAGGGTGCAGGACGGGTAGAATTTCTGCGAATGTTCAGAAATGGATTTTCAAACTTTTGCACAAGTGAAAGTCTGACTTTCATTGAAATTCTGCCAGCAGAAGATTTTTTTTGCACACCTTTACTAGAATTCAGTGTATGCCTCAACAAATTTTTGCTTCCAAAGGTAATCACTAAACAAAACATTGCACAGAACCTTTAACCAAATTCAAGCCTGGGAAAATGCCAGCTGTCCACTGCTAATCAGTGCCAAAACAAAGTAATATTGTTTGGTGTAAAAACCAAATCACTCCCTATAAATACTACCTTGCCTGGTCACTCAATAGAAAATATGTAGCACTTAAAATACATTGGGTTATGGTTAGACCTTATATATAACTTCTTGCAACACATCACCTGTACCTTGAGGAGTACACATCACTAACTTGGGGTAGTATACCAGAACCATAGCTGCCTAAACCTTAGCAGTAGAAAATGTCACTTGCAACAGTCATTACCAGCCCTTGAATCCAGGAGCAAGGGCCACAAACTCACACCATCAACATCATTGCACAAAATAATGGCACTAAATAACATTCATAGGTTCCAGGTCAACTGTAACAAGGTCATCCAGCAATGATTATTTTTTTATTAAATTGTATTTATTAGGTTTTGCAAGATATCTTATGGCTGTATTACACAGACAGATAGAATATTGAAATTTTGCAACTACACAGTTATTATTTACAAAGGATTTCCCACAGACCACCATCCCAAGAGATACATCAAGTGGGACTTAACACATTAGTTAGTAATATAATTTGTTTGCATGAAGCCCAGGAACAGCTCCAGGGATTAGTCTACAAACATAATATAAAGGTATTCCAAGTTTACCGTGATGGCCATATGTCTACTAATCCCTAATGGGAACACATATTCATATGTTTTCAAAATATAGTCTGTCTGGACCCTTAGAAAGACATTAACCTGCCTGTATAGGCTTAAACTTATTAGGCAACATTAATATGCCTGGGAAATGTCCCTGATGCCCCATACAAGGCACATAATTAATACATGGCAAAGGAAACATAAGAGTAAACTTCAGCCAATTTAACAAATGCATTTGTAAAACAAATTGTTTCAGAGATCAAAACAACATAAATAAATGTCCTAGCTTATGTCACGGCTTTGGTGGTGCAGCACATCCAAGCAGATCAATACATCATGTGGCTGTATGGCCAACATCCTCTGGGATAACGCATGTCCCAGTGCATTTGGTCTTGGGTTCTTTTGTAGATCAATACATATGGTACAATTGCAAGTGAGCTAGACTATAGCCCAGCACTGCCTACATCTTGGGAATAAGGGAATGGAGCAGTTATTCACTGTAGTCCAGTGTGGTGGGAAAAGCTACTATTTCAGAGAATTCCAGACACATGTTAAACATAAGCACAAAGTCCCAGTATATTAACAAGCATTACACTCAACCTCCCTGTACTGTACCCCAATGATTAGTCTATCAGTCCTGTGGGCACAGTTTGAGACAAGTTCAGATAAGAGTCATATAATTCAAAGTTCCAATTTATTTCTCATCTGAGGAGGCCTCCTGTTCTCCTCCTTGGTCTATCTCATGATCAGTTCTACATACCAGATTTTTAGTGTCCTTAGGATCATTGAAGAGATAGGTCTGGCCATTCACGATTGTCTCAACTTAGCTTGGAGCAATAGTTAATGCTGGATTTTCAACTGTCTTAGTCTGTTCCTCACACTGTCAAATGGTTTCCACTGCTGGCAGATTCTCTATGACAATTTGGGGTAAAGAAACACACCTGACTCTTCAGTTTTCATCTTGCACTGCAATTTAACCTCATATAGTAGATGGTCATGGTTGTCCACTCAGGTGCAGATTATTAGTAAGGTTATTGGGGTAGTTGGATTCATGGCCGCTTGCCACAGTGTAATCCTATATGCTCTTTTTAATTGAAAAGGGAGGGTCATTGGCAGACATTTGCAGGATCCTATTTAGCAATGACTGGGTGAATTCAATGCAGACCTTACCCACTGCTGATTCTGGTAAGCCGACAACATGTACTGAAGATTCTTGTCTCAGGACTGATTTTCTACAGTCTCTAGTCATTGCCTTACATGACAGTTTTCTTTGATGAGCTTAGTGGTTGCACTCATATTTTTCAACACTAAGTTTTCAGCTCTGGCAACTGGCTGGTTCATGGAGTCCATTTTGGCTTTTAAGGGTGACACACAAGGATGCAAAGTGTCAAATTTGCAATTCCAATCCTGGGCTGGCTTTAATAACTGTCTGAGGTGTGAGTTAACTGTGGCCTATATGACCTCATCCGTGGCAGAGTCACTCAAGGTTGATGCACTTATTTGCTGTTTAGGCTCCAGAAGTCTTGTGGCCTTTTGGAGTCAAAAAGTAAGTCAGAAAATGTTGCGACAGCACCTTTGCCTCTACCATTTTGTTGTTTGTCCAACTAATGTGGCTGATTAGAAGAGTTGGCCCAATAAAGATTACATTTTATCAAGTTGTCTCGGTAGCTCAAAGTGAAAGCTTCTTTTCTGATTAGCTGCTTAGTACTGCCCCCCTCCACCACTGCTTCTTAAACAATATTCCTGGACTCCTTCCCCCAGATAAAATATTATTTTCAGTGACTCACTCTTGTATATAGAAGTCTACATTGGTTTTAGCCCTCTTAATTCAGTAAAATACTATCTAAACCTGCACTGTCCTACTGAGCACAGTCACAATTCAGAAACCTTGTTCAAGCTCCCGGAATGCTCAGATCCATGGTGAGTGCCATTTACTGTATGCAGTCCATGAACACGTCAACATTTCAATGCCAATGTGACTTCCAGCATTACATGCTGAAACTACACCCTTATATCTCTCCAAAATATATTTTCTTCATATGAAATTAATCAGTTTTTTCCTCAAACCATTTAATTTGACTTTCAGTCTCACTTCAATCAATTGGTATCTAAATCAATAAGCATAAGTCTATGTATTTAATGTTTAGGACTATTTTGTATAGCAACATTTGGATTGATTTTAAACCCTGACTTATACAAGTTTATAGAACTGAGCTACCTGCACTCCAAAGGAGCCACAGGCTATCATAAGATGCTAGATACATTTATTTTTTTGCTGGTTCAATAAATCCAGCACAGGCAATGCTTACGGCATTCTGTGCCACTCACAGTTTGTGCACCACTTCACTGGCTCTTACTGTGAGCTTGGGTGGGCCAACACCACATAAAAGTTGGCAGTTATGTTACTTTGTATGCGAGGACCTGCACAGATCATTCACCTGACATCGTCAGTTCAGGTAACTTTGTATGGTTTCAAATATTTATCAGGTTGATGCTGCCTTTACATGTTAAAAAAAATCTATCTGGTACATACTGCAGCTGTTCCAACTCTTCGGGAATGGCTTTGCAAATAAGGACTACTGGAAAAAAGCCCATGGCTGACTGCTTTCAGTTTTACTTGTGGCTCCTCAGTGCAATTTAAAAAAAAATGAAAATAAAGAAAGAAAAGTAAAAAGAAATGAATGAGTGTACTGAAGAGGGAAAGCAAGGCAGTGAGTGAGTGAGTGTGTGTGTAAGGGGTACTCGGTAGCAGCAACAGGTATCTCAGCATTTCAGTAAAAGCCTTTTTTACAGTGATTTCCTTGCACCAGTAATTATAACAAATAAAGCCTGTGCAAGGTGTGTATTACAGAGGATTTTTTATACACCCTCAGTGTGTGAAAATCTCATAAACCCCTCGAGCTTCACTCTTGGGGTTTATGGATCTATGGATCATCACACACCTGCACAAGCATTATTCTCTCTCTCTATATATATATATATATATATTTATATATTTATACATACATATATATATATATATATATATATATAGTATCATTGGGGTGCCCCAGGGATCAATACTGGGGCCCCTACTCTTCAGCCACTTCTTAAATGACCTTCCCACAGCCTGTGACACCAAACTCATACAATATGCAGATGATACTCTGCTCCTGAGCAGTAGTACGTCTCAGGCTGCCCTACAATCTGAGCTGCAGAACTCCTCCAAAATCAAGGACTGGTTCTGTAGTCATAAGTTGCTACTAAACTACAAGAAGACCAAGGCCATGCTTATGTCCAGCCCCCACAACAAAAATAAGCACCACCCCCTCATCATCTCCAACTCATGCAGTGAGCCGCTGGAACAAGTTCACTTGTTCAGGTATCTGGGGGTCATAATAGATGATACCCTCACATTTGCTCACCATATTGACTCTTTGGTCAAGACAGTCAATACTAAGATTGGTGTCCTGTACAGGCACAGGCTCCACCTCCCTTTGGGGGCCCTCTGCCTCTCAGTCTACAGTTCCATTATATCTACTATTGAATATGGACTAGTTGTCTATGGGGCAGCAACAAATACAGCACTCAAGAGGGTTCAGACTGAGGGGAGGTCAGAAGCTCCACCCTGAAGGAAGGAGGTAGCAGTATGGTGGCAGTTAGAAGCTAGCAATACTAGAGCTGCATGACTGCTCTCCCCAAGTTCACTGACTAAGCTGGTGTGGAGACCATACTTAGGGACCGAGTAGAAGCTTTGAATGAACAGAGAACTGCATTTCTATGAGGAGTTGTCCCTGAAAAATATATTAAAAATGTCTTTTCCTTTGGGATAATGTCGGCAAGATGGGAGTCAAAACAGTCTGGAAATACTTTAAATAAAGGGAGACCTGCTAAATTTAATACTCTGGAAATTCAAAAAATGGCTGCTGGATTAAATAAATCTAAATCAGGCAAACTACAAGCTGAACAATTATCGGTGGAAAAGGAGGTATTACCTTAAGACAAAAAACGTTTCCCGATGTTCAAGATGGCTGAGTGTGGAAATGGAGATGCTGCTGGTGAGGGTGAGCTTGTGGAGATAAAACAAACAGTGGCTCAGCAGGAGAGGAATGATAGCCATGCTGTGATAGCCCTGAGTTGAATGTGTCGAATGTGCAAGTGGTATGGGTAGAGGGTGCAGAACGATCAACCTAAGAAAGAAGGATACTGCAAGGATCAGTGTTGGCAGCCCAGTAAAGCAATGAGGACCACCCAATGAGGTGATATCATCGGATACCACCAGTTCCTTCCCTAAAGAGGTCAAATTAATTGAGAATAATGAGACTACAACAAATGTACAACAATTAAGCTGGTGATCTATCGCTAAATACCCTGTGCTTAAAAATGGAGAAACTTTGGGAGTATCTAAAGGTGGAAAGGATTGGGACAGCCCTCAAAATAAATAGTCTGAATCATCCATGAATGGATAGGAATCAGAGAGCTTGAGTCAGAGTGACTTTTTAGGAGATGAGGAGCCACCAAAATGGGCATTGGTGCTAATGTATAAAGTGGATAAAATAGCTACTGATACAGCTGTTATGTTAAAAATACAAGATAAACTTGAGGACTATTATAGCCTAACACAGAAGTTAATAGCAGAAAATGGGTTCGTCAGCAAGAAATTCAAGAACTTAAAAGTTCTTTAAACAATATTCAAAATTAAGTGTTTTCTGCTTCACCTTCTATAAAGTCCATTCAAAAAAATCAGGCTGAGATGTAAGAGAAACGTATAGATTTTGAGTTACGTTCCAGAAGGAAAAATATAAGATTGATTGGAGTCCCAGAGTCATGGGAAAATTTAAGAACATTGCATGAGTCATTTAAAATAATTGCTGCCACCTATTTGGATAAAAAGCTAGAAGATATAAACTTTCAAATTGAGAGTCCATAGGGGCCTTCGGCAGAGACCTGACGATCCTGCTCCTCCGAGACCAATAATAATGAAATTTATGTATTCTGGGGATAAAGAGAAAATGATGGCAGCAGTAATAAAAAAGAAAAGGCTCATGGTCATGGGGGCACATATTGCTGTATATCAGGACCTCTCATATGAAGTTTTACAACAAAGAAAGAAGTTTGATGATTTAAGAACTAAGTTATGGTCTCGGGGCAAAAAGCAATAATGATTATGCCTGTGAAGATGAAAATTATTGTTAAGGGACAAAGATGTATTTTTGACACAGTGGATCACGCAACTATGGAACTGAGAAGGCTACTACCAGATTTAATAATATGAACTAACAAGTCCGGGTTTTTTGTTGCGAAAACATAACAAATGGTTTCATGTATTGAAATGTATGGGTGAAGAGAAGTTTTGTGTATTTGGTGAATGTTGGGGGGGTACAGCGATGTCAAGAAATAGACTTGTTTCACCACCAAAGTTCCTTTTTTGTATTATCAAGAGGTTCAAGTTTTTTGTCCTTGTGTTTCTTTTTTTTTCCCCCTTGTGTTTGGGGGCATCGAACTCAATGAATTCTTTACTGTTTGTGTTTGGAAAAAGGTTATGTGTTGGTTAAGATTAGTAGGGAATATTCTTGAGTTAAGAGTAGTCTATGCTTTGGTTAAAGCTGGAAGTAACTCCGGATACAGGGGGGCATTGTTGTTTAAATTAGAAGATAGTACAAGACATAATGGAAAAAATTAAGATGATTACATTAAATGTGAATGGATTAAATACACCCATAAAGAGGAATAGGATATTATTATATGCTAAAAAAAATTGGGGCACAAATATTATGTTTTCAAGAAACACATTTGATAGAGAAAGAGGCCAAGAAACTGAAACAAAGATGGTGTACATACTGTGCTTACAGTACGGAGACAAATAAAAGGAAAGGAGTGGCTATCTTATTAATAAAGGATTTGAATTATACTATTATGGATACTTATCAAGATAAATTAGGTAGGATCTGTATGATAAAACTAAAGATTAAATCTAATTGCTATACAGTGGGTTCAGTGTATGCACCATTTACTAATTATAAGGGATTTTTGGCTGAGCTAGTAAGGGGATTACAAGCACTACAAGCTGAAAACATAATATTGGCTGGTGGCATGAACATGTTAATAAATCTATACTTGGATAAAACAACAATGCCCTTCTCTGGAAATATAAATTTAGCAAAAAAAGTGTCTTATTTTTTGCAGGCACTTTAATTAATTGATGCATGGCGAATAAAAAATAGTAATGTTAAAGATTTCACCTATTATGATAAAAAAGCAGGCTCTTTTTCCAGGTTAGACTATGTGTTTATTTCAAATAGTCTAGTTCAGTATTTAGGGAAGACAAATGTGGACTCAATTTGTGTGTCAGATCATGCAATGGTTAGTGTGGAATTAAAAATTATGGATTCGGTTAGTAATAATAAGTATCAATGGAGATTTCAAAATAACCTGTTGGAAGATCCATGTTTTAAGTAAACAATATAGGAGGCAATTAGAGAATATTGGGCCTTTAATTATAATGAACAAATAGGGGTAACAAATATTTGGGATGCTTTTAGAGCTATAGTTAGAGGCCAGATTATATCCTATCAGATCAAAAAAGGAGCAAGGAAAACAAAGAAAAGGAAAGGATAGATATTAGATTAAAACAACTGGAACAACTGATTCTTGTCGATTTTGAAACTTATCAGCAAGAATGGGAAGATTATAAGTTAAAGAAAAAGAACCAAATTCATAAAGAAACTAGCAAAATGTTTCAAATAATAAAATATTTTCATGCAGATAAGTCAGGGAAACTTCTAGCAACCTTATTAAGGCAAGAGAAACAAAAGAACATAATTACAAATATTAAAAATAATCAAGGGCAGGTGCTAACCATAGATAAGGAAATTGCTGGTAGTTTCCTGGACCTATATAAAAAAATTTATCAAAATAACTTAAATCCAAGGAAGGAGGATATAAGAACCTATTTAAGTATGGCCAAGATAGTACCATATCCATTTGAGTTTTATAAAATAACAATAAAGAAAATTTTGGGGGTTATAAGGAACCTCCCAAAAAGCAGAAGTCCCTGGTTGGATGGTTACACTAACAAATTTTATATGGCATTTAATGATGAAATATCACCTTGGTTAAAAAAAAAAAAACTTTTAGAGGAAATAATAGAGTCAAAAGAATTAAAATTGGCCATAACAATGCAAAAAGCTAAAGTAATATTAATACTAAAACCAGACAAACCATTAGACTTTGCCAAATAATTATAGACCAATTGCTCTCCTAAATACAGACTATAAATTAATAGCAAAATTAATAAATAATAGACTTCAGGACCACATACAACATTTTATTCATGGGAACCAGTATGGATTCATGAAAGGCAGAAAGCTGTCTCAAGCAAATAGGAGGATTCAAGCAATTATTCAATTGGTAAATACAGTTGAAAAATATAAAGAGGATATTTTTTTATACAGTAGCCATCGATACAGCTAAGGCGTTTGACCTTATAGATAGAGAATTTATGTTTGAAACTTTATTGTATTGGGGTATTCCTGAAGAAACAATTAGCATAATTAAAACACTATATTTTAATACTACATTAAATTTACAAATTAATAACTTTCACTCAGAGGAGCTAATTATGAATAATGGGGTTATACAAGGTCCCCTCTCTCTCCAACCTTAGTTATATTATCATTAGAGCCTCTTCTGAACTCTATAAGAAATAATGGCCACATACCTGTAGAAGGACTATAATTTAAGCAAGAAAATATGAAATTGAGTGTGTTTGCTGATGATGTGCTTATAATAATTAAGAATATAAAATCATCATTAAAAGCCCTTCTGGGGGAAATAGAGAAATATTCTGTAGTAGTGGGATATTCCATTAATAAAAAATAAATCAGTAATAATGAAGATCACTAGGAATAAATCAGAACCTTTAGATAAATATGTACAGGATTTTAAAATACAAACCTATGTGAAATATTTGGGTATTTATTATTCACCCCAAATCAAGAAACAACCATAAAAATGAACTATAAGAATGCAAAGAATAAAACAATAACTTTATTAGACAGATGGCAAAACTTAGCAATATCTTTATGGGGAAGGGTGGAGACATTAAAAATGATTGCTATGCCACACTTGATATATGTAATCCAAAATATTCTTGGTGCTCCAAATATAGGCTGGTTTCTGGAACTGAAACAAGTATTTAGGAAATTTTTGTGGAGAGGGGGTAATCCAAGGATAGCATGGGGAGCTATAACAGTAATGAGAAAATATGGAGGATTAGGGTGCCCATATCCTATAAAATACATGGAAGCACAACTGCTAACTGTGTTATATCCATGGTCAGTAGGAGAGAAAGGAGTATATAAACTGTAACAAGATTTTGTTTTCCCAAGAACTGAAAGAAAGACATGAGAATATGTTTATAGAACTGTGATATGGAACGATCCCTGTAGGCATGGTTTGACATAGTAAAGAGATATTTTAAGCAATCAGCTATGTTAAATTTGACTTGGCTATTTTTTCCAATTGGAGCTGGAGAGGGGAAACATCTGGCTACCTTGTCAGAAGATAGTGTGAAGTATCTATTTAATAAAAGGTTTTTCCTACTGAAAGATTTGTTGGATGAGGGCAATTTTATTTCTTATGAACATATATGAAAAAAACTAGGAGAAAGGACATGGAATACAATGCATTATTATGCACTTCATAAAAAAAATTTTGAAAGTTAAAAAAACGATTTCAACCAGAAAAACTTAGAGGGACTTTAAGTCTGAACAAATAGCAATTTATAGTAGACCAACATTTAAAAAAAATGCTGGTATTTTTCATGAGAAATTTTTGGTTAAAAGAAATATACAGGAATACATGAAAACAAATAGAAAATGGAACAAGGAAGCAAATTCCCAATTAAATAATAAACAATGGGGTTGATAAGGCAGAATGGAAATAAACTCTATGTCTCTGCAAAAAATAAGTCCAAACAAAGAAAAATAAATGATAGAGCATATATTACCTCTGTCCAAATAAATAAAATAAATAATCAATACTTAAATCTGTGTAGGCATAATTGTGGTCAAAAAGCAGACCTGTTACAGTGTTTGTGGGCATGTCCAAAAATAAATCCCTGGTGGGTTAAAGTAAACCAAGTAATGCCAAAATGGTTGAATAGAGAAATTGAATATATTGCTAAAATTTACTTAATCAATGGTTTTACAAATCTAAAGATGGATATGAAATAGAAAAACTTCTGGCATTGGCATCCATGGCAGTTAAAAGAATAATTTTAGATAATTGGAAGGAGGGTGATCTACAGCAATTTCTCTTTGATTAGTATTGTTGGTTCAAGCTCAACTATAAACTTATCTGATGAATCTAATTGACTAGGCTCTAGAGGGAAATTAAGGAACAAAATAACTCTTCTCAGCTGGAATATAGCAGGCTTGAAGAGCAAAATGTTCGATAAGGAATGTATGCAATGACTGAAACAATTTACTATCATTCTGTTAAAAGAAACATGGATGCAAAGTTTTAATGTTCAAATAATAGAAGGGTATAATGCTTGGATTTCACTGGCTTATAGGGTGAAAAAAATTGGATGGTTAAAAGGAGGATTGCTCATCTTGGTTGATACCAGTATAAATACAGGGCAATTGAAGTTGGTTCTTACAGTGAATACCATTTATATATTGTGATTGCAGATGGTAAAAATTTTTGGATTTTATTTAATATTTATGTTCCCCCATCTTGAAGTTGCCTGATTACCAGAAAGTGATTAAATGTTAGGGGATAGTTTAGAGTCTATGAAGTCCAGATTCCCAGGGAGTAAATTATTATTACTAGGGGATTTTAATGGCCATATTGGAAATTCCTTAGAGAAAAAAAAACAGATTGGGGGTTGGATGATGTTTTTAACAACCCGATAAGAGATTTGAGGGATAAGCTAGTAACAAATCAAGACAAAATTATTCTTCCGTTATTTGATAAGTTTGGCTTAAGAGTTTTGAATGGGCATACGAGAGGTGATTGGATGGGAGTGTTTACTTTTCCTACAAAAACAGGTGGTGCTGTGCTGGATCTGTGTGTTTTAGAGCCAAGAGAATACAATATGGTTACAAGATTTAAGGTTTTAAAAATGTAGGATAGTGACCACTTCCCTGTGATGTCTACATTATATACAGCATTTAATATTAAAAAAAAAAAAACAATGCGGCTGGACATATTGCAGACCAACACATGTGCATTAAGTTCGGGAAAAGAATCCAATGGAATGAGTTTTCAAAGGTAACATTGGATGAGATAATTATGAATGAGGAAATACAATATAAAATGGCTAGTATTTTAGGAACTAATCCAGGAAATGGTGAGAACATAATAAAAAAAGGTGGCGTCCTGCTTAAGATCTACTTGGACAAACTAAGTTTCCATGAGAGACCTAAAGGAGTCATACGATTAATGCAGATAAACCTTGGTTTGATGTAGAATGTTATAAGCTTAGAAAAGAAATTAAAAAAGTTGGGAAAATTAGATCCAGGGTGCCCACTGGCCTAGTGTTGTGGGCCTTAAAAAATGAAGGAATGAATATAGGAAGTTGTTGGGTTTTAAAAAGAAAAATTTTAGTAGGAAATTATGGGGAGACCTCCAAGACTGTTAAAGAAAGATTGTAACGCTTTTTGGAATATGGTGGCTTATGGTTATAATGTAAATGATGTGAGCTATAACACGATTGTTTTAATTAGTGCTGAGAAATGGACTAACCACTTTAATAAAATATATAAGAATATGAGAGGAAGCCTAGATAGCCCATATAAAGCTTCTAGTCCTGGGGTGTACTCTCTAGGGCAAAATCCACTGGGGTTAACAGAGAAGGAGGTTGAGCTAGCTATTTTAGCTCAGAAAAGAAATAAAGCTACAGGTATGGATGGTCTCCCTGCAGAGATTTTCTTATATAACTTAGAATTTTGGGCAAATATGCTTACTCCAGTTTTTTGTGCAATATACTCTCAGTTAAGATTAACATTTGGATGGAATAAAGGAATTATTGTTCTATTACACAAAAAGGGGGATAAACAACATCCAAACAATTATAGACCTATTATGCTACTCCCTGTGGCGCAAAAGATGTTTTCTAGGCTAATTTTATCAAGACTAGAGTTATAGGTAGAGGAAAATAAATTGCTCTCTAAATTTCAGTGTGGGTTTAAAAAAGGGTGTAATACTTTGGATTTGCTGTTTACCCTGAATTTCCTTGTGGAGAAGTACGTTCATTATAAAAAGGGCACCCTTTATATAGCCGTTTTGGATATAAAGGCTGCTTTGATTCAGTGAACAGAGGAAAGTTGTGAGATATATTAGCTAAATTAAATATGTCACCCCACCTGTTGTCTATTTTAAAGCTTATGCACCAAGACACAGTAGCCATGGTACGGTACAGGAGAGACGGAGCCTTGTCTAAAGAAATATCTATAAACAGTGGAGTAAAGCAGGGCTGTTTATTGGCTCCTATCTTATTCAATTTATATTTATTTATTTATTGAAATTGTTTTACCAGGAAATGCACACTGAGCAAAAACTGCTCATCTCCCGGTGCGACCTGGGGGGAAGGGTACAGTGGGGAAGAGGACAAGGGTAGTCCAGGTCCTGACATATATACATACAATTACAATACAGTTGAAAACATTTGACAGAAATAGTTGGGTGTAGATGACAATTTACCCTTACTTATAGTATAGTAGCAATTACATGGGGAAGTCATGCTTTATACCTTGAAAACATATAATTAGATAATACAGCTGCATATGTTTGACAGGAATAGGTGAGTGTGGATTATTACATATACCCTAATAGTCAAGAGTAACAGTTACAATGAGGAAATCCTGCTAAGGTATTGGGTTGTGGTATATAATGAGATGGGGTGAGTGTAAGCCAGCTAGCTCAAAAGTTGAGATCAAGTGCAGTAGTTGGGTGTGGTTAGTGAAGCAGCACCATTGGGCCTACTGGGAGAAGAAATATAGGAGTGTCTGAGGTAGAATAGATTGGAGAGTTAGCTGCAGGAGCAGTTTACTGAACAGTGGTTGGCAAGGGCATAGGATAGTGAGCAGATAGAGGAAAAGTGGAGAATTTCAGAGGGGAATGAGTTCCAGAGTTGAGGGAAGTGGTGAAAGAAGGAGGCCTGGCCAACTTGGGTCCAACATCTGGGGACTAACAGGAGCCGGGAGTCTAGGGACCTCAGAGCATAGGTGGGTGCCAGAGGGTGCAATAGTACAGAGGTCAGATACACTGGGAGAGTACCAATCCAGTTCTTTGAGATAAACTTGGAACAGTGTATTAGGTGCAGTTCTCAAGGGAGGGGAGAGAAAGGGAGCAGTATAGCTCACAGTGGTGGGTGCAAGGAGTGTCAAGAGTGAACTGGCAGAAAGCATTAAAAAGGGTATCCAGTTTGGATAAAACTGAGTTGTGGACTGCAATGTAAACAATATCACAATAATTGAAGGAGGGAAGTATCATCTTCTGGATATGCTCACGACGGACCGGATAGGGGAGGCTAGAATGGTTCCGACATAAAGCTCCGAGCTTGGGGCAGAGTTTTGTTAGTATAGAGTCAGCATGGACTGCAAAAGTGAGGTGGCAGTCAAGCCAAACTCCAATATACTGGAAGGGGGTGATACATAGAAAAACATGTTATCAATATTTCTAGAATTTACACGTTTGCCCCAATTATAAATAAAGAGAAAATTGAAATACTACTATATGCGGATGATGCAATCATTATTTTCAGACTCCTCTGGGTCTTAGAAGAGGATTGATTAATGTTTTGGACTCATTATCTGAGTTAGACTTATAGTTGAATATAGATAAATCCAAATTATTAATTTTAGGAAAGGCAAAGAAAAAGGGGGGGAATTTGGAATATTAATGGGAACAGTTTTGAAGTAGTTACAGGATTTAACTATCTTGGGGTAAAGACTGACTCCAAATGGTCATGGAATTCACATTTAATAAATCTCAAAAACAACTCATACAACTCTATGTGTGTGATAAGAAATTTTGCTAATAAGTTCACAAATAATTCTTCTTTGGCCCTACAAAGAACTTTTGAGGCCAAATTAATGACTCAAATCCTTTATGGTGCTG
Source organism: Neoceratodus forsteri (assembly GCA_016271365.2). NCBI lineage: Eukaryota > Metazoa > Chordata > Ceratodontiformes > Ceratodontidae > Neoceratodus > Neoceratodus forsteri. The sequence goes on along the minus strand of CM028130.1, from coordinate 248,819,012 downwards.
ACATTTGGGGTTTATCCTTAAGAAAGTCAAGTATCGAATATGTCCAAAACAAATTTTTAAAAATAATACTAAACTTGCCATGGGATACTCCATCTTCTTTCCTCAGATTGGAATCAAGTATGCATTCCATTAATTCCAAAATTTTGTTAAGGGTGATATATTATTGGGGTGGAATAATTCAAAGGAATAGTGATAAACTACCTAAGATGTGTTGGGTTAAATTTATTAATAACATACTTAATCCAGGCTCAAGGAATTGCTGTTTTTTTTTTTAAATTAAATGATATCCTAAATGATATAGTCTGCGGAGACCTGTGGAGTCTTAGTACATTAGAGATGCCTCAATTTTATTTATTTTTTTTATTTAGTTGTTTAACCAGGAGTAGCACACTAAGCTGAAAGCTTTTTTACAGGAGCGACCTGGGAGCACAGGGAAGTTAAGTGACTTGCTCAGGGTCATACAGTATGCAAGTGGAAGCTGTGGGGGATTCAAACCCAGCTCTGGTCTGCTGGATGTCACCAGATTTGCAGCTCAGAGCCTTAAACCACTGCACTATACTGCCTCCAAATTTAAATTATTTATTATTTTTTAAATAATGCCAGCCAAAGAATTAAGGACATAGCTATTCAATCAGATTTTAGTAATATTCATGAGTTAGATTTAATAGGTTTATAGTCAACGGTTAAATTGATTTTGGGCAAGAAAAATATTTAGCTCTGAGAATAAGCTGCATAGAATTATGTAATGTAAAGTAAGGCTAGCTTGTGTTGGAAATACCTATTATAACCTTAATAACTGTAACTATAAAATATGAAATGGAGGCTGCTCCTGCCAGATCATTTCTAAACCAGATATTATGTATATATTATTTGATTGTAAAAGCTGGTCAGAACAAAGGACAGTGTCTTGAGGTCCTCTTTCCCCAGTTTATGGTTGAGTTTGATGAACTCTATAAAAGTCACATTTTAAAAATGGATTCTATAAAATTAATGTTCGGATTGGAAAAATTATTTTTTGATTAGATGATGATTGATTGTAAATTTTTATCTACTGTGGTCAATACTTTTATTGTGATTATTGTTGTGTAATTTATAAATGTAACAAATTGTTTTTTGTACACTCCTTTTATCATTAAATAAACTGAAACAACTGAAAAAAACTGAAACTACAGCAACTTCAATGCTGTAAGTGGTGAGCAATTTTTCATGAAACTCTTTTATATGAAAAGCTGATATAATAATAATAATAAATTTTATTTTTAAAGTGCCTTTCAAATTTTCAAGGCACTGTACAAAACACATGATAAAAATCAGACATTATAATTCAGTATAAAACACAGGTAAAAACTACAGTTTCATCAACAACTTATGCAGGATACTATAAGAAGGTAATTTGATAAAGATGAGTTTTTAAACCCCTCTTAAATTCCTCCACGGATGTGCATTGCCATAACCGATGGGTAGAGAGTTCCAAAGAGTGGGAGCAGCATAGGAAAAAGCTCTGCAACCAGAAGAATTAAGACTCGCTCTTGGAATCTCTAACAACCCCTCGTCGGCTGAGCTGAGTGATCAGCCAGGGCAGTAGAGGACTATAAGATCATTCAGATAGGCTGGACCCTGGTCATGTAGGGCTTTGAAAGTCAATAAACAGACTTTAAAGGTGATCCACCACTGAACAGGAAGCCAGTGCGGTTCACGTAGCACCGGGATAATATGACAAGACCTACTGGTCCCAGTCAAAACCCAGGCTGCCGCATTCTGCACTAGCTGAAGGCAGTGGATTTCAACCCCAGAAAGCCCAAAATACAGGGAGTTGCAGTAGTCCAAACGTGAGGACACGAAGGCGTGGACCAGCATAGGTAACGTGTCAGAGGGAACAAGGGGTTTCACTCTAGCGATATTCCTAAGGTGGTAAAAGGAAGTCTTGATGACTGCTGACACCTGTGACTGCAGTGTCAGCCTGTCATCCAAGATAACCCCTAGGTTACACACCAGTTCAGAGGTTGGAAGTGACACCCCCCCAAGAAAAATTCCTGAGGGTGCACCAACAGGTGACCCCTCTATCCGACAGCCCGGGTCCACTACCAAAACCTCCATCTTTTCTGAGTTCAACTTCAGCCAACTAGAATCCATCCAACCCTGGATTTCATTCAGACAGTTGTTAAACACTGCGAGAGCTCCATCCTGGTCAGGAGTAAAAGACAGGTATAGCTGGGTATCATCTGTATAGCAATGAAACCTTAGCTTATACCATCTTAGAATGTCTCAGAGGGGCAGCATATACACAGCGAATAACATGGGAGATAGCACAGAACCCTGAGGCACCACACACAACAAAGATGTTGGGCCAGAGGAAAAAAGCCCCAACACAACTCTTTGTGATCTCCCAGTGAGGAATGAGGTGAACCATCAAAGGACGATTCCCGATATTCCACAAATCTGCCTCAGGCATGCTAAGAACACCACGTGATCCACAGTGTCAAAGGCTGGTGAGAGATCAAGAAGAACTAGAATAGAACGTCTCTTCTGGTCTCTCGCTCTCAGGAGATCATTAAGCACCAGAACCAGCACAGTCTCGGTGCTATATCTTTTACAAAATCCTGATTGGAAGGGTCCGTTTGATGTCATGGATGGTTAAATGGTTCTCCAATTGGACCGTCACTACCTTCTCAATCACCTTCCCAATAAAGGGTAGGTTTGAGATGGGTCTGTAGTTTATGATACAGTCAGGGTCCAAGGTAGCGTTCTTCAAGAGGGGTGTCACTACCGCCTCTTTCAGGGAGCTAGGAAACTCACCCAATTCCAAGGAGTACCAGACTATTTGCACAAGGATTGGACTGATGCTGTCACAACAACCCAATATTAGGAAAGTCAGTCCAGGATCCAAACTACAGCTCATAGGGCACACACCATGGATAATCCTCATGACATCCACAAAATCAGGTCTGCTGAAGGAACACCAAGAAAACTGAGGTACCGTGAACTCATGCTGTTCAGCAGCATCCCCCTTAGAACCTCTGGACCCAGATCCGCCCTGATGTTGGCCAATTTATTAGCGAAGAATCGAGCGAGCTCCTCGCACTCTAATTGCAAAAAAGCTTTCCGAACTTGTATACAAGCTGGGTTGCACAGCCTGTCCACAGTTCAAAAAAGCTGAGCCGGTTGATTCCTGCCTACTGCAATCTCCCTGGACAGGAATACTGCCTTCTTATGGGAGATTGCAGATGATAGACAAAATAATGGCCCATCAATCTAATGCGGTCAGCATCAAGGGTGGATCTGCGCCAGCAGCAGCATTCTAATCTTTGCCCCAGTATCTGCATCTCCTTCAACATCCCAACAAAGCAGGGTGCCTTGGGACAAAGGGAAAGGGGGTGTACACAAACAGGAGCAATAGTATCCAAAGCCAATGTAACAGCTTTGTTATAGGCTGTCACCAAGGTCTATGGATTACTGCTCGCCAATGCAGGGGACGAGAGGTCAAGAACCGCCGCAAGGCTCTGGGGTGTAATATCCCGTAAAGGGTGGTATCTTGCCATTTCCACAGGGGTAGGTCTTCTCAGGGGGGGTACTAAAATTGAACCTCACAGTGTAGTGGTCTGACCAAATGATTGGTTCCACCCCCAAATTGAAAACATCAATCCCTAGGAGAAAGACTAAGTCCAAAGAGTGTCCAGATTTATGAGTAGCGCTGGAAACCACCTGTGTAAAGCCCAAAGAGATCATTAATTGGAGGAAGTGATTGCCAAATTGTGAGAGTTCATCGTCGACTCAGCCATTGAAGTCACCTAGAACCATCAATCTAGGTGACTCAAACGACATGTCAACGATGAAGTCTGCCACTTCCTGTAAGAACTGTTTCCCATCTCCTGGTGGATGGTAGATGAGTGCGATTCAAAACGCCAACACCTGCTACCACTGTGCACTCAAAGGACTAAGCCTCCCCCACTACCACACTCGAGAGGCCCAATTCTGTCTTAAAACAGACTGCAACTCCCCCACCCCTGCGGTCCAGTCCTGGGTGGTGTATCACCGAATACCTGGCTGGAGTCATAGCTTCCAACGTGGGGCCTGGATTTTCATCCAGCCAGGTCTCGGGTGATGCAAGCCAGGTCTGCCGAACTAACAAGATCGGCAATGATGCCAGTCTTGTTTCTGATGGACCTAGCATTGCATAACACTGCCCGAGTTGAACAAACCTCAGAGGCTGTCAAGCCCATCTGCCTACTAGATTCTGTAGTGCCCTTGGGTATGGGCACCAGAAATGGCGAACCATGGTCTGGGTTCCATTTCACCCCAGGGTGCCTTCTAGATCTAACAACCCCAACACGAAGGCCCCCCTCGTCCATCCTCCCTGGTTCACAGCACCGCACCCTCCTCCCTCTCCGAGCAATTCCCAATGCTCTGCAATGTTGGTATATATCATAATAGAGTGGGGGAAGATAAAAAGGTCTGCGGGCATGAAGAAAGGAGGATGAATAGTGCACCACCATGGGGGTAGTAGGCCAGCACATGCTGCTACAAAACCACTAAAAACAACACAATAACACTAAAAAAAAAAATTCAAATAAACCCCAAAATAAATCTAATTAAATAAATAATCTAAAACTAAACCAGCATAACTTTCCAACCCCACCTTGAAGAAAATCAAGTCAATCCCACGAGAAGACTTTTAAAGTAAAATATATATAAATAAAATCAAATCAGACAATTCAACCTAAAATATACACTAACACGTCCCTTCCCCTCCCAGTCCTCTCATGACCATTGAGTTGAGGAAAACAGTAGAATAAAATTACATCCCCTCAAGCTTTCTCACCACCGGAGGGCTGTTAAAAAAATATATATATATACATATTTCAGCACTCTCACTGCAAAATATTAAAACAAAATATTTTAGAACAAATAATTCAGCACGCTCACTGCAGAATATTTTGAAAAAAACAATTCACACTTAACACATAAAGTAACATATCCCTTCCCCTCATCACCAGTTCTCTCATGACCAAGGGGTGGAGGAAAACAGTAAAATAAATAAAATAGATGGACACAAGGTCCTTTCACCACCTCGCTGTCCAGCTCAGAAAAGAAAAAAGAAAGAAAGAAAAAATAAAAGTCTTCAATCCACTGGGAAGGAGTCACATTTGTTCACAGGCGAGAATCCATGTAACAGACCAAATAATCCATAAAAGTCAGAAAAATCAGGGCCAAAGGCAGTCAAACCTATCTCATGACCAAAGAATGAGACACCACACCCCACTGGGCAATACCACAAGATATAATGAGGTCTAATAAAGCACCCCAGGGCAGGCCACACCAGTAGCCCAGCCTGGGAGTCATGAGGGCACAGAACAGTAGCCAATTCCTTGGCAACAAATATTCTAATCCCTCTTCAGACTGGAAATCAAACAAAAACCCAGCAGGCAGGAAGACTCAAACTAAGTCAAAATCAGAAGGTCCAAAATTGCTTAAAGCCTCTATTCCTTTTTCATAGACGATAGCCAGTGGCAGGATACAAATCCTGAGCAGCCCAAACAAAGCCCAGTCAGAGTAACCACTGATAAATCCCAAATCCAGGAAAATCCTGTGCCAAGTAGGATCCCATAACATTTCAGTCATAAAACAGCAGATCCCATGTCCCATTCAACATTCGTTCACTCAGAACAGACAATAAAGCATTCCAGTGCATCAAATACACAGAAGCACCTTCTTTTGATCCACAAGGTCTCACTACGGATGGAGGGTAAGGATTCCAAAAAAAAGTCATAAAAACCCCTCAGCTATTCCTCAGCTACTCCACACACCACGTTCGCTAATGATCCCACCGATTCACAATTTACTTTCCATCTGAAATTAAAGTTCGGGTAGCTGATTATCAAAGCATGTACTCCCATTGGCCACTGGACTCCTACACTAGGTGGGGGATGAAAATCCAAACTCCTGTCGTACTTCTTCAAAATCACTCTACGTCCATATAATAAATATGACAGAATGGAGGAAAAACAACAAACCAGAACCTCCTTTTGTCTGGGTTCCCTAGAGTACAGCCGATCCCCCGATTTCTGGAACTCCAACTCCGACTCCGAGCCTCCACTCACAGAACGAAATACGCGAAGCACAAAGTAACGACAAACCAAATATAAAAGAAATATAAAAGAAAATAAGCAATATAAAGCAATAAAAACAGTAATAAACCATAGGTTAGAACTTAAAAACAATGCAGCACAGCAGTAGCATGCAGCACGCTCAGCCTAGCGGCCATCTTCCTGCACAGGATACGCTCTTTACATATATGAAGTAAATGAAGATCAGGAAGATCATATAGGAATGGGCTCGAGGGAATTGGAAGAAATAATGCCTCCAATACAAAGTATTATAGAATCAGGATAAAATAAAATGGGAATACCTGTACTTTTATTTTTTGAAGAGTGTAATCTCACTGAGTTCAGTGAGGGAAGGGGGTAAATGTTATACAGTATGTTGTTGGTTGTTGTAAAGATGAAGTCATTTTTAGAAGACTGTGTATAAGAAGTACAGTAAAAATAAAGGAATGAAATGAATGTAAAAAAAGTCTATATTGTAAACTTTATGTGTTTGGAAGTGGATATTTGAAAAATAAAAAAACATATATTAAAAAAAAGAGGGTTCAGACTGCACTCAACAAAGCCTGCAGACTCACCCTGGATGCTAGGCATGGCAATCACACCTGTACTCTGTACAAATGCGCAAATTGGCTGTCATTAAGAAACAGGGTCAAATTCCAGACTTGCTTCCTAGGAAAGAAGGTTCAATTGGGTAAAATACCACCTTGTGTAGGCAATTTGATCAAGGTGGCCTACTCATTACAGGTCACCAGAGGGAGGACCAGAGGGGCCTTGGATATCCCCTTCCATCGCACCTCACTTGGGCAATGTGCATTTGCCTACCGGGACCTCCGTGGATGAATGAACTCCATGGGCACCTCTTGGCCACCAATTGTCTGGCACAATTCAAAACTGACCTCAAACAGCACCTAATAACAGTCTCTAAGTGCACCTGCCCCTGAGTCCAGCCACACCTGCTCTCTCTGCCCCCCAGTAAGCATTACGCATGCCTCAGGTACCTCCTCACTTTGTCCCTTCTCATGACTTGCCTCAGCAATCAGTCTGCATCATGCTCCTTTGGCACCCACCACCCCACCCTCCCCCATCCCCCAACTCACAGTCCCGTGAGTTTCCCTAACAGTCACTACTAATGCAGGCTGCCTGACCATGCCCCCATCACACCCCATCATTTACTTTAGCATGTCTTCTCTACTTAGCCTCCCCTCATCCCACCATTTATCCCTATACCTTATCGCCCTTCTTCCCCCACCCTTCACCTCCACCATGTTACATACCTCTCTCATACCTCCTTTCTTCACCCCACTGCCAGCCATCCCCATCCCTCTGAACTACTGACAAGGCACGCTGTGGCTGCTTATCCCCCCCCCCATCCTCATAAAGTGTTGTTCCTTGTTATTTTAACTTTCACCTATGTTTTGAGTTATTCTGTAAGTTTTGAATCCAAGCTGTATTGTTCATTGTAATGTACCTTTGCTTTCTCCTGTTGTTCTTTGTTTTGCAATCTATGACGTGGAACCTTTGTAAAAGAGCTTGCGCTCAAAGGTCTTTTCTGAATCAGTAAATAAATAAATAACTAAATAAAATGTTTATACAATGGGGTGGGAGCTTTTAGAGTGTGATAAATGGAGATATCTTCACTGTAGTGTGATAAATGATGATGACATCAGCACAGTGATGATAAATGCCATTTATCACACTCACTACTCACTCACTACAACTTGCATTCTAAATTAAAGTGCTTTACAAAACAGCTTCTGTTTCTCACTGAGGCCCAAGTTACATAGATACATAGATACATAGACAGTGTCAGCAGATAAGGGCCTATGACCCACCCAGTCTTCCCATTTGAGCTTGTAAGTTCAGTTTATGTTTTCCTAGAAGTCTGTTGCCCCCCTTACCCCTGACCTCCAGAATTCCTTTATGTCTATCCCATGCATTCTTAAATCCCGTGATTGTTTCAGCCCCCACCACTTCCTCTGGCAGGGTGTTCCACTTGTCCACCACCCGTTCTGTGAAGAAATTCTTCCTCACGTTTCCTCTGAATCATCCTCCCTCCAACTTCATCCCATGCCCTCTAGTCCTGGAACATCTTTTTTGCTTATAAATAGTGTATTCCTGCACTCTGTTCCTCCCTGTAAGATACTTGAATGTCTCTATCATATCCCCTTTCTCCCTCCTCTCCTCCAGGGAGTAAATGTTCAGTTCCTTCAACCTGTCCTCATAGGACTTGTGATGCAATCTATGCACCATCTTTGTTGCCCTCCTCTGAACCTTCTCTGCCCTGTATATGTCCTTACGTAAGTAAGGTCTCCAGAACTGTACACTGTACTCCAGGTGGGGCCTCACTAGTGTCTTGTATTGTGGAATTATGACCTCCCTTTTCCTGCTGGTGATGCCCCTGCCTATGCATTCCAGCATCCTATTTGCTTTACCTGCTGCCTTGTCACACTGTTTCCCTACCTTGAGGTCATCAGAGATGATAACCCCAAGATCTATTTCCTGCTTGGTGCATGCTATATCCTCACCCCCCAACTGATATATTGTGCCAGGGTTTTTGTGTCCCATATGCATTATCTTGCACTTCTTTGCATTGAATTTCAACTGCCAAACCCCTGACCATTCTTCAAGTTTCTGCAGGTCCCTTCTCATTCTGTCTACACCCTCTGGTGTGTCTACTCTATTACAGAGCTTTGTGTCATCAGCGAACAGTGAAATTCTGCCTTCTAGGTCCTTCGCAATGTCACAAATGAAGATGTTGAATAGGACCGGTCCCAGCACTGATCCCTGTGGTACCCCACTGGTCACTCTTCCCTCTGAGAAGTGACAGCCATTTACCACCACCCTCTGTGTCCTGCCACCCAGCCAGTTACTTACCCACCACACTACTGTCCTGCCCACACCCATATTCCCCAGTTTGTGTAATAGTCTTCTATGTGGCACAGTGTCAAATACCTTGCTGAAGTCCAGATAGGCCACGTCCACTGCCCTCCCCTGATCCAGCTCCCTAGTCACCCAGTCAAAAAACTCAACGAGGTTGGTCTGACATGACCTCCCCCTGGTGAAACCATGCTGCCTTGGGTCCTGTAGTCCTTTGACAACCAGATGTTCCACCAATCTCTCCTTCAGTAGTGCTTCCATGATCTTCCCCACTACTGAGGTGATGGCTGACTGGTCTGTAGTTCCCCGCTTCCTCTTTGTTCCCACTTTTGTATAAGGGGACTACATCTGCTATCCTGCAGTCTTTGGGTACCTCCCCTGTTTCCAGTGATTGGCTAAATAGGATAGCCAGAGGTTCAGCCACAACCTGTCTTAGTTCTTTAAGGACCCTGGGGTGCACCCCATCTGGCCCTATTGCTTTATCAACTCTTATTACTTCCAGTTCCTTCAGGACCCTTTCTCGTGTAAAGGGACTTGTGTCCCTTTCTGCACCATTCTCATCCCTTGTACTCCCTTCAGACCCATTACCCTCCTCTTCCTCAGTAAAGACTGAGCAGAAATGCCTGTTCAATATGTCAGCTTTACTGTTGTCATCCTCCACGTGGGCCCCACCCTCCCCCTTCAGTCTCACTATCCCTCCCTTTGCCTTTCTTTTTTCACTTACAGTATGTACCTGTAAAAGGTTTTGTCCCCTCTACCCACTGATTTTGCAATGTGTTCTTCTGTCTGAGCTTTGGCCTCCCTTACTGACCTCCCTGCCTCCCTTTGCTTCTCCTGGTACTTCTCCCTATCCCCTTCTGCCTGTGTCTTTTTGTATTGCCTGAATGCAATCTTTTTGGCTTTCACTTTCTTTGCTACCTCTTTGGAAAACCATAATGGTCTCCTCTACCTTTTCTTCTTGCTAACCTGCTTAATGCATAATTCTGTTGCTCTTGTAATCCCCATTTTCAATACTGCCCACTGTTCCTCAACCCCTGATTCCTGCCCCATTCCCCTTAATGCCTCTTTCAAGTATCTCCCCATTTTCCCAAAGTCTGCCCCCCTAAAGTCCAGGATACGTGTTTTTGTGTGGTTTGGTTCTGCTCTTTCTGTGATTTCAAACCACAATGACTGGTGGTCACTGTTCCCCAGGTGCTCCCCACTGTTACCCCATCACACTGTCCCTGTTTTTGAGCACAAGGTCAGTATTGCGTTCTGCCGAGTTGGTTCCATGACCAGTTGTGAGGAAAGCACCGAAGGGAGTTCAGGATAAATCTGCTCCTAGTTGATGCTGCTGCTGGGATGCTCCAGTCCACGTCTGGAATATTGAAGTCTCCAACCACTACTACCTCACCCTTGTCTGCCATCCTTTGGATGGCTAGCATCAGCTCCCTATCTGTTTCTTCCTCCTGGGCTGGTGGTCTATAGATCACACCTGTGCGGATGGCTGGCCCATTTTCCTTTCCAGCTTAACCCACAGTATCTCTCCCCCAATTTGTTCCTCCTGGATCTCTGTGGCCCTTATGTCATTTTTCACATACAGTGCCACTCCTCCTCCCTTCCTGCCTGCCCTGTCTCTTCTGAATATGTTGTAGCCAGGTATGGCCATCTCCCAGTCGTGATTAGCATTACACCAGGTTTCAGTGATGGCCACAATGTCCAGGTCTGACTGCACCATGACAGCCTCCAGATCTTCCATCTTGTTGCTAAGGCTCCTGGCATTTGCACACATGGCTTTCCATGATTTGACCTCCCTAGACTGTTTTTCTGTTCTACTCCAGCCCCTTCCTTGGTTGTCCTTTATCCCTGGTTCTCCTTGCTGTCTGCTCTTCTGCTGAATTTTGCCCCTTTTCTGACTACCCACCTTTTGGGTGCTAATCTCCATCTTTTGCACACTGCTTTGTAGAGATAGCCACTCCTCTGGTTCACTGGTTCCACTGCTAGCTGTGTGGGGTGAGCAAGTAGGTACCCTCCTTGCTGGCCTGCCACCCCCCTTTACTAGTTTAAATGCTTATCAATGTAGCATTTAAACTTATCATTGAGTGCTTGGATTCCCCTCCAGGATGGATGCAGGCCGTCAGGCTTGAACAAACCTCCATCCCTCGGGTGGGCCCCCAGTCACCAATGAATCCAAACCCTTCCTCACAGCACCAGTTCTTCAACCATGAGTTAAAGTTCCTGGTGCATGCACTCCTATGCTCTCCCTTGCCTCTCACAGGTAGTACTTCTGAGAAAGTGACAGAAGTAGCTACTTGCTTGAGACCCTCCCAATTTCCTAAACTCTTCCTGAACTTCCTTTGGCTCCCCATTTGCCAGGTCATTAGTACCTAGGTGGATAATGACATCCAGCTCACCCTCCCGTGTTGCCTTCCCAGTGATCCGCAGGATCTTCCTTCCATCCCTCCATGCCGTGGCACCTGGTAGGCACCTCACCTCCCTGTCCTCCCCCTCCTGTGTTCCTAGCTGGATCCTTCTTATGATGGAGTCCCCCAACAGGATTCACTTCCTCCTCCTCTGGGTCCACTGCTTTCCCTGTTGAGGTCACCTCCTTGACTAACCTCCACATCCTTTCCTTCCATTTCTCTGGGTACCTCTATTTGGTTGTCCCCATTTGCCAGTGTGGCATATGAGTTCTTGAGTGGAATAGGATCTGGGATGTGCCTCTGCCTGACCGCTCTAACCCTCCCTGAGCCCACTGTCATCCAAGTGCACCTCGTTCTCGGCATCCTTTGAGGCAGTTGCATTGGACTGGGTGGTCTCTGGATAGGAGTGATGGTACTCCTGACCCAGTTTACTTCCGCTCTGAGTCTGGCTACCTCATCCCGCAGTCCAGAAAGATGCATGCAGATAGGGCAGCACCTCAGTGTCCAGAAGGTCTGCCTGAATAGACTGCCCCACAGCCACTGCATTGCACCACTCCCCACATTATATTGCAATTATACTGCTATTCCACTACTTGTCTGCTACTGAAGCTCTCCTAGTTCCCTTTTTATTAATTTACTGTCCTAAAAATCCTGCCACTGATCCTCATATACTTTTCTTTTAAAAAAAAGAAAATAAACCAAGGAATAAATAAATGAATCAAAACAGTTGTTGTGATGAATACTCGTACTCAATTAGCATTGCAAATGACACTCACATGTATCCCATAGTGTTTCTGAGACTCCCAACCCATTACTATGCTGATCTCAGCTTCACTACAGCCTGCATTCTAAATGAAAGTGCTTTACAAAACAGTTTCTCTTTGTCACTGAGGCCTGCAAGTTACTGAATTAGCATTGCAAAAGACACTCAATCATAGTGTTTCTGAGACTCCCAGTCCATTCAGAAAAATTCTTATACACTCAGACCACACTCAGAAAGAGCAGAAAGCACAGAGAAACAGGAAAAGAACACAGGAAAACATAACAATATTTCTGAAGCTCTCACCCCTATTGTATAAATAGCACACATGATGTGCAGATTGTGTGTTATGGAAACTATTCTCACTGCTGCAGTGAGCTCTGGATGCTCTCACTCGTGCCTTCAGCACTTGTGAGTATCCTAATCTCACCCTGCAGGAGTGAGAATATTTTCCATATCACACTTATATATATATTACAATGGCACGTACAATTGTGCCAGTATAGTTTGGGTGAAACTGCACTTCTATGTTAAAGTCCAAACTTTGAATCTTAATAACTAGGGAGCTGTTTGACAGATTTGCATAAAATCTGGCATGTGTAATCTCTAGGGGTAGATCACTTGACCTGCCAAACTTTGTGGGAAAGCTTCAGGTGGTGTTTGAGATATAAAATGTTGAAAAAAAGAAAAATCTGGATTTTTTTACATTTTTTTGTACAGCTGTATCACAAAAAGGGCTCTATGTTGTAGGCTGAAATTGTCAGGGTAGAAAGCCCTTTGGTCACAGATGTGTCTTTTGAAGGTTTGGTAAAAAATATTAATTCATTCAAAAGTTATAATATTTTTAATTTTGCCATTGTTTTCTATGAGAACATTTATATGTCAGGCAAGAACATACTATTGTTGGAAAAATAGCAGCTTTTTTAAAAAAATAGGACCACTGTTTGAAACATAACAGCTTCTTTTCACAAAGAATGCATATATTTTTTGCACAGTCCTGCGATCGAGTGTGTTGAAGCCTCCATCTTGTTTTGCCACTTAGCGAGGATGTTTAAGTACAGAATATTTTAAAAACAAAGAAAAATTAGAAAACAGCTAAATCTACTGGGCATAATGGAAGCCCACCCCAGTATGCCCAAATGTGTTTTGTTTTTTTTATGTCTAAATACCTGTGAAAAAAGAAAACTGTTCCTTGAGGTCTTTTCTTCTGTGCAGAATCCTGCATTGAAGTGTGGACAAATTTCGATGCAGGATCCTGCATCGAAGTACTGTAATGTGCCGCACAATGCTTTCCCATACAAAACCATTTATGCGGCGCATTCAATAGTTCAATGCAGGATCCTGCATCAAAATTTGCACACGTTTCAATGCAGGATCCTGTATTAATCTGCTCTGCCTCTGCCCCTTTTTGACATTGAGGTGCCCAATCCCTGTGTGTTAATCTGTAACCCCCCCCCAGTATTGTTGCACACTGGGAGCCCACCCCAGTCTACTGATATATTTAGTATATTAATTAAATTTTTATGACACTGGGATGCCCACTCCTGGTGTAGGATGACACCTCCCCCAAGCCCACACTAACTGCCGATGGGGGTGCCCAATCCACCTTTAAGCATGATGATCCCCCCTTAAAAAAACTTATGTGGCACACTGGGAGCCCACCTCAGTGTGCCCAATTTTTTTTTTCTTTGTTCTTTTAAATGAAGAAAATCATCGCTCAAAGTTTTATTTTTTAAACCTGTAATGAAGTAAATGGTCCATCATCATCTCCCGCCCATCCCTCCCTATCCCCACCCTCCTCTTTACCCACCTCCCACACACACCCCTCACCCATACTTACCCTCCTGAGATCTGGAGCTGTGATTTTCTCTGGACCTGGAGACATCTGCACAGTTCAAAGCTGAACTGTGAAATGAGGAATCGGGTAAGCACTGTATAATGGGACTGAATTGGGGGGGGTCAACCTAGGTTGATATCTCAGCCAGTTTTAGGAATTTTGACCCCAAATTTTCAACATGGGGTTCTTGGGGCCCCTCCTCATGAACACCATCACTGTTATTTATTTTCTCAATCTCAAAAAGTGATTTTACGGTCACTGCACAGAATCACCTTTTGGGACCGATTCACAAAACAACAGTGCCACTGTTCATGAGGTGGTGAGAAAATTATAAAAAATAACTGAGTTACAAGTGTGCAATGTGCAGTTTCTACACTCGCTCATAACTTTGCCAATTTTTAATATTTTCACTCCAGATTTTCAACAGTACAGCTGTCATTTTTCATATCCTGCCCAAAATGTGTTTTCAGACCTATGGTGCAGAATGGTGTGATCTCTGTGCAAAATCAACTTTTGAGATGGATTAACAAAATGACAGTGCCACTGTTCATGAGGGAAGGACCCATAAAGCACATGTTCAAAGGGCATAGTACCACCACGGCACTGTTGGAATTTACCTGGATTCATCCATGACACCCTCGACCAAGGAATCTGCGGGGGGACAGTATTCATTGACCTGACAAAGGCCTTTGATACTGTTAACCACCCACTACTACTCAGGCAACTGATCACTCTCAGGCTCTCCAAGGATGCACTGCCCTGGTTTGCTAGCTACCTCAGGGGAAGGGTCCAATGTGTTAGGATTGCTGGTGTCACCTCTGATGAAAAAACAGTCCTCTCAGGTGTCCCACAGGGGTCTATACTGGAGCCATTACTCTTTTCTCTCTTCTTGAAGAGTCTCCCTAGCATCTGCTAACAGAGAATATTACTCTATGTGGATGATGCAGTACTGTTTACTAGCAAGCAAGACTCTAAACAACTTGAAAGTCAGTTGCAGTGTGATTTCAGGCATGTTGAAGAGTGGTTTAGCTCACATAAACTTGTCCTGAACTACAGCAAAACTAAGGTCATGAAATTCTGCAATGCATGAAGCAAGTATAAACCTCTGTCCCTCACCATCAAGAATCATGTGTGGACTTCACTTGAACATGTTCCTGAGTTTAAATATCTTGGCATCACCTTGGACAGTTCCCTTTCTTACATGCGGCACATTGGCAATGTAGCTAAGGCCATTTACATATGGATCAGCATGCTCCACAAGCAAAAACACTGCATGACCACTGATGCCCTTAGACTGGCCATCTACAGCTCTGTCACCTCCTTCGTCAACGATGGTCTAGTCATCTATGGCTCTGCTTCCCCTACTGCCCTCCAGAGGATATTGGTGACACTCAACAAGGTCTGTAGGCTTCTAATGGGTGCCGCCTGCCTAACACATACCTGTGACCTGTAAGCCCAGGCCAGATGGCTACCATTCCTTGGTAGAATACAATACCAGACCTGCTTGTTAACCAAAAAAGTTCTCCTCAGGCTCATGCCATCAGTAGCGGCAAAGTTCCTTACTGCCAACAGCATTATCCAGCTTACATGCAGTGCTCTATATCAAAACTTCCAGGTCCCCAGATGCTGGACCACAATGGGTCAGAGGTCGTTCACACACAGGGCTTCTCAGTTGTACAATACCCTTAACAAAGAAACACTTACAACTGTGAAGCATGGTCCCTTTAAAAGGCAACTCTGACTATTCCTTGCCTCTACCACTCAATGTGACTGCCTCTCCTAAGTAACTCCCTCCTCATTTTACCCTAGTCAAAGGTGACCTGTAACCTCCCTTTGAGTTCCACTTTTTTGGCACCAGTTTCCCCCACTCTCACCCCTTACCCCCAACACACCACACTGCTTCACCCACCTCCTCCACTTTCTAATGGCAATTTCAGATATGGGGTCCTCCAGCCCATCCACCTCACACTTTTGCCACCCACCTCTTCCCGCTGACAATGGCCCTTTAGCCTGCCTACTTTTTCCTGACTCCCTCCTCCCTTATACTGACTATATACTGTTCACCCTGAAACTTGTCTGAAGCTGGCTTATGTTGTCTCTCTCCATTTGTGGCTGTATAATAAATGCTTTGACATCTTTGTGTTTTTTAAACTGTAAGCATTGTTGACCTTTGTATGTATGTTACCCTACATCCTTTGATGTGGAACCTTTTTAAATGAGCAGTTCCTGCTCAAAGGTATTTGTAATCCTAGAGTTTAATAAAATGAAAATTAAAATAAGGAAATTTTTGTGATTTTAGCTGTTTTTCTTTGTCAACCTGTATTTTACAATCAGCTGTAGCTATAGTCATGAACATTTCAGGGTAGAACAATTTGGCCTCACAGATGTACCCATTGAAGGTTTGGAGAAAAAAATATTAATCTTTTTAAAAGTTATTCAGTTCTGTTTTACCCATTATTTCCAATGGGGACAAATATATGTCCCTGGTGGCATAGGATTCTAAGTCAGAGCAGCACTCCGGCATAGGATTTTATGCCGAAGTTTAGCAATGGTCATATGATTCTGTATCGGAGCAGTTGTCCGGCGTAGGATTGTATGCCCAAGGGTACAGATTCAGGTCATCACCCCCACTCCCAAAAATGACTGTGGAACACTGGTGAGCCCACTCTCAGTGTCCACAAATCTGTTTTGTACCCCTACAAAAAGGAAAACAGTCCCCCGATGACATTTTTAACTTTGATGCAGAATCCTGCATCCTGCCATTTTCGATGCAGATTCCTGTATTGAAATGTTAACTTTTGCTGATGACGGGGTGCCTAATGCCTGAGTTGGCATGTATACTTCCTTCCACTGCTGTGGCACACCAGGGAGCCCACCCCCAGTGTGCCAAAATACTGTAATTGCATTCACAGTTTTTCCGACACCAGGATGCCAACTCCCAGTATCGGATGTCTCACTGAGCCCACTTCCATTGCCTATGGGTATGTCCAATCCCCGTCAGCAGAATGTATCCCCCCAACTCATGCAGCACAGTGGGAGCCCATCCCAGTGTGCCCACATTACTTTTCCTGTTCCTGTAAATAAAGAAATCCATCCCAATGTGTTTTTTTACACCTGTAATAAAGAAAATGGTCCCTCATCATCCCCCAATCCCCCTCCCCCACCACCACCCTCCCTCCCCGTACCCCCCTTACCCATACTTACCTCTGGAAATCAGGAGCCGCAATCTTCTCTGGACCAGGACACTTCTGCACTCTTCAAAGTCCGACCGCAAACTGAGGAATCAAGGTAGGCTTGTACTATGGCTCTAAATGGGCTTTTCAACTTAGGTTGATATCTCAGCCATTTGTAGTAATTTTTACCCCAAATTTTCAACATGGGGTTCTTGGGTCCCCACCTCATGAGCACTGTCACTGTCATGTCATTATTCAGTCCTGAAAGGTGATTTCATGGTCACTTCATGGACTCACCTTTCTGGACTAATTATCAAAATAACAGTGCCAGTGTTCATAAGGGGAAGTTCCATAAAGCCCATGTTGAAAATTCGGTGCAAAAAGTCCCCCAAATGACTGTGTTATGAGTGTGCATTGCACAGTTTCTACGCAGATTTGTAACTTCACCAATTTTTTATATTTTCACTCCAGATTTTCAACACTGAGATTTTTTCATACCTCCTCATGAACAGTGCAGCTGTCATTTTTCACATCATGCCCAAAATGTGTTTTCACAACTCTGGCACAGAATGGCACAGTCACTGTGTGAAATCAACTTTTGGGATGTACTAACAAAATCGCAGTGTCACTGTTCATTTGATGGTGTCCCAAAAAGGCAATGTTAAAAATTTGGTGCAAAAATTCCCCAAAATGACTGCATTACGAATGTGCATTGTGCATTTTCTACACATATTTGTAGCTTCACCAGTTTTTAATATTTTTACTTCAGAGTTTCAAAACTGAGATTTTTTCACACCTCCTCATAAACAGTGCAGCTGTCAGTTTTCACACCCTGCCCAAAATGTGGTTTCGCTGCTCTGGCAAAGAATGGCACAGTCGCTGTGTGAAATCAACTTTTAGGATGTAATAAAGAAATCACAGTGCCACTGTTCATTAGGTGGGGTATCAAAAAGGCCATGTTGAAAATCTGGTGCACACATATACAAAAATGCCCGAGTTATGCATGGTCATTGAAATTTCATTACGCACGTGTGTAACATTTACAAATATTACAATTTTCACTCCAAATATTCAACATTGCCAGTTTTTCACACCACCTCATGAACAATACACCTGTCATTTCTCACATCTTGCCCAAAATGTGTTTACGCAGCAGTGGTGCGAAATGGTGCAGTTGCTGCTCAAAATCACCTTTTGGGACTGAGTAACAAAATGAAAGTGTCACTGTTCATGAGGCAGGGTTCCAAAAAGGCCATGTTGAAAATTTGCAGCAAAAATAATGAACACAATCTCACTAAACTGGGATACTATTATAGTATGTCAAAAAGTAAGGAAATGAATTAATAAAAAACTTTGTTTAAAACAAATTTAGGGTTCTACACATAGCTCTTCAACCAAAGTGTTACAAGTCAGGAAACTGGATGTTAGCATTTACAAGTATTATATCCCACCCCCACCAAACCCTACCATTGGAACTGCACCCTCCTCACACCAGCATACATCGGTTGTGACTTATGGTCATGCTGGGTCCCACCCCACCCCCCACACAACCCTACCATTGCAACATCACCTCAACCATTCCCACATCAACAAGCATCAGGGAGTGCCTTCAAGTCATGGGATCTAACTCTCACCCAATTCTCCTTATTTTGTACCATGACAGGTTCCTTACAGATGGAATGGGGTGAGCGTTAGGGCCCATGACCCTAAGGCACTCCCGATGCTTGTTGGTGTGGAGGTGGGAGTGGTGTTGCATTGGCAGGGTGTGTAGTCGGGTCGGCCACCATGACCCCTAAGTCACACAAGCGGCATGTGTTGGTGTCTGAGGGTGTGGGGTGCAGTTCCAATTGTAGGGTTTGGCGGAGGAGGAGGGTATAACAATTGTAAACCTTAACATCCATTTTCCTGACCTGTATCACTTTGGTTGAAAGAGCTGTCATTAGAGACCCTAACTGTTTTAAATGAGTTTTTTTGTTAATTAATATACATATGTATATACATATATATATATATATATATATATATATATATGTATATATCTATATATAGATAGATAGATATAGATATATAGATATATATATATAGATATATATTAATAAATAAATAGGGGATACATGATGGGCATGAGTGGAATATGGAAAATATTTTCACTCCTGCAGAATGAGCCGGATATTTCACTAGTGCTGAAGGCATGAGTGGAATGTTCAGTGCTCTTGAGGCAGGAGTGAAAATATTTTCCAGATTCCATGATGTGCCCATCATGTATCCTATTTATATAATGGGGCCTCATTGCACAGTGTACAATTTGCATGGGTTTAGCACAGCTTGTGTGGATTGCGTGAGTTTAGCGTGGCTTGTGCGGCTTGCATGGGTTTAGTGTGAGTGTAATAAATGGCATTTATTTTAACTCTGCTGATGTCATCAGGTTTTATTTCACTCCAGTGAAAATAACATGGTTTATTTCACTAGAGTATGTCTCACCCCATTGTGTGTGTGTGTGTGTGTGTGTGTGTGTACATATACATATATATATATATATATATATATATATATATATATATATATATATATACTATACATATATATATATATATATATATATATATATACACACACACACAATATTTATTTATTAGCTTTTGTGACTAGGTAAGTGCATTAGGCAATTGGACCTGCCTATTTTCAAGCATGACCTGGGAAAGTACAGAATACAGAGATATAAAATTACAGAGAGCATAAACAGTAGAAAATGGTAAAGTATGATGAGCAGGACCTCACAAAGGAGGGTGAAATGCAAATCATCATTAATCACATAGTTCACCCACGTAGGAGTGAGACAAATGAAAAACGAAATCAAATTAAACCTGTACTGGACCCCAACAGAGGAGGGTCAGACAAAGTGGATTACATTCAGACAATTGGACACCCAGAGATAATAGAGAGAGAAGCAAAAACAGACCACTATGTAGGGGAGTTAACACAGCAGTTATTGTGAACAAGACTTGCAACAAAAAGGAAGGTTAAGAGCATTTGCAGACACCATGTGTCCTTAGGTAAGAGAAGAGTGCTTTCTTAAATGAGTCATGAGAAGTGGAGCCCCTAATATGGAGAGGAAGGGAGTTCCAGAATTTGGGGTCAAAGTGGAAGAAAGCTTGTTCACCCATTCTTTTAGAGCAAATGGGAACAGAGAGAAGAGGTGAGACAGAGGACCTCAGGGAGTGAGAATAAGTCATAGGGTTTAACATAGCTCCAAAAGAGTCAGGTCTGGGGATACAGGTAAGAGAGTCAATAAAGCATCCAAGGGTGTAGGAGCACAAGTCATTGGAAGCCAGCCAGTTTAATGAGGAGTAGAGTAGACAGTGGTGGGTGAGTTGAGGAGCAGACAGGGAAAATCTACAGATATTATTATATGTGACTTCCACTTGTGGAAAGCATTAACATTAGCCTGGGATAGGATGGGTAGAGCATATTTAAGCCCCAGGAGAAAGATACCCTGGGCTATGGAAATCCTGGCAGAGGGGTCAATGAATGGCAAACTTTGTAGGCAACTCCAATCTTCATGTTGATACACTTACAGACCTCATTTGTATGAGAGGAAAAATTTGGAGACAGTTCAAGCGTCACACCCAGGTATTTAAAGAAGTCAGTATTGGATATTGTGGATCCATCAAGGCAATGGACCTGCAGACTGGGGGTAACTGTCTGAACTTTTCTGGTTGATCCAAAGAGCATGGCATACGTTTTAGGCAGGTTAAGGATTAGCTGATTCAAGGAGAGCCAGGATTGGATTATTTAGAAGGAGGATGATAGTTGATCACTTATGTCAGTGACAGATTTAGAGCAGAGAAGAAGATCAAGTCATCAGCAAACATTATGGTCCAGCAGTGAGTAGAAAAGGAAGGGATATCATTAATGAAGAGAGAAAAGAGCAAGGGGCCAAGTATAGAACCTTGTGGGGGCACCACAGGGGAGGGCTGCTGAGGAAGCGAGAATTTTATTGAAGGTGACAGCTTGTGTATGATTGTTAAGATAGCTGTTACACCATGACAAGGTAGAACCCACTGCACCTAGCATTTGGAGTTTCCTTAAGAGCAGTTGGTGGTTGACCAGGTCAAAGGCTTTTGAGAGGTCTATAAAAACAGCCCCAGTAAGGAGACCATTGTCTATGTTTGTCTTGACTTCACTAGTAAAAAGAGTCAGGGCTGTAGTGGTGCTATGTCCTGGCCTAAAACCATGTTGGACAGGTGTCTGGATTTTGAACTTTAGGAGATGAGAAGATACCTGACCATGGATTAGTTTCTCTAGTAGTTTGCTAAGAGTAGGTAAAATGGCAATAGGTCAATAGTTAGATAAGATCTTGGGGTCACTTTTTTTGAACACAGGAATAGTCCTCACAGTTTTCCAGACCTGTGGTACAGTAGAGGAGGAGATGGATAGTTTAAAGAGTCTAGTAATAGGTGTAGCTAGGAGAGGGTCTGTCAGTCTAAGAATCCTAGGTTCAATGCTGTCAGGACCTGCGCTACTGTGGATAGGTATAGATCTAAGTAGTTTCAGAACTTCCAGATGGGAGATGGGGGCAAGAATCAGTGGAGATGTAATGTCATTAGAGTCCTGCTCAGCAAA
Organism: Neoceratodus forsteri; assembly: GCA_016271365.2. Classification (NCBI taxonomy): domain Eukaryota; kingdom Metazoa; phylum Chordata; order Ceratodontiformes; family Ceratodontidae; genus Neoceratodus; species Neoceratodus forsteri. The sequence goes on along the minus strand of CM028130.1, from coordinate 248,797,236 downwards.
AAGAGGGCATTGGGCTAGGGAGGGAGATGTCATGAGAAGCTTATCAAAGTGGGAATTCAACACATTAACTATAGTGGAAGGCATGAGGACTGGACCTTAACCCACTGACTCAGCACTTTGCTTGTAGAGTTTTGTGCTTGGGGGGACAGGTTATAAGGGAGAATTTACTTCCTTTTAGGTTTGCGCAACTGTGACATCATACAGTATATGATGTAACAAGTATTGAAAAAAAAACTTTATTATTAAGTCACTTAAGTTCATACTGATCCACAGCTCCTTTCAGCTTGAGAGCCAGTTTCATTTCCAGACATGTGGTACAGCTAAGGGGGTTGCTATTGCTCCCTCACATGCCAGTCTGTTCCTAGTCTTGTGGGAGAAAAATCTGTAATAAATCCTGAGGCCAATCCACACTACAGTAAAGTCAAATGCTGGCTCTGCTTCTCTGATGATGTTGTGTGCATTTGGGAAGGGGCCAGTAATGATTTCACCCTGTTCATGGAATGTCTTAACAGAAATTATCTAACCTCAGATTCACACATACTGCAGATAAATCATGTCATGTCATACCCAGAAGAGAGATTATTGTGATCAAGGTTACCCAGAAGAGAGATTATTGTGATCAAGGAGTATTTGAGACTCTTGGTTTTAGGAAAATATCAGCCACACAAATTCAGTTCAGTTTTTGAGGGCAAAGCATGCCCACCCCAATGCCCTGAAGCACTCCATCCCATACAGTCATTTCTTCAGATTGAGTGAGAACTGCAGTACTGCTGAGAACATTAATATAAAGGCTGAGAAATTTGAGGAAAAGTTCAAGACTAGGGAGAATGGTACTGAGCTGCTGAAATATTCCAGAAACAGAGCCATAAGTCTGAACAGGACAATCTCCTAGCTATCAGTTGTATACAGAATACATATGCAGACAATTTTGTCCCAATAACATTTGTTACACAATACAGCAACTAATTGGGAAACAATTGGCAATATAATACAACAGAACTGGTCCATTCCTATAGGGGATGAAGACGTAGCCAACATGGTGGGGTATAAACCAAGAGTCACCTTTAGAAAGGCACATAGCATTCATGACACATTGCTTCACAGCCAGTTTGACAAAGACAACAGGGACCACAACAATACATGGGTCCCCAGAAGACCAACTGATTTCTTCAGATGCCCCAGCTTCAGTAAATATGACACTCCAAGCAAAACATTTAATAATGTCAACATAAGCTTCAGGGCTGAGATAAGAGAGTTTATTTTCTGCAGATACTAGTTTTGTAGCTTACTCTTTGTGGTGCTCAGTTATTTAGTTTATGTTGGCAGAATGATGACAACCTTGAAAACAAGGATCCAAGAACACTTGAGATCTATATTGAACAGCAAGGGAATACACCTTTTAGAAATCAGTCCCATGTAATGCACAACTCATAGCTGAGGGACCTTATATTTATGAGTTTGGAACGGGCCCAGGGCCCAAGGAGGGGTGGTGACAGACTGAAACACTTATTTTAAAAAGAATGTCTGTGGCTCCATAGGTTCAGAAGTGTAAAACCTGGGGGTCTAAATGATCAGTGGGATATAAAACCCTTCCTGAAGTAAGTGTCAACAATGTAAAAAAAACTAAAAATATTCAACATGATGAAAATGTTGAAAATGACCATGTGTACTGTACTTTGTTAACTAATGCCCTATTAAGCTCTGTTCCAGGTAAATCATGAACTTTCTATCTGTTATCTTTTGGAAGTGACCTAAAGCTATCGAGTTGGTGGATCCCAAGGGAAATCTATCTCTGAAATTAGTTACTGGAACTCCACATGCATAAACAGTCTAGATACTCCAGGAAACCTTTTTATTTCTTTTCAGATTCTCTCTGTCTATAACATACCTTTCTCTACAACATTTCAATTTAAGTATACACCTACAGTAGCCTCTCCTTAGAGACTGAGCTCGCCACCTTGTTGCTGACTCAACACTAGCAATTATGCTGAAACATTTTAGTAGTGCATTAATCCACACCAGAATTTGCACTAACAATGGTCTGGTGCTACAACTGTATTGGCACTGTATGCTCATTTAAAGTAGTGACAAGCAAAAACTGATTGTAAAAATGTCTTTTTGTAATTGATAAAATATTAAGTGTGCTTTCGCAAGTCTGCACTTCTACTTTATTTTTGAATGATGTCATAATTTTGAACAGCAAAAAGGAAGTGATTCTCCCTTGTAACCTGTCCCCTTATGAAGCTCTGTGAGTGAAGCACTGTGGCAATCCTCTGGATGTATTTGCATGATCACATTGCATTGTATGTACTGCATGCATTAAACTAACAATACATTAATCTTATCCAGCATATTTCGATTGTTTGTGGTTCATTTGGTGTGCAAGTAGATCTGGTTCTGTTTATTTATGTGGATCTGGCTGCCCTCACTACCTGTACCCAACCTTCATGCTGAAATATTGCTCTTAATTCTGATACAGAACTCATACAAGTTTAAAATGAAAGTATCATTCTAACATCATTTCACATGATTTTAGCTACTGAGTAGTAGTGGTAGAAACATAGAACATAGAAACATAGAAACATAGAATTTGACGGCAGATAAGGACCGCTTGGCCCACCCAGTCTGCTCATTTCCCTGCCTACTGGATAATAGTTAACCAGCAGCCTACTTCTTCCTACCCCCATCCCCTAGAATTGCCTTATGACTGTCCCATGCGTGCTTGAATTCCACCACTGTTTTTGACTCCACGACCTCCTCCGGAATCAAAAACAGTGGTGGAATTCAAGCATGCATGGGACAGTCATAAGGCAATTCTAGGGGATGGGGGTAGGAAGAAGGCTGCTGGTTAACTAGGATCTGCAGCTTATCCAGTAGGCAGGGAAATGGGCATACTGGGTGGGCCAAGTGGTCCTTATCTGCCGTCAAATTCTATGTTTCTATGTTTCTATGTTCTATGTTTCTACCACTACTACTCAGTAGCTAAAATCATGTGAAATGATGTTAGAATGATACTTTCATTTTAGCTAGGTAGCTAGTAGTAGTCTCATTTTCATAGGTTGTGGAGTGAGGGGTTGGGTTGGCATGAGAGGTCTTGGGTAGTGAGAGTAGGTTAAGTGGCTTTGACCTCATTAAAGAAACTGAACTATGAGACAACATCCTCTCACTCTTATAAATGTTGTAATGTGCTGAGAGACAGTAAACAGCAAACATGATTTTTTGGCTGAAATTTATCATGAAATCAAATCTGCCATTTTAATAGGTCACTATCTGAAACACTTATCTATGAAATAAATGACTGAATAAACCAATTTGTTATGAGAGCTCATTCCATGATTGTTTTCTCTTAATATATATCTTATCCCTTCCCTGATGCTTGTTACCACCTTTTGGCCAGGGGACCTGTCCAAACTCATTTTTCACTAAAATCTAACCATTCTAGGTAGCATACTGTGGGGCTTAAGTGTAACCTGACCATCTTTTGCATGGCACCAGGTTTTCTTTCTACCTGTGTTTTCTACACTCACCCTCCACCCAATAGATGATGTTACCTGTTTAGTGGTGACCTTAGATGCTGCGCTGAAGCCCCTGGGGGATCTAGCTAGTCTGCCACATGGATCACTGCAGTGCTGAACATGGCGCCATTACCTCCCTGGGCAAGATAGGTAGGGGGGTAGGAAGCCAAGGGCAGATTTGATGGATCATACGGTCCCCATCTGCCAACAACTTCTATGTTTCTATGTTTTTAAAAGCATGTCATCAGAAGCATCATATCCCAGCTTGGCTACCATCGTCTAATGTCCAAACCCAGTCCTGAAATAATGTCACCCTTTGGCATGTTCCTACAGTATTCATAGAAATGATGGTACAACCTCTCTACTGAACTATACCAAAATACAAGTTGATATTAAATTAAAGAAAAGATGTGTTTATTTTTCTTATAAACACCATTTCGTAGAGTTGTTTTCATAGAACCAAGAAACACACAGTTTTGATTAAGTCACTGCATAGATTCAGATTTCTGACCATGAGCCCTTGACCACCTATATCAGAGCAGTGCACTGAGATCTGAGTCAATATCATGACATACTCAAAATTCCAAAATTCCTGGTGCTATAAAGAGAATAGAACAGAATATTGTCTATAAAAAGAAAATAATACAAAACACAAATGTTCACTTTAAGTTTTGTTCGGGTTCAGGTGGATGTGCATCTGTGGATGGCAAGAATATAATATCTGAAAATGGAAACATTATAAACAGCTACCAATTCCCAAATGTTTCCTGTCCCCTTTAACAAGATATTGCATCTTAGCTTGGCTACTGTACAGTATACTGTGAAAATAAAATGCAAACAAGCACGAGCTACAGTATGTGGCTTAATGCATGTTGAAAATAGAGGGGATAGTTACAACGAAATATAAAGTTTGATACACAAGGGGTAATCGTTCTTCTCAGTTTTGCTAGGAGTGCCACAGAATGTTTTCTCAAGGGACCTTATTCTGGTTGTTGAAACATTACCAATACTAGCAAAAGAAATGGAAAAGCAAGTAATCAGATTTGATTATTATATCAGATAACCACGGTGACAATAAAAAAACTCAGACATTCAAAAATGCATAATGGACCAGTCTACAGTATTTCAGGGAAAACTTACAAATAGTTAGGTTAAGAGGCATCTATTTCAGTCAGTCTAATTTTCAAAGGGTCTCTGCCATTAGAAAACATTGAAAAAGCTCCTTCTGAACACAAGGTCCACTTAAAAAGGCAGTTGAGTAACTGGATTAGTGTGAAAAAAAATTAAAAACACAAACTTACTAAACTTGAAAATGTTAGCACACAGCTATTCTGCACATTTTTTTTTATGTCACAAAGTTAACCTACAATCAATTAACCCTATGCATGATGCCAACAGGCCATGTACACTGGGCACATTGGCATCACTATGACTGAATGCCACGTACTCTGCATGGCATTCACAGAGGGTGAGCACAGCTGTTATGCACCCGATCCCACAGCCATGCAGACTGCAGTGTGCTGGGGTGGGCAGGCAGTGTACCTGCACTCCACACCATTCAAAAAGGTGTGGAGTGCTGGCACAGGGGCTGCACCTAATGCTGGGTAACACCCAGCCATAAGGGATACCCCCCAGGAAGCTGCCAATGGCAATGGCACTGACATGGGAGCACTACAAACCCCCCACACATGCCACCCCAGGCCATGGGACCACAAGGAGGTCTGGGGAATCTGACCAGGCACCTATCTGACCCAGCTGGCAGCACACAGCATGCCCTCTGGTGACATATGCACCCCACGGATGCCAGGGATCCATTAGCAGACCAGGTCTGAGCATCCTATTCGATGCGTGCCTGGTCCACGGAAATGTCCTCTGCGTGTCTGTACACTGGGTGAACAGGGCCATGGACAGGTGCCCACAGGTGCTTGCAGTAATGAATATCACATATCCTGTACCTGTCCGGGGCCGTAGAGCTACGAGTGTGGGATACACGCCTCTGGCATGTAATTTCCATCTGATCGTACGTAGGGTCTATTCAGTGTAACCTGATGAAAATAAATCTTTAGTGCATGGTTTTCTGTTGTAGTAGTCACTCTAGAAGTAATACTGAACATAATGAAGAACTTTGTCACTGGGATGGGAGAACCACAATATGCTCTTGGGTTCTGGTAAGCCATGAGATGTTTGGATAGTTATTTATCCAAGACTTAGCAGAACATACAAGCATCTGTAATTAAAGTATAAAAACTTTGTTAACTATTATTTCCCACAGTATGTTTTGAAAATAACATACAGGCATGTCCCCTGAATGACACAGAGGCCAGTTGAGGGGAGGATGGAAGGAAATCAAGAAGTGGCTCAGAGATTTAAATCCTGTGACACATTCAGACACAAACCACTGCCCCCAATGGATTGCCTGAGCAGGAGGGGGCTTGATTCTCCTGGGAGCCCTTCCTCCTGCAGCTCACTGAAAGAGTTGATCTCCAGGACAGCAGGAAGCAGCATCAGAGCACTCAAAAGGGGATAGTGGGAAAACCAATCAGTACCCATAGACACATCCCCTGAGTTACACACCAGCCATTTGGAAGGAGTAGGGCAGGCAACCAGAAAGTGACTCTAGCTACTAAAGGGCTACATCTAAAAACATCCACCACTCTGTGATCCACTGCATGAAGGACAAATTTACTAAGGACATCACAGAGGAGTCTTCCCACTTGAGTCAGCCCAATAAGGCAGTCAGCAGATGGACAGTCTGCACCCCAACATGCCAGCGGGGAACAGCAACAAAGGTGTAAGACAGGTGGAAGCAGGGCAGCAGTACAGCATACCATACATCAGAAGTAAACTTCCTGCTTAAACTCCAGTAACTGTACACCCATTGCAAGGGAGTGAGGAGGGTCTGGAAATGCAATAAGAAGAGTACAGGTAAGAGTAAAAAAGGAAAAAATGAGAGGGGTAGTAGCATGTTAGAGTCTAGAAGTAGTGCAGGTATAGTTGGATCACCCTATCTAGGGTAGGAGCAATTAAGGATTTAGAGCAAACAAAACAAAAATGAAGCCAGCCCCGTGGCACTGAGGGTTGAGGTGCTAGATGCCACACCTCACACCACACCGGTGACCCGGGTTCAGGAACGGGCCCGGGTTGCTGGGGGTCGGCAGGGGAGGGAAAGGATTAAGCATCCAGAGGACAGTTCTCCTCTCCCAGGAGGGATAGGGGTCCCTAGTCGGTGCTCGGCTGCCCTCTGGTGGAGGCAGGAGATGCAGCAAGCACTGACAATGTAGAGAAGGGGTGGGGGAGTGGCAGACATCAGTTCCATGCCTTGACATCAGGGTGCTAGCCACTCCCCAAGAATCAGGGGAAAATGCCCTTGAGCTCTGGCAGAGGGCGCTTGCCCTCGATCTGTGACCACCCACCTGGCACCCTCCCGACTGATGCTACTGACTGCTCAGGGTGTTATGGACCACCTCGTCCCCACCCGGGGGATAATCCAAGGCTACATGGGTGACAGAGGACAGTCCAGGTAGGGCAGATCACAGTGGGATGACTCCTTGGTGCTCTCGAGGAGACCAGAGCTGAGGGCAGGAGAGAAGGAATAAATACTAAAATTAAAAAAAAAAAAAAAAAAAAAAACGGGCAGATTAGAGGTGAGTTAGGGCCAAGCAATAATTGAGTGAGGGGTAAAAAGGAGCTAAAGGAGGAAAAACAGAAAACAGGCAATGGAGGATATAGTTATGGTGGGAGTGGTAAAGTGCAGTGGCAGTGAGGTGGCAGTCTTCAGGGAGACCTTCTGGAGACGACTTTGCTGCTCCATCTGCATGCACCTCTCTGGGTTGGGGGGGTTGAACTCAAGGCTGAGTTGGCATGGATTAAGAGGACTTACCTCCCCACCCAGGGACTACCTAGTCCACTACCACAACTTTGGAGGTTGCCTAGAAGGAGGAGCGGCTTGACAACAGTGAGCTCAGTGAGGGTTAGGGTGGTGGAGCGTAGGAACATCCCCCATCCAGTACTACTATGAAAAACCTATGCCACAGTGGCTGAGCATGAAAGTTCCACTGAGGCATCTAAAATAGTGATTGGGAGGATGTGGGGGTTCCCCATAGTGGAGACCCCAAGAAGGTGGAAGAGGGTCCAGAGAAAGAGGATGTGAATCCTGGTGGGGACTTCTTTGTGAGAGGCATACAGTTGGGGGCAGGTAAGGATGAGGAGAGGGAGATTAGGTGCTTTACCAATGCCATGACTCATAGGGATGGAAAGAGGATCCAGAGGATTGTTGGGGCAGCTGGAAGGAAGGGAGATCTGGACATCATTGTCCATCAGGGGACAAATGCCAACTTCTGGCACTCAGAGCACTGGCATTATGGTGCCAGCAATCAGGGCACCAAATGCGGGATGCATCCCCCCTTCCTGAGGTCCACACACCCCAGGAGTTGGAATCTATAAGTGGGTGGGCATGGGGGGTGCACATTGCTGATTGGCACCCTAATTGCCCAGCGCTGGATCACAGGTGTGTTTCAGTGGTGGAATCCAAATGACCTGGCTATGGATGAGACAGCAATAGGGAGGGGTTTATGGAATTGGGGAACTGCCTTAGGTAAGTAGCATGATCTGTGACCTTCTTGGAGATGCTGCCTGTCTATGACAGGGAGGTGAACATGATTCTCCACACCAGGCTCTTCAATGCATAGTTGAATGAATGGTACAGAGATAAGGATTTCAGTTTCATTGGGGACTGGTGCCCCACCTGGATGGATAAGGTCCTGTACAGGGGTGACTGCCTGCATCCATCCAGGAGGGGTAACCATGGTTCTCAGTGAATGGTTTAAATGCTACATTGGCAAGCATTTACACTAGCTGGGGGGTGGAATAAGGCAGGGAGACATAAACTGCCCCCCTGCCACATGCTCACAATGACAGCAGTGGGAATCCTGAGGGAATGAAACCAAAAAATTAACCATATAATAAAGGAATCCAACAGGTAAAAGAAAGAGAAATTGTGAAAAAGTAGTGAAGGAAATAAGGAAGGGCAAATGTGATATAATTTTTTTTTTTGCTATTAGTAACCATGTACAGTATGTCCTATGTTTTTGCTATTATTAACATTTTTACAGTATGTATTGCAAGATGTTGTAGTGTTTGTACACAAAATTGGTATTGTTTTTAAGGTCATTTATCTTAAAAGATAATTTTTGCTTAAATGAGTTTAGTTTCACTGAACGTATTGTTGTGTTGTGTTGTGTTGTGTTCTGTTGTGTTGTGTTGTGTTGTGTTGTGTTTGGGTATAGATTGCAACTATGTGGGGATTTTACTTTTTGACTTTTGGTGCTAATGCTGAATAAAGGTCATTATGGCTTTCAAAACACTTTGTTATAAACCAGAGTTTTTGTTGTCAAGCAATTGTAAAATATTTGATATTTTAAACTTTAGATGCATTTATCAAGTATCGTGGGTTTCTCATAATGATAAACTATGTTGATGCCAATCATTCATATACATTGCATCAAATGTGGGCAAATTATAACACTGCCAGATGATCAAAGATTTGTCTTATTTTATGTGATTTCCATTGCTTGACATGATGTCTTGATTCAAAGTCAACTGACAGGTTTTGATGAATTTTCACACTGAACTGAAAAGATGATTAATGGTATTACAAAATGATGCTTATGCATGAGCAAGTGATAATATCTTCATCCTTGACTGGAAGAAGAAAAGATTCTACAACCAATGACCTCTATTTCATATCACTTCGATGCTCAATTTGATGACATGACATTTTGATGCATTTGTCAGTTTATTTCAGTGTAAAATGGCTGACTGGCACAAAAAGAACACCATTCATCTATAACTCATATGAACTCATGTAGACACAAGACATAACCATTATGTCACACGACAAACCTTCATGGGGAAAAAATCCAGTGAATCTCCATCAAAAATTTGAAGATGTATTCTCTTGTTCCACTAGTAATGACTTACTTGAAAACAGTCCATTCCTTTTATGAGAATATTGTTGAAGCTCTTATTTTTCTTCATTTACAAATGTGCTGTTGCCATGTTAAGTATTGTTTATAGTAATGTCATATTTATCAGTATGCATTTTCTAGTAATTTCATATCAGCGTGTGTCATGAGCAATCTCCAGTATCAGATGAACTCTCAGAAACCAAATCATAATTGAACAGACTTGTAGTCCTTTACCTAAGGCAATGTCAATTGGGGGAAAAAATGCCATGTCCAAATATGTCAAAGTTGTGTATTGATTGTGGCAGTTCTTGAATGGCATGGGCTACATGATGCATGTCTCTACTCTATGAACACTTACTCTGTCTTTTATAGATTTAAAGAAGGCATTATCAACCTCATTGGGTGAGAGAACAATGTAGCAATTCTGAGCAGACTTGCACACCAAGAACTTTAGAAGAAACTCTTGTATTCATAAGGGACACTGGCACTCTACATACACGCACACAGTAGTATACATTATGTTGAGTATATCTGTTAAAAAAAATGAAAATTGAATTTAAAATCAAAATGCTTTACTTTGCAGAGAAGAATAGGACCCATAGTGTGTGGAAAGGGACAATACCAACTGAACAGACAGTGGAAGGTTTCTACCTTGAGCACTATCCCTTTCTCTATCTGACCCCCTCTACTTTCTGCTCCCTCATTTATAGCTCTCTTTTGCTGCTACCAGTCCGCTGTATCTGTCCAACCAATCTTGAACCAATTTATAGACCCAGTCATCATCACTTCTTTTAAAAATCTGTTCTATTTTTCCACCACACTTTTGGTAAGGAAGAATATCCCTACATCCCTCTTAAATATCTTACTGACTATGCACCAGCTGTGTCCACTCATCACTGTGTTACCATTCCTGGTTAACTGGTCCTCACTGCACACTTCGTTTATCTCCCTCAGGAACATGTATGTCTCAATCAACTATAAGAGTGGTTTCCTCAGCTATATTAATATATTATTGATCAAGGTCAAACAATGTTATATTTACACTTAAAAAAACACCACAACAGAACATGTCCATTTTCAGGGCACCTGCATGAGAGACACTCTTTATCATGTAAGTGTGTATCACATGTAGAGGAAAGGAGCTCTGTAATTAATTGGGTGTGCTCCCTTAATCTGTATTCATGATTAACCAAAAGGCAACTCCATGACACTGATAAATTTGGATTATTGATTTTTCCTTTATCCGCTGTTCAAAAGAGGCTCACACACACACACACACACACACACACCAAGAGTCCCTAGATCTGAGGATATTTATAAATCAAAGAAAAACACAATTCTGGAGAACACAGTAAAAAAAAAAACTTTTTCCTACATGCTAACTAAATAAAAACAAGTATCTTCTTCTTTGGCATGCATGGCTAGGCTAGTTAAACTCTGGCAATGACTACTAAATGTCAAAACATGAAATGGACCGATGGAGGCAAGATGGAAACAGAGCAGCAGGGATCAGAGAAGGAAATTAGGGAGACCATGAATTAATACATTGTGATTGCTTTAATACTGAATTTAAATTCAGGAAAGGTTTTGTGTGTGTGTGTGTGTGTGTGTGTGTGTGTGTGTGTTTGTGTGTGTGTGTGTGTGTGTGTGTGTGTGTGTGTGTGTGTGCTCTGTTGTGATCTGAAACATCAAAATAATAATCAAAGATCAAAAGAAAAGATGCACCTTTGAACTTATTTTCTTAATTATGTGAGAGAAGAAGGTGAATCAGTCAAACTGTCAATGAATCCTTTGATTCATTTCACTTGACAGTCATTTAGTAAATGAGCCATGTTTTAATTGAATTTGAGAAATCTGGATTTAAATTTTTGCTACACTGTGAAGTTTCAGTATGCCAGGACCTCTCTGATATATAAACAAGGCTACTAGAATTCTGTAATTCCAAGGTTGTGGAATTTTCTGTAGAATTTGCATCATGCCACTGAATGTGTATAGTGTCATAGATTGCTTTTTTTGAGAATTTTCAGTCAAATATACAGTTTTTCCATTGCACCTGGCTTTCTTCCCCATCTAGTATATTCTAAAGCCCCTCCTCTATTCAAGACATGTGATGTCATCAATGACATTACATATTTTAGCAGGGCTAGACTCTACTAGAGAAATGAATAAATCATACTGCAGAAATCAGACAATTCTGCCACAGAAGCGTGGGAGCCCTGCCCCAAAAATCAGGTCAAAGTGTTGCAGAGCACCAGGAGCCTTGTATATAACAGACCTTCACATATGTACAGTATTCTCTCCCACTCAAATGAATGGGAAGAAAAAAATGATTTATAATCATGCCCAGAACCCCTTACTAAGGTTGTGAGAACTCACCATAGTTGGGGCAGTTTATTCTAGTCTAAAAAAAGTCACATATTGTAACTGTACAGTTCCTAGTTTATTTAGGTCACTACTTTTTGTGAAGAAAAGACTTGCCCTTGCAGCACAGTAATACTATTCTATTACTCTTTACAGTCAGAAAAGAAAGAGAAACACTGTATGCAATTCAGAATGCAAATTCCATGGGCATGATTTGTAGAGCCAGAAAAATGTCACAAGCTCCTGGTGCACAGATCTTTCGGAGCCTAGGTCTTGTGGCATTCTCCCGGCCGGCTATCAAGATTTTCAATCCCGAGCACCTAATGCTGCAAGTTAAACCAGCTTTTCCTTTTCCCATTTGGGTCCCTTTTGATTGGGGCTTGCACAAAATCTTTGGTGCAAGCTACAGGAAAGTGTGGAAAGTGTCCAACTGTGCCCAATGTATTAAAATCAGGTGCAGCTGCATCAGAGGAGTTTGGGGCAGATCAGGCAAACAACAGGGGTGATGCAATGCTTGACACAATCCCTGAGTCATCTTCAAAAATTGAGCCCCAAGAGTCACAATTCATGATCTGTAATTTGACACATCTGCATACAAGTAAATGAGCAGACTGATCTCGTAGGTGTGTATCACTAAAATATTTTAGAATGTAATTCCAAAGAATTTGTTTTGTTTTCCAGACTGGCATCTCTGATTCTTTAAATATTTTAACAAAAATGTGCATTTTGTCAGTAGTTAGAACTCCTAATGCTTAGTACACATTGTTGTTCTACTCCTAAATTAGTACTTGAACTAGGGGACCTGGAATTTCAAAGGCTGATGCAGGGCTTGCGTCAAGCCCTGTGTTGCACCCATTTTTTGGCACAGCTGCACTGAACATCTATGTCACAACTGCACCTGATTTTTCATTTTAGGCTGCTCTTGAGACACTTTCCTCACTTTATGGTACTGTGCACCAAATCTGGTGCAAGCTCCGCAAAAACAATCCCACAACTGGTGCAATCTAGACCACAGAGAGCTGGTCTAACTTGTGGCACTTGGCACATGGGAGTAAAAATCCAGACCACTGGAAAATGGAATTGTGCAAGCCCCATGTGCCGCATGATCAGGTACCAGGGGGGTTTAGCATTCCTGGGGGCTTTGAAAATCCCACCCTTGGATTCTAAGAAGGTCTTCATCTTTTCAAGATTAGTTCTGACAAGCCTTTCTCCATGCCATTTCATCATTACCATCACCTTGCAAGAGCATGTTACAGTAGTAGCCAGAAACATTGCCAGCTATTTCCAGATATTTTGCAAAATTTCTGAAGTTTCTCTCTGCTGCCTCTACTGTGGAAATGCAGAAAGCAGGAGATGTTCCTGGAAATATCACAGACATTTTAGGAAATATCTGGCAGTGTCTGTGGCTGCTACTGTACCAGTCATAAAGCCTAATACATCCAAACAGCTACAAGTAAGTAGAACAAATCCAGAAACTTCATTAGCCTAGAAACATTACCTGACCATGCATTAAATTCTTATCACCAAATGTTCAGGTGCCAGACCTGATTACCAAGGCAAAAAAGCCACATTGCCTATACAAATTAGGGACTATTTCATGAAAGGGGAAGCCTGAGCAAGCAGCTACCTGGAAGTGCCCAGGTTGGGCAGAGGGGAGAGGTGAATGGGTGGAGGGTTGTCCTGATGAACACCAGGAGCATGGGAAATAAGATGCCTGAGCTTCAGATGATGTTGGTAGAGGAAGAAATGGATGTGGCGACTGTCACTGAAACTTAGGCCACTCCCAGGCATGACTGGGACCTAAATCTGTTGGGGTACACTGTTTTCAGGAAGGACAGGGCTGTGGGCAGGAGGGGGAAGTAGCACTCATTATTAGGAATGGCATAAGGATGAGCAAGGTGGAAGGGGCAGAGGGGCATGTAGAGGCATTATGGTCACCTTACAGGCATCTGGGGGCAAGAAGTAAATCTGGAGGTGGTTTATAGGCCACCCATGAGGCAGATGAACTTGAGGAAGGCCTGGTGGCAAATCTTAGAGATGACTGTGGTCAGGGGGATGGTAGAACAGTGGTGCTGGGGGACCTAAACATGCCAGGGGCTGACTGGGGAACTATGTCATCCTCATTGGCCAGAGAACAGCACCTGCTGGACATCTTTCAGGATGCATTCCTTTCCCATCTGGTGGCTGACCCGACAAGAAAGAGTCATATCCTGGATGTGGCCCTGACAGATTGTGAACTGGTGAGGGATCTAGTGTTTGGGGACCCCCTGGTGGGGAGTGATCTTGCCATGATCTGGTTTTCCTAGACCCGGGGGGGAGGAGAGGGTTGCACAAAAATGGCTGTAGTTGACTTTAGGGGAGCAGACTTCAAGGGTAAGGACCAGATCCTCTGGGGTTACTTGGAGGAGATTAGATCAGAAATGGACAGAGACCAAGTGGGAAATTATCAAAGGAGGGTTTCTGGAAGCTACCAAGGCCTGCATGAATGTTCAATACAAGTGAGGTAGAGCCAAATAGCCAAGCTGCTGGACTAGGGAGGTCCAGAAAGCTGTGAGGGAGAAAAGGGTTACTTACAGCCAATACAGATGCTCTCATAGGGTTATGGACAAGGGGGAGTATCATATCATACCCAGGAAGGTAACCAGGGTGGTGAGATCAGCCAAGGCGAGGACAGAGCAAGGGTTGGCACAGGGGATCAGATGAGGTGATAAGGTTATTTTTAGGTACATCAGGGAAAGAAGGAAAGTGAGGGGGCAGATTGGTAAGCTGAGGTTGGAGAGTGGATGGGCTGAGGAGGCCAAGGATCAGGCGGAAGTACTTAACAATTACTTTGCCTTGGTTTCAGTAGGGAGGATGGTGGGGCAGCACCATACAGGAGGAGGCAGGCTAGATTTGCAGAAGGGAGGGAAGTCACAGGTGTTGATATTTCTGTGGGTAGGGTGAGGGAAGCGCTCAGATCTCTAAAAACAGAGAAGGCACTGGGCCCAGATGGTCTTCATCCCAGAGTGCTAAAGGAGATGGTGGATGCTCTGGCTGCACCTCTGGGGGACCTTCTTAACTCCTCCCTTCAGATGGAGTGGGTGTCTCAGGATTGGAGGATGGCCTACATCATGCCTATCCACAAAGGGGGCTCATGTGAGGAGCTGGGGAATGACAGGTCTGTCAGCCTGACATCAGTGGAAGGCAAAATGATGGAGACCATCTTAAAAGAAAGAATGGGGGGTTTTCTGGATGCATGGGGCCATCTGGATGACCATCAACATGTCTTTGTTCAGGGCAGATCATGTCAAACTAGCCCGATGGAGTTCTATGATTGGGTGACAAAGGCACTGGACCAAGGCAAGCCAATGGATGTCCTCTTTTTAGACTTCAGCAAGGCATTTGACTTGGTGCCACATCCTGGACTGCTGGAAAAGCTGGGGGGAATGGTATTGGGGGAGCGGATGGTCAGGTGGATAGGGAACTGGCTTGCTGGGCGGTGTCAGAACATGGTGCTCCGGGGGGTGGTTTCATCTCCTAGGAGGGCTAGTAGTGGGGTCCCACAGTCATTGATGCTGGGTCCACTCCTGTTCAATGCATACATCTCAGACATCAGAAAAGGCATCAGGTGTGAGATGAGCCTCTTTGCCAATGACTCAAAGCAGGGAGCAGTGGTGGATGGGGAGGAGGGTAGAGAAGCCCTACAGAGGGACTTGGAGACTCTGAAGTGGTGGTCATGTACTTGGAAACTGAGGTTTAATAGTAAGAAATGCAGGATTCTACACCTGGATATTAGGAACACAGCTCATGAGTACCTCTTGGGAGGTGAGACACTGCAGGCCTTGGGTGGGGAGAAGGACCTTGGGGTGCTAGTGGATGCCAAAATGAACAACTCTGAACAGTACAGAAAGGCTGCAGCCAAAGCAAACAAAATGCTAGAGTGCATTGCTAGGGGGACAACCTCAAGAAGGTGGGAGGTGCTTCTACCTATGTATAACTGCCTGGTTAGACCACACCTTGAGTACTGCTTGCAGTTTTGGCACCCGTACTGAAAAAAGGACATTGCACTCCTTGAGAGGGTCCAGAGGAGGGTGACCAGGATGATGCACAGTCTGAGAGATAGGTCCTATGAGGAGAGACTTAACAAGTTTAACTTGTACTCCCTGGAGGAGAGGAGGGACAGAGTGGACATGATGGAGGTCTTTAAATACCTTAATGGGGTCAAGAGGGTAAGCCTAGATAAGGTGTTCCAGCTGAAAGAGTTAGGGGCTACCAGGGGGCACCCAGTGAAGCTGGTTGGTGGGAGACTCAAGGGGGAGGCAAGGAGACATTACTTCACAAAGAGGGTGATGGAACCCTGGAATGCACTGCCTGCGGAACTGGTGGCTGCTAGTACCATGGAGGGGTTCAAGTGTGGCTAGGACAGGTATAGGGGGGAGGGTAAAACTGAGTAATGCCAAAACTGGAGGAGTTTTTCAGATGTGGGTTTGGGCTGGGGGGTCCATGAGGGAAGCGGGAAAGGCAACTACGGTGCCCCAAATGGGTGCTGATCCTTAAGCAGACTCGATAGACCACAAATGCCTACTCTGCTGGCATCTTAGTATGTTAGTATATATGTTGTTGTTTAAAAATTATTTTAACAAGTGATTTATATAAAAACAATTAAGTGTTTATGGAAGGTTACCATAGCAAATGGGAGTAGTAACCTGTAGGAGTTATGAATCAGTCTCCTACCATTCAAACTGCCAAAAAGTACTGTTTTCCATGAAAAAAAAATCATTTTATTTCTTTGCTCTGCTTCATTTGCCTAACCCTGCCCTTTTTTTCTCAGTGCTGCAATCCCCATGATATCATGAAAGTGTAGCAAAGTTTTTAACGGGACATTGTCAGTTTTTTGCTGACTCTTTACATTGTTTGCAAGTTGCTATATCTATCATTCTAACATGTCTGGAAAACTTCTACTGATTTTGACATCTACTTCAATGACAAATGGACTTTTGGGTCTACCTGCATCACAAAAACATTTTTTTAGAAACTTTTCTACAGATTGTACTGCTGTAAACAAGACTGAAAAGGAAGACTGCATTTTGATTAGGGAGATAGAAAACTCAGCTACTGTATTTACTGTAACCACAATGCCTCACTATGTAAATTAGTATACAGGCTATTATATTTAAGTGCTTACTACAGAAATAGGAGACTATGGAAATCTTGTCAGCTAGATATTGCATGCACAATGCCTTGTTTTGAAAAGAAACATTTGAGAGCTTTTATTTTTGAAGCCACTACAGAAATAGGAGATTGCACCTCACAGTAAGGAAACTGGAAAATAGCTTCTTATTGTACTCACAATGTCTTGCTATGTACATCTTCATATTATGTGTTATATTGCAGCCACAACTACAGAATTAAAAGATTGCACTTCTGAGTAAGGAGCACTGAAGTCAACTTTATAA
The DNA here is from genome assembly GCA_016271365.2 of Neoceratodus forsteri. NCBI lineage: Eukaryota > Metazoa > Chordata > Ceratodontiformes > Ceratodontidae > Neoceratodus > Neoceratodus forsteri. Next base: position 248,779,959 of record CM028130.1, on the reverse strand, counting down.
TTCCTTGTTGCTGTATGTAAAACATTGACGGATCCCTTGCATGATATCATTCTGGGGATGTGGCCACACACAAAAAAACTGTTGAGCAAGAAGAAACAAAGCACTAGTAAAACATTAAAAAACTAACAGATTTTTTTACAAAACAAATTGCAGCTTCAACATCTGAAGCATGGTTGGCCAACGCATACTATGTGAAAAAAGCATTTGGGGAACTTCCATAAGTAGTAGTAGTAGATAAAATGGCCAGGATATTCAAACTGCACCAGGCTGTGGTGCAAGCCTGGGCGCAGCTCAACTTTGTTGCGCAGGGGTGTGGCCTGGGCGATATTCAACGGAGCTGTGCTATGGCACAGCAGCTTTGAATATTGCACCCTGGCCACCCCCACTGAGCATGGCACAGTGGCACTGCACCAGTGCAAGTGGCCAGAGTGGAGCATGGAGATGCGCCAGCGCAAGTGCCATTGCGCCATGCACAGCACCTGAGATATTCTAAAGGGGACATACAAATGGGGCCACAATTTATGCAAGGTGCACATGGCCCCATTTGCATGCCATTAGCATGCAGGTGCGCCCATCCCCGACGACTTGTGCCTGGCGCCCTGCCAGGCAGCAGCTGTCTGCGACCGATGCCCCCTGCAGCCCGATCGTGGGCAGTTGTCTAAAAGAATAATCCTCCATCCTATATCCCTGGTGGTCCAGTGGACTGCTATGTGCCCGATCAGGGGCATCAATATTATAACCCCCCCATGTCCAATATCCCTGGTGGTCCAGTGGACTACACTCTGCCTGATCACGGGCATTGGTATCATAACCCCCCACATCCAATATCCCTGGTGGTCCAGTGGACCACACTCTGCCCGATCGGGGGCATCTGTCAAACATATAAAATGGCCTATTACCCTGGTGGTCTAGTGTACCCCTCCCACCCACCCACTGAGCCCCACGCCCCATTCCCCCAGGTCAGCCGGCGGGCAGCAGCACCCCACCTGCCTGCTGCCCTGCTGCCACTGACTGACAGCTTGGTAGGGCTGCACGCCCATTGGTTCACAGCATGAGCCAATGGGTGTGCAGCCACCTATACATGATCCAGATATGTGAATGAATCATTCACATATCTGGAATGTGTAGTACTAATTGGGCTGCATGCCCATTGGCTCATGCTGTGAACCAATCGGGCATGCAGCCCACCGAGCTATCAGTCAGTGGGGCGGGGCAGCAGGTGGTGGGTGCTGCCACCCACCGGGCTGACCAGGGGAGCGGGCAGTGGGGCCTCAGTGGGGTGGGTGGGAGGGGGGTACACTGACCACAAGGGTAATAGGCCATTTTATATGTTTGACAGATGCCCGCGATCAGACAGAGTGCGGTCCACTGGACCACCAGGGATATTGGATGGGGGGTTAAATACTGATGCCCGTGATCGGGCACATAGCGATCCACTGGACCACCAGGGATATAGGATGGGGGATTATTCTTTTAGACAAATGCCTGCGATGAGGCACATAGCGGTCCACTGGACCACCAGGGGTATTGACGGGGGGTTTATGTACACAGATGCCCACTATGGGGCATGGGCAGGGTGCTGCCAGGTGTGGCCGGAACTGGGGTGGCCACCCACAGGTGGCAGCTGCCGTGTTGTGCCCTGCAATGTGGCAGCTCACTTGTGGGTGGCCATCATTTGTTCCTTTTTTTGGGGCTTATCTTTGTGCAGGTGCAGGTAGGGGTTGCGCATGCATGACTCTGCACATCCCGGGCTGAATATCGGGCTGTGCAGGTTATGCATGGGCACGCCCCCCCTACCTGTGCCTGCATACATTACTGATGCACTCTGGCCCATCGGGATTTGTGTGGCGCACTTTTCCCCTTTGAATATCGTGCCCGGGGCATGTCAGTGGGTTGTGCATGGTGCAACACTGTTGCGCCATGCGCAACCCTTTTGAATATCTGGGCCAATGTATTTATACAGTGATACCACCATTAGGGCTATATATGCCCTTTTCACAAAGTGCACCTGTTTAAAGTGTCAAGTTACAGTAGCATAAAATACAAATACATAATACAAAAATACAAAATACAAGAAACAAACATATCTCAAATCGGACAAATTACATTCAAGAAAGGTATAAACAAATACAGAAGAAAAAAATACACACTATTACATTACCATGTATTCTGTCCTACCAATCATCTCATATGCTCCTATACAATTTAGACTATCTATTACATGTACAACAATACTCAAATTCCCCATAGACAACAATGTACTTTTAAAAGCATTAAATTTCATGTGTGGGTCTTTAAGATACAGGGGAAGCTGATTCCAACAAACAGTTGCTTTATACTGAAAAGTCATGGATGTAACTTTATTTTTATATTTAGGAACTATTAACTCTCTAGTCCTTTTCTTTCCTCAAATTACAATCATGTTTTGTTTTTTCTAACTTTTCTACTAACCCACATATCAAATTATTTTTAAAATTCCATGAACTTGTATGACCCATGCCCATTTTCTTCTGATCTCTAGTGGGCTCCAGCCAAGGGAGAAAAACATGGCACTGTGGTGGGTATTAAAATCACTCTTCAGTACAAATCTGGCAAGCCTGTTTTGGACCAAATCTAATTTTACCATTTGCTGTTTGTTTGCGTGACAGTAAATATGACTTCCATAATCCAAGATGGGCAATATTAATTGAATTACCATAGTTTGACATACTTTCCTGGTTGTGCAGTGTGATAACCGTCTTGCTGCTCCTAGTTTCATATTAACTTTTTTCCCCAATTTATTTATATGGTGATCAAATCTTAAAAGCTAATCTATAAGAACTCCTAGGTATTTATACACCTGTTTATCCTAAAATATTCCATTCCCTAGTTCTAACAATTAACTTGGAGTTCAAGTGTTCTTTATCTTGTTTAGAAGAAAACAACATTGTTTGAGTTGTTTTACTATTTATTGTTAACCCTAAATCGGAAAAAAAAATTCTGCATAATCAAAAAATATTTTTGTAATTTTTCCCTCTTCTTCCTTTTTTTTTTCATTAAGTATACTTTATTAATTTTTCATAGGTACATACATCTTACATACAGGAGTCCATACAATATTATATATATGTTTGTTGAACAGATCTTCAGATCCCCATACAATATTACATAATCGCATTTAATGTCTGTAACCCCCCTTTGCCCCCGTCCACCCCTACCCTCCCCCTCCTATCTCCCTCCTTCCCTATCCCCCGCTGCCACAAATATTATCTTGACAGTTATGAATATATATTAATGGAAATCCTATTAAAAGTATAGGTTAGATCATAGTGGGGCATTAGAATTAACCGTTACTCTATTGGGTTGGATTAGTAACAGGTTATAGAAGGGATCCCAAAGCTTTTTGTATTTTCCCATTCTTTGGGTTAATCCCGCAATAACCCGTTCTGCCTGTATAGCAAACATAATTTCTTTTTACCATTCGGTATAAGTTGGTATTAGGGCATCTACCCAATGTCTAAGTAATACTTTTTTGGCACAAGCAGATATCAATGCCATATGTGCTCTTTGGGTTTTGCCTTGGAGAGTCATGTAATCACCTAAAATACAAATTTCAGGGATAAATTTGTCTGAAAGGGCTAATAGGGGATCCAGTCGGGACCTAATACTGTTCCATAATGGAGAGACTTTATCACATGACCATAACATGTGCAACAAATCTCCTCGAGCTCGAGAGCACTTGGTACAATGATTAGACTGCAGGAAACCCATCTTAGATAATTTAACTGGAGTATAGTACATGTTATGTACAATTTGGAATTGCATGTATCTATACCTGTCCCACTTAATATATCTATATAGGTGTTTCCAGATTCTTAACCAACATCTAGGGGAATCAGAAGATGGAAGAGATTGATCCCACCAATAAAATCTCTGTCCTTCTAGCCCAGCAATCGTAGTCTGTAGGAACTTGTAAGTGTATGAAATTAAGTGAGTAGACGGAACCAACTTGAGATACGGGATTACTACAGTTAGAAGGGGGGTAGTCCACCTCCCAGTACCAAAATGCTGTGTTAACATGTGACTAATCTGCAGATACTTAAAAACGTGAGTAGTGGACCAATGATATTGGCTTTTGGCTTCCTGGAATCGCATCAGTTTCTGATTAATAATTAACTCCTCTACTCTTTCAATCCACATATTGGGCCAGAAAGTATTAAGTTTTATTGGTTTACAAGAGATTAACAAATTAGGATTATTGAAAAGAGGTCGTGCTACATCCTTATACCCATTAATCCGTAGTACGGTGTTAAGTTGGTAATGTGTAGCCAAAAAAGCATCAAGCGGGGATCCCTTCAATTTATTTGGAGGATTTTTATTATTCAGAAAGGGAAGGACTTCCGGGCCCATATCATATAGTGCACACAAGGATTTCTCAATTCCCAGCCAGAGAGGGAAGTACATAGAGTCAGATGTGTGTTCTGACAGGAGTATCCAATACCTGAGTCTAGTTAAGTGTATTGCAAGGTAATATAAATATAGATTAGGGGCCTGAAGACCACCATCATTTTTAGCCCGTGTAAGTTTACAATAGCCTCTGCTTGATTTTTTCCCAGCCCACAAAAAAGCGTTAATAATTTTATGTACCTGCATGAACCAAGATTTGGATAAGTCCCAATTGTACATTTGCAATGGGTATAATAAATGAGGTAACACATTCATTTTTATTATACTCATACAACCCCAAAGTGATAATGGTAATAAGGACCAACGCTTAATATTCTCTTGTATGTGATTTAGGGTAGCGTCAAGGTTAAGCTTTTTCATTATTTTAGGAGAGGGATGAAGGAAAATTCCAAAATATTTAAGTTTATCTGGTTTCCACTGTAGGCCTAGTCTAATTATTTCTGCTTTCTGAAAATACTGATTAAGAGGAAATACTTCCGATTTGTCCGGATTCAATTTGTAATTTGAAATCAAACTAAACTGCAATATTAATTCAAGTGCAGCTGGGAGGGATTGCGAAGGAGATGAGATATGTAATAAGATATCATCCGTGTATACAGAAAGTTTATATTCTGAGTTCCCTATTGCAATCCCTGATATTGAGGGTGAAGAATTAAGTTTCCTAATAAGGGGTTCAAGAAATAAATTGAATAAATATGGCGAGTGGGGACATCCTTGACGAGTGCCTTGACTCAAATTAAAGGGTGTGGACAGTATTCCATTACAGTGGACTCTTGCAGAAGGAGAGGAATACAACATTTTGACCCAAGTGAGAAACTCTGGTGGGATACCATATCTGGGAAGTAGGGAAAACAAGTATTCCCAGGATACTCTGTCAAAAGCTTTTTCTGCATCCAAGGAAACTAAAGCTACCAGTGTGGAAGAATCCTTGGACACAGAAAATAAATAAACCAACTTCCTGAGATGGTCTGATGAAAGTTGTCCTTTAACAAATCCTACTTGTTCTGCATTAATTAGAGAATCCCAGCCTTAACGGCAAAATCTTGGCCAACATTTTTAGATCCACATTAATGAGTGAAATAGGCCTATAATTATGTACAACTGAGGGATCCTTCCCAGGTTTGGGCAATACTACAATAATGGCTTGAGTTAAGGATTTGTCTGAAATACCATTTTCATAAAAATATTGAAAGATATTTAAAAGGATAGGTGCTAGTGTATCTTTTAGGGCCTTATAAAAATTAGATGAAAACCCATCTGGACCAGGATATTTGTCCAGTGTAAGTGAATCAATAGCTTCTAGTACCTCTTTTATTTCTATTGGAGCCTTTAATATAGAGGATTGTGCCTCCATAAGTATTGGCAATTTAACATCAGTGACATATAAATCCAACATATGTTGGGAAAAGGAGAAGTTATTGGGAGTGTATAAACTCTCATAGTAAAGTTTAAAATGTTCACAAATGTCTTGGGGTGAAGTCAAAACTATACCAGTAGGTGACTGGAGGGAGGTCACTATTCTATCAGAGACCTGGGCTCTTATTCTAAGTGCTAATAGTTTTCCTGCTCTCTTCCCCTGATCAAAATAAGTTATTTTAGGTTTGAGCATGAGAAATTCTGCATTTTCAGCCAGCAAGTGATTGTACTTGGCTCGAAGGGATTCAGCATTTTCCCAATCCACATCAGGGGACAGAGCTGAAAGATTCGTTTCTGCCAATGTAATCTGGTCAATTAAAGAAGAAAAGGCTTGATCTCTTTGCTTTTTACGTTTGACTGCCAAACGTATTAGCTCTTCACGTAGAGCGCATTTAAGTGCACACCATAAGATATCCCTTTTGGGCATTGATGGAGAGTTATCTGCCATAAAATTAGAAATGAAGGATTGTATATATTGTATTTGATCTTCTGATTTTATAATCTGGTTGTTAACCCTCCAAAGTTTATCTCGCTGAATATTAGGGGCAAAATCTATAAATAATTGAACCATTTGGTGGTCTGATACAGTTTTTGGGGAGTAGAAAACTGATGCGATGCCAGGAAGGCAGTCGCTGCTGACCAGAAAATAGTCAATATGAGAAAATGTATTGTGAATAGGTGAATGAAATGAATATTCTTTCCTGGTTGGGTACATGATTTGCCAGGGGTCTGCTAACCCTACTAAGTGCTTTAGTTCCATCTGGGCTTTTTGACCTGGAGAAAATGATATTTTAGGGGGTCCTGTTCTATCAAGGCTATTTGACAACACTTGATTTCAATCCCCTTCCACAATTATTGGAATCGTACACAGTGGAGCTAACATAGACATAAGATCTATAAAAAATGTTGGATCATCAGAATTTGGGCCATAAATAGAACCAAGAATTACCTCAGTATGACCTAATACCGTCCGTAAAATCACATAGCGGCCTTCCGAGTCTGAGATCTCTTGTAATAACCGAAATGGGATTTTACGAGCAATTAGAATTGCAGTACCCCTTTTATGTGAATTAAAACCAGACCCAAAGACTTACCCCACCCAAAGCCTACGAAAGTAGTGCACTTGAGTGGACAGAAGATGTGTTTCTTGCAAGAAAACCACATCTGCTTGTATATTACGGAGATGTATCAGTATTTGCATACGTTTTGCTGGGGTTTGTGCCTCTTTAATGTTCCATGCACAAAAATGATACCCTGACATTTTTATCTGTGTGTAATATTATTATGTCTCACCTTTGAGAAGACCAGTGACACCACTGAGTGATATTACTACTTCACTTATAATATTTGTGGCAGTACCTTCCCTCCCCAGGAGTATTTTCCCAATCCCATCCCCCCACCATCTTGAAAAAAGACCCCCACAACATACCCTGTTGAGCATCGCATAACCAAACCAACAAAATAGCTATCTTGATCCCAAAATACCCCATTGATTGCTTATGCTCAGTCCCCCTTTGCCAAGACGCGATGTTCCACCCGGATTAGCGTATCCCGACTCACCCCAACGTAACATCGAATATTTTAATTAAAGAATGTTCTTCTTCCCTTGCTCCACCTTTCATAATGAATACGCCTCTGTATAGCCCCGTATTCTTATTAGTTTCTAAGTTCAGAATTGTGACAACCCTTCCAACAGTAAGCCCCAATTTGTGTATTTATTTATTTGTTTAGCAGATTTTGAGGTTTTTGTAATCAAAGTAACCTCTCCCTTACCACCCAACTTCCCAATCCCCCCTAAGTGAACTCAAACAACTGTTCCCATCATATTTAGAGCTTAACCCTCAGCTCATTGAAATAAAACCATTATGCAGCCCATAGAAAATCTTTTGGGTCTATAGTGAAGTATAATACAGGCCATTACATCTCCGATTTATATACTGGTGGTTAGCATGAGGATCTACACAAAGTCCGCAATGAAATAGTAGATAAACTGCTAAGCTTTCCCTCTCTCAATGTCCAGATATTGTCCCACCATCGAGATGTCAAAGCTGACCAGAAAAAAAAATGGCATGCAGGTCTTGAGCGGAAAGAAAAAAAGAGTCTTGCGGCACTTGGCGCGGTCAGTCATAATGCTAGCCCATGTTTCAACTCAAAAAGAGCCAGTCTCAAATTGACTGGGAACAATTCCACATACTAGATTTGGGCTAGTCTTTGTTGCTCGTTATTGAATTCTCCGACATCAGGAATCTACACAGAATAAAAATTTTAAAAAAAATTTAAAAAAGGGGGAAAGGGAAAGGGAAGGGAAAGGGCTTTCAGCTGCTGGACCATACTAGATGGGGGGGCAGGTAGAGGTGTGCTTAATATAATCAGCTTACAAAAAAAAAGAAAAAAAGAAGTTCTCTCCTCAGGTAAATACCACTATGCAAAATAGTCAGACTGTCGATCCTTCCTTCGTATACTCAACGATGAGTAAACAAATCAGGATACATAGTGGGTAATTCTTCAGCTGCCAGGTTTGCATCTTCAAAGCTTCTCCAATTACCCTGATGTTGCACCATCAATTTAGCCGGGTAAATCATCCAGAGTCGAATTCTAGCCACTATCAGCTTTTTAATGCAACTATGATAGGCTGCCAGCTTCTGTCTGACACTGACTAGCAGATCTTGAGAGAATCTAAGCTGGGCATCTTCCCATTTAATCTCTTGCAGCTCTTTAACTTTCCCTAGGATATGCTGTCGGTCAATGTAGCTTAAGAGCTGAATAATCAATGGCCAAGGCTTAGTCCCTGGGGGAGGTCGAGGTTTCAGTGAGCAGTGGGCCTGTTCTACCTGGTACACTGTGGAATGTGGTGGAGGACCCGCTATTTTGGCTAAAAGCTTCTGTGTGAACTGAATTATGGCTGATCCTTCAGCTTCTTCAGGCAGCCCAAACACAACAATATTATTCCTCCTATTTCTCCCCTCCAGGTCTTCTAGTTTACTGCCAACTTTATTCAGCCTCTGCCTTAATGTTACCACTTCTGGCTCTAATCTTGTCTGCCAGTTTTCTAGTGAGGATGTACAGGGAGAAACTTACGAGATTTTTTTGTTCGTTTCTCTCAATTCCACTTGAATATTCTTCAGGTCCAGGGCAAATTCTTTAAATGAGTCTTTAATGCCAGCCATTTCCACCAAAAATGTATCTTCCGACAGGGGAGCAGAGTTGCTAGCTGATGCCGCTGCCCTATTAGGGGTTGCGGTCTGTGTTTTGGTTCTCTTTGCCGATTTGTCTGGTGTCTGCGGCGGTGTCTGGGCCGGGAGAGCCTGCCACATTTCCGCGTCCATTTTCACCCCCTTGGATATTAAAAGCTGCTTCAGTTGTTTCTTTCAAACCCTCTTAGCTTCAGACAAATATTAGTGATGTTCAAGTAATCAATCTTAAATAAGACCTTACTAAATTTTGTAGTTTTGGAGAGTTCGGGGGGAGACAGAGTCGGAGAATGTCTGCTCAGGCTGAAGATATCACGTGATCCTTCCCTCTTCTTCCTTATAATGATTCCCTTCTGCAATCACTACGGTGCCATCTGCATATAAGCGGACAGAGATATTTTTTAAACAATCAGGTAAATTATTAATGTATACAATGAATAAAAGGGGACCTAATATAGATCCTTGTGGTACCCCTCGGGTAACGTAGTGTGTTAGAACTAATTCCATTTGTGCTAACAATTTGAGGCCTATTTTACAAATAAGAATGGAACCACTGACAAGGTTCCTTTGTCACCCCCAATTTTCCCAGTAGGTTCAACAAAATATAATGGTTGACAAGATCAAAAGCTTTCGACAGGTCCTCGTACACCGCGCCCATGGACCTTGCTTCTCCAAAAGGGATAGCAACCAGATCTAACAGGTCCATGAACATGGCGGCTGTGGACCTGCCCCTTCTAAAACCAGACTGAAGTGGAGACAACTTCTTATATTTTTCTAAGTAGTCCATCACTTTAAAAATACTTCACTTTACATATAATTCAAAACAGCAGTGTGCCACTTCATAAGCATAGTAAGTCACTCCAGGCTATGCACTAAAGGATCTGAATGCACTTCCCAGGTGTTTAAAGATACACAGCCTTTAGTCTTTTGCTCACTTGCCAGGGGCATGCTTTAAAATACTTTAATGCACATCCTGTCATGGCTTATTGCTTACATAAACAATGCCGGGCCTGGTGGCTCCACCTAGTAGATACATTACCATTTGGAAGACATTGGTTTGATTCTAAACACATCTTCCACACTCCAGGTCAATGGGGTCCAGCTCATGATGCATAAGCATTGCTGTCTGATCTTGGGGACTGAATGAAGTGATTTCCAATCTAGCAGTGCTTCCTACAGCAGAAGCTGGGACCTTTGTTCTTGTTTTCAGGAGTGAAGCTGCAGGCACCACAAATCAGGGTTTTGGGAGCGCCTTCAAACTGAAAAAGAAAAAGCCTGTCCTCATCCATATGACAGCACCCACTTACCTGCCCAGCTCAAACCCAGTGACTGTCCTGTCATGCTGAAAGGTGCTGGTGGGGGGGGGGTTAATCTGTGGGGGTACTGCAGGTTCACATGGATCTCACATGGTGTCTTAATGGGATCAACAGCAGTCTAGAATGGGAAGTCTGGAACAGGAGGACTAACTAGCTAGGAAGAAGAGGCAGAGCAGTGACTAGGAGGGAAAAAGAGAGAACAGACAAGAAGCATAAATTGCAAATAACAGATAAACTGCATTAAAACTATTGCCATGTCTTCAACCCATGCTCTAAGTGAAGTGAAGACATTCCACTGCACAAACCAGACAAAGATTATTTCTATAAAATTGTGGTCCAGAAAATGTTTTTTCTTCATTTTTAAATGCTGACATTTCTGCAAGTGAAAAAGCAATAATTGGAAGCCACTGGTACTGAACTTAGAGTAAATTGCTCCCACTGTAACTCTGATAAACTCTTTGACCTGAAGATATGGATAATATGGGCATTTTGGGAACCATTTCTTAATGTGCTTACTACTGTAGATTTCTGGTTATTGTTTTTTTATTATGTAATATTACAGAACTGAAAAAATGGGACATAAGCTGATTTTTGACTGTACTATGGTTCAGCAAATTGTTTGCAAATCCAAACAGATTCACAGATTTACAGAAATTTGATGGCAGAAAGGGACCACACTGGCCCATCTAGTCTGCCCTTATGTACACCCCTCCACCCCTCCTTTTACTGGCTCAGAACTTTCCCCCTCCTCCCAACCCCATATGTCTATCCCATGCCCTCATGAATCCTCCCACCATTTCAGATCCCACCACCTCCTCTGGTAGTCTGTTCCAGGCCTCCACCACCCTTTCTGTGAAGAATCTCCCCCTCACATTGTCTCTGTATTTCCTTGTTTCTAATCTGAGGCTATGCCCCCTTGTTCTAGCTCCCTCCTTTCTTTTAAACAAGCTCCCCTCCTTCACCTTATTGATCCCTTTCAAATACTTAAAAGTTTCAATCATGTCCCCCCTCTCCCTTCTAGATTCTAGTGGGTATAGCTTTGGTTCCCTCCACCTCTGTTCATATGTTTTTCCCAGCACCCCATGCACCATCTTGGATGCTCTTCTCTGAACCCTCTCCATCCACTCTTTGTCCCTATGTAGGTGTGGTCTCCAGGACTTTACCCCATACTCCAGGTGCAGCCTCACCATTGTTTCACACAGTACCTCCCTCCTTCTGCTAGTTATGCTCCTTCCAATGCAGGCCAGCATACCATTTGCCTTTCCCATCACCTTGCTGCACTGGTTCCCCACCTTAAGATTGCTCATGCTGTGCTCATGTTGTGCTCATGTTGCTCATGTTGTTAGCTGTGCAAACAAGGCACATTAACTTTAAGGGGATGGTTCAGTCACAAAAAAATACAATATTAAGTTTAAAGGGATCGTTCAGTCACTTAAAAATACAATTATGTTTTCTTTCAGCAGAACCCAACAATACAACATGGCTCCCTCAGGAAAATATAATTTAGCAAGGGTGGATCAGCTTGGATACACCATCTCATTTTCAGTGGAGTCCTGCTTCAGTCATTTTCATAGTTGGTAGGCTACTGCAATGGAAGGCTAAGTAACTTGCCTATGGTTACACAGTAAGTGTTTGATGCTTGTTATGGGGTTTGAACTTGTGATCTCCTGATTCCCAGCCTGGTGTTCTGCTACTTCACAATACCACTTAGGACATTTGCAAGGAAATAGAATTGTCCCTTGAAATTTCATGTTTAACAGGGTAAACTGGAATTAAATTGTTCACCCTAACTGCGAACACAAACAAAAAGGAAATCCACTAAAGTTGATTGAAGGGAAGTTCAGGAAGGATGTCAGAAAATTATTTTATATAGAATGGGTGATAGGTAGAACAGACTGGCAAAGGAGGTGGTATGTGATAAAGCAGTGGAAGGATTCAAGCTAGGATGAGATATGTACAGTGGATGATATGGAGGATAAGGAAAACAAAGGCTGAATGGTCAGTAGGGACATCACACAAGTATTAGACAAGGTTTAACAGACTGAATGTGCCAATAAGCATTTTTTTGATGTCATGTTGTGAGTTTCTATATGCACCTCATTTTTCCTTGCTGTAGTCAGAAACATCAGCTTTTAATATCACAATCGCTTTAGCAGCAATGAGACTGTAATATTTCAGGTAGGAGGTTGTGACCCTACTAAAGGAATAGCCATCAGGTATAAGGGAACTTTTTTTCAGCTCTGTGTTTCCACTCTTTAGGCTACCAGCAGCCTTCATCTGACAAGTCTCCCCCGCACTGTCACCCACTATTCCCAAGCACTAATCAAGGCTTCTGTTGTGGCTCTGTGGCTTGTCCCCTACTAAAGAATCCCTATGGAATGCATCTTCCCTGATGGATGAAGTAGCTGGCATGCAGGTGGCGGTTGGCAGTATGGAGCCTGTAAGAGGTCAGTTGCCATCCTACCACTTCAGTAGTTTTTTCATCATTTTATATATGAGAGGTGCCACCATGCAGTGCCCTCTTATTTGCATGCACAGCTGTGCTTGAACAAGTCCTGGCATATGTGGCAGCCCATGCCCCTGTGTGAGCCTCTGCATGGGAACCTTTAACTTTTAAGTGACGAAAGTGCTCTTGTTATCTGGAGCAGACAAACTTAATTAGAAAGATCCTGGGCTTGATTTCTGAAGGTCAGGTCTGGTGCAAGGAGGCTTCTGACAAGAAGAAATGGAGCAAGGGGCTCCTTTCGCTGCACCTTGCAGCAGTTCCAATTTTCTAAAGGGCCTAGCACCACTGGAGGATTGACTGCATTAACCGGGCTTGTGCCTTCCTTGGAATAACCACAACAGTGTACCATGGCAGAAGGGGGCTTACTCTGTGACAAGCCTGTAATATCCCCAAAATTGGGATTTTAAAAGACCTCCTAAGGGCACTTGAATCCTGTCATTAGACCAGCCAGAAGCTGGTCTAAGCTGCTGTGCACCACCACCGTAGCCCTCGCTGATTGGGGTTTACTGTCCCCCCCCAGAGAAGGTACCCCCAAAAGCCCCTGAAACCTGTAGGACAACCGCTGAAGTGGTTGCTGTCTCTGGCAGTTGAAAGACCACAACTTTCTGTGGTGGCAGTAATGCATCCACTCTGCCCATGTACTGACACCATCCCTGCCATCCCCAATCGAGGGTAGATGTCACCCCTTTGCGCCTAGTCGGACCTGTCTCATGCCCACCAATGAGCCAGGGCATCCTTTGGCTGACCCACCAACCACCAATGTGACTGGCTGGCAGGTCATCATCACTGCCCCCAATGCTGCAAGCCTGTGTGGCAGCTTGTGAAAGTCCCCTTCCATGCACTGTTTGGTCAGCGCATGGGTCAGATTGCTGCAAACGTGGGAACTTTGGTGTCAGAACACTGCTTGTCTTAAATTTTGGTGCAGGGTCCCTGAGGCATTCCTGTTTGCAGTAGCCTGTGCTTCACCACAAAATGTGCCAATATAAATAGGCTTTTGAAAATGGAGCTCCCTGTTTCATGCAAATGTCCCAAGTAGTAATGACCAGAAGAACTTGAAATACATTTTCAATTTGTTTTTTATATTTCTCTCAGTGGCCCCCTAGCACAAACGCTGTGTTCTTTACCACAACACCCTTTTTCCTGGCTGGGATGACAGGTGATTGACAGCACATCCAATCTCAATGCTACTCCATAGTTGTTCAGTAAGGGGAGAGATGCAAATTCTGGGCAACCCACACCGGGCCACTCCAAGATTCAAGAGCATCAGTTCCACAATATGTCCAGTTCCAAGTTGTCATCAACAAATTCATTTTTTGTAATCTTCTTCAATTGAAAATGTAGAAGAAGAACATCTTAGAGTGGTTAAAGACAATTCAGTGGAAAGCAACAACAAAATCCAGGGCAAGGCCTCTCAGGAATATTGGAAAGTATTAACATGTACTCACTGGAAGAAAGGAGGGAATGAGGGAGCATAATAGAAACCTTGAAATCCATGCAGGGACTTAATAGGGTGGACTCCTTAGAGTTAGTTAAGGAAACGAATGAAACAGCCACCAGTGACATAACCTTGAATCGGCGGGGCGGTATTCAAAAGAAAGCCAGAAATATTTATTCACTGATAGGATGGTGGACAAGTGAAACAAACTACCCAGCAATGTAACTAAAGCTAGGATTACCTGGGGGGTTCAAAAGCCATTATGGGCTGAGTAAAGCTACTATACATGTGAACAACAAGGCAGATTCAATGGACTACTAGTCTTTGTCTGCCATTTACAATCTAAATAAGTTCTAATATTTCCAGCTGTGACTTTTAACAGACTAATTTTTAATGGACTAGATTAAAGGTCAAACAAAATCACCACACATTGACAGCATTTGATTACAGGAGGGAGGTCATAACAGATGAAGCAGACTGACTTCTTTTATTGGGTAATGAAGCTGGTGTTAAAGAATCAGATGCTCGACATACTGTATCTGGCTTCAGAAAACACTTTGACTCTGTACCACATGTGTGATTGGACAAATACTGTGGGGCCTGGTGGTTGGGGATAGGATCACATGATACTATTGATAGGAAATGGTTTAAATGAGAGAATCCAGAGGGTTTTCCTTAATGGAGAACACTCAGCAATCAGAGGAATCATCAGTGGTGTGAAACAGGGATTGGTCTTGGGACTGATCCTCTTCACGCTCTACATCTGTGAAATTGGGATAGGGATCCAGGGAAATATCTGCCTTATTAGAAACTTAGAAACATAGAATTTGACGGCAGATAAGGACCGCTTGGCCCACCCAGTCTGCCCATTTCCCTACCTAATGGATAAGCTGCAGATTCTAGTTAACCAGCAGCCTACTTCTACCTACCCCCAACCCCTAGAATTGCCTTATGACTGTCCCATGCATGCTTGAATTCCACCACTATTTTTGACTCCACAACCTCCTCTGGAAGGCTGTTCCATGCATCCACAACCCTCTCTGTGAAAAAATACTTCCTTAAATTACCTCTGAGCCACTCCCCTCTATCTTCAAATTGTGCCCCCTTGTTCTTGCACACCTCTTTTTTTGAAAGATGCTACCCTCTTGGACTTTGTTGATTCTCTTGAGGTACTTGAAAGTTTCTATCATGTCCCCCCTCTCCCTCCTTTCCTCTAGGCTATACATATTAAGCTCCTTAAGTCTCTCTTCATATGTCTTCCGTTGCAGACCCTGCACCATTTAAATTGCCCTCCTCTGGACAGCTTCCAACCTGTCTATGTCTTTGTGGAGATTGGGTCTCCAGAACTGCACACAGTACTCCAGATGAGGTCTCACCAGCTGTCTGTACAGAGGGATAATAACTTCCTGTTTTCTACTGGTGATGCCTCTTCCTATGCATCCCAGTATCCCCCCAGCCCTCCTTGCTGCCCTCTCACATTACTTGCCCACCTTTAGGTCATCTGATATGACTATCCCAGGTCCCTTTCCATTTTTGTTGTTGTTAGTATCTCACCCCCATTGTGTACTTTTCCCTGGGTTTTTGTTTCCCAGGTGCATTACCTTGCACTTCTTAGCATTGAATCTAAGCTGCCATACATTTGACCATTCCTCTAACCTTGCTAAGTCCCTTCTTATCCTTTCCACCCCACCTTGTGCATCAACTCTGTTGCAGATCTTTGTGTCATCTGCAAAGAGACATACTTTTCCTCCAGTCCCTCTGCAATGTCGCTTATAAAGACATTGAAAAGGACTAGTCCTAATCTGAACCTGCAGTACCCCACTAGTAACCCCCCTTTCTTCAGAGTGGACTACATTTACTATTACTCTCTGTGTCTATTCTCCAGCCAATTCTTTACCCAGGCTGTCATCTTGGGACCCACTCCCAGGCTGGCTAACTTGTATATTAATCTTTTGTGTGGGATTGTGTCAAATGCCTTGCTAAAGTCTAGGTAGGCCATGTCCACAGCCCCTCCCTGATCTACTACTTCAGTCACCCAGTCAAAGAAATATAGCAGATTCATTTGGCATGACCTTCCTGCTGTAAATCCATGCTGCCTTGGGTCCTGTGCCCCTCTGGCCTCTAGATACTTGACAATTCTTTCCTTCAGAAGTGATTCCATCATTTTCCCTACCACTGAGGTTAAACTAACAGGTCTGTAGTTTTCTGCTTCTGCCTTGCTCCCACTTTTGTGAAGGGGAATCACATCTGCCCTCCTCCAGTCCTCAGGTACCACCCCATCCTCCATGGTTTGTTAAAGAGGGTAGTCAGTGGTGTCACTAATTCTACCCTTAGTTCTTTTAGAATTTTGAATGAATCCATCAGGCCCCATTGCTTTGTCCACCTTCAGTTTAAGAGTTCTTTCAGAACCCTTTCTTTTGTAAATGGGCTGGTATCAACTTCTGTATCCAGAGTGTTTCTACTGTTTGTTTTAGGTACCTCCCCCTCTTCATTTGTAAATACTGAGCAAAAATATTTGTTTAGTATCTCTGCCTTTTCACAGTCACCCTCTGCCCACCCTCCCTCCCCTTTATTAAGCCTCACTATCCCTCCCTTGGTATTCCTTCACTCCCTGATGTACCTATAAAAGGTTTTATCCCCCTTCTTAACTGAGTTGGCTATCTTTTCCTCGGTTTGGGCCTTTGCTGTTCTGACTGCCTTCCCAGCTTCATTTTGCTTTGACTGATACAGTTCTCTGTCCTGCTCCTTCTGTGATTCCTTGTACTTCCTGAATGCTTTCTTTTTTCTCTTGAACCTTCACTGCCACTTCCTTTGAGAACCATAGTGGTTTCTTACATCATTTCATTTTGTTTATTTACTTCACGCAAAGGCTTGTTACCTCTGTGATGGCAGTTTTTATTATTCCCCATTGTTCTTCCACCCCTCCTTCCTGCCCATTGCAGATAATACTAAGATCTGCCAAAGAGTGGAAGTGAGGAAGGCATAAGAAATATGAAAGAGGAACTGGAATGACTTTAAAAGTGGTCAAGGGTGTAACTGTTGAAATTCAGTGCCAAAAAAAGTGCAAGCTAATGTACAAGGAACAAAAAAACAAAACAAAAACAAAAAAACCTAAAAATAGAACACAAAATAAGGGAGTAGAAGTGGAAAGTATGATCAAGGAGAGGGATATGAGGTAATAATATCAGACAATTTAAAAGCATCAGTAAGCACATTAAGGCAGTAGGGAGGATGAAAAGGATGTTCAGACATAATCAGCTGTCAGAAAAGTGAAGTAATTATGCCACTGTACAGGTCACTGGTTTGTCTTCATCTGAAGTATTGCGTGTAGTTCTGAAGCCTGCACTTGCAGGATGCGGCAGGGTGGAGACTGTGCAGAAGACGGTGATCAAAATGATCCAGGATTGGCTGGAAAAAACTTGCATGGGCAGGTATAAAGACCTCAACATGTTCACACTGGAGGCAAGAAGGGGTAGGGTGGGACATGATCAAGAGCAAAAAATTCCTGCATGGGATAAATGAAATAGATGATATGTAACACAAGTACAAGGGGGAATTCAATGAAGCTGATAGGTGGGAAAGTTATGAAAGATGCCTGAAGGCATTTCTACATAGAGAGGGTGGTGGAGTGGTGGAACAGGCTACCAAAGGAAATAGTCTATATGAAATCCAGTCACCCAGTGGCTCAAACATGGGCAAGACAGATATAAAGGGATAGAAAGGACATTAGCAAAAGGGGAGGGGGACTGGAGGAGTGAAGAACAACTACTGCTCTCTAAATCAACATTCGAGGGATAGAACTGGAAAGACTTAATGGGCGACAGTGCATTTTTCTGCTGACATCAGTGCTTCCATTTCTATATTTCTAAATGACTAGTTAAATGATTTATAGCACAGTTACATCCCTTACAATGTAGTGCATCATGCATAAAGATACAATTATGTAATGGTTAGGCTTCTTGTTAAATGAGAATCATTCTACCAGATATGATATCCATGATATGGCCACTGTTAATAAACATTATCCAACATCCTTTCCAAAATTAAATCAAGATACATAATATAATAGTAAAAAGGCACTCCAGGGCTAAGATTCATTGTGAATATTGTACCATTTCAGCTGGTTAGAAGTGCTCAGCTGTGCCTCATGCCTCACTACAAATATGAAGAGTGACAATATCAACACATAATCAGACAATGTTATGCCTTATTGCTTTGCTGCACAATTCTAAATGTTGTGGACTCTTCATTCAGGTTAGTGGAAGTGCATGGGACTTTACACTGAGTTCTGATGAGCCTAGATACACAGTAGGTTTACCCACACCTGTATTTTTCCATATGCTAATCATATTTGCATTTGTTTTGGATAACTATTGCCTATCTGACATCTTTGGAAAAAGAACTTAGATGGTGTGATTACTGTCACATAGTCAATCTCATTTTAGAAATGAAAGTCTCTTTCTTGAGCACATCTCAATCAGCCAAGTGTTTTGAAGAAGAATATTATGTACAGTTGATAAGGACCTACAGGAAGGAGATGACCTTAGGTAGTATGGAAGAGATTATAGTTAAAAGAAAAAAAAACTTACAATGCAAATATTGCTAGGAAAAAACATGTTTTTTTAAATGATTTTCAAATTGCTTGAGCATGGTATACCCGGTACTTATTTTTATATTCATTGCAGAAAACTACATTAATGCACCAGTTAGGGTTCAACTTAACACCACAAATGTAGGGAAATAGGGTGCTGTGGTTTCCAACCCTAACATCCTACCCCCAGCAGCAAAAGGATAAGACCACACAAGCAGCCACAGACAGCCATCAACAGGCAAGACAAACAGCATACAACTATTTCCAGATTACACAAGACATCCATCACCAGGGTCAAGTAATTCTGCAGTCACAGATACACATGACACCCACACCCACTTCTGGCTGCAGAAGGACAGACCCCTATGGGATTTGTGCTTCTGGAGGTGCAGATACAAATCTACAATACTCACATCGCAGCACTACTTCTGCAGCCACAGAAACACATGCATAGTGCAAAACATACTCACCCACTTCTGGCTTTAACAAGGCCTGCACTTCTGCAGTTGCTGATACAAATACAGTACATGATTCTGTACATGAATGACAACAGTACTTCTGTTTGCAGAAGTGCAGGCCCCTCTGGAGCCAGCATTTCTGCAGCCATGTATACACATGCCCAGTGTAGGACATACACACCCACTTCTGGTTGTAGATGTAAATCCACAATACCCAAACTACAACACTACTCCAGTGTGCAGAAGCACAGTCCCCTTGGTGGCCAGTACATCTGCCACCACAGATACACATGCAAATTGCAAAACATACACACCAACTTCTGCAGTCACACTTACATTTCTAAACAGCTCTGATGGAGTATTGTAATTTAAAGTGCAGTATGCTATTGCATATTTTCAAAGGTATCACCTCAGTGTTACTGCATTTGTGTTATCTAGAAACATTTGCTTGTCATTTGTATTTCCTGATGATGACTGTCTGTGGTTGCTGTATGATGTTTTCCTTTTGGTGCTTGTGGGGTGGAGACTTAGGGTTGGCTATTGTAGTTACCTCCTCAAAACATACAGTAGATTTGTTCTTGTACCTACTGTAGCTGCTCATATTAACTGCTGGGGCTCGATTTTAAAACGGTGATGCAGGGCGGCATTAAGCCCTTTGTCAAACCCCTTTCTTTGGTGTGGTTGTGCCAATCATCCTTGCCACAACTGCACCCAGTTTTGGTAGGCTGGTTGGTTGCAATTGTAAGAATTTACATAATTTATTGCAGCTTGTGCCAACTCTTTAGCTTAAGCCACGTAAAATGTATCCAAGGAACTGTTGCAAGCTATACCAGAAAATGGTCTAACCTGTGGCAACTGGTGCACAAAACTGAAAATCTTGAGTTGTGGACAGGTGATTGCCGCAAGCCCAATACTCCATACCTTTAGTACACCCAGGGCTTGCAGCAAACAGGTGCTCTTGAAAATTGAGTCCCTGATTATTAGTTGTAATATGTCTTGCTATTGTTCTACAAAGTGTGTATGCCGTTTCTACTCCCATCTGCTTGTTTCTGCCATTTGTATTTTAGTCCTATGTTAACCTTGTACTCTATTCATTTCAACTAAACTTTAATTGTTTCAGCTTTGACAATTTGCTAATTGCAATGTATGCACTTTGGTATTGTCTTGTTTTTACTCTGCATAAGTGGCTGTATCCTACCAGGTCATAAATGAAAATAAGCATTAAGTTTTCAGGAGCACAAAACTGGTGAATAATAAATAAATAATAACTAATTAAATAAATGGGTTCAATAAGATATTTAATGATAAACCCTGAACTGTGTACATTAGTAACTCATACTGTTTGATGAAATTATATGAGATTTTACATGCCTTGCCAGGATGCTAGGTTCTTATGATTTCCCAAGTTTTGTGATAGCCACTTATCAGGATTCTGAGATCCAGAGAGTTAAAAACATTAAAAATGCACATTTGACCATTTTCATGCTCACATCTAGAGCAAAAATGGTTTGCAGTTTTGTTCCAAAATGTTCAGGGTAGACATCATTCAGCCCAATGAGGTACCTTTAAAAGATGAGGCAGTAGAGCACAGTGGTCTAAGGCTCTGAGCTGCAAATTTGGTGACATCCAGCAGCAGTCCAGACCTGGGTTTGAATCCCACAGCTTCCACTTGCATACTGTATGACTCTGAGCAAGTCACTTAACCTCATTTTGCTCCCAGGTCACTCCTGTAAAAAAGCTTTCAGCTTAGTGTGCTATACCTGGTTAAACAACTAAATAAAAAAAAAAGATTTTGTGAAAATATTTTAATCAGTTCTTGAGTTATAATGTTTTAAGATTTTTTGCTTCTGAGCATCTCAGTAGGATATACAAGATAGTTAATTCTTATCATACAGGTGTGTAGCACCTGTATAGCGGTAGCTAGGGTTGAGCAGACTGTTTAAAGTTAAACCCAAATCTTTGTACCTTAATAACTTTGGCACTACTTGACTGAATTGCATTAAATATTGCATGCACAGTTAGGGGGCAACCTTAAGATTAGACAAGTTTCAGGATGCTTGCATGTCTGGATTCTGAGATCGGGAAAGTGAAGCAGCCTATAAAAATGCACTTTTCCCTTACAGAAATATAAGTGTGCTGTGTACATGCAAAATGCATATCACATGCTTAATTGTGCAATGTTTGCACATGGTTCACATGTGCAAAATGAACATGAGTGAACCAGGTCTAAAAAGCAAATCATGTTCACATGCTGCAAGCTTGACATGTGCAGCAGGTAAGCTGGTGTGAACATCTTCTAAAAATCACATCTGGTTTGCATGCCGCATGCTTGACATGAGTGCAGCAGTTAAGCTGGTGTGAAAATCATTTAAAAATCACATCAGGTTCACATACTGCACACTTGCCATGGGTGCAGCAACTAAGCTGGTGTGAATCTCTTCTAAAAACAAATCAGTTTATATATCTTATACTACTGCTAGCAATTAACACCATTAAAATACTCTTTGCATTAATTTCCCATTAAAATTAGGTAAACCCAAATAATTCTGATCCTTTTGCAAGTTGTTTAATGGCTTTTGATTTTTGTCATTAAATTGTGATTAATTTGTAAACTATTGTTTATTTACTGCATTAAAGTCATAGGATATAGTCAGCCAACATCCCCCATTCCAGATGTGTGAAGAGGGACATCTGTGTTGTGAATCCTGATGTCTTTGTTTTGGGCCATGCAAGTCATCTTATGCATATTTAGTGCTAAAAATGTGCTTCTATTTGACTGTTTCAGCTCATTTACATTCCCTTTGTCATTATGTATGGAGCATATACACTATGGCCATGATCAGCACTTTTTTTGCTGAGTAGGGTCTTGGAAGCATGCGCTATACCTCACATTTTGTCACTGAAATGATGGACATGGACACTCAAAATGAGGGACAATGAGGGACACTAACCCTCATGATGATCAGGACTTGTCCTGAAACATGGAGATATAGTACCTCAGAACACAGTGGAAACTATTGCATTTACCTGTACATATGTTAGCACCAGAGAATGAATGTCTACCATAAATCAGGGGTGCCATTTAGGGATGGTAGAGAGGAGCAGTTAGCCCCCTCACATTTGTGACTTGGTTGTTCTTTTGGTGAGGCAATAATGGCATTAAATGTGGATTTAATCTTTTGCACAATAAGTGCCCCCCTGGCCTGTGTACGCTAATGCTGCAGGTGCACTCCTGACTCAAATGTGTCTGTATTGCATTGTCCACTATTTCTACCTATTAATGGCACTGCCATCACATGTGACATGGAGAAGCTCTTGCAAGAGCACATTAGTCATGCAAGTGTGACACTGTCTTTCCCACCGCAGAGTAGACAGGCTGAACACTACAGCTTGGAGGAATCAGTAAGCACTGAACTCTCAATGGCAGTGTTGTGACAGGATACTTTTGTTGGTCTATCCTCAGTGAGTCTCCATCTCACCTGGTGGCTAAAGAGGCAGAGGGTGAGCTAGAAGCTAACTGGAGACTAGACTGCCTACTTACTCTACTAGGCTCACCTTGCAAAAAACAGCACAGACCCCCCCTTGGCAGCAAACTAGGCCTAGCAGCAGCAGTCACAGCTGTGTGGGAGGCCTTCATAGGCCTTGATCAGTGCAGTGTGGTAGCAGCCACAGCAGCAGCCAAGCAAAAAGCAAACAAAACAGGTTGGGTGGGTTCAGTTTGTGAGGTGACTTCATCACAAACCATGTTGGGGACCTGGGATGGTCGGTTCTAGCATCCAGCGTCTGGCAGGATGGAGAAGGACTGGACTGAAAACTGGGCTGGTGGCACACTGGGCAAGGCTGCAGATTCTGGCCAGATGGCCAGGTAAGCAAAATTAATTTTTTTTTGTTTAAAAGGGGATTGGAGAAGGAGAAAGGACTGAAACATCGATGTGTTTTTCATGGTTCTGTGCTTTTGGGCAGTTTCATGACCCATACAGGATGGGTATTGAATGGAATGGAGTCAGGGAGAGAACTCGGAACAAATTTTTTTAGGGGGGTGGTCAGAATTTCAGCCAACAAAAGAAATGGTTAGTAACTAGATGGGGTTAAGTCCAAATCTATTGCACTGCTCTGGGGTATAGACAGATGAATCTTACACATTTGAATTTCTCCTGATTTGCATATCACTTTTCAGTCACAACAAATAAGTTTTACCTTTTAAAGAAGTTCCAGGCATTCTACAGCTTGCCACCTAGGGGCCAACTAGCACCTGCCCTCCACTGGTTGTTGGCTAACCCCTGCTGAAATCTAAAATGGTACCCCTGCCATAATGTTTAAATTTACTGGACATGCTCTGTGTGAGCAGCATGTTTTCCATGAGAGGTGGATGAGGAGCAGAGCAGAGCAGTTTTCAGGGGTAAAATGAGGGCTGTCCTTTGCATTCAGGGAAAGTTGAGTGGTATGGTATGCACTCAATATTGGAGCTGCACTATAGTCAGGCTTATCGCCCCAGTGAAGCTGACCTCCACATTGTTATGCTCAGGCACATCATGACATAGGGCAAGGGAGACTGCAGGGGTGTGCACCATTGAAATGAATAGGGAATTTTTTTTATTACAATTTCATACATTATTGATGAAGAGTTGGAAATTAATGAAGGTAATTAAGAAGGGCCTTATTAGTAGAACAGTGGCTTTCATTATTCTCCAACTCACCATCATAATGAATAAAATAGTAATAAAAAATAACTAGATTCATTTCAAGGGGGTACACCCCAGCACTCTGATCCATGGACATCATCTCTTAAAGACTCCTGCCTCTTGCTCCCTAGTACTCAGGTAAGAGACTCTCCACTTATATCTATACTTAGTGGGTTGTCTGCAGTAGCATGGCTGCACCAACTACAGTGTGTGTGCAAGGGGGGAACTGGCCATGTGGGTGGGGGTGTCAAGTTGTTGCTACTTTTGTGTTTGCACCTTAAAGTCTGTTTGTGTGGAAGCATTCAGAACTATGGAGAGGAAATAGTAGGAGTACAGGGAAGACAGAAGTAATTACATTTTTTTGGGGGGATAAGTGTCTGTATTGGAGGTGGGAAGAACCTTGTGTTTTTCCATTTGTATGTGTGCTACAGTTCAGCTATGCAACTGAGATAAGAGAGAACAAGAAAACTAAAGTATGACAGTGGCTATAAGCATGCCACATGCATGCAGATGTATGCAGTTTTGCATTGAAGTACAAACGAGCCATATGTGTTCAGGCAGTATAGCTTAGTGGTTAAAGGCACTGAACTGCAAAACAGGAGACTTGGAGATTGGAGATGACTTGAAGACCAGGGTTTGAATCACATCAACCCCCACTTGTATGTGATCCTGAGCAAGTCACTTAACTTTTATGTGCACAGTTATCAGTGACTACTTTCTTTTTGCACGTATGCTGCATTCATGCAGTGTATTCCAATTTAACATAGGAAGTATGCTTTCCACACTTTCCTGTTGCATGCATGCTACATGCATGCAATTGATTCCATTTTAACATTTAAATCATGCTTGCAGCATGCATATCACATGGGTAGTTTTATGTGTGCAGCATGAAAGCATTTCATATAATTTTTTTTCTGTAAGGAGTTGGCTGTTGTTTGTTCATGTGTGGAGCCAAAATGGTTTGGAATTTTATTTTGAATATTTCTGGGTGGGAGTGACTTTACGAAAGGATGTGTCTTCTGAAGGTTTTGTGAAAAAACATTAATCTGTTATAAGGCTGTAAAATTTGGCATCTGAGCATGCTCAGCAGGGTTTTCAGGATAGCTTTCTGGTGAAATGAAAGAATTTATGACCACAAGCAGATTTTGATTTTACAAGTAAATATTTTGTTATGGTCAGGTGAAAAATGTTTAGGTTGTGTACTACAAACCCATAAAAATCATGCTTTTTTGATACAAAAACACCTTAACATAGCAAAATAGGACTGGTTTAGCTAGACTGTTGAGTTTGTTTGATGAAAAGGGACCCAGAAATACATTTGTTGAGCATCCCAAAAATCTTAGGTAACTGGCTTTGCAAGGCTGCTAATTCTTGTGTCGTGAGCCAAGAATTTTTAGGTTGTGAGAAAGTGCACACGAAGAATTCCAGGTTTGTGACATCTGAAATTTAAAGTCTTGTAAATTAATAATTTGTATTGATCTGTTTTATTTATTTCAAAGGTTTTACCAGGAAAGACATGCTGAACTGGTAACAGCTTGTTTCCATAGGTGTCCTAGGAAGAGAGTGGCGAGGAATGAACAGAACAAAATACAAAGCACAATGTTTAACAATAATATAAATACATGTAAATATAACAAAATGAGCAATAATATCAATGTTTCAGAGCAGGAATTATGCAATACAGTAACTGCAGAAGAAGAAGAAGAACAATAAAAATAATATACAGTGAGCAACAATGTAATAATAAGAAGGATGAGGATAGTGGCTAAAAACACCGGCAGAGGAACTGCACTAATGACTGTGTAGGGTGGACAGCAGTGGGCAAAATTCAAAGATCCATTGTCAGGAACATTTGCAGGAGTGAATACTGAAAGCAATAATTTTTATGACACACACACACACACACACACACACACACAGACACTCACACACAAATTAGGTTGTCACAAAATTGAGAACAAAGAATTTTTTCCTCACAACATAACAATCTCTAATGCTGGTTACCAATTTTATGTCCCAAACCGAGACTTTTAGGCAATCAGAAGTTGCAACAAAAGAATGCAGTCTCAGGACATAAAAATGGTGGACATCGTACCCAAAGCAAACTATTACTGAAAACACAGCCATTTTTTAACATTTTTTTTACCAAATTTTCTAGAATCTTATTTTTAAGGCCCTTAGAAGACCAAAGTGGGTGAGAAGTTTTATTTCTACCTCTAAATGTGTTTATGTTGTAACACCATAAAAGAATGTCAAAGTTTGAATTGCAAGTCTGTCTCTTCTCTAGATGTCCCAGAGGCTTTATTTATTTATTTATTTGTTTATTCAAGTCTCGTATTACAACCTTTGAGCTAGAAGATCATTTGCAAAGGTTCCACATCTAGAAGGAATGGAATACAAAAGAATGCAAACAGTCAAGGAGGCAATACATAGGTAATTCAACATCTATATACATTAAATCAAACAATATGGTAGACAGGCAGTTAAGGTTGACTGTTCAAGTTACTGACATGCATAGCTATAGGTTTCATTTTAGGGCAGCAGTAGGAGTAATCAAGAGGGGCTGTTGTGAAGACAGCTAATGCCAGGAATGAAGTGAGGTTTAAGGATAGGAGTGGGGAAGGAGGGTGGCAAGAATCAATGCAGACAGCTGAGGTGCCATGCTGCCCTTTGTCAGTTGAGAAGGAGAAGTTATGGCAGGGAATTGGCAGAACTGAGTTGCCATTGTCATCTAAGAGGGTGTTGGGAGTGGGGGGAGGGATTATGAGTTTAGTTGGTATAGATGATGAAGGAAAGGATCTAATGGGGTGAAAAGGGGTATTGTGGAGGCATAGAGTCAGGTAGGATTTGTGGGACAGAGAAAGTGGAGGGTGGTAGGGAGAATAGCCAATACTGTAATATTTGGGAGGAATCTATGATGAGGAGGAGAGGGAGTCCGGAAGACTGGGGGGAGCAGAGGAGAAGATGATGTAGACTGTGGGAAGGGGACAAAAAAGGGGAGCCATGTGGTAAGGGAGCTTATAAGGTGAGGTAGGTTGAGAGGTGGTAAACATGTCTAATATACTTATGCATGTGCAGGTGGTTCGTAAGGAACAGGAAGGGGTTGGGTGGGGGGCAGTAGGGAAGATCAGAAGACAGGCTAGGTTCTGTGTTCTAGGCAAGGGGCTTGTTAGTACTGGGGATGTGAGCATACCATGCGACTTGAGAGGTGGGAAAGGAGTTTTTGCTTGAATGGGCCTAACTTGGGTCCAGATAGTAGATCAGCTGGGAGTGAGTTAAGCAACTTTGGTGTATGGTAGACATAGAAACATTGGCTCAGGATTATATGGTAGAAGGGGACCTTGTATTGAGTATTGAGAGATCCTCTGGTCAGCCTGGAGGGGGAAGTTTGATGAAGCATTGAGAGGACACCTGGTGGAGTAAGACCAAGTATGGCTTTCTTGGCCAGGAGACAGATTTGATATTGGATGCAATTGTCAAGATTCAGTGACTAAGCAAGTAAAGGTCACGCATGTGTGTTAGTATCAGGACCCCCAGAAGTAGCCGGCAGGACTTGTTTAGGTCAGTGGCAATTCTTTTCAGGGTAGATTCCAGAGCTGAGCTGTAAACTAAGAGGCTATAATCTATTACAGAAAGAACAGAACTGGTGATTGTTAGTTTAAGGGTATCAGGAGTGAGGCAATATCTGTCTATATAGTTGTCCAGTTTTTCTGCAAACAGTCTTAGAGTCACAGTCAACATGCAGTGAGCATGATAAGGTGCTATCCAGTATAGCTCTGAGGTATTTAAAATTGTGCACCATCTCAAGAGTTTCACTTTTTTTGTTTCAGATAATTAGATTGGATTATTTGTTTTTGCTGTGAGGGAAGGAGAAAAGCATCATTTTTGTTTTCTTATAATTGAGTAGTAATCGTGCATTAGTAAACCAGTTTTCTACTAGTTCGAAGTTACACTGGAGACTTTGCTCGAGGGAGGTGATGTCAGAGTGCTTAGAATGGAGTATGGCATCATCCACATGTAACAGGATTTTGTCATGGCACACTTTAGAAAGATTGTTAAGGAAAAGGCTGAATAGCAGTGGGCCTAATATGGACCCTTGGGGGACACCTGTGATAACATTCTGTTTGTCTGGGAGAGCTTTGTCAGTTTTAACCTGTTGAACCCGGTCAGTGAGATACAGTAGCTATGGAACCAGCTCAGGGAGGTGAAGGACACAGAGGCTTCTCGCAGTTGGGCTAGTAGGAGATCAGGGTTAACTGTGTCGAAGGCCTTATTGAGGTCAGTGTAGGTTGCCCCCTCTAAGTGCCTAGAAATCTAAGTGTCTTCATTTTGAGCATAAAGTAAATATTGAAAAATGGGACGTGCATTGATGAATGATTCTGCTGTTACACATGTAGAGCTGGACTACAGGATTGGGTCCTATGCAAATTCTGACTCTATGTATAACACCATGGTAAAGGATTTGTATGATGATTCAAGTGCACTTTACAAATTGTGTGTTCACAGAATGGCCTATACGTATATTACGATAATATATGGAAGGCTGTTCTATGATATTTGTACAGAGCCTGAAGGGCCCTATGCAAATTGTACAACTACATCACTCACGAAGCGGGCTACACTTCTGCACACAGAAGTGAGTTGTGCTTTGGGTAATGTGAATTTCTATCTGCTTCTTCAGAATCATAGGCACTTCTGCAGCTAGAAGTGGCTGTGTATATCTTGCAGCATAGCGGTATTAAGTAGTAGTATTTTTTATTTCTTGAGCACCCATGCACAGTGGCATAGGGAGCCTTATACTGGTAAAAATGCGCACAGGTAAAGTAAGTATAAATGCACTCTTAAATACCATAAATAATTACAATGAATATATAGCAGCAACATATAAAACTAAATAAAACAGTGGCACCAAGTTATGGAGGTAACCTAACGCCAAAAATCTCACTAAACTGGTAGGTCTTCACGCTTCTCTTAAAGGCCTCCAAGAAGTTGACTTCCCTCACAGAGCTTGCTATTGTGTTCCACAAGGCTGGGCCAGCAACCTCAAAGTTGCAATCTCCCAATGACTTTAAGCCTAGGCCTGGGAACAGCCTGAGGCCCACCTTACAGAGGCAGAGGGGGCAAGATGTACAGTAAAGAGTCAGGACATCTTTCAGGTAACCAGAGCCCAGTATATATATGGCTTTATAGGTCAGCAAACTGTCCTTGAAGATGATGTGCCACTTCACTGCCAGCTGGTACAGATGATATAGGACTAGGATTACACGATAGGACCTCGGTAGGTCTGTCAGTAACCTGGCTGTTGTGTTCTGCACCAGCTGCAGGTATAGTAGGACACCTCCATAACTCTGAGGTACAGAGGTTTACAGTAGTCAAGTCTAGATGTCACAAATGCATGAACCATGGTCAACAGATAGGTGTCAGAGTGTGGTAGTGAATGGCACTCACTTTGATAATGGGAGAGTGACCATGGAGGTGTTGCAGGGCTCATTACTGGAATCAGTCCTCTTCAATGTCTTCATAAGTGGTATTGCAGAAGAACCGGAAGGGAAAGTATGCATTTTTGCAGATGATACCAGCATTTGCCTAAGAAATAGGACTACTCCTGGGATCTGTGCCATTGAAGGCCTCCTCTAGGGTACATGACCTTGGTGTTATTCTTGACAGTGGATTGACATTTGAAATCCAGGTGTCATCCATTCTCTGGACCAGATTTTCCCATCTGAGGAATATCGCTAGGATCAAACCCCTAGTTCTGCCCATGAACCTCCCCTCCTTAGTGCTTGTCTTCATTATGTCCAGGCTTGATTACAGTAATGCACTGTACTTCGGGGTCTCAGGAGGCACCCTCCACCAGCTGCAGCTAGTGCAGAATGTAGCTGCCAGGCTGTTGATGGGGCAGTCTAAATTCTGCCACATCACCCCGGTGCAACGGGAACTGCACTGGCTGCTGGTCATTTGGAGGATTCTCTTTAAATTGGGCTTGCTCCTCTTTAAGGCCCTATATAGACTGGGCCTGGGCCACCTGTCAGAATTTATAACACCTGCTGCCTTGGTCTGCTCCCTCTGTTCCTCCTCTAGAGGCCTCTTTGTAATTCCCAGGATGAGGTTAAAAACTGCCGGTGACAGAGCTTTCAGTGTCACCAGCCCCATCCTGTTGAATTTGCTTCCTCCAGCTATAAGAGAGGCCCCTACAGTCAAGGTATTTAAGGCCTGCCTCAAGACCTTTCTGTTCAGTCTAGCATTCCCATACATAATTTAGATATTTTTCCTGTGATTGCCCCCCAGTACTAGTTTTTAGTTCAGGCTTTTGTGTCACCTGTTTTAATTTTATGCTGCTATAATTAATGTTTTTGTTATGTGTGTTCTTATTGAGTGTATTTATTTATTTATTGTGTTATTTGTATTCTACCTGTATGGTGCCAAGAGCCTCTGGGATTGGGCGCCTTAAAATAAAATTTGCCTTGCCTTTGGAATAGGGTGTACACTCATGATGGGGTGGAAAAAATGCACAGGGAGCTTGGAAAACTTAAGCAGTAGTCAAGACCATGGTAGTTGGAGTTCAAGGCCAAAAAGTGCAAAATCATACACCTACAGCATAAGAATTCAGGATCTGAGTATAGGATGGGGGAAAGGTCTGACAGTTGCTAAGCAGAAATGGGACCTTGGGGTTATCATAACTAATGACCTGAAAGTGGCATGGCAGTGTGACAATGTAGTTAGTAGGGCTAGAGGGATGCTGGGTTGCATAAGGATGGGTTTTACAGGGTAGGATGAGGGAATTGGTGTTTCCACTGTGTTGCATGCTGGTGAGACCCATTGTGCAGTATCGTGTCCAGTACTGGAGGCTGCACACCAGAAAGGACATAAACAGGTTGGTATCAGTCCAGAGGAATGCAACTAAAATGGTGCAGGGGCTGCACCAGTAGTCATACAAGGAGAGACTGAAGGATCTCAACATGTATATCCCAGATGAGCAAAGAGCAAGAGGGAACATGATAGAGACATACATGGACCTCACAGGGGTGAATAGAGTGCATGAGTGGAGTCTGTTTCATATGAGAAAGAGCACCATGACCAGGTAGCATGCAATGGAACTTGAGGGGGATGTTCATGATGGATGTGAGGAGGTATTACTTCACTGAAAGGCTGGTTGATGCCTAGAACAGACTGCTAGCAAAAGTGATGGAGGAAAAAACAGTGCATTATTCAGCATGTGTGTAATAGACATAAAGGAACATTAGTAAACAGGCAGGGATTAGGGAGGGTAGCTGGAGACTAGTTAGGATCTGTGGATATAGACTAAGCAGGGAATGTCTGGGTACACAGCGTGGGCTGAGTGGCCCTTTTCTTCTGACAAATTTTATGTTTCTAGGGTTCTAACCACGTAACTCTGGAACCAATTAATATTTTCTGGGGGGGAAGACAGGTTATACAGAGGCATGAGAGTAGCTCAGTGAAGATGCTCCTGGATCTGCTCCCTGATATTTGTTAAATATCGGTAACCTTTGCTTTATTCAACAGGCAACTTGTCTGATGGATGCCCTTTCAAGATCAGCATTTCATCCTGGGCAGCTTTTGGAATTATGACACCAAGGAAAAAAATTAGAGCAAAACAACTATCGTTTAAATCTGTGGGGAGGTTGACTAAAGTGCCCATGGCTGCTACATGCTAACAAGCTCAACCATTCAAAAATTAATTTTGTTTACAGTAAACTTTGGAAGTTCAGATTTGGGCAGTAACAGCCTGCAAGATACTAACGCTTTTGACAACATGCAACATTGCTTACCTAAAGAAATACCATTTAAATTATTCCTGATCATAATCACCTAAAACACTACCAGCACCAGTGAACAAAGAAGTAAGTGACATACGGAAACACACAGAAGCAGTAGATAAATTGAGATTGCCAAAACAGTATAAGAATTCTACTGTAGTGGAACATGCTTTATTAAAGACAGTAGAGGAAAGATCTCATAGAATTAAATCCTTACATAATAGTTAAAGAGGAAGAAAGGGAAGGAGTGAGTGAGTGAGTGAGTGAGTGAGTGAGTGAGAAAGCTCACCAAAGCATGGAGCCTTGTGCAGCTTTACAGTACTTAGCAGGAAGGAATTCAAACTCTCCTCCACAGGGAACAGAAGGCTGAGTAAACCTCATGATGAACAGGCACTCAGCATTTTGCAATGTGCAAAAACTTTGGATCATGCAAAAAATTCTGATATCCATCTACTCGGATGACACAAAATTCTGGTGAAATTATGCTGCATACAAATAATAGCTTAAATAATGACCTGCACTTAGTTAAAAGATAGCAGACACTCAAACATTGTTCTGATTAACAGAATGATGTTCAAACTCTATTGCAACCACTAAATGGAAATAAGAGCTCAAATGGAACTTCACAAATACATAAAAGATTATACTCAGGTGAACTAGAGTTACCTTCTACTAGCTAGGAAGCATTATATGTTACTGATATCACTCAAAGTACAGTTGGTGCAGTACAACAGTGAAGGTATAATAAAAAAGTGGAGACAGAGCGGTGCAAAGACAGACAATTAGTTTGATTCACTGAGGAATCTGAAGTGGATGAAAGCTCTGAGTCAGACATGTCAGCATGGGCAGAGAAGCTATATAAGGAAATAGTGAAAATTAATAAGAGGTTTTCTTTAATTAACATACCAGAACAAAGTTGACCAAATGAATTAACTTATGGAGGTTATTCTTAAGGAAAATAAGCAAATGAAAGCAGACTTAGAAAATGTTAAACAGAGAAGAGCAAAGGTAGAGGATCAACAAATCTCAACATCCAGACAGCTCACACATTTGGAAACTTCTATAAGTAACTACATAGCAGACTGTGAGATTATGAATCCCGAGCTCCAAGAAAAAATACAAGAATAATGGGAGCACCAGAATCATGGGATAACCATGCAAGTCTGCCTTCCACTTTTGAGAAAGTGGCGGTGGCATATCTTGAAACCAATCCTGCAGAAATTAGAATGCAGATAGACAGAATTCACAATGTTGTTCATGAAAAACCACATGATGGTGCTCCACCATGGCAAGTTATTGCTAAATTAATCAGATCTTATGGTAATGAATACATATGAACCAGGTCTACCAAAAGAAAAGAATTTCACTAATGGGGCAAATATCTACATATATAAATACTGATTTATCACTGGAACTGATGAATGAAAGAAATAAGATTGCCTTCATTAGTAATAAACTCTGGTCCAGTGGTATTAAGTCTACCAGGATCTATATAGCTAAACATTGAGTTTTCCTGGATGGAGACAGATTGCTGTTTAATACACCAAATGAGGCACTTTAGGAATGACAACATAGACTACTAGACATGTTTTGCACATAAAATGGTTTATAGGGAATAAACAGTCATTGACTTTGTGGATTATGACATTTTCATGACTTTTTCATTATGTTAGGAATGGAGAAGATAGGAGCTTAGGTGGCTAGATGGGAGAGGGGAAGAGAGTTATATAAATGGTTTAAAAACAGCAGTTCAATTGAATTGTATAATAAATTTAAAAAAGAGTAGGAGATGGATAGAGTTTTTCTTATTTTTTTTCTTTTGGGTGATGATTGAATGGGTGATTAAGGTCAGGGATGTTTAAGTGAGTACTCAAAGTGATGGTATACTAAATATACTGTACATTTTAGTCCTTTACAGTAGAGTAGTACAAAGGGTTTTGCTATTAAGGGTACTCTAGATAACTATATTTGGCTTCATCACAACTATGCCTACTTATATTAATGTTATCAAATATGCCACATTCAGCATCAATGATTTAAACAGACCAATTACAAGAGCTTGTGTTCTGCCATATTTAAATAAAATCAAGGCTGATATGGTAGCTCTTCAAGAAACACACTTAGAGCTTAATGAGGCTAAAAAGTTAAAAAGAAATTGGGTTGCAGTTATACATTCTTCTGTAGGAACAAAAAAGTGCTGGGGTCTTACTATCAATAAAGGACAATAAAAATTTTAAATGTCAAAGTAGTTGAACAGATTAAAAAGGATGGATTGTATAGTTAAAGATAATTTCAAATGATGTTGGCTGGCAAGTGCTTCACTATACACCCCCTTCTGATAAATATCCAGATTACTTAGTAACGGGAATGCAAGGATTAATAGAAATAGGTGCTGAATATCTTATTTTAAAATGAGATTACAATGCATCATTAGACAGACCTTTAGATAAAAGTGCTGCTGTAATGGACATCAATAAAAGAATATCAAAGGTATTAACAAACTTTCTTGAACAACATGATTAACTAGATACATGGCTTCTCAAGAACCCTTTCTTAAAGAATATACCCATTACAATAAAAAACAGACTCTTTCGCTCAAATTGATTATATTTTTGTCTGAAAATCTTTGGTTACTAATATTTTCACTACTTCAATATGCTCTACATTATTATCAGACCATGCTGTAGTAGAGACAAAATTAGTCCTGAATAAGAAAAAAAACTGTAATTCACAGCTGGTCCTTTGACAATAAAATATCAACAATTACAGAATTTAGACAATTGTTTTTAGAGGTATTTCAACTATTCTGGTCAGACATCGATATCATCACTATGGGACCCTTTTATAGTGATAATTTCGGAGGCCATAATATCATATCAGTCTTGGTAAAACAGAAAATTAAAAGAGGAGGAGGAAATTACATCAGGAGCTGAAGGATTTAGATACACTAGTCAATCAAGGTAAATGGCAATTTGCAATTTTATGATAAATGGATGACATGTTACTCAAAGTCCAGGATGGAATTAACAGGGAGATGGAAAACATATATTGAGAGTTAAGGGTCTGAGGTACAATACTTACAAGGTGACCAGTTGGGTGAACTGCTTGCAAACTTACTGAAACAAACAAAAAAGATCATATTATAATTTCCTCCCTAAAATATTGCAGGGCAGAATTGTAACTAACACTGAAAAGATCCAGGAAATAATTATAAAATATTAGGAGGACCTGTATCAACCATCCTTTTCCTGTAACACTCAAGTTATGGAAACATTAATTGCAGATTTGCAGTTCCAATCTCTGCAAGTACAACAGGAACATTTTTCATTGCAAGAAGTTCTTAAAGTGAT
Organism: Neoceratodus forsteri; assembly: GCA_016271365.2. Lineage (NCBI taxonomy): Eukaryota > Metazoa > Chordata > Ceratodontiformes > Ceratodontidae > Neoceratodus > Neoceratodus forsteri. Next base: position 248,744,790 of record CM028130.1, on the reverse strand, counting down.
TGGAAACCTCCAAAGAATAAACCCCCTGGGATTGATGGTTTCACTCTAGAATTCTATCAAGTTTTTAAAGAAGAGCTATCCCCATGGCTAAACAGAATAGTTGGGAAGCTGATGGATAGTGAAAGGGAACTTCCAAACTCCATGGAGCCTGATTCTCAAAGCCCTTAAAATGATGCAAGATGCCTGCTTCAAACATAAATGATGCAAGTGGCACCTTGCTTCAAAATATGTGCCTTGAGCTATTCTCGAAAGCAGGGTGTATCAAATGCAGGCTAAATGCATCAAAGGGGCATGCACCAGCCTTGTACCACAAAATGGACTGCGGCATGGTGCTAGGGGGCTTGCGGCAGACACAAGATGTCACATCCCCAGAAGTGGGATTCTCAAAACTCTCCCAGAGCTGGTCTAAGGTTACTTAGAAATATCCCTCTGATAGAGTTTAGCAATTTGTGTCATTGTGCCCTGGTCCCCACTCCCAAACCCTGATCCCTCTGTCGTGTTTAAGGTAAACACTTGATGTCTAGTAGACCTCCTCTCTGATCCCCTATTATTTAAATAAATTAAATAATCCCTGGTGGTCTAGAGGTCTGCCCTAGCTCTGATCTCCAATTAAAATAATTAAAATAACCCTGGTGGTCTATCAGACTTCCCCAGCCCTGATCTCCTTTTAAAATTCATTATAATATCCGTGGTGGTCTAATTGACCACCCAGCCCCAATCCCCCATTATAATTAATTGTAAATTCCCTGGTGGTCTAGTGGACTGCCCCAGTCTCAATCCCCTGTTATAATAAATCGTAAAATCCCTGGTGGTCCAGTGGACTGCCCCAGCCCCAATCCCCTGTGACAATCAATTCTAATATCCCTGGAAGTCTAGTGCCCCCATCCCAAAGTGCCATACCACCCTGCTCCCTCATCCCAAAAAAAACAAGCCAGTGACTGACATAGCCTACCCTTCATGAGCACAGTCAGCCACCGACTGATCTCTGAATGAATAGTACAAGCTCAGTGACAGACAGCAGCAGTCAATCTCTGAGTGCATAGTATATACAGTATGCACTGATTCAGAGCTCAGTTGGTGGCTGGCCGTTGTGGTGAATGGTGGGCTGTGCCAGTCGCTGGCTTGGTTTTGGGTTGGGAGATTGGGGTGGTAGGGCACTATGGAGTCAGGGGCACTTGACCACCAGGGATATTAGGATTCATTTAAATGGGGCTCATGGCTGGGGTGGTTCACTAGACTACCAGGGATTTTATAATTTATTTTAACAGGGGATCAGGGCTGGGGTGGTCCACTAGACCACTAGGGATTTTATAATATATTTTAATGGGGGCTTGGGGTTTGGAGGGCCCCTAGACTGCCAGGGTCTGCTTATGTACATTGCCACAGGCTTGCAGCAACCTGTCCAGGTGTACCTCTGTTTGGCAAACTGCTAGGGTTGCCACAAGCAGCAGGACTTTCCCACCTAGACCCTGCCAGATAGAGAATTATGGACAGGGTCCAAAGCACACCCGTGACTGACACAAACCACCTTTGGTAAGGCTTGCACCAAGTGTTGATAATTGGGCACAATAATGAAGTAAAATTATATTAATGCACAAAGAAGGGAAGTCACCAGATTTACCAAAAAAATACAGACCAATAGCATTGTTAAATGTAGATAATAAGATTTTAGCAAAATTAATTGCAGAATGAATACTGTAGGTCAGGTGCTTCACCTCTACACTCACCAGGACCAGCATGGATTTATCTCAGGTAGAACTATTTCACAGGTTGTAAGGAAAGTTCAGTTACTGCTAGCATTTGTTTTAGTAAACTGTATGTGTGTGTGTGTGTGTGTGTGTGTGTGTATATATATTTATATATATAGCAAAGAGTATAAATACATGGGGTATACCTTTTAACTTAAGGAAGGTAATATTGCAGTTATATAAGGGCCCTTGGGCTCTTTTCATGGTTAATAACAGCTTGACCTGGAGTATTCAAATGTATAATGGATTACAGCAGGGATGTCCCCTTTCTTCTATGAGTTTTATGATATATCTTGAACAATTACTGAATGCAATAAGAAGGAATAAGAATATTCATGGTATAAGAATAGGAGACAAAGAGATGAAATTAAGTGTCTATGCAAATGATACTCTACATTGTTCAAGGACATCACTTCCCCCATTCCTGCTTTATTTTATTTTATTTATTTATTGAAATATTGGAATTACAAACCTTTCAGTCAGGGACTCATTTACAATGGCTCCACATGAAAAGTACAACAAGGTAAACAAATACATGAAACAAAACAGTGCAAGGTATTGCAGGTGTACAAAATTAGGGATAATACTCACAATAAAACTTGTAAACCAGCGAAGGTGCAGGAAAATACAGTCATTGGCAATAAAAGTACAATAAATAACAGTTAGCATAATGAAATGTGTATCAGTAAGTGGTAACACATTATATAGCAAAACATTTAATGGAAATTAGTATTGAAAAATTAAATTATGCTGAGACAATAATAATCATAACATGAGAAAACTGAGTAACAGTTAAGAGGAGGTTAAGTATGAATAGCACAGAAGAGTGAACTGGGCTTAGGATGCAAAGGTATCAGAGACGTGGCAGTTCAGGGGAACTTCTCAAACATAAATAGTGTGGGGGTAGAAGATTGTTGTGGGGGGACCTGGGAGACAGTAGTGCACAATAGCCAGTGGAGATAAAAGAGATAGGAGAGGACAAGAGATGGAAGAGAAAGGAGAGGGGGAACAGGAATAAGGGAGGAAGAAGCAGACTGGGGAGACCAGGAAGATGAAAATACAGAGGGAAGTATAGTTAGAGACAGAACTGGAAGTCAATCATAATGGAAGATGGAAAAACTAGGAACAGTCACAATCATTTGTTGCTAGGAGGTGCTGTCGTAGTTTTAGTTTAAAGTTGCCTATCTTCATTTAAGCAAGAACCTCTGAAGGCAAACTATTTAGCCAGACTGGAGCCCTATACATAAAGGCTCACTGCCCCTGTGCAGTCCTACAGAAAGGGACAAGGAAAGAGGCCTTAGTGGAGCTTCCCATTGCCTGGAGAGCACTGACAACCATGAAATGTTACTGGGCAAAGACCTGAGAGTGTCCAAGGGTGATCTTATGAGCCATCAAACAGGTATGGTAGTGAAGTCTCCCCATAAAGTTCAACCAGTTAGCTTGGTTATAGAGATCCCAGATCTGGGTAAGCCTATGACCCCCAACTATGAGGTGACAAGCTCTGTTAACTGCAAGTTACTTCTGCTCTACTCCACTCAATACAAGAGTTCTACCAGTTGCAGGATACAAACTGAATTCAAGTAAACCTGTTATTATGCAGATTTCACACGGTGAGAGTGATATTAAGTATCTGAATTTGAAACTTTTTTAAAAAGGATGCTCAAATTAAATACTTAAGTAGTATGCTATCAAGTAATCCATCTAAGGATATTATAGGTAGTTATTATATTGTAAAGGAATAATAAACAATAAACATTTGGATTGGCAAAATGTATCACTGTCACTCTGGGGCATGGTTGAAGTTCTTAAAATGATGTCCCTACCTCAACTAATTAATGCTATTCAAGCTATTTATGGGGCATCGACTGTTAAAATGTTTGCAGATTTGAAACATATCTTTACTAAATTTCTCTGGAGGGGTAGGAAACCAAGAATAGCTTGGGGTTTTGTGACTGCAAATAAATCAGAAGGAGGTTTTGGTTGTCCCAATCAATATAAATATTATTTGTCTCAAATACTTTAAATAATTTGGCAGTGGGTGGTGGTGTCCAGCATGGAACAAGATATTTCGCAAGCAGTAATGGATAGAATGCAAGCTAATATTAAAGTAGATTTTATTCCTTATTTAAATAAATATAAAGGTCTTAAAAAGTGTTTGCTATTTAATTCTTTAGTGAGTCATTTGAAAGTTGCCTTACCATATTTAAAGAAAGAGAAGAGTCCATTGTTATATGCTTGTCTCTTCTATGCCACTAACTTGTTGACTTTTGAAGGTAAGAAACTACTTATAATTCTGACACAGAGACATATTAATAAATGGTCAGACATTATTAAGGTAGATAATATAATTTGTTATACTGATTTTTTTTAGAGATACATTTTATAATACACAAGCTGCAAACTTTTTATATTACAGTATATTATGTAATGCTTTTGGGGCAGTGTTAGAAAGTGCCAATATCCTTAACTCCAATTTAAAATATTTGCTGAATATTGAAAACAAGTCACTAAAAAGTTACTACTACTTCAAAATTCTGCAAACAAAATTGAAAGTGAGGCACTGTGCTCATGGAAAGAAATACATACTAAATGGGAAGAAGACCTTGCTGATAAGTTTTTCAACCGTAATTGGAGTAATATCTACAGTCAATCCTATTGAAGATATATTTCAACAAAAACAAATTGTCACAAATTAAAATTATTAACCGAGCTTAGGAGGTCATGTGATGGCTGCCTGAATGGTCGCAGATTTCCTTTCTCCCGCTCCATGATCTAATTTAAAGAATCTTGTAAACCAAAATTAAGCTAGATTGTAAAAGCTGGCTTATTCCATATTTAAGAAGTCACAAGGAGTGTCGTGGCAGCGAATTATCTCCAAGATGGATCAAGAAATGCGAGATAATCCACCTCGGCATTCACCACCTACCACACCTACGCGGGACAAAGCAGCTAAGTGCTCTAAAGCAACCCTACCTGGGGCAGTGGAGGAAGCCAACTCTCAGGCGCGCTTACAGAAGGGAAGTTTTGGGAAGGAATTGCTCCCCTGAAAAAGTCACTAGAGTCTCTAGCAGTTTCAATACAAAGCACTACTTCCTCCCTGGCTGTGTTAACCCAACTCACAACAGATAATGAAGTGAGAATTTCTTCTTTCGATGATTGGAGAGAGAGAATCGAACCTGAAATGTCACAAATGCGCCATTGTCTTAAGGTAATTGAAAGCAAGGTGGAAGATTTGGAAGGAAGATCGAGGAGAAATAATCTGACAATATTGGGGTTACCCGAGGGGAAAGAAGGCACAACACCAGTGTTATTTGTTCAGAAATTATGCAATAAGCTGGCAGGCCCATCTCCTAACAGCCCAGAGTATGTGATCGAGCGGGCCCGCCGATCGCTAAGACCGACTCCCTCAGTAGGAGCTCCTCCACGTCCTTTAATCTTTACATTGCTAAATTTCAGGGATAAGCAGAATATTTTGGACAAAACCTGGGACATTAGTGAATTGCTCTGGGAAGGCAAGAGAATAAGGATCACACAAGATCTTCCAAAATCTGTGAGGCAAAAGAGGAAAGAGTTCCACCCTGTAGTTGTAAAGCTTATTGCTGCTGCAATTCATTTCAGAATGCGATACCCAGCCACACTGCAAGTCTGCCATAATGAAGAATGGCATAGCTTTGAGTCGCATCTTCAGGTGGAGGAAAATCTGAGGAAACGGTATCCTGACTTGTTTAAATGACACAATTCGTGAATGCTTAGTTGGATACTGAGAGCATTTAAGAGTTGTATGTAGTGAAAGTAGTTACTAATTGGGAAGGGCATTGCAGTGTATTGCCGATTATACATTTCTGAGTAATGCTTTGCTTGTACCATATCACAGTGGGTTAGGTTAATCTGTTAATTTCAGGAGCATATCGTGGCTGTTACATAATTAAAGGAGGAAAGAAACCATATACCAACAAGCGTTAGTGATCTATCGCATCCCGATTATTTTCCTTCTTCCTCCTATAGCCCCAAGTTGGTTAATGTTCTGGAAGTACTGCTGGGGCACAGTAGATTGAGATGTCGGGCTTTACATGTTAATTACATTGTTCCAATTTAAGGCATCTAATGTAATGGATAGCTCCAATGAACATTTTTTCTTTCAGTTGGCTGGGGTTACTTATGTTTTTTTCTAACAGGGAAATGGGCAAATAGCTGATTGAGAGGTAACTAAACATTTGCTGAATGTTTTGATGTGCTAAATAATCCATTTGTTTAAGCAATCTAATCTATGTATGGGTGGAAGACCTACAGTATTCACTTAGACTCAAGTTAAGTAATAGGTAATTAAGAGATGTTTGGAACTTCTATAGTTAACTAGATAATGTGGGATGGGAGAGGGGGTTTTCTGGGTATGTTTAAGGGAGGGACACATCACAACCTGAAGCTGAATAGTGTTCTGGTGATGAAACCAGAACACAGAGGAGAAAAAGTTTTGTATTTTTTTTGTTAATTTTAGGGTTAAAGGGGTTAAATATAATACTTTTGTGTCTTATTATTTTGTATAAGGGTGGTCTTTCGGGAGGATAAGATACCTAATCAAGGGGATAAATGGAGAATATTAACTGGGGCAGTATGGAGTATGCTTTCTAAATACACATGATGGTATGAAATGTGTTATGTGGAATATTAAGGGACTGCATTCCCCTATTAAGAGACATCAGGTATTAGCTCACTTGCAGGCATTATAATGTCAAATAGCCTTTCTCCAGGAGACCCATCTTTTAACATCAGAGAGCCTTTCGCTTAGGCGTCTATGGGTTGGACATAGTTATACAGGGGGAAACTCCACCAGTGAAAGAGGAGTGGCTATTCTCCTTCAAAGGGGACTTAATTTTCAGCTAAATAAAATAATTATGGATCCAGAGGATCGATACCTATTTTTGCATGGAGTCTTGGACCAAACGGAATTGACTGTGTACATGGGCTGAATATCCCATCTCCTGATTTTTTTATGGGACTAGTGACTGTGATATCCGAATTTATACAATTCCCTATGATTATTTCAGGAGATTGGAATGTCACCATAACCTCTAACATGGATAAATTGAGTAGTCAGATTAGTAGGCTACTTCAGTTCAGCAAGCTCTCCAGCAGTTCATAATCTTGGGAGGCTTGTGTGACCCCTGGAGAACTTTCCATCCAACTACTCAGAAGTATACTTTCTATTCCTCAGTACCTAAATCCCTGTCTAGAATAGACTATTTTTTTAGTTAGTACTGAAGTATTAAATCATATTACAAGCACTGGTATAGCTTCTAGGGTATTGTCAGATCATTCACCGGTATGGATGGTATATAATCCAAAACAAAACTCTAAGCGGGATAAAATATGGAAGTTAAATACACAGCTTCTTAAGGATCAATGGGTGCTAGGGAAGTTGCAAACCCTAATTAAAAATTTATGGCAGTTGAACCTAGGGTCTATCTCTAGTGTGGATAAAGTATGGGGGGCACTGAAATGCGCTCTTCGAGGGGAGTGCATCCGGATTGCCTCTACCTGTAAGAAAAAATGGGAAGCTTTACTACAGTCTCTTTTAGGGTAGATAGAAAGGCTTGAGAATACTTTAGCCCTGGAACTCTCTGAACAAAAGCAAGTTGAACTAACCAAGCTGAGGCATCAGTATGCTGGTCTGCTGAGGGAGAGGTCTGAATATGCCCTATTTAAGACCAGGGCAAGGTATATAGATCAAGGGAACAAATCTGGGCATTTGCTAGCCATGCGGATCAAGGAGCAAGAATCCTCCTGGTGGGTCAGAGTCATCAGTTCACAATCTGATGGAACTCTGAAATATTCTCCAGGAGAGGTTGTCCATGAGTTCGACAGTTTTTACTCTCAACTACACTCTTCTCCCTTGAATCCTCCTTCAAATAAGGGGATCCAAGATTATTTGGATAGAATACCACTCCCACAATTATCCCAGGCTCATCAAACCTTTTTGACACGGCCTATCTCGCAAGCTGAAATTTTATCGGCTATTCAGGCATTGGCATCGGATAAGTCACTGGGGCCTGATGGCTTTCCAGCTAATTTATATTTAGGCCTTAGCAACTGATTTGGTCCCCATTCTTGTTCAGGTCTTTTCATATCTCTGTGATAAAGGCGTATCGGACTTTTCACTTTTACAGGCCCTCATCATGGTGCTACCTAAACCCAACAGACCCCCCGATAAAGTGACCAATTACCGGCCTATATCGCTAATGAACTGCAATATTAAAATTTTAGCAAAAGTGCTGGCTACTAGAGTTATGCAGGTATGGGAAGGACTCATAGGGCCTGAACAGGTAGGGTTCATGAGGGGGAGATCCTCTCTGGATCACTTAAGAAAACTAGAACATATTTTCTCCGTATCCAGGGAATCTCAGGACCCAATGGTCCTGGTATCCCTGGATGCAGAGAAAGCCTTTGACAGGGTATATTGGGAATTTCTTTTTATGACTATGGAGAAATTTGGCTTTCCCATTAGATTTATTGAATGGGTTAAAATTTTGTATACTAGACCAAGTGCAAAGGTTTATTGTAATGGGGTCCTGTCACAAGGTTTCTACTTACATTCTGGGACTCGTCAAGGTTGCCAGTTATCCCCATATTTGTTTAATATTTACCTTGAACCCCTAATTAAATTCCTGAATTCAGCATCACAAGTACATGGCATTCTGTTAGGCACTCTGGAGGTTAAAATCTCAGGATATGCTGATGATCTTTTACTCCATATCTCTCATCCAGCTATTTCACTGCCAGCTGCTTTGCAAATTATCTCCCAATTCAGACAGGTTTCAAATTACAAATTAAATTTGGATAAAACCACCCTAATGCCCTTAAATAGCTGGGTAGTTTCAACAGACTATGCACATTTAGGGCTAAAGAAATCAATCAAAATAGTATACTTAGGGATAATCCTTTTGCAGAGTGCAATATTGAGGAAGAAATGGAATTTGGAGAATTTAGTGATAACCATTGGAAGGGAACTTAATAGATGGAGATTGCTCCCGATGTCAATGCAGGTCAGAATTAGTGTGGTTAAAATGAATATTCTTTCCCGTATTTTTTACCCTATACATATGCTTAATTTGTTTATTTCCATGGCATGGTTCAAAAAACTTCATGGATTAATATTACATTTCATATGGTAAGGGAAGAGGCACCGCTGTTCCCATATAAAAATTGGGGCTCCAAAATATTTTGGGGGTTTTAAATTACCAAACTTTTATTTATACTATTTAGCCAGTCACATTTCTAAGTACGCCCGATGGACCATAGACCCAGGGGAAGTGACTCCCTTACAATACACCCCTATTTGGCTGCAAGTAGAAAGATATCTGATTAGTGAAATGGGAATCTCACTAGAATCCATGTTCTTTATCTCAGTAAACAGATTACCATGGCAATTAAAGTCTTCAGTCATAGGGGTCTCGATTAGAGTGCATACTCAACTATGTAAGTCCATGAGATATGAGAATATAAATGATATCTCTCAGCCACTAGGTGGGAATCCCAACTTTAAACTTCAAGGAGCACCTATTTGTGGTCCAGAAATGTCAGGAAGATATGCCTCAGAAATCTTACAAGAGGGAAGGATATTTGAAAGCCCTAAACTTTTAGTGATAATGGGACTTCCAAATACCAACATTTTTAAGATATATCAGATCCATCATAAGTTATTGGAATGGTTTGGTAACCAAACCTGGGATATCAATCAAAAGGAATTTTTCTCCCATATACACTGCTTTGCCAGATCATCCCATTTGGTATCAAAATTGGTAAACTTTATATTCCCTTATAATATACCCCACAGTTTCTGGAGTATCCCAATACTGGGAGACCACATTTTCTGGGATCTCAAAATAATGGGATGGTATCTGGGCAGATTTGCACCGATATTCTACAAATGATAGGCTGCATCTTACTCAATTCTATATTCTCCACAATATACTTTTAACTCCAAGACACCTGTTTAAAATGGGTGGACTCCCTCATCAATGTGTTCGAGATGTTCCTCTGTGGAAGGCTCTTTATTTCACATCTTATGGGAATGCAATAAAATACTTCCATTATGGGAAAGGATCAAGGCTACAATTAATCCCCTACTAGGTTTAAAGGAGCTATTTTCTCCTGAAATATGTATAGATGGGGATTATTCTTTGATCCCTATGAGGGAAAGAAGGTTTCATATTTCCTTAATATTGCTAGTGGTTAAAAGGCTGGTGTTATGCCACTGGTTGGACCAGGAAGAAATCTCGTATTCAGAATGGTTACAAGAAATGTTGTATAACTTAAGGATTGAAAAAATAATTGCTACTCTTAGTGATCGGCCTAATAGATATGTTGAGAGATGGGCCAAACTGGAGACATTGTTAATAGTGTAACTATTTGTCCTGCTGACGTTATTAAAGGAATGTACAACCTATTAATATAAATGCAATAGGAAGGTCGTGTGATGTCAACTACAAGTTAGCTGCATACAAACAAGATAAAGTCCCCTTAAACTGTCATGGCATTGATCTTATTGCTGCTTGAGGTTAGGTATCTTAGGGGAGGGAGGGCAATCAAGAGGGATGCGGGGGGGAAGATATATGTTTGCTTGTGCAGATACATGATGTCTAGATGTATATGTCATGTATTGTTTGAATTATTGTGCAAGTGAATATAATAAAACTTATTAAATTTCAAAAAATTATTAACCGAGCTTAAAAAATACTAAAAAAATTAAATCAAATAAATACAGAAACTACTCAGAGATGTGCTGGCATGGATGTGGATCCTCAGCTAATTTACTGCATAACAGATGGAGTTTTCCTTTCATTTTAAACTTGTAGTGAAAATTGGTAGAATTACTTAGTCAGATGCTGAACACCAATATCCCAGTGTATCCAGATCTATTGTTATTTAATAATTGTTCCTCTTCAAAACTGACAAAAACTCAAGAGAAGGTATTATCTATTGGGATTATGGCTGCAAAAGAATTATTAAGGATCACTGGAACAGATGGAACCTCCCCCAGGATTTTGAACAAATATGGAGGTCCAAAACAAAAGAGACCCTTCTTTTTGAAAGACTATGGTACCAAGTAGAGTACTCAGAGAATATTATTCAAATTTAATGGAAATAATTAATGAATTTATTTCCACTGATAGTTCGTATTATCTAGTATATGCTATAGGACAGCTAATTAATTGTAGGATTAAATTTTGTGGATACCCCATTCCCTTTTGGAATATAATTCTTAATATTGATAATGTAAAGTTGCTTTATATGTATTCAATATTGATAAAATATTTAAAAAATATCATGAAAACTTCACAGGTACCTCCTTGGGCTGAGTCACTTCTCTGAAATTTCAAAACTAAATTTTTATCTATTTTTTATTTAGATGTATGTAATGAAAATTGCCATAAAAGTGTGTTTTTCTCTTATTTTTACACTCTCCCTCAATCACAGAATCCAGAAGACTGGCTGTCACGAAACTTGACAAATGATAGGAACCTGACACTCTGACTGTGCATGCAAAATTTCAAACAATTTCATTGAACAGCAACAAAGTTATTAAGGCACAAAACTCATGACCTAAAAGTTTTCAAGCAATCATTAAAAACATGTTATCAAGAAATAAAATGTGATTCACAACCATAAGTTCTTCATCTGCACCAGACCAGCATCCTGAAAATTCTACTAAGAATGCTTAGAAGCCACATATTAAAACCTCATACAGTCAGACCTGGTTAATCCGTAAGCATTGGTGTTTGCCAAATTTGTTACGTAATACAAATCTACGTGGTAACCAAACAATGACCAGATGATGGATTTTTGTTATAAGATTTATTACTGTAGAAAATGAATCAATTTAGAATACAGTACAGTACAGGTAAGAATAAATAAAATCCACAGCATTAAACAGCTCTTCTTGATCTTAGGTACACATAAGCAGCAACTTCTAAAACTTATAAAACTACTTTCCACTGGATAGATTTTTTTTTTAAACAACAAGGCTGATTTAAAGAATAAATAAAATCCACAGTACTGACCATGGAGCATAATGAGGGGTCAGGCAGGATTTCTTGACAAAAAAGGCAGAAACAGGATCGGGGAGCTGAATGTGTATATCGGGATCAGGGAGCAAATTTAAGGACAGGAGCTAAATGTGGGATGGGAACCAGGAAGCATTTCTTGGCAAGGATGGCAGAAACAGGATCGGGGAGCTGAATGTGTATATCAGGATCAGGGAGCAAATTAAAGGACAGGAGCTGAATGTGGGATGGGAACCAGGAAGCACTTCTTGGCAAGGAGGGCAGAAACAGGATCAGGGAGCTGAACGCGTATATCGGGAACTGTGCAGAAACAGGAAAGGGTACAACAGCAGCACAACAATGGGAACAGAGTCAAACAAGGCTCTACACAGCTAGACTGGGAAGTGAAATGAGGGTGACTGGGCTTCTCACACAGCTAGACCGGGGGAGCAGAATGAGGGGTTGGGCAGTATTTCATGGCAAAGAGGGGTAGAAACAGGATTGTGTAGCTGCACTCATGCAGCTTGACCAGGTTGGCAGGGTTTCACAGTGAGGAAGGCAGAAACAGGATCAAACAGGGCTCTACATAACTTGACCGGGGAGTGGAACGAGGGGCTCTACACAGGTTGACTGGGGAGAAGAATGAGGGGTCAGAAAGTGTTTCTTGGCAATGAAGGCAGTAGAAAAAAGATCAGGGAGCAAATTAAAGGACAGGAGCTGAATGTGGGATGGGAACCAGGCTTCGCTAAAGTGGCACAACAACGGAAGCGGAGCAGAATGGGGCTTTTGAAGGCTTTGTGAAAAAAAATATTAATCATTTTTCAAGCTTGAAAAATGATTAATATTTTTTTCACAAAGCCTTCAAAAGGCACACTCAGTGCCCAAGCCACTTTTACCCAGACAAATTTAGAACAGAATTCTAAACCATTTTTGTTCCACAGGTTAGGAGAAAAGATGAAATAGGACATTTTTATAGGCTTTTCGAGGTGTGTGAAAAAAAAGTCCACTGGCAGAATTTCCACAAAAGTTAGGAAATCAAATTAGCAACTTTTGCAGAAATTCTGACTTTGAATGGCAGAATAAATGTCCGAACTGCAGATTATTGTATTAAACTGCGGAAAAAAATTCCTCAGAATAGTTACTGTCAGTGGTCAGTTCTACTGAATTATTTTTTGAACTTTAATACAAAAATCCACAATTCATAAATTTGTTCTGCAGTTCAGTGAGTTATTTAACTGTCGAATGCTTGAAACCTGGTCAGCTTGAAACCTGGTCAGACACCTGGCAACTGGGCTTTAATGCCAAAAAGTGCAAGGTGATGCATTTTGGGATGAAGAACCCAAGGAGGACTTACCAGCTAGGGGGAGTGCAGCTAGCCCAGACAGAGGAGGAGAAGGATCTGGGTGTGCTCATCACAGGGTCAATGAACAACTTGGCACAGTGTAGGAAGGCAGCTGCAAAGGCCAACAAAATGCTGGGTTGTATTGCAAGGGGTATATCCTCGAGGAGGGAGGAGGTGATTCTGCCACTGTATAGGTCATTAGTTAGACCACACCTGGAGTACTGCATGCAGTTCTGGCGTCCGTATCTGAAGAGGGACATTAAGTTACTGGAGGGAGTGCAGCGCAGGGCGACAAAGATGATCAAGGGTCTGGGGGACTTATCATATGAGAGGAGGTTGAAGGAGTTGAACATGTACTCACTGGAGGAGAGGAGAGACAGGGGAGACATGATTGAAACCTTTAAATACATGAAAGGAATAAACAAGACAGGTACAAAGGGGCTGTTCAAAGTAAGGGAGGGGAGGGCCACCAGGGGCCATGATATGAGACTTGAGTGAGGAAGGTTCAGGAGGGAGATGAGGAGACACTTTTTTACAGAGAGGGTGGTGGCTGGGTGGAATGCGTTACCTGCAGAAGTGGTATGCAGTAGAACAGTGGACTGCTTCAAATGAGGATGGGACAGGACAAGGGGGAGGGTTAATGAAGGGGAAGGGTGGAAGGGAGGGGCAGCTGCAGAATAAGGGGTGCTAGCTGCACATTCGAGCAGACTTGATAGACCTCTAGGCCTTTATCTGCTGGCAAATTTCATATGTTTCGTATGAATGAATGTACAGTATGAATTGTGGATTAATGTATTGAACTGCTGGGAAAAAAATGTCCCTCAGAACTGATCACTGAACTGCTGAATAATTACATGTATTGAGGAATAATCCATTTAACTGCAGAATAAAATTCCTAAGAACTATTATTCTGCAGTTCATGTGTATTACTGTATTCTGCAGTTCAGCAAAAAAAAATAAGTTTAACGGGGTGAAAATCTACCAAACACATTTGAAAGATTCTGATCTTGTTAATGTCAAAGTTCAAAACATTTCTCAAAATTTCTGAAAATTTAGAAAGTTTCACAAAATTTGAATTTGCAACTTTTGCCCACCCTCATAGGCTTTTTCACTTTCCAGATCTTGGAGACTAGGAGAAGTAGCCATCAAAAAACTGTCCAAGTCATAAGAACATGGCACTCTGACTGCATATGTAAAATGTCATTCACTTTTGTCAAATGACACTAAATATTAAGTTCCAAAAGTTTGGATTTAACATAAAACAGCCTGCTCAGCTCTAACTACACAGGTGTTACTGCACTTGTATAATAAGAAACAGCTATCCTGGAAACCCTACTGAGCATGCTCAGAAGCAAAATGTTTAAAACCTTATAAATCAGGAGCACATTAATATTTCCACACAAAATTTCAAAATGCACGTCCTTGGGCTGAACTGCTTGTACCCATAAAAGTTTGGAACACAATTCCAAACCATTTTCATGGATGTGGCAGAGCTACAGTCATCTTGCTTTAGCTAGGAAAAACTGGCATACCATGGAATACATTTTTTTAGTACTTTTCAGTTTATCCTTCCATAACAGTAAATCACTATGACAGTTAAATACTCTCTTCTTTCTGTTTAGAATGTTGTAGACAGAACTCAATGCTGCTTATCAGATGGCCATTAGGAACCTGAAACAGCTTGTTAAAAATTGGTTGTCTATTGAACTGGAGATTTGTTTACCCCCTTCAAAATGCAACAGCTGGTAGATTTAAATACTTAGCATTCAAACATTTTCTTGCCACTAGCTCCAGTTGGGTTGGTATTCTCTTTCAAGAAAAATTCATACCTCATAAATTTCACCTTTTTGACAGTTAAATACACCCTTCTTTCTGTTTAGAATGTTGTAGACATAACTCCAAGCTGCTTATCAGATGGCCATTAAGAAACTGAAATAACTTGCTAAATATTGGTTGCCTCTTAATCTAGAGATTTGTTTACCCCCTTTGAAATGCAACAACTTGCACATTTTAATATTTAGCATTTAAACATTTTCTTGCTACTAGCTTCAGTTGGGCAGGTATTCTCTTTCAAGAAAGATTCATACCTCATAAATGTCATACTTTTTCAGCAAGGAATCTCCAGAAAAGATTTACACTATTTTCTAACTTTTGATAAGCACTGTCTCAGACATAGTTTATTATATGCAGCAAACGCACACATGCACACGCACACACACACACACACTGTACATACCATGCTCATGGCCACAACATTCAAAATAAATACTGCAATCTAATATGTTACAAAACAATAAAGAAACTGTTTGTTTATGTCAGTCTTGGTTATGTGGAACACAGTAAAGTTCAGTTTACAGTACATTTCCTATAAATATTTCTTAGCCTATATTTTGTATCCTGGATCGCACAGGGGACATTCTAGATCTCATTCTCATAGGGATCTTCATTTTACACATTTGTACACTGTATTTACTCAGGATGTCCCAGATTAGATGCAATATCTTGCTGTCAGTGGGGTCATCATTTTATCATGTTTATAATGTTATTTATTCAGGGTAGCCTAGTCCAGATGTAAAATATTGGTTTCAATATGTTATGACTTTATGAACTGCAGCACAATATTGTGTAGTTGTAGAACCCCACTGAAAATAATATGCAACAACTTCTGTGAACTATCCAGGCTAAATACAGTATATAGTAATCAGCAGGCATATTCTATGAAAATATATTTTAAAAATGTGTAAAAGAAAGACTGCATTGAAACTGCCTCTCAGCAGATCTGCATTGTGTAAATTCATTAGAAATAATGGGTAAATGCATGACCGCACTGTCAGTGATTTTTTTTTACAGAATATGCCAGTTGAGATTTGATATATCATATATCAAATCTCAGCTGGCATATCTTGTAAAAATTCAATATTTAAAATGGTTTAAATGCATTATCCAAATTAAATAAATGTTTTATATATCAACTTAGCGAGTCTTTCCTCATAGATCTTATCCCATATGCCCTGTGCCATTGTACTTGCCCTTCACTGCACCACCTCTACCTTGTCTATGTTTCTTTCTCAGATGGGGCCTCCAGATCTGGATTCAGTATTCCAGGTGTGATCTCATGAGTGTCTTATACAGACATCAGTCACATTCCCACCATTTGCTGTAGCTGCTTCAGCTATGCTACAACCCATGTTTCAGTAGGTAGCAGTCTGACTCCAGTGTGGCGAGAACACTACATATTCTTTTCTCAATGCTCTTGCCACTCCTAAAAGCTCTCCATAGTCATATCGGCTCTGACCACATCTTGTTAGTCTAGACATGACTAATGAAAGTCAAAAAGTGAATTTCTGAAGGCTTTGTTTAAAATTCCAATTCTCAGAGTTCAGCATCTGTCATGAAACTTGTACAGTCTTAAGAACTTACCTCCCAGACCAGGCAATCACATTTCCATGCACTTTTGTTGAACAGCACCCAGTTATTAAGGTACAAATAGTTGGAGTTAACATTAAACAACCTGCTCAACCCTAACAATACTTACACTACCATTCAAGCATATAAAGAAACAGTAATCCTGAAAATCTTACTGAATATGTTCAGAAGCAAAATCTTTAAAACTTTATAACTAAAGAATCAATTAATATTTTTCAAGAAATCTTCAAAGGGTACCTCCTATGGCAGAGAAACAAAATTCCAAATCAGTTTTGCTCTAGATGCAAGCAAAACATAGTGGTCATGAAGTGTATTTTTTTATTCTTTTTATTAATCAGTGTTGTATGGTCCACTGAGTATCATTTGTGCTGGTTTACTGTTTTGTTATTTTCATTAATGTAGGTTTTGCATATTTTCATTTTGCTCCTGCATGTAGTTTCTTTGCTTTCTCCATTGTACTGTCATACTTTTACTGCTGCAGGCCCTTGTCATTTCCCAACCTTTCACCAGCATAGAGGTAACTGTCGACTTTACAGAGCAGCAGTGAGCATGCTTTCTTTTTGTATGTGTGCCCCATAAATGGTAGCTCTTGGGAGAGACCCACCTTGTGGTTGATATAATTGTACCCCTGTTTCCAGATCTTCATAGTAGTCCTGGTAAATGAGTTTGCTATTTTTATTGGTGGTGCTGTCCTTAATGCCAGGCTAAGGAGGTCTCCCATTAAGCCATTACAGTGCATTTAGTCTTCCTCCAGCTGCCACCAGTGGGGGAGGTTGAACTCACTCCTTTGTTATCTAGGAAAGCAAGCGGAGCTACCCATTAATAATATTCTTTTGTGGCACAGCCAAACCCTTTCTCAATGGTGTTCTGCAATGTGGAAACCCAGACACGTTCATGCAATTTGATCGGATGGCAGTGTTGAGTGCAGACGATTGGTTCTGAGCTCAGTTGTGGCCTCCCTCCTCCTAATTTTGAACAAGTATTTTAAGAAAAATTTTTTTGCGTGAGAACCTAATTTATTATAGTAAGACACAGTGGCTGAATAAGTCATACTTCCAATCACTTATTTGCTTTAACTAAACCCAAAGGAGCTCTGGTGTGTACTGTCAAAAGCTCATATGGTAAAGCCTGGAAGTCTCCTAGTGAGTGGACCAAGGGAAGTGCTCCATTCTGAAAGAGCTGACCCAGTCTTACTACTACTAATTCTACCTACTATTTGTGCCACTGCCACTAAGTGAGTAGACTCATCTGATACACATATAAATACAAATAAAACATATCTCTTTACTCAACATCAACAAGGAGAAAGTTAAGGAGAAAAAACATTTAGTTTCTCAGTTAGCCAACTATTTTACAGCATTAGCACATGGATACTGAAGAGAATCTTATAGAAATGAAATTGGAAATTAGTGCTATGAAGAGACTGCTTCCTACATCTGACAGTGGCTCTGATGATCAGCAAGAGGGGTTAGCTAAGAAAACAGCTGCTGAGACTTCTATAAATATATCCCACTTAGACATCATCATATCTGAAACAACTAGTTTGAAGTTAACTCTTAATGACATGTTATCAGATATAAAAGAAGTTAGACAAGTGCTGGCTGATCACAAAATAAGAATTTCAGATGTAGAGACAAGAATAAATAGCCTAGAGAATACAGTCTGTATGGAGCAAAAGGAAAGAATAAATGACAGTTGAAAAATTACTATGCTGGAAAGCAAACTTGAGGATTTAGAAAACAGAAATCAAAGAAACAATTTAAGGATGTTTGGACTGAGAGAGGGCTTAGAAGATGCTGACACCATCACCTTTACAAATAAATTACTATTACATATTGCTGGTCCCCCACCTGACACCAAATATTATGTTATTGAGAGGGCTCACAGATCTCTCAAGGCTATACCTGCTGCCTCAGACAGACCACATTCCTTTGTGCTCAGATTCCTTAATTTCCAACAAAAAGTTTAAGTTCAAAGGGCTCTTAGAGACAAAAATAACATAGTGTTTGAGGGATGCAAACTGAAGATCTTTAATGATCTTGCCCCTGAGATGCTCAGGAAAAGGGATGCTTTCTTTCCCATAAAGAATAGGCATTGTGAAGCTGACCTGAGGTGCAGCCTGTTCTTCCCAACTCTCCTTAAAATATGGGCCCCTGAGGGAATAAAGGAATACAATGGTTATACAGCTGCTAAAAGTGAACTTAAGAAAGACTTCCCAGGTTTATTTCAATCTTTTGATTTTCAGCATTAGAGTTGTTTTAATGCCAACTGAGGGGGAAGCGCTATTGTGTTACAGCATTTAAATGTTGAATCTACTGCCTGAGTAATAGACCACTATAAAATGATTTAGGTGATTTTCCAGTTTGTTTTACACTGAGATTGTGTTTTCTGAAATGGATATGACTAGAGGGTTGGTTGAGAGCTTGGGATTTCACCAGCATCATAATCACAAAAATAATAAAATCTGCTTATTGGCTGGTATCCCGGTTCCCTAATGACCTGACCTCAGGAGAAACTTTTGTTATTTTCAAATATAAACTCAGTATTTATGGTTGCTTTGCTCACCTCTGAATGTGGACTATCAGTACTAACTGGGGCGGGAAGGGGGATGCCTCTGTGTTCTCATCTTTTTGCTTATTTAGTACTACTATTAGGACTACTGATACAACTTCTGTTGCCCTTTATTGATGCACTAGTAACACAACTGAACCTATTAAAAATTGTTGGTATAACAAGACACTGCTGTGGAATATGCTAATAACCACTCATTTGTTAGTATATATTTAAATATTCACAGCATCAGTTTCCTGGGTCTGAAATGCCACAGCTGGAGGGGGCAGGGTGAGGCTGTCATTACATATTACTTGGGTCTAGGGCACAGAGGTGACTCACCAATTCAGCATCTTTCCAACCCAATAACTGTGTCCTTGACAGAGGTGTACTATGAAGCATGTATTGTGAAAAAATCATTGAATAATATAGTGTGTCTTTTAACAATAACACTTTCACTGGAGGGATGGTGGGGGTGCATTTTGATTTTACTCTCATTTGTGTGCCGTTTTTGTTCTCCAGTGTTACCTGAGCATTTCCTAATAGACCCTTTGATTTAGTATACATATGTACTTATTTTTTCAGTTGTGGCCATTTTGGAATACATATCTATTTAAATGTGTAAAAAATTGTTAATCTGTCTCAAGTCCCCTTTCATGCTCACAAGCTGGGTTTACATGCATTCCTTCATGCTGCTTATTTGCAGTTCACAGGGGGTACATCATGGATGATTAACTTTGACCTAACGAGGGGACTCTTGGTAACAATGGCGACAGAGATTAGAGAGGAGAGAATGCATTGTTGAAACATTGACTAGTCAGTGGGGAAAAACAACATTTTCTAGAAACAAAATATTGTTTTACTATTTAATCTAAATGAAACATTTACAGCGCATGCTATAGGAATCACATGCCAGTATCACTAATGATTCTGTGGCCCTCTACAACACCTCTAGAAGACAACATGGTAGTTCTTATGGGGTAAGCACATTGTTTTGGCTTTACTTTCAGCAGCTTAAGTACCTCTGTGGGGGGAAGGAGGAGAGATTCTGTGTTACCATTAAGTTATGTCATCACTCCATGTTTGAACACAGTGGCCCAGATATTCAAAAGGGTTGCGCCATGCTAACAGGGTTCTTGTCATAACTCCAAAAATCGCCATTCTGCGATATTCAGAAGGGGCCAGTTGCGCCACCAAAACATGCTGAGCAACAGCGCCAATGGAAATGAAGGCATGCGCGGCGGGAAGGCGGAATCCATGCATAAAGTGCGCCAATGCGATAATCGAACACTTGCGCAATGCGCAAGAGTGGCTCAGCTGGAAGTTGCGCGGTAAGCGGAATTGAGCCAAAATAAAAGGCAGTTAAGGAAGCGGCGCAAGAACCCTAGCAGGCCGCAACTGGGGGAGAGAGACAGAGAGCAGAGAGAGACAGGAGCTGGAAGGGCAGAGAGGGACAGTGGGTCCAGGAGGACAGAGAGGCCAGTGGGGGTGCCCGTGCAGTGGAAGCAGCAGTGGGGGCAGCCGGGGTAACACAGGAACAGCAGCCGGGGGCAGAAGCCAGGGAGATGGACAGTGCCAGCTTCCACATGGAAGCTGTAATGAGGGGGGTGAGACACCATGCTGCAGGGGGACGTGGCCGCGGAGGGGCCCGTCGGCGGTATGCCCCCGACAGGCGGTATCGTGCCCGCATCAGCTTCGAGCTGTACACAGACGTCGAGATTGTGGCCCGGTACCGCCTGAACAGGGCAATACTGAGACGGCTCTGCGAGCTGTGCAGTGATGTGATGCAGGCACCCTCACGACGGAGTCATGCTCTGTCCGTGGAGACCAAGGTGACAGCCTGCATGTGCCTGCTCACCACGAGCACCTTCCAGAGGCCAACAGGGGACACCACAGGCATTACACAGTCAGCCACGTCACACATCCTCACCCAATTCCTCAGCGCACTGCTGCCTCATGCTGCGGAGTACATCCATTTCCCAAGCACCGCGGCAGAGTGTACAACAAACATGCAGGAGTTCCACAGGGTAGCACGTATGCCTGGTGTGCTAGGGACCATAGACTGCACCCATGTGGCCATTCACATGCCACCTGGCCCCGACGGCCAGGCATATCGGAACTGAAAGGGGTTTTCCAGTGTCAACTGCCAGGTGGTGTGTGATGCCACTGGGTGCATTATCAATGTCTGTGCCACACACCCTGGCAGAGCACATGATGCCTTCATATGGCACCAGTCTGCACTGTGCCATCGATTCGAGAGTGGGGACATCCCCACGGGTCATCTAGTGGGTGAGTACACATGTATGGAATGCAAACTCTGGGCAAGGGTGGGAATGACACAGGTGCCAAGGTAGTGGCACACAAGGATATGGGCAATATGGACCTGACATGACACTGATCTCCACTATCTCCCCACAGGTGACTGCGGATACCCACTCTGTCCCTGGCTGCTCACACCGTACCGGCTCCCCACGACCCCAGCGCAGCTATGCTTCAATGAGGCACATGCCGCAACACGTAACATCATAGAGCGGGTGTTTGGGATGCTCAAGGCACGCTTCCGATGCCTGGACACCTCCGGCGGAGCCCTACAGTACAGCTCCCAAAAGGCCTGTGGGATATTCCTGGCCTGTTGCATCCTGCACAACATGGCCAAAGACCATGGGATAGCCGTACAGGTCCAAGAGGGGGACAGCGGGGGACGCCAGTGGCGCCCGGTGATGTTAGTGATGAGCAGCCCCCTAGGGACGGAGGGACCCCGACTGACCCGGCAGGCCCAGCTGCACCGGGACACCATTGCAGAAGAGCACTATGCCCAACACAGGTAAGTCAAGGGGACATGTGCAGGCAACACTGTCCATGCGAAACCACAGGCACACAGGGGAACACACTGTGCATGAAGACCAGGGGAGTTGAAGGTTCCAGGCATACCAACACACCATCAGAGAGGGGTGAGCACTCATATGGACACACACACACACCAGGCAGCGTACATGGGCAGCAGCACAGCACTGCGGAAACGACATTACCAACACACAGCACCACCAACCATCCCCACCATCTGGACTGTCCACGTACGTGTGTTAGGACCTGGGCACCCTTGCACCTTGGTGTACAGTGCAATGCAGGCATCATCATGCACACGCACCTGTGGAAAGCAGTTGGGAGAGTGTGCAGGTGGTCCGTGTGTCAGCGTGGTGAGCAGAGCACCCAGCAGTGCACTGCCCACCATGACACACATTGCACACAGGGCAGCACCAGACAGGGCCTGCACTGGGAGACAGCTCAGTCAGGTAGCACTGTCCCACGGCCACCACGGATGCATGGTTGGCCCTGCCGTGGCCCAGTAGCACTGGAAGGCTGAGCAGGGGCTACATCAGGTGGTGCTGGTGCACCACCAAGGGTCCCACTGCACGAACGTGACCTTGCCCGCACAGGGGTCTGCATCCTGCCAAACAAAATTGCACCAGGGGTGCTCAGGATGCCCACAGCAGAACCCGGCATCGACAGGCCTGGTGTTGCACGACGCCGGGATTGGGGAGTAGAGAGCGCATTGTGTGGGGTGTGTGGTACAGGGGCACCTGACAGTGTGGCCAATGCGTCCGCGACAGAGACCACTGCCTGGGTCAGCCTGTCAATGGCAGCGGTCACATCCGCCCGCATAAGGACCAGCTCGGCTTGGTCCCGAGCACACTCCCTGCTATGCCACTCCACGGACACAGACAGTACCTCCACGGACCTTGCAACCTGCCCCTGCAGCTGTACCGAGTCCTGCAGCAGGCGGGTGTGCACGTCCAATGGGTACTGTGCCCCAATGGCATCGTGACCCCCAGGGTGTGGATGGTCCTGGTGCACAGCACCCCTTGAGCGTGGGCGCTGTTCGCCAGGACCAGGTATGGGCGGATCAAAGGGTGGTGGACATGTGCCACTGCTTGACACTGTACCCCCAGACCTGGTGTGCGACTGCTGCTGCTGCCCCTCCAACTGCTGAGCCCCCAGGTCCACCTGTTCCACCTCCGTGCTGACAACAGTGCCAGACACCTGCACAGCCACCGGTGCTGCCCCACCGATGCTGACAGGCACAGCCTGGGACTGTGCCAGCATGCTGGTACACAGGTGTGAACCAGGAAGGCCCAGGGGCACGTGCTGGCCTGCCATGTGTCTGTCATGGGACACACACCTATCACTGCCCATTGCAGGCCTGCTATCATCAATGGTGCAGGTGTATGCCACTGCCATAGGCACAGCATGCTGGCATACCTGCATGCCATACTGCTGTGACACAGGCTGTGCACCCCCTGCACCCATATCACTGACACCGGAGTTGTTGGCCCAGCGTGCATGCTGCTGCAGTGCCTGCAGGCTGGTGGCGGAGGTGGATGGTCCCCCCTCCACATCCAGCAGGTCTGCATCACTGTCTGGACCCACCACCACCACCGTCTCCTGAAGATGAACAGGATCTGTAACAGAAAGAGTACATGTGAGTGCATGTGAACAACAGCCCCCAACAACACCACCATGTCATACCTGCAGTGATGGGCTTCCACCTGTCTGGAATCCTCCGCCTGGTACGCCCGCAATGGCACTCGGCTGCATGGCCACGACCAGTGTCTCCTCTGTAGGGGTCAGCTGCAACACCACTGGTGGGCCCCCACCAGTGCCAGCACATGCCGCCCTGAAGGCTGCCACCTTCTCCTTCAGCCTCCTGCTGTCAGTCCCCATCTTCTTCTTGCATTCCTGCACGGAGCGCTGGTGGCTTCCATGCAGGTTGAAGGCCCGAGCTACCCCCTCCCATGCAGCTGCACGTTCCTGAGGGGTGCCCCCGTCCACTCACTAGTGGCTCATCCTCCAGGTAGGCCTGGAGGAGGGCCTGCCTCTGCCACGGTGAAGTTCGGCCTCCCCACGCCCGCCTCGGCCCACACCCTCAGCTTGGCTCTGGTCAGTCATGGTGATCTGTATGGGTGGAAGTGGACACCTGTCACTGTGTGTCGGCAGCATTTCCCCATGAGCATAGCTGCCGCCCAGGGGCGGAAGCCCCCACGCTTCTCTCCGCATGGCAGATACTGATAGAAAGGGTGCCCTTTGTCCCTTTCTAAGTGCCCTTTTCATGCTCAGCCCCCTCTGCCTTTATCATCCTCCGCCCATGAGCATTGTCCTGAGCATCACACAGCATGTAACTCACCTCTCACCTGCAGTAACCAAATCTGGCCAGCACAACCCACTGTCGCATTTTTATAGCGCAACACATGCAAATGAGGTGTGGCACAACTTTAATGACATGCTAATTGCGCCACTGAGCCTTTGAATGGCTGATCGCATGATTTGCATATGTCGGCTGAATATCGCGTATTTGCGCTTTGCGCAATACGGAAGGTCCGGCTGAGCCAATGGTGCAGGTTTGTGGCTGTGTGCCACACTGCATTGCACATGCCCAGACAGCTTACGCATGCGTCTATCGTGCTGCAGACCTGCTGAGCGCGATAGGCGATTCAGACCATGGCCACCATTGTGCCAGTGGTGCTACAGCACTGGGCACTATATGGCGCTGTGGCACTACTGCGTGATAGTCCACTGTGGCACTGGTGCACAGCTTGGCAGTCGCGCAGGATGCCTATACGTCCGATGGCGCTGTGCGTAGCCTTGCGTCATTGCCGTGACCTTGTGTATGCCCTCTGACCCCTGGCGCTGTTGGCATGCCATGTGTACGTCCCTATTGTGCTGTCTGGTGACAGGCCATGTGAAGTGATGGCACTGTTCGAACAGCGCGATTGGAGCCTGTGGTGGTCTATTGCGCAACAACTCCACGTGGGGTTACGGCGCAGTGGGGCACCATATCGCCTGCAGTAAAGTTGGTGCCATGGCTAGGAGGAGGGCGGTGTCCTGGAGCCAGATTGAAGTGGCCAACCTGGTGGCCCTAGTTGAGCCACACTATGATGGCTCATATGGTGAGGTGCCCTCACCAGTGCCAGGACTCAGCTGTGGCAGCAAGTGCCACTGACCTGGTGGAGATCACTGGACGGGCCGGTCTGCTGAGCAGTGCTGGCACGGTACAGTGACCTCCGCCGGAGGAGCCCAGAACTTTTGTCGCGGCGGTGGCATGCCAGGTGGGCGAGTGCCTGAGGCCAGGTGAGTGTACCATCTATGCACCTATATTCTCTGTAGGTGTGTGTGTGCTTGGTGGCTGTGCATAGGTGCCGGCTCGGACACGGTTGGCTGTGTCAGTGTGTGCAGCCAGCGATGGATGGTTATGGCTGTGGGCAGGCACTCTCACTGGGGCAGGGGCACTCTGCTTTTGAGTCACACTGATGTTTGTCTCAACATATGTCTCCCACAGGCCGGAATCTGAGGACACAGAGCGACGGTGACATGGGCCGTGCCAGGGCCCCGGTGCCGGGGGGTGTTGTGCCCCAGCAGCAGCAGCATCATCAGCAGCAGCGGCAGAGCCAGCTGCTGGAGGAGTGTGAGTATCATTACTTCAAGGATGCTATTGCATGCTGGGGGGGGGCAGGACCACCAGCCATGCACAACACAACCATGCAGGAAAGGGGAGGTCATAATCAAGGCCACTGTTTTTCATTTTTTACCGGAAAATCCGGTTAAATTCCGGAATTAAGGCTGCCTGAAAACCGGTTAAAATGAGGATTTCATGGAATCTGGCATTTTCTATCAGATCAGTAAATCTATAAAAAAGTGTGTTTTTCTTTTAATTCCTTCCTGTACTATTTCCAGTTTGTTTTATTTAATGCTCTGTATATTAAGGCTTCTTTAATTCTGATTATTTATGCACATACTAAAAAAATGATAACAGAATCCCGGTAAAATCCGGAAATTGGAGTAAGAATCACTGGTGAAATTCCGGAATCTTAAATCTTGAAAATGGAATTTAATTGTTTTAATCACCGTAAATCAGTGGCCTTGGTCATAATTCCACTATACAAGACACTGGTGAGGCCCCACCTGGAGTACAGTGTACAGTTCTGGAGACCATACCTACGTATGGACATGGACTGGGTAGAGCGGGTTCAGAGGAGGTCAACACGGATGGTGCATGGATTGCATCACAAGTCCTATGAAGACAGGTTGAAGGAACTGAACATGTACTCCCTGGAGGAGAGGAGAGGGGATATGATGGGGACATACAAGTATCTTACAGGGGGAACAGAGTGCAGAAAACACTATTTTTAAGCGTAAAGATGTTCCAGGACTAGAGGGCATGGGATGAAGTTGGAGGGGACGATTCAGTGGAAGCATGAGAATGAATTTCTTCACAGAACGAGTGGTGGACAAGTGGAACACCCTGCCAGAGGAAGTGGTGGGGCTGACTTGGTCACTGGATTTAAGAATGCACGGATAGCCATAAAGGAATTCTGGAGGTCAGGGTAAGGTGCAACAGACTTATAGGAAAACAGAGTGAACTTACAAGGTCAAATGGCCAGACTGGGTGGCACATAGGCCCTTATCTGTCGACACTGTCTATGTATCCATGTATGTAGGCACGACACAGGTGACATGCATCACTGTGCTAGTATCACAACACGTCTGTGTGTGCGATCACTGGTGGTCAGGCATGCACTGGGCACATAGCTGTGTAACTGGCATCGCACCATGCCACATCACTTGCCAGCTAGTTTGTACTGTGATTGGCGTGGGCAGTGTGTGTGGGCAGTGGTCCGCATAGCTGGTGCTGCCTGTTTGTGATGGCCATGTGCATGTTCACTGTGGGTGGGTGTGCATGCATCACAGGTGCGGGACATTGGGCTATATGGCTTGCAGGTTGGGTGGTGTTCAGGGTTGTGGTCAGTCACAGCCATTGATTGTGTTCCTTTCCTGGCCTCATTGTGCTCCGCAGAATGGAGCAGTCACTGCATCGGCTGACCCGGGTGTCCCAGGAGAACCAGCACATCCTCCAGGACATACAGCGCCATGGGCTAAGGAGGAGGCGCAGCCAAGAAAGACGGCACCAGGCAGCAGTGGACCAGTCTGCTAGGCCTTAGGCCAGATCCCCCTTCTCTCTCCACCCATCCCTCCCACTCTGCCTTCCCTCTCCAAGTTCTTCATCCCTACCCCTTGCCCACCCCTACCTTGTACCCCTCCCCCCTCTTGTAAATAGTTATGTTGTTGTGGATTTTGTAATTACATTTTTCTAATACATTTATATTTTGATATGAATACTGTGTTGGTCTCTGATTTGCAGCTGGCTATGGTTGCTCAGTTGCAGTGTTGTGCATGCCATCTGGGCTGGTATGGTCTTGGGTATGTGTGTGTGTGTGTGTGTGCATGTGTGTGCATGGGGAGGTATCTCCAGCATGGCAGTGGCTTTTGGTTGGTCTTGCCATCTGCTGCCACCCACTGCTGGGTGCACAGGGTGTGTCTGGCTTGTAGGCTTTTGTGTTGCACGGGTCTGACGTGTGCTGGGGGGGACTGCATGGTTTCCTGCAGTGCCAGTCACTGCACATGGGTGGTGTCTTGGGGTCACAGTGCAGGGTGTGCTGTGCATACGGGGGGCTGATGTGCACTGTGGTTGTCACCCCCCTGTGTGGCACTCTCCGCCTGCCAGTGGTTGTGCTGGGTGTCAGGGCTCTGCTATGCTTTGTTGGCTTGTCCCCATGGGCACATGGATCATCCGTCCCACCCCCAGTGATGCTGTGCTTGGGGTGTGCAGGTGTGGTGTGAGTTCTGCAGTGTGTTCCTGTGCCCATGTGTGGCATGGCTGGCGGTGGGCCCCAGCCTGCCTCCCTGGATGTGCAGTTCCATTGCTCTGGGGGGGGGCTGTGCTTGCGCTATGGCAGCTCTGGGATGCTCAGCTGAGCTTCCCTGGTTGCGCCATAGTGCAACATTTTGGCTCAGCTTCTCCTTCCTGGTTGCGAGATGGCGCAGTATGTGTGATATTCAGATGTTGGTTGCTTGCGCAATTTGGTCTGCTCCATGTTTGAATATCGCACCAGTTGCGCATTTGAGCAACTGGTTTGTGCTTGCTCCTGCTGTTGCGCTACTTTTGAGCGCAGTTTGAATATCTGGGCCAGTATGTTTATAAGGAATGAATTTGCTAAATAATTCAATAAGCATAATTTCTCATCATCTCTCATATACAATATAATTCAAGGATGAAGTCTGAGACCTGGTCTACAGTTAAGGTATGGATCAGAGTAAAACAAAATAATTTCTCCCCTTTTATAACTGTCTCTTGGGCCTTTTAATACCATCTGGTACAAAGGACCAGAGGCTTTAATTTATATAGTCATAAGTTTGAACTCTCCATATTCTTATTACTCTCTTTTGAGTATCACATTATACCAGCTCCTTTATTTGGAGTATGTGCTTTCCTAGCTCTTATGTCAGAGCTGGTCTGGGATTTATCAGGCAATGAGGTGCACTTCAGATGGTTGTGAGGTTTGACATAGTAACATAGAAACATAGAGGTTGAAGGCAGATAAGGACCGCAAGGCCCATCCAGTCTGCCCATTTCTTTTTCTACCTTATAAATGTGCCATCGGCCTTTGCTCTGTCAGTGGCCTATCTATTCCTTCTCATCTGTATTGCTCCCTTATGCCTATCCCATGCCTGTTTGAAGCCCTGCACTGTATTCATAGCTACCACTTCCTGAGGTAGGCCGTTTCATGCATCCACCACTCTTTCTGTGAAAAATAATTTCCTCACATTCCCCCTTAATTGGCCTCCCTCTACTCTCATGCTGTGTCCTCTTGTCCTGCTATTTTTCTTATATTTAAACATGTTAGACTCTTTCACCTTGTTAATGTCCTTAAGGTGTTTGAATGTTTTGATCATATCACCTCTCTCCCTTCTTTGCTCAATGGTATACATATTGAGCTCTGTTAATCTGTCCTCATATGTCTTCTGATGCAGTCCCTGCACCATTTTGGTTGCCCTTCTCTGGACTGCCTCAATTTGGTTAATGTCCTTGTGAAGGTGTGGCCTCCAGTACTGCATGCAGTACTCCAGATGGGGCCTAACCAGTGTCTTGTAAAGAGGGATTATTACCTCCCTCTTACAACTTGTGATACTCCTACTAATACACCCTAACATCCCCCAGCCTTACCTACTGCTTTAGAGGTAGTAGGACAATTACCATTACAGCCTTCTTAAAAAAAAAAGAAATGGGGTTGGGGGGGGTTCCCTAGCTCAGGAGGATTCAGTCATACAAGGAGGGAGGAGGCTGTTCGTTTGTATGTGTCATCCAGGAATGCACTGGATAAAGGTTTTAGTGTACTCTATTGTTTTTTTCTGCAATAAATTTAAGTAATAAAACTGTTTGTGTATGAACTGACTTTTCTAGCAGTTCTTACTACTCAAGGGATAGAGAGTTTCAATATACTTATTTAACTAACATGTATGTGTTATATAGACTAAGAAATGTTGGGCAACATGTTTTAAATATTTTATTTAGTTTTTATTTTATACAACTTACTACAGCAGTCCCCCTTTCCCTTCTTATGATATGGAAAGGCTTATATCTCTTTACTATATTAGGATATATAGCCAGTATTCTTTACTTTATTCCTCTTTACAATGGATAATACAGATAACATAAATCTTGCACATGGAATGTCAGGGGTCTAAATCATAAGATTAAAAGGTATTCAGTATTACAACACCTTAAGAAGTTGAACCCATCAATTGTTTTTCTCCAAGAAATACACCTTAAGGAAGATCACTACCTGTTCATTTGTAGAGAATGGGTGGGACAGGTTTTTGGGGCTGGGAACAGCTCAAAAAAAGCAGAAGTGCTTATATTCATCAAACAAGGGATCAACTGTACACCATGTACAGTGATAGGGGATCCTGAAGGTCATCTTTTAATTGTTGATGGGAAACTAGATGAGGAATATTTTACCTTAATTAATGTATATGTCCCATACTAACCCTGTTCAAGAGAGAGATTCAAGCAGATTTTTACAAACATTGGAAGCTTGCTAGAAAGTATTATACTCCTGGCAGGAGACACTAATTGCGTTTTGGATCCTACACTCAATTGGTCCATTCATAGATTCTGTTTGAATAAGGCTGATAAAGAATTATTGGATCTTATACATAACCTGCAGCTGACTGATGCATGGTGTGTATTTCACCCTGATACTAAAGATTTCACATTCTGGTCCCAATGTCATCAGTTAGGCACCAGAATTTATCAGATCTTCTTCCCCAAAGAACAGATAAACAGAATTGGTAAGGTAGAGATAGATGCTCAAACAATATCTGATCATTGCCCAGGTTTCCTGATTTTTAGTAAATCAGTGAATCCACATAGGACACGTAGATGGAAAATTAACAACTTTCTCCTTGAAAAAGAAAATGTTGTGAAAATTAAAAGTACTGTAGAATAATAGATTTCATGTCATTAAACAACCCTTGGGATACATCCTGGAGTAATATCTGGGTCTGCCTTAAATGTTACCTGAGGGGGATTCTAATTAGTGAAGCATTAGCGATTAAAAAATAAAATACAAAAGAAAACAGATAGAAATACTTGGGAAATTTAGGGACCAAAAGAAAATATTGCTCACTTCAGACTCCTCAGAAGCTTGGAATACATGGTCAAAATTAAAAATTGAATATAATGAGACACTAAGAAGTGAAGCAACATTCTCTTTAAGGAAAGCCAGACTAAACTATATGGATTCTGGTCATAGGGCCTCTAAAATCCTGGCAATACATCTGAGGCAAAATAAAGGGGTAACAGACATTTCTTCTATCAGGTGTAGCAACTAAGGAAATGTCCTCTCTGTGCATCAACAAATAAATAAGGAATTTAGAAATTTCTACCAAAATCTTTATGGAGAAGAAAGATGCAAGGGCACTAATACACTGGATGAATTCTGTGAGGACTTAATCTCCAAAAAGTAGACCCCCAGCATCAATATATGTTAGGAGCCAACATCCAGGTGTCTGAGGTTCTTGAGGCTATTAAAGAGACTAAAAGAAGTAAAGCTCCAGGCCCTGATAGATATTTCTCTAATTTTTATAATAAATTTGATAAGGAAATGGAGCAGATTCTGGTTGAAGTATTCAATGAATCTAAGGAGGTAGGGTACCTCTCAAGTGAAATGACTAAAGGCTTCATTGCTTTAATCCATAAACAAGGTAAAGATCCCCTCTCATGCAATAACTATCACCCTATTTCTCTTATCAATTCAGATACCAAAATATTAGCAAAGGTATTGGCAAACAGGTTAGATAATGCTATCACTTCACTTATTTCAAAACAGCAAACAGGTTTTATGAGAAGGAGACTATCTGCGGACAACACCAGGAAATAAAGCTACAGTGCTATGTAGGCTACTGTCACTTGATGCAGAAAAAGCGTTTGACAGAATTGCTTGGCCACACATCTTCTCAATGTTAAAACTTTGTGGTTTTCCTGACACCTTTCTTGTATGGATAAAAATACTATATACAAACTCAAGTTCAGCTGTGGTGACAAATGGGGTTATCTCCACTTTCTTTTCCATCAATAGAGGGACCTGGCAAGGTTGTCCACTTTCTCCTTTACTATTCAATGTTACAATTGATCCCCTTATAAGAAAGCTAGACTCATACAAATAATCTATGGGAGTCAAAATAACGAATAGCAAGCATATGGTAGCAGCTTATGCAAATGACATTATGTTGACAGTGACAGACCCATCTAGATCCCTACCAAATATTTTAAAGATCCTTCAGGAATTTGGAAAATTTTTCAGGATATAAGCTCAATAGGAGCAAGTCAAGCTTTCTTCCACTCAATAGGATTTGCCATAAAGAAGACATCACCATTTTGGGCCTCACTTCAGAGAAAGATCATATTGTATATCTAGGCATTAAAATATATAATACCCTACATAAAACTATACACACAAATGCTAGTGACATTAAAAGAAAATTAACAGAAGATTTGAGTAAATGGAATAAACTACCATTAGGACTATGGGGGAGGTTAGATTCAATTAAAATGACTTTTCTAGCCACGATCTTGTACATTTTCATAATGATACTCTGTAGTTTTACTAAAAGATGGATTCAAGGTATGACATCAGAGGTCATCAGCTACATCTGGGAGGGCAAACAAAATAGACTAGCTTACTCCAAATTGTGCAGAAACAAAAACAATCAGGGTTTTGAGGGCTCCACATCTGTATCTATATTTCTTAGCTGCTATGACTGCTCACATCTCCTGGTGACTTAAAAACATTTCAGAAGGGGAATATATCCTGGGCTGGGTATGTATTGAAAAAGAAATAACAGACAATCAAAATATGAACCTCAGATCTTTCATATTCTCCAAACTGTCTTCGGGACCTATGGGACAAGGCCGGATTACACGATGTGTGGCGATTATTACACCCCTCTGAGAGGGGCTTCACATTCACATCTCCCGTCCACAAGACATCCTCCAGGATTGATTATATACTGATCTTGCATCATCTGGTCCCTGGAATCGTTGACTCCGACATACATCATGGCCCGCCCTCTGACCACTCACTGGTCTCATGCCATCTTTCCCTATTGGATATCCCCAATAAGAACGGCCGTTGAAAGCTTAACAACCAACTCTTAAAAGACCCAGAAATAGTGAAATATATCAACAACCATATTGCTCAATACACTTCAGCTAACTTAAACTCCATGGGTAAACCTGATATCGAATGGGGGGCCCTTAAGGCTTACCTAAGGGGCCTTTTCATCGGGGTGGCCTCAAGAAGAAAGAAGCTGAGAGAGCAAGAGCTAGTTCAACTTCTCAGACAGATTAGGGATATTGAAAAAATCTTTCCCCCCACACCTCACAACAGACCTTATTAGATTTGGCCAAACTTAAAAACATCTACATGGAGCATCTCAGAGAGAAAGCCGAATACATGATCCTCAAAATGAAAGCGACATACGCCGATCAAGGGGAAAAAGCAGGCCATCTCCTTGCTGCCCGTGTCAAGCAGCAGGAATCCACCAGATATATCCCCACTATTCGGGCACACAACGGTCCCCTGCTGGTGGACCCCAAAGAAATTACCTCTGAATTCCAAAAATTTTTTAAATCCCTATACTTACCGAGGACTAATCTCCCCCCAACACGGAGCTGGATCACTACTTAAGGGGGTTGCACCTCCCCACACTCAAAGCTGACCAGTGTGCTGCATTATGTGCTCCTTTAAGAGAGGCAGAAATACTCGGCGTGATCGACAGTCTCCCCAATGACAAATCTCCTGGGCCTGATGGGTTCTCCCTGAACTTCTATAAAGTGTTTGCAAAGACCCTCATTCCATTACTTCTTCCTGTTTTTCAGCAGATCCTAGATGGGACAAGCACAGACATATCACTTTTCGAAGCCATAATTGTTCTCATTTTAAAACCAGGTAAAGCCCCTGAAAATGTAGCAAGTTACAGGCCAATCTCGTTACTCAATCAGGATCTCAAGATTCTCAGCAAGCTGCTATCAATCAGACTGAGTGCTGTGATCCCAGGTCTCATTGGAATGGAGCAAGTCGGCTTCATGGCGAGCAGACTGACCAGTGATCACATCAGAACACTGGACCACACCTTCTCGGCATCCAGAGATGCTGAGTTCCCCGTGGCTTTGGTCTCTCTGGATGATGAGAAGGCATTCGATATAGTCGATTGGAATTTCCTATTCCGGGCTTTGAATACTTTCGGTTTTCCCCCGGAATTTCAGAATTGGATTCAGGCCCTTCACACTGTCCCAACTGCCAGAGTCTTCTGCAACAGGTGCTAATCTGATAGGTTCCCTGTCCTCTCTGGAACGAAGCAAGGATGTCCCCTATCTCCACTACTTTTCAACATTTATCTCGAACCCCTTATACACAGCCTGGTGGCTGATCCCAGGATTCAAGGAATACCAGTACAGGACATAGAATTAAAAGTATTGGCCTATGCTGATGACCTACTCCTCTGCACCTCGTATCCCAAAAAATCTATCCCATACCTACTCGAGGTTATCAGAGAATTTAGTTCATTATCAAACTATAAACTCAACGTTGAGAAAATGGTAGTGTTCCCCCTCAATCATAGAATGATGAGGAATGAGGTTGAGGCCCTAAGCCTCTCCTGGGACAGGAAAACAGTGAAGTACTTAGGTATCACATTTTCAAGAAATACCTCCCTCACGCGTAAATTTAATCTCGATTCCTTACTAAAGACCATTGTTCAAGACTTGAACAGATGGTCCCTCCTTCCTCTCACGATCTGGGGCAGGATCAGCCTCATCAAAATGAACGTCTTCCCTTGGCTGCTTTATCCCCTCAGCCTCCTTAACATTTGGTTACCCCGCTCATGGTTTAAAAGAGTCCACAACATCTTTACCAACTTTATCTGGGCTGGTAAAGGACACAGGCTGGCCTTTCACAAACTTGCTGCCCCTAAGCTTAAAGGAGGCTTGAGGGTCCCCCACGTTGGTCTCTATTACTGGGCCTGCCATCTAAGTAAGTACCTAAGGTGGCTCTCCCCCCCTGACTCTGGCCTCCCTAAGTATACACCCCTATGGGTCCAAATAGAGTTAACCCAAGTCCGCAGGTATAACCTTTCTCTGACAGCTTTGATGTTCATTCACCCTAAGAGTCTTCCTAAGTCTTGGTTCGGATCACCCGTCACCACATCAGTGAAGGCACATGCCCAACTCTGCTCAATTTTCAAATATAACCAGTGCAGAGACCTGGAGCAACCCCTCATGGGGAACCCGAACATTACATTAGAAGGGAAAACTCTTTCCCCAGCCTGGATCCCACAATTTCGGGAGGTCAAACTCAGTTACTTTTGGGCAAGGACAGAACAGAAGTGGGCCTCCTCCATGGAGATTTTAGAAAAATCAGGCCTACCCAGCTCCAACATTTTCAAATTATTTCAATTACGATATCTCTTGGTAAAAACTTTTGGAACCCATCTCCTGTCAACTGAAGTATCCCCCTTCTGGTTTGAAATGGTGCAATTTGTAGGCCTTCCTCATGCGGTCTCCAAAATATTCAAGACCTTGTACAACAATTTACACCCTGGCCCCTTCAGACCTAAGACTTTTTGGGAAACTCTCTTACCAGGGTACCCATCAGATGGGAGACACTCTGGTGGGAATGTCACCACTATATCACTCAAGACAGACTCCGACTCATACAGTTCTGTATTGTACACCATCTGTGTTATACTCCCCAGAAGATTGCCAGGTTTGACAGTAGACAGCCTGCCACCTGTCTGCGGTGTGGCCAAGGTGACAGCAATTTAGTACATATTTTCTGGTCCTGCCCCAAAGTAGCCCCCCTCGGGGAGCAGATTAGGGCGTGGGAGGATCCCCTGTTAGGTCTAGATGAGTTGTCCTCGATCGATACTTGCCTGCTTGGGAACTACTCTGAAATTTCAGTAAAGACACAAAAATATCACGTCGCCCTTATAGCCATGACAGTTAAAAAGTTAGTACTAAGGCACTGGAAGAATAACAAAACTCTATCATACTGTGAGTGGTTGACGGAGTTATTACATTGTCTCAGAGTCAAGAAGATGATTTTCAGCTTGCGAAACAAATTAAGTAAATTCAATGATATATGGGACCCTTTCCTTGCGCTTTATTCTAAGTAATTGCCACAACCTAATAGAAATCAAAGCTTTGTTAGTCACACAAGGTTTGACACAGAGTAGCCTGGCCTAGGATGAGCGGGGGTTTGGGGTGGGGGGAAGGAAGGGGTAAGTGGGGGGGACGGAGGGTTTTTGTTTTTTTTTGTTGTTTTCCCCATTTTGCCTTACCTTCCAAATGTACATGTCTCTTCTAAGTACACCTGGTTTATGTTGCTTGTATACTTCAAAGTCTAAAAAAGATTTAATGAAAATATTCTCCAAACCGAGCAGATCTTTAAATGACAAAATAATTTCTGAGTCTGTTAGACAACTAAAACAAATATGCTTCATGCTACAGTTAAATTTAAATCAATCTCTTACTCAACCAATCTGGAGAAACCCCTGCTTTGTGCTAGATGGTAGTTTATTTAACAGACTAGTCTGGCAGAATAAAGATGTCCTTCTTTTAAAAGACAATAAAAAATAATAAATTTCTGACAAATAATGAATCGATACAGCACTTTGATATTCCTCACACTGAGTTTGGACACTATTCGGTCTTGAAGAATATTATCAGCAATAGATTGGATATAACTACCCCTTAATGATTACTTTAGATCCTTTTTGGGGTGCATGCATCTGCCAGCATCTATATCTTTTTTGTATACTGTAGATTATACTGTATGCTGACATAATCAGAGGCTCATCACTTGAATCAATTTGCTGGTGATCTCAGGAGCTTAAAGCTGAAACTGAGAGCTGGAATTGGGGAATAAAATCTGCTTAACACCTTTCAAATTCTTCAGTACAGTAAATCTCAAGTTTGCCCACTTTAAAATACTACATAACCTGTATTAAACACCTTTTCAGAGACCTAAAATGGGCCTTGCCACTATGCTAGTTTGTCATAAATGCAAAACTGATAATGGGACTTTATTACTTATGTTTTGGGACTGTCCATTGGTCCAGACCCTTTTGGGAGAAATAAGAGCTATGTTTGTTGTTTCTCCATTAATACATAGTCATATGACAGTGAATACATGTATAGTAGGATATTTTGAACCCACCTAGACCTGGACTTAGGAAGAAATACATATTATTATGTTACTAGGGGTGACTACCAGACAGTGCATATTAAAATATTGGCTGGAAGGCAAAATACCATCAATTAATGAATGGAGAAGTACAGTTGCTGAGACACTCAAAACAGAACATTTAGCTCTAACTCTTAATAAGACTTCTAAGAAATTTGAGAAAAAATGGGCCAGCATTGATCAGGTTCCAACTAGACCACAGTGATTAGTTTAATCTTACTCTATTAAACTCATTCTTAAAATATGGACTTAGTGACCCTTGACATTTTAAATTCTTGGTAAATCCTTAACTAAATTACTAGACAGTATCTATAAGATTTAAATATTTATTGAACAAGATTGGGCCTACCACATTCTCCCTCTTACCTTATCTTATCCCCCCCTCCAAAATATCAGTGGAATATTTATTCTGTTTATAATATTCAAAATAATTTGTGACTTCAGTTTGTGCTTTAATTATAATTTTTATTTATATTTTGATGGTTGGTTTAAAATGTAATTAATAATTATGTTTTTTTCACTTTTTCTTGAGCTACACATTTTAAACAATATCAATATCTGTTTTTTCAAGCAATTATTTAAATACTTACAAAGTGTTTATAACTGACTGAATAATTAATTTATTATTAGACTTCATGATATTTTGTCATTGATATAAAATGTAATATATGACTGATTGATTTGTTATGCCTATATGAAAATTTGCTTGGATTTGACTGTATTATTTGATTGTTGGTTAACTAGTATGTTATACTGAAATATCAATAAAAACTTATTGACAAAAAAAGACACATGCATGTTTGTCTCACATAGAACACACACATCATAGAACACACACATCAGAGAGTTCAGCTATTTAGAGAAGAAGCCAGAAGGAGAAGGAAGGAAACATATTCAATTCAGTGCTTTAGAGTAACTGGTAATTGGTATTTTTCTTTTAAACTTAGATTGTGGGCTTGTAGTGACACTATACTTTCTTTCTTTGTTGTCTTTACTTATAATTGTTTTTGGGCTGTTGAAAATTTAAAACATAGTGGTGGTGTAATTCTGTGCTGTCTTTAATTGCTGCAAATTTTGTCCCTCTCCTCCCTTCCCCAACTCTTAATTATATGCCCTGATAAATCTGATTGACAGGAGCTAAACACAGGGTATAGTAAGAGGTGTGAAGTAGGAGGGCCTAAGGGGAAGAAGCCCACCCTCAGCACAAGTGTTTCACTCATTTATTTATTTATTGGTTTCTTTTCCTTAAAAAAATATCTGAGGATCAGTTACAGGATTTTTAGTACTGTAAATTAATAAAAGAGAACTAAGAGAGTTTCAGTAGCAGACAAGTTGTGGAATTGCAGTATAATGTGGGGAGTGGTGCAATGCAGTGGCTGTGGTGCAGCCATATTCAGGCAGACCTTCTGGACACTGAGGTGCTGCCCTATCTGCATGCATCTCTCTGGACTGCGGGATGAGGTAACCAGACTCAGAGTGGAAGTAAACTGGGTCAGGAGTACCATCACCCCATCCAGGGACTACCCAGTCCAATGCAGCTGCCTCAAAGGATGCCGAGAACGAGGAGCACTTGGATGACAGTGGGCTCAGGGAGGGTTAGAGCAGTCAGGCAGAGGCACATCCCAGATCCTATTCCTCTCAAGAACTCATATGCCACACTGGCAAATGAGGACAACCTAATAGAGGTACCTAGAGAAGTGGAAGGAAAGGATGTGGAGGTTAGCCAAGGAGGTGACCTCAGCGGGGAAAGCAGTGGACCCCAGAGGAGGAGGAAGTGAATCCTGGTGGGGGACTCCATCGTAAGAGGGATCTAGCTAGGAACACAGGAGGGAGAGGACAGGGAGGTGAGGTGCCTACCAGGTGCCATGGCATGGACGGATGGAAGGAAGATACTGGGGATCACTGGGAAGGCAAGACGGGAGGGTGAGCTGGATGTCATTATCCACCTAGGTACTAATGACTTGGCAAATGGGGAGCCAAAGGAAGTTCAGGAAGAGTTTAGGAAACTGGGGAGGGGTCTCAAGCAAGTAGCTACTTCTGTCACTTTCTCAGAAATACTACCTGTGACAGGCAAGGGAGAGCATAGGAGTGCATGCACCAGGAACTTTAACTCATGGTTGAAGAACTGGTGCTGTGAGGAAGGGTTTGGATTCATTGGTGACTGGGAACCCACCTGGAGGGATGGAGGTTTGTTCAAGCCTGACGGCCTGCATCCATCCTGGAGGAATCAAGTACTCAATGATAAGTTTAAATGCTACATTGACAAGCATTTAAACTAGCAAAGGGGTGGCAGGCCAGCAGGAGGGTACCTGCCTCACCCCCACAGCTAGCAGTGGAACCAGTGAACCAGAGGAGTGGCTATCTCTGCAAAGCGGTGTTCAAAAGATGGAGATTAGTGTCCAAAGGTGGATAAGCAGAAAGGGCAAAATTCAGCAGAAGGGCAGACAGCAAGGAGAACCAGGATAAATGACAACCAGGAAGGGCTGGAGTAGAACAGTGAAGCAGACTAGCGAGTCAAATCATGGAAAGCCATGTGTGCAAATGCCGGAGCCTTAGCAACAAGATGGAAGATCTGGAGGCTGTCATGGTACAATCAGACCTGGACATTGTGCCATCACTGAAACCTGGTGTAATGATAACCATGACTGGGAGACGGCCATACCTGGCTACAACATATTCAGAAGAGACAGAGCAGGCAGGAAGGGAGGAGGGTGGCACTGTATGTGAAAAATGACATAAGGGCCACAGAGATCCAGGAGGAACAAAATGGGGGAGAATACTGTGGGTTAAGCTAGAAAGGAAAATGGGACCAGCCATCCGCTTGGATGTGGTCTATAGACCACCAGCCAGGAGGAAGAAACAGATAGGGTGCTGATGCTAGCCCATCCAAGGATGGCAGACAAGTGAGGTAGTACTGGTTGGAGACTTCAATATTCAGGACGTGGACTGGAGCATCCCAGCAGCAGCATCAACTAGGAGCAGATTTATCTTGGACTCCCTTCAGGTGCCTTCCTCAAGCAACTGGTCATGGAACCAACTCAGCAGAAGGCAATACTGGACCTTCTGCTCACAAACAGGGACAGTGTGATGGGGGTAACAGTGGGGAGCACCTGGGTAACAGTGACCACCAGTCATTGTGGTTTGAAATCACAGAAAGAGCAGAACCAAACCACACAAAACACGTATCCTGGATTTTAGGGGAAGACTTTGGAAAAATGGGAAATACTTAAAAGAGGCATTAAGGGAATGGGACAGGAATCAGGGATTGAGGAACAGTGGGCAGTATTTAAAATGGGGATTATAGAACAACAGAATTATGCATTAAGCAGGTTAGCAAGAGGAAAGGAAGAGGAGACCATTATGGTTTTCCAAAGAGGTAGCAAAAGAAAGTGAAAGCCAAAAGATAGCATTCAGGCAATACAAAAGACACAGGCAGAAGGGATAGGGAGAAGTACCAGGAGAAACAAAGGGAGGCAGGAAGTCAGTAAGGGAAGCCAAAGCTCAGACAGAAGAACACATTGCAAAATCAGTGGTTAAAGGGGACAAAACCTTTACAGGTACATAAGTGAGAAAAGAAAGACAAAGGGAGGGATAGTGAGACTGAAGGGGGAGGATGGGAGTCACGTGGAGGATGACAACAGTAAAGCTGACATATTGAACAGGTATTTCTGCTCAGTCTTTACTGAGGAAGAGGGGTAATGGGTCTGAAGGGAGTACAAGGAGTAGAATGGTGCAGAAATGGACACAAGTCCCTTTACGAGAAAGGGTCCTGAAGGAACTGGAAGTAATAAGAGTGGACAAAGCAATGGGGCCAGATGAGAAGTTCCCAGATTCCTTAAAGAACTAAGAGGTGGTGGCTGAACCTCTGGCTATCCTGTTTAGCCAATCACTGGAAACAGGAGGTACCCAAAGACTGGAGGACAGCAGATGAGTCCCCTTATACAAAACGGGAACAAAGAGGAAGCAGGGAACTACAGACCAGTCAGCCTCACCTCGGTAGTGGGAAAGATCATGGAAGCATTTCTGAAGGAGATTGGTGGAACATCTGGTTGTCAATGGACTACAGGACCCAAGGCAGCATGGTTTCACCAGGGGGAGGTCATGTCAGACCAATCTCATTGAATTTTTTGACTGGGTGACTAGGGAGGTGGATCAAGGGAGGGCAGTGGACATGGCCTATCTGGACTTCAGCAAGGCCTTTGACACTGTGCCACATAGAAGACTATTACACAAACTGGGGAATATGGGTGTGGGCAGGACAGTAGTGTGGTGGGTAGGTAACTGGCTGGGTGGCAGGACACAGAGGGTGGTGGTAAATGGCTGTCACTCCACAGAGGGAAGAGTGACCAGTGGGGTACCACAGGGATCAGTGCTGGGACCGGTCCTATTCAACATCTTCATCAGTGACATTGCGCAGGATCTAGAGGCAGAATTTCACTGTTCGCTGATGACACAAAGCTCTGTAACAGAGTAGACACACCAGAGGGTGTAGACAGAATGAGAAGGGACCTGCAGAAACTTGAAGAATGGTCAAGGGTTTGGCAGTTGAAATTCAATGCAAAGAAGTGCAAGATAATGCATATGGGGCACAAAACCCTGGCACAATATATAAGTTGGGGGTGAGGATATAGCATGCACCAAGCAGGAAGGGATCTTGGGGTTGTCATCTCTGATGACCTCAAAGGTAGAGAAACAGTGTGACAAGGCATCAGGTAAAGCAAATAGGATGCTGGGATGTATGGGCAGGGCATCACCAGCAGGAAAGGGAGGTCATAATTCCGCTATACAAGACACTAGTGAGGCCCCACCTGGAGTACAGTGTACAGTTCTGGAGACCATACCTCACGTAAGGACATAGACAGGGTAGAGAAGGTTCAGAGGAGGCAACAAAGATGGTGCATGGATTGCATCACAAGTACTATGAAGACAGGTTGAAGGAACTGAACATGTACTCCCTGGAGGAGGAGGGAGAGAGGGGATATGATGAGAGACATACAAGTATCTTACAGGGAGAAACAGAGTGCAGGAAAACACTATTTTTAAGCGAAAAAGATGTTCCAGGACTAGAGGGCATGGGATGAAGTTGGAGGAGGACGATTCAGAGGAAACATGAGAAAGAATTTCTTCACAGAGCGGGTGGTGAACAAGTGGAACACCCTGCCAGAGGAAGTGGTGGGGGATGAAACAATCACGGGATTTAAGAATGCATGGGATAGACATAAAGGAATTCTAGAGGTCAGGGGTAAGGGGAAACAGACTTCTAGGAAAACAAACTGAACTTACAAGCTCAAATGGGCAGACTGGGTGGGCCATAGGCCCTTATCTGCCGACACTGTCTATGTATCTATGTATCTATGTATCTATGTATAGAGAACTTAGCAGGGACTCTGACAGGCTGGTCTTGTGAAAGGTATAACACCCTGGGGAATATACACATTTTTATTGTATTTGCCTTCCGTACCATGGAGATTGGTAATGAGTTCCATCTGTCAGTATCTGCCTTAAGTTATTTTAAGAGAGGTGCATAATTGGCCTTATAATTGAGCACTAATATCTTGGGGATCAGTATACCTAGGAATTTGAGATTTTTTTTCTTCTTTTAATTCCCTTGGGATTCCACCCTTATGTTTGCAGATCCACTGTCTATCTCATCCCTAAGTACATCATTTTACTCTTGCTCCACTTTATTTTGTTGCCCGACAGGGATCCATGTTATCCCAATATCTCTGCTATGTGTGGCAGACTCTCCTTGGGGCTATTTACAAGTCATTTGCAACCACTGATAATTTGTGCACCCACCATTGCCTTTATATAGCCTGTCCCCCAATTTGGGGGATTATCTTAAGTGTCTTCCTGGGCTGCAGCAATGCCCACTGCCAGGCAGCCATCCTGCATAGATAGTACATCCATAGTCATTTGTTTGATTCTGTTGATTTGAGTGAGAGTGCCTTGCTGTGCCTCCACATCTGTCTCTTTAAGAGTCTAGACTGTATGTGTATAGTAAATGGTCTGGGCTGGGTCTGAGTGTGTCAAAGCTCATGACCAGCCAGACACTGTTTTGATTTGCTCCACTCTGCTGTTAATAATAGAGTAGAGGGGAGCTTGACCTGGAACTGTACATATTTATTTCTGACTCACTGTTATAGCTGAAATAGAGTGTTTGTTCTAACCTGCCTTCTTGCAGCCTTGCCTTTCTGAATGGGAGCCACCATGTTTCATCCAGAACTTCCAGAATTTGGACCAGTGGGTCTCAGAGGGCCTTTAAGGGTTATTAGCTCAAATGCCTTGTGGGAAGGAAATCTGTTATTTGTAGTTTTTAGGTTGGCACCTAAACTGAACTGAAGGGGGCATCCAAACTGTGACTGACAGCTCACCCCAGCCAACCAGAACTCAAGAAACCAAGAGAAATCACCAGAACTGTTAGAGACAGTGGTTCAGTTGGAGTTAGAGCTTGAAGAGTGAGCAGCTCGAGCTATTGAGAAGCTACTCCAGGAAGGAGCCTAGGATATTTGGCAGGGAAAGGCCTGACTTACATCCCTGCTGCAGTAATCAGAATTATCCAAAAAAGGAACCTTTACTCAGGGCAGACAGCTCCAAGATATCTGAAGGTACAATTTTGACCTGGAGAAAGCTCCTGTGAAGCATCCAGCCCAGAGGTTGTGAGAGACTGATTTGATGATCAAGAGGTTTGCTCAGTGAATCTACTGCAATAGCAAACAGCCTGAATATTGAATTGAGAGTAGAGAAGTTAATGTTTTTCCTGTTAAAAGTGCTGAATGCTTATCGCGGATTGCGGCCCATTTTGCCATGGACTGAACAGTGTTGACAGCTGGAGGCATTCACCAGCAGACAAACTGAACTTTGCCAGAATTGTTTATGCAGCTTTGGGCCTATGCAAATCTCAACCCAAGCAGACCAATCCTGAACCACAGACTGTTTTTTTTCAGTGAGAGACTGGCTTTGGGGATCCAGCCCTTGCGTACATATAACTCACAGGTTGCAGGCAACAGGAGGGAAAGGCTGTAAAGTGTAGATGTGTTGTGTCAGCCCTGCTTCCCCATAATCTTCAGCAATCTACATGAGGTATCCATATTGCCAGATCCATCACAGCCAACTAGTAGCATGAGTAAATCCAGGGAAGCTCTCTGCAACAAATCATTTCAGTATCTGTGGTACCATCTAATTACTTCAGTGATTTATTGGGTTACACGAGATTGGGCCAGCTGGCCAGGATTACAAATAACCAAAGCTTTGTTGTGCATGTTAACTGCCTTTTTCTTTCCATCAAGGGACCCAACAACAGCTGTAATGCCTGTACACCCCGGGCAATGCCTCTGGATAGCCAGTATAATATTCTGGGTACCCAGTGTTGTAAGACTGGTTATTTTGGACTAAAAGTGCATGCAAAGTAACCTGAATTTAATCAGAATAGTAATCATTCATCTAGATTCAAGCCCCTTCCTTGCTCATGATCCCCTAAATTAATCTGATTTACTGTTCACATTTAACCTTGCTTTTGAGCATATTATCAGTTGAGTTGCTGCATTAGAAGTGTATACCAGCTTTGCTAACCTTGCTTTTACAGGGGGTTCCAGGGAATTTGCTGTAGGCCAAACTCTGGTGGTAAGTGTAAAGGGTGTGTGCATATTACTACTGCTCACTGCTGACTGTGTGTTAACTGCCACTAAAGGTACAAGGTCAGTAGGTGGGTTTGTGGGTGGCTATAGCCTCCCAAAGGGCTATAGCAGGCTAGTTAGATACCCCTATTCTTGTTACACTTGGTGGAGGCACCTTAATATCGAATCCAGGCCCCTCAGCCTGTGGTCAGCAATAGAGACAGGGGTAGTAACCTTTGGGATAGCTCCACCTAGGGGTTACATCTTGGAGGTACCACTGGGATTAGCACCACCT
Organism: Neoceratodus forsteri; assembly: GCA_016271365.2. NCBI lineage: Eukaryota > Metazoa > Chordata > Ceratodontiformes > Ceratodontidae > Neoceratodus > Neoceratodus forsteri. The sequence goes on along the minus strand of CM028130.1, from coordinate 248,700,134 downwards.
AGTGACTAAAAACAAAATTGTTGTTAATTGTTACGTTAGTGCCCCCAGTGGCCTAAACAATAATTAAAAATTGAATTTTTATGGGTACTAGTGAAGAAATGGCTGCGCTTCAGTAAATTAGTTGGTGTACGGTGAGTGAAACTGACCCCCATAATACTTTGTTATTACTAGATATGTCACTATTAAAGACACTAACAAGGGGGCACTTTCAAATATTGACTGTCTGGGAAAGGTTGTAGCGGTAGATTGACAAACTGACATGACTGTCCAGATTTTAATGGCTTTAATGGAGTGTAGCAACCCAGTGGACAATACTAAGGTGCCCCAAACTATTGCCATTGATGGATCCCCGGCCACCTGGAGGGTGGTAACTAAGGATAGCGAGGATCCCTCAGACCCAGAACCACCACCCTTATCTGAAAGAGTTGAGGAGAAGTTTGCCAAATTGTTACTGGATGAGGTCCAAACCCTCGGGTACTTCAAAATGTTTTTTTAGGTTCCTAGGGGTACCCCTTCCCCAGCACCTATGCCAATCCCCTTACCTGCTCCTGCTCCAGCACCTGTATCACTTAATGTACGTACTCCTGCCCCTGCACCAGCTCCTATGCCCACACCAGTACTAGCACCCATGGTGGTGCTCTCAGTCAGTCATGATTATTACTGCAAGGTAAGGGTATTCTTTGGCACTTTGCCCATGCTGAATGAGGAAGATGATTGGGAGACATGTGTAGACTATATTGCTCCTCTAGTGCAAGTATGGCAGTGTCCTGATGCAGAGAAGTGGGCAAAGATTATGGGAAGTTTAAGGGGTCCTAACCTTGAAGCCATTACATTTTTGAGATCCACAAATCCTGATGCATCGGCCCAGGAATATTTGTCTACACTAGAAGGTGTCTTCAGTAATATTGAGTCTGGGGAATCTTTAATGTGGAAATTCAAAGCCACCAAGCAGTGTAAAAGTGAAAGCTTGTCTGTTTATGTTACTCACCTGGAGATGGCCTTACAGAGAGCTCACAGAAAAGGTGGGGTATTGGCTAGTGATTTGAATCGTGTGAGACTAGATCATATACTACAATCTTCCAAATACACTAAATTGCTAAGTCTCCAGCTAAAGTTCCAGGATAGGAGTGATAATCCCTCTACTTATTGTAAACTGATAAAAGAACTCAGGGAGGTTGAAGCTGAGGAGGAAGAAGACTCCCAGGATCCCTGCATGTCCTTAGCTACTGTGGCCCCTGCCCTTGTCGGAGGTCCACAACTGATGGTCCCGAATTCCATGAGCTACTTAGAGAGTTCAGGGGACTAAAAACTGGTGCCACCACTGAGGATCTCAGTGAAAGAGAGACTGCTAAGGACACTCCACCATTGGCAGAGCTACTTAAGGGGATCAGAGAGTTAAAACCTGGTGCCAGCACTAAGGCCATCATTGATAAAGTCCCAGATACCTCTCAGAATGCATCCACCATTGGAGTGGGAGTGCAAGCTCAGGATCCAATGGGGGTGTGGATAACTAGAGGCCTGGATGAACAAATTGTATGCCATAGTAAACAAAATGAGAGCGTGTGGGATGCAAACACACCCAGGGCCTACAGTTGTTAGTGCTCCAGCACCAACCTCTGATATGTATTTTCCACCACCCACTACTGATGAAATCCAGGCAATTCCCAATTACTTATTACTGCCCAACAGCCAGAGATGGTGTGTTCTGTTACCACTGTGGGGAGGACGGCCACACTAAGGGAACCTGCCAGTTACTCGAAGATTTAAGAAACGTGAACACCAGCTGTTGATTCAAATCAGACAAAACCATTCCAATTCCTCTGGCAGGTCTTCCCAAAAATCCTTTTCCTCAACTGCTAAATCTGCTCCTCCAGACTGGTCCAAGATAGTGGACCTTTCTATGGAAACTACAGTGCACATTAATGATATCCCATCCCGAGCCATATTGGACAGCAAATCTCAAGTCGCCATTGTATTTAAAGATTGTTATGACCAGCATCTGTCTGATTGCCCTCTACAACCCCTAGATGGACTGCATGTATGGGGTTTAAGTGATAAATCTTATCCTTACCTTGGTTATTTATGAACATGGTTATCTTTTCCTTCTACTGTTGCTGGTGTGGATGAGCCTGTGGCTACTCTGACCTTGGTCTGCCCTTCCATATGATGGAATTATCATACCGATTGACACTAATGCATACATGTTTTACTGCCTAGCAGAAATGTGTCAAGAGAAGAGTGCTCAGAAGACCGGATGAGCCTTACCTATTCATGCCATAGTACAAAAAGCTTACAAGATGCAGCTGCAGAGCAAAGTGAATGACAAGGATGATCCAATGGAGTATGTCTAGAAAAAGGACCCATCACCTCTCATCATCAGTGGAGAGGTGTGTATCAAAAAATATGTCACAAACAAGATTCTTATGCTGGAAGCCCCAAAAGAGGGGAAGCTGCCTGTTGGACTTTTATTTAAACCGTGTGATACCTGTTAGGACCAATGCCTATGCAAGGAGGGTAGTAGTAGTGCAACTCTGCAATGTGACTGACAGAGACATTGAAGTGCCCCGGTGCTGTACCCTGGCCCAGGTATACTGTGCAGATACCATGTGTTACCAAGCAAGTGCCACCAAGAATTAGGTGATGACGTATCCCCAGATATGTTCAGCTTTGGAGAGTCTCCTATCTCCGGTGAGTGGAAAGACAGAATCAGTTGCAAGCTGGCACAACAGAGTAAAGTGTTTTCATTAAAGGAGTGGGATGCCAGATGCATCACTGGTGCTGAACACCATATAAGGCTCCATGATGAGCGGTCATTTCACAAAAGGTCATACAGATTGGCACCAGTGCACATTGATGATGTTTGATACCACCTTAAAGAGATGTTAGCAGCTGGAATCATCCAGGAGTCACGAAGCCCTTATACATCCTCCATTTTGGTAGTCTGAAAGAAAAATGGTTCTGTGAGGATGTGTGTGGACTACATGACCCTTAGCCAAAGAACAATACCAGACCAGTGTACAATTTCTCACATTCAGGATGCCCCTGATTGTCTTAATGGGAGCCAGTGTTTTCCATCTTAGACCTTAGGAGTGGGTATTACCAAATTCTGATGGTGCCAGAGGATAGAGAGAAAACTGCATTCATCTGTCCATTGGGTTTATACAAATTCTTGCGCGTGCCCCAGAGTATATCTGGAGTGTCAGCCACCTTCCAGAGATTGATGGAGTGAGCTGTAGGAGACATGAACTTCCTTGAATGCTTAGTTTATCTGGATGATGTCATTGTGTTTGGCAAGACACTAGAAGAGCATGAGACTCACGTGTTCATAGTGCTGGACAGGTTAGAAGAATTTGGATTAAAATTGTCCATTTACTCAAGGGTACCACCTACAACCAAAAATATAAAAAGAGTGCTGTAAAAGAAGAGGATAAAGTCTATTCCAAGATCAATGAATTAATTAGTGCCAGGTGGACCAAGGAATGTGATACAGCTTTTTACAACATTATTCATCAGCTCACACATGCCCCTGTACTTGCTTATGCAGATCCAATTAAGCCATATGTGTTATATACAAATGCTAGCTTGAAAGGACTTGGGGCAGTGCTTTAGCAGGACTATGAGGAAGGATTATGCCCTGTGGCATTTGTTAGTAGAAGTCTGATGCCATCTGAGAAAAATTACCATGTGCATAAACTTAAATTTCTTACATTAAAGTGGGCAATAGTAGACCAATTTCATGAATACCTATATGGTGCCAAAATTCTGATAAAGACCAACAATAACCTTCTCATGCATGTTCAAACCTTAGCCAAGTTAGATGCAACCGGGCACCATTGGTTATCAGCAATTTCAATGTATGATTATTCAGTGGAATACCATCTAGGTCTGAATCACATTGATGCTGATGCTATGTCCAGGAGGCCTGTATCAAGTTCTGAGTGGGTGAGAATGTCCGAGCAATCCATAAAGGCTCTATGCCACAAGTTTACCAAAGAGGAACACCCATCTTCTGAAACTGTAGATTGCCTAGTCAATTTTGGGGACCTCCAGAAACTTGTGTGCTTGTAGCCTATTGTAATTTTGCAGCACTAGACCTAAGTGCTTTACCGCAGATCACCACAGCTGACATTCAATGGGAACAGTATTGGGACCCCATGATTAGACCCGTCTTAGATGCTTTGTACAGAGGGGAAGATGTCTCCAAACTACAATTCAATGATCAGCAAACTGCCTCACTGTTTAGAGAGAGTCCCAAACTCAAGCTCTGAGAGAAACTTTTATATCAATAACTAATCAATAGCCATGGAAATGTCATAAAAAAACTGCTTTTGTTACCATCAAGCTTTACCCATGTGGTCCTGAAAGGTCTCCATGACCAGATGGGACATTTGGGTAGCGAGAGAACCTTGGACTTAGCCGATGCTCATTTCTACTGGCCCAAGATGGGTGCAGACATTGACCAATATATTAAAACTTGTAACAGATGCCTCCAAAGTGAGGCCTAGCCTCGGAGAGTGGCACCCTTAGTTAACATCACCACTAGCACACCTATGAAGCGTGTATGTATTGACTTTTTAAGTTTAGAGCCTGATACCAAAAACATTAATAATGTATTTGTCATGACAGACCACTTCACCCATTATGCACAGGCTTATCTGACCACAGATCAAAAAGTAGCCACCATAACCAAAGTGCTTGTGGAAACGTTTTTTATTCACTATGGTGCCCCATGGTGGATCCATTCTGATAACAGAAGCGTCTTTGAAAGCCATTTAATTAAAGAAATACTGTCACTCTGGGGTGTAAAAAAGTCAAGAACCACTCCATATCACTCACAAGGAGATCCACAGCCCAAAAGATTGAATAGAACATTGCTGGGCATGCCGGGCACACTTCACCCAAAGGATAAGCCAAGATGGAGTCAAAAAATAAGTACTTAGGTGCATGCTTATAAATGCTCTTGCAATGATGCAACTGGATTTTCACCATATAAACTGATGTCTGATCAAGAAGCACATTTACCTGTAGACATTTGTTTTGGAGTGTCACCAGATGAAATTCAAGCAGATAACTATTTACAGTATGTCCAAAAACTCAAAGCACAGCTTAATCACACCTATCAACTTGCTTACACAATGGCTGCAAAGAAAAACTTAGCCAATAAGGAAAGACATGACAAACATGTTAAGGCTCAGGAGTTACAAGCCAGAGATTGTGTATTAATGAGAAATTTTGGCTTTCAAGGGAAACATAAAATAGCTGACTGGTGGAGTCACACTCCATACATAAACATCAGCAAGCTGGATGACCTGCCAGTCTACAAAAAGCATCCAGAAAATGACCTAAAAGCTGTAAAAAACAATACACCAAAATCACCTTTTACCCATTAGGCAAATTATCATAGACTCTGCAACTCAAGCTAGTGCCCTCACTAGACCTGTTACCCGATCTGCTGCTCGAAAGGGACAATCAGATCAGCCTCCTGTTATTGCACAGCCAGAGCCTCCGTCACACCCTGCTGTAGTTAATGATGACAATCATTCTGAGTCTGATGACAGTGAATCTGGAATTACATATTACCTCTCTTTCAAACTAGCCCAGCTGTTCCAAGGCAACCCTTTGTGTAATATAAGAGATAGTGCTGACTATCATGAAGTATCAGATAATCTTGCATACTCGTCCAATCCAGTACCACCTGACAGTGAGGTACAAAGTGTAACTTCTGAAGTAGCTGACTCCTTATGCTTGGTGGTGCTGTCAGAGGCTTGAAGCGGCAAGTTCTGAACAAGAGAATAAGAACCTAACCAATGAGTCCTTACCTGAAGCTGAGATATCTGGGCCTTGCGAATCTGACCACAACGCAGAGAGTATTGCTAATTCTGAAAGTTTCAGCAATGTGTTACATGATTTAAATTCTATGGAGTTCCCCTCCAATGATAAACCCGAGTCTACAGAGCAAGTAAATGTAAGCACCACTGTACAGTAGAAGCCAGTGCTCCTTTAAACTCTAAACAAACAGATAATGGAGAGGTGCCACTTAATGCAGAAGCTGATTTGTTGCTGGACAATAAACCAGAAGTAGCTAGCTCAGATGCAGATGTGGAAAGGACTGCATCTGTACCCCTTCCACGTAGAAGATCTGGAAAGATGTCAGACCAGTAGTACTCCTCACATATGATACTCCAGGAATACCTGTAGACTTTCCAATAAATGTGGTCCATAAAGGGGTGTACATCACAGCTAACTTCCTCCCTAAAATAGGATACACTGCTGCTTTTCAGTTAATAATAAAACCCTCCAACCAGTATTCCCAGTGCCATCCTACAAAGAAACCAAAGTTAGCTGATAGGGTCAGACTATCAGCCACGTGGGTTCTGGAACAAAGAGTGTGTGTACATACAGCGGGACAGATAAGTGCAGTGCATATGGCTATATAAAACAGTATGCAAGTTAAAAGATGAAATGTTGATGTGGGAATGCAAAAAGTTTAAAATATGGTAAAACTAAGGTTTGATATCAAAGAGTGAATGCAAAGTTCAAATGTCTCTGGTTAATCAAGAGTGTGAAAGTTATGTGTAAGATGTCATGACAAATTGCTAAGTGGTTAAATTAAAAAAGGCGTTTAAATGTTATTGTAAATTCTAGTTCATTATAGTTTGGGCATGGATGCCAAGCTTTCCTAGGCAGGGAAGAGTGTATCGCCTCAATTTGGGGGCTTATCTTAAGTGTCTTCCTAGGCTCCAGCAATGCCCTCTGCCAAGCAACCATCCTGCATAGATAGTACATCCATAGTCATTTGTTTGATTCTGTTGATTTGAGTGAGAGTGCCATGCTGTGCCTCGCGCCTGTCCCTTTAAGACGCTAACTTTTATGTGTATAGTAAATGGTCTGGGCTTGATCCAAGTGTAACAAATCTCATGACCGGCCAGACTCTGCTTTGATTTGCTCCACTCTGCTGTTGACAATAGAGCAGAGGGAGCTTGAAATGGAACTGTACTTACTTTTTTCTGACTCGCTGTTATATTTGAAATAGAGTGTTTGTTCTAACTTGCCTTTTGCAGCTTTGCTTTTCTGAATGGGAGCCACCATGTTTTGTCTGGGACTTCCAGAATTTGAACCAGTGGGACTTGGGGAGCCTTTAAGGGTCCTTAGCTAAAATGCCTTGTGGGAAAGAAATCTGTAGTATTTTAGTTTTTAGGTTGGTGCCTAAACTGAACTGAAGGGGGTATCCAAACTGTGACTGACAGCTCCCCTCAGCAAACTAGAATGCAATAAACCAAGGGAAATCCCCAGCACTGTTAGAGACAGTGGTTCAGTTGGAGTTAGAGCTTGAAGAGTGAGCAGCTCGAGCTATTGTGAAGCTGCTGCTGGAAAGAGCCTTGGAGATTTGATGGGAAAGGGCCTACCTGCTACTGTTCTCCTGCTTTGGACTGCCTAATTGCAGTAATCAGAATTATCCAAAAAGGAACCTTTACTTGGGGCAGAAAGCTCCAAGATATCTGAAGGTACAATTTTGACTGAGAAAAGGGTCCTGTGAAGCATCCGTCCCAGAGGTTGTGAGAGACTGATTTACTGATCGTGAGGTTTACTCAGTGAATCTACTGCAGTAGCAATTGACCTGAATATTGAATTGATAGTAGAGAAGTTAACGTTTTTCCTGTTAAATGTGCTGATTGTTTATCTTGGATTGTGGCCTGTTTTGCCAGTGACTGAACAGTGTTGCCAGTAGGAGGAATTCACCAGCAGACAAATTGAACTTTGCCAGAATTGTTTATTCAGCCTTTGGCCTACACCAATCTCAGCCCAATCTGATCAATCCTGCACCAGAGACTGTTTTTTCAGCAAGAGACCGGCTTTTGGGATCCAGCACCTGTGCAGAGATAACTCACAGGTTGCAGCCACCTGAAGGGAAAGGCTATGAAGAGGAGGTGTGTCGTGTCAGCCCTGCTTCCCCATGCTCTTCAGCAATCTACACAAGGTCTCCATATTGCCAGATCAATCACAGCCAACTGATACCGTGAGTAAATCCAGCGTAGCTTCTTACAACAAATCATTTAATTATCTGTGGTGCCATCTAATTACTTCAGTGATATTCTGGGTTACATAAGACTGGGTCAACTGGCCAGGATTACAAATAACCAAAGCTCTGTTGAGCATGTTTATTGCCTTTTTTTTCCATCAAGGGCCCCAAGAAGAGCTGCAATGCTGGCCACCCCAGGGCAATACCTCTTGCTAGCCAGTATAACATCCCGAGTACCTGGTGTAGTAAGACTGATTATTTGGGACTAAAAGTGCATGCAAAGTAACCTGAATTATTTTTTTTTTGTGTGTAATCGCTATTTTCTCCCTCCGTGCTCTGGATCCACCACTTCTTCAAGCATCCAAGGACACCGGCCTCCGCCATGAACCTCCCCAAGCCTCCTAACCTCACATTGCAGTCGACCCTGAGGTAGGTCAGCGTTAGCCTTCACTGAGTGGGTCTCTCTCCTCTGAGGGGGAAGGCACCAGTGGGGGGCTGCCCAGCACACTATTCTTTCCTTTGCCTCAGGGTGCTGCTGAGGTGGACTAGCTTGTAGGAAGTATCTGGAGTGCCACTGGACCAGATGCCATCATCCGGCCAATGCAGAGTGGTGTTTTTCCATTTTCTAATATTTCCCATGTTGCAATGTTTCTGAAGTGCTCCTGGGGGCTGCTGCAGAACAAAGCGGCCCTGTTACCCAGCCCAGAAGAAGATAGCAGTCCTACATACGCTCAATCCTCCCCTTCCCCTGACGACCCCTAGCACCCCGAGTCCATTCCTGAATGTTGGACACTGGCATGGTGCGAGGTAACGTGACAGCACCTCAACCCTCTGCACCACCAGACCAGCCTGTAACCTAAATTTAATCAGAATAGTAATCATTAATCTAGATTCATGCCTCTTCCTTGTTCTTGATCCCCTAAATAAATCTGATTTACTGTTCACATTTAACCTGGCTTATGAGCATATTATTAGTTGGGCTGCTGCATTAGAAGAGTATACTGGCTTTGCTAACCTTGCTTTTACAGGAGGTTCCAGGGAATTTACTGAAGGCCAAACCCTGGTGGTAAGTGTAAAGGGTGTGTGCAGATTATTACTGTTCACTTCTGACTGTGTATTAACTGCTATTAAAGGTAGAAGGTCAGTAGGTGGGTTTGTGGGTGGTTATAGGTTCCCAGAGAGCTATAACAGGCTGTTTAGATACCCCCCACTATTGCTACTCTGGGTGGAGGCACCTAAATATCAAATCCAGGCCCCTCAACCTGTGGTCAGTAATAAAGGCAGAGGTCGTGACCTTAGGGATAGCGCCACCTTGGTGTTACATTTATGAGGTGTTTTTTCCTGATGGCCTTAGCAAGGGGTTCCAGAGCACTCCTGTCTCATTCCCCAGCCCAATGTAAAGGGTGCTGTTAGACTCCCATTAACTAGGACCTGTGTCAGTGGGTCTTTGTATAGCACTTTCATGCAACTGTGAAAAGTGTGTCCAGAGCCAAACCTCAATAGGGTGTAGTGCATATACCTCCACTCCACAAATTTAAATGCTTTTTCCACACCCAATGAAAGGATTCTGGCACTATCACCGCCTCTATACCTGCCCCATCTTCAGATAATATTAAGGGCCCTTTTCCATGACAGCCCTTCAGAAAACCCAACTGGTCCAGATAGATATGGTACATTTTGGAAGGGTTTCCACAAGCATAGATGCCATTGCCTTGGCCAGGATCTTATAGTCGGACATGAGGAGAGAGATGGGGTGGTATGAGGAGCAGAAGTTCGTGTCCTTCCCCAATTTAGGGTGCACTATTATAGTTGCAGACTAAATGGACAGATGCAGCACACCTGTCAACACACTCTTTGTTTGCATTGCCATCAAAGGTTCACACAGTTTAGACCTAATGGCTTTGAAAAAAATCAACAGGTATCCGAATTGGGCCTGATGCCCTCCTCGTTGCCAATGACCTGATAGTTCTGTCCACCTCCTCCCATGTTAAAGGGGTAAATGGTTCCATTGCTTCCTCTATCCCCAGTGGCCTCATAGTGCCACACTGGAAAAAGCCTCCGGTCTGCCTCATTGGGATTTGTTTACTGTAGGTATTTATGCACCTCACAAAACTCTTCTTCATTTACTTTTTATTTCATCAAGAGTTCCCAACCCTCCCGCCCCGGGCCCTGATTTCCATTACATGTTTTCCCCCTGATTTGGCTTTTTATTAACATGTCAGTCACTTGCCGCTTTTTTCACCATCAAAATATACCCCAGCTCTAGCCAGTATAATTTGCCTTTATAGTTTCTGTATATAGTAGTGACATGATTTCATTCCATTTTCACCCTCTGGAGCAAGGTATACAGAGAAGGAGTGGGACTGATTATATAGAAACATGGAAACATAGACAGTGATGGCAGAAAAAAAAAATGGTCCATCCAGTCTGCCTGAGTTCCCTATTTAACCCCGGGACCTACTGTTCCTCCAGGGTCTCAGCCCTGCCCATTCTTCTCCCCATTTCCCTCCCAGCTTCTGCCACCCGAGAAATCACTATACCCTTTATTCTATCCCAACCATGCTTGAACCCATCAAGAGTTTAAGCACTCACCACTTCAACAGGAAGACGACTCCAATGCTCCACCATCACTCTTTTTATGAAATAATACTTCCTCCTGTTCTTTCTGAGCCTTCCTTCTGTCAGTTCTCACTTGTAAACTAGTATTCAAGCTAAATATTTCTGCTTATTAATTCCTTTTAGGAGCTTGAAAGACTCTATCATGTCTTCCCTCTCTATTCTGGTCTCCAGCGAGTACATATTCAGTGCTTTGAAGCACTCCACATATGACCTCCCCTGCTGGCTCTGAATCATTTTTGTTACCCTGTGTTGCACCATCTCCAGCCTATCTGTATCATTCCTAAGGTGAGGACTCCATAACTGGGTACAGTACTCCAGGTGTGACATCCCTGCCCAGGTAAATTGGTAAATCATCAACCATGATTTTTGAAGGTTAGTCATGACTAATTATTGTTAGTCATCAAATGTTACCATAAGATCATCTAGGGAGATTGTGATCTAAGATCATCATCTAGATTGTAATTTAATCATCAAACATGAATTTTCAAATCACCAACTGATGGCTATTGATTATCTTTATAAGCTTAAATCAGCATGATGGTTGTTGATGCTCTGTGGATGATCAAGTGATGATCATTAATGATTATATTAGTTCAGTATTATAAGAATACAAGTCACAGAAGTACAGATGAAGCCACTTAAAGGGGACACCTCCGTGGACACCTTTTCGTCCCCTTTAACCGATCGTCCCTGTTAAGAGAAGTTGCATTTTTTTTTAGGACCAGTCCATTGCGACTACTAACTATCATACCAAAATGCTCAAACAAACAAAACACAGACAGAAGAACTGATTACAGCTATTTTTTGAATTACTGTATGTGTGTTTGTTCTGGTAATTGGTATCTTCATTTAGTAGAGTGTGTAATCAGCGAAAGAACACTTCTCTCCGGCATCGGAATTACTCGCAGCATCGAGAGTCCAACTTCAGCGTCTTTAGCATTTTCGTCTTTGCTGTCCCTGAATAGACTGGATGTGGAGACCAGTTATGCACACTCGCTTCCATTTCTTTAGAGGGGCTAAAATCACTTATCTAGCATCGCAGAGTCTGACTTCAGACACCAGTGGGAGCAGAGACTGAGCAAAGTGTTGTCTGCTCCTGTGTGTCTAATGCGAGCACACAGAGAAAGAGAAACAGTGTGAATCGGGGGCTCCTATTTTATTTAACATAAGCTCCTGTGTTTCTGTTATGAGCACATGGTAAGAGAAAGATTGTGCGACTTGGGGCTTCTTTTGTAACATGAGATTTCTTTAACATTTGTTGTTAACAGCTGCAGTTCCCACTAATACCTTTTAAGAAGGTGATGAGCATGTGCTAAAAGGGATTAGTGGCAACAGTGACTGCAGCAGCAGTTGAGCTCATAGGATTAGTGGGGATTAATAGGACAGATTCATCCCCTTAAGCGGCTTCCAGTCCCCCGATGGCAGCAATGTTACTTACCATAGAATACATAGCCACTAATCGGTTCCCAGTGAGACGTCCCAATAAAGCGGACATCCCTATTAACCGCGTCCTGATTAAGTGGCTTCTACTGTAATACTTAAAACTGTATTTGTTAATTATAAAAATATGAATGTCACCTCTCAGCAAAGACACATTAATTATGAATTATAATGTAAATCATGTGAAGTCAAGTTGTAATCCAATTAGGAAGAGTACATGCAATATCTTGTATAGGATACATTTTTGCATACCTAATTTGCATATTTCAGCAGCACAGTTTATGAAACAAAACAATGGCAACTTCTATTTTTAAATTAATTTTGCATTGACAGTATTAAGTTGCAGGCTATTAGGAAATGTTTTGAGCACAAACCAAGTACTTTTAGGAACTCAACACAGCCATAAAAGAAACCACTTAATGGGGATATATAAACCAATATGAGCCTTTCTAACCCCAGTACGATGTGAGGTGTCTAACTGAAAGCAATGGACTTCTAAGCAAAAAGTATAATAACCGATCATTCTAGTAAGGGTGTCTCAATACAAGATAAATTTGAAAAATAAAGAAAAATTTATTTCTGTAATCTTGACCATGGGCAGTCATGAAAAATCATGATAATTTGAGATCATCATTAATCATAATCACTATGTCCATAACTTCGTGTTTTTAGATTTGCAGACATTTAACGATGGTTTATTATTGTTAGTGATGATCGCCATTATGGTTTTTGAACCTTAAACATGATCTCTGAACATAACTGGATAATGATCATTCATGATACATCATTAAAAAATCATTATCTTTTCAGCTGGGAAAGGATCTATACAGGGGAAATATTACCTCTTCCCTTCTGCTATCAATACCCCTCCACAATGCAACCAAGCATCCTACTCACTTTGCAATATGCCTTGTTGCATTGACGCGATTCTTTGAGGGAGCAACTGATGATAACTCCAAAAATCAGTTCCACAGCTGTAATGCTAAGTCTCACCCCACACATTCAGTAATCTGTGCTGGGGTTCTTGTTTCCTAGGTGCATTACTTTGTATTTTTTTGTGTTGACTTTCAACTGTCAAACTTTGGACCACCCCTCTAGCTTTCGTATGTCACTCTGTATTTCCCTTACTCTCTCACCACTATCCTCCCTCCCTCCCATGCACAGAGCTTAGTGTCATCTGCAAAGAGACACAGTCTGCTCTGGATACACTCACCAATGTTGCTAATGAACATATTGAAGAGGGCCAGTCCCAAAACAGATCCCTGTGGTGCCCTGCTTGTGACCTCCCTCTCTGCTGACTTGACGCCATTTTCTACAACCCTCTGCTACCTCCCCTTTAACCAGTTACCTAAAAAATTTACTATGACTTTAGCTGCATCAAGTTTCTCCATCTTCTTCAGCAACCGTCTGTAAGGTAGCTAGTCAAAAGTCTTGCTGAAGTTGAAGTACAGCAAATCCACAGTGTGGATCCTGCCCATTTTCCTTATCACCCAGTCAAAGAAAACTATTAGGCTGGACTGACAAGACCTCCTTGCTACAGATCCATGCTGCTTACTATCCTGTAGCCCATTGTTCTCCAAGTAGTCCATGAGGGCTTCTTTGACCAGTGACTCCATTAGCTTCCCAATTGAGGTTCAAATGATAGGTCTGTATTTCCCTGCATGTTCCCTGTCCCCCTTTTATGGAGCGGAACTACATCCACCACCCTCCAAGCCTTCAGAACTACTGTACACCGTCATTAGAGAGCTGTTGAATTGACTTACCAGGGGTTCAGCTAGCTCTGCTGCCAGCTCCCTCCACAGATGCAAGCTACTTGTTGCAAGGGCCTTATCTATTTTTAGTGCTGCCAGCCCTTTCTAGATCCTTTCATTTGTAGATAGTTCAGCTCAATACGTTTGATTGATCATTACAAGTTATTTCAAATTAAAAAAGCAACTACAGTACAAAGTTAACATTGTATAAATAGACTGCAAAATAGAATTCCATTTGAAAACTTTTATTAGAAATATATTGACTAATGTACCAGCAGCATGGTTGGTTACTAACATATAATCATTTTCAGCACACTTATTTGTCTTGTTTCTTATTTCACATATTCCATTAACGCTCAAATATGTAATAGGCATAAATACTTTGGATTCTGTTTAACTCTATTTCAATTAGATAGGTATCCCAAGGAGGAGTAGCTTTGGAAAACACTGAATGTCTCCTGTCACAGAGTCTAAAACTTGTAAATATTGGTTACCTCAATTGGGGGGACCCCACTAAGTGGCCACTTTGATGCCACTATCTGGCAAGGCTCCACCATTCTCCTGAGTGAAAACTGAGCTAAAAGAATGATTAAGGATGGCAGCCGTTGCCTTTTCTCCACTGTAACCCTACCCCCTCTGCTAACTTTATGATCCCCTCTCATTTCTTCCTTTTTTCCTAATGTATCAGAAGAATTTTTTCTTCACTCTTGACACCCCCCCCCCCATGAGCCTTCGCTCATGTCATCAACTTAGTCTCCAGCAGTTTGATTTTGGTTTGGGCCTCCTTAATACTATGACAGGCAAATGATCACAACCCCTCTGAACTGTTGCTTTAAGTGCCTCCCATCTCATTACATTTGACATACCCCCCAGCTTGTTATACTCCAGGAATTCAGGTATTTTCTTTGCTAAGTGGGCTTGAAATTCCCCATCCTTTAATAGCATAGGATCCAGCTTCCACAATTCTGGAGCACATCCCTCCAGATCTTTTTCCAGTGTGGCCCACATGATCATATGGGTGACAACAGTACAGGATCCTTCCCTACCCCTCCTAGTTCTTCCAGTTGCACACGTGTTACTACTAACAAGTCGATCCTCATATATAAGCTATTAGCATGTGAGAAAAATATGTAATCTCATTCGGTGGGGTGGCCATGATGTGACAGATCTATTAAATGGCGGTGCTGCATCAGTATTTTTAGTGTGTGGCTGCTCTTCTTGTCTGTTGTGGAGGGTTTGAGAATCTATCCCAAATTCCATTAACTACACAATTATCATCTCCTTATAGAATCCAGACCCCTTTAAGTTTTGCCATTTCCATACATAGCTTTGCAAAGGAGGCTGTGGTGTCAAAATTAGGCATGTAGAAGGAGCCAGTTGCATACACTTTCTCCTATATGCAGCTGCATAAGCACAAATCTACCTTACTGGTCACTAATGGTCTGCTCACAAACTTCTTGGACATGGGGTCCCACCCATACTGCTGTGCTCTTCTCCTTAGAAATAAATGTGGATGAGACCCAGGTTTCTCCACAGTTTTTTGCAAACATTCAATTTCTTTAAGTGTAGCATGTATCTCCATCAAACATACTATGGCTATGTTGAGGCATTAGATGCTAGGCAGTACTTTTTTTTCATTTAAATATATGTTTTTAGACCATTTATATTCCAGGTAAGTATCCTTAGCTTGTCAGCCGTAACTACTTGTGCAGATATCTCTCAGACCACACTTACTTTCATTCTCATGAGGTGAGAGTGAGATTTCCTTATCAAACCAGCACATGTATTGTACTATTGTCCTAATTCTGCTGTACCTATTAATCTCATCAGGCATTGGCCCATTCCCAAACCTGAGTCATCTCGTCCACTCTACCTTCAAGCACCACCCTTCCTCCTAAGACCCCCTTAACTAGCCTTCTTGTAACTCATCTTCTAAGTTCCCCCCAAGAACCCATCACCAAGTCGGTCACCAGTGATCCCCAATTTATGGTGGATAGGGATTGCTTTAGCCATGGATAGGCACCCACAATCCCCACTGTATTTCATCTGCCAACCCACATATGGACATCCAATTTGCAACCCTTAATGGATCAGGGCTTCGTATGAAGTATACTGATACTTCACAGAGGGTATCCCATCACATAGAAGAAACAGATTGAGCGACTCAGATATGAGCTACTCAATTTGCGCATCCAACAAGATAGAGAGTGTGGACATACAGTGATGGTAGGGGATAGCAAGGATGGAGTGACACAATGGTGAGGGTGAATGAAGGGGGAGCTGTAGAGTGATGCAGGTGAAATACTTCAATGAAACCTGCTGCAGTTGAGCTGCCCTCCTGTCATGGTGAATACGGTCCCAGGTTTGGGACTGCCTGTAGGCAAAAACATTTTTTTAACAGAATTGGCTGTTAGAAATTTTTTTTGTCTTGGTATTTCCCAGGCTGAAGGTACCCCAGCCGTGGTATGTCCCCCAGTTTCTGCCCCTCCTGGAGTTGATTATATTAGTTTTGGGGGAGGTGCAGTGGATGGAGCCCCCCTCATTAAATGTTAATGTTAATGCCCCCTGGTCACTGTATTGGCAGCCATTGAGGTGGGTTAGGGGTTGATTTTACATTCGGCAAAATGCACTAGATCTTGTGTGAGTCACCATAGAAAAATTGCCCTTATGATATGGAACTTTCACAGAAATGTAGCTATAGGAGCAGAAGCCCCCTAACATTTACCTGTAGCTACAGGCAGAGGTCTTTAAGTCCTGAACACTGATAGTCATGTTGAGCAGCTTATTTCCATGGCTAGTTCTATCAGTGCCCACTACCATGCTCGTCTTTTCCCGTACATACCTTCTATTACCCTATTGTTTCCCAGGTCACTGATCCCACTAAAGGATTAAAACAAAAGTAGAAATAAAAATTGTAGCACATTTTAAATTCATAACTTGCAATATATGCACTGAACAGTTAGAACAGTTTCACCTCCTAAGCAAGGAGTCATAGGTTACCCTAGCTCCTTTGAAGCTGACGCAAGTGACTCTCACATACACAGTCTAAAGGTATAATAAAGACAGTAGTTTGACTGGTGCTATACACATTTCACCCTCAGGTCCCCATCCCATAGCGCTACACTGGGGATCCTTTTACACTGTTCTAGCTTACTACAATTGGCCACTGAGTACAACCCATGGCTCAGATACTAGTCAGTGTAGTCATACAGTATCTACATACTGGACCTGTGAAGCATGCAAAGGAGTTTGTAAGCTATTTACTTCCCCTCCTCATCTCATTGCCAAGGAAATAAAAGTAAAATTCTCCCTACCCCTCTCTGGTGGTACCGGTTTTCCTCTGCTGTCCTCCAAAGCCTAGGCTACTCACTCTTCCTGCTGATAGGCCAGTTGACTGAGGTTTTTCCTATTCTTTTAGCCAATCAATACTCAGGATCAGTGTGCCATAGCTGTACCTTGCTTTAGTTAGCCATAGATCAGTTTCCACAGGTCTAGCTCACAAAAGTTTATGTCTTCGTGGCAGCCACTGCTCTGAGAACCTGTGAGCTGGAAGCAACCCTTACAGATGCACAGTTAGTTTGAGCAGGTACTATAGTCTATAATAAGTTTTAAACACTCCATCTGCATGATCCCCTGTCTTGCCATTGGTTAAGATAAGGGAAATGGCCTTAGGGGAGCACATAACTGGCAAGAGAGGAAAATGTTATCACAAAAACAAAGTACCTTATTCAGCATCCATAGCGTTTATGCTCACTTTGCAGGCCCCATTCTGTGCTGAGCTGAAAACCCTACATAACTGCTTCTGTTGTATTAATGAAATGCTCAGCCTCTTGCACTGAAATGAACACTCTCTGTTGGCCTTCCAGTCTGGTTATCTTAAGTTTGGACGTGTATAAATCTTGGTGCTGCCAATCCTGTTCCACTTTCTGGATCTTGGATTTGACATTGTTAAATTTCTGCCTTTCGCATTGTAGCTCTCTACTGTTGTTTTTTTTTTTTTTTTTTATTTACACTTTTTTGTCCTCCTGTTGCCTCATGCTGAAGCCATCAGCCCAGTCACGGACTACGACCATGGCTGCCCATATACAGCCATCCTCCCTGAACCCCCTGGCTTCCCCCCTCAGGGCGGGGTCACGGCACCTGGGCTAAGGATGCCATGATTTTGGAAAGGCGGGAGTCGACCTGCACACCAAATATGGCTGGAGCGGGCATCATTTAGTGGGAGCAGGAGTGAGTTTTTTTTCCCCTTGTTGTTGCGGGAGGCGGGATGTGCAATGATGACCTGCATCTGCCCCGCCTCATGGATTACTGTTAAGCGCCAGTCACTGCAGTACCCCGGCCTCCACCAGGGTCCATCAGGCACTGTTGGTGTCCCCACCCACCCCCAGAGAGGAGAGCAGTCCCTAGGGTGCTCCATCCCTCTTCCCGGCTGGGCGCTCCAGTGACCCAAGTCCATTCCCAACCAGGTCGCTGGCACTGCAAGCGGAAATTATGCATGCCGCAGGCCGCCCGTTTTCATTGCTATAATGGAAAGTAAACACTCATGCATCTCCCATCTGATTGGTCTTTGCTTCTAGCAGTACTTATTGTGGTATCATAGGAAATTTGCTTAGAAGTGCTGAAGTCTGTCTCCCACTGTTTGCTTGCCTCCTGACATATTGGGGGCTCAGTGAATTTCCTAAGTGCAGCCCAAATCCTCTAAGTCCAGCTGCTCCATGACCCAATTCCATATGTAGCCCATGGGATCTCTCTCTCTTTCAGGCCTTTTGGAAGTCCTACCATTTGGATTTTGGAGTGGTGGGCTCTGTTCTCCTGATCATCTATTTTTGCTTTGAGCTGCTCCACCATCTCTTTCAAGTACACTCATTCTCTGTTGAGCTCAGGCAGCTGGTATTTGATGGCCCTGACTCACCCCTCTGCTTCCAATAACCTCACAGCATGGAAGACTAATGTTTCACTGAGCCCCTCCACAATGCTTTGGATGTAGCCTAGTCAGCCATTGAGATTGGTAAAGCCTGCCCTCATCTACATTTGCATGATAGATATTAGGCTTGTAAGGGTGGCTGCCTGATGTTCTGCTGTGTTTCCCATTTTCTCTGCTGTGGTGGCCCTCTCACTTTTGTCTCTGGTGGCAATGTTTTTGCCATGGAGAAGCATCCAGACTGCATCTAGTATTGTGTTTTTCTTTCTGTGCCTTGCATTGCTCATCATTGGTGTAAGTAGTTGATGCCTTATTTTTATTTTTCACTCATTGAATGCCTCAGATATTACAGGGATCGTAACTGCCCCAAAGGTGAGCCATGCTTCAGGCATCCACTACCTTCTTCAGCTCGGCCACACCCCTGTGCCAAAGTTATTGAGGTTCAGAAATCAGGGTTTAACATTAACATGCCTATTCAAACCATGCTTTGAAGCCAAATTGCTAAAACCTTATAACTCAAGAACCATTTAAACTTTTTCATGAAATCTTTAAAATGCGCCTCCTTGGGCTGAACCACTTTTACTCTGAAAAATATCAGAATGCAATTCCAAACTGTTTTATTCTAGTTGCAAGCAAACAGCCAAAAATTGTGTTGTTAATGTTTTTCCACTCTCTGAATATTAGAATTCAGACAAGCAGCTGTCACAAGACATGACAAATCCTTAGAACATGGCATTCCCATTGTGCAGCCATGGCTTCCTGACTGTGCATGCATTTCATGCAATTGTGTCAAAGGGGCAGATTGTGGGTACATCTGGTGCATCTGGTGCCGCTTTGAAGAGGTAACCTGCACTTAAGTAAGCAATAAAATATTCTTTTACTGCCAGTTTTATGTCTTGTGCTTTGGTGGGTGGTACTGAAATCTGTAGCCTTGTTTAACATTAAAGGGCCTACTCAACCCATGCTAAGAAGCCACATTTTTAAAACCTTCTAACTCAAGAATCAATGAATATTTTTCATGAAATCTTGAAAAGATCCTTCTTGACCCGAGCTGCTTCTACCCGGAAAATGCTGGAACAAAATTCCAAACCATTTTTATTCTACAGATGAGCAAATAAATAGCCAGAATAGATCTGGATCTCAGAATCTGGACAAGCAGTCATAACAAGACTAGCCAGATCATATGCAATTGGCACCTGACTGTGCATGCAAAATTTCATACAATTTTGTCAAATGGTGCCAAACATATTAAGACTGAAACTCATAACAGTAAAATGCATTTTCATGAAAGGAAAATAAATTTTCTTGTGAAAGTAAAATGGCTAGCAAAAATAAAGTTCTTTTTGTATCAAAGGGTCAACTCAAAAATCCTACTGAGCATGCTCAGAAGCCAGATTTCAAAAACTTATAACTAGAAAACTGATTGATATTTTTTCATGAGACCTTTTTAAGGCACACCCTTGGGCTAAGACCATTCTACCCTTAGTATTTCAGAACAAAACTCCAAATGGGTTTTGTTCCCAGACATGAGCACAAAATTGATTAAAAAGTGCACTTTTAAAGACTTTTCAAAATTTCAGATCATGGAATCCAAATACGCATCCAACACAAAACTTGTCAAGTCTTAAGAACTTGACACCCAAACTGCCCTTGCCTACCTTCAGGCAATTTTGTCAAATGGTGCTACAAGTTATGTATGGAAATCCATACACAGAAAAATGTGGTTGTGCTGCAGTAGTAATGTGACATATCTATTGAAGCACATCAACCTTTTATTGTGCTGCAATGGTTACATCACTACAAAAATAAACAATTAGCTGTTAGTGTAGTTGTTTAGATGCTCACATTGACTCTGTTTGTGTTAGTGTGTGATCCATATGCATATAGTTAGGGGGGATAGAGAGTGCTATTGTTAATGGCTGAGAGTGCGAGCTGTCCAGGCATATAGTAGGGAGGATGAGGTGCTTGGCAGGCAAACTGATGAGCTGTGGGAGGATGAATATAAAGAATGATCAGATCAACTAGACATGTGGGCAGATGGCATGGCAGAATTACAAGTAGGACAAGTGAAGCAGCAGTGGGAAACTAATTTTTTTTTTTTCAGTTTACCTTCAAACAGCAACCAAATGTGTCAGTCTCCTCTGTATAGCTGCCCACATAGGATACAAAATAAGGTATGGAAAACCATAAAATCAAAGGCTGTTTTTCCACCTCAGGGTGTCCATGATTATAGTGACCTCTTTCGCTTTCTGCTCATGGTCACCCTGATATCATGGCATTGATGTCTTATGGTGGTCAGGTTCTTGGGATAGAGGAATACCTTTTGCAACCCCTCTCTTGTGAAAGGCTGTCTAGCACAAATGGAATTTCTTTTCTGATATATATACCGTCATATTGTGAATTCTGCCTATATGTAATTTATTACTGCCAGACTCTTCTCACATTACTAATAGTTTACTATGTGATCAACGATAGTTTTTACTCCCTTGATATGCCAATCTTGTGAATGATTTATTTCCTTTTAGTGAGTTCAAACAATTTTTTTTTTGTTTCATATTATTATTAAAGTTTTCACATGCAATGACAAAACACATCAAACACAATACAATGCACCATGGGACATACTTACAAAAATGTAACTTAAATAAAATATAACATATTTCACTTATTCAATTATACAATATCCATAAATTTATATAGCATGGAGGAAAAAAATACTTTCTCCAGTACATGACATTGGTTTGTGCTGCGTTACTAAATTCCAACTCATTCTTCACACAGTTCATGCATACCTTTTAGTCAGTGATCCGGGTTAGCCTAAGAGTGGGGGTGTGGAGGCAAGTGAGGGAGAGCCTCTGGCCCTCATCTATAATCTCGCCAATGCTGTCCTCAGCACTGAGGGAGATGATAGGGGCTGCCATCCCATAGTATTCCTTGTCTAAGCAACGTGGATTCCCCAATCAAAAGGGAGTTAATATAGCAGTTCCAGCTACAAAGAAAGAACTCTTCTTTATCATGTAAGATGTAAGTGAGTCTCTCTGAAGCTATAGTTTGTGGGATCCCATGTCATAACGGTGATCACAGAAGGCGATCACCATTAAGGTGAGTGTACATCGCTGAAAATCTATTTCAGTGATGTACACTCCCAGCACACAGCAAAAGGGCACCGGAGACTTAGATTTTTTGTTTTATGCAGGGGGCTGTGCCTCCCGCATGCCCCCCATACTAAAGAATTCTCAACTCCAGAAGGGTGCATGTTGGGGAGGTGCAAAAATGATAAAAATAAAAATTCCCAAACCAGCACAAAAAACAAGTGCATGCCCAGAACAAAACCTGGCACCCTCCCAACCCTAGCCTGACACCAACCCACCACATCACACAGCCAGCTCAGCAGCCTACTGCCGCACTACAACTCACAAACCCTCTCTCCCCTTCCACCCATTGCACAGCATGGTCCCTCCCCCCCCCCGCAAGTGTGCATATATAGTGACATCCTGTCCCTACATTTGCTGACTCCCCCTTCTGGTCACCCTCCCTGCCTGCTAGCCCTGTGCACAGGCACCATGATTGAGTCGTCCTTTTTGAAAGCACTCAATCATCGTCGCCATCATCACAGGCTTCCAGTTTTGAGTACTAAAGATTTCCGTTGACCCATACATGTTTAACATGAGAAAGCAATGTGTTTTGAATGCATTGATGGGCTAGGTCTAGGAGGACTCTTATTGCTCTTGGATAGAGCTTCCACTCCTCCTCCCCCATATCCTTTACACCAAATAAAAGGGAGACAGGTGTATCCACAATTGGTTTCCCAAAATTCTGGGATACCTCTTGTGCTATCTGGGTCCAAAAAGGATGCAGATCCCCACATTCCCAGAAATAGTGGTAATAGATATCTGGTGCACTGTTACAATGTCCACACATGGGAGACACTGCAGGATGGAACTTGTGAACTATGACCAGTGCATAGTATAATCTCTGCATAAATTTAAGTTGTGATTCTCATCCAGTTCATTCTCTTTTTAGCTTTACTACTTCTACTTCCACTAGCTTGGTTTCTTGTAAAAAAGCTATTTGTGTTCGGAACTTATTCAGATGTGAGAGTACCCTTTTCCACTTGATAGGGGAGTTGAGGCACTTCACATTCCTTGATGGGCTGGCAGTATAGCCTAGAGGCTAGAGGAACAAGGTGTGAACGAGCTTCATACATCCAGCAGAACAGACCTGAGTTTCATTCTCACAACCTCCACTTGCATACTGTGTGACTCTGAGCAAGTCACTTAACCGCCCAGTGCTTCCAGGTCACATCTGAAAACAAGCATTTATGTGTAGTGGGCCTTTCCTGGTTACAAAAGACTAAAATAAAATAAAAAAAATGTAGCACTAATACAATTTGTACTATCACTGTTATTATTCTTAATATATATATATATATATATATATATATATATATATATATATATATATATATATATATATATATATATATATATATATATACACTGCAGTATCCTCCCCTTTGTCTGTGTGCTGATGTCCCATCTCTTGACTACCATACCTGGTGTTGTTTGACATTTTTCTGTTCTCACCTTGGAAAGCCTCTGATATTGTTTATTTCCCTTATCCTCTGGTACGTAGAGGGATACTCTACTTTTGTGGCCAGTTTTCCCATCTGTAGTTCTCAAGTGCTGTGTCTGTGGGTTCTTCTGCTCTCTTTCTTCTGTATAACATACTAGGATCAGAACCCTCAGAGGCAGCAGCGATACTGATTTTAGGGCCAATAATATTAATAACCACATTTCAGAATACAACATGTACAAATAGGATTCTTCAACCATCATACCTTGATAAGTGACCCTTACAGATACAGACGCAGTATCGGTCTGGCTAGCTGTGATTCGCTAGTCAATTACCCTGACAGTCTCTGGGGGGGTTGTATTTAGTTCCTAAGTCTTGAAAAGACTACTCTTCCCCCCTGTGCGCTCCAATGAGAGCTTGTTAGATTCTACCATCTAAGACTGGGAGGAGGGCCTCCCTAGGAATTAATCTCTTACTCCTCGTGCAGTGGGCTCTTGCGTTCCTTATGCCAAATGCCCTGACACATTGTAATAAACCTCCCTGGGCAGGACCATTAATCTGCAGTGCTGCACTGCCTCCTTTTGGGGGGAGAGAAAAGGGGGGCACTGTGTCTTTCCATGTCTTCAGATCTGACAATGAGTGCATAAGTGGGAGGGAGGTGGAAGGGGAGGAGCAATTTGTTTGCTCAATTTGTTATGCTTGTCTTGCTGTCCTCTCCTGTGCCCCTCCTTACTAGCCCAAAGTGAGGTCACTGCTTGCTCTTCCTGAGTCTACTGGCAGCTTTAAGGTGTTCAGACATGGAGCTGCCTTTATAATGAGGCAGTCAGTATCAGACAATCTAGTAACAGAACTTCAACAACACTTTAATATAAGAGAATGGAAAAGAAAAAAAACACAACTACCTATATGAGATGACCTGGAACTCCATCCATTAACAGCATGTCAGGAGACAGCCTTCACATTGGTGAGCATCTTGGCTTTACCTCTGATGCTGTCTGTGGTTGTTTCAGATCTATCTTTAACCCCAGCCACCCCTTATTAATCTATAGGGGCAGCCCTATATACTTTCAGCTGTCCATATTTGAGCTAAGCTATCTAATAAAAAGTATTTCCATTCCTGGACCCCTTTCACCACATGTATTTGAGCCAGCTGAAGGCTACCACTCCAGTAACATTAATTCCCCCTGATATAGAGTTCTTCTCTGTGCGGCAGCCACCATGCAGTTTCCAAGTGAGAGGGACATGAAGTGGCCTGCCTCAAGTTCTGATATTGTCAGTGCTCCACAAAAGTGCATTGCAGGTCACCCACCTTTTTGGGGAAGGGCTCAATTTCATTTATCCTGTTCTTTTCCAGCCACTGCCATGCCGGTTGTGATAAAAAAGGTAATTAAAAATATATTCCCTGTGCTCTGGGTAAGATAACCTTCCAGTACGCAGCCGCAGCTATTGCCATGCATATTCAGGGGAAGTGGAGCTGTCAGCGGCCTGTTTAAGTTCTGGTTTTGTGCTGCTCTTCTAATGGGACCTCCCTCTGTTTGGGTGAAGCTTAACAAACAATAAACAAGGGGGTGGCCAAGATCAGATGTGTGTCTTAGGGACAGATGGAGGCAACAACCAAGGTGGGTGTGGACTTCGCTAGGCATCTGGTATTACCTGTTACCGAGGCTCAAGTGTCAGTCAGTGGCCTAGAGATGGCTTAGTCAATTTCAAAGTGCCATTCTTGACATCTCTGGCCTCTGACAGATCAGGGACTCTGGAGTTAGCTCCTTTAGGGAGCAACAGAAACAACATTTGCATTCATTGGGGTTACCTTGGGACCACTTAGAAGATGTCATCATCGATAACTGAGTTGGCCCAAGCCTGGGTTATAGGGGCCCACTTGTCCGGACTGTCCTGTTGTATTGGGTCTGGTGGATTGATCACTGCCGTGGTCCCAGGCATTTTTAGCCAGGCTGGAGCAAGCTCGGCAGGGGCACATAGCAGTTTGTGAGTTTGATTGGGGTGTCCACATGGGAAGCACTGCTGGTGCCTGAAAGTCTCTGCCAGCTTTGTCTACTCCTGGAGCATTTTCTGTAATGCCCTTCTCTGTGAGTATGACTCTCCTTATTTCATTTTCTCTGCCAGCCTCTTTGTGGTTGCTGCCAGGGTGTCTCTGAGGTCGGTAGGGTAACAGGTTACCAGTCCCATTCCTCGATGGTCTGTGTCTTCATTTGGATTAATTCCAGGGCTACATCACTGAGTCTCTGCTGAGGTTTTGGAGGGGGGTGCTTTGCAATTTGTGGCCTTGCTCCCCAAGAAATCACTGGACCTGTTCCAGATTTTCAAATGCGATTAAGTCCCCATTGTAACTTATTCTGAGCATGGATCGGTGTCAGAGGGAGGCGGGTATGCCTAATCTGTACAGCTGCTGCTTAACATCCATGTAGGTTCTCTGCTTGTGAGACAGCTCAAGAGAAAAGTCTTGATAAAGTTGAATTCTGTTGCCATTCCACATTATATTGCCCAGCTCTCTGGCCATGTGGAGATACATATCTTTTTCTGGATATTGCAGAAAATGGCAGATAATCAGGTGAGGTCTCTCCCCTTCTCTGGGCGAGGTGGCAGGATCGGTGTGCCCACTCCAGGACTGGTTTTCTAGGATTATTTAGCTGCAGCACTTGTGGGAGGAAAGTTGTCAGAAAGGATGCCATGTCTCTTCCTTCTGCCCTTTCAGGGACCCCAACAATCCTTACATTATTCAGTTGGGCCCTGTTTTCCATGTTGTCTTCCTTCTGAAGTAGGTAATGTATTTGGGCATGGTGCTGGTGGCTTATACCTTGATGATCCTGAAGTATTACTTCATGTGCTTTGACAGGTTTCTCCATTCCAGACTCCCTTGAGTTTAGATCCTGTAATTCTGCATTGTTCCTTGTACTAGTATTTTAAGTTCAGCAGCGTCAGTTAAGATTTTATTTAGCTTTGCTGTTATGTTGGCTAATTCAGTGTCTAGCCTGTTCTTTCCTTCCAGGGCCATGCTTGCCATGATCCCTCTCTGATTTCAGCCAGATGTGAAAGTGCTACAGAGCTATTGAGGGCCTAGTATCCAGTGGTAGACCTTGAGGTAAGTGCCTTACAAAGTTCACTTAGCTGTGTCTTTTGATCCAAATGGCCTTTCCAGTTAACTCTGATCCCTTTGTATTGCTGGAACTTTGGTCTTTATTATAATACCATTTTTATAAGCCCACCACCGTTCACAGACATCAGATGCTTTATATAGAAGTTCCTAGGGATGCTCCTGTGGATGTATGATGCCTCCATGTTGCTTGGCATGCCCCCACCCCGTAAATACATTTATTATATAACATGCAATCTTGAAATTGAAATTTGGAGGGAAATGTGTGTAACTTAGTTCTACAAACTTGAATGTACATTTTTATTGCTGAACACCATGAAATCTCTTCAACTAGAGAAATTCTCGTTCATCTTTGTAGGGAATTTGTTCACATGTCTCATCTACTACTTCTGACAAAACCAATGAATCTATGGTTCTCAAGCAGCCTATCAAGGTGGATCTCAGCCTTTCCATCTTATGAAAAACATCTAGGAAAGGGACAAATCCAGCTCAGCAGTCATCATAGTTCTGAAGCCCATAAAACATTCTTTCCAAAGAGATATTGGGCTCATCTGTAGTTAGAAGCACTCCAAAGAGCTGCAGTAGCTACAGAACATTATGACATCATCAAGGAAAAACTGTACTTGACTTAATGTAGTCAGGCACAGCTTGTTCCTCAATGACACCACAATGTTCTACAAATGCCTACAATGTAATATTAATATTGTACAGACTTAGTCATCTGTGTCTCTCTAACTATGTCAGAAAGGTTTCCCTATTTAAATGCCAAGTCAGGGATACTCAATACTAATATAGTATTGGTCCCTCTATATTTCTGTCCTGAGCTGGCTGATGTTACTGATAGGTTTAAATGATCTACTGTGCCATTTACCTCTGTCAATTCAACTAGAGATGTAAATGTAGATAACAGGGCTATTTTCAAAAGTTTATCAAAGGTGTGGATACTGAATGTAGGCAGCTTCTTTCAGCATGAGTCTTCCAGTTAACAGAATTGAATGAAAACAACTTGCATCATTAGCTCTCGGTAGTGCTGTGCAGAATGTGAAATTCCACTAGTGAAATGAGCATGGAATGACCATTCCACCAGTGGAACTTCTGCTGGCATTGCACTGGTTCTTCTGCAGAATTCTGCCTACTGTGATCCACAGAATAATATTACAAGGAACAGCATTTTTCCATGGAAAATTATTCCACAAATATTTCTGTGGAAAATATTGAGATCTGCTAAATAATTTTCCATGGAACAGCATATTGTCCACAGAAAATCATTCAGAAATTATTTTCTGCTGTTGAATTTCACCATTTTGTTTCAGGCAAAATTTGATGGAATTTCAGTGGGATTTTGAAAATTCCATGGAATTTCGTTCCACCAGAATTTGAAAATATCACACAGCACTACTTCTCAGAATACTTCTGTGGGATGATTTGTAATGCATTACCACATAATGGAATAAATAAAATTAAAATACTGCAAAATATTGAAGACAAGCAAATACAAACATTGTATTGTTTTGGTATGGAAAAATCTTAACTTGCCATGGCTAACCCCTGAACTCCATGAGAAACACCAAATGCCTGTCCATGGTGGGGTGTCAGTTTCAAATGTACAGTAGGAAATATACAGGGCAGGATTTCCAAAAGGGTCAGGTACATATGCTGCTGCATGTTGCACCTTCGTCCATGACTGATCCCTTGCACCTACAGTTGGAAGCCTTATTTTGAACATATTCTTCATACAGAAAAAGTTACATTCTCATTACTTTGTCATTTTTTTTGATGCAAATAAGTCTTTTCTTGAATATGACTGCATCCAAATGGTTGATGGTTATAGATCATCCCTTTCATGTCCTACTAGGCTGGATGAATTTTGGACATTGAAAATGCAGGTGGGCAAAACAGATCTGTTTCACAATTCTTTCCATAGACCCTGTTCTGACATACTGCACTCCAGCTTTTGACAATATTACAAACATTTCTAGACAAGGTGTCCTACTTTTGGGCTAAGATATCCTAAAGAAGCCTGTCATCAGTTGACAGTACCTGATCTGAGGCACTCCATTTTTATGGGTAGAGTTTGAGCTGGTGTTTGTGGTTTCTGGACTGCATCACACCTCCTGTACATTATATCCTGACCAACCCAGCTTCCCTTAGAGTGCTAGGACATGCCTGATACAATTGTTATGGAACTTGCTAGTTAATCCCTTTGAGGAGGGGATTTTTCCATCTGGCCTGAAAAGGGTGGTGGTGAAATCCCTCCTTAAGAAATCATTTTTGGACCTAGATGATCATTTCAACTACAGGTCTGTCTCAGATGTTCCCTTTTTAGGTAAGTTGATTGAGAAGGTGGTGGTGGTGCAGTTGGAACAACACCTGGAGTAGTATGGCATGTATGAGCCTTTCCAGATGGGTTTCCAGCCTCGCCATAGTGTGGTGCACATGGTGGTCAGGGTGCACCATGCTCTCCTTCTACCAAGAGATAGTGGGCATTGTTCTATCCTTGTCCTACTTGACTTTCTTCAGCCACTGACATGGTGGATCATAGGGTGCTGTTATCTTGTTTAGGGCACTATATAGGACTTGCAGGGATGGCATTGCAGTGGTTTGAGTCTCACATGCTCAGCACAGTGCAGCAGGTGACACTTGGCTCTTTTACATCAAGCAGTAGTGCACTCTGCTGTGGTGTGCCTCAGTGATTGATTCTAGCTCCCATGTTGTTCGCTATGTACATGTTGCCACTGGAGGAGATCATTAGATGCTACGGCTTGGAATTTCATTTTTATGCTGATGATACTTTGATGCATGTGTCCTGTGCAACAGATAATGGTGCAGTTATTTCAGAATTGAATGAGTACCTTAGAGATAGTCAGGACTGGATGACAACCAACTGGCTTAGATGAAACCAATTGAAGATGGAATTGTTACTGGTGGAGCCAGGCCAGTTGGATTCAGTAGCAGTGGGTTTTAGTGCCTTCCTACCTTTGTTAAATGGAATGATACATGGAGCAGCAGATAAGGTGAGTAATCTGTGGGTTATTGTGGACTCCAAGCTGACTTTAGAATATCAGATGTCAGCTGTCATCCACAGTGGCTTATATCACCTGTGAAACATCTCACAGATAAAGCCCTATCTTCATCCATTTGGCCTAGCAACACTGATGCACACCTTGAGTCACATCAAGGTTGGATTACTGTAATGCTCTTTACCTTGGGTTATCTGTGAGGCTGCTGCTTTATTTGCAGCTAGGTCAGAATGCGGCAGCCTGTCTGGTTGCTGAAACCTCTTGGTTCAAAGATATCATGCTGGTTTTCTGTGGTTTTCACTGGCTGACATTGTGGTTGTACATCAGCCTCATGGTCGGCTTATTAACATACAAGGCCCTGCATGGTCTGGGTCCAAGCTACCTGAATAACATCTTTGTACCTTATGCCTCTGGTTGGTGGAGGCAGACCTCCTGTCTGTTCCAAGAACCCATTTAAAATTCTTGGGTGATAGGGTTTTCGGAGTGGTGGTCCTGATTCTTTGGAATGCCCTTCCCTGGGATGCGAGAGATGCTCCTTCACTGGCCATTTTTAAAACGTCTTTGAAAACTCAGCTTTTTACACTAAGTTTTGTGCCTGTCACAGCAATGTAATCTTTTTGAGATTTTGTATTTAGTGGTAGTTTAATGTGCTTACGCAACTTAGTGTGGAGTTGTAACATAGAAACATAGTAACATAGAATTTGATGGCAGATAAGGACCGCTTGGCTTACCCAGTCTGCCCATTTCCCTACCTAATGGATAAGCTGCAGATCCTAGTTAACCAGCAGCCTAATTCTTTCTGCCCCCACCCCCTAGAATTGCCTTATGACTGTCCCATGCATGCTTGAATTCCACCACTGTTTTTGACTCCACAACCTCCTCCAGAAGGCCGTTCCATGCATCCACAACCCTCTCTGTGAAAAAATACTTCCTTAAATTACCTCTGAGCCACCCCCATCTTCAAATTGTGCCCCCTTGTTCTTGCACACCTCTTGTTTTGAAAGATGCTACCCTCTTGACTTTGTTGATTCCCTTGAGGTACTTTGAAAGTTTCTATCATGTCCCCCTCTCCCTCCTTTCCTTGAGACTATACATATTAAGCTCCTTAAGTCTCTCTTCATATGTCTTCCGGTGCAGACCCTGCACCATTTTAGTTGCCCTCCTCTGGACAGTTCCATCCTGTCTATGTCTTTGCAGAGATTGGGTCTCCAGAACTGCACGAATACTCCAGATGGGGTCTGACAAGCTGTCTGTACAGAGGGATAATAACTTCCTGTTTTCTACTGGTGATGCCTCTCCCTATGCATCCCAGTATCCTCCCAGCCCTCCTTGCTGCCCTCTCACATTGCTTGCCCACCTTTAGGTCATCTGATATGACTACCCCCAGGTCCCTTTCCATTTTTGTTGTTGTTAGTATCTCACCCCCCATTGTGTACTCTTCCCCTGGGTTTTTGTTTCCCAGGTGCATTACCTTGCACTTCTTAGCATTGAATCTAAGCTGCCATACATTTGACCATTTCTCTAACCTTGCCAAGTCCCTCTCATCCTTTCCACCCACCTTGTGCATCAACTCTGTTGCACATCTTTGTGTCATCTGCAAGAGACATTTTCCTTCCAGTCCTCTGCAATGTCGCTTATAAAGACATTGAAGAGGACTGATCCTAATACTGAACCTATGGCACTCCCACTAGTAACCCCTTTCTTCAGAGGGACTCCATTTACTATTACTTTCTGTGTCCTATTCTCCAGCCAATTCTTTATCCAGGCTGTCATCTTGGGACCCACTCCCAGGCTGGCTAACTTGTATATTAATCTTTTGTGTGGGACTGTGTCAAATGCCTTGCTAATGTCTAGGTAGGCCATGTCTACAGCCCCTCCCTGATCTACTACTTTGGTCACCCAGTCAAAGAAATCTATCAGATTCATCTGGCATGAATTTCCCGCTGTGAATCCATGCTGCCTTGGGTCCTGTGCCCCTCTGGCCTCTAAATAATCGACAATTTTTTCCTTCAGAAGTGATTCCATCA
Source organism: Neoceratodus forsteri (assembly GCA_016271365.2). Taxonomy (NCBI): domain Eukaryota; kingdom Metazoa; phylum Chordata; order Ceratodontiformes; family Ceratodontidae; genus Neoceratodus; species Neoceratodus forsteri. The sequence goes on along the minus strand of CM028130.1, from coordinate 248,668,649 downwards.
TTTTCCCTACCACTGAGGTTAAACTAACAGGTCTGTAGTTTCCTGCTTCTGCCTTGCTCCCACTTTTGTGAAGGGGAATCACATCTGCACTCCTCCAGTCCTCGGGTACCACCCCATCCTCCCATGATTTGTTAAAGAAGATAGTCAGTGGTGTCACTAGTTCTACCCTTAGTTCTTTTAGAATTCTGGGATGAATCCCATCAGACCCCATTGCTTTGTCCACCTTCAGTTTTAAGAGTTCTTTCAGAACCCTTTCTTCTGTAAATGGGCTGATATCAACTTCTGTATCCAGAGTGAGTCTACTGTTTGTTTTAGGTACCTCCCCCTCTTCCTTTGTAAATACTGAGCAAAAATATTTGTTTAGTATCTATGCCTTTTCACAGTCACCCTCTGCCCACCCTCCCTCCCCTTTATTAAGCCTCACTATCCCTCCCTTGGTCTTCCATTGCTCCCTGATGTACCTATAAAAGGTTTTATCCCCCTTCTTAACTGAGTTGGCTATCTTTTCCTTGGTCTGGGCCTTTGCTGTTCTGACTGCCTTCCCAGCTTCCTTTTGCTTTAACTGATACAGTTCTCTGTCCTGCTCCTTCTGTGATTCCTTGTACTTCCTGAATGCTTTCTTTTTCTCTTGAACCTTTACTGCCACTTCCTTTGAGAACCATAGTGGTTTCTTACATTGTTTCGTTTTGTTTATTTGCTTCACACTAAGGCTTGTTACCTCTGTGATGGCAGTTTTTATTATTCCCCATTGTTCTTCCACCTCTCCTTCCCACCCATTTGCTAGTGCATTCCTTAGGCACTCACCCATTGTGGAAAAGTCAGCCCCCCTAAAGTCCAGTACTTTTGCCTTTGTATGACTTGACTCTATTGCTGTGTTTATTGAGAACCATACTGTTCGATGGTCGCTAGTTCCCAGATGGCTACCCACATCTACATCTGTGATCCTCTCTTCATCTCCATTTGAGAGAACCAGGTCTAAGATTTCTCCCTCTCGAGTGGGCTCCAATACTAGTTGTCTAAGGCATGCCCCCTGTAGGGCATCTAGAATAACTCCACTCTTCGAAGTGGTTGCTGCAACTGCATTCCAGTTAACATCTGGCATATTCAGTTCACCCATCAGCAATATCTTCCCTTTTTCTGCCATTCTAAGTATGCTTTCTATCATTTCCTTGTCCATTTCCTCCCCCTGAGAAGGGGGTCTGTATACAACCCCTGTGCGGATTGTGGTTCCATTTCCAGTCTCCAAATTTACCCACAGTGCTTCTTCTCCTCCTCCCTGTTTTCCCTTTTGTTCTGTTGCTTTGATTCCTTCCCTTATGTAAAGAGCTACTCCTCCTCCTCTTTTACCCTCCTTGTCCCTCCTATAGATAGTGTATCCTGGTATGTTTACGTCCCCAGTCATGGTTTTGTGTGTACCATGTTTCTGTGACTGCCATGATATCCAGATGTTCCTCCTCCATCAAGGCCACTAATTCAGGAAGCTTGTTACTCAGACTATGGGCATTGGTACTCATTGCTTTCCATTTTTTGATGGCTTTACCTTCTGTTGCAGCATCCCCCACTGACCTTTCTACTTCGGTCTTTTTCTCATTTAGTACCCTGTTCTGTAGGGAGAGGCTGGGATTTTCCTGCTGCTTATCAGTACCTCCCCCCTTGACTAGTTTAAAAGCTTGCCAATGAAGCATTTAAACCTATTGCTCAAAAGACTTGTTCCCTTCCTGGACAGATGCAGACCATCCTGCCAGTATAGGCTGGTGTCCCTCCAGGTGGAACCCCAGTCCCCAATGAAGCCAAACCCCTGTTCTCCACGCCATTTTTTCAACCATTCATTAAACTGCTTGGTGCAAAGTACCCTCGCCTCACTCATGCCATTGACAGGCAGCACCTCTGAGAAGGATACTGTGTGTGCTACTTGTCTTAGGCCCCTCCCCAATTCTGCAAAGTCCTTCTGCACTGCTCTAATCTCATGTTGAGCCAAGGCATTTGTCCCTAGGTGGACAATGACATCCAGCTCAGACTCCTGTACAGCTGTTCTCATGATCCTGAGGATGCGCTTCCTCTCCCTCCAAGCCATGGCACCAGGCAGGCACCTTACTTCAGTTTTCCCTGCTCCCCCTAGTTCTATCCCCCTAATAATTGAGTCCCCCACCAGGAGCTGCTTCCTTTCCTTTCCTTGTGGTGTCCTCTGCCTCTTTCCTGTGGGCCTCCCTTGTGATAGTTGTCATCAGCCTCCTTAGTCTCCTCTGTGGGTGCATCCATAGGGGAGCTATGCTCCCCCAGAATGGTGTATGGATTGTGGAGTGGAACAACTGACTGGGTGTGCCTCTGTTCTACCATCCTCACCTCCTGAGCCCACTGTAGTCCAACTACTGTGCTTTCTTTGCAACCTCTGAAATAGTGGTGCTGGTTTGGTGATCCCTGGATGGGAAGTTCCTCCTACCATCCAGTGTGGCCTGGGGAAGGTTCTTTACTACTGTCCAGTGTGGCCTGAAGACGGGCAACCTCCCTCAGGGCAGATAGTTATCTGCAAATAGGGCAGCATCTCAGCCTCCAGAAAGACTCCGGAAGACTGCTGCCCCACAGCCATTACATTGCACTACTCCCCACATGTTTATCTACTTTTTATTTGTGTGTGTTTGTGTGTGTGATTGGTTTGTTATATAGAAATATATATATATATATATATATATATATATATATATATAATACAATGTGTATGCTTATATTGTCAGTGCAGTGTGCTAGAGAGGATATGACAGTGATATGCACCTTGCACTCTTGAGGAAATGATGTCAGAACCCCAGGTGTAAAGGAACTATTTCCAGGGGTGGGTGGGGTGATGGGTGGGAAGAGGTTGGGCCTAAACTGTGCCCTCACAAATCAATCAGCTTAGACCTCTGACCCACAGCTGCGATGAGTGCCTTCCTGTCAGTAAGTTACCCTACACAAGAATTTGACAGAGAAAATACCCTTTTAATCAAACAGAGAAAAATCCAGACATCCAAGTCAGACACAGGTAAAACCTCCCCAGACCCAAAACAGCCTGGTGGTTTGTGTACTTATGCAACTTGCTGAATAAACTTTGTTGTAGCTGCTGAATTAACTTTACTGTGGCCATTCACGTCTCTGTGCCTTGGGAATGCAAAACCCTGTAGGGAAGCCAAAGGCTAAAGATAGCTTAGGAATCACCCCTGAGAAGAGAGGCTAGCCATGGGAGGAGGTGAGGATGGTGGGGCAAAGAAAAAATCTTGTGAATGAAGCAGGAAGGAAAAGTTTAAATAGGTCAGCAGGAGGGCATGGCTGTTACTCCAGCCCCTTGAGCTGCATTTATAAAGTAGAGCATACAAAAACTATGAAACACTATGCATGAGGTGACTGGGCTAAGCCAGAGGCTGTCAGTTAGGTACTGGTATATAGTATGATTGTCTGAGATGACTGACTGATACAATGGACTGATACAACTGATTCATGAGATTGATGGAAGGAATGCTTAATGTGATTGAGTGACATGAGCGAAGCCAATGAAAGCAAGCCAACCAATTCCACTATGGAAGCCAAATTAATGATGTCATGAAAGGTACATGATCGAGTAGTGAGAAGCTGTGAAGCCATTAAGCAGTGAAAAGCTGTGATGCCAGAAACTGATTCAGTGACGTTTGGTAAATTAAATCAATGAGGTTTAACAGTGATTGCTATGGTTGCAGCATTAATAGCGAATTAAAATGGATGGCTAAACAGAACTGATATGGATGGGCTATGGACTCAGCATGAATAGTGAAAGATATGATTGGTATTTAATACCTCTCATGCCAGAAGAGTTTGGTTATTGAAAGGCAGGGAGTATTTGGAATGTAGTAATAAATTGCATGAATTTCTGAAAGCCTTATCGACTGTGAGGTAAACATATTTTGTCATGGATAAGTGAAAGCTATGTAGCTGGAAGGAGCAAGGCAAAATCATATAGTATACATAAAAGCATGCTCCTACTACTAATTGGGAGCCACAATGCCCCACTGTGACATCACAGTTGCCCGCCATGGGAATAACAGGGAGGTCACAAGCTCAGCACCAGGAGACCATAAGCAACTGTTATGTTGGTGGTAGACCCACCTCTAAAAATAGAACTGTGTAAGTCTTTAAATTTTCAGTATAGAAGAAGGCAGAAATGGACTGCTGAGGTTTTGGTGAAAGTATGGTATGGTAAAATTCCAAGGCAGTAGAATGAGTAGCAGGTTAACAAGGAACAGCAAGAGAGCAGGGAGCTAGCACTGAGTGAGTGAAAGCAGAGCTGTAGAACAAACATAGTATAACTTGGAGTGACAGCTGCTGTGCTATATGAGTGTGGACCAGGTGCAAACAATTAGTGTAGAAGCACAGGAGACGGTGGAGATACAGCAGTGGGAGCTGCAGCATACAATGACAAGTGGACGAGAACTGATGATTAGAAGCTGGGACTGAAGCAGAGACATAACTTTGCAGTGAACTGATGGTCTGCAATATCTTGTAAGTAAAAGGGGCCTGAGAACACAGGCACAGGATTAGCACAATCAAAGGACAACTGGATGTTATGAAACTACAGTACAAGTCACATTAAACTGTTCCTCCAACTCACTGCTGTGGCATTGTTTTTATATGCTGACAATGCAGTGACAATTCAAAACTCTTAAACTACAAACTCCATTTTAAGCATTCATCAACTCTTATGCAATGCACAAGCAGTGCACTTTCATCTACTGTAAATTCCTTCAGCTCCCCATTTTCAAATGCACTTGCAATGCAGTAATTACTGACATTCGCAGTTTATGAATGCTCCCACATCTACTGCACCTAACCCAGTTTACATTTGTTTTTATTTTGTTATTCACTATTTTAGGCTCATCTAAAACAGAATTCAAGTTGCCTGAGCTTATTAATGTACCACTAAGCTCAACCACCAATCCTCACTGTGTCATGCCTTGGCTGCTGTACATTCAGGAAGAGAAAGGATGGTCCCCGAACTAACACTGTACTGTACAATACTCGTGCAGAACTTGTGGCACTTCTATTCCTCCGGATGTTTTTATACATTTTTAAATAAAGACAAATTTACTTCTATACAGTACAGTACTTCATAAATGTGCTGATGTTTTCTCACCCTCCCGATAGCACACTCACTCCTGCTCGCACCCCAAACTGATTCTTGGTGACTGGCACTGACTCAGGCTCAGGTTCACTGACCCACTGACTGCTTACATTTATTTATTTCATAGCATTAGTTTAGGTTATTTTCAAATGCAGTACTGTAGTCAGACAAAGTTAGAAGTACCTGTACTATAAAATAGCAGCACTGCCATGTAGGGTCATGTAAGACAAAAATCAGTCAACCCAGAAGTAAGTACTGCAGATGATGTTCCCATTTTCAGCTTTATTTAATTAATACAGTACATCCACACAGTCTTTTGCAGTATTTATTAATTTCATTTTATTTTATTTTCATGCACCCAACTGTGGCTCCATACTGGGGGGTGGGGGAGGGGGAAGGAGCGAGAGAGACTGTATAGTACTGTAAGTGTTTTACTGATAGGCTGCAGTACAGTGCCTGTACAGTGTTTAAGCATTTTGTGGGGGTTGCTAAATGTATGCAATGATCATTGCACTGCATTGATTAAGGGTTTTCAGAGAGTTGTAAAGTAAGTTGAAGCTAAAAAGCAATTGTTGACAAACCATTAGGAAACTTTTATTAATGCAATGCAGTGTTCAGTGCACACATTAAGCAACTCACTGAGAAATGCTAAACCAATGAGTTGAAGGAACAGTTTAATGTGACTTGTACTGTAGGAAGCCCCCCTCAAAAAAAATGCAAAATGAAATTACAAACAGAAAAACAAGCAACACTGTGATAGGGAGACCCTGTCTGATAAATGAAGGACCAACAAAATTTTTTTTATGCATCTTTTTATTCCCTCTTGTGAGTTGGTGGCGAATAAAGATAAAAGGGGAGCTAGCTACAGTGATACTGTAGCCGTCCCCAAGCTGAAGAGCTCGGTCAGATGAAAAAACAGTTCTTTTATACTGTTACCATAAAATGAGATGTTATTTGAATAAGAGGGACTTGTGCCAATGTAGAGGGTAACATTGATTTTAAGGAAAATGAAGAGAGATTGATTTTAAGGAAAATGAAGAGAGATGCTGTAATAATCTAGCTGTGTAAAAATGCTGTATCCTATTTTCTAAAGAAATATCATGATCTCATATCAGATAAATCAGCTTGCCTGTGTTTAATTAGAGAATTGTTAGTCAGATAGCTTATACCATGCTGACATCATCAATAGGCAGGTATAAAAGCCTACCTCCTGAGATGCAAAACAGAAAACAGATGAGCCAGTCAGTGGAGACCTGGTTGTTGTGTAGGAAGCATCTTATAATGCATGCACGTTTTCATGTGCTAGGAATCTATTTGGCTAGAACTAAGCCTGGCAGTTGTGCACTGAGGAAACTGTGCACTGTTTTTATAGAACAGAAGGAATAATCACCTGCTTCCTTTCTGTACTGTATGTTTATCATTTTATTTTTTTTTTATTTTGGAAAATAAATATTGCAAAGTACATTCGACACCATTTACCTGAGTTTGTGCATCTGTCTCACATACTAACCTTCACATCTGGTGTCAGAAGTGGAATAGTGGTGCATATAGGCTGGGAGAGAGACGTGACTAGGGGATATTGCCCTGATATCCTAGTAGATATCACAGGAAGTATGACAACGGCAAGGCAGAGGTGCTGATATGAGACGAAGGTCACCATCTGCTGACAGAGGTCTTAACATGAACCATGGCAGAAACAGTGTGTGCACCATTATAGGCTGGACTAGAGCTGGTGGTTCTGTCCAAGTTAAAGCCTGAAGGTGCCTCTGTGGAGCAGTTGCAGGCTATGTTGACAAGCCTGCCACAATCTGCCTGTACCAGTGATAAGCATCCAGTAAAATAGACAAATGGTCTGACTGGGATGTTCAAGGTGATAGAGACTTTGATGACGTGTCTGATCCGAAGGTGGATAGAGGCAGAGCGGTTTTGCCTGAAGGCAGAGAAGAAAGTGTTGGAGGTCAAGAAGAATTCGAGTACAGGTGTTGCGCACTTTGAGGAGGAGGAACAAGAGGAGTCAGAGTCCTGTACCCAACTGCAGGAGCCAACAGAAAGGTTTGAATTGTGCAATGACTGTCCAAAGTGCTGCATATTCCTAGGGTGTTATCTGTGTGATATGGACCATGACAGTGAAGGGAATCTGTGTCAGGAAACTATGGACAGCTGCCTGAATACCACTGAAATCCCAGGTAAGACTGGTCCTTTAAATGTTGTGCTGGGCAGTGAAGCTACAGTCATGCAAAAAGAGGCCTGTAAGTTGGCTGAAGGGACTTCAATTGTAGATACACTAGGCAAAAATGGAAAAACAGTGAACTGGGGTAAATTGCAGTCTAACATACTAAAAATCAGCAGAATCAGCCCTATGGTCTTTCATGTCTGAACAGTAGCCATCCCCTATTGGGCACTCTCTCTCCCACCCCCCAGCCCCAGAGAGGGTCATCTTCAGCTTTAGTTTGCCCATGCACCTGTCCTACCCCCTCTTGAAGCCTTCCATTCTGCCCTCCTCCACCAGACTCCTGGGCAGTGAATTCCATGGCCCCACCACCCTCTCAGTGAAGTAATGTCTTCTATGTTCTCCCCTGTAATTTCCCATCTCCAGCTTCCACTCATGCCCCCTGGTTGTACCCCCTTTCTTAAGCCTGAACATTTCTTTGGCTCCACCCCTGTTTATCCCTTTCACATATTTGAAGACCCCTATCATGTCCCCCTGTCTCTCCTCCAGTGAGTACAGCCCAAGTTCTTCCAGCCTTTCCTCATAGGTCCTTAATCTCATGCCCTGAGTCATCCTGGTTGCCCTCCTCTGGACCCTCTCCAGCAGTGCTATGTCCTTCTTGAGGTGAGGTCTCCAGAACTGCATGCAGTACTCGAGATGCAGCCTGACCAAGGCATTATACAGAGGGAGGATCACCTCCCTCCTCCTGGATGTAATTCCCCTGGCTATGCAGCCCAGAATCCTGTTTGCTTTTGCTGCAGATCTTCTACAATTTTTAGTGGTATTCATTTTGGTGTCTACCACCACCCCCAGGTCCCTTCCCCTTGTTATGGCTTGCAATGAGACCCCCCCCCAGGATGTATACATGACCTGGGTTTCTGATCCCCAGATGCAGCACCCTATTCTTCCCTGGATTAACCTCAGTTCCCACCTCCTTGACCACCTCTCCAGGGTATCCAGGTCCTTCAGGACTATCTCTCTCACTTTGTCCCTGTCTGCCAGTGCTCCCAGTTTTGAGTCATTCGCAAAGAGGATCATCCTACTCCTAACCCCCCTCCCCATATCGGAGACATAGGCATTGAACAGGAGTGGCCCCAGTACTGAACTTTGAGAAACCTCACTGAAGACCTTCCCAGGGGAGGAGACTATGCCACTACCCTCTGTGTTCACCCCATTAGACAATTTTCTACCCATCAAAGTAACTGTCCTCCCACCCCATCCCCCCCAGCTTTGTTAACAACCCGATGTGGGGTACCGAATCAAACACCTTATTGAAATCCAGGTATAGGATGTCCTTCAGTCTTTGTCAGTCCAAGTTCCCCGTCACCCAGTCATAAAAATCTATGAAGTTGGTCTGACATGATCTCCCTGGGACAAAACCATACTGTTTGTCATCCAGGTGACCAAACCTTTCCAGTTGCCTCCCGAGCTTCTCCTTGATGATGCCCTCCCTAGTTTGCCTACCACAGACATTAGGCTGACAGGCCTGTAATTTCCCATCTCATCCTTAGACCCCCCTTTGTGGATAGGCACCACATGAGCCACCCTCCAGTCTTGAGGCACCCATCCTGTCTGCAGAGAGGCATTGAAGAATGCAGTGAGTGGAGCTGCTAGTTCATCTGCCAATTCCTTCATAACCCTCAGATGCAGCCCTGATGGCCTCCTTCACCCTGTCCTCTGTAATTTATCTCTACCAATCCACCCCCTCAGTTAAGCACCCATTCCCTTCTAGGTTTGGCTCACCCGGTACCCCAGCCTCTTCTGGTCCTCAAGACTCCATCTGACCTTTCTGCTCAGCTGTCTCCCCTGCCCTCCCTTCAGGCAGAATGGATCCCCTGTCTCCCTCCACAAATATTGAGGCAAAGTACTCATTCAGCACCTCTGCCTGATCCCCTGCCTCCTGAGCCCATCACTCCCTATTCTTAATCTTAGAGATCTGTGATCTCCCTTTTCTCTTCTCCCCTATGTATCTATAGAATCCCTTTCCACCTCTCCGGATATGCCTAGCCAGGTTTTGATCCATCCTCGCCTTGGCTCCCCTCAACACTCTGGTGACCCTCCTTCTTGTCAATTCGTAGTCGCCTCTCTTCCTAACACCCCTGGAGCACATAAAACATGCATAGGCAGCCTTTTTATCCCTCACTGCCTCTTGCACCTCCCTGGTCCACCAGCACAGCTTGTTGGCTCTACCATTCTTACACCTTACCCTTGTACATGAGCGAGTAGCCTCCTGCACCCCCTTCTTAATGGTCTCCCACAAGTTACCAGCATCCATGTCTGGCCTAATCTTGTCCTAACTCCCCCATAGAATCCTGCCTATGCCCACAAATTCCACCCCCCTGAAGTCCACTACTACTGTATTAGAGCTGTTATCCTCCCCCCCCAGACACAGCAGAAACCAGACTGTGGCATGGTCACCACCTGCCAGTGGGCTACACACCTCCAGACCCCTTATCTGGTCACTGTCTGCAAGGACAACATCCAATCTCTTCCCCTCCCTAGTAGGTTCCCCCACCTGCTGGACAAGGAAGGCATCCTGAAACACATCCATCAGTCTCTTCTCCCTGGCCACCATGGATGTCATAGTGTCCCAGTCCATCCCCAGCATATTAAGATCCCCCATGACCAGCATCCTACCCTTTCCGAAATCACAGTGTCCCTTGATGTTCTCAACTAATTTTTCCTCCAGGGCCTCATCCATTTCAGTGGGTCTGTACACCACCCCTATTTTCAATCTTTTACCTCCCCTCATTTGCAGGGTTACCCAAATTGCTTCCACCCCATCAGCCTCCTCCACTCCACTAACTACAATGCCATTTTTCACTATCAGTGCTACACCCCAATCCTCTTTCCTCTTCTCTATCTCTCCTGAATATTGTGTATCCTTCCAAATTTAGATCCCAGCTATTCTTCTGAGTGGCCATGTCTCAGTAATTGCCACCACGTCCACTGATCCCTCAGCCAGCATCGCTCAGAGCATGGGCATTTTGTTGCCCATGCTCCTGGTGTTGATCAGGACTGTCCTTCACCCCATTCCCCTCCCCTCTCCAATGGTCTTGGCCCTGAAAAATCCCTATTCACCCTTTCCTGCACAGCTCTGGCTGTATTTACTTTACAGTCACCTGCCCTCTTTTCGCACCCTAGACCTGGAACCTCAAGCAGCCCTCCTGGTTCCATTCCTTCACTTAACCCTCCCCCCTTTACAAGTTTAAGCCCCACCTCTCAACTATGAATCCAGTGAGTTTTAGTTTCCAGATCTCCCTCCCCTCTAAGTGGAGATGTATCCTATCCCTGGCATATAACCCCTTGCCTTACATGTGTCCCCCCAGTCCCTCACCAGCCCATACCCTTCTGCCCTGTACCAGTCCCTGAGCCACTGGTTCACCCCTCTGAGTTTATGCTTGGTCTCCCCGGACACCCTAGTTACTGGTAGAATCTCCAAGAAGGAGACTGAGCTTTCTATAGAGTGGCAGACCCTGGCCAGTTCCCGAAACCTCACCTAGATTTCCAGTTTACTGTTCCCCTCCAAGTCATTTGTGTCCAGATGTACTAGGAAATCTGGTAATCCCCAGCATTCCAATGCTAATGAGTATAGCTGGAATTTGGCCTTGTGTATGGATAGGCCTGGGATACATTTAACCTTGACTGGGCTGCTTTTCCTCTCCCCTACCCCCTCCCACTGGATGCCTCTGGTCATGGAGTCACCCAGCAGAATCACCTTCAACCATTTCAATTTGCCAGCCCTTTTGATCCCTTCCAGGCTCTTCCTTCTTTCATCGACCCCAAGCTTACTTCTCCCACCCCCTTCAGTCCAGGGATCACTAGTCCGTGCATGCCCTACCATGCTCTTTCTTCTGCCTGTGGCTCCCATTTTGCTCCTCACCCCCCCAGCCTCTTGGGTGGCACTGATTACCCCCCAGATCTCCCCCGAGCTCACTTTCTGGGCCATAATCCAAAGGTCCTCCACCTAGACACCCTTCTACTGCTTCCTTCCTTGCCTCCATCCCTCCCTCCTGGTCTGGGGACCATGCTATAGAGAAACTAAAACAGTGAATAACAAGCAGTTGTCAATGCCGAATGTTGTCTTGCTGGTGTTGACATTGGTAGTGCAGGAGTTAGAGAGATGCATAATAAGAATAGCAGTGAAGTATGGAACCGACGTCAACCCCACTGATCCTGCAGAGACTGACAGGCATTGGGGTGTGCCTTTGGATCATCAGCAATAATGCTCATGCCATTTCAGCTCACCCTACCCTGCAGACATTGACAAGTGTCAGGGTGTGCCTTGGGATGTTCAGGCTTTACACTCACTCCTTTCCATAAAAAATACACTTAAATGGGTCCAGTATAGCAAAATGGAGTGAATTTTAGGGCTGAAGAGTCCAAGGCACACCTTGATGCCTGTCACTGGCTGCAGCATGGGGGTTGAATGAGGTGGGCATTACTGTCGACAATCCCAAGTCACATCCCTGACACCTGTTATTCCCTAAAGGGTATGGCGTTATGATGGGAAATTCTAATGCCCCGGACATTTCTTGGCATTTTCATTCAAAGTTTTCAACATGGGCTTTTTGTGACCCCAGCACATGATTAGTGACACTATCAGTTTGTTAGCTGAAAGGTGATTTTGCACAATGACTATGCCATTTGGCACCACAGGCAAGAAAACACATTTTGAACAGGATGTGAGAAGTGACAGTTGCACTGTTCATGAGGAGGTAAAAAAAATGTTAATGTTGAAAATGTGGAGTGAAAATATAACAAAACAGGTGAAGTCATGAGCGTGCATAGAAACTGTTCAATGTACACCCACAATGCAATTATTTGGGGGACTTCTTACACCAGATTTCCAACATAGGAATTTTGCTACCTCCACTCATGAACAGTGGCACTGTGATTTTCTTAAACTGTCCCAAATGTTGATTTCACACAGCAACCGTGCCCATTGTGTGCCACAGATGCAAAGACAAAGAACCTCTGTGTGCAAACACTGAGGAAAGGGTTACCCCAAAGGGCATTTGGGGGGGAAGCCAAGTTTCAAGAACATACAAAATCACACATGCCCCCACAATGTAAAGCATCATGGGCTGCATATGCAAATCACCACAAAATGTTATGCTGGTCCAACTTTAAGCAGAATTGCATGTGCCAAAGGCCTCTCACACAGTTTGCAAGGTGCTAACAGAAGACATAGACATGTGTTTCATCCTACCAGGACTCATCAGTAAGCCCTGTCTGTTTGACACCCCAGTGGAATGGACCAGCTACCCTTAAGGCAGTGTGCCTTGGATATATTGTGGTGAACCCAGTAAAATAAAAAACTATTTAAAAGACAAAGAACCTCTGTGCACAAACACTCAGGAAAGGGTTACCCCAAAGGGCATTTGGCGGGGAAGCCAAGTTTCAAGAACATATAAAATCACACATGCCCCCACAATGTAAAGCATCATGGGCTGCATATGCAAACTGGGGTGTCAAACAGACGAGTTCTGTTTTTGCAGAACTGAAGGACTAATCACCTATTTCCTTTCTGTATGTTTACTATTTTTTTTTTATTTTGGAAAAAATATCGCAAAGTGCTTTCTATACCTTTTTCCTGAGTTTGTGTATCTGTCTCACCCATTAACCTTCACAAACACAAGGAAGCAAGGAGCAGTCAGAGGCAGGAAATACTAACCAAAGCAGAAGAAGTACATTTAATACAGTCCAGCACAAACCAGCAGAGCCCAAAGCACAGGCAGGGCTGGTGAGGGGGGGCAGGCCCCATCAGGCCCCAGAGGGGAAGACAGACTGACAAAGCCTCTGGCTGGCAAAGAAAAAATCTTCAGAATGAAGCAGGAAGGAAGAGTATAAATAGGTCAGGCAGGGGGGCTTGGCTGTTGCCCCAGACCTTTGAACTGCAGGCTACAGCCTTTCAATTATTCATTTTAATAAAGTTTATTGATTCTGCTGTACACATTGTGAGGCACCTACAGCCCCTGAGATTGGGTGCCCCTGAATTTCGGAAAGCAGAACTCCTAGGGTCCCTGAGTTCGAGATCGTGGGCAGCGAGACACCCTCCCCAACCCCCAAATTTCAGAGAGCAGAACTCAGAGGGTCCCTGAGGTAAAGAGGGCGTGGGCAGCAAGATGCCATCCCCATCCCCTGAATTTTGGAAAGCAGAACTCCGAGGGTCTCTAAGGTTGAGAGGACACGGGCAGCAAGAGGCCCCCCCCCCAAATTTTGGAAAGGTATGTGCATGGCTTGCCATGAGTAGCACCTCTGTTACAGCACTCTACAGCTTGAATTTTCCTGGACTTGGGGCCTTTTCTGCTGCTTGCATTGTTGCCATAATTAATTCATTTCTGTCGGCATAAGCTTGGAGATAGTTTTTCAGTGAAGCATTTCTATGCCCTAGGCACTTTATATGCCTCTATTTCAGATGTGCTTTAAGTTTACAACTGTTTTTAGGACCTTTAACTTAATGTCTGCTACTAATGCTCTGCTGTATTCTACTGTGCTTTGAACTCTGGTCCCCGCATTTACAATTGATTGTTTAGCCCTTTTTACACTCTCAATCCCCCAATGTGCCATAGTAAAATAAAATAAATAAAACAAGGTTTCCAGATGCTGCAAGAAAACAGAAATTTAATCTGATTCCAGTCCCCTAATTAGTTAGAGTAAAAAAGTTTATGAGGTTGGAAGAAAGCTGCAATTTTAATCCAAATTGAGTATCTGGTCTCTGCTGATCGTTTCTGTCCTTACCCACACCCCCTCCCCACCCCTGCTCTCCAGTCCCATAATATAAGTTGCTTACATCCCTGTGCTTTCCTCCACAGCAGAACTCTGAGGGTCCCTGAGGTTGAGAGGGTGCGGGCAGCAAGACACCCTCCCTCACCACCCATATTTCTGACAGGTATGTGCACGGCTTGCCATGAGGAGCCCCTCTGTTACAGCTCTCTACAGATTGAATTTTCCTGGACTTGGCGCCTTTTCTGCTGCTTGCATTGTTGCCTTAATTAATTAATTTCTGTCAGCATAGGCTTGGAGATAGTTTTTCACTCAAGCAATTCTACACCCTAGGCACTTTATATGCATCTATTTCAGATGTGCTTTAAGTTTACAACTGTTTTTAGGACCTTTAACTTAATGTCTGGTACTAATGCTCTGCTGTATTCCACTGTGTTTTGAACTCCAGTCCCCGCATTTACAACTGATTGTTTAGCCCTGTTTACACTCTCAATCCCCCAATTTGCCAGAGTAAAATAAAATAAAAAAAACAAGGTTTCCAGATGCTGCAAGAAAACAGAAATTTAATCTGATTCCAGTCCCCTAATTAGTTAGAGTAAAAACGTTTCTGAGGCTGGTAGAAAGCTACAATTTTAATCCGAATTGAGTATCTGGTCTCTGCTGATCATTTCTGTCCTTGCCCACACCCCCTCTCTGTCCCTGCTCTCCAGTCCCATAATATACGTATTTTACCTCCCTGTGCTTTCCTCTACAGCAGAACTCCAAGGGTCCCTGAAGTTGAGAGGACGCAGGCAGCAAGATGCCCTCCCCCACTCCCTGAATTTTGGAAAGGTATGTCCACAGCTTGCCTTCAGGAGCCCCTCTGTTACAGCTCTCTACAGCTTGAATTTTCTGGTCCCATCGACACATAGCGTTGGCTTGCCACTGCCCCCACCACCACCCTTGCTCAGCTATTATAAATCCTCCTTAACTACCTACTGGGGCTCAGGGTGTAAGTTCTGGAACAAGATTAAGGAAATCTGTGGAAAAGACCTTAACCCTGTCCCTGACCAGATCTTGGTCAATGGGTCTTTGACCTCTGACCCCACCCAAATTGCTGAGGCCTTCAATTCCACCTTCTCAAACCTCAACCATGTTCTCCCCCTAACCGCTTTGATCCACTTTCTTCCTGCACCCCTATCCCTCCCCAGAAGCCCGCCCTTTTTACTTACACCTAATTACTCCCAAATCTGCAGAGCCATATCTCTCTAAAGCACTGAGCCATTCCTCCTTCAGCAGCAACTCCCTAGGTGTGAAGCTCCTTCAACTCACCCTTTGGGAGGTCATATACCAACTAACTCACATTTTAAACTGCTCTCTGTGCCTAGGTAAACTCCCCTCCAAGTGGAAATCTGCCACCATTCCCCCTATCCTTTAAAGTGGGGATCAATCCAATACCAATAATTACCACCCCATCTCCATACTCCCGCCCCTATCCAAGGCCTTAGAATGGATTGTGTCAGACCAACTCACTGATCACCTTACCAAATACAACCTACTCTGTAAACAACAACATGGCTTCTGCAAAGGGCACAGTACCACCAGTGCCCTTCTTGAGTTTAACACCCACATACACTCTGCTTTGGACAAGGGTCACATCACTGGTGCAGTCTACATAGACCTCACAAAGGTGTTTGATACCGTCAACCACTCCCTACTACTTGCCACCTTGTCCAACCTGGGTTTCTCCCATGATGCGATGGGCTGGTTTATGGACTACCTTAAGAACCTGTCCCAGCAGGTCAAAATAGGGAACACCTTATCCAGTAGTCTGCCTGTCCTCTCTGGCATCCCTCAGGGTTCCATTCTTGGGCCGTTACTTTTCAGCCTATTCCTCAACTCCCTCCCCATGTCCTGCCCCTGCGATCTATTTCTATACGTAAATGATCCTGTCCTCTTCTCCTCCAGCCCGACCCCTTCCAACTCCACCACTCCCTCCAGGCCACCTTTAGCTGTGCTGAGAACTGGTTCACCACTCAGCACCTTACTCTCAACTTTTCAAAAACCAAACTTATGCTGTTCTCCCACCCGCAGAATGCAAGAAAGGAGCTTTGCCCACCAGTTCTACTTCATACCAGACCCCTCTGGAGCAGGTAGGCTCCTTCAAATACCTGGGCATCACCTTGAGCCCTGCGCTTAACTTCCACCTTCATATTCGCCACCTCTCCAAGTCCCTAAATGTCAGGTTGGGACTGTTATACCACCTTAAACACTGTCTTACCCCGATGCCCTCAGGCTTACTGTCTCCTCCTCAGTTCTCTCGCTGCTGGAGAATGGCTTACTGATCTATGGAGCAGCAAATACTACAGCCCTAGATAGTCTTCGTCTCTCCCTAAATAAAGCTTGCCACCTTGTCTTGGGATGTGACCATCTCACTCACACCTGCTCATTTTATAATGATACCGGCTGGCTTAACTTTGACAACAGAATCAAGTTCTACACCTGCCTCATGGCTAAAAAGATTGCCCTTGGCCTCTCCCCCCCTGGGTGAGCCCCTCTAGTCAACCCAGAACTCTAAGTGCAATACACCCATAGCTCTAACAAATCCCTCCTCTCAGTGCCCGGTTGCAGAACCTCCCTGTTCCAAAGGTCCTTCTACTATAGGGCCCCTCAGGGGATGAACAGCCTCCCTGCCTCAATAGCAAATAAACCTAGACTTGGGCCATTCAAAACCCACCTTAGGGAACACCTCCTGACCTCAAGTACCTGTGACTGCTCTTGAGCTGATAATTACCTCTGACGATGGCCCTTTGCCTGAAACTACCTTACCCCCCTCCTGCTCCTCAGCACAATCTGGCACTGTTAATATTTGTCTCCTATCTGTTTTTTCTGTTATATAGAACCTTAACTAAGTTATCCCTTGTACATGTATGTGTTAATTCTCACTGAACAATTGCCTACTTCTCATTGTAAGTAACTGAACTCTATTCACTGATCAATTGTTAATGATGTATGCCTGTACCTTATTCTCTGTGACGTGGATCCTTTGTAAATGAGTGTTTGACTCAAAGGTATTTCCGAATAACTAATAAACAATAAATAAAATTGCCTTTAAAGCTAGTGCTGAAAACAGAACTCAGATTCTCCATGACCTCTGCTTGTTCTCCATCCCTTTCATGATCCACTTCAGTGCTGCCCATGTTATCACCTATTTAGCCTCTATCATACATGTATCTTAACATTTCTTTCAAAGACATTCTATCATTGTTGAAGTCCTGTTTCCTCTACAGTAAACTGTCTACCCACCCTCTCTACTAGCACTTCAAGCATTATCCAAACTACTCTATCATTAATTATTTTGAAACAGTGTAACTTTAAGTATAAATTCAGAATCTTCTTTTCAGAATACTATTGCACCTGATGAAGGGACCTGTGTGACCTCAAAAGCTTATGTAATGTATCAGCATTGTGTAAGGGATATGTGTATCTAATAAAATATATCAAACTATCCAGCAACTCTTTTGTCCAAGGACTAATATGGTTACAATCTCTCTTTTCTACCTTCTTATCTCTGACATCCTCCATGGTCCTGTTCCTGTTTCTCTCTCTAACCTTGCCAGCTGCTGCTCTGCTCCCTTTTTGCATCTTTCAATCCTCCTCTATAGTTCTGCTCCTTGCATTTTCCCACGACCTATCATTTGTTGGCAAAAAGCTTTTCCCACTGCTACCTCTTTGGATTGTAATAGCTAGCATCTCTCTCTCTCTCTCCTTCTCTCGCTCTCTCTCTGTGTCTCTCACTGACCCCCTTCTTTCAATTTTTGTCTCCAATCTCCTCCATCTTTGCTTTTGTTTTTCTGCCTTTCATCATGGTACCAGTCATGACTCTGCCTGTTGTGTTTAATTTCTGCTAAACATTTGAAGCATTTTGTGACACAGTCAATATAACAGATGCTTTAGAAACATTGCCTTGTACTACAGTGAGCAGCATAGAGTGCTACGGATGACTATGCAGCAATGCTTCTTTCAGTTTAAAATCATTAGTCAAAAGAAAAGGGAGAAATTAGTCAGCCAAGAGCTGGTTCTGATCTCATCAGATCTTTAGCCAGGAGGTTTAATTTGCTTAGATTAAATTCAAGCTGGGAATGGGATAAGTCTTTTCAGCATCAGCAAGGAGAATACTAAAGCTGCTTCACCTCAAGTCAACCAAATAAAAACCTTTCTTTTAAAGTTCTCAATACATGGAAATGCTCTCAAGCTACTTGTGATCTCAGCATAGCCAGACCTATGATGTTTCATAAATATAAAGCCTTGCTTTGAGGGCATAGGCCTCATAGGTGTTCCTTTTGCCCGAACCCAAAGAAAGCAATAGAAAACTGACATCACAGATAATATTTGGCTTTAAATTGGCCTCAGAAGACTTTCACAGATATAGTGTACAACCATAGAAACATCATGATCTTTTGTCCTTGCTGAGAGAGTTCCATTCTGGAGATGATTCACTTCAATTTTTTTCACTGCAGAGCCCAGAGAAAGAGGCTGTTGTCCTACAAGCAAAATATCAGGGAATAACATCATCACGGACCCTTATTCCTACAGTAGCTCTGCACTGCATGACTGTATAGTCAGTATAAGTCAAACCAGGGACCAATACCACACTTGGGGTTAGAGATGCAGCAAAATGAAATTTTGCAGGCAAAATTGCTATGAAATTGGCAGCTTCACTGGGAGAAATGTTACGCAAAATTGCGGAAAAATCTCACAATTTTGCCTACCGCTGCCAGCCACCACAAGTCAGCAAATTGAACCCCCCCCACCCCCACACACAAGTTACCCTGCTCCACATTTATTTTATTTAAAAAAAAAAATCACCCTCATCTCATTGGTATCTAATGGTCCCCCCACCTCCAGCCGATCACTGGCAGTAATTACATTAAATAAGCACACCCAAGTTACCCTGCCCCTTCATTTGTTTAATTAAAAAAAAAGTAAAAAATTCACCCTCATCTCCCTGGTGTCTAGTGGACCCCACCCCTTCATTAGATAGCAGCACCCACCCAGCTCCCCCCCAGTACCCCGATCAAGCCACCGGCACAGATCTCCACTCATCTCTACAGTCGGTGGCCCAACTGAGACCCACTGAGCACTTGAATGAATGAGCGCTTACCGGCGCTGGCTGTGAAGGAGAATGAAGACTCCTTTCTGGTAGCATGCAAGGTCACAAACTGCCATAACAATACAAAACGACTGCCCTAACCCCCCCCCAAAAAAAACATAAGGTTAAGCTACCCATTTCACTGTACCTGTTCTCCTACTGTGCAATAAAATCCCTTTAATCTTAGTTTGCAGGAAAAAGGCAAGGGCAACCAGGGTCATGGCCCTTGGAGGCAGCCAGGAGCAAAGAAGGTGTTACCTGCATCTGCTGCTATCATGATAGCCTCCTCTTATGGTTGAAGGGGACCACATCTCAGTCATGGCAATTCATGGGCCAAGATGCTGACTATCCAAACCACAAAATGGTCTCTACCCTGCCCTTCAAACACATCAAGGCTTCCCCACTGCTGGGTGTGCAAATGGATAGATATGTGAACCAAGGCAGAAAAAAAAACAGCACCACCCACTGCCAATTTTTAATAAAGGTACTAAGATACAAATAAATAGTGTTTAAACATAGCAAAGTGACTTTTTGTCATGTAAGAGTACCAATTAGTAGTATCAGAGAACGTCAGCCCCTTAAAGAGACACCAGCGTTAACACCACCACTTCAAAAAAAAAAAAGTTTTCAGTGCTGCGAAATGTGAACTACAATACTGTGAAACGGAAAAAGTGGAATTGGGTCTGAGGGGAGGTGACCTTGAGTTACTCATTGCAAAATCAGAATCCTTCTAGATTTAGGTACTCGGTACCTTTAAGCTCCCAGGACTCCAATTTTTAATAGAGGATACATGGCATCAAGGCACTCCCTAATGACACTTTAGGGAAAAATGGTTGGAGGTTTGTAGTGCTACCATTGTTGTCTCTGTAAGGTGCTGACACTCTCAAGTACTTCTAATTGGCACTTTTACATTAAGTAAAGTCTCCGTGCTGTGCTTAAACATCAATTATTAGTGTCTTAGTGCTTTCATTAGAAGTTAACAGTGGGAGGTGCTGCATTTTTTTTGTCTTGTCTCTACCCTGTCCCCAGGTATCTTTGCTACTTGCCAGTACCCTACTGCCCTGAGGATTCCCATGCAGGGTTTTGCAATGAATATCCAAATGGCAGGCTCTTGGGCTAACAGCCCCTGAATTTCTGAGTCTGTATCCATCGCTTTCCATGAAGTTACCAACCAAGTTCTACAGGGAAGCATAACTATTCTCCTTTTATTTGTGTGGATATTGCCCAACCAAGAAAATTAGTAATGAGACTCCAGTGGTGCAAAACCAAAAAGCAGTGTTAAAGAGGTTTGTCTTTTCTTCTGAGCTAACTGAGAGCGTTTAGTAGTTTGAAAAGCAGCATCTGGCAAAAAAGGAGGAACAGAAGGAATTTGTTTTACTGTACAGTACTGTACTGTACTGTGAATAGTGCAATAAATGCAGGTTGTTTCTCAAGGTACTTTATAATCCAGAAGATGGAGGGAAGACCATAATTGCCACTTCAGAGGTCATGAAGATTAAAAAACTCACTGATAGATTCATTAGAAATAAAAAAAAGACAAAACAAAGGGTGGCAAAGTGAATAGTTCAGTGTTACTCAGTGGCAGCTCTGGGATTCAAACATGGGTCTCAAGGTTCACAGCTCTGTGGTCTGACCACTGGGCTAAACAAAAAATGTTGGAACTGATATTAATGCAGTGTATGTTACATGGGTAAACATTTGCTAATAGTAAAGGTGTGAATTGACCAACCCCTCATTGCTAATTAATCAATAATAACATCATGAATCTATAATTCCCTACTAATTAAACGTCATTAAAGTATTATACTTACTAGCAATTACATAAGCAATAATGCATGGCTGAGTGTGCAGCAAAGTTGTAATAGCCAAATGGCCTGCTTTCATCCACCCAGGAAGTAAGGTTAATACAGCTTAGAAAATGGGCAGAAAATATCCTGGCCTCTGACTGGCAGATACTCCTAGCAAGGGGTACATTTTGTACCAACAGAGACCAGACAAAAACAAAATCTATGCCAACATGGCTTTTTTTGACCTAAATCAATGAGCAACTGGCAGACTTTTCAAAACAGATTTATTTAAAAGTTGATAACCAGGAAAGGCACACTGAGCCGAGACTCGTTTCCAGGTGCGACCTGGGGGAGAGACAAATATAGGGGTGAGAAACACATATGGAACATTACAAATAAAAGCAGTTGGGATACATGAGATATGGAAGACAGGATAAATACAAGTATATACATGTATGTACATAGCAACATGATTTTTCAGTAAATACAACATTATTTACATGAGTACAACATTATTCACATAGTAGAAGCACGACTGTCCAGAATAAGTATAGAGAAACGTGGGTAAAAGAAGATTAACTCTAGGGCAGGTAAAAATGAGGGATAGAATGTGAGTAGTAGTAGGACAGGAGGAAGGTGTCAACACTGGGGGATGGGAGGATGACACTTGACAGACTAGGAATCTGGGCCTGTATGGCTGGGGAGGGGGTTGGGGGAGGATAGGAGGAGCAAGTACATGGAGCTGCAGTAATGGCATGGAGAAGGGATTAAAGGAGGGAGAAGGTAGTGGTGTGATGGGTGTCCCAGGGGAGTTGGTTCTAAAGGTGAGGGAGCTGGTAAGAAAAAGCCACCTGACCAAGCAAGGGTGTGAAGGGAGAATGTACAGGCATCAGTAGAGTGGAGGGAATACAAGTGAGAGCTAACCGGGGAGAGACAGGAATTGAGGTGGGGGGGGAGACCTGAACCAGAATTTGCCATTGAAAGTGAGGCAGTGTATCTGGCACCTGGTATTCAGAGGAGTGAGCAAGAGAGAGGAGTAGAGGGTATAATGGTGAGTGAGAGGGGGGAAGGAGGTGGCAAAACTGCATAATGAATTAAGTAGAGTGTCAGATCTAGCTAATGAGGTCACAGGAGCAGAGGCATAGACAATATCCATATAGTTGAATATGGGAGGAATAGTCTTGTTGACTAAATCTCGGTGAGTAGATGTTGAGAGAAATTCTTTGTGTCGGTAAAGGGCACAGAGTTTTGGGCTAAAACTTAATGATGCCATGCTTTTTTCTTGCATAGCAAGTGACAGCCTTCACCCTCAGCTCAATTTAGTAAAACAGGAGAAAGAATGGTCATTTCTCATGCTCACTTAGGTTAACATTTACAATAAAAAGAAAAGAAAACATGACTTCTCACCTTGCTGCTTAGCCATCAGTTCTGTCCATGTGGGTCTGCCAACTGCGCTCATTGCCAATAGCACAACCGCACTTCAGCAGTCACTCAGCAAACCAAGCACTTCTACTCATGCAGCCAGAAAAAGGAGCAAGTTAAAAATTAAAAACAAGGAAAGGTATAGGGGACTGATGAAGATGAAACTGGAGGTGGGGTAGGAGGACATTTAGACAGACAATCACAACACCACCCTCTGCTGCCGAAGACAGCACTCGATGGACTACTTAACACATAACTTTTTTATTGATTTCTACTACATTTTTTAAACTGACTTTTTAAAACATTTTCTAAAATACAACAAAGTGCCCATTTCCTAAGCACAGAAATGCCCTCCAGGACAGACATTATGGGCTATACCAAAACTTACAGGGACTATAAGGCCCTCCTTCTGTGTCATCAGGCCTAATTATGCCCCTGGGCAGTCCAGTATAGCCCAATACCAGCCCTTGTCAGTATCATTACTAGCACTGATGCACTCCTGCAGTGGATTATTACACTTACAACATTCCTAAAATGGTCATGTGTTATAAATCTAACTAATGCATCATTAACAAATAACCAATACTTAATAACCACCAATTAAATTAATGAAACAGTACCTGCTACATCTATCATTGAGCAAGTCAAGTGTATTAGAGTTAGGCAATAATGCACAACAAGGTGTGTGTTGTGCTGTGATAATGTCATGCCCAGGGTGGTTGGCCATGAGGCTACAGGCTGAGTCTGTCCAACCACCCCTGAAGTGATGTTATCCCAGCACAACACACAACCGGGAGTGCATCATTGCTATTATACAATGGCTCGTTTGTAGAAGAAAGGAAATAATGTTGAAAAAATACATTTCAAGTACATTTTATGTCAGTTTTTGGAGTGGGTATTGTTACTTTATGAAAAAAATAGTGCTGGTTTATTATTTCAGCCACCGGGTGGAGCTCATGTGTTTTTCCTGCAGCTCTGACTACAATTTCCATAGTAATCTTTATCAGTGTTGTCAGTCATTGCTGGTATTCCAAAATGCCTCAGCATTCCATGTTTTCACTTTGTGTTTTGCTGTTTGTCTTTTTGTTTCTAATTCTTTATTCTACTGCCATTTGTGTATCGAACAGTGCTGTCCCCTGACAGTGCTGCTCACACCCCCCAACCCTCGCTCTTTGGATCTGTCATCCAGTGCTGCTGCTGTGAGGATTAATATTTATGAAGAGGAAAGGAGGCTGGGAGGATGTTTTGTGACTGCTTTTACCTGTTGCAGTTACTGGCACATGGTGACTGTCTATGTGTATGCTTGCTCACTTGTTCGTTGATTTACTTGGTGGGCTTGGTGCTTGAACTGCCTCTTAATCATGGGCTTTTAAGTATTTAAATAGTAATTTGGGAGATTTCGTGGAATGTCTGCTGGCCGTTGCTTTCATTTGGGCTGCTTTTTCAGTGAGGTACACTGACAGTGGGTGCCGACCACCAGTCTCAGAAATGGGCTGTCGATTGGGGATAAATGATGCGAGCTCAGTGTAGAGATTCAGAACTGATTGATGTGGTCATCTGTGGACTGGGACTAGAGCTGTGATGTTGTACTGGGATAACATCATGGCTCTAGTCCCAGACTGACCAATCTGGGCTCAGGATTTTTCTTTGCTGTTGTATAATATGTACTAAAACAGATGTTTGTTACATACAAAAACATGAAAGGCTGGATAACAACCATGCGATGTATGTATATCTATATATATATATATATATAGATATACATACAAACATTAAAAACATTTCACTTTCACTGAGCAAACAATATTTTAAGAAGTTGCCAAAATACAAACTTCTTAAAATCTTTAAACCCTAGCTAGGTCAGACCTCATCTCCTGAGAAAGAGAAGTTAATTTTCTATCTCAAAAAGTAAACAAATTAATTGCACAAAACTATACTAATGCATACACTGGGATTGCAAAACCACAAAAGAAGGGGATCGTGACCTCACTTTTTCAACCCCAATGCCCACCACATTTCCCCCTAGTTACCCTAATTACCCAAAATCAAGCTACAGGTCTGGACCTGGGCACCACAGGTTTGCTGCTTCAGGATATCAGTCTAGAGCTGTGCCCTACAAGCCTGCTGCTTCATGTAGGGCCTGCAAGAGCACTCATAACTTTCTTTGTGCCAGGTCCTGTGGATCCTGCATGAAGCATGAGACCATATGCAGACAGGGCAACTGGCTGCTGAGAAACTGCTATCCAGTGATTTTGGAGATTGTTTTAATTACTTAAGCAATAAACCATGACAGGGTGTAGGTTATGCTGGGATTTACCTATGCCTGGTCTAATCTAGTCATGAGTCAGCAGGCCAAGTGACCAAACCACACCAGAAGTGGATAAATACCATCATAGCCCACACCATGGAGTGGTTTATTGATATTATTTACTGCCAACCTTTTTTGTTGAGAAGAAAATAAAAAACAAGAGTTTGTTTTCTATTTTAAATTATTTTTATAAATTTTATTGACTCACAACATAAAATAGTCTGTGTTTCTAGTGGGATGGTGCTGAGATCAGGACTCTCATTTTGGTAAGCAATTACTTTTTTCGAGCTGAGGTCATGTCTGTCATTTTGGCAGGGAGGCTGGCTTTTTTTATATTGATGAAATGGCTACATCAATACTTTTTGTGTGTTGCTATGGGGATGCTGCTTCAGCACTGTGAATGGAGTGGAGTTGAAGGGGGAGACAGCTGATGTTGCAATGCGGCACTTCACTCTGTTGTTCCTCGGTCAGTGCGGTTTTCATTCAGGGGGATCATGATGTGAGTTCCATGTTTATTTTTTGTTACAGTAAGTTCAGGGCTTGCTTTTGAAAGTGAAGATGGTCTGGGAGCTTGGTTTACTTATAATGTATTTACCATTTAAACATGGTGGCTAAATGGGCATTAAAAAGGAGAAAGGCTACCGGGATCCAACATGGCAGACTTTGTGTTTGTGTTCGGGGGTAAGAGTGATTTTACAGTGGGTGGCTTCTAGATGCAGCCAACTGGCATGCTTTCCATGGGTAATATCAGGATTTATCATGGCTGGAAGGTGCCAGTTAGCCAATCAGAGCCAGTGATTCTTGGATCCCATTGTACAATTTAACATTTATGTTGATTATATTATGTGTATAAAATTACAAAAATATAAAAAAAAATGCATGTGTCCCTCTTTGTCAGCCTGTGAGACTCTGTGGGGGAACTTTGGAATTGTGGGAAGGAGGAAGTCAGGATATAGATCCTGCTACTGTAATGTCAGTCTGCAGCACCTACCAATGCTAGTGAATGCTTTCTACACTAATATTACACCATAACTATAACAGCATAGTGAGAAAAGCACCCTAAACAGTACTTTAACATTTTATTGGTAACTTGAGAAACAGGAAGTACTGCCATGCGGTACTTCTGATCAACAATATTTAAAACCCAGCACCTCATGAGGATCAGTGAGAGTGTTGCGGGAGTGATACACTGCAGAGGCAAGCAAGTCTGTTGTGGCACCAGTGGAATCAGGGAAGCAGTCCACATTGTTTTAAATTAAAAAGTAAACATCAATCATTTGTACTATTTATCACATGCAGCTATTTGCCAAAATAAATGAGACACCTATAGTTCTTTCACCCTTTTAAATTTTGCTCAGAGTAGTTGCATTTTCAGGACCAGTCAGTAGAGATGTATGATCAGCCAAACATCATGGAAAATAACAATCTTAACAAGTGTGAAGAACAGCCAGTGGCAAGTGAAACCCCTTTTCATAAATGCATGATATATCTTATGTTTTCAACAAATGTGGTATAATTATCCAGGCACTAAATCTGCCCAAAATGTCAAAGACTTATAGAAAAGTGTTAATGGATACAAAAGATGAATTATTAAAGTTAAAGAAGCATATTGATATAACAGTGCTAGCACTGAGACTATACTTTCTCATGAAGAAAATCAAAGGGAGAACAAGAAAAGTGGAATGGAGCAGGATGAACCAACCTTGGGTGAAGAAGAATGGAAAAATGTCTCTTCATCTAGAGGAACAAAAACAGAAAAGTGGGTAGAAGCCTTTTCATTAATTCGTATTAATCCAGTTGGTACAGTAGAAAACAGGTTTCAAATATTAAGGTGGGAAGATATGGAAACAAATAGGTCACAAAAGGAAATTATAGAGAATCTATATACTGATACTGGTGTTACATGCTGTGAAGAGAAAAGACAAGTGGCAGTCATAGAAGACTCTATAATAGAATACACTGACTCTGAGATTTGCAAACTAGACAAGGAACAATATATGGCGTCTAGTGTTAGGGGGCCAAAAAATACCCAACCTAATACCCAACTGTCCTTTCAGCAGCAGCCAGAAAACAGGATCCACAACAGAGGGTATGAGGCAAGAGACTGAGAGAGCTGTAGTGCAGGCAGACAATTGCCACTGACTCCTCCCACCCACCCACCTAAAGGTAGCCCTATTTTTATCAGCAGGTACTTGGTTGACATCAGGAACTTCTTGTACAAGGGCAGGAAGTGAGGGAACAGCAGTCCTCTACAGGAAATGAAAAGGGTGGAAATACCCGTCCTTCATATTTGATACTCACTGCCCCATAGGGAAGAGGAAACACTAAATAAAAAAGGTAAGAGAAAACCTTAAACCAAAACAATAAAAAAAAAAGGTTTTCTTTTTCTCTCTTGACTTTTAGTTTCTTTTTAGGATGGGAGTGGTAAGCTGCCAGGGATGTGGGGCACTCGTCTTCCAAGGTCTGCTCTGGAGAATGGGTTGCTGTCATATATGCAGAAGTCTGAATAAACTCAGAGCTCAACTGGATGCTGCAAGAAGAGAAATAACCAGTCTTCAGCAGCAGCTATACTGGAGTTTATGGTCTCCACATCCTCTCCCTCAGTGCCCACTGCCCAGGTGGGTGGAAGATGGTGCATTGGTGGGGGGGGTGCTGAAAGGATGGACTTGGCTAGACATGTTTGACTCAATGTCACCCCAACAGCAAGTCACTTTGCACCCCTGGAGATGTTGAAGGATCCCAACTCAGGGAAGAAAGCCCCAGAGCTGGAGAAGGGGACAAGAAGGAACAGTGAGGTAGCAACTGGTGGCAGCAAGAGAGCACATGGAGGATATACTGTAGAAGCAGACAAGCACTTATTCTAGGAGACTCAATGATTACAGGGACTGAGTCACTCCTCAGTAATGGTATGCAACCTAGTGTGATGGTTAAGTGCCTCCCTAGAGCATCGGCACAGCACTACACTGAATGCATTGGGAAGATTGTGGACAAGGCAGAGGAAGGTCTTAACATTCTTATCCATCTTGGTACTAATGACCTGGCAGGCCAAACAGTGGAACAGACCAAGCATAACCTCATTGCACTATGGAAAAGGTTGAAGGCTCAATCAACCTCAATGGAATTTTCAGAAGTCATCCCAGTGTGGGGCAAGGTGGATCACATGAACAAGATCAAAAATGAGATAGCATTCTATGCTTGGTTACAGGGATGGTGCCAAGAAAAAGAATATCTCTTCATAGGCACATGGGAGAGGTTCTGGGAAAGAAGGCTTTTTAGGTTGGACAGACTTCACCTAACCAAGGAAGGGGTGAGGGTGCTAGGGCAGAAATTCAATGTCCACCATGACCATTTAAACTATGTGGGGGGGCTGTCAATGCCATAGAACCTAACAGTGACTGCACTGTTGATGGGAACTTAGTTGTTGCTCCCCCACAAGCAGGATTCTCTCTCTCCCACTTCCTAGGGGAACACATAGGGAACAGAAGGAGACTATAAGGGACCAGAAAGGGTGCCATACAACTTCAGACCATCAGCTGAAAACAAAAGAAGGTGGAAAATGCAATGATGCTGGACATTGGAATGGGGTGTGCTTGCATCAATGGCAGAAGTCTAGGTAGCAAAATGAGTCACCAGCAGGCAATAATGGCAGAGTTGTTGGTAGACCTGGTGGCCATTACAGAAATGTGGGCCTTGGAGAAGAATCATTGGGACCTCTCAATCCCAGGCTATGCCCTCTTCAGTAGGATAGGAAGAGAGGCAGGGGAGAAGGGTTGCACTAAATGTACGTGATGGAATAAGTGCTACCCTAGTCAATTTTGGAAAAAGGGAAATGTGTGGAATCCCTGTGGGTGCAACTCAGCTTGGCAAAGGGTGAAGAAGATCCACATAGGCATGGTATACAGGCCTCTGGGTCAGGCTGAGGATAGGGATGAGGAACCTGTAGGGGAAAACAGGGGTATAGCACAGATGGAGGATATAGTGGCAGTTGGTGATCTGAACTTGCCCGATGTTAACTGAAGCATCCCAGTGGCAGGTTCTTCTAGTAGTACAAAGGTGGTCGAGGTCGTACAAGACTGCCTGCTCACACAAATAGTCACTTCTCTAACTAGGCTGGACACCATCCTAGATGTAGTACGCACAAATTCAGAAGTGGTAACTATTGCAGGGATTGTACAGCTGCTGGCCAACAGTGACTACAATTCAGTGTGATTTCAGTTGACCCTAGGGGTAGATAAATCTCATTCCAAGATAGAAGTCTTTAACTTTAGAGAAGCTGATCTTGACTCCATGAGGAAACTAGTCAGGGGCAAACTAACAAGGCTCAATAAACATTTAGAGGCAGAAGACATATGGGGGCAGGTCACAAAATGCCATACTGGAAACTGTCAGAAAGTGCTTAGGGACAGTGATAAAAAACACCACACATAAAAAAAAATGGTTCACAAACCATGTTAGGGCATCTATCTAGACAAAAAGGAAGGTGTTCAACAACTTTAAAAGAACCCAGGGAGAAACTGATTGGAATATTTACATTAAGAAGAATAAAGAAACCAAAAGTATGGTGAGAACAGCTAAGGGCAGGGCTAAACTTTATCTTGCAGACGGGGTTAAAGCTGGAAAAAAACACTTTCTTTTGTTATACAGGAAAAAAGGAAGAAAATGGGAGGGATAATTATACTTAAAGATGGAAACAGAATTGTGGAGGAGGATGAACAGAAGGCCACTGTTCTAAATAACTTTTTCTGCTCAGTATTCACTAAGGAACACAATGGCCCCATGCCGAACAGTGGCATCAAGGCAGCTGACAGGGGAGTTCCATGAATGGAAGCACCATCAATTCCCTCTGACAGGGTCAGAAAGGCTATAGAGAAACTCAGGGAGGACAGGTCACCAGGGCTAGATAGAATACACTCAAGGGTGCTGAAAGAACTGGCAGGAGAATTGGCAGAGCCCTTAGCACATTTGTTCAACAGCTCACATGAGTCAGGAATATTGCCTAGAGAGTGGAGAACTGCAGACATGGTACCTTTTCACAAGGGAGGGAGGGAGCTGGGAGAAGGCAGACAACTACCAATCAGATAGCCCTACTTCGGTTGTAGGTAAGCTAATGGAAACTCTAACAAAACAGGACCTGGTAGAGTACATAGGGAAGTACAGTCTTCAGATTGGCAGGCAGCATGGATTCATGGCAGGTAGGTCATGCCAGGTGAATTTGATTACATATTTTGACTGGGTGACTAGGGAATTAGACAGAGGCCACTCAGGATACCTCCTCTACTTCAACTTCAACAAGGACTTTGACTTGGTGCCGCACAACTGCCTGCTGAAAAAGATGGAGGACCTGGGCATAGACAATAACATAGGTGAGTAGGAAATTGACTTAAGGATAGAAAACAGGGAGTAGTAGTCAAATGGGGAGAAGCCAGAGGCTGGGGAAGACACTAGTGGAATTCCCCAGGCCTCAGTGTTGGGGCTAGTCCTATATAATGCATTTTTCAGTTACAACAGCATATGTATCAATGGCAAAATTGTCCTATTCACAGATGATACCAAGCTAGGCAGAAGGGAGGACTGTAAAGTGGTGGTTAGGGACCTTCAAAAAGACCTGCAAAGGCTGGAAAATTGATCCAAAATCTAGCAGCTAGGGTTCAATGCAAAAAGGAGCAAAGTGATGCATCTAGGAAGGCAGATCTGAAGACAGCACACTGGCTCAATGGGGTTTGTCTCAGTATCTCACCAGAAGAAAGGAACATAGGTGTTATAATTTCCAATACCCTGAAACAGGACAGCCAATGCAACACAGCTTATAGCAAAACAAACAGAATGCTATGGTGCATAGGGAGAGGTTTTGATAGCAGGAGCAAGGAGGTGAATCTACCACTGTACAGGTCCCTGGTAAGACCACATCTGGAGTACTGCATCCAGCTTTGGAGTCCACTTCTTAAGAATGATAGGATCAGGCTGGAAGCTTTCCAGAGAAGGGCAACCAAGATGATCCAAGGCTTCTAGGGTCTCACCTATTAAGGGCATTTGGAAGCTTTGAATATGTTCTCAGTGGAGACTAGAAGGGAGAGAGGTGACATGATAGAGACATACAAGTTTCTGAGAGGAATAAATTAGGTGCCCTCCTTGGATCTTTTCATCAGGGTAGACAACTCCTGTACCAGAGGACATGAGTGGAAGTTGAGGGGAGGGAGCTTCAGGTGGGAGCTAAGGGAACACTATTTTACTGAAAGGGTAGTAGAACCATGGCATAGGCTGTGCACCAAAGTGGTGGAAGTAAAGACAGTGACAACATTCAGGCTGGGGTGGAACAGAGCAAGAGTTTGAATAAAATCACTTGGAGCAGTAGGGGGCATTAAATAGTCAAAGGTTTGGGTCCTGGAGTCTAAAAAGATCTTGGAAACTCATAGGCAGACTAGATGAACCCTTGGTCTCCTTCTGGTATTATTTTCTATGTTTCTGTTTTTCTATGTTAAAGCCCAGTGGTTATAGTGTATGCCAAGCGTCAAGACAAACGATGAAGGTCAAAACCCCACAAATCAATTTAAGGCTAACTACAGTATATAAAACTATTTATTTTACTTATTTATTGAGGTAATCAGAAAGACCTTTGAGTCAAGGATTCATTTACAAGGGTTCCACGTCAGACATAGAAGTACAGTGACAACAAATTACAGAGTACAGTACATTGGTAAAAGCATTGGAGTACATATGCATTCAGTACGTGGCTATCAGAACAAGGATAACAGAAGCTTCAAAACTTTAGAACCACTATAAAATTACAGATGGATTCTGTATTGGGCTGATGGTCATGAAGTAGTATCAGAGCATTTCAGCAAGAGGACATTACTGAGTCAGTTTAATAAAAAAATAACAGCCATAAATTAGGTATGTGTGGGCGAAAGGTATGGAAAGGGGTGTAAATTGTCATGGGGGTATTTAGAACACTTAAGGTGCAAAATTTGCATATGAAATCCTCCCAGTGTCAAGAGCATCAGATTACTGACAGCAAGAAATAAAACAATTAAATAGTTGGCTTACAACGTACTGTGCTAGTGAGAAGTTGGGGTTTAACAGCCTAGGGTTGACACAGTGGTTAAATTGGAAGTGTTTAGGTGGGGGAACTCTAACATCTAGATTTCAAGGTGATGGCACTATCATTTTTAGGTGGTGGAACTCTCTTACAGTAGTCAGTTGAGAAAGATGTCAGAGGTGGTGGAACTCTCATACAGTTTTTTAAGAGGTGATGGAACTGCGTTTCTGTGGGCACCTGCCCAGTTTAACCACTGGGTTGATAGTAGCTATTTGCCACTGATGGGCTGCACTTGAGTTTTAAAGAGGCATGCTACCTAGGAAATAATATCAGTAATGAAATACTGTATGCTTTGCTTTAAACTTGAAAAACAGATGACACTAGCAGAAACCATACTGAAGCCAAAAAATACATCAAAAACATGACTAAAACTCATCAGAAGCAGGACCCTAGGGTTAAAATCAAAGGCACTATAACATTACTATTAATTGCCATACATGACAGAAATAATAGGACTACCTGCTGTACAGGAACTTACAATATGCATTTAAAAAAAACTTATGTATTGGTCATTACTGAGACTTGCTAGAAGGAAGCAAACACATGGAACACTGACATGGATGGTTTCACTTGTTACAGAAAAGACTGAGTACACAAAAATGTAATTATTTATTTATTTTTTGTTTAGTTTTTGTTGACTGGAAAATGAGGACTGAACAATTTTGCCTATTTTTAGCCTCATCCCAGGTGAGGGGGATACAGATGGATGCTGACTGACGTTGAACCAGACTAAGCTGCTGGTGCTATTTTTAGGGAATGGTGGAAATTTGGCCAGGACACCAGGGAAATTCAATGTATCAGATATCACCTTTTGGCTTAACCAAAGGTGTGTGTTGCATGGACCTCCTGAATCCATCATAGATGAAGACTGCCTGTGGACAGGAGGCTGGAAATACAAAATTATGTTGAAACAAATAGATGGCAAAATTCAACATTGTGCAAACTGTTTTTATCTGGGTAGAGACCATGGTGTAATATTCTATGCAGGGCAACCCTGGGCCTGCTATAAGTGTGGAGAAAAAGGTAATATTAGTAGTGCATGTGGGCAAATAAAATGTGAACTCCATAGTATTATGGGGCATCAAGGATCAGAATGTAAAAATAAGGTCAGATGTAGTCTTAGTGAAGAAGAAGGTCATTTTTACTTGCAGTGCCCATGGGCTGCTCATAATAGTCCTGAGCCTGGGTTGTTGGCTGGACAAGATGTCTACCGAGCAGTAGCACAAAAAGAGAAAAATAAAGAGGACAAAATTGTTTTTGAAGCTAAGAGGCTGATGTTCAGGACATTCACAAAACTATCACAGAGGAGGAGGCAACTGCCACCATCCCCCAGAGACCCCAAAACCCAGTGAAGAGAATGGAAAAAGGGAGCAATGAAAATGAACATAAGCCAAAAAGAACAGAAAAGAAGGAAGAAAAATGGTTTACCATGGTAACTTGGTCAAACAAAAAAAGATTTTCAAAAATTAAAACCCCAGAAAGAGATCGGGAAGGAATTGAGATTTCTAACAGATACACTATTCACCAGGATAAAGAATGTTAAACAATGGATGAAGAGGAAACCATTTCTTCAGGATCAGAACATACAGATGCAGAAGAATCAGAGAGAGGGGACACTACTGACATGCAAGTGTCAAAAAAAAAGAACAAAAGAGAAAAGCACCTGATTTTGAAAGTGACTGGAACTTATAAATAATAAAATACAAAAACTGTCTTGTTTAACTCTAAATGTGAATAGTCTAAAAAATAAGCAGAAAAGATTGACGACTTTTCATATCTTAAGTAAAATGAATTGTGATTTACTGTAGCTATTTTTCAGGACACCAGATATATACTATAGAGGAAATAAAACAAGCACAGAGAGTGTGGAGATGGGGGCCATCTTGGTGGTCGATAGGAGAAGAAAGGTGCTCTGGGGTTGGGATTGTTTTTTTCACAAATGAGATTAGAATGTTGAAAATGGTGGACTTAATTCCAGGCAGAGTGATGATCTTGGATGTATTATTTGTAGAGAATGTAGTAAGAATTATTAATATTGTATTTACAATTCTCAAAAGAAAATGGAAAGAAGGAAAATAATGGAACATGTGGAACCCTTTATTCATACTTCAAAGGTTGTATTATGGGGGGGTAATTGTGGAATTAGTAAAAAAGACTGGGGAGGAAAGGAAAAAAAGAATTTTGTGATACAAACAAATTGAAAGAAATCATAAGAAAAGGAGGACTACATGATGTAAACAAAATAAAAAAACAAAAAGGCATAACACATCTTTTTTAAGGGTAAATTATCCACAAGAATAGATTTTTGGCTGGTTCCAAAAAATCTGAAGGTGGAAGAGGTTAAAGTAGTTCATTCAGAAATCTTAAGCTTACAATTGATTTTGAGAAACAAATAATCTTTGGGAGAGGCTGCTGGCATATGAACACAATGAGGCTCAAGAAGAAGAGTGCCATAATAAACTAGTAGAATTATTCCTAACAGGGGAAATGGTTAGAGAAATATATGATTTAGATTTGGACTGGTGGCAAGATACAAATAAAGATATTAAACAACTAATGATAAATGAATCTCAAAAAACAGAATCATCAAATTATAAAAAATATACTTACAGTTAAGGGCACACTTATATAAACTACTTACAGATCAAGTTAAGTACAAAATAAATAACTCAGAAAAAATTGAAGAAACTAAAAAATGAATGTGGAATTTTCAGTATAACACAGCTAAATACCTAATAATGAAGCAAAGGTATGGGACACAGGGAATGAAACTGCAGATAAATTCATTTGAAAGTAGTAAAGAAAGGGCGGAAAATAGAACAATATATGAATTAAAGGATAGGAATGGAAAAACATATAATAATACAGAAAATATGTTTAATCAGGTTCAGACTTTTCTTACAGAGAAAGTTTGGGTGGGGGGAGAAAGGAGAAAAGAGGCGGTACTGGATAACATAGGAATACCAAAGCTAAGTGCACAGGAAGCTGAATCCCTAAACTGGGAAATAAAAGAATGCGAGGTGGAGGAGGCAATTAAACAATTCTCAGACAATACAGCTCCTGGTATTGATGGGATACCTAATGTATTTTATAAAAAAATATAGTGAATATCTAACAAAAATATTGATGTATGTCTTTAATCAAATAATGAAGGAGGGTATACTAACTGAAAGCATGAAAACAAGCATAATGATATTTATACACAAAAAAGGGGAACAAACTTTATTAAAAAATTGGAGACCAATAAGTTTGCTCACTTCGGATTATAAAATATTGGCCAAAATAATATATAAAAGAATGGCATCCTTCGCAGACAAATTAGTGCAAATATCCCAAACACGTGCTATACTAGAGAGAGACATAAGTAGTAACTTGTTTTTGTCAGATAAATAGTAGATGCAGCCCAGAATAAAAAAATTAGAAGGATACCTTTACTGGATAGATCAGGAAGCAGCATTTGCCTCCATATTTCATGAGTACATATGCGATGTTCTGGAAAAATACTATTTTCCATGTTACTTAAGGAAAATTATAAAGGCTTTATATAAAGAAGTGCAGATAAGGCATTTGGTGAATAGATACCTAGGGATTCCTTTGTATATGTTTAAGGGAGCTAGACAGGGCTGCCCCCTAAGTCCGCTCTTATATGTTTTATGATTGAACCTGATATTAAGGAGAATAGCAGAAAAAAAAGAAATACAAGTAGTTATATGGGAAGCAAGGAAGCTAAATAAAACATGTGCCTATGCGGATGATAGTGTAATACTGGTAAAGGATCAGAAGTCAGGAGAAAAAGTGCTAGAGATATTTTTTTTTAATTACAGCCCTATACGGTGATAAGAATTAACACTAAGAAAAATAAAATGTATCCACTGGGGGGGTTAACAAAGGGAAATTAGGATCCTTAGAAATACTTAAAGAGGAGTTTTCTTTTTGGGTATCAAATTTGGGAGTAATAATGCGGAGGTAATTAATTGGGAAGAGAAATTTTGAATTGCGGAACAGAAAGTCAGGCAATGGAAAAAAATGGAGTATGACAAAAAACAAAAGGATTCATCTTTTTAAATCTTCTATAGTACCAATATTTATTTATATATCCGGGGTGGGATATTCAGACTGTGCCAGGCTGTGGTGCAAGCCTGTGCACAGCGCAACTGGGATGCACGGGGCATTGACAGGGTGATATTCAACAGAGCTGCGCCATGGCACAGCATCATTGAATATCACTCCATGGCCACCCGCAGAGTGCATGGTGCAGTGGCACTGTGCCAGCACAAGTGGCCAGAGTGGAGCAGGGGGATGCACTAGGGCAAGTTCCGTTGCGCTAGGTGCAACAACCGCGATATTCAAAAGTGCACATGCAAATGGGGCCATAATTTATGCAAGGCACAAATGGGGCCATTTACATGTCATTGTGGCCCAATTTGCATGCAGGTGCGCCAATCCCTGGTGACTTGTGCCTGGTGCTCTGCCAGGCTGCAGCCGTCAGGGACCAATGCCCTCTGCACAAGCAGAAAGTGCCCCAATGCCTGATCATGGGCATGTGTACATGTAAGAACATGTTCAATATCCCTGGTGATCCAGTGGACTGCTTGCAGCCCAATCGCGGGCATATGTAGTATAAATATCAGTCCTATATCCCTGGTGGTCCAATGGACCACTTGCAGCCCTATCGCGGGCATATGTAGTAAAAATATTGTTCCCAGATCCCAGGTGGTCCAGCAGTACCCCATCCCCCCAACCACTGAGCCCCACCACCCTGCTCCCCTGGTCAGCGGCAGGCAGCAGCTCCCCACCTGCTCACTGCTCCACTGCCCGGCGACTGACTCCATATGGTAGGCCTGTATGCCCATTGGTCCACAGCATGAGCTAATGGGTGTGCAGCCTGTACCATACAACACAGCCCAGATATGGATCCATTCACATATCTGGACTGTATAGTACAGTACGGGCTGCACACCCATTGGCTCAAGCTGTGGACCAATGGGTGTACAGCCATACCATACAGAGTCAGTCGGTGGGCAGCGGGGCAGCAAGTGGGTAAGGAGCTGCTGCCCGCCTTTAACTGGGAGGGAGCGGGATGGTGGGACTTAGTGGGCGAGTATGGAGGGGGGTACTGCTGGACCACCAGGGATCTGGGAACAATATTTTTACTACCTATGCCCACAATTGAGCTGCAAGTGGTCCACTGGACCACCAGGGATCTGGGAACAATATTTTTACTACATATGCCTGCGGTCGGGCTGTAAGTGGTTCACTGGACCACCAGGGATATAGGACTAATGGTTTTTACTACATATGCCCTCGATCAGGCTATGAGCGGTCCACTGGACCACCAGGGATATGGGACTATTAATTGTCTCTGTATGACCGCAATCGGGCATGGGAGGGGCACAACCACAAAGGTGCAGCCAGAGCTCAGTGACCACCCACAGGTGGCAGCTGCTGTGTTGTGCCCCACAATATGGCAGCTCACCTGTGGGTGGCCAGCTGTTGCTCCTTTTT
The DNA here is from genome assembly GCA_016271365.2 of Neoceratodus forsteri. Lineage (NCBI taxonomy): Eukaryota > Metazoa > Chordata > Ceratodontiformes > Ceratodontidae > Neoceratodus > Neoceratodus forsteri. The sequence goes on along the minus strand of CM028130.1, from coordinate 248,631,340 downwards.
TTTTGGCTCACCTGTGTGCAGCTCAGGTAGGGGTTGCGTATGCATGGGCTCAACACATCCCGGGCTGAATATAAAGATGTGCAGAGTATGCATGGGCATGCCCCACCACCTGCGCTGCATACATTACTGATGCACTCCACCACATCAGGATTTGTGCCAGGCACAATCCCCCTTTGAATATCATGCCAGGGCACATCAGTGGGTTGTGCATGGTGCGACTGTGTTGCACCATGTGCAACCCTTCTGAATATCCCGCTCCCTATGTCTATCCTATTCCATTCCCTATGTAGTCTAAAATATTGGGGATCTTTTTTCAATTCCTATGGGGTTCAAGATTAAACCCAATAAAAAGATCTCATATGTATAGGCCAGTTAAAGAGGGAGGTTTAAACATGATCCAGCCGGTAGTGTTTTTTACAAATATTTTTCTGTATGCAAACATAGTTCCGCTATTGCAAGTGGTAAAAACTATTTGGAGCAGCATGACAGAAGAATGGGCAACAATATTTTAGACAATATAGGGAAAAAAGGGAATTTTAAAGATAAAAATGTAATATCAGACTATATGGAAACTGCGAGGAAATGTATGACACAATGGGAAATAAAAAAAGAGAATTTATTGGTAAAAAATAGGAAACATTATTATGTGGACATTTTGGAAAGTAAATTCTTTGAAAATTCTGTTTTTTATGTGGAAAAAAATATAGATATTAGAATGCTCTCTAGATGCAGGAATCCCCAGTAAAATGAAAGATCTGGTATGGCTTTGCAGTCATGGAAAGGTTAACGTGAAAGGGTATCAGAAATATAAGAGTAAGGAGGAAAGAATATGCACTGTGAGAGATTGTGGGTTGGTAGACCAAGATATGGAACACCTTTATTTTAAATCTTCCTTTATTAAGTCCTTTTGGAGAAACATAGCAACCTTTTGGGGGATGGATATCTTAAAGGATATTGACTATGATACCTTAATATATGTACAGCTATCTATGAAATGGAAGAAATGGAACAAAAGTACACTACATGTAATTTTTTCAGTATTTAAATGGGTGATTTAGCCAGTGAGATGCCTGAGAATATTAAAGAACAAAGAATTAACTATTCAGGATGTTTTGTTTAAAGTTCAAGCAACAATAGATAATATATATTTATATAAACAAGAATGTTAAAAATTTGGGGAAGAGAAAGCAAGAACCCTATGGCAAAAATATTTAAGGAATAGGATGATTTCTTTTTTGTGGGAAAATGTATTGTTTTTTCTGACCAAGATTGTATGATGATGTATGTATAAAGTTGTGGCAGCATGCAATCAATGACAGACACACAGACAGAACTTTGGTGCATAAAAAATGCAAATTACTGCATTTATCATTTTATTTCTTAAATCAGAAATAAATGTTCAAAATAAATTGGTCAAAACAAAAAAAAAAAAAAAAATAAAGAAAGCACCATTACTTCACAGAAAGAAATATAAAATGTTAAGTCCAGCACACTTTAAACAGGAATCATTTCTTCTTGGTCTGTCTTCCTTCTTTAACAGCTATAGCTTTCCTTGAACAAGTTCCTTCTTGCTCAGTGTCCAGAACCCTACTGAACACTCCTCCACATCTCCTCTCCCTAGCCAATCAAATAGCAGTTTATAGTCTCCTTCTGGTACATTTTACTCCTCCCCTTTTTGGTGACATCATACCTTCCTCCTACATACACTGTCATTCTGGGCCTGGCCAGCTCCTAAGCAGGGCCTACTGAAGCTTCTGGTAAAAACAACCACTTTCATTTCTTTTTCATGACTTCACAATCCATAATATATTGTGTTGTACAGCTTTAAGAAGTAGAAGAAAGTTTGTCTTTAAATAATAGCAAAACAATTCTGTCAGAAATACTCTCTTTTGTTCTTTTAAAACAGTCTAAGACAACAGAAAGAAAAACAGCTCTCTGTACCTCAGAGTCATTTTAATTCAAATTACAATTCATTAGCTACCATACAGAGCTTTTTTAACTCTTTCTGCCTGTTTCTTTATTTCAGACAGCTGAAATTGCAGCTTTTTACCTTCCTCTGCCTTCCACTGTTTACAGGGCTCAATAACAAGAGAAAACAGCTTTTCTTGGATCAGCATGGACTCTGTTCTGTAGGTACCACCACCACTCTTTAACAACTCTGCAGCATTGTAGTCTACTTTTGGGGACAAATGCATTTTAAAACAGGATAACGACAGCAGTTTCTATTAGGAAACTGCTCTTTAAATCAGCATGACAGTTTGATTTTGTTTTATGAAAAAGGGGCATTTAAGGGGATAGTAAAGCACAAAGAGATGTGTTTGTCAGGTTGGCCACCCTGACAAGAAAAGAAACAGAATAGTTTGGAATAAGTAAAAGAATATAGAAAAGAGTGAAACAGAATTTGTTTTTATTTTAAAGGGGAATGTTACCCTATTTTATTATGCATAACAGGAGGGTCCTGTTACAAAAGTTTGTTTTTGTTTTTAAATAAAAAAATGTCCCTACTCATAGGTTGGGGGAGCTGCTGTCCTGCTTCCAGGATGGCAGATGGTACCAAGATGGAGGAGGAGGTGGAAGTGTTTCCACTGCAGACTGAGGTCTGGTCCCCAGCCTCAGCTGGTAACTTGTCAGGGGAAGAAGAAATGGAGTTCACAGTGAGTTCTGGGGCTGGTGCAGCCTCTCAAGAGAGTGAGAATCAAAACTGAGTTGAGGAAGAAATGGAGATGGGAGATGTTATTCCTACCGATATGGGCGTCAGCTTACCTATGCCTGCCTCTGCAACTTCTAAGGATGCAAGCACTTCTTTGAAATGCAGAGAACTGACTGACATCTTCAAAGTGCCAGCATGAGGTGAGTCAGCTGCTTCTGGCACTCAGTTGGACAAAAATGGCACTTCATTTGTCAAATGCTTGATCACAACAGCTGATTTGGGCTGAACTAATAAAAGGCATTTAAAAGCTGCATTTTCTTTACCTGAGGAAGATGCTCCTTTTTACAAGGATAATTGCTTGGCATAGACTTCCCTTACAAATGCCAGGTGGATTCATATACCCGAAGGGAAATGGATTCTGGACTCTTCTTGGTAAAATGTTTTGCAAGAAAATGCTGCTAAACCATGGGCTCCCTCATCAAATGAATCTTCAACCAGTTCTGCACTAAAGGGCACTCCCCTTCAACAACAGGGTGCAATACCAAAGAAACACCTCAGGTGGGTGCTAGTAGTATTACAAATATGAACTTATCTCTGGGAGAGCATAACAGGGCTCAACAGTCAGATGCCCCTTCTTCCCCCCACACTCTCATCCTCCTCCCATGAAAGGAGAAGAACGGGACCCATGTTTTCCATAGTTTTTAGGAACCATAAACTGGAACAGGCTCCAAGATGGAATGCAGTCCATCTAAGGTGCAAGGGAGGATTGCAGGAACATCCAGACAGAGTGTATGTTGCTAGAAAACTTTTAAAAGAGTCTGAACTTCCAAGCTTCAGAAGTTTATGATTTAATAAATGTCCAAGGGGAAGACATATTTGACATTAGCTTCAAGATCTTTTCTAAGCTGGACAAATTTTTGAGGAGATACAAATTTTTAAAATCTACTCCTCTGTGGGTTCCTTTCTGGGCAATTCCTTTAACAAAACCTTTATTCAAATCTGTCACAATCATGTTCTGAAATGAATATGTCACTGTGAGGGATATTCAATTTTGGCTCGAGAAGAAATGTAATGTACTGCACCCTCCTGAAGCAATAATTGATTCTGAGAGCATGTAGACTGAGGGATGGAGGTTTAAGGTTAAGTTTAAGTGAAAATGAGGTTATGCATGTTTCCAACAGCTTTTTTCTTTGAAGGGACAGAGGGGTGTGTTTTTACCTTGGCTAACTAAAGGCCTGCAAAAAATGTGGGAAAAATACATATTTTAGCAGTGCCTGTGACAGGATAAAAAGTGCCCTCTGTGGAGAGTTTGACCACGTCAGTTACGTTTTTAGAAACGTTTTCAAATGCACTTCATGCAAGGAGCAGGGGCATGCATATCATCAGTGCATTTGGGCCAGCCAGAAAAGACAAGGAGGCTCAGCCCAGGACCATTTGATTAATCAGGCCCAATAGAAAAGTAGGCCCCAAGGTTCAAATCCCCCCAGGAGCAATGATCAGGAGTCAGATTCTACCATGAAAGATACAGATAATGACAGGTCTGAAGCAGAAGACAGGGATCTGCCCAACCCAGAAGCTGAGGACAGCCCCCCCCTTCTGAATCAGAAATAGATTCACAGGGGCCCAGAACATGAAGAAACACATGGAATGTCAGGTGAAGCTCAGGTTGATAAAACAATGCCCCTTCAGATTTTCAACTCCCTAGCTCACTCAGACTGACTAGATCTGCCAGTAAACAAGTGGGACATGCCAAACCAATTTCTTTCTAGAACCATTTTCAAGTCCGGCAGGATAACGAGGGAGGGGATTTCAAACCTGAATCTGACTTTTCCTCAAGGTCAGAAGCAGTTTCAGAAGTTGAATTAGAAGAGGATCCTGTTCTCGGAGTCCTGGAAACAAAGAAAAAAAAGGGCAGAAAAACAAAGATTTAGGGGAAAAGAGAACATTAAAATCAATAGATGGCCTCCCTGCAGTTAGTCTCCTTAAATGTCTGCAGTATAAAATATTATAAAAAAGATTAGGCCATTTATCATTTTTCCAGCATAATTCTGGTGATATCATCATCCTGCAAGAAACCAAACTAAATTCTCTGTTCAATATTTCTAAGGCTAAAAGAGACTGGTTCTGGGGACCTTCATATTGGTAATTCAGCCCAGACATGGCTGATGGGCTGGGGATACTCTTTAAACAGTCACAATTACATTTTCAAAGAATAGTAGATATATTACCAGGAAGGGCTCTTTTGTTAGATTGTGTGTATAAAGGGTTCTCCATAGATTGATCAACACTTACGCTCCATAAAGCAAAGCTGCTAGGGTAGACCTCTTTAACAAAATAAAAAAACCTTTTTATATACTGCTAGACATGTGATATGGGGTGGGGACATGAACTATGGATTAGATATTAAAATGAAAGACAATGTACAAAAAAAAGCATACTGTGACTCCCAAGCTCTTAATACTGTAATTTCATGGGCTAGACATAAAGATTCTTACAGAGAACTGCATAAAGTTCAAGGTTTTACCTATAGAAGGAGTACCTTTGCTCTGCATCAATTTTATTTTTATTTCCAAATTTCTGGTAACTGGCAGGTTTAATTTTTCTCACTGTGAATTTTATGACCACATGCTGCTGGTTTCTGATATAGGTAAAAAAAATAGCCTCCCCCAAAGTTTCCTTCTATCTCTAAAAGATGGAAATTAAACTCTTCCCTGTTTGATTCAGAAGAAATTAAACAGGGCTTAGCAGTCCTATTTCAGGTCAGAAAATCAGTCTCCTGCATGTGTGAAGATTGGTGGTTTTGGTGGGTGGATACAAAAATAGAACTAAAAAAATAATTGTTGTTCAGTATGGTAAAAATAAAGTTGACAATGATTATTTACACTACCTAGACTATAGATATCAATATTATAAATGAATGTCTCCCCTCAATGCATCTGATACCAGAACCAAAACCCAAATCGGTAACATAAAATCTAACATTTTCAAATTTCAGTATAATTGGCAGAAACTTTAAATACAAAGATGAGGTTTGGCACTGAGAAACAACCTTATTCAGATCCATATGCAGCTTGCAAGCAAATATTGGACCAGAAATTGATGGATGGACTGTACAATGCTTCAGGGGGTTTTTAAAACCTCAGATGTAGGCATGCTTGAGGTAATTCAGGAAAACTTAGAGATATTTAGTTACAAATTTCACCCTCAAGCAAACTGGGAGGACCTGATACAATTCCCTGTCCCAACACCTCATGCAGATATTGTCCACAGAATGGAGGCTCCTAAGAGGTTAATGAGGTAATTTCAGGTCTAAAATCAGCGGCATGCCCAGGTGAGGATGGCCTCACCAATGAATTTTGTACAGCCTTTAATACAGACTTGAGTGACGTTCTTATGAACCTTTTCAATGAGATGTTACTTTCTGCTTCTTCATTCAAAAACTTGCCAAAGTTATAATTATTTTTAATATAAAAAAAAGGAAATAAATATGATTTGAATAACTGGAGACCCATCAGTCTCCTATACTTGTACTAGAAAATTATATCCACCATTCTATGAAAGAGATTGCAGAATGCTGCTGAAGACTTAATTCACCCTATGCAAACATTCTTCATACCTAACAGAAACATTAAGCAAAAGTTGTTGTTATTAAGAAATATTTTTGAATTTCGCAAACAAGAAAAATTGAATGGAGTCCTATTTGCTCTAGATCAGACTAAGGCTTTTCAACAAAGTTTTGCATACATTTCTATTTCAAATATTATAAACTATAGCATACCACAAAAATTCATATCTTGGGTTAAAATTCTATATGGAAATGTCCTAATTACCCCTTCAATAAATGGATTATTAGGGAAAGCCACTCCATTAAAACATGAAATATGGCAGGGCTGCTCCATTAGCCCTTTGTTGTACACCTTTGTTCTAGACCTGGTAATAAGATATATTCTTTGGGAAAAAAGTATAAAAGGGATTTTCTCGTCTACAGACATAGTACCCCAGAAAATTACAGCTTACACGAATGATTTGTGTCTTTTGGTGCAAAATCAAGATTCAGGTGTAAAGGCCTTACAAGCATTTAAGAATTTCTCAAAACTATCAGGTGCTGAATTAAACTGCAACAAAACTACAGGTATACAGTTAGGTGCAGGTAACTCCACTATACATAATGTGCAACAGATTGTGATTTCAAAGAATCCTATTAAAATTCTAGGTCTTAATTTTGGCAATGGGCCAGTTAAACTGGGAAGAAAAACATCTGTTATGTGAGAGATAAGTTCAGCAGTGGACATCATGGACACTTTCAAAAAAAGAAACTGGTACTAATAATAAAGAAATTCTTATTACCCATTTTTATGTTGCTTGCACACATGTGCAAGAAACATAGTGCCATCATCGGAGATTTCGGAGGTGTGTCACCTCCTCCTCCAATTCAGTCAGTGAGTTGGCAGGCACGGCCCCTGTAAGCCAATGCATTTTGGAGCTGTCTATGACATGCTACAAAAATGCAAGTGTGCTCTGATTGAAAGGGGAGCTACGCTTCAGTGAACACCGAGCAAGCGAGTTCACTCATTACGTGGTAGGCGTGCACCCCTCAAGACGTCCCAGGTGAGCCGACGGTGCCCAATCCCCACCGGGCTGAGCTGCTGGCTGCTGTCCTCCCCTGGTTGGTGCCATGCTGGGAGCCCACCCCAGCATGGCAATCACTTATTAGCCGACGGGTGCCCAATCCCCCGGCCGGCTGAACAGCCTCCCCAGCTGGTGCCACACTGGGGCCCACCCCAGCGTGGCAATCACTTATTTGGCTGATGGGGTGCCCAATCTCATCGGCCGAATGCCCCCCATCCTTGTGCCATGTTGGGAGCCCACCCCAGCGTGGCAAACGGTCCATGAAGTCTTTTTTGTTTTAACCCTGTAAAACAAAAACGGCTCCTCGTGCATGTCTCCCAACCCCTCCCGCAACCCGCACTCCACCCACTGTGCACCCAGCCTCCGCGACACCCCACCCCATACTTACCTCGGACTCGGGCGCGACAATCTTCAGTGGACCGGGAACATGTCTGCACTCTTCAAAGCCGACAGTGAACTGAGGAATTGCTGGTAAGCTGTATAATGGGCTAGATAGGAGGGGTTCAACTTTTGCATATCTCAGGCATTTCTGTAATTTTGCGCAAATTTTCAACATGGGGTTTTAGGATCCTTCTCATGAATGATGTCACTGTCATGGCGTTATTCGGGCTCGAAGGTGATTTCACACAGTGACTGCAAGAAATCACCCTTCGGCCTGAATACTGCCAAATCAGTGACATCATTCATGAGAAGGGTCCCAAACACCCCATGTTGAAAAATTTGGTCCAAAATTCCAAAATGACTGTTTTACAAGCTGCATTGTGCAGTTCCCACGAGGCTTGTAAGTTTGCAAAATTTCAATATTTTCACTCCAGATTTTCAACATTGCCATTTTACCACACCTTCTTATGAGTAGTACAGCTGTCATTTTTCACATCTCACCCAAAATGTGTTTCCGCCCTTGTAGCGCAGAATGGCACAGTAGTGTGCGAAATCAATGTATGGGACAAATTAAGAAAATCACAGTGACACTGTTCATGAGCAGAGGTCTTAAAATGGCTATGTTGAAAATTTGGTGAAAAAATTCCTAAAAATGACTGTTTTACGAGCGTGCATTGCGCAGTTCCTACGCAGGCTCGTAAGTTCACAATTTTCAATATTTTCACTCCAGATTTTCAACATTGCCATTTTACCACACCTCCTCATGAGCAGTACAGCTGTCATTTTTCACATCCTGCTCAAAACATGTTTCTGCCCATGTAGCGCACAATGGCGCAGTCGGTGTGTGAACTCAGTGTATGGGACACATTAAGAAAATCACAGTGTCACTTTTCATGAGCAGAGATCTTAAAATGGCAATGTTGAAAATTTGGTGAAAGAATTCCCTAAAAATGACTGTTTCTGATGCGTTGCACAGTTCCCACGCACGCTCATAGGTTTGCGAATTTTCAATATTTCCACTGCAGATTTTCAACATTGCCATTTTATCACACCTCCTTATGAGCAGCACAGCTGTCATTTTTCACATCCTGCCCAAAACATGTTTCCACCCATGTAGCGCACAATGGCGCAGTCGGTGTGCAAACTCAATGTATGGGACACATTAACAAAATCACACTGTTCATGACCAGAGGTCTTAAAATGGCTATGTTGAACATTTTGTGACAAATTTCCTAACAATGACTGTTTTATGAGTGTGCATTTACAGTTCCTACGCATGCTGGTAAGTTCGCAAATTTTCAATATTTGCACTCCAATGACTTCCAAATACCTAAACAACACATAGAAGCAAGCAACATTCGGCATTGACAAATGCTTGTTTTATATGTTAACCACATTTTCCCATCCTCCCATACATCTGGAAACAAAACTTTTTAGCTGCTCTTTCCAGATGGTACAAGGAAGCAGATTAAATCTAGTTAAAGGGATTTCACATATCTGCCCCCAAAACAGGGTGGTTTGGGTATGATAAAGCCATTGTATTTTTTCCATTCCATCTTTATAAACTTCTCTTTCCAAGGGGAAGAGGTGGATCCCAAATCATTGAGGACAGCGGAAAAAGGAATTGCTTAAACCTCTAATGTAAAAATTGATGTCAGAACCTTCCAAAGTCACTGCTTCCCTACAAATTCCTGAATTTGCCATTCCCTTGGTGAACAAACTCAGTGTATGGAAAATATATAAAAACACAATGAATAGTTCCAACAGAAAACAAATTTATTCTTTTATCATGGGCAGGAATTCTGCTGTGCAGGTGAATTTTCCAAAAATGATTCCCGGCAAAATTAAACCTTGCCTTGAAATTTCTTAAAGAGGACAGAATCCTGACAAAGGCATGGGGTATTTTGTGGCTCAGTTGCCACGGTAAGCTAGGGGTAAAGGGCAATTTAAAACATAATCCTCTAGCAGAAAGACAATGCTGGAGGCCAGAATGTAATGGGGGGTAGAAGAAACTCTGGAGCATTTTTTATTAACTGTTTTTTTGCAGCTCAGTTTTGGACTTCCTTAGCCACTCGATGGCAGTGGTCATCTGCCAACTATATGAAATATGAATGTCTGGTACTAGGAGATTATTCAGGTTCTTTAAACAGGTATCACCAAAGTACATTAAATGCGATATTTTCATGCATAAAACATTTCATGTGGCAAGCCAAAGGCCAATATTCTCTACAGCATGTGAATACTCCAAATATAGTAATCATAAAACAAATAGAAGCAACATTAAAACAGGTTAAGTCTCAAGAGTGCTTAAAACTGGATAGAAGGAAAGTAAATATTTTATGGAAAAATATAACTGGGTAACTTAAGACTTTTTTAGTGATTAATTTTCTGACATTTTTATGGGTTTTGCACAAATCTGAACTGTTTTATCTTTGTTCTTTTTTGAATGGTATAATGAAATGTTCCATTGGTTTCCTCTGATTGTCTATATCGTTCTTTTCAAATCAAATTTTCTTTCTTTTAAAACATACATAAGTATAAGCATATAGCATATAAACGACAAGCAGAATATTATTATTTTCCTTTAAGGGGCAGAGTAGGGGTCATGATTAGAATGCATGTACAGATTTGTTATTTTTCCTTTGTATAATTTTTTTCATGTACTGGATGTACTTATTTTTCATTTGTAAGATGATTTGTTTTCTACTAATGAGAATTCCCCTACTGTTTGGTAGGGGCACTGGTACCAACAAGGAGGAGCCCAGTGTTGCACTGGACACTAACCATGGAGGAGGTAGAGATGGAGGAGTGGAGGCAGCAGTTGCTTCTGGTGCAATAGACACCACAGGACACAACATTACAGAAGAACTGGTTCACAAAGGACCAATAGTTGAAATGGATTTATTGAAAAAAGATGGTCAATTCCAGGGTGAATTATGGAAGAAGAAAAAAGAAAAAAACATCCTTTCACAAGCAGAAAAAGGTTATTTGATGGCAAGAAAAAAGCCTGAGGAAGAAAGAAAAAGAAAATAGATAGATGGCAACTCATTGGGTAGTTCTACCGACAGTCCAAACAGCGTTTTTGTATTTTCTGGCAAGATGTTGAACCCAGATGTAAACTTTGCACCAAAAGAGAAGACAACAATACTACAGGATGATGCAAGATAAACAAAATGGACAGTAGAAGGAGTCTTGGCAAAAGCAGGCTGAAAAGAACACCAGAAGGCACTTGGATTCCTGAGTCGGTTATCCCCAAACCAGGGGCAGAATTTGTTGCCGACACCGAGGAAACATGGGCACATTTAGAGCAAGCAGAGTCTGTTCCTATGGATATAACTGATCAAAGAACTGAAATAGACACAACAGGTATACCCTCTTTTTTTCCCTTTGGAGAGCCAGAATGTAGTTTTGTATGATGCACAAATGAGAAAGGGTATGAGTAATAATTATAACATTGCACAAAATGAAGAACAACTGAACTCAGAAATAAAACTGTACCTGTAGCTCATGATAATTTGGCCCCAACGTATGCAAGCCTGTTCCGCAATCCTGTGGAATGGTCTAAAAGGTAAAATGCAGTCTGCCTAAGATACATAATTGGGATGGAAACTCCACCGGACAGATTTTTCATGGGGAAAACTCAAATTAAACATTCTTTGCTTTTTTTTCCCCGGCAGAAGTTTACACACTCATACATGCCCCAGATGAAAGCACCTTCAATGTGAGTTTTTGAACACCTGAATTACTTGACAGATTTTAGACAAAATACTCTATCTTAAAGACAAACCCCCTATGGGTGCCTTTCCAATCAATAACACTCACAAAAAGCCCTGTAAAGTTTGTGACAAATCTCTTACGAAATGAAGGAGTAAATATCACAGACATATTATACTGGCTAGAAAAAAGGTGCACCGTGCAAGTTAAACCTGAACTCATATTCGACTGGGAGGGGTTCCGAAACTGGGGCTAGCGAGTAAAAGTAAGGTTACAACAGGCTGATGCTGGAATACAGAACATGCCCAATTGTTTTTTCTTGGGACAAGACAAAGGGTTTATTTTCTGCCCTTGACAGCCAAGGCACTGTTACAAGTGTGGCTCTCCCCACCACATTAGTAACAATTGTGAAGTAATCAAACATCCACACTGTGGAAAAGCAGGGCATACAGGATCTTTTTGTAGGAAATTACAAAAGTGCTATCTATGTGAAGAGGTAAGGCACTCTTTCATGGATTGTCAGACAGCAGTGAGAATTCAGATTATGGCATCCAAGACTTTTATTATTAAAGCTCTCAACTCCTCCATGAGAAGTTCAGCACAGTTATCAATCTCTTATAAGGTTGTACCTACAAAGCCTAGGGATAATGTAGAAGGGACCCCACAACCATAGCCTGATAAGGAAGAAGAAAGAAGTGCAGAAACTTTAGTTACAGATTTAACCTTTAAACCTAATAGAAGATGAGCAATTGGTTATGCCTCCCCCCTGACACAGAAACCTTTCAACAGGTGAAAAAGAAAGGAGCCACTGGAAACGCTAAAGTGAAAACCGCTCCTCTGACAGAAGAGGTTTCTACACAAAATGAATTTTCAATGCTGGCCCGCTGGCTCAGCGACAAGGCATCAGCAAGTGATGCTGACATCCTGGGTTCAGAAACAGGCCTGGGAGTCTGTGGGCCAGCCAGAAGGAGAAGGATTGAGTGCCTGAGGAGTGGCTGTCCTTCTCTGTGGGTGGTGAGTGTATGGTATGTTAGCTGCCCCTGGCAGAGGCCTGGGTACCCACAATGATTGGCGCCAAAATTACTTTGGAGGCGGGACAGTCACCTGTCACCATTGCATGTTCTGCCTCCAAGGAACACTCAGCATTTCGAAAATCTGACCCTCCCCTTTTGTGAAGCCCTGCCCAGCCACCATTCCCACTGCCACCAGTATCCACCATGGGGGCCCCACTCCTGTGGCACACCATGGGGGGTACGGCAAGGCAAGATACCATTGAGTTTGTGAGGGGATGCCTGGTGGAGTGGTGTGCTGGGCAGGGGCTGAGCCTCAGCCCAGAATGCGGAAAGGGGAAGGCCAGAAAAAAAAAATTCAGTTTTGCAATGGGGACACAGATGGGGAAAATGAATCCAGTTCAGCTCAATTTCTTCATCTCAGAAGCACTGCTTATCAGACCCTGAAAATGAACCAATAAAAACTAGGAAAAATCCTAAAAGAAGATGAATGGGTACAAGGGCATCAGTAAAGACTGGAACTTGAATATGCATTAAATGCACCTCCTGTTATATGAACTATCTGTCGCCTCCTTAATATCAATAGTATATGCAAGCAATATACATTATTCACAGAGTGTAGGCAATACCAGACTGCCCAGGGTAGCATAATGAGGCCCGACGCCGCAGGTCGAGGGCCTTATAGCCTCTGGAAGGTCTGGTATTGCCCAATACTGCCCACCCTGAAGGGTATTATTGAGCTTAGAAAATGGGCACTGTGGAAAAAAAATGTTTAATAAACAAAAATGTTATTATGAGTTTTAAATGAGTTTTTTAATAAAAAAGTTCCTTAGCCTATTGTAGAATGATGTGAGTGTGTTTGTTTTTTTTGCTGGTTGTCATGGTCACACACACACACACATTCACACACACAAACACCTAGAGTCAAGCTTCTTTGTAGACAGTTGAATTTCCCTCCTGCAAACACACACAGAAATGTACAGGCCATGATGCTTTTTGTTTTTACATACTGGCACCAGCTTTTTGCCCCCCTCCTCCATTGAATTGCATTCAGGACACCTGACAACTGACACCAAGATACTACTGGTCACCACCCACCACCAGCAATGAGAGAAGAATGGGCAATTTAGCAGCTTTCATTTATTCTTTATTTTTTTAAACTGCGGGCTTGACAGCGGGTGGCTACGTGGAGGATGTAGTCTCGAGAGATCAAAAGTATTGCGTGGCAGCGTGGTGGTTGGTAGAACTCAGCATGTTTAACAGAAATTCTGTGTCTCCTGCAAATGGTATACACATTAAAAGTAATTTTGATTTGGTCACAGAGGGAACTAGCAGACAGCATTGAGACTAGTTAATCTGCTAAATGGCTTTACTGTTTTTGTGTCACCTGTTAAGTGACTGGAGCAGGTGGTGGAGCTGTTGACTCGTAACGGCTGTTTCTAGGAGTGCAGTCACAGAAACTGATAATGGTCAGGTTGGGGGATCTAAAGGAACTGCTCAGTCAAAGTGGTCACAGTCCACTGTAAGGTAGGCAGAATAAATGATGTTGATCTGTGCAGAGAAATGGTACTGCTTGGAAAGGGGGCAGACAGAAATGTTTGTAGGTCTGTTCATAGGGTGTGTGAGAGATGGTTCTTGTCTGGCAGGGGCGGGCATCCAGTTTAAATTTATATTTGTCACCATGGACTACAGATGACTGAGCAGTCGAGCTGGGTTGTAGTACACACTATCTGGGTCATTGGAAATGGACGTTTTTGTTTTAACTATGCTCTGTATCAGAAGCTATTGAACACTGCGGTGTGGTGCAGTTCAGCTACAAAAGTTCTTATTTTTCAAAACTGCTGTTTCATTTTAGGAGAATGAGCTGGTAAGAGTAAGAGTAAGTAAGAGTGCCGTTCGCTCTTGTATACAAAATAAAATGATGGTGCATGGGAGAACTGAGCATTGTGACTAAAGAAAGAAGGAAAACATCTTTTATGCACAAGTATGATATGTATTTCTTGTGACAGTTGATTACAGAGCATTTGGGGCCAGTATGTCTCGCTTAGCGAGACAAAAAAAATAGTGGTCAGTTGAAAACAAAATAAGGGTTTTTTTAGCCAATTAGAAACCAGGCTGGGCAGAAAGATTCTGGTGATGGGGTTGGCTGTGCTGGTACTTTTAATAGCCGGGCATCTATTGTCTGATAGATGACCAGCTAGAGAAGTCCCTCAGCCAATCAGAAGCCTGAATTACTTTTACCCATTTTCTAATGTCTGACAGAAAGAAACTTACCACCTTTTATCTGTTTTCTGATAATAAATAAAACATTGTTTTCTTATAGGAAACCAGGTTGCATGCAGTACAAGAGACCCAGAATGCTAGTAATGCTTGGTTATTGGGCATGCCTACTGGTCAGTGGGGGAGGATATATGTAGCAGGGTGTGAATATGCATTAATAGTGACAGCTTTACTCTAATTCATATGGTAGATATTCTCCTGGGCAGAGCCTTGTTATTAGATATTAGACTAAATTCATATACATTCCATTTAATTAATATATATACACCACAATCAAAAGCACAGACAGTGGAGTTACTAAAACTTGTGGTGATTTGCATATACAGCCCCTGATGCTTTGCATTATGGGGTATGTGTGATTTTGTATTTCTTTGGAACTTGGCTTCCCGGCCAATATCATTTGGGGTAACTCATGCCTCAGTGCTTGTGCACTAAGGATCTTTGTCTCTTTACTAAAACTTGTACAACTGTATCTATATACAGCAAAACATGTCCTTTTTGGGGGAGACTTTAATTGCAACCAGTTTACTGCTGATAGGGGTTTAAAAACTAACAAAACCTTTTGTGATGCTGCCTTTCTGAACCAACTAATTGAACAGACAGGTTTAATCAATGTAGTTGCACAAGAAGGGACCCTAGCCCACGTACATTTTTTAAAGGTGTCTTATCTACTAGGGTAGATTATTTTTTTGTTATTTTTCAGTTAAATGTTTTAATTGATTTTCAAACAAAAAACAGTATACGTTATGCATACAATTGTGCATAGCTGGTAACAAGTTCCAATCAGTGTATAGTACAGTGGGGCCACAATACATATATACCCGAGTGTCAAAAAAGCTCATAAAAAGAAAATGAAAAAAATTGCCTAAACTGGTCTGGTATGAGGTACCTATTTATTCCTGTTTGACGGATATCATGACCAAGTAGGAGATACCGCTGCTGAGTCTGTGTCAAGGCTTAATGTAATCAGAAAGGTATACCTTCCAGTGATAATTCCTGGTGCCAGGTCTGAAAAAGAAAGTCACCACAAAGTAAACTCAGCATATTGAAAGGAGTTCTGGGTTCAATAAGGGACAGAAAGTAGCTGAGATATATCCACCAAAAAGACATCATAAAAGCTACATACAAAACAACCAAAACAAAAAAAAAAAGAAAACTGCTCTTTGTCTAACCTACTACAAAGAGAAAAGTCAATATCCATGCACTGTGTCACTATTAGTTGGTAATCCAGTAATGAAACACAATTAGCCTCAGCCTATGCCTGCCCCTGGAGCCAGATAAGCAAGATAGGGTGCCCAACACTGTTTGAATTTTACTGTTTGTCCTGCGACTAGGTGAGAGCATCTGTCTAACTCATGCAGTACTGCAAGATCTCAAAAAATGTCTACAATGGTGGATGTAGTGGGGCCTCTCCAGTTTCTAAGAATTATACACTTCACCTGCATACATAAAAGCAGGAGACATCTGAACTCTTGAGAGGTGAGGTGTGGGGTCTCTGATCTAATACCAAGCAGCAGCAGTGGGGCTGAAGATGGTATAGGCTGGTGGATGATTCTGCTGTCTTCTTGAGATATTCTTACCCAAATAGGGGAAATTAAGGGGCACTGCCAGAGGATATGGAGTAGATCCCCCCGGCTGTTGACAATGCCAGCAGTTATCCTGTGTCAAATGTTTTGCCTTTTTAAGCACTGTAAGGGTCCTGTACCATGAGTGCAGAAATTTATTGTGTATCAACCTGCTCCTAGCATCCCTATGAGCTGTATGTTCAGCAGTCCATCACTGCTCCCAGTGGGTGTCTGAGATTTGTGTATTTAGATCAGCTTCACATTTCTTTCTTGATGAGGATGCCTGATTAGGTAAGGAGTCCCTAATTGAGGCATGCATTGCCTCTGCCATACCTTTAGGTAGTCGAAGCCAACTAGTGAGTTTGGGGGGGTCCAGCTGGGCAGACATTGGGAAGAAGGAGGGGTTTAACTGCATCTCTCAACTGTAGGTACCTCCAGAAGTCTGAGGCAGGTAGGGATAACCAATGTTGCAGGTTTTAAAAGGGATCCATCACCTGGGTGTTAGGGATCAAAAGGTCTCTGAGAAAATAGATACCCTTATCTTTCCATCTTGACCAGAGCACTGGGCATGCTTTTATCCTAATGGTAGAGTTACACCACAGTGGGGTGTGAGAGAAGGGTTGGGGGGCTTCCCATTATTTTTTTGTGTAACAGTTTCCAGTATTGAACTCTGGGCCCCATTGTTGCATGGGCTTGGAGTGTGCTGGTGTATCCTCTGATAGGAGGTAGGCCAGCAGAGGGGTACCCCCTTGTTCCTGTTCTATATGTATCCATTGGGGGGAGCAATTAGAGCTGGGCTTAAACCATTTCAGGATTTGAGAACAGTGATGTGCAGCTTATATCCTTCCATCCAGGGTAAACCCTAACCCCCCTCCTTTCAGTGTGCTCTGAGTGAACTGAGGCTATATTGTGGCTTGTTAGTACCCTATAGGAAGGAGCCAATCATCCCATCTATCTTCTGATACCACTATGGGGGTAAGTATAAGGGAATGTGAGAGATAAGGTGGAAAAATATGGGTGCCATGGACATTTTGAAGGCAGCAATCTTGCCAGCCATGTGAGATGCAGACGGTTCCATCTCTCCAATTCTCCCCTACAGTCAAGCATAAGGGGGTCTAAATTATTTTCCCACTATTTGTCCATATCTGCCCCTTCTCTGATTCCTAAGTATGTGATGGTATCCTGCAACCACTGAAGACCAAGACTAGGCATACGATGGGGGTGGCAGTTCAAGTTAAGAGGGAGTATCTTCACCTTGTTCTGGTTGACTTTAAGGACTGAGATGTGTGTAAATTGCTCTAGGAGGGCAAGTAAGGGGGGAATTGATAGCTGTGCATTTTCTGGATAGCCCCCCTTTTGGAGATAGACCACAGGGGGTTCAGGAATCTATAAGTAGAATGTTAACAAATACTAGAATCCCCAAACAGATGTGGAACATCATGTGGTTATGCACTCATGGGAAACTCATTGTCAAAAATAATTTAAAACACATGGGAATAGAGGAGTGACACTGCCCCAGAGATACTTGTGCTGATACCCTAGAAACTATGGAACACTTGTATTTCACTTGTCCATAGGGCCACAGTTGTGGCATTGCACAAGAGTCATAGCAGGGAGGAAGCAGTAAACTACTGCCCAGTTAGTCTGACCTCAGTGGTGGGTAAAATAATGAAGACATTGCTTAAGGAAAGGGTAATGAACTACCTGAAAACAAGTGGGCAACTTGACCCAAAGCAGCATGGCTTCACATCAGAATGCTCATGCCAAACAAATTTGATATAATTCTTTGATTAGGTTACATGAGAAGTAGACCAGGGGACAGCAGTGGACATGGTGTTTCTGGACTTTAGTAAGGCCTTTGATACAGCCCCACACAGAAGGCTAACCAACAAACTAGAGCAAACTGGCATCAGTCACAAAGTAGTTAAATGGATCACAAGCTGGCTAAAAGGCAGGACACAGAGGGTTATGGTAAATGGCACCTTGTCCCAAGAGGCAAAGGTGTCAAGTGGCATGACACAGGGGTCAGTACTAGACCCCATCCATTTCAACATATTTATCAGTGACATCACTGAAGAACTGAAAGGAAATATCTTCCTCTTTGCAGATGATACAAAGCTCTGCAACAGGGTGAACACACAGGAAAGGATCTCAGAAACTGAGCCAGATCTCAAGATGCTAGAGGAATGGCCCAGGAACTGGCAGTTGAGATTTAATGCCAGAAAATGTAAAGTCATGCACTTGGGTAGAAGGAACCCATGCATGAAGTATGTCCTTGAAGGGCAGCTACTAGAAGAAATAAAGCTGGAATATGATCATGGTGTCATGATCTCAAATGAGTTAAAGGTAGAGAAGCAATGTGAAAAATTGGCAATAAAAGGCAAGCAGTATCCTTGGATGAATTGGTAGAGGTATTACCAGTAGGAAGCATGATGTAATCTTTCCACTGTACAGGTCCCTGGAAAGACCTCACTTGAAGTTCTGTGTGCAGTTCTGGAGACCTCACCTAAAAAAGGACATAGACCATCTGGAAACCTTTGGACCTCATACCAATGTGACTGCCTTTGACAATGTTTCTGAATATCTGTTAGCCATCTACTAACTTAGCTATGTAACTGATTGTGAATTGTCATCTGTTATGTGCTGAAATCTGTATCTCAAGTTCTATGTGTTGATATCTGTATCTCAAGTCTCATAACTGTACCATTTTATGTATGATGTGGAACCTTTGTAAATGAGTCCCTGACTCAAAGGTCTTTCCGAATATTTTAATAAATAAATAAATAAACCATGCAGAGACATGCCACCAAAATGGTGCAGGGTCTGCACCATGAAACATATGAAGCTATGCTCTAGCAGCTAAATTTATTCTCCCTCAAGCAGAGGAGGAACAGAGGAGATATGATTGAGACATTTACATTTGTTAAAGGGATCAACACAGTACAAACCAGGAATCTCTTCCAGGAAAACAGGGCTGCACGTAGTAGAGGACACGACATGCGCCTGGTGGGAGGTAAATTCCAAACAAATGTTAGGAAGTACTTTTCACAGAGAGGGTCGTGTACCCTTGGAACAGCCAGCCACTGGAGGTAGTGGCAGCCAAGATGGTCAGTAAATTCAAACAGGCATGGGATAGACAGTATAGTCACCTTAGCAAGACAAATTGATAGTGGGTGGTAGAAAACCCGGGCAGAATAGATGGATCACACATTCTCCTTCTGCTGGCAAATTCATATGTTCTTATGTTCTTATTTATCGTCTTCTTCTGGGATCTATTAAGAGGGAAATGAAAGGGATTTCCCTTTACAAACATCACAACAGACATCCTATTTTTAGGCCTATGCCCAATCCAGTGGCACAAGTATAATCATAAAACATTGCATGTTATTTTGGTTTGTTTAAAATACCACATTTGGATCACCAGGTGTAGAGTATCAGTGCAACAAATGGTACTGTCACAGGACCAACTATTCAACATAATACAGAACTCCATTATGGAAATCAGACTAAAGTAGAAATTAGTGGTTTCAAAAAGAACATTTCAGGAATGGTTGGGACATTTCCTTGGGATGCCGTAAAACACCTTTTAAAAAAAGTTCCTTTTTAGGGTATTCAGAAAATCTCAATTATGTAAAAGGTGAAAAAATAATTAATGATTCACAATCATACTGGAACTTAGGGTTTTATGCTAGATGAATTATGAAAGACATATCTTAAAGGACTGTTAATTCTAATGGAAGTGATACAGTAGGTGAAGAGATAGAGAGAGAGAGAGAGAGACAGAGAGTCAGAGAGAGAGTGACCAGTTGGTCCAATACAGAGAAAGATATTGTTTACTTACCACATCTTGTAAATATGTATGTGAAACTAATATGTTTATAATAGGTCTCTTTAAATACAGTTCCCCTGCTCTAAAAGTAAGAGGTGGACAGGAAGAGGGTATGACTAAATACTCATTTGTTTTACCGTTATTAGATTTTTTTCTTTCAGTGTTTAGATGTAACTAATTTAGTGGGCACTTTTATGGACTATTGAAGTTTTAATAAACACGCACTTGCCCCTTTTTTGGGGAGGGGGAATAGGATAGCAGATATATATATTCATACATTACATAATTTTTTGTTTATGATCTGAACTTCATTTTAATGTGACAACAATGTATTGTAGAATTATTGTTTTTGGAAAAGTTACTTTCTCCTTTTTTAGTATGATTTTAATATTATTTTGATTTCCAATGTTTGGTTTTGGTTTTAATTTGTTGCTCATTTATTTTTGATGGGAATACAATACATTTGTCTTAGGATCTGATTTGTGAAGTTATAATAAAAAATTCCCCTGCTCTTTTCAAGAAGTGCCATAGGATCTTGAACTAACACCAGAACAGGCAGATGGGATCTCGATTTAACATCTCATCCAAAAGACGGCACCTTAGAAGTGCAGCACCCCCCTCATGCTTCACTGCAGTGTCAGTATTGAGATTTAATCCAAGTGCCTGGTGTGGGGACAGAACCCACAGCCTTTTGATTTCCCAGCCTCGGAGGTGAGTGTGCAACCTGCTGACCAACTGACACTGATGAGAGGAGCAACTGAAAATGGTGGAGGGGTTGCCCTACTTATATCAAATAATATCCCAAGCTATGTCATAAAAAATAAAAATAAATAAATTGATACAACAGTGGATTTAATTTGGGCAAAAATGGAACTTTCAACAATAGGGTCAATAATTATGACCCCTTCGTGGGAAGGGGCAATGGGTAATGGGTCAATTGCTGAGTCTGTTTTGTAGAATTGTATAAGATTACACCAAGAATTTAATGTCTATAATTGTGATTGTATGTTAAGTATTATACAGGGAAATGGAGTGTGTTATGAGGGCCTATAGTGAGAGGTATACAGAAGGGATGCAGCTTTTAATTATTTTGCCACCATTATTGTTTGCCTTGGAAAAATTATGGTAACCATTATTATACAATGCAAGAAACTTTCCTGTACTCTGATTGGTCAGTGTGTGCCTGAGACAGTGATGATATTAAAGGAATAATGCCTGACAGGGTGAGTGTTATGCTGGGATAACATCCCACCTCGGGTGGTTGGGTCCGAGGCCACCGGCCAAGGGCATCCAACACCCGAGGTGGGATGTTATCCCAGCATAACACCCACCCTGAAGGGCATTATTCCTATTATACAATGGCTTGTTTACACTTACATTAGAAATATGGTTAAAAAAATACTGTTTTAATTGTATTTCTGTAGTTTTTTTTTATTGTGGAAGGATGCTGATTTGAAAAATAGTGCCTTATACTGTTTGTACAGCAGGTGGAGCTGTTTTTCTGTGTGTCTGTTTCAGGTGTCTAATAGGTGTGTCCCCCTTCCCCCACCCACTACTCTAGGTGTTCTCATACTGGGTTCCTTTCTTTACTGTTTTTCTCCTGCTATTGCTTCATGTATTTAAAGAAAAAAAAAGACATAGAAGGAAGATGAGTTGAACAATGAGCGAGCATTAGTACAACGGGCGAATGAGGCGGGCACCAGAGAAAAAACGGGAGACTGCTGTGATGCTAATCCTGAAGACGGCTTTGATTTCAGGTTTTTTTTCTTTTTTAGAAATAAACAAAGTTTGTTTGGGGAACTTGTGAGAGCTATGCCTACTGTGAAGCCGATCGGAAATGCGGCTTTCACTTTCAGTGCAAGCAGGAAGCAACGGACAACTATGGATGAATTTTTTTTTAAACTTTCCATGCAGTCGTGACTGTACTGGGACTAGAGCCAGGATGTTATGCTGGGATAACATCCCGGGTCCAGTCCCAGTCTGACCAATCAAGGACCAGGATTTTCTCTTGCCATTGTATAATAAAGGAATAATGCCTGACAGGGTGGGTGTTATGCTGGGATAACATCCCACCTCAGGTGGTTGGGCCTGAGGCCACTGGCCGAGGGTGTCCAACAACCGAGGTAGGATGTTATCCCAGCATAACACCCACCCTGGAGGGCATTATTCCTATTATACAATGGCTCATTTATACTTACACTAGAAAAATGTTTAAAAAAAATACTGTTTTAATTGTATTTTTGTAGGATTTGAAAAATAGTGCCTTATACTGTTTGTACAGCAGGTGGACCTGTTTTTCTGTGTGTCTGTTGCAGGTGTCTAATAGGTGTGCACCCCCCACCCACTCCTCTAGGTGTTCTCATACTAGGTTCCTTTCTTTACTGTTTTTCTCCTGCTATTGCTTCATGTAATTAAAGAAAAAAAAGACATAGAAGGAAGATGAGTTGAACGACGAGCTAGCGTTAGAAACAACGGGTGAATGAGGCGGGCACTGGAGAAAGAGCGGGAGACTGCTGTTATGCTAATCTTGAAGACAGCTTTGATTTAAGGTTTTTTTCCTTTTTTAGAAATAAACAAAGCTTGTTTGGGGAATGTGTGAGAGCTGTGCCTACTGTGAAGCCAATTGGAAATGCGGCTTTCACTTTCAGTGCGAGCAGATGGTGGTGTTGGTGAGGCGGGCACCGGAGAAAGAGCGGGAGACTGTTGTGACGCTAATCCTGAAGATGGCTTTGATTTCAGGTTTTTTTTCTTTTTTAGAAATAAACAAAGCTTGTTTGGGGAATGTGTGAGAGCTGTGCCTACTGTGAAGCCGATTGGAAATGTGGCTTTCACTTTCAGTGCGAGCAGGAAGCAATGGACAACTGTGGATGGATTTTTTTTTTAAACTTTCCATGTGGTCGTGACTGTACTGGGACTAGAGATGGGATGTTATGCTGGGATAACATCCCGGGTCCAGTCCCAGTCTGATGAATCAAGGACCAGGATTTTCTCTTGCCATAGTATAATACACAATAACATCACTGTATTGATTTTTTGGATTGTTGTTCGACTCTCCCTTTAGAAACAAAGATATACTGCTACACTAAAAATCTACTAAAACCTTTTTTAAGTATTTTTTTTTTATTTTGTATAACATTAAGCCATTGTGTAATTGTAATAAGGTGTGTGTTATTGTGTAATAACGTCACTCCTGGGGTGGTGGATAACACACACCTTGTCATGCCTTATTGCTTAAGTAACCACCTCAGTATTTAAATCCACAGACTGTTTCTAAACCATTCCACCTGATGAAGCTTGAGAGGAGCAATGTGCCAAGGACTGAGGTGGCAGTGAACCAGGAGGAGTGGTTACACAGTTTGACACCTTAGTTTTTGGAATTGTTTATATCAGTTAAGTGATGATTTTTTTTTTGCACCATCCATGATATTTTCCAATGTTGCACATTCTGCTTGTGAATAGAGCACTGTATAGCACTTTGAGATGCAAAGATGCTGACTAGCTATTTAAAATCTTAGTGCCAAGACTATGTGGCTGATTTTTCTATGCTGCTGCTTTTATGTTATGTAGAAGAAATGTTGAAATTAAACATGCTGAAGGAATGAGTTTGGTTCAAGGAACTCTCATTATATCAATGATGTGCAAGTGATGTTTTTACGGGAATGTTACCACTCTCCTTCCATCTCAGAGATATCTTTTGTGGAGGATATGCTGCTGTATTAAGCAGGAGATAGCCAGCCCTGCTTTCTCTGCACCACACCCATATTTTTTGCAGCTGACACGAAAGCATTTTTGGGACATGTTGTCTATCATTATTGGCCTTATATATACGATACCATATAAAAACCACAGCAACAATCTAACTGTTGTAGATTAAATAAATACAGCATTTGAAATGTGTGAATTCATCCTTATGGGGGACATAAACATATCTGATATAAATTGAAAAAATCTTGAAAACTATAACAGAAAGCATGAAGTATATTACTGTTATATGGTAATGGGAAACAATTTGACATAACACATGGATCAGCCTGCTATTGGTAGAAATTTATTAGATATTGTTTCAAGTTTACAAGCAGTATATATTACAGATTGCACAGTGAAGGTTCCATTAAGAAACGGAAACATAATATCATTAGTTTCACTATAAAAAGTACTCCAAGAACTATGGGAAATGAACACACAATTATATATAATTATAATGATGCAGATTAGAAAAATATCCAACAAGAATTAAGAAAATGACGTTATAGACAAGAACTGAGCATGGCCAATACATCAAAGGTATGGGATATGATCAAAGCAAAACTCTTAACTCTTAAGGCTATTCATGTGCCATGTGAGAGAAAATATAACAAGAAAGGTAGAATATCACAGTGGTTTACTAAAAAGTTAAAGGGGCCATAAAAAATGAGAAAGTACAGAAGATTCTTTCAAAAAACAATGAAAGAGGGAGACAAAGTAAAATACGAAGTAGTAATACAAGACTGTAAAGACAAAGGGCCGATTCTCAAAGAATGGTGCAAGCTGAGCCAGCAGCAGCTTGAGCTGATTTCAGGTGTGCCAGGAATCCTGCACATGATTCTCTATCAGGTAGGGTCACAGCAGCAAAGTCCCACAGCTTGCAGCAACAGTAACTATGCGCCACACAGTTAGTGCATCTGGAAGGTTTGCCACAAGCTGCGGTCGTCATCAGGCAGCACTCTTATAGGGGCAGAAATAGGTTGCGTGTGAATGCTGAATTGCCAGAGCAGTACCTGCAACAAGTGCAATAAAAACATGTAACATATAATGCATTCCCTGGTGGCTAGCCGTCCTCTCTCCCAATCCAAAATATATGAAAAGGTCATCACTACCCTGGTGTCATGTGGTCCCCACCCCTCCCCATCCCTAAGTTCCCTATCCAACCATATCCAGCAGTCCTTGGTGTCTAGTGGACCCCCTGGCAGGTTGTGCTCCATCACCCTGCTCCCCCCATCCCATCCAGGAGCTGGCAAATGGCACAGGCCTCAGCTTTCCACCATGGCCAGCTACTGACTGAGCAGTCGAGGCGTGCGTACTGTTATAGTACATGCTCCTTGACAGCTCAGTTGGCAGCCAGCCATGGTGGAGAGTGGAGGGCTATGCCAGTTGCCAGCTACAGGATGGAAGGATTGGATGAAGGGGAGAGGCATGGTGGGGCACTACCTGCTTAGGGTGGAGGGTCCCCTAGAGAGTAGAGACTGCTGGGTATTGTTGGAAAGGGCATTCAGGGATGTGGAGGGGGAGACCACCTGAAATCAGGGCAGTTTTGACATTATGGTATATACAGTATTGGATCAGGGATGAAGACAGGGGACCTCTAGTCACCAGGGAACCATTTCTATTATAGTCAACAATGGACTGGGGTTGGGGAATATGAACCATGGCATATGTTTATTCCCATCCAGGAAGGGCCCTGGGCATACCTCTTACCTGATCCTGATTACAAGGCACGTCCATCATTGTGCCTCACAAAATTACTCTGTCCATCATCTGTCCTTTGTAGAAAAAACACTGCTCACACATAGAATGTGCTGTAACTACAAACTTTAAAGTAGTAATTCATAATATTTTAAGATGCTAAATGAGACACAAATTTTGAATATATAAACACAGTAGTTTCCACAATGTTCTGATCTTTAACTTCAAGTGTAAGGCTGTGTCTCTCACTATGGGGGTCAGTGTCCCTCATTGTCCTACAACTGAGTGTCTTTGTCCCTCATTTCAAAGCTAAAAGGTTGAGAGATATGGCTCTACGAGTGGCGCAAGTTCTCCAAACCCTCCCAGAGGACAGAATTCTAAATACCATTAGACCAGTCTTGGCTGGTCTAATGGTACTTAGAAGTGTGCCCTCTTTGAGATTTAGAGAATACCAAATTAGGGGATATGGCGGCCTGCATCTGCCGCAAGCCCTCTAGTGCCCTGTTGCACCCAGCTGCATGGTGCAGACATGGTGCAGGGCTGGTCTGGAGAACTGGGTCTTGGAGAACAGTGAAATCCCACATGCTTTAATGCAAGGTAGCCCTAGCGCCCCTGCTGTGTAATGTAAGCACCTTGCATCAAAGTTGGTGCTTTGAGAATCGAGCCTTAAATATACAGGGGAAAAAAAACTAAAGAAGAAAACTAGCACAAAAAGTAACACAAAAGAATTCTACCACTACATAAACTCAGCTGGAAAAGGAGGAGGCTTTACTGAAACAGTAACAGTAAACAACTGGAAAATTTTAGCAGAAAAAGAAAAGGTGGAAGGATTCAATAAATATTTTATATCTGTAAACAGCTCAGATACCACCAACACGTACCAGCACATACCAACAAATCCACCAATCTGATGATGAACATACAGAAAATAATGTTATTACTCAGTTTTTTTTTTTCTATTCTGTTCATGCCTCTCCAGCCAACCTCCACCAGCATCCCCCAGTCTGTGCGGTTCGGCAGGACTGTCACTCTCCCTAAAGGAGGGGCTCCCTACAAGGAGAGACTATGATCACCTTGAAACCCTGATTGAGACTTATGCTGGCATCTTTTGGTGGCTGTGTAGGCTGTGGTCTTTGGGTCATTAATCCTGAAGCCTCCAAAGGGTGTTTTCTGTTTTTTTTATGTCTGTTTTCCTGTGGAGATGCAGCTGTGCAATGACTGCGAGCATGTGTCCATGTGTGCGGCCACACATGGCTCACTAAAGTCTGCCATCACCTCCCACCTTGCTTTGTGTGGTCCCTGGCTAGTTAACTTGTTGCTTCCCTATTGCTGGATGCTGCAGCCCCCTCACAGAGGAAGAGGATTGCAGACCCCCCTCCCGTCTGGCTAGTTCTCTGACACACACCATGCTCATTCCTGAGCCTGGATCATCAGTGTTGCAAGTGGTAGCACTATTGCTGTGGCAACAGGACAGCCTATTCTGGAAAATTTTAAATGCAAGATAAAAAACCTCTATACAGACAAGGCTATGGGTCCATATGAGATTTCACTCAAGTTACTGATGATGGCCATTGAAAAGATACCAACCCAATTATTGATATTTTTTCTATAAAGCTTTTTATCTCTCCTTTTGGCAGCCTGGGCAGCTGTATCAACCTTGTTCCATTGCACATGGCAATCCCGAGTCTCTATAGATCCCCCAAGACCAGGCGGCAACCAGTGCTAACAGGGAGGGCTTCATTAAGCCCAACCTCCATTTTTTCCTCTATTTTTCTCCCTGGGCTGCCATCTGGATTCCTCCATGTGGCAGTCAAGTGGCGAGTCATGGAATTAGCCCTCACTGAGGGAAGACAGCAGTTCTACAGATGCCTGATCTTCCTTTTTCCAGCCAAGCCCAAAAAAGACACGAGTCCATTCCTGGGTCACTGGCATTGCAGCAGGGGTGCATGGATGACACAACCCACTGTACAACTGAGCGAGCTCAATTATTGATAATTTCAAACAAATCCTTAACTGCAGGTGAGGTATCACATGGCTGGATGGATTAAAAATATTACACCAATCCACAAAAAAGGTAATAAGGAGCAAGCTGAAAACTATCCACCAGTCAGCCTTACATCAGTTGTTGTAAAATCATTGAATCTATTATAACAGATATGCTATAGAAACATCTAAAAAATGTGGGCATCCTGTACAAACACCAACATGGTTTCAGAAAGGAATGTCATGTGTCACTAACTTAATTATCTTTTATAAGCACATAAGTAAGTGTGTGGATGAAAGTCATCCACTGGATGTTGTTCTGTTAGACTTCAGCAAGGCCTTCAATATTGTCCTGCTTAAAGGGATTATCTAGAAACTTAAGTCATTTAGGGCAGACATGCAAATCATTGAATGTGTGATATATTGGTTATCTAACAGAACTCAGACTGTGGGAATCAATGGTTACTATTCAATTAAGGGAGGGGTGATCACCTGAGTCCTACAGAGCACCTTGTTGTGTCTGATTACCAGTGTTGTTTTAGATTTTTGTGATAGATATGGATGCAGGTACTGTGTAGAAAGCTGGTCAGTGAGATAGACCAGTGGTGCAAAGATCAGAAACATAGTGACACCAGAACATCAGAAAGCATTACAGAGAGATTTAGACAAATGGTATAGCTGGACAAAAACTTGGATTATGCCTTTTAATGTATCCAAATGTACAGTCCTACAAAATGGCATGGCAAAATCTTACCTCAGAAATAGAAAAATAGACAGCAGGACATCTGAATGATATCCCCTAGTAATAATAGACAAATATTTCAATAATGGGCATGCCGTACAATGCTATAGTTAAATAAAATCTAACTATATATTATATAACATCAAGCAAGCAGTAACATCAAGAAATAGTAAAATCTTTGGAGGGTATGTACAGAACATTTAAAAGATTCCACATGGACACATTTGGTCATGTTATAAAAAGGAGACAATATTAAACTACAAAAGTTCCAAAGGAATTTCACTAAAACTACTTGGGGTCTGGAAGATGAAACATGTGAAGATAGGCTAACAACATTAAACATGAAAAGCCTAGAAAATATGAGGATTAGAGGCAACATCATCTTAGTTTTTTATTTTAATGGGTTCACCACAATATAACCCAGACAGACCGTCTTAGGGTAGCTGGTTCATTCCACTGGGGTGTCAAACAGACGAGGCATACTGATGAGTCTGGGTAGGATGAAACACGTGTCTATGTCATCTGTTAGCACCCTTTGCGAATTGTGTGAAAGGCCTTTCGGCACCATTTAATTCTGCTTAAAGTTGAACCAGCATAACATTCTGTGGTGATTTGCATATGTAGCCCATGATGCTTTGCATTGTGTGGGCATATGTGATTTTGCATTTTCTTGAAACTTGGCTTCCCAGCCAAATGCCCTTTGGGGTAACCCTTGCCTCAGTGTTTGCACACAGAGATTCTTTGTCTTTTAAATAGTTTTTTATTTTAATGGTTTCACCACATTATAACCCAGACAGACCGTCTTAGGGTAGCTGGTTCATTCCACTGGGGTGTCAAACAGACGAGGCATACTGATGAGTCTGGGTAGAACGAAACACGTGTCTATGTTATCTGTTAACACCCTTTGCAAATTGTGTGAGAGGCCTTTTGGCACCATTCAATTCTGCTTAAAGTTGAACCTACATAACATTCTGTAATGATTTGCATATGCAGCCCATGATGCTTTGCATTGTGTGGGCATGTGTGATTTTGTATCATCTTAATGCACAACACTGTCAG
Organism: Neoceratodus forsteri; assembly: GCA_016271365.2. Taxonomy (NCBI): domain Eukaryota; kingdom Metazoa; phylum Chordata; order Ceratodontiformes; family Ceratodontidae; genus Neoceratodus; species Neoceratodus forsteri. The sequence goes on along the minus strand of CM028130.1, from coordinate 248,602,056 downwards.
ACATTTGGTCCTCATGAATTCAATGGGTTTAGAGGAAAATGCCATCATCCATGACCAGTGAGGTAGTATAGCACATTAGTCAAGAGCACTCAGCTGCATGTCTGTAGAACTGAGTTTGAATCCCACAGTTATCACTTACATACTGTGTGATCATGACCAAGTCACTTAACTTTCTTGTGCTCCTAAGTTGCACCTGAAAAAAAGTCTTGGCTCCGAGTAACTTTTCTGCCAAAAAAATGTCAAATAAGAATAAATAGAATAAATGACTTAAGGGGTCATAACAAACAAACCAAAGGTAAAAAGTTGAGGGCAGATAAAAGAAAAATCTACTACACACAAGGAATTGTACATTTGCTAACTTTCTACCAAGATCAATCAATAATTAACTGTGCAAATGAAAATACCTTTAAGCACCTTTAGATGATTGCATGACAAACAGAGATATGGTACTCTACCACTAAGAAGTGGGAGAGTAGTCAAGATGGGTCCCATGGCCCACTACTACCCTTGGGACAATAGAATTAATACTAGTATTTAACTCATAACTTTTTACACTGAGGATTCTGTGGGCCCTGTATGAAACAAGAGATCTGTCGTAACTATGTTTGTGCAATGGCCATGATGGTCATGTGGGAAGCAGGAGATCAGTCATGGTGTAACATTCTTTGCCCAGTGTTCCAGATCTGTAACTTGAAGCCACAGATGTGTGGGGTATGGCCCAGACCTGCAGCTTGGCTTGGGATCATGAGGGTAGGTGATGGGGGAAGGGGTGGATGTTACTGATGAAGCAACTCTTGCATCACATTTCAAACTTTTTGTGACTTTGTAACCCTAATGTATTCATTAATATTGTTTTTTCTGCAAGGACTTTCCTAGCTTTCGACTTTTCTTACTTTTAAAGACATTAGAGTCATAACATGCTTTGCTCAGGGACCCTTGGCAGGTGAGTCCAAACTTGCTTCAAGCTGGGCCCCTCAGGCTTTGTCCAACAGTGTTAACTTTCTTTATGTAAGGGCCTGCAAGCAGCAGGAGATGAGACATAATATTTTTAATATTTATGATCATGTATGACTTTTTTGTTTTGCAGCATTAAACGTTATGCTAATCTCTAGTTTAATTCATTTATTGTAAGAATTTTTACACATGCCATGTAACTCACAAACTGAAGAAAAACAACTTATTTTTTGTATTTTTCAGTTGTGTTCATGACTAATTTTATCTCAGATTTTTTTCTGTCTTCTCTTATCAAATGCAAGTGCTATCTCCTATGCATACTCTGGTTTCATTAAAGTTTGTCTCAATCCAATTACCAACATTGCTCTTCTAATTAAAATACTAACAGTAATTATTTTTTTCAAACTGAGTTCAGAAGTTTCATTTGGCTTTCATCTACGAAAACACAGAATTGAAAACCTTTACAGTTCAGTATTTTTTTTTGTTTTTAGTTTTTAAAGTTCTTGTCTGTGCCCAACTCTAACTCAGAAAGAAGCTTTGTTATTTTCAGTAGCTTAAGTGGTCCATGTACACACTAGATTTTAAAACTTGTGTACTGTATTAGTTAAAAATGGGAAAATCAATTGTTCTGAAACCAAGAAAAGGTTGTTTTCTTGCCTTGAGCTAATGAAACTATAGGTTTTATCATTTCAATTGGTGTAGTTTTTTTTGCTATCTGTGGGCAAAAAAACATTAATCTGGGATTTTTTTTATGTAATTCCCAAATTAATGCAACATTTTTAACTGCTAAACTGACATTTACCAGATTTGCCAAAATGTTAGCCTCTAGGACTCAGACTGTGCACACTAAACTGCACTGTCCTACTGCCTGCAACTGTCTGAGGTAGGCTGTCAAAACTCCCATTTTTGATACAAACACTACTGTAACTCAACTGTAACATACAGTGTAAGTGTTAGCATGCCTGTATTATACATGTACCTAATTAGGAAACTGCCAACTCATATTCATCTATCTAGTAGGGAATATTTTTCTTCTGAACAGTTTTGTTATTATGATACCTCACTCAATATTGTAAAAGATTATTTTATCTTCTCGTCCTCTGCCCATCCATGCACAGCTATCACTAAATTGTTTTCACTGTTTCTTTTTTTATATTTCTGTTTATGCTGCCTGTGTTTTGAGTGGCCCTTGGTCCCATCTCTGAATCCCACTCACCCCAGTCCCATTACCCCACCTTTCCATGGGACTAATTGTGATTTCAAGTTTTTCATTCATGATTTCCCCCTCCATACCATGGAAGCCTTTGGGCTGGGACATTTCCCTTCAGATCAGACAGGATGCATGGCCAGAAGATTGCCCATGTTGGTGGGAGTGGGGTCTGTGGGCTGTTGAGAGTTGTCATGTAATCAGTCAGGATGCTTCCTTTGTTCTTCTTTAGGGATGGTGGTTTGTACTGGGCTTTATTACTTCTTCTATCTTTGTCCCCTTCAGTCAATCGGCATCCTTCCCCCAGCTGAACTTGATGCAGAATCCATCCCCTCCTGTGGTCACCCAGGCTGCAACTATGTGGTGGGCAGTTTCCCCCTTCACCCCCAGTGGAGAATAGCACCCTGTGCAATGTTCAGTCCTTCTCTCCCTGGTTGGCCCTCCGACACCCTGGACTCACTAACAAACTTGGGTTACTGGCACTGTGAGGTGTAGCACTAATTATGTGCCAATTGATCTACTTTATTTGCTTCATTATGTCAGAAATTTTAAATCCCTGTCTTATAGTCAAAAGAGAACTAGATGCTAGTACAAAAATATGCAACTCTACCAACAAGTCCCTTACAAATCAGGGCCCAGATGTTCAAAAGGGTTGTGCCATGCTCAATAGGGTTGCTCCAACTCAAGTCTGAAAATGTACCATTCTGCGATATTCAGCGGGAGGCAGATGCGCTCCCCAAATCATGCTGAGCTATAGCGCAATGATAATGAATGTATGCGTAACTGAAGGGGGAGGAACCATGCATAAATGGTGCAGTGCGATATTCAACAACATGCGGCATGCACAATAGGGGAGCAAGCGGAAGTTGTGCGATAGCAGAAATGAACCAAAATAAAAAGGAACAAGGGACAGGTGCAAGAACGCTACAGGGGAGGCACAAGAGGCTGAACTCTAGCCACACAAACAGGGCAGGAGGGACACATAGGGCAGGCCAGGGAAAGGGCACCCAGAACACACAGGCAAAGGGAAGGTGTGGGGAGCCACAGCCAGTGCAGAAGGGGGAAGTTCTACACAGCACAGAGGCCACCACAGGAAGGTGTTCCTGGTGCAGGGGAAGTAGCAGCCAGAACAGCGGCGGGAACACAGAAACAGCTGCCGGAGGGGTGAACACAAGCCAGGGACATGGACAGTGCCACCATCCAGATGGAGGCAGTAATGGGGGGTGAGAAGGCAGGCAGCAGGGGGGCGTGGCCGTGGAAGGGCTCGTCGGTGGTATGCCCCCAACAGGCAGTACCGAGCCCACACCAGCTTCCAGCTGTACAGTGATACTAAGATCATGGGCCAGTACCACCTGAATCAGGCAATTCTGAGGCAGCTCTGTGAGCTGTGCAGTGATGTGATGCAGGCACCCACACGAAGGAGCCATGCTCTGTCAGTGGAGACTAAAATGACAGCTTGCATGTGCTTGCTCACCACGGGTACCTTCCAGAGACCAACAGGTGACACCACAGGCACAACCCAGTCGGTCACATCATGCCACCTCACCCAATTCCTCAGTACACTGTTGCCACATGCTGCAGAGTACATCCATTTCCCCAGCACACTGACGGAGTGGACAGCAAACATACAGGAGTTCCACAGGGTAGCACATATACCTGGTGTGCTAGGGGCAATAGACTGCACCCATGTGGCCATCTGCACACCACCTGGCCCCGAGGGGGTCACATATATCAATCGGAAGGGCTATGCTAGCATCAACTGCCAGGTGGTGTGCGATGCCAGGGGGCTCATAATCAATGTTTGTGCCACGCACCCTGGAGAAGCATATGATGCCTTCATCTGGCACCAGTAAGCACTGTGCCACAGATTTGAGAGTGGGGACATCCCCACTAGCCACTTAGTGGGTGAGTATGCAAACCACATGGACAAACATAAAGCTTGGGAGGGGCATGGTCAGAGGTGACATGGGTAGTGGCCTACATGGCCCGAGGCAGGGCGATGCTGATCACCAAACTAACCTCCACCCTCTACACACACAGGTGACAGTGGATACCCACTCCATCCCTGGCTGCTCACACCATACCGGCAGCCTGTGACCCCATCGCAGCAACGCTACAGTGAGGCACATGCCACCACACGCAATGTCATCGAGCAGGTGTTCAGGATGCTGAAGGCATGTTTCTGTTGCCTGGACACCTCCGGCGCTGCCCTACAGTACAGCCCCTCAAAGGCCTGCAGGCTATTCCTAGCCTGTTGCATCCTGCACAACATGGCCAACGAATCTGGGATAGCCATACAGGTTGAACAGGGGGACAGTGATGGGGACGATGAGGATGCCAGTGATGATGATAATGGGCAGCCCCACCTTGGGCAACGGGACCCCCGACTGCTTCGCCTGGCACAGCTGCACTGGGACACCATCACAGAGGAGCACTTCAGCTAGCCCAGGTAAGTTATGGGGCCATGTGCAACCACCAGTGGCAAAGGTACAACCCACAAACATGCATGGACACACACCAGGGGTGCATGCTGTCAAGGGAAGTGGCCAGGCATGGAACCACACAAACCGTCAGGGATGGGCGAGGTCTAACATGGCACGTGGTCCTACACACACACACACCTCACCCGACATGCACAAAGGGTAGGAGGCACACTGACCCAGACCGCCACCCCTAGCCACACACATGTCCACAGAATACCACACCCACTGCCTGGCATTGTGCGTGTGTCAGACGCTGGGCACTATTGCACAGTGGCATACAGTGCAACACAGGCATCATTATGCACACGCTACAGTGGACAGCAACCAGGAGGGTGTGCAGATGGACTGTGTGTGCGCGCAGGGCCGGGTACCCACCCATGCATTGCCCGTTGAACGACACAATGCACACAGGACAGCATCAGACAGTAGCCATGCTGGGAGACAGATCAGTCACGTGCCACAGTGCCACGGCCACCGCGGATGAGTGGGCGGCCTCCCTGAGACCCGCCAGCAGTGACAGACTGACCACTGGCCTCATAGGGTGGCACCAACGGTCCCCCAAGGGTTCCACTGCGTGAACACAACCGTGCTCGCGCAGGGGTCTGCAGCACACCGAACATGCCTGCACCAGGCGTGCTCGGGATGCCCACAGCTGAACCCGGTGTCGACAATGAAGGTGTTGCACGATGCCGGGAATGGGGGATGGACATTGCACTGCATGCTGCATGGTGTCTGCGATGCATGGGCAAATAACTGTGTGCCCATTGTGGCCATGACAGCTGTGAATGCCTGTGTCTGCCTGTCAATGGCAGCAGTCACATCCTCCCGCAACTGGTCCATCCCTGCCAGGAGCAGACCGGTGTCTCTGCTGTGCTGCTCCTCTGCCTGGTGCAGAGCCACACTCAGTGCATCCACTGCCGTCACAAGCCGCATCTGCTGATTGGCTGATGCTTGCAGTATGCCGGTGTGCTCATCCAAGAGGTCATCTGCCTGACTGGCATGCTGTCTCTCAGGGTGTTCACAGCCCTGATGCTCATCACCCCTTGAGGGTGGGCACTGCACACCAGGGCCAGGCCTGGGCATGTCCACAGGTGGTGCACTGACATTGCCCCCTGACACTGTACCCCCATGGCCATTGGCTGACTGCTAATGCTGCCCCTCTGGCTGCCAATCCCCAGGACTCAATGGTGCTGCCACAGTGGCCGCAACAACCCCACTGTCCTGTACACACACCAGTGCTGCCCCACTGGTGCATACAGGCATAGGCTAGGACTGTGATGACACATGGGCCTCCATGGTAGCACCACCCACAGCCATGGCCGCGATGTCACCTGCTGTGTGGCCATCCTGTGGCACACACGTGTCACTACCCATGATGTTAGCCCCATCATCATTGGTGATGGATCCAGCACCAACCTGAGTCTCAGCATGCTTGCATCCATGGACGCTGGTGTGCTGGGACACGGGTAGGGCATCCTCCACACCTGCTCCACCTACATCAGTCTGGACATCCAGGTGGGCCCACTGTCACCCTGACCCCCGTATTCCTGTGGAAGTGGATGGGCTCTCCTCCATCTCCATGTGACTGGCCTCAGTGGAGAAGCCCACCACCGCTGACCCATGCAGATGCTCAGGAGCTGTAAGGGAAAAAATTAGCATTACTGCATGTGACCTACCCTGTACCCCCCAATAGACAGACCATGACCTACCATGCAGTGACGGCCTACCACCCATCTGGAATCACCACCTGGAACACCCTCAATGGCGCAACGCTGCATGCTGCCAGCAACTCTCTCTTCCTGTGGGGTCAGGTGTAGCACCTCCGGCTGTCCCCCAACGGTCGCAGACCATGCTGCCCTGATGGCAGTCACTTCTCTTTAATCCTCCTCCTGTCCTTGCCCATCTTCTTTTTGCACTCCTGCACGGAGCGCTGGTGGCTGCCATGCAGGTTTACAGCACGTGCCACCTCCTCCCATGCAGCAGCATGGGCCTGTGATATTCCCTGGTGTCCACTGAGAAGCAGTTCCTGGTTGAGGTAGGCCTCGAACAGGGCATCTGTCTTGGCCTTTGTAAAATTTGGCCTCCTCTTCCTCCCACGACTCTGTTCCTCTTCCTCCACCACACACTCGGTCATGATTCATCCTGTGAGAATGACAGGTGTTACCTGTGACTGTGCAGTCCCATGCATGTCCCAAACAACACAGTCCACACTCCCAAACAGCATGCAACTCACCGCAATAGACTGCAGTAACCGACTATGGCCAGTGCAGCCCAATGTCGCACTTTATAGCGCAACCCATGCAAATGACACAAGGCGCATCTTTAAGTGGATGCAAATGCAGTGACCACACCATTGAATGGCTGATTAGATGATTTGCATATGCCGGCTGAATATCGTGCTGTTGCGCTTTCTGCAATTGTGTTGAATGTACTGAGCCAAGGGCACAGTTCTGTGACATGCGCAGTACACACCTAACTGCGCATGCCCGGGTTGATGATGCAGGTGTCTGCCATGCTGCTGATGTGCTGTGCATGGGAGGCAATGCAGGGCATGGCCACCATTGTGCCAGTGGCACTACGGTGCTGTTCACCTATATGGCGCTGTGACACTGGGGTGTCGTAGGTGCACTGGGGCAACAGCACTGTAGCCCACTACAGGAGGTGGCACACAGGCACCCAGTCATGCTACATGCATTGGGTTACAATTGCGTAGTGGCTGTCTGTGCGCCAGAGACCCTTGACCCTGTGCCCGACCTTTGCCCCCTAGGCGCCATGCGTCAGGCATAGGTGCACCACTATCACACTGTTCTGTGACAGCATGATAGGGAATGGCAGCACTGTACCGCACAGCATCTGCACATGGCAGGACCACACCACGGAGCACCATTTTGCCTTAACCAGGTAGCAGAGATGGCGCGGAGGCGTGCTGTGGTGTGGAGCCAGATAGAGCTCGTAAACCTTGTGGCCATAGTTGAGCCCCATGTTGGGGCTTTGTTTGGGGATGCACCCCTGGACAGGGCCAGGAGTGTGGTATGGCAGGAGGTGGCCAACGCCCTGGAGGAGGCCACGGGTATGGGGCGGATGGCGGAGCAGTGCCGCCACCATTATGGGGACCTGAGGTGCAGGGACCTGGACCTGCTTACCCACCTGTGGGCAGGCGCCAGGAGGGGCACAGTGCCACGACTAGGTAGGTGCAACATCCATACACTTTTATTGTCAATACAGGTATCACGGTTGCATGTGTCTGGTACATGGGGGGGTGCCCGGTGTTGGACGTGGTAGTAGTATCGGGCTGTGGGGTTGGTGGGTTTGGCTGTGTGGGATTGCACACACTTGGGGGTGGGGGGACTTTGCTACTAGATTGTACTAATGTTCCTCTCTCCATGTTTGCACCTTAGGGCCAGAAGAACGGCAGCACAACAGGGAGAGGAGGCACCACATGTTGGAGCAGAGGGACAGGAGGGACGATGGTGGTCCACGGCACGTGGACCAGCCTGCTGATGGTGAGTGTCTTACATCCATGATTACTATTGCATGCTATATAACTGGGCAGGCAGTGGGCCATGGTCACCATCCATTGACACCATTGCCATGCATGCAACTTGTTACAGTCAGCACTGTCCAGTGGCACTGCATGTCTGGGAGTGCATCAATGGTGGTCCATGCTTGCACCGGGCACATGGCTGGGGCACTGCCTTCACACTGCATAGCCAAGTCACTGTATGGCTATGGTGGTGCTGTGCAGGACATGGGTGGTGGGTGTATGCAGGGGTCCACATGGCTGTGGCTGCCTGGGTGGGCAGATCTTGTGGACACGGTCACTGTGGGTGGTCGCACACCATCACAGGGACATGTCACATGGCTGTATGTCATGCGCAGTGGGTGGGCTGCAGGGGGATGGACAGTCACACCTCTTGACTCTGCTCCCTCATCCTAGGTGGCCAGAAACTCCTGCAGATCCAGCAGGACATTCAAGAGATGCTGCATGTGGGGAGGGAGACATTATAGCTCCTGTGCCGAATACACCGCCACGGGGTCCAGAGGAGGAGGAGGAGGAGCTCGCATCAGCACCAGGAAGAGGAGGACTGGGGCTGCCATTGAAGTCCCCATGCCCTGACTACCACCTTCCCCCCTTTGACCCACCCTCACACCCCTTCTTCCCTCTCCCATATGTTCACCCCTGCCCCTTAACCACCCCCACCTGTTATGTGGTCCTTTCCCCAGTCTTGTATATAGTTGTAAATAGTTTTACTTTACATTTTTTCAATATATACATTTTGTTATAACAACTGTGGTGGTCTCTGATTTGCAGCAGGCTACAGGTGCTCAGCTGCAGTGGTGTGCTTGGCGTCAGGGGTGGTGCACTCATGGGTGTGTGTGTGTGTGTGTGTGTGTGTGTGTGCGCGAGAGGTGAACCACCTATGGTGTGGGCAGGGGGATCAGTCACTGTCTGTGGTTTGTGTGTTGTACTCTGTGCACTGGATGCCTATGTGCAGTGGTCCATGGGCCTCCACTGTGTGCATGGCACCCCTGTCAGACCATCCATAGCCTGTGCAGCTGACACCCTTGCATGTCTGTGATATGCATGGTCTGCTGGCGTGTCAGTGGTGGCTATGCTGGATAACAACTGTACCCGGCATGATGCCAGGTTGACTGCCATCACCAGTATAGTGCATGTCTGCCTCCGATGGCACTGTGGCGTCCGCTGTTGTTGTCCCCATCCATGCTGTCACTTGTGTCTGTTGCAGGGGATGTGCTCCAGTGTCTGCCACTTGTGCTCTGGCAGCATGCTGGTGGCATACAGCTTCATGGTTCCTGCCCAGGGTGGCTGGCACACCTGTGTAATGTAGGGGTGCTGGCCGTGTGTACACATCAGCCATGGCCACACACCAATGGCTTGGTTGACCCACTACTGTGTCCCTGTGTTGGTGTGCCCTTGGGTATGGGTGGGTGTTTGCCCATGCACTGTGTTGCATCCTGTGTGGTGCATGCCTCCATGCTACACTGTGTGTGTCTGTGCTGGCTATTGTGGCCACTGGTGGGACAGGATGTGTCCTTGGGAGGGTGTGCAGGGTGCAGTACTGCTGGAGATGGGGTCCAGGACATGCCCTGTTGCATGTGGGGTACCTCGTGTGCTGACGCATGGTCAGTCTCTCAGCTATACCTTGGGGGGGACATGCAGGGTGGCACTGTGTTTGCATCTGTTGCATCGCTGTCTGATGCCACCCGCTGCAGGGTGCCCATGGTGGGGCTGCCTTGCATGGCTCTATGGTGCACAGGGTTCCATTGTCACAGTGGGGGTGGTGGCATGCATGAGGTGTCCTGCACTGTTGGGTGCTACTCCTGGGCAGGGTGTATGGGGATCATGGTGAAGGGTGTGCATTGAATTGGTGGGATGGTGTGGTACAGGGTGGTCGGCCATCCTTGTGTGCCAGTCACAGCTTGCCAGGGGGTGTGCTGGGGCACCATGGCCCAGCTGTGGGTTGGTTGTTGGTATCCATGGGCTGGTGGTTATTCCAGCTCTTCCCCAGTTGTGCAGTGCATGGGGTGTAGGGCACAATGTCTGTTCTGCTGTGTGTTCCTCTGCCCATCTGTGGCATGGGTGCTGGGGCTCCTGCATCCCTGGTTGTGCTGTTGCATTGCTGCCCTGCTGTTGGGGGCATCCCTGGTTGCACTATGGAGCATCTGGACTGCTCAGCTGAACATCCTTTGTTGCACTATGGTGCATCAGATATGCTCAGCTTCACCTCCCTAGTTGCACTATGGCACAGTTGGTGTGATATTCAGTCGTCGGCGGTAGACGCATCTTGGCCTGCTCAGTTTTTGAATATCACACTTCTTGCGCATCGGGACAATGGACTTGTGCTTGCTCCTGCTGTTGCACACTTTTTGGGCACAGTTTGAATATCTGGGCCCAGATGTTTTAATTTAAAAAAATCCTTTATTTATCTGTGGGGTTTTAGTAACTGTTACCAGATGCCTATCCCACTGTCAGAAATTGGAAACTTCACTGTGGAGAATCCAATACCTTTCATGTAGGGGACAGTAGGACTAAATATACCTGACTGTGATCTGGGCATGCAGTCCCTAATTACATGTTATATTTTTTCACAATATATACTTGGTTTTATGCCTTTAGAGAACCACATTTTGCACTGGAGAAGCCCTTCCCTGTTTTGATCCTGGAAGTGAGTTAGATGTTTAATTTCAATACTGGAACTACTGTAAGTTCTCCTGGGCTCCCCTTCCCCTCCACCATAGGCTATACCAGATGTATCAACTGTATTACAGAAGCCAATCTAGTTATTCACAAAGGTTGGAGCAGTGTAATTTTACTCTTAAAATAGAGATGAGGAAATTAGAACAGAAACACATGTATAAAAGTGTTGTTTACACACTTTAGGGCACGATGTGTGTCAATGTAATGACTGACAGTATATATAAAATGAACACTGAAACACTACAGTAAGATAACAGATGTAGAGGTGTAACTGCAGCATGGGATTTGAAATTAAAATGATACAAGATGTTGCCTTTTAGTACCCAGGCAGACTTTGGCAGGCAGCACAGACATTACAAGATATACAAATTGCTGTCTTTGCAAAATACAAACCACTTTCAACATGGAGTTTTTTATGATTTTAGGGTGTTGCAGCTTTCAGAATATATAGTACTGTAGTTCACGCAATGTGCTATTAGCTTGTTATATTGCTCTCTAATTTAGTAATTTTAGGGGTTAATATTTTACTGTTGCTGCCGCTGGAAGAGAAGGACACATTTCATAGTCATACCATAACTAGACCTGTAGTTCAGACATACATACAATTTGCATTTAGAAAAAAAAAGCAGTTTATCATGACTAGCATGCTTGTGTAAATGATGGGATCCCAAATTCCACTGGACCCGGGTCTGTTATTTTTTTTTTAATCCTCACCAACAGAAAATTTATATTTTTGTCATATTGTAATTATCAGAAAGCAGGAGAAGAGAATAGTAAGCTCACCCATTGTCTTTCCCCTAGTTCATTTTAAGGAGGGGCAGATATACAGAGTGGCTATCATAGTTTGAAAGCCCATGAAAAGTTATGTTAAATGAGGTACTGGGCGTATAGTGGCAGCTACTGAAAAGTTGCAGTACAACTAGACATACATAGATACATATATGAAGAGATGTGTGATGTCCACAAAATCCATTCCACAGAGTAATCCATGAATTTTATACAATTCACGGAATGCAATTTGAGGAATTCACGGACCACGATTTTCTGCAAAATTCACCATGGTGTGCGAAATTTTGCATGTGAATTTCATGCTTTGCAGCCAATTTCATGCTCCACGGTGAAATACCAGGTGAAATTTGTGCAATCCATTCAAAGTCAAATTTAGCCATGCCGGGATAGACTTTGCAGATTCAACAAAGTGCAAAATTTTGGTGATTCACGTGGACTTCACCCACAAATTTTAAATTTGCTGCATCTCTACATATATCTAGATATATCACCATAAAATCAATGAGTGATATTTAGGCAATAACCCACAATAGGGAATGCATTTTAAGAGATTAAATGCTCCCAGATGAATTGGAAGACACTAGTCCAACAGCCCAGTGCCTTTCAACTCACCTGGGCAGTGCATTAATTAAGGGAAAGGGGAAATTGTTTAACCAGGAAAGGGATACTAAGTTGAAGATTGTTTCCAGGTGCAACCTGGGAGCACAAGGAAATTAAGTGACTTGCTCAGGGTCACACAGTATGCAAGTAGGGGCTGTGAGATTCATACCCAGGTCTCCAGGTCTGTAGCTCAGATCCTTAAACCACTGCACTATACTGCCTCCTTAAAAACTTAATTAAAAATGAACAAACAAAAAAAAAACACTTGAGCTGAAGTGGGGGGGTTGCCCTTGTAAAATGGAAAAAGAAATGTTTCTGTATGTGAGTTTTGTTATGAAGATCAGGCATGGATTGAAAATAGACACCTCTTTGCCTAGTGTACTTTCTGGTAACACAATCTAAATAAATGAAGATTGAATGCCTTTAAATTCAACCAAGAAGAGTGATAAACTTCAATAAATGCATGCCCTGTAATGGATTACTGTGTTCTAAAAACTGACATTTTTTTGAGGGGGGGAGTTTCATTTTTGTTTTGTTAGGTGGTTAATATGTAGACTATGTTACGGTAGTGACATGGTCCTGAGATGTGTCTATACCAATGAAGTTGCTAGGATTATAAAGGATTCTGAACCCGTTTTACAAAGCTAGATAAGTAGTGCTTGTGACAAATACAGAACATAGAAAAGTGATGAAAAAGGACAGAAAAGACCTGAACACTCCATCTAGTCTGTCTCAAGAGGCCCAACTCAGAATCTTTCTAATATTAATTATATCTCTCATAGTCCTCTCTCCTCTCCTTTCTTCATTGTCCCATGTGTTAACTTCCATTTATACAACATACTGTACATATGCACAGAAACTCTGAAATAGAAATGCTATCAAGAACGTGGGATCCTGGGGTGTTTGGCCAGCAAAGCATGAAACAAAATGTGCTTTTTGGAGCTTTGTCCTTTGACAGCTTTAAAAGCTGAATTTCTCCTGTTTTAAACAGTAACAACAGTAACAGCTTCGAATACATTTGTGAAGGCTAAATAAGTATGGCAGGCAGCCACGATGAGTGAATAATTGCAAAAGCAAACAGTCAAAGACTGCTTGAAACTGAAAGGCATCTCACTATGGCAGATGAGGCACCTACTACCACAGGAGTCTGACTCGGAGGTGGAGAAGTGGACACACTGGAGGCCACACTGGCAACAGTCAGCCACAAGATAGAAATACAATGCAAACCTAAGGCAGAATTAGACAAAAAATTGGTGCATTTAACAACTGAGTCAGAAGCCTGGACTCAGACATGACTGAAGTTACACAAACTTCCTCAACAGCATTCAACGATGGCAGAGCAGGTGCAGGGCTCAGCTGTAGGCCCTGTGCATGAGAACTCTGTTTTAAATTGAAGCTCAAACCCCTGAAAAACTGAGCAAGGGAGTCACATGTGCTGTTCATAGGACTGCTCAAGGGTTTAAAAGACCCAGACCTACACTTTTTCATGCAGTCATGGCTGTTGGCTGAACTATGGGGCAATAAACTGGAGGACTCAATCAAAATCCTTAAGATATACTGTATCATCCCCAGGCAATCTCCCGGAGCAAATCCCTCACCCTGTATAGTACTCATTATCCTAGGATCCAAGATTGAGAGGATCAGAGCGCTGAATGCAGCCAATCTACATGGGGCTGTTCAGGTTGACAGATCACCCGTGAGGTTTTTCCCTGGCCTAAGTTTTGCTACCCACCAAAGGAAACACTCCTTTGTTGTAGTGAGTAAGAAACTGACGGCATTCAAGATTCACCTTTCCCACTAAGCTCATGCTAAATCTTGGGGCAAACAATATCCTTACTTAGCACTGAAGGATGTGAAAATGCTGAGCACTAAGGTGGAAGCAGCAAGAGAAGTGATGGAATCAGCACCCGAATTGGATCAGGAGGTGGAAGACTAATCGGGGGAGGTATCCCCATATTAGTGATGTTAATGATTTTCAACTAATGCGCAGACATGAAAGGCCTGAACATTATGTTACTGAATGTTGTAGTAAAGCTTAATTGATTAACCTGTTATTCAAACATATTCAGCTGCTTGTTTTTACTAGCTTGGATTTCCTTTCCCTTAATTAGGATGGAGAGACAGGGAATGTTTGATATGATTACAGTGGAGACACAGTGTCTCTCTCTTACTCTCTCTCAAAGTACAACTGATGTGTCTTCTCTCCCCTTTTCCTTTACAGCAGCAAAATTTACCCTCAGGGCTGGACTAAATTGAGAAATTATATTAAAGAATATCATACTGATGTTGCATACTGAACTCTAATGAGTTCATGTGGGTAGTTATTTTGGTTAGAATAGAAGGGGAAACATGGCAGACATGAAATGGGGTGAGCCTTTAAACATGACAAGTTGGCATGGCAGAGAACCACAGAGCTCAGTCTGTACAAGAATTTGCTGGCATTCACTGTTCTGGGGAGAGAATACCATACAAGTGAGATATGTGATGGGGAAGGGTCTACATTTTATTACATTTTCAAAAATATATTCTTTACTGTTAAATTGAAAGGTGGAGAGTTTGTTCCAGTTGTGAGACTAGTTGGTCCAGGAAATGTCTAACAGGGAGTCCTTAGAAAGCCCTAAATATTATTTTAAGTAAACATTATTTGCTAATATAATCTGGCATGATACAGCAAAAGTGCTGTTTCAAATCTGTTCGTTAAGCACAATTTTCCACACCAGATAAGGCTGTGCATAACACTTGGCCTCAGAAATGCCATTGCTTTTTTTTGGGGGGGAGGGGGTATACTGCATGGCATTCTGAAAAAGTTTTGATCCCCAGTTAGATGACAGCTGTAGAGAAGAATCCATGCTTAAGCAAGTATCAGATGATGAATAATCAAAACAGACCAAAAATACCAACAAAACTCAATAAAACATTCAGATGTAGAGGTCCAATAACCTAGGTCTCAAAAAGCAAAATTATCCCAGCAGGAACACCATGGACATACAAAGTTACTGCTGGCCTCCTGTTACAGTCCACACAGGAAAATTTACAATTGGTGGTTCCAAACAGCCCACAAGATTTCAGCCTGCAGCTGGTTAGATGTCAGTGAAAACAGACAGCTGCAAACAGGTACTGTACCTGTCAGTAACAAATGACATACCATTGAAACATCGAAAATATTACAGTGAAGACCATTACAGTGACAAATTCAGCAAGGTTGCTGTAATGATCCTGCTGTACACTGACACTGCTTTGCTCAGTATTCCACTCCTTTTCTGAATCAACTCTGACTCAGAGTTGATCATCTTAAAATTGGGGCGTGTGAGGGGCATAGCCCACCTCCAAAAAACACCAGTGTTTTTCTGACAGGCACAATGCTGACTGTTGGCTTGTGCCTGTCACTATAATGGATTTTGACAAGTTTGTTATCGAAGCGGCTTGGTGGAATCACAACAAAATCATAAAAAATTAAAAAATGTTCACTATATGATAAAAAATTAAAACAATTGGTTAAAATGTTTTTAGACAAACATAAAAAAAACTGTACAGAAAATAAAATTAGTGAAGGTGTACAAGTTAATAGCAAATAAATGAAACAGCCATCTTCACAATCATCATTGTAGAACCAATACATGATGAGAGACTGCAGAGATCCTTCCCTTTTGTCTACTGGATGCAGATTGTCTTTGTGCATGCATGCTATGCTCTGCCATGCTCCCAAACTACAACAACAAATCACCAAACATTTCCCATCCCACATTTTCCAGTAGGAAATATATATCAGTCACTGGTTAGTAACCAGTTCCCATGGATACTAAGACCAGAAAATAGCAGTGAATGAAGCCAGCACAGAATGCACATAAAAAACAAAACTGATTCAACTTTTAAATAGACACAGAAATAAACCACTAGTACAATGATTTTTTTTTGCTTTTTTTCTTTAGAAACAACTTGGAAACATAGACAATGTTGGAAGAAAAAGACCATTGGTCCATACATTCTGCCCAGTTTTACCCTACTGTACCCTGACACCTATTGTACAGATGTGTTTCACCCTCGTCTCCCCCACCTCACTCCCTGCCTTACTGCTACCCATTGAGAAACTATTAAGCCCTTTACTCTGCCCCAGCCATGCTTGAACACATTTATGTTTTTTGTGCCATCACCTCTGTTGGTAGGCTGATCCATGGCTCAACCACTGTCTCTGTAAAGAAAAACTTTCTAGCTTCCCTTCTGAATCTCCTTCCCCACCACCATATACTCATGTCCCCTTTATTTGACCCACCATTCTTCCCAAATAGTTCCTTGTGTATTATTTTGTTTATTCCTTTCAGGAATTCAAAGGTCTCTATCATCCCCCACCTCACTTCTGGCCTTCAGCAAATTCATGTTCGGTGCCCTAAGGCAATCTTCATAGGATCTGTCCCACTGAATCTGAATCATTTTGTTTACTCTACACTGCACCGTCCCCAGCCAGTCTCTGTCATTCCTCCAGTAAGGACTGTAGAACTGAACACAGTACTCCAGGCTGGGTTTCACCAGTGATCAATAAAGAGGTAGTTTTGTTTCTTTCTCCTGCTATTGCAACCCCTTCCAATACAATCCAACATTTTTGTTGCCTTATTTATTTATTTGAAAGAGATTTACCAGGAAAGACATGCTGAGCCATAAAGCTAATTTCCAGATCTGTCATGGGGAAAGGGGAAGGAATAAATACATAATAACAAGTAAAAAGCACAGTAAAATGATAATGCATCGGCACAGCAATGTACAGTAACAACAGTAATGTATTGGCATAATTAATAACAGTACAAATTGATTTTATCTGGATTGTGAGGAAACCAAACACTCCTAAGTAGTAAAGCCAGGAACACCACTGGGTAGGTATAGTCAGTTAAACAGAAGGGGACCACAAGGAGGAGACAGAAATAGGGAAAGAAGATAAGGGTTGAGAATAGCAAGTATAGAGGAAAGAAGGTGTCAAGATGATGGGGAAAGGATAAAGGGAGGAGAAGGAGAGTGGGGAAGGCAGAGGGGGAGGAGGAAGTGGATCCAGATGGAATAAGAATAGGGTTGATGAAATTTGGAGAGAAGTGAGGAGGGGGGAGGAGATAGAGAGGGAAAGGTAGAAGGGAGGGAGGGATTACAGGGGTAGTAGAAGAAGAGGAAGAGAAGGTAGAGATGGGGAAAGGAAGAGAACAGAGGTTGGAATACTTTAGAAGTTATATATGGGAGGTGTAGAGAGGTATAGGAGCTTGTGGACAAGTAGAGTGTAGAGAAGAGGACAGGGGGAGGCAGGACATTGGGCTGTGGGCATTTGCAGGAGGGAGCAGTGTGGGCTTGCTGTAAGTCTTCTAATATTGGCTAGTTTGTTTTATGGAGTCACTTATGATGGTCTCCAGGTCCCTTTCCTCTGAAGTAGTGGCCAGCTTAACTCCTTCAAGCCAGTTTTCCCTCCTGTTATTCTGTTCCCTATCTACATCACCTTGTACATTTTAGCATTGAATTTTAAAAGCTAGACCTTGGACCATTTCTCTAACCTTCACAGGGCCCTCTACAACTGCATCAGCCTCTCTTCACTGTCTACCCTGTCATAGAGCGTTATGTTATCTGTGAAGAGATGCATCATGCCCTGTATTCCTTCTCCTAGGTCACTGATGAATGTATTGAAAATGACTGGTCCCAGGACTGACCCCAGTGGTACCCCACTCGTGACCTCCCTTTCCCTTGCTTTGACTGTTTTTACCACCACCCTTTCCTGTCTCCCTCATTCCAACTTCAAGTACATTTAACAAGTCCTTTGTTGCTCACAGATCCGCTAATTTCTAGAAAAACCTTCATTGTGACACCTAGTCAAATGGTTTGCTGAAGTCAAAATAGAGCAACTCTACTGCTTGCCCCTTATCCACTGCCCTTGTTTCCCAGTCAGGGAATACCATCTGGTTGGTCTGACAAGATCTTCCTGCTACAAACCCTTGCTGGTTACTATCCTGGAGCTCATTTCTCTCTAAGTAGCCCACTATATACTCTATGACTAATTTACCTACAGCAGAAGTGAGACTGATGTGCATGTAATTTTCAGGTTTCCACCTGTCCCCTCCATTGTGGAGTGGCATCACATGTACTATCTGCTAGTCTTTCTGAAACACCACCTATTGTAGTGAGCTATTGAATAGCCCTGCCATGGGTTCAGTCAATTCTAATACCAATTCCCTGAGCATCCTCTGGTGCATATCATCTGACGCTGGAGCATTATCTATTTTCAGGTGCTGCAAGCGCTTCTAACAATTTCTGCTGTAATTACCACCTGTCCTTTTTCTGGGATCTCCCTTGCTGAAGTCTTTATACTATTTTAATAATAATAATATTTTTTATTGATATAGCACATTCCAGTTTCAAAGTGCTGCACATGCAAAACACTTTCCACAGTCCTGCACTCTCTAATCTGAAGAGGTAGAGAGTTCCACAGGGATGGTACCAAACATAAATGCCTGGGCATCAGATGTTTTTAAACACACCCTGGGAACCTCTAACAACGCCTCATCAGATGAGCAGAGAGGATGACCAGGGCTGTAGGGAATCAGGAACTCTTGCAGGTAACTCAGTCCCTGTCCATGCAGGGCTTTGTAGGTCAGCAGACTGATCTTAAAGGTGATCCGCCACTGTGTAGGCAGCCAGTGCAGAACATGCAGCACAGGAATAATATGACTACAGCACAATGAACCAGTCAATAACCGAGCCGCTGTGTTCTGCACCAGCTGCAAGCAGCAGATATCAACCCCTGGAAACCCCAGGTAAAGGGAGTTACAGTAATCAAGGTGTGAGGTCACTAAGGCATGGATCAACATGGGCAATCATCGGACGTAACAAGGTACTTAATTCTGGCAATGTTCCTAAGATGGTAAAAGGAGGACTTCATGACTGCTGACACCTGTGCATGCAGTGTTAGCCCATCATCAAGAACCACCCCCAGATTACGCACCCATTCAGAGGAGGGCAGTTGTACACCATCAAGCCAAAGCCCAGATGGTAAACCCACCACCTGCCTCTCTATCCAGTGCCCCAGATCCACTACCAACACCTCAGTCTTCCCGGAGTTCAATTTCAACCAGCTAGCCTTCATCCAGTCAAGGATCTCCACCAGATAGCTGTTAAACAATGAGACCACACTATCCTGGTCGGGTGCAAAAGACAGATAGAGCTGGGTATCATCAGCATAGCAGTGAAACCTCAGCCCATATCATCTTACAATGTCTCTGAGGGGCAGCAAATACACTGCAAACATCATGGGGGACAGCACCAAGCCCTGAGGGATCCCACATGGCAGAGAGAATGGTTCAGAGGAAAATATACCAGACACCACCCTCTGAGACCTACTGGTGAGGAAAGAGCGACACCATCTGAGAACTGGACCAGCCAGGCCACAGATAACCCTCAGGTGCTCAAGCAGCACCACATGGTCCACAGTGTCAAACGCTGAGGAGAGATCCAGAAGTACCAAGATGGAACAGAGTTTCTGGTCCCTCACCATCAGGAGATCATTGAGCACCCAAAACAAAGCAGTTTCAGTATTATGTCTCTTCCAGAAGCCTGACTGGAGAGGATCGAAGATACGGATGGTAAGATGGTTATCCAATTGCAGTGCAACCACTTTCTCAATCACCTTTCCAACAAAGGGAAGGTTAGAGATAGGTCTGTAGTTGGCACAGTTGTTCAGGTCCAAAGAAGCTTTCTTAAGAAGTGGTGTCACCACTGCCTCCTTCAGGGAGCTAGGGAATTCTCCTGAGTCTAAGGAGCACAAACAATCTGTGCGAGGATCAGGCCAATAAACTCAATATAAGCCAATAATAGGCATGTAGGGCCTGGATCCAAACTACAGCATGTTGGCCACAAATTCTGGACAATTCACATGATATCCCCCATCTCCGGCCAGTCAAAACAACTCCAGGTTGACCAAGAGGGAGTGACCAAATACAGACCATCATCAACTCGAATAAAAGACGCTAAGCAGATCTCGGCCTAGATGTCGGCCGCCTTATCCACGAAAAAAATCGAGCAAACTCCTCACACTTAATTTGTGAAAATGGTTTTCGAACCTGCAGACAGGATATTTATTTTATTTATTTATTTATTTATTTAGTTGAACATCAGTTTAGAAACCTTTGAGCCAGAGGCTCATTTACAAAGGTACCTCATCACAAAGAGGACATCAGAACAGTAGTACAAGGGACACAGTACTTACAAACAAAAAAGTTACAGTTCAATTACAATTTTGTCACAATAGAATACAATCTCCAACGAAGCAAAAGATAACAAAAGGTGCAAAACTTATGGTCGGGGAGAGCTGGTGGAGGAATGGAGGGAGATAGGAGGAGGAATTAGTAGGGAAGGGGGGAGCTGCCTCAGTGAGCATTGTCAAACAGAGTATATATATATATATTTTTTTACACTAGGCTAGCAGCAGTTGCATTTATGTAGAGCTACAGGGAAGTTTATGAGCCTGGGCTTAACGCAAGCTAAGGTTAGTGAGTTTGAGACACTGGCAGGGAGGAGTTATGCCAGTGGGGCGCACTGTAGGGGAATGCCCTCTGACCTGAGAGGTCCTGGCCTCGGAATAACTAGGTAGCTCTTGACGAGCCAGCGTGATCAGGGTCAGTGCAGCACGGCGAATGAGTTGGATAGGCCTCATGGGGATAGGGCCACGTAGGCTTTAAAGGTGAGCTACATGTCTGATATACGAGTCGCTTCTTCCAGGCTGAGTAGGGTAGCCACGGTGTACAGCTCACATGTGTGGAGTGAGTCTGGGAGCACCAGTGATAAGTCTGCAGGCCTTATTAACTGTGAGGCGAACCTTGTTGAGGGCAGTCTGATCTGCTGAGCCATAGGACCGAAGGCCATAGTCAATGAGAGACATGACAGAGGAGGTGACAGCCAGGCAGAGGGCATCAGGAGGGAGGCATTTCTTGTGCCGGTAAAGAATGCCTAGCCGTGAGTTGGCGACAGAATTTAGGGCAGATATATGTCCATGGAATGAAAGTGCAGGTCAAAGGTTATACCAAGATATTTATAGGACTGCACCTGGTCAATGACGAGATTGGTGTGGAGTGGACAGCTAAGGAAACTTGCTGTACTTATTTTGGGGTGGGAGAAGAGCATCGTTTTGTTTTCTTAGGTTGATAACAAGTCGGTGCTCAGTGAACCAGGTAGCTGCAGAGTCAAAGACTAGTTGGAGGGAGTTCTGTAGCAGCATGGGGTCATTGTGGGAGGCAACGAGAACAGCATCATCAGCATAGAGAGCATCTTACCCATACAACTGCTGGTGGGGAGTTAGAAAGAGTGAGAATAGTGAGGATCCAAGAATTGTGCCTCACGGCACCCCAGAGCTTAATGGCGTGATACTTCCAGAGAGAGTACCATGGACTTTCACACATTGGGAGCCGGCAGAGAGATAGCTGTGCACCAGGAACAGGTCCTGAGGCAAAGCCTATTAGGTCGAGGGTGGAGAGCAAAGAGGATGCGAAACGGCATTTAATGCTTTAGACAGGTCAATGAATATAGCACCAGCCAGGGCACCAGAGTCCAAGGAGGCATGGAGGAAGTTGGAAAATTCCAGGAGTGCTGTATTGGTACTATGACCTGCTCTGAACCTGTGTTGTTCAGGGCAGAGAACATTGTACTTACAGAGGTAGTCAGAGACTTGGGATGCCACAATTTTCTCTAACGCCTTAGAGAGGGGGGAGAGGATTGAGATGGGTCGGTAGTTACCCAGAAGAGTCCTGTCACCACCTTTATGGACAGGGGTAACTGTGGCAATCTTCCAGGCAGAGGGGAATTGTCCGAGACAGAGTGATTTGTTGAAAATGCACATAATAGGTGAGAGGACCTGGGTGAGAGGATAGGTTGCATAACCTGTCTATGGTTCAAAAGAGCTGAGCAGGTCAGTTTTGAGCAGCTGCAAACACGCCAGACAGGAATTCTGCCTTCTTACGTGTGATTGCTGATTGATAGCATTGATAATGTTCTATCAATCTAAGGTGGTCGACCTCAAGGGACGATTTCCGCCAGTGACGTTCTAATCTTCGTCAGACTTGTCTCAACTCCCTCAAAGTTTCATCAAACCAGGACAGCCAAGGGTGGAGAGAGAGCGGTCTAACATGGACTTGGGCGATGGAATCCAGGGCCTCAGTGATGGCCTTATTATAGGCTAAAACTAGACTCTCTGGGTCCTCACCTGCCCACAGAACTCCTGATAAGTCTAACACTGCCTGAAGGCCTTCAGGGTAACTCCTCTCAATGGGCTGTATTTGAAAATCTCCACAGGGGCAGGCTTATAAGGGTGGGCTGGAAATTTAATCTCACAGTGTAGTGATTGGACCATATAACTGGTTCTACCACCAGGTTGAATGACTTGATCCCCAAGAGGAAGACCAGATCAAGAGAGTGACCTTGCTAATGGGTAGCAGAGGTAACTACCTGTATGAACCCCAAAGAATGCATAAGTTGGAGAAAGTCTTGACCAAACTGCGAGAGTTCATTGTTGACCCAAGCATTGAAGTCACCCAGGACCATCAGCCTGGGTGACTCCAACGTCATGACGACGATGAAGTCTGCGACTTCCTACAGGAACTTTTCTCACCCCCAGGTGGACAGTAGATGAGAATAATCCTGCACCCCACACCTGCTATTGAGGTAAACTCAAATGATCTGGTCCTCTCAACTGGTACAACAGTAAGGTCCAATTTCTGATCTAAAACAAATAGCCACCCCTATGCCCCTGCAGTCCAGTCTCGAGTGGTGTATCACCGAAAAACTGGCTGGGACAGCTACCTCCAAAATGGGGCCTGCATTGTTATTAAGCCAGGTCTCGGTGATGCATGCCAGGTCTGTTGTCCAAACAAGATCAGCAATAAATGCTGCAATGTTCTTAATAGACCTGCCATTGCATAACACCACTTGAGTCGAACAGGGTTCCGGGGCCGACTCCCCACACCAGGCACTTGGGTTAATATCCCAATACTGACATTGTAGTGCAGCATGAGGGGAATGCTGCACACCTGACGTGCCGTCTTTCGGATGAGACATTAAACCAATGTCCCATCTGTCTGTTCTGGTGGTTGTTCAGGTGGATGTTAAAGATTCCATGGCACTTTTCGAAAAGAGCAGGAGAATTTCCCCAGTGCCCTGGCCAAATTCGCACCCCACATTCACTAAAAATACCACCAACAAGCTTAATCTGTTTTAAGATTAGTTGGCATTCATCTGTATCCCCCTCCCCCGGGTCGTGCCTAAAAATAGGCAAGATTTGTCTAGTGCACTTACCCCATCAACAAAAAACTAAATTAAAGAAAAAATCCCTCCCCCCACTACCTCTTACATAGTGGGAGAGTGCAGTTTATAAAACTGAAGTCCTCTCACCACACCTGTTTTAAAGTTTGAGTTAAATATTTCTCGCATTATAGGGGGAAATAAAACTAAAATACGACAACCAAACATAAAATCCTCAATAAAATCCTGGAGAAAGTCAAATTCAGTCCAAAAATAATGGACAAGTCCAGGCTAATCACTTTCGTTGCCCAAAAACTCCTCAGTAGTCTTCTAAACCACGGCATTTAATCGTAGAATCATTTTACAGAACTCTTCCAAATATTCCAAAACAATCCAAAGCTTTGGCCATACCACAGCAGTCTGGGGTATGTATGTATATATACATATATTTTTTATTTTATTTAATTATATTTTGGAAAGAACTTTGAGCGCGAGTTCTTTTACAAAGGTTCCACGTCAGGGTGGACAATAAGACAATTCACATATTCAGCGGTTACAGAGGCCTGATCATTAGGCATTAAAGAGCGATTACATGAGAATTAAACAAATAGAAGAAAAACAGAGCAGTTGTAATAGAATACTAAGCTATTTCTAATTGGTTGCCCTGGGTAGCACACCCCTGGAAACCTCGAAATCCATTGATAGACTATGGCAGAGTAACTGCATAGGGTATATAACTAAGACTCCATGGGGGAGCCCCTCTGATAACTTAAGGCCTCACAGGCTATCTTACCCCATTCCCTGCAGCTAAAATCCACCAGGGAACAAACCCAAGGGAATGCTCCGTAAGGGATTTTGGAGAGACCCTATTAAGATTCCGGCTCCCAAAAACTCAAAAGGCAGCTCCTGCTCGGCTGCAGAAAGTAAGGCCGCCACCAGCCCCAAATACACGGAGGAGGCCCCCACACACAACACCCAAACACACCACCACTCTGGCCTAGCTCAGTAATCCCTGTTCTTCAACTTTTTTTAATTTTACTCATGACGTTGATGGTACAGGTCACCAGTAATGCTCTCAATTTCCACAATGCTCAAGTTCATCCATCCAAACTTGGCCACTCAGAAGTATTGGTCCTGAATACTCTTCTGTGCCTCCCAAAAATACAGCACTCCTAGATGTCCTAAGTAGACTAACTCCAAGTCAATAAGATCCAAACAAATCTTCCTTCCTTCAGTCTCGCCAATTCAGTAATCCACCACAAAAGTTGAACAAACCATCACCTATCACACTGTGAACCAAATTTAAAGCAAGTGAATAAAAGAAATACCAGAGCAAACTTCAGGAAAGAAAATAAGGCTAATACAGCATGCAAACAGCATGCAAAATCGAGCACATAAACTCAGAGCTCTTTCTGGCAGCACAGCCTAGCCGCCATCTTCCAATCATCGCACTGTATCTAGTGCCTCTAGCCTCTGGCAGAGACTCGCAATCTTTCACTGTGATTACTGAGCAGAAGTGGTCATTTAGACTTTCTGTCTTCTTCTCATCATCCTTTACTACCCTGCCCACCTACATCAGCCTAGCAATCCCCCCTCTCATTTTTCCTTAGGTACTGGAAGAACTCTTTTCCCATCCTTTGACCCCCTCCACAATTTGCAGATCTGTATCTGCCTATGTGTCCCTGACTGTCTTTTTGACCTCCTTCATCTATACCTGGTATTTGTTTCACTTTCTCATCCTCCTGTTTCTCCTTGTATCCAAAGAAGACCTTTTTTGGCCTTTGTTGTCTCCCTGACTGTCTTAGAGAACCAGACTGGCCTCTTATGCCTAGTCCCCTAGGTAACCATTCTCAAGTATTGTTTGACTGCTTTGAGAATAGAACTTTGTGTTCTAATAGTATTTTGTATAAACCATGCATGTGCTGGGTAGCTATGAGATATCATTTTTAGCTTAATTTGTGGTCTGTGACCTCTTGTACCTCACCTGTGGCATTGCCACTCATGAGTGTCAAAAGATAACTGACCACACATGAAGACAAAACCACTATCTCATAGTCACTCATTACATACCCCCTATAAATGCATTCCAATTTTTCCTGAAGCCTGATATTGTTTCTGCCTCTAAAAGTTTGTCTGAAAGTTTGTTCAACATATCCCTCACTCTTTATGTGAAATATTACTAGTATCTTTTTTCCCCACCCCCATTTTATCTTCAGAGCAGGCCCCCTAGTAGATTTACTGTTAATAAATTTGCTGTGTACACTCTATTGAACCCTTTCACAAACTTAAATGTTTCTATCATGCCTCCTCTCTCTCTTCCATCCTCCAGTGAGTGCATGTTAAAGAAGACAGGGAATGATTTCCAATTGGTAGTTGTTTATAATGTTCCCATTTACAGACATGATATCCATAAGCCTAAATGATCCATATTTAACTGTACCTGAATAAAAAGTGATATAAAAAACTGTATTTTGCATTGCTTTGTTTTTATGGGCAGCATTCTGTTACAGTTCTCTTCATGGAACCAGTGATCTGGAGTTTTAACTATGTCATGGTTTGAGCAAAGAACTTTAAGCGTGGTTCTGATAGGACACTTGTTCATGTTTAGCATTCTGTACACAAATCATGACATGGTAAAAACTCCAAATTATTGGTTCCAAGGAAAGAACTGTGCAGAATGTTGTCCATAGAAAGAAAACAGTTAAAAACGCAGTTTTTCACATCAGTGTTTATTAAGGTAGTTAAACATGGCTCATTTGGAGGCAAGTCTTCATTCTTTTTTTCTTACTAGGAACATTAGTAACTATTGCCAATTAGCACACATTTCCTGTCCCCTTTAAGATATTTTAGTCTTTTCTCATACATTTTGCAATGATTTCTATGGATCTCCTTTATTGCCCTTTTCTGCATTGTCTCTGATATGACCTCATCCTTCCCCAGATATAGACCCCAGAACGTCACACAGTACTCCAAGTGCAGCCTGATACATACGGGGGCAGTATCACGTCCCTTGTTCTACTGGTAATTCCTCTCCCTATTCAACCCAGCATCTTGTTAGCCCTCCTGTATGTCATTTTGCACTCAGAAGAAAGTTCCTGTTCTGGACAATTTCTCTTATCTTCTTACATCCTCTCTCATGATGTTTATGCCTTCTTCAGTGTTAACCCTCCCACTGAGCTTTGTACCATCTGCAAATAGAGTTACCTTTTCTTGAATAGCCTTGTATATTTCAAAAATATACATTTTCAACAGTAGTAGTCCCTAGGCCAAACTCTGTGGTACTCTACTACAGTTGCAGCCAAAGACATAGCCAAATATTTCCTGAAACTTCTGTGATATCTCTAGAAAAATTCCCTGTCTGTCTGTCTGCAGTTCCACAACAGAGCCAACAGAGAGAACCTTTTCATAAATATTGCAAAATACTGTGTCTGGAAATATCTGAACATGTCTTTGGCTGTAACTGTAGCTACTGTCCTGTCTTTTGAGAATTTACATTTAGGATAACCCTCTGTATTCTATTAGTCTAACACGTTTTTTGTACTGCTTCTGTAGTTATCTCATCTCCAAGCCATTTTGGCTCATCTTCCAGTCTTGTTTCATGTGTTATACTGAGTCAAATGCCTTGTTAAAATATATACATAGCATATTCACTGCCTGGCTGCTGTCAGACATTTGTATTACTACATTTAAAAATTCTGTTGTGGTGGTCTGACATGACTGCCCCCTGAGGAAGAAGCAAGACTGCAATTGAAAAAGTGAAGATATCAAGCAAATTTACAGATATGGTAATTCATTTTTATCAACTGATCAAATGATTGGGCCATTTATTATTAATAATGGGCCAGTTAACAAGGAAGGAGAAATGGCTGGTGAATTTTACAGACAAGTTGATTATCTTTTTAAGCAGCATCATACAATGGCAAGAAAGAATTATGACCTCTGATTGGTTAGTCTGGGTCTAGACCTGTGATGTTATCCCAGCATAACATCACAGATCTAGTCCCATCATAAAAATGACCACATCAAATGTGAAAATAAATCACTGGGTGCATCCCTCCCTGCCAGTGATACCAACACAACGCAACTCAGCACATATGTGGCCAACATAACACAAATCCCCTAATTGATCTTCTTCTTTTTTTCCTTCTTCCTTCTTTTTGTTTGACAAAATGAAATGTAGAAATAAACCAAGACTGTGCTTGGCTTCCCCACTACCATCTTCATGGACACCACGATTGGCTTCACTTCCCTGTCCCAACAGCCTCTAGAAGGTGGTGTGTGACGTAACATAACTTACCACCTGCTTATGAACTTCTTCGCTCTCCCAGAACACATAGCAACTGTACCAGGAGAACCTCTGGTAAAGTAAATAGTCACGTCAGCATGAGTCAAAGTGCATTGGGGACAGAAAGCACAGCACAAACTACACTCAAAGAATTGCTTGTCAGTGGGGCAACACAGATAAGGTGAATCACAAAAGAACAGCTCAGTGCTGCATGGTACAGTAGGGCATATTTCACAAGCTACCAAAAAAAAAAAAGACAAAACCCCAGAAACAAGACATGGGGAAGGGTTTTGGGTTGACCCTGACTAATTCCAACACAACAAGGAAAGACAGAGGGCCAGAAGCAACCAGGACTAGGAAACAGAAAAGAACAGACACAATCCACCTACTGGACACACACACACAGTTCCACCTAGTGTAGAAACAGAAAACAGAAACTTCTTTTTATTTAAATACACTGCCACACAGAAAAAAATCATATAAAATATAATTACATTTTTTTTATTTTATTTTTATTCTGTTTAAAAAAGTGCCATTGTATAATAGGAATAATGCACTCCAGGGTTTGTGTCATGCTGGGATAATGTAGCTTCTTGTGTGTTGATCACGCTAAGCCTGTGGCATCATGCCCAACCACCCAAGGCATGACGTTATCCCATCACGACACACACTCTGTCATGCATTATTCCTTTAATGACACTGTGCCACTGGTAATAGAAACATAGAAGTTGACAGCAGATAAGGACCGCAAGGCCCATCCAGTCTGCCCATTTCTTTTTCTACCTCATAAGTGTGCCATCGGCCTTTGCTCTGTCAGTGGCCTATCTATTCATTCTCATCTGTATTGCTTCCTTATGCCTATCCCATGCTTGTTTGAAGCCCTGCACTGTATTCATAGCCACCACTTCCTGAGGTAGGCCATTCTATGCATCCACCATCCTTTCTGTGAAAAAGAATTTCCTTACATTCCCCCGTAATTAGCCTTCCTCTAATCTAATGCTGTGTCGTCTTGTCCTGCTATTTTTCTTATATTTAAACATGTTAAACTCTTTCACCTTGTTAATGCCCTTAAGGTGTTTGAATGTCTCGATCATATCACCTCTCTCCTTCCTTTGCTCAAGGGTATACATATTGAGCTCTGTTAATCTGTCCTCATATGTCTTCTGATGCAGTCTGTGCACCATTTTAGTTGCCCATCTCTGGACTGCCTCAATTTGGTTAATGTCCTTGTGAAGGTATGGCCTCCAGGACTGCACGCAGTACTCCAGATGGGGCCTAACCAGTGCCTTGTAAAGAGGGATTATTACCTCCCTCTTATGACTTATGATACCTCTACTAATACACCCCAACATCCCCCTAGCCTTACCTACTGCTTTAGAGGTCTGCTTGCATGATTTCAGGTCATCGGTGATGATGATGCCCAAGTCTCATTCTTCCTTTGTGACTGCCAGCAACTCCCCTCCCAGCCTATAGGTGGCTTCAGGGTCTCTCTTCCCGATGTGCATGATCTTGCTCTTCTTTGCATTAATTCCCAGTTGCCACTCTTCTGGCCATTTTGCTAGTTTATCCAGATCTCTTCTCATTCTGCCCACCCCATATGGATCATCTACTCTGTTGCAGATCTTGGTGTCATCTGCAAACAGACAAGCCTTACTCTCTAGACCATCTGCAATGTCACTAATGAAGATATTGAAGAGGACTGGCCCCAGAACTGATCCCTGAGGTACCCCACTTGTGACTTCCATCTCTTCTGACTGTTTACCATTTACCACCACTCTCTGTTTTCTGCCCGTCAACCAGTTTGCCACCCAGTTGACCAACTTCTGACCCAACCCGAGCCTACCCAGCTTATTTATCAATGTTCTGTGTGGAACAGTGTCGAAAGCTTTGCTGAAGTCAAGGTAAGCGACATCAACTGCTCCCCCTTGGTCCACCACTCTGGTTACCCAGTCAAAGAAGTCTATGAGATTAGTTTGACAGGACCTTCCTATTGTAAACCCATGCTGTCTTGGATCCTGTGCCCCTATGGATTCCAGGTGCTGCACTATCCTTTCATTAAGGAGTGCCTCCATAATCTTGCCCACTACTGAGGTAAGACTGACTGGTCTCTAGTTCCCTGCATCCTCCCTGCTACCACTGTTGTGGAGTGGGATCACATGAGCTCTTCTCCAGTCTTCTGGGACCTCTCCTGTGCTCAGAGACTAACTAAACAGTTCTGCTAATGGCTCTGCTAGTTCCACCCTTAGCTCCTTAAGTACACTGGGATGTATGCCATCAGGTCCCAGTGCCTTGTCCACCCTGAGCTTAGTGAGCTCTTGTAGGACCCTTTCTTTTGTGAAGGGAGTAGTGCTCACCTTCCTCCCCCATGTGTCCATGGTGCTGAACTGTGGGCCCTGCCCTACCTTCTCTTCAGTAAATACTGAGCAAAAGTATCTACTTAGGACAGATGCTTTTGCAGGGTCCTCCTCCTCACATGCCCCCCTTTTCTCCTTTGAGCTTAGCAATACCTCCTCTGGACTTTCTCCTTTCACTAATGTATCTATAGAAAATCTTGTTACCTTCTTTTACTGTTCGTGCTAGTATTTCCTAAGTTTGGGACTTTGCCTGTCTTATTACCTTCCCTACTTCCCTTAGGGCAGTTTGGTATGCCTCCCTATCTTCATCTGAATGTGTTCCCTTATATTTCCTGAAGGCCAGCCTTTTGGCTCTGGCTTTTTCTGCTACTGTATTTGAGAACCAAAGTGGTTTCCTCCTTCTTTTTGCACTTCCTTTTCTGTCTAACACAATGGGATGTTGCTTCAAGTATTGCTTTCTTATTGCTTGCACACTTTGCCTGTACCCCTTCACCTGTGTTTCTTTTTGCCAGGGCTAGCTTAACTCTGTTGGCCATCTTGTCAAAGTCAGCTCCTCTGAAGTCTCATATTTTTGCCTTGGAATGGGATGATTTAGATGTAGTGGCCAAATTGAACCATACCATGTGATGGTCAGTGGCCCCCAGGTGACCTCCTACCTGGAGATCTGTGATCCCTTTCTAGTCAGTCAGTACTAGATCTAGGATAGCCCTGTCTCTTGTGGGTTGTTGTACCAGTTGTTTGAGGCTCACCCTCAATCCACCATGTGTCTAGTTCTGGCAGATGTTCCTGCTGGTATTGACCAATCTATATCCGGCATATTGAAGTCTCCCATTATCAGAACCTCCCCTTTAGCTGTCATGTTTTGTATATCTTCTTACAGTAATGTGTCTATGTCCTCCCCCTGATCTGGGGGCCTGTAGACAACCCCAGTTCTTATGGCTGTCCCTTTTCCTGTTTCCAGGGTGACCCAAAGTTCTTCTGGCTCCTTATGTGTATTTTGAATTTCTGTAGCTTTGATATTTTCATTGACATACAGGGCCACTCCACCCCCAACCCCTTTTTGCACCTCGGTCTCTTCTGAACAGTACATAGCCAGGTACTGAAGTCTCTCAAGTGGGGTTACTGGTAAACCATGTCTCACTAATTGCTACTATGTCCAGTTTAGCCTCTGACAGTATTGCCTGCAGGTCTAGGATCTTATTTCCCAAGCTGTGAGCATTTGTGTACATGATTTTCCACTGGCTAGATTTCAGTGTGTTAGTTGTTGGGTGAGGTTTGGCAATTCCCCTGTACGTCGTATGGGGAGAAGGACCTTTTTTCTTACCTGGTGTTGCAAATGAACTGCAAACATGCTGAACCCCTGTTTGACCACTAGGTGAAGGGGGAAGGGTCTTCTTCACATTCGAAATATGGGGTGCTGCACCCCTCTCCCCATTTGCTAGTTTAAATATTCTGCAAAGCTTCAAACTTCTGGCCCAATGCACTGACTCCCTCCTTAGTCAGATGCAGTCCATCAAATTTAAAGAACTTTCGCTCCCAGAACTGTTGCCAGTTCCCTACAAATCTGTTTCCTTTTTCCTGGTGCCAGCCCTTGAACCACATGTTTAGCTCCCCTATCTCCCCTTCTCTGACTTTCTGTCTATCTGCCCCCTCTCCCAGACTAACAGGATCTCAGACAAGGAGATGCCAGATGAAATGGAAGATAGTTTGTCTCCCAGCCTTGTCAGGTGTTCCTTGTTCTCCACAACTGACTGGCTGGTGAGATCATTAGTCCCTATGCGTATCAGGATGTCAATGTTTTCTCCTGCTTTATGAACAATTTTAGCAATGCTGTCAGTGTCCCTCTATGCTGATGTACCTGGGAGACGTCTGACCATTACCCCTGGATGGAGATGGGTATCAACTCCCAGAATCATGGAGTCTCCTATGATCAGAAGTTTTTTTTGATTTCCTTTTTGCTTTTTTCATTTTGGTTCCTGATTTGGGTGAATTTTGTTGTGATAGCTCCTGTGCTGCAGTGTCCTTCTCTACAGTGTCCTCTGCCCCTTTATTTGATTTCAGAGATAGAGGCAGATACCTGTTTGTAGTGTTTATATGGTTTTAGGAGGTAATATGTTGGAGAGCACAGAGTGGTGGGGCACCCAATTTCCCCCCTCTGCAGTCGAGGTTCTTCTGTTGGATGTTGGGGAAATGGTGGATGGTTCTTATAATGTATTTCCTCTTGAATATGAAATTTGAGGCATGCAATCTCTGCCCATGCAACCGGAGCTGAGCCCTAAGATCTCCAATGGCCCATCATGTAGGACAGTGTCCTAAATCCTGTAAAACTGTCCTTCTGAAAATTTTTCACAGTACCTGCAGTTAATTATATCCATTCCAGATAAGTTGCTGGGTTTATAACCTGGTCAGAGTAATTAGAAGGAAGAAAATGCAAGTAATGGTTTGATTTTGTGTTTTGTTTTCATATAACTTGTTATAACAAGTTAAATTACAAGTGTCCCTGTAAATGAGCTCACCTTGTGGATGCCCCATTGATCCATCCCTTCCTGCTTTGCCACAGGAAATGTCACAACTGTGGTACCCTATAAAAGGAGTGTAGTGTGGGGTGGTTGGGGATGGGGGTGGGTGGCTGGGTCCTTCCCCTGCCAAAAAAGTACAACCACAGATGAAAGAACAAGGAGATAAGAGCAGAAACAGTCAACAACAAATGCAATAACCCTGAAAGTTTATCCTAATGTTAGATAAAACTGTAAAACCTGTAAAGCACCACCTGTAATAATTTCAGAGAAGACATATCCTGTAAGAAACACTTTGCTACAGAGAAAAATAAAGCAGTAACAGAAGATATACCTTGCAAAAGACAATTTGAATCAGAAGATTACAGCAGTAATCTGTTAGCACACAGAAAACCAAGTCTTCTATCTACAAGATATCAACTAACTTGATCTTTTAACCCTTCTTTCTTTTGGAAATTACTGACAGTTTGCCAGCTCCACCCCCCAGATATATACCTAATCCTCTGGAAGAGCTGTGGGAGGAAAGTAATTAGCTCCTTCAATGTGAGAAGGAGACTGAAACACCTCTGAGACAACAAACCTTTTCAACAAAAAAAGAATAAAATTAAACAGTGTCAAACAGTAATTTTGCTTAGTCCAATGATAAAAAAGTCAATTTGAATCAGAAGATTACAGCAGTAATCTGTTAGCACATGCCTGTAGGCACATCTTGTAATAATGCAGAAGAAGGTATACCAGCAACAACAATTTGAATCAGAGAAAAATAAAGCAATGACATGTTAGCAACAAACAGTAGCAATCCCTGTGAGTACAAAATAAAAACAACACACAGTAAATCTGCTTAGACAGAAGAAGTCGTAATCCTTTTCCCTTACTCTGGTAAGGTTTTCTGCTCTGTCCTTTCAAGTAATCTTAGAAGGAAAGAGCTCAGGTAAAGCTAGATGCTTTGGCTAGCAAACCAAGTCTTCTATCTCCAAGATATCAACTAACCTGACCTTTTAACCCTTCTTTCTGTTGGAAATTACTGACAGTTTGCCAGCTCCACCCCCCCAGATACACACCTAATGCTCTGGAAGAGCTGTGGGAAGAAAGCAATTAGCTCCTTCAATGTGAGAAGGAGACTGAAACACCTCTGAGACAACAAACCTTTCAACAAAAAAAGAATAAAATAAAACAGTGTCAAACAGTAATTTTGCTTAGCCCAATGATAAAAATGTCACACAAATGTAAGCACCACCTGTAATAATTTCAGAGAATATGTACCCTGTAAGAAACACTTTGATACAGAGAAAAATAAAGCAGTAACAGAAGATATACCTTGCAAAAGACAATTTGAATCAGAAGATTACAGCAGTAATCTGTTAACACACACCTATAGGCAAACCTTGTAATAATGCAGAAGAAGGTATACCAGCAACACCAATCTGAATCAGAGAAAAATAAAGCAATGAAATGTTAGCCAAAAGAAGTATTAATCCTTTTCCCTTGCTCTTTTAAGGTTCTCTGCTCTGTCCTTTCAAGCAATCTTAGAAGGAAAGAGCTCAGGTGAAGCTAGGTGCCTTGGCCAGCAAACCAAGTCTTCTTGTTCAGTAATGTTCTAGTAAACCAAAATGAAACTAAGATCATACTGACAACTAACCAAATTGAGCCAGATTTTGTCATGAAACAAATAAAATATCTAAATAAATCTAAATCACCAGAACCAGATGGCTTACACTACTCATTACTAAAAGAACTGACTGAAGAAATAAAAAAACCCTATTAATGACATTTTAAACACCTCAGTTATAGAAGTGGTAGTTCTCCGTAAATGGAAAGACATACTTGTGGTTGACATATTCTTGGAAGTTTCAAACTTAAAGGCTAGAACCTAAAGGTTGATAAGTTTGACATAATTAGTGGTCAAAATACTTGGGACATTTATAAGGGACATTATAAAAAAGCACATTGTCACTGAAGACTTTTATAAGGGACATTATCAAAAAGCAGATTGTCAACATGGAAATAGAAGATATTGTGTAGCACTGGTTTACAAAAGGAAAATTATGTGTCACCAGCTTTGTCAAAGTGTATGAACATTTTAGCTCTGCACTAGATATGGAAAATCCAGTTGATATTGTGTATCTCAATTACAGTAAATCCTTTGATACTGTTCATCACCATATGCTAATTAAGAAACTATACACCCTAGGAACTAACAAGATCTTGCTAACTTGCATGACTAGTTGTCTGTATGATAAATAACAAAGTGTCATTGTTAAGGGTCACAAACATAGTCCAGTACAGGTGACTCACAGAGTGCTTCAGGGCTCTGTGTACACTGTAGGACCCATGCTGTTTAGAGTCAGCAAGACTAACTTGGGATACATATTGTCTAGTTTAGTTTGCTGATGAGAGCAAGGTTGTAGGACAAGGAGAAGGAGGAGAAAAAAAAATCTCACTACAGGAAGACCTGGGGGATGATTCCAGGACAGCCTGTGTAACTCGCATGCAGTTGTGAATTACACCAGTCACCACAATGCCAGGGACCCTATGTCACATTACAGAAGTGGTAGGGTCCTGTCACTTGTGACATGCGAGATACGCCATGCGTGTGGTGGTAGCCCATGAATGGTGTATAGCAGTGGCATGTTGCAACTCACAGTGAGTGAAAGGTGGCCCTCCCAGAGCCCCCCTGCCCCAGACCACCATAACACACTTCAAGGGGCATGGGGGGCCAGGACAGATGGCACAGACATCCAGGATGGCACTTCTGAAATGGACCCCCAGGGTTCTCTTACCATTGGGGGTTTGAGGGGCGGGGTTGTGCATGTGGGGGCCAGGGGGACAGCATGACACCATTGCTGAGGCACTGCATGGCTACATCCATCCAATAGTGCCAGCCATCAGATGCCACTTAAGACAGCTTTGAGCTTTCGGAGGATACCTACGCCAATGCATGTCCTGGAATAGCAACTGTGGGTTATGACAGTGGCCCTCCTGGAATTGTTTAAGTTGCTGTCAGAACCCACAGTTGCACCAGGTGTTGTGGGCTGTGGCATAACTTCAGTCGTATCTTGCGATTGTTGCAGCCTGCAGATGCCATGCCAGAGGTGGCCTCCTGGAATTGCACTGTTCATAACACATGGCATAAGTTGCAGGATATGCCATGAGGATTGACGTATCCCACCTTACACTGGCATAGCCAATATTTGAATCGGGCCCTTGGACATTATCTTAGTATGAAGAGAGCAAAATGCAATGTATCTTAATATGGAAAAAATGTATGGATATGTACTTTGGCAAATCAAACATTTGGCATGAGCATACCATAAATGTGGTTAAATGAAACATTACTCAATCTAAGAGGTAAGCACTCTGAGTCCCAGTGACTTAAAGCCTCGTGAACACTGATATCATGCCATTAAAAGAACACATCAGGTACAGTCACTGATCTGGAGACATTTTATAAGAAAAATAAATAGGTGCTGCTACCACTATATAGGGTATACATGTGCACCCACACTAACTACTGCTCCTAGTTTTGGTCTCCCTGCTTTCATAGGGATGTGAATAGATTGGGGGTATTCAGAGAAGAGTGGCAAACATGATTAGGGGAATTCAGGACAGGACTTATGAAGAGATACCAGTATATAATGACTTATTTAGTCTTGAAAGAAGGAGGATAAAGGGAGCTCTCTAACTTATTTTTAATATTACCCTAAACTATCACAAACCTGAAGGCTTGGGTCTAATAAGTCAAAGTAAAAACAGGCTAGGGGAGGTGGGGGGGTACAAGGTAGGCTCGTTTGGAGCAAGAGGAGGGAATTTTGTTTTTCAGTTAAAGAGTGGTTAGTTGCAGGAATATACTACCACAGAAGCTCATAGATCTTGAGGGCAAAGACAAATTTAAAGCCAGTCTTGGTCTTGATAGGCTTATGACTAAGGGCAATATAAAATACTATTACTGAGTAGTTAGGGGGATGGTTTCAATGGGCAAACACCTTCTTCAGTCCTTGCCATGATAGTATGCATGGTTGTACACTGGCTCCTATCAATTAAGTTATTTTCCTCTAAGAATGCAATGGTATCCAGTGAACAAGATAACTTAAACTGGGTGCCTACAAAAACAGTAACTCAATTTCAGCTCCTGTGTTCATGGCTACCTAACAGGTGGGCAACCGGATACTTCGGTGGGCAAAATACCACAACAGAAAATAGCTGGTATATTTGCATGTGCACATGTGCGGGGGAGAGGCAGGGGAGGGACAGTATATTGCAGGTGGTGAAGCAGGAAGTTGCCAAGCTGGTCCCGTAGTGTGGTGGGGAGGGTGGTCAGCTGAATGGCACAGGGTTCTGGTCTGACGAGGAGCAGGTTTGTTTTTTTTTGCTTCCGGGTGGCTTTACATTCATCTAAATTTTTCACCCCCCCGACATGCACCCCATTGGAGTTGAAAATCCTTAAGTAGGGGTGTGCGCGGGGTACCGCATTAAAAATAAGACCCATAGGTCTTGGGCACTGTTTCTGTCTGTGTTGAGAGTGTGCACTGCCGAAATTCATTTTCGGCGATGTCGCTCGCCATAATGGTGATCACTATTCCATGATTACCATTATGACATGAAACCAAATGCAACTATCTCCTCATTTACAAATGTCTCAAAATGTTTTTCTGCTATTAGCAGAAGAATTAGCATTTATATAGTGCTATTCATACACAGTATCCCAAAGCACTTTACAAGCAATGCTAGACTGGTAGTGAAGTGACTAAATGTGTGGCAGCAGTCATATTGCACATCATCACCCACCCACACAGCCTGGATAATTGCATGAACCAGTTTATGGGAAGGGGAATGTTGGCCAGGACACAAGAAATGTTCCCTGCTCTTTGTGAGGAGTGCCCTGGGTTCTTTTACTTCCACCTAGACACCAACCAGGACAACACCAGGATGGGCAGAAGGGACATCGGTTTAACATCTCATCTAAAGGACGGCACACCCCAGCAGTACAGCACCCCCCAATACTGCACTCAGATGCCAGTGATTTTTAGGTGCAAGTCCAATCCCAGTGTGGGATGAGAACCCATGACCTTCTGATCCAGAGGCAGATGTGCTACCAACTGAGCCACACTGACATACATGTCAGATTCACCAGCTTATAGTTATCCAAAGTTTTCCAATCACCCATTTATGTGGTGGAATCACATGAGCCACTAATAGAGCTGTACAGAACATAAAATTCTGCTGGCAGAATGCCCATGGAATTACCATTCTGATTCTGTGGAATTTTGATGAATTTGTGTTCAAATTCATTAAAAGTTTACCAGATTTTAAATTTCAATTGTTTTAGAATAGCTTTTAAACTAGATATCTGAATAATACAAAATTTGGCAGGTGTACAGTTAATGCAGGATTACATAAGTGCAATACATTTTGAAGACCTATATTGAAAAGCAGATGAGCTATGGGTGGATAAAGAGTTAATCAAAATAAAATTTAAATTTGTTTCCATCTAATTTTAAAATTCCTTATCCACATATTTCAACAGTTACAGGATTTAAGGAAACATACAGCATGGTTATGAGAACCATGTTTTAAAGTCTTAGGCTTTAAAGGGGGCTGTGATATAGGTAGCCAAACATTTTGCCAACATTTAAATATTAGTTTTGTATAATTTTGAAAGCATTTATCAAGATGCTATAATATGTTATGGGTATATGGTTATTACTACATCTGCACATGTACCCCATTTCAGAAGTGTAGCTCCAAAGATGCCTAGGTTATATGAAGATAAAACATTTTAACATTTCCCAGAAAAGATAAAATGGCAGATTTTTAGCACCTATAATTTTTGTGACAATGCACCCTAATGTAATGATATTTGGAACACCATTAGAACTTATATCAACAAGTCATTGTGCTGAATTGTAGATCTCTAGCTCAGCAGAAGGATGAGTTATTGCCAAGTTAACAAATTTAAATAATTCTATTGCATTTCATCAAATTTTAAATTTCAGTTAGTTTGGTTTAGTTTTCAAAGACCACATTTAAATGTTAAGAAATTTGGCAGGTATACAATTACCAATGCTTTCATAAGTGTTCCATATTTCAGAGTCCTAGATTGAAAGTGGTGAATTGTGGTGGCCAAATATGTAATTAAAATTAAAATTTCAGTTATTTCCATCTAATTTTAAAAATTCTTATCCAAATTCCTGCACAGTGTCCAAATTTAGAGAAACATGCAACATGTGCATGTGCACAAAGTTTTCAGTACCAAACTTTAACAGGGGCTATGCTATGAGTAGCCAAACATTTTGCCAGAATTTCAATATTAGATATTTTAGTGTGATTTTGAAACATTAATTGAAATAGTACAAATGTTTTCAGGAATAAGGGTTATTACAAGATTTATATATGTCACCAGGTCTGAATTTCTAGCTCTAAAGGTGCCAGCGTTACATGCAAATAAAAATGTTGTGACATTTCTCACAAAATAAAATGACAGATTTGAGCATCTATAATTTTGAGCTGATGCACCCAAATGTCAAGATGTTCAGCAGACCATTATATCACCTTCCAACAAGTAATCATGCCACATTTCAGATCTCTAGCTCAATTAACAGTTGAATTATGACCAGAATAATAAATGTCAAAAAATTCCATGAAATTCCATGAATGTATGCAGACTTTCATGTAATTCTGTGAATTCAGAATCTGTTTGTTTGTTTATTTATTTATTTATTTATTTATTTATTTATTGGAATTGCAGCCTTTGAGCTAGTAGCTCTTTTACAAATGTTCCACATCAACGATTAAGAGACTTACAACAAGGAATGACAGCAAGTGCAAAGTACAGTCAGTAATACAAGTAGCTGGATGCATAAAAACTTGAACAATAACAGAGTAATTCCTGGA
This sequence comes from Neoceratodus forsteri, assembly GCA_016271365.2. Taxonomy (NCBI): domain Eukaryota; kingdom Metazoa; phylum Chordata; order Ceratodontiformes; family Ceratodontidae; genus Neoceratodus; species Neoceratodus forsteri. Next base: position 248,562,507 of record CM028130.1, on the reverse strand, counting down.
GAACTCAATATTCAATCTGGAGAAATGAAATAGGTGGGTGCTGGAGGGTAGAAAGTGGAGGAGTTAGCAGCAAGGGAATGGCTTTGTTGGAATGAAGAAGTGAAGGTACTGAGAGATTGTTGGGGGAGCAGGAAATCAGCAAGGGGAAGGGTTGTGAGCAGTCAGGATGTGGTAAAGTTAATGGATAATGGTGATGTGCAAGGTGACTGGGATATGATGCTTACTTGTGGGAGGGAGAGAGGGAGAGGGTGGGCAATAGTATATTAAGTGATAAAAGTAGTGTGGAGTTGGGGAAAGAGAAGGAAGGGGAAGAGAGGAGTAAGCTAGATAGATATTTATTAGAGATCAATCTTGGAGGGATAGCTAAAGGCAGGTAGCGTAGATGGGTTTTTCAACAGAAAGATTGGTGGGGAAGTTAGAAGAGAGAACATGGAGGTAATTAGGAGATGAAGCAAGGGGAGGAGAGCAATAGAATGTGAATAAATAGTGGAAGATGGTAAACCGAAAGCGAGGGGGAAGGTAGAAGGCCGAGGGTGGGAGAGAGAGGGAGAATTGTCCTATTCTTCACAGCTCTAGACACTGGTCATTCAACTGATGCCATACTTGTTGGTATTGAGTCTTCACAGAGGCTTGATAGCAATTGCATCAGCCCCTGTCTTGTCTCTGTTAATCCTTTAGGATGAATCATGTCTGGGCTAAGACTAGAGTGAGAAATGGGGCTCAGGCCCAGTTTCAGTTCAGCTTCAAGTTGTGACCTGAATATTCAGTTCAGATTCCATAATTACACTAAACTACTTTGGATCCAAATGTAGTGACTGGCATATTGTAAAATAAACTTCTAATAGGGTGAAAACCTTGAGATCAGCAGTGAATATGAATTTCTGTAGCCTACTTGTGGAAGGAGCTATTGGCTTGCATTGTGGTGTTTAGCCAGATTCTGCAAATCCCATTAAGACCACTACAACCCAATATGAGGAACAGTAATATTTACTATTCTTTGCTGACCTCAAGGAGTATACCACTGTACTTCTTGACTATCTGTTTTACCTCATGCCAAATACTATATTTTTTCACAGTAATATGCATATATTATGATTAATATTGTATATGACATCATGCCTAATTTTCATTTAAAGTTGTGTTTTATAGATCAGATATGATGATAGTAAAATAATATAAAAATCTACCTTTTATTTTTTGTAATATTTTTATTCAGTTCACAAGACATCATGATTTATGATAAACAATTTGTGTTTAGAAATGCTACCTCACTCACATTAACAATACAAAGCAAGAAACAGAGACAGTACTAATCTCCTCATATAGTAAGGCACAAAATACTGAGAAGCAGTAGTAGCACTCCATTCTCCAAAATATTTTTTTTTTGTCAAACAGGCGGCTAATTTGAACAAACCATTCATATAGCAGATAGATGAATAGCAGATGTTGAATTGTCAGCTGCTTTAAGATTTCTCATTGGATACCACCATCACTTTGTTAGTGGTTAATGGAGCCAAGTATTGATTTAAATATCCTCAACTTAACAACATGACACATTGTGTAGGACAGCAACATTTATAGTACCGCTGTAAAGTGACCATTCAATCAAAAATCAATTTACAAAAATGCATAAAAACTGTATTTGAAGAAAAAAAAAATCAAGCTGTGCAAGTAAATGCTTATATTCAAATAGTATCATTGCCCTGATTATTGCATTATGCAATCAACCACAAAACATACAGTTGAGCAGTCACTGTAAATCTTTTGGGTTGCTAACCCGATGATGCCACTTACAGTTGTAATGATTGGTGTGATTGAACCTACAGTATATGTTCACTATTTAGAAGTAGCCAAAAGTAAAAAAAAAAAACACTAACTAGATAGATACAGTAGATTAATATTGTTATTTATAAAGTGCCCCATTCCTGGGACACTGAGTGCTGTACAGCAAAAAAATAATACAGTTGTTTAAAATCATACAAGAAAACACTCAAATATAAATATAAAATAAAATCACAACTAAAATAACTATCTTATAATTCTAAACTAAAATTCAGTCAATAAAGGAACAGAAAATATAGAAGCAGATCTAAAATGACCCTGTACAGCAACCAAAAATAATTTCACCACTGATATTTAACAGGGGTCATTCAAGGTTTGATGATGATTATGTTTTAAAAAGGACAATTTAAAAGGAAGAGAAATAAAGGCTCTGAACTATGAACAGAAAATATACAAAAATGTGCCACTTATCAAACAGATTGTACAATTTCACTATTCTATCACCAAGTAAAACATAAAACACCAAATCATTCAGCAATCAAAATACTGCTGATCAACTTGTTGGAAGCTACCAACATAATGCAATGAGTAATAAACTGCCATTATTGAGACATGGAATGCTATCAATGTGGCATTTGTAAAGTCTGACTGATTGTTGAGAGAACTGATGACTTTTTAAACCACAGAAATGTTAAAATAGAGGGAATCAAGGGTACCCCATCAAGTGAGCACTACCAGAATAGTGCTGCACCATATGGAGCTAGTCTGGTAAGCACTCAAACAGACATCGAGTAAGGTTTTACAGAGCTTGCTGCAAGTGCACCTCTGGTCGCAGTCCATGGTCCTGTACAAGGACAAGGGCAGGAAGAAACAGCAGGCTGGCCAAGCTGCTCCTGTGGCATGAAGGGCTGGGGCATAGAGCAGCTCAACCAGTGGCAATGAAGAGCAGGGTTCTAATCTTGGTCTTCCAACCTTTTTCTATGCACACAGGACTTAGAATAGTTTACATGGATATGTGAAAACAGTATTCCATGGCCCCATGATTTTTAACTTTCTCTGGGGTCTGATCCCCTTTGGGGTTAGAATCCATTAATAGGGGGTGCGGGGAACAGAGCCCCCACAAAAGAAAAATTGGCATAATTTTACCCACGTGCACCTAGCCAATGCTACTCGTGTTGGAGCTCACCGGACACAGTGCCAGTATCAAGGGATTTATAAATGGTAATAGTCTCAGGCTGATATATGCAGTATGTTAACATGCTCATGTGGTGTGTTCCATAAAGGATGCAAAAAACATATGTTCAGGATACACCTAATAGCACACATGAGGGTCACCCAATCTCAACATTTGCAGTATGCAAAGGCAGTCCATGGTAATCAGAATGGTGGTCCCACAAACATATTGTTCAGGCAACTGGCATTAAAGACATGATGCATAGATTATTGTATGCTTAAAAATGTTTAAACAGAAAATTGTTATGGCACTTACCTGTTATTCCTTGCACCCTACCTGTTGTCTTGTTATAACTGTATTTGCTTTTACCATTTTTGTACTACAGGTATTTGTTTCTTATCCAACTTTCTGTATTCTGTCATTGTTCCAACTGTAGCTTTGTAACCTCCTGGGTCATGTCTGAAAATAGTTACTTCTGAGTCTAGATCACCCACCTGGTCAACAAAAACTAAATAAATAAATAAGTTATAAACAGAAGAGGATGGTCAAGAGACACAGAGGCATGGGCATCCTCATCCCAAAGCATTTTCCACTTCAGCTAATTTCCTAGTATACAGACAAGGAAGGTCACCTGGCACTGATCACAGGTTCACATTATGGAAGGTTACTGTCCATGGGCAGTGCTTAGGTCCCACTTGGGAGTGAAGCCTCAGTAATCCAGAAAATGATAGACACTATTTTGATACACCATATTGGTACTCTGTTTTCAGGAGATGACTTTAATGTTTTAATGACTCTGTCCATGGACACCAGTAATTCCTGACTGTCTCCTTCTTCAGCAGGGCAGAGGCGTTTAAGACACTTCATAAAAAAAGCCTGGTGCTAGCAGATGTGTGGTGACAAAGCCACTGCAAAGATCGCCAATAAACATTTTACTCCCACTCCCAACATAGTTACTCCAGACTGGACTATTTCTTTATCTCAGTGGAAGACACTGATTGGGTAGCCAACACTTCAATTGTCCCAATATTGCTAGTATTATCAGATCATGCTGTGTTTTTACTTATTCTAACCACACCGGTGGAAACAAAATGCACCTTAGGGAAGTTTAATCCCTCTCTACTGTGAGATCTGGAATTCAAAAAAATGTTAAACACTGGCATCCCCTATGATCATTAGAAAGAATGATCACCAACAGACATTAACTACAGTCCTCTGGTCACAGTTAACACAGTCCTCCAAGGAAACATAATTGCTTTTGCTACTAGGAAAAAAAAGTGACAGCAGGAAAAACCTCAGAGATTCTCAATATCTTCAAAACTTATTATCAGACTCTCTATGTGCAACCTGCAAGACCTCCAGAAAACAGAATGAAACATTTTTAATCTAACTCCCACACATTAAGGAGGTGCACTGGGAATTGCTTGCCGGTCCTATCACATCTCAGGAATTAATTTATGGGAAAAAAAGCACTTAAAAAATGGCAATAGTCTTGGCCCAGATGGGTACCAAGCTGAATTTTATAAAATTCTACTTGAATTCTTACTTGATACATTACTGTAAATGATTCAGCACTGCTGCACATCATCTCAATGCCTAGACACATGATGATATGCCATGATCTCAACTACAGTTTCACCACAAACAGTCTCACTACACTGTGATTGCTACTGTGCCATCTGTTTGGTTACTTTGGGTTACTTGAGTTTTCAGAGAGAAGTAGGTTGCCAGTCTAGCCTGTCTCTCACTCCTACTGGGTAAACAGTCCATTTTTCTTAGTCTCTCTAAATACTTACCTATTTCATTTTTGAATGACTGGAATGATGACATGTCAACCAATTGCTTCAGAAGTTTATTTAATGCTCTTAATCCCATTTTGACCATAAGAGCCTCATCATCCAGAGCCATTTAGCAGTTGCAGTAGGTTCACCTTCATTGTCCATCCTGCAGTGAGTACAAACCAAGTTCATTCAGTCTTTCTGTATAGGGCATGCATTTTGTCATTTTTCTATATATGCTTTCCAGTAACTCAATATCATTTTCAGATGTGGGTTCCAGTATGGTGAACAATTATCTAAGTAGGGCATCATGTGTGTTCTTTATGAGGGCATGATACAATTTTCAGTTCTTGTCACAAACATCTTTTTGATATATCCTAATAGGCAATGGTTCTGATGCTTATTTAGTTACACTGATTTGTGTTAGAGTCTGACTAACCATGATTCCCAAGTCATATTCCGTATCCACCTTTCACATTACTGTATTATTTACAAGTAGTTTTTACAGGGGTTATTATGGCCCAGATGAATCATCACACATATGTCTGTGTTAAAATACATTGTAGTTCTATTTCTTTTAAGTGCAAAAAGTTTGTGTGCCCAGGGAAATCACCAGTCTTGTACAAACAATTCAGTAAGGTATCTGGTGGAGCTTGCCAAGTTTCCGGTACATTCAAATAAAAAAAATCTGGCCTGCTTGAGCAATGAATGCTACTACACACAAAGTCTTTTTAAAGTTCATTATTTTTATTTATAAAGTCCCAACATTTCGCCTAGTATTAGGCTTCTTCTGGGGAACTGTAAAAAGATTTATAAACAAATATTTACTATATTACTCATTTGAAAATAATATTAATTTTTTTTTAATTTTCAGTTTTTAATATCTTTCCGTATTAGACCATGCTAGTCAAAAATGACTAGATGTACCATCTTTCTAATGTAGTTATTAAAGCAATATTAAAACCAAAATTATATTTTAACCACCTGGTTATCCTTTTCATTCATCAACAGTCATACAATTCTTATACATTTGGCCCAACCAGATACCACCAAAATAAATGCATGAAAAATTAATTGCCTTACTTTTTAACAATGTCAGAAAAAGCCAAACATCTGCCAAGCCTCCTTAAGAATTGCCTCCTGTATGTGTTCACGTTAAAAATAAATAAAACATTTCGGTCAAGTACTACATACTCCAAATTGCACCAAACAATGCTACTTTGTCATCTATATTTATATTGAGAACTTAATAACTACAATAGAAAGATGGTACACCCAGTCATTTTTGACTAGCATGGTCTAATATGAAAAGATATTAAAAAATTGAAAATCAAAAAATGTAATATTTTCAAATGTGAAATATAGTAAATATTTGTTTATATATCTTTTTACAGTTTCCCAGAAGAAGCCTAATACTAGGCGAAACGTTGGGACTTTATAAATAAAAATAACAAACTTTAAAAAGACTTTGTGTGTAGTAGCATTCATTGCTTGAGCAGGTCAGAATTTTGTTGTTCTATTTCTTTTAAGACATTTACTAGTGAAATGTATTTCCCCATGTGTCTTTTTCTTCTCTACCTATCTTGGTGTTGTTTGCAGTCTTTGATATATTTTTTTAACATTTTTAATGCAGGTCCCTAATATACAGGATACTCCAAAAAGTGTTGGATACAAATCCAACCCCCCATAATGCACAACTACTAACACACCCCTCTTCAAACACTGCCAAGTTAATTCTCACTACTTGGGATCTGTTTGTTAATCAAGTCAATTATATCTAAGCCAATGTTTCTTATTTTGATAACAAATTCTTTGTGTGGCACCTGTTGAAGGCCTTTTTAAAGTCTAAGAAGATTACGTCAACTGGAAAGTTTTTGTCTAAACTAATTCTGAATTCATTGTAAAATTGTATAAAATAGGTGGTGGATGACCTTCCTGTAACAAAACCTCATTGTGTGTTATTCTGCAAATTCCTATCCAATATTTCTAAGTCCAGCATGCCTTTCAATATTTTCTCCATCCTTTTCCTCAAGAAGGCAGTCAGGCTGTTAGGCTCATAATTTTCAACTTGTTGTTTTGTTCATTTTTTTTATAAACTAAAATGACTATTGCTTTTTCAAGTCAGTAGTTACTACACCTTCTGAATATGATTTTTTTCATATAAAAGTGTTAATAGGCCCAATAATGATGATGATGATATCTATTTCATATCTCTGGGATGCAACCCATCAGGACTTGGCACTGTGTGTTTCCTAATTTTATTTATGACATTGTTTACCTCCTGTTATTAAAATGCTTCCTCCTTGTCATAATTGCCATAGGAAGACTCATATTCTGAACATAAATACTCATTGAGTTGGCAGTGTGTTTAGGTTCATGCAGATGTGTGGCATTTTGCAGTGTGTCATACTGATCAATTATATCTTCTGCTGAAATTTACATAAGAGAAAAAAAGACTTGTCTTTTGTATGTGCAATTTTAAATTCATACTGTATCATTCTTTCTATTTTGATGACTTTCTTGTGTAGCTCAGTTCCATTTCGGGTTTAGGTTTCATTTTCTATTGAATGACCAGTGATCATTTCAAACACACAAGTAAAAATATATAAATAATTACCATACCATAAGAATAATTAGCTTATGCCATAATAACATTAAAATGCAAAAGGATAATACACGGTTTCTTTCTTTGTCTCAGTACTGCACTTTAATCTTTCAGTGGTTTAGCATCTGCTACTTCCAAGGGATTCAGTAATGTGTTCAGAGCATCAAATAAGGCATTCTTTTGCATCAAGATGTGATTTAAAAGAGAGTAATCTCTTCACTTCTTGCATAATAAACATAGAAACAGTATATGAAAAACACTTTCTAAATGACCTTTGTTAGATACAAATCTAAGGATTTTTGAGGGTAAAAATTTCTGTTGCCTTATTTCCATGGATTTAAGTGACAAAATGCCAAAACAAGTGAAGGTTATTAGACTTCTTTCATTAGAAAGAAGATATAATGTTAAGTAAGGTTGACACCTATGACAAATTTTATTTTCTGCAAACCAAGAAGACAATTTAGAGTCCTTTATAGAAGTCAAAAATTTTTCTTTGTTAATTCAAAATAAGCAGTGTTTTTTCTTCTTCTTCTTTTATTCTGCCAGCGACTGCTGGGTCATCTGCCCTGTCGTGGACCCCTGTACCCCAACCTCCATATTGGTCATGACTCCAACACCCTCTGCTTTCCTCCTTGGGGTGGGGTTGTGGCACTTGGCCCTTAATGCTGCAAACATGGTACAAGAGTCCGGAGCCAGCCTGAAGGCTGATTAGGGCCAGGGGCATGCACCATTGATGGCAGTCTTAAGCAGAGATTTTTTCCTGTCTCCCTGGGGTGGGGACATGCAATGATGTCAGGTGTCCACCCCACCCCTCTGAGAATTTGGACACTGGAGTTAGTGAGTGCTCCTAGCCTCCGCTAAGAGTCTTCATGTACCAGGTATTCTCCCCAACCCTTCCCCCGGAGAAGGACAGCAGCCCAAGGGGCACTCAATCCTTCTCCCCCGGCTGGATCTCCAGTTCCCTGGGCCTGTTCCTGAACCAGGGTCACTGGCGTCACAAGTGGAAATCCAACAGCTGTGCTGGCAGGCCGGCATAAGAAGTCTTTAAAATGTCTCTGTGAAAATTACTAACAGTTATGTTACCTAAAGCATCCTTACACAATTTTAACAATCCTATCTCTTGAACAGTATTCTGCACAGAAGACAACCAGAGAGATATTATTTGCATGGCTGCCTACTTCTTTTTTTCATTAAGACATCTTGATGGCCATGGGTTTGATTTATTATTTGTAATACAAAGCCAATGGTTAAGAATTTATCATTTCAAAAATACTTCAAATGGCAAACATTCCAATTCAGCCTTACATAACATTCAATTAAAGATTTTGGCACCATAAGAATAGACTGGTTGAAAAGTGGAGAAAGGTAGCTGTGTGTGTGGGGGGGTAATATTCCCAAGCTTTAGCACCATAAAGGACCAACCGATTTAGTTTGACTTCAGCTACCAGAAGGGCAGGAAACACAGTGGATCCAGGGTACTGAACATTACATCTGAGTAAAACTTTGTAATGTTGTCTGACTTTGTCAGACTATGCTTTTGCATGAGAAAACCATTTATTGCTGGAAGAAAATATGACGCACAAATATGACTACATTTTAACACGTTCAAGCTTAACTTCTTTGATAGTAAAGATACATATTTTCCCATCTGAAACAATCACTTTTATTGTGTAATGTATTTGCAGCACATAGTGTACAGAAAAAAAGTTTAGCTTTCTCTGCATCCCTACTAGTGAAATGGAGAAAAGTGCCACATCCATTAGCATAAGCCAAACCAGGACAATAATGTCTCTTAAAATATGAGGAATGAAATGTTGGATCATCAAAATGTTACAGGACATCGCTGATATATAAATTGAAAAGCAGAGATGCCAGGAGGCAGCCCTGCTTAACTCCTTTATTGGAGGGAAAAATGAAGTAAGCGGACCTTGTAGGTCATACCTAATGCAAGTTTTGTTGGGTGTATAAAGTTGCATGATAAGTCTAAGTACTGTACAGTTGGTTATATTCAATTCCCAAACTATGTAGTTTTTTCCAAAGTATGCTATGATCTATGGAATCCAATGTAGTGTGAAAATAAGTAAAAGTGGGATAGAACTTATGTTTTCCTACATTGGTGAACTTGTCAGTTAAATGTGCCAGAGTATTAATTGATCAATGGTAGAAAAGTTGTATCTTAAGCATGCTTGTAAATTGAACAAAATATGGCTATGATTAACCATTTCAAGTAGTATGTTAACCACAATTTTGGAAAACATTTTTGCAGTGTGGTCTAAGAGGTTAATGTGTTTAAAGTTTTGGGGATTTTGAGCATCCCCTTCTTACAAATGTGAACAATCACATTTATCCTCCAGTTATCTGGAATGTAATCATATTTTAAACACTTGTTTAATATGTTTGTTAAAGTAGGGGCCCATATAGATACATAGATATTGTCAGCAGATAAAAGCCTTGTGGCCCATCCAGTCTGCCCTATCCCTCTTTCTACTGCTTAAGGTACTTTTGATGCTACAGCCCCCTTCACACATGCTTGAGAGTTCCTATGTGCCTATCCCATGCATTCTTGAATTCCTGAACTGTGGCCACCCCCACCACTTCCTGGGGGAGACTGTTCCATCTCTCCATCACCCTTTTAATGAAGTAGAATTTCCTCAAGTTCCCTCTAAGTTTTCCACCTCTTGGTCTCATGCTGTGTCCCCTTGTTCTGCTGTTTCCTTTCATGTGAATGATGCTCCCCTTTGGTACCCTGTTGATCCCCTTTAGATATTTGAAGGTCTCTATCATGCCTCCTCTCTCTCCTTTCCTCCAGGGATTACACATTTAGAGCTCTGAGTCTCTCCTCATATGACTTATGCTGCATTTCTGACACCATTTTTGCCTCCCTTCTCTGTACTGTCTTCATCTTGTCTATGTCTTTTTGGAGATGGCACCTACAGAACTGAACACAGTACTCCAGATGAGGCCTTAATAGGAAGTTGTACAATGGTGCCACCACTTCCTTCCTTCTTCTTGTTATATCCCTCCCTATTCACCCTAGTATTCTGTTAGCCTTTCCATCTGCTTTGTCACACTGTTTAGCCACTTTGAGGTTGTCTTCTATGACTACCCCTAGATCCCTTTCCTCTGTGATGACCTCCAGTGTTACCCCATCTCGTTCATTCTCAGCCCTAGGATTCCCTCTCCCTAGGTGCATAATCTTGCACTTTTTTGCATTGAAACCCAAATGCCATTCCTTGAACCAGTTTTCTAGCCTCTTTAGATCCTTTCTCATATTTTCTATACCTTCTGATGTATCTACCCTGTTTCATAGCTTTGTTTCATCAGTGAACAGGGTAACCCTCCCTTCTAGACTCTCTGCATTATCACTTATGAAAACATTGACGAGCACTGGCCCCAGCACTGATCCCTGGGGTACACCACTTGTTACCCATCCCTCCTGTGAGCTAACCTCATTTACCACCACTCTTTATGCTCTATTGCTCAACCAGTTTCTAACCCAAGTGACCACCTCTATCCCTACCCCCAGATATGCTAGCTTGTAGACTAGTCTCCTGTGTGGGACTGTGTCAAAGGCCTTCCTGAAGTCCAGATAGGCCACATCTACTGCTCTGCACTGGTCTATTTCCTTTGTCACCCACTCAAATAAATCAGTCAAGTTGGTGTGGCATGACCTCCCTGGAATAAATCTGTGTTGTCTTGGGTCCAGCAGCCCCCTTGTCTCTAGGTAGTCCACCAGCATTTCCTTAAGTAGGATTTCCATCATTTTACCTACTATACAGATCAAACTGACTGAGTAGTAGTTTCCTGCTTCCTCCATGCTACCACTTATGTGCATGGGTGCCACTTGTGCCCTCCTCCACTCTTCTGAAAACAGGCCTGTTTCTAGTGAGCCACTGAACAGCTTAGCCAGAGGTTTAGCCAGTTTCTCCCAGAGTTCCTTTAGAATCCTCAGGGGCATCCCCTCAGGCCCCATAGATTTATCCACCCTAAGCTGTTCTGTGCTCTTTACCCTGTCCTCTAAAAAAAGGTCTAATGTCCACTGCTTCTCCCTGTTTGCCCTGCTCCATTAATGGGGGACTATCCCCATTGTCTTCTTCTGTGAATACAGAACAGAGGTATTTGTTGAGGATGGTCATCTTGTCAATGGCTTTCTCCACTACCCTGCCTCCCTATTCCCTAAGTCTCACAGTCCCTATCCCTGTCTTCCTTCTCTCTCTCTAATATAACTAAAGAATGCCTTCCCTCCTTCCTTCACTGATTTAGATTGCTTTTCCTTGGTTTCGGCCTTTGCTGCCCTTACTGCCTTGTTCCCTTCCTTTCATTTCTCCAGGTATTCTTGCCTGTCCTCCTCGCTTTGAGTTGCCTTGTACCTCAGAAATGCCATATTGTTTCCTCTTACTAGCTCTGCTACTCTCCTCAAAAACCACAGTGGTTTTCTCTTTCTTTTGCTTTTGCTGCAGGGCCTGGCACAATGGATTGCTACCAGGTGTAGGGCTTCCCTTATCTCATTCCACTGTTCCACTACTCCCCATATGTCATCATATCCCTGTATAGCCTTCCTGAATTTGTTCTTCATCGTACTGAAATCTGTGCTCCTGACATCCAGGATTCTAGTCCTTGTGTGGCTAGGCTCCTGTGATGTGCTTATGGTGACTCCCCCAGCTCAATGATCGCTAGTCCCTAGGGTCTCCCCCACTGCGACTTCCTTTATTCTGTCCCTATTGCTTAGGAAAAGATCCAGAACTCCATTCTCCCTTGTAGACTCCCTCACTAGCTGTGTGAGACCTGCCCCTTGCAGGGATTGCAGGAAGCCCTTACTTCTGGATAAGGCTGCCACTGAGATGCTCCAGTCCACATCTGGCAAGTTGAAGTCACCCATCAGCAGCAATTCACCCTTTGTTGCCATGTTCTCTACAATCTTCAGCCGTTCTCTATCTACAAACTCTGCCTGCCCTGGGGGCCTGTATATCACTCCTGTTCTAAGTATTGTTCCTCTCCCCACTTCCAGGGTTATCCATAGAACTTCTTCTTTTCCATGCTTGTCTTGTGGGACTGTCACTTTTATGTCTTCCCTGACATACAATGCCACCCCTTTCCTCTTCTTTCCTTCCTTGTCCCTTCTGTACAGCGTGTATCCTGGAATGGCTAGCTCCTAGGCATGGTTGCTACTGCAGCATGTCTCTATGACTGCCATGATATCCAGGTCCTCAGAGGCCATTAATGCCACAAATTCTGGGATTTTGTTACCCAGACTGCAGGCATTAGTGACATAGCCTTCCAATCCTGGCCTCCTCTCTCTGATATAACTCCAGTACTACCACCCTTATTCTGTGTCTGCCCCACCTGTACATTACATGAGGTCCCTCCTTTTTTACCTATAGCCACTTCTTGCTCATGGCCATGCCTGTTTTCTTTAGTCCAATGTTGGGGGCTTCCCTTCAATTCTCTGATCCCCTTCCCTTTGTAGGTGTTTGTATAACACTTATAAATATCTGAGGGAATTCTATTTATACCTGGGGCTTTATTTAGTTTACACAAATAAATTGCTTCCTTCACTTCATAGAATAAAAATATCAAGGGATTATAATCAACCGAATGCTTAAACTTCTTTGTTTCAATATGCCCATTAAAGGTTCAGAATTTTTTTCTTAAAATTATAATCCATTTATCTGCCAAAATAGAAGCTGAAAGGCAAAATCATAGTTATTTGTACCCCTAGCAACTAGTTTCAAGAGTGTTACAGTGTCTTGGTTAGCAATTGTCTCATGTATAACCTTCCAAAGGTTATTTTGATATTTTGTTTTCTCAGTCTCTAAAATTTAGTTATAATGTTTTCTCTCTCTCTCTGTTAAGTAAGGATATTTTTTTTTCTTATGGGGTTATTTTTAGTAAATCAAATTAGTGAAGATTGTTGTTTTTTAGCTACTTTGTATTTTCAGTGTCAGTGTCTTAGTAGGTAGCACACTCGCCTCTGAGGCTGGGAGATCAGAGGGCTGTGGGTTCAGTTCCCACATCTGGCACTTGGGTTAATATCCCAGTACTGACACTGTAGTGCAGCATGAGAGGGGAGCTGCACTTCTGAGGTGCCATCTTTCGGATGAGATATTAAACCGAGGTCCCATCTGCCTGGATTGGTGGTAGTTCAGGTGGATGTTAAAGATCCCATGGCACTTATCGAAAAGAGTAGGGGAAAACTTTATTTAGAGAAACTGACAAGTATATACAATTTGTAACAATACATAAAACAAAACATTCATTAACAAAAGTATGTACATAAAACAAACAAAAAAAAGAAAACATAAATATAAGAAATCATCCAATTTTGTCTTTCATAAAAGGGACAGACATCCATCGAAGAGCCCATACATTCTGAGATGTGTGTTGTCATTCAAACATACGTTGGTTATACAATTCTTTTTCAATTATAATAACAACAGATTTAGGATCCTGGTACACCTGCTGTAAAACATATTTACATCTTATCTGCCATAAACTAAATTTTAATAAAGGAAAATATCAAACATATTAATCTTCTATTTATCCCTAAATTTTGCAGACAAAACCCTCCAACCACTTCTGCATATGTCACACTCTGCCAATACTTATTCCGCCATACACTAGCTAGTGTTGTCCATACTTCCTGTACATAAGGACACTGAATAAGAAAATGATTCATAGTCTCTTCCTGAGCTACACAGCTCAATCTAAGGCACATCCGTTCTTCTACACTTTTGTGTTTTGCATTGCCATTTACAAATAATTTCCCATGTGCACTTAACCACATAATGTTCCAAATCCTTGGGGGAATCAATTTATCATTCAAGGATTCTAATATATAAGAATAATATATGGGATCAACATTTTTAAAAGCCACTTCTGAAATACCATGCTGAGTATTAATAGCATTATATATTAATTTACTTGTAGAAAGCTGCACTATTGGCAAAGTTACCCCCCATGTTTTCAATTTAGCAAGGGCAGGTAAAAAAAATACATTTTGTTTTAACCTGAGCTGAAATAGATCCCTGTGCTTCCCATGTCTGATATAATGGACACAGGCAATTATTGGCATATAAAATCCAAAAAGCTGGACTAGGTCTAACTGGATCTGGTAAATTTATATAAAAAAAATACTGTAAACAAAAAATACTGGATTAAGTAGGCTTAACCCTCCCCCCTTTCCTACTGGTAAATATAAAAATTCCCTCTTAATTTGATTCAAACAACTCCCCCAGATTAATTGGAAAACTAAACTCAAAAGTGTTACCTCATATATTCATGGTAATGGGTATATATCACTTAAAAATAAAAATATTGGGAGGAGAAAGGTTTTGACTACTGCAACCTTCTTTTTTTTGATTGTTGCTAACACTTCCAAGTTGCCACTTTTGTCTGGGCCAAATCCAATTTATCTTTCCAGTTAAGACAGGCATTTTCCTCCCTTCCAAACCAGATCCCCACAAATTTGAAAGGCCCAATTGTCATCTTTATCCCTTGCCATGTCTTTGACTGTGATACTATACCACTAAGGGCATAGATAATACTCTTTCCCCTATTAATCCTTGCCCCTGTCAGTTTATAATACTGCTCAATCACCTCCAATGCTTTTACTCCTGATTCTTTATCTGAACTAAGAACACAAATGTCATCTGCATACGCAATAACCTTAACTCCCATACCACCCTCTACAGGAGAAATACCTTTGATAGAAGAGTTTTTTTGGAGGAGCCATAATAGAGGATCTAAGCAAAAAATATATAATAAAGGGCTGAGCGGGCAGCCCTGTCTAACCCCATGTGCAATGTCAATATATGTACCTAGTGTCCCATTAACTAAAGGAATAGCCCAAGCAGAGCTGTACAATAACTTAATCCGTAATACAAACTTCTGGGGAATCCCATAATGTAACAAGGTGCTGGAAATGAATTGGTGAGGTACCATATCGAAGGCTTTTTCCTGATCCAGAGACATTAGATAACCACTCAAAATGCCTTATTTTCCCTGTTCAACTAATTCACCAATCAAAAGGAGATTATGATCTATTAAACGATTTGGAACTGCACAAGTCTGGGCCAATGAGATAAGCACTAAAGCTGTATTCACCAATCTGTTATGAAGGATTTTTATTAGAATCTTATAATCAGTGTTTAATAAACTAAGAGACTGCCAGTTATTCAAATCAGTTCGGTTCCCACGTTTAAACAATAAAATTTGAACAGAAATGCAAAAATGAAAATCTACTCTTAAATTCCCTAAAACCCAGTTATATACAACTACTAAAATGGCTGTTAGTAATTGAACAAATATTTTATAAAATTCAGACGGTAACCCATCTATACCTGGAGCAATATGATTTTTTAATTTACTGATTATGATCTCAATTTCTTTCACCGTAAGAGGCTTAATTAAATCCTTAACACGATCTTCCATTAATGTAGGTATTTGAATAGTGGAAAGAAGGTCCTTTATTTCCCAATCAGAAAAAAGTGGGGCTTTATACATTTCAGCAAAATAAGTTGTGACCATGTGTAAAATCCCAGGACCATCAGTAACCAAATTACCTTCCACATTTCTCACAACTTCCACAAATTTATCTGATGCTCTCTGAGTACAACTTTTAAATGCATCACCAAAACTGTATTTTCCAGGAGAAAAAATTCTGTGCTTGTTTAACATAGCTTTTGCCCTGGAATATTGTATTTTTACCATCTCATTGTTTTAATTTATAACTTGATCTGTTAGTGAAATGTGTTGAGTGATCATAATAATATATAATTTTAACAACTGCTGAAGTAGTTTGAGATGTGAGTGGTACTGACAATTATGAAATCAAGCAGAGTAAGTTTTAAACAAAGTTCACAATTTTGTCTTTGTGTCTTCCCACCAAAAACTAAGATTTTTATATAGCACAGCCACTGACATCCTAGCTTTTAAAAGATGAGTAACTGCCATAACCACCTTTTCTTCTTTTAAAAGAGCTATATTTAGTTTCCAATAATGACTACCTACTCTTGGACCTAACACACCTCCCACAACCACCTTAAGTGTCATATGGTCTGATGTTTCTAATGGAATTGTGTCTGCTGTAAGTATATCTAATTTTTCCTGAGTAAACAAAAAAATCAATCCTGGTAGACAAAACTCGTCTACTATATGTGAACCCACCTTAGGGATGTAACAGTTGAAATGAGTCCTGCAGGTAACACTGCCCTATTATGCCCCTTAAACAACATGAATCACAAAATAGTTTATTAGTAGTACCATCCCTATCTTGTCTATCCACCACACAATTTAAATCTCCTGCCCACAAAATATGTCTAGTCGTAAACAGGTAAGGCTTAACTTTGTTAACAAGGTCAATTTTATCTTTTTTCCTATGGGGAGCATAAATATTTACCAATCTCCACCCTTCCGCTTCATAAAAAAAAATCCAAAAGCAGTGCCATCCCTAGAAAAATATCCACCATTTTAGAAATTTTAAACCCATCACCCCTAAATAGAACACCTACCCCATCACAGACTTCAGTCCCAAAAGAAAAAAGAGATGGACCCCAACACCAAAGTTTCTGGGCCGCTTTAACCAGAAAGTCATTATTTAGCCTAGTGTCCTATAAACAATAAACATTACATTTTAAATCTTGTAAAATGGCCATAGTAATTAATCTACATTTTGCATTGTTGATACTATTCACATTCACTGTAGCAATGCTAAGCAGTGAATGAGACTGGCTAGGAAGAAAAGCTGAAAGATAACTCAGGATGTTTTTTTTAACCTAGAACTCCTTCTCACTCTAACGCCAACTTTCTTCCTTCTATCTGTTTCTATATCATTTACTAACAATTCAGATTCAGATGTATGAGGGGCCAAAGAAGAGGCTTCAGAGTCACCACCTTGCTCTGAATCCGGTTTGTTGCTAGACAGAACTTCAAAACGATTCTGTAACAGTAAATCCTCATTTCCCAGGACCTTAGCTTTAGCAACCTTAGGCCGAGGCCTAGACTGCCGAATGCCTCATTTCTTTGCCACACTTTTCACCATGGCGGGGCATTTCAGTAGCTCTCTCAAATCCCTCTTTCTCTGTTACAGAATCTACTGGCTGAGAAACAGAAATCAGAGGGGCAACCAACTCTTCAGAAACAATATCACGAACTACAACATTCACTTCAATATTTTCCAGGGGAAGGGGAGATGGGGGAGGGGGGAAGGGGCCTAGTAGGGTCTGGTTGAGGCTGCTGTCTAGAGGCCCCTTGTTGTACCATACTTTTTTTTGAGCCTCTTGTATAATAGAATCCTGACTGACTCTGTCTGTGTGATTGTCTGTGGCCCAAGGACAAGTCCTATAAGTGTGACCAGTGTCTGCACATAAATTACACCTCATTTCTTCTTTACATTCAGAGCTATGATGACCAAATGATAGGCAAAGATTAAACTTTAACCTATCACAAGCTGACCCTAAATGAGTGGAAGTCCCACACTTAAAACAAGTCTGCAGTTGCCCAGGATACAAACAGTGACCTCTTTCATTTCCCAGAAACACACTATTTGGTAAGTGTACTGGGCCCAAGCTGTTATTCCTCAGGTGTACCTTGTATTTCCAACCCCCATTCCACAAATGTTCAGCATCAGATATAGGTTGGGGAGAATCAATCACATCACATTTCTTCTCTATCCAATATGTAATGTCATGTACTGATACAGTTTCATTCCTAAAGAGAATCGTGACATTTTTTAGAGATGGTTTAGTCAAGGGAAGGACACGAAAAGGAACCCATACCTCAATATATTTTAAAGCATCATATTTGGACCAAAAATGATCCAACCCCTGAGGCGTATTGAAACTGACATCAAATATTTTTGAACCAGAAATATGAATTAATGCATGTTATCTCATTAGTAAAACATCTCAAAGACATTTTCAACAAGGTTTTTCCTACATATAGATGATCTGGGACTAATTCCAAACCACCTAAATACTCAATCCATACAGTATTTAGCCTTTGTAAAGGGGGGGAGCCAGAAAAGGGATCCTTTTTAAGAAATTGTTCCCAGGAATTTTTGATTGTTCAACAAAAGTCTGTTGGGGCAAGTCTTGATCAGGTTTCAGCATATCACCCCACCCTGTAGTGAGTGTCTCAGAATTGTCAGAGTCCGAGGATGCCGATGCAGTGAAGGGAGATTTAGTAGAGACATTTTCCCCATGTATACCCTCTGAGCAGACTTCATGCTGTATACAAGTCCCATCTTTATTCAGCATTTTGGAAGGAATTTAAAAGGGTTCAGTATCCTGTGGTATTAGGCTATGCAAGGGATCAGGAACCCAAATACCTGATTCTCCTCTCTTCCAGTCCACACTCATTAGCGAGCGTTTTAAGGAAGACAGTGATATTTTGCGTTTTACAGGAGAAAATATCTCATTGTGCCTCCCATTGTGCAAACTGAGCTTTGACATGGATGAAACATCATTTATTTGCTTCAAATGGGAAAGATTACTCACAGTTTCATAGTCATTAAGCGGCGTTTCCAACTCCAAGTTAGGCCGCACTGTAGCTGTCACTGCCTGCTCCACCCACTCTGACACAGGCGAGTGGAATGCGTTTGATGATCCGACGTCACAAAGTAAATTCCTACTGCCTTCAGCTGGGGCTGTATTATCTATGCCAAGGTTAGGCATACCTTTCATGAACAACACTGCTGCTAGCAAGTCCTCATCATTCAGTGGTTCTTCTTGGACTTCTGTAGCTTCTACTGTTGCAATATGAGTGCTAGTTTTCTGAAATCCAGTTTCATGCCGAAGCTGTTTATTTTGCTGTAAAATTTTTGTTAGCCAGGCTTCATCTGAAGCAAAAAAGACCAGTTGGTGGACTTCCTAGGTCCACTGCATTATCCATAGAATCGTTCTCCATTTCCTTTACTGCATCAAACAGAACCAAAGTCTCCTGAGCTGGACCTGTGGGTTGGGAGACCTGCACACCCACAGGTACACCAGCAGAATGAACAAGCGACACACCTTCCTCCATAGTAGCAGCTCCCCCTACTGACACAGAGTAGGGGAATTTCTCTGGTGTCCTGGCTAAATTTCCCTCTTTCACAAAAAATACCACCAACAGCTTAATCTGGTTCAAGGTCAGTTGGCATTCATCTGTAACCCCCTCCCCCAGGTTGTGCCTTAAAATAGGCAGGATTTGTCTAGTGCACTGACCCGGTCAATAAAAACGAAATAAAAATAAAAAAATTAATTTTTTATTAAACGAGGTGTAATTTCTGGAAATATATTTGCTTCTTCAGACATTAATGCAAAAATTTCAGAAAACAAGTTAACCAGCAGAATATAAGAAAGTGATGGATGATTAAATGCTAGCAATTGTTCAAACTTTGCAAAATTTACCTCCCTTGATAAGAGATCTTCATAACATTTGTGACAAACAGTCTATATGGATATGTTTTTAGCAAAGGTTTCTCTATAGTTATATTTTTTAATGTGAAATTGTGAATTAGGCATAATAGGAATAGACATATTAGTTGAAATTACAATTATGACATGCTCGTTTTCAATGTGCATATCAACTAATAGGTCACTAAAAATGTCAAGGTCAAAAATAGAGATGATAATTAAATCAGTTACACTTTTGACAGTTTTTAGAAAAAAAGGTGAATTTCCCCTTAGTATCAGAGGCCTGTGGCTGTTAATAACATTAATGTTATAATTTGTTAATAGTAACTTCATTTTAGTGTCACTTTCATTAGTGGAACTATCTTCTGTCATCTTACTTGTATCACTGTGAACAGAAATACAAAAAGAAGAGTCCTTTAAGTTATATTTAACAGAAAATCTCAAATTAAAATGTCCTACCAAGAAAAACATGTTTTTTAAGTTAGTATCTGTCTGTATATTTTGCAAGCAATGCTTCCACATCTTCCACTAGTGCTGTGCAGAATACGGAATTCTGCCAGTGAAATCAATGCAGAATAACCATTTCACTGCCAGAATTTCTGCTAGAGCGTCACTGGTTCTTCTGTAGAAGTCTGCCTACTGTGATTTCCAGAATAATATTCCACAGAACAGCATTTTTCTGCAGAGAATCATTCTGCAAATATTTCTGCAGAAAATATTAAGATCCACATAATAAAATGCTGCAGAAATGGTGTGAAAAACTCATTCTACATTTTGCCATTCCATTTCTGGCAAAATTCTGTGGAATTTTGAAATTTATGCAAAATTTAGTTCCACCAGAATTAGAAAACTCTGCACAGCACCACTTTCCACATTTCCTGAGCATAGTACATTGAAGCAATGGGAGATGCATAAACATTTAACATAATCAACACATTATTACATCAAATGAGTTTAAAGAACAAAACATCTGTTAGTTGTTCAAGTAATTCAACTTTTTTAAGGAAGGCAAGACTTTTACAAAAATGACAATGCCACCAACAGGTCTCCCAGATTTACAACACTTCTTTACATTTGAAGAAAAAAACCAAAAACTTTTAAGATTAACATTGGTAGTCAGCCATTTTTGTAGACAAGAATGGGAAAAAGAAACCCTGAATTGTATTTGAGCCAGTCATCATTACTTAGTTTATTTTTTAAACCTGCAATATTCCAAGATAAAAATTGATTGCAACAGGGGATATTACTAGAAACTAGAGTACTCGTTTGAGTATTTATTAGTACATCAGTCTTCTTAGGTGATGATAGTCAGCCTAAGAAGTTGCTCATTGGTTGCTTATACTGTATTTTCAAATGATAAAAAGTAGACTCAGAATTAGTTTCTTGTTGACAAGTATCAGATCTACTGTGAATGTTTAAGATCCCTTTCATTTCTACAAAATGAATACCCATTTACTTAAAACCAAGATTGCTGCTTTGGCTAAACTGTGTTCCACAAGAAATTTATCCCTCAACAGAAAGGTCAATTTGAGAATCATATGGAAGATGTTGGTTCTATGAACTCCCACTAGACCACTGTCCCAGATTCCTTTCTTTTCCCTCACAAAAAGACAGAGATCTTTGTATGTTGTTGTGCTCAGATTGCCAATCAATTTATTATATATTATAATTCCATTTTCCATCTCATCATTTATTATTGTCTCTTTCACAATTGTATTTTATTGCATCCATATAGCAATCTCTGATCATCCCTCTTTCTTCCTCTTCTCACTCCCCCAGTTGAAAACCTGGGTGCCTTCTTCTTCTTCTCTTTTTCTGTTAGGTAATGGTGAGAACTGAGACCACTTTTCCTCCTTCTGCTTCTTCTTCTTCTCATCCTATTCCTTTTTCTTTCCCCTCACCCCCCCCCCTTTTTCACCCTTGTCTCTGCCATCCACTTTTGGCAGTCCATTAACCATCCTACCAGACAACTCTGTCATCCACCTCTGACAGACCATGCATACAGTCCCTTTTGACTGTCTTACTGTCATGCTCTATAGTTTAAGGGTGGGTGGGAGAGATCAAAACTTCAGCAAAAGTGGCTGAGCCACCCCTGTGCTGCCGATTATGTACCTCCTTTCACCCCTCCCTTTCCTGTTGCCTGCCTATTGTTCTATCTCCATGTCCATCCCCTTCTCTCCCCCCCCACTCTGAGAATGCCATCTTCAGGTAAAGGAAAGAGGTGCACCAGGACAACTTGGTCTGCCCCTTAAATGGCAAACTCCATTGTCCAGGATTCCCCCCTTTTCCCTCACAAAAAAACAGAAACCATTGTATGTTGTTTTGCTCAGATTGGCAATCAATTTATTATGTATCATAATTCCATTTTCCATCTTATCATCATTTATTATTGTCTCTTTCACAATTGTATTTTATTGCATCAATATAATAATCTCTGATCATCCCTCTTTCTTCCTCTTCTCACTCCTCCAGGTGAAAATGTGGGTACCTTCTTCTTCTCTTTTTCTGTTAGGTACCGGTGAGAACCGAGATCGCTTTTCCTCCTTCAGCTTCTTATTCTTTTCATCCTATTCCTTTTTATTTCCCCCTTCCCTCCTTCCCCCCTTTTTCCCCATTAGCCAGTCTCCAGCTTGCGTTTGGATGACTGACTTTCCCCTCAATTTAGGGTATTGTTCCCCCACCACTTAGGGGACCTCCTCCCTTTTCCTTCTCTTTTTTTTGATATTCTATTCTCTAGATGTCTCCTCCATGCTTCTATAAAACCCATCGTTTCTGCATCAGCAAGAAGGAGGGGCAGGACTCATGTAAACACTCGCGCTACACTGCAGCACTTCCATTAGCTGTTCCAACTTTGCTGTAACACCACTCAGCAAGCAGAATGCAGTGTTTTATCTGTGCCATTGCTCTTTCATTTTTAGCCCTCACAAATTTCATCTTCGCCAAGCCCAGCTGAGAGAAGAAGGGGACCAGAGGACTGCGTCAGCAAGAAGGAGGGGCAGGACTCATTTAAACACTCGCACTACACTGCAGCACTTCCATCAGCTGTTCCAACTTTGCTGTAACACCGCTCAGCAAGCAGAATGTGGTGTTTTATCTATGTCATTGCTCCTTCATTTTTAGCCCTCACAAATTTCATCTTCCCCAAGCCCAACTGAGAGAAGGAGGGTACCAGAGGATTGCATCAGCAAGAAGGAGGGGCAGGACTCATTTAAACACTCACACTACTCTTGTGAGTAGTGGTTGAGGTGTGGCATGAAAATACCTGGAGAGAAACTCACCACTGAGTTCAGTTGATAAGCTAAGTTAAATAAATATTTGAGCATATAAAGTTTGGATATTGAGTAGTGAAATTGTGCTTAAGTCAAATATTTTAATAATAATAAGGGGTATTTAAAAGAGTTTGATTAATAGTCTGAGGAATAGAATTTTAAAATGGAATTATGTGATAGGCTTATGCTTTATGGCATTATTTTATGTATGCTTTTTGTGAAGGTTTCAACTCCCCAACTTACTGAAATTTCAAGTGCTATGGATCTGGAGATTGGGTCTGTTTTAGACTCCAGAAAAACATTTAATTAGTAGAGGAAATAGGGATAAAATAAATGGAAGAAATTCATTTGCAAAGATTCAAAGTCAATTAACAATGAGAGTACCTATTATTCTTGTAGTAGGTCTGGATAAACAAAAATTGACAAATTGTTTATTAGTTATTTTGATGATGGGAAGGGACATTGAAATAAATCCAGGCCCAGAAATCAAAAGTGAGTTTAAAATTATATATGATAATGCTCGATGTTTGAAAAATAAGCTTGACTTATTTAAATCTTGGACAGTCCCAAGACTTGGTCGCTTTAACTGAATCATGGTTAACAAATAACATAAATACTAGGGAAGCTGAGCCAGAAGGTTTTCTTGGTCATCGGTTAGATAGGGTAGGGAAAAGGGGGGGGTTTATTATTTACTAAAGAGGAATTAGGGCAAACAACAGTACAGTTTGCAGGTCAAATAGGGCTTATTGATTGTCTATTAGTAAAGATTCATAAGTTAGCCCTTATTGTGGGGGTTGTTTATGCCCCTTCAAAATCTCCTATTAGTGCATTTGAAAAATTAGCCTTGGCCATACAGACTTACACTATGGGCTTTGAATTGCTATTAATAAGGGATTTCAATGCGGCCTGGGGAAAGTCTCATGGGATTGCATTACAAAGATGTTTTAAAACTTTATATGTGGAACAAAAAGTAACATTTCCAACTAGAAAAAAACTCTCAAAATAGTATAGGTAACATCCTGGATTTAATTTTTGTTACAACAGGTATATCAGTTCAACAACTGGAAGTGAAACAACCAATTATGGAAGACCATAGATCTATAAGTTGCAATTTTAAATCTGAAGGGAAAGCAATCTTTGTAGGTCAGGTCCCTTTAAAGGTTAAAAAGAGATGCTTTAAAAAATATAATAAAGATTTTTTTTGGCCAGACTAGCCACCATAAAATGGCAAAGATTAGTTTTAATCCCCTCTATAGACCAGGCAATCCAGATGGTTTCTTGAAGTTTGTAATGAGTTGGCCCCTTTTGAATCAATCGTATGGAGGAAAACCCATGTTCTCTGGGTAACAGAAAAAATTAAAAAGCTGATCAGAGGGAAAGATAGGTTATAGAAAATTGCAGGGAAATCTTTAAGATCAGAAGATTGGGAAAAATATAAAAAGGCTTGAAATTCATTAAGACTTCAAATAAGGAAAGCTAAACAAAAATACTGTGAAACCAAGACAAAAGAGACTACTCATCCAAAAAATTTTTGGACTTTGTTAAAATCCTTTGATTCTTCAGTAAATTTAAAATCTCCAGTTCAAATGGTAAGTAGGGGTATTCTTCAGCCTATTAGACAATCTGCAAATATTCTAAATAACTATTTTGTAGAATTGCCAGATTTAAATACTTCTCAGTCCATTCTAGGGAAAAATAATATTAAAAATATTAATGTACCCAAATTTAGATTTAAATACTTCTCATGTAAACAGATAAAGGAGGAAATAAGAAAACTTAAAATAAAAAAAGCTTTTGGTTTGGATTATATAGAAAATCGTTTTCTTAGAGATTCCCTTCAGGTTATTGCCCCGGTAATCACTAAACTTTTTAATTGGAGCTTAAAGGAGGGAATTTTCCCTTGTACATGGACGAATGCAAAGATTATTCCCATTTATAAAGGAGAGGGAGATATTTTTGTGCCTACAAATTATAGGCCTATTGCTTTATTATTAGGTCTCTCTAAGGTTATGGAGAAACTGGTTCAGAAACAACTTACTGATTATTTGGAGCAGTACTTCTTATTAACAAAATATCATTCAGGATTTCACAAGGGATTTTCCATGGGCACCACACTCACTGACATGGTAGATATTATCGCTTCTAAATTAGAGGACGCCGTGTCGGTGGGTGCAGTGTTCATGGATTATCTAAGGCATTTGACACAGTGGCCCATGACCTGTTGAGGGAATGTTTAGAAGAAATAGGTATGGGGGAAAATCCATAAAATTGGTTTAAGTCCCACCTGGGAAATAGAACTCAACAAGTGTATATTGATGGTATACTTTCAGATAAAGCCCTGGTAAAGTGAGGAGTGCCCCAGGGCTCAATTTTAGGGCCAACCTTTTTCTTATATACATAAACCAGTTAGTTGACAATGTAAAAACTCTAGTGTTCAACATATGCAGATGACACTATCCTGATCTCTGGTGGTAAGACTCCAGAGCTTATGGAAGTGTACTTGCAGGAAGATTTCACTAGGCTTTGCACATGGCTATCGGACTCGAGGTTAATAGTAAATAGCAAAAAAAAAAAAACTAATGATATTTCAAAAAGAGGGAAAAGATTTGAACAAAAGAAATAAACAAATACAAATTAAAACATTACAAAATGAAATATTGACCCAAGTTTTGGAATATAAATACCTTGGGGTATGGTTTGATAATCAGTTAAAATGTGAGTTTCATATAACTAATACATTATTAAAGATAAATAAAAAACTAGGGGCATTCAGGCGGTCTAGTTTTTGTATAAACAGAGTAATGAGGGAGACTATAATAAACCAACTTATTCTCCCTGTGTTAGAGTATGGTAGCCATGTGTACGGCCTAGCTACAAAGGGTTTGCTGTCAAGGATTGATGTAATGTATAACCGTTTGGCTCGATTTGTATTAAGAAAGGATTACCATGAGCATCATTGTATATTACAAGAGGAATTGGGTTGGTTGACTCAGCAAAGTAAAAGGAAATTATTTTGGGCAAAACAGATATTTAAAGTTGTAAATAAAAAACAGCCAATGTATCTTTATGAAAAAATCAGAAAAAAAATCATATGTTTCTAACAAGAGAAGTTCGAGTACTAGAAGTTTTGAGTTCCCTAAACCTAAAAATAAGTACAGTTACATGCGATTCCCTATAATTATGAATAGATTATGGAGCTGTTTAAAATTAATTATAGGAAAACAGTATGAAAGCATTAAAGTGTTTTCATCTATCTTAAAAATTGAATTAAAGACAAAATGTGAGTGTTATGGATAAAATTTTTGTCTGATTAGAGTGTTTTTTTTATATTACTGGACCATTGGACTTAATATTTATTATTTTTATGTCATGGTATAAGATGATATGTGACTTTGCAAAGATGCTATTTATATTGTATATTATTTCATCTTGTTGAATGTTGTCATTTATAAATTTTATGTTTAAGAAACAATATTTTAAATAACAGTACCATCTTGAAAATAGGACTTTGTCCTAATGATGTGAAAATTGACCATCTACTATCCTGTATAAAAATAAAGGTTTTACTACTACTACTACTACTATTAAACATATCTATGGCTAGATCTGACAGGTGCATGCCATCTGACATGTAGAAATCCTCTACCCACTCTTCCACACCTCATAGTATTATGTGCCCCCCCATTTTCCTTATCAGTGTTCCTACCCTTCTATTCATTTTTCTCCTGGCCCTATCTACAGCTCTATTACTGTGCTCAAGTCTCCATACCTTTCTCAAGATCATATCTGACCAGGTAAGGCATACCCCTGGCCACCACTGCTGTATTTTCTCTAAGTCCCTTTTCACCTGCATGTATATGTCCACCCATGGCTTCCCCCCAATGTCGTTACCCCCTAGATGTTTAATAATTAGGTCTGGAATGGGTCGCAGCTCTTTCATATCTTTCATGGTAGGAAGCAGTTGCTTCCATTTCATCCCTTGGATGCCACACCAAACCAACCTACATTTTCTCACATCCTGGTACAGCTGTTTTCCCCCAGCCTTTTTCTCAGCTCTGTTTTCTGCCCAATAAATGTAGGAGTGACCACAGAGCCATACTTCTGTGATCCTCCTTCTTTCTATAGGATTTAAGCAAAATAAATATCTCATATATGTTCTTAGCTCCTTCTCTGTATCCCAGCTCTGTGCACCTCCCCCCAATATGGTTCTTTATCTGCAAAACAAAACACAGATGATACGTTAGTCTCCATACTGCAGTGTTTGAATGTATCTCTTGTAACTGGCAGATCACCAGACCCCCTTATCCAACATACTAGTCACCGTCTCACCTGCCACTGCCCACTGTTAAGCAGCCCCTATTTTTATCGAGTGAGACGAGTAATTGCCTGGATCCTCCTCCAGGAATTGCATGCCTTTTTGAGCATGGCCGTGACTTGATAACTTCTGACCTTTTTTCCATCTCCATGCACAAATAATCTCCCTGTCCTACCCCCACACTCTGTGGCGTAAGCCCACAAAGCCTTTACAGGGCACACTGTGCCATCTACCTGAGCCTTCAGGGTTACAGGACAACCCTATCCCCCTTGATCTGTCTTTGACTTCTTGATCATGATTTGTATCTATTTCATCCCTCAGCTTATATCTTCCCATTCCAACCCCCCTTCTTTGTCCTTACCACCATGTCCCACAGCCTTGCTCACTGTCATGACCCCTGAAAATATTACCAGATAAATCATGTGGAAGAGCTGGGCCTCATCTTTTGATCTTCAGATTGCCGGTAATACCCCTTTTAGTTTCGTAAGCCACTGCTCCCCTATTGGTCATCTACTATCCATAGCTCTTGTTTTTACCTACCCCATCCTTGCATCACTCTTTTAACCAACATTGACTTCATCAGGTCCTTCCAACCCTTCAGGCTGCAAACTAAGGTACTCCCTGCTAGATAGACTCCATCGTGGTGTGAGCCATTCCTATCTGCCATTGCTCTACTGTGAACTTCCCTAACTGCTCCTCCTTAAGTGGCCTACTTACCTCCATGCGGTGTGTTACCCTAAACGTGGGAAACACCCACCAGGTCCCCTCATAGGCCCTCAGAGTCTGTGGTGCCCATGAGCTGTGAAACAACAGTTTTGCTCCCTCTTGCCAATGTCCCAGATGTTTATTGACATGGGCATTTTCCGCTCCTCTGCATAGGTGCCAGCCTCCGGAAATGATCCAGCTGCAGTCAGGAAATGCTGTCAGCTAGGATATTGTGTACCCCTTCTACATGTTTGGCCCTGAATGACATGTTCAATTTCAAGACCCTTAACACCAACTGTCTCAAGACCTGCATGACCATTTCTGACCTGGCTCCTCTGTTGTTTAAAACATCTACCACTGCCTTGTGGTAGCACCAAAATGTCACCTTCTGATTCTGCAGATCTTCTCCCCACACCAGGGTGAAGGCCCAAAAGGGCATGATCTCTAACACTGTGATGTCTTTTACTTTCCCATCCCTCACCCAGTCTGTAGGCCATGGTTCCGTGAACCATTTGGCCCTCAAATAACCCCCCATACCTAAGCCCCCTGCTGCATCTGTGTAGAGATCGAGGTCCATGTTATAAACCCAGTCCTCTTGCCAAAAGGAACAGCCATTATAGGCCCTGAGGAACTCCTCCCACACCCTGAAATCTTTCTTAACTCCTTTTGTGATGTCTACCCCTGTGGTGTAGTCTGGTTATTCCTGCTGTGGCCCTTGTTAGCCTTTTAGTAAAAGCCCTCCCTGGTCCAATTGCCATCCACACAAAGCTTAGGTGTCCCAGGACCTGTTGTACCTGTTTTAATTGCACTCTTCTTGTACTTGTATGTACTTGAATCAGCTCCTTCAGCTTCAACACGTTTTTGTCTGGCAACCTAATGACCTCACCCAGGGTGTCTATTTCAATACTCAGGAATTCCAAAACCTTACTATGACCTTCTGTTTTTTCCAGTGCCAATGGAATCCCTAATTCTCTGCACAAATCTTAGAAACTGGCCAACATTCTTTCTCTCTCTCTCCTCCTGCTGCCTATTAAAAGGAAATCATCCAGATAGTGAATGATCATCTTGTAACCAGTTTTTTTCTGAAATATCCACTGTAAGTAGGTGCTGAATGCTTCAAGCATAGCACATGCTATGGAACATTCCATGGGCATTGCTTTGTCAAACTAGTACTGTCCCCCAATTTTAAATCCCAACAGGTCCCAATCTTCTGTCCTAACTGGAACCAATCTGAAAGCAGACTCTATGTCCATTTTTGCCATACAAGCATCAGAAGTTGCTCAGATGAGCTGGACTGCTTCTTCTAATGTGGCATATGTCACTTTACTATGTTCCTTGCTTATAAAATCATTCTTCGAGACTCTTTCTGGAAATGACAGGTGGTGAATCACCCTGTATTCTCCCTGCTGTTTTTTGAGAACCAAACCCAACAGAGACATTCTCATATTCTGCAATGGGTGGGTATCATGTAGCCCTTCTACTCTACCAGCTGCCTTTTCCTTTTCTATTTTTTGTCTTAAAATGTCTTCCTTCCCTTTAATTGAACCCAGATTGCTCGCTTCTCTTGCTTGACTCGGGCCTTCACATTGTAATGGAAAACCGGTCCGAACACCGTTCTTAGTTGTTTCTGCAACCTTTTTATTCGGGTATCTTTCTAACCAATCTTCCCATGCATCTATCTTCATGGGAGTTCTTGCTTCTATAAATTGATCCCCTGTCCTCTTCCCCTTCCTTCTGCCATAGTCCCCCACCTTGCTCTTGTGTTGGTCCTGATGGTCAGTAAGTATGATTCCCTCTACCTGAATGCCCCCTGCCTCTCCCCCCTCTACTCCATGCCTGTCCCCTATACCCCTGACCCCTCTAAAAAACTGTTGACCTGTTCCTTGTGCCCCTGACCATTGTGATACTTGCGCCCATGTCATTCTGCATCTGCTCGCTAGGTGTGCTTCCCCACATTTGAAGCATGTGTGCTGAAAGTGGCATTGTGACCAGGAACAAAAGGCCCTATTGTAACCCCAACAACACCTCTGGGGCATCACACCCTTCTTCCCCAACTCCCCTTCTGGAGTGGACCGATTGGTTACATAGTCAGTCCACAAATCTAATTGTTTCATGTTCCATCTTACATCCCCATACATCACCATCCTTTGTTGAAAGAATTCATCATAGTATATCCACCCCAACCCTCCCTTAGCCTTTATCCACCTTATTATCAGGAAGTACGTCATAAGTGGGATGCCCAACTCTGGTTTCTTCTCCAGTACTATCGTGAGTATGTAGCAAAACTTACAAACCATCCATCCCAAGTCTTCCCCTTGGTAAATTTGACCTGCTCTTTCTTACCCAACAGAACTACTACTGTTGCCATTTTGCTTTTTCCTATATTCTCTGTTTCATCATATTTTGCTGCTGCTTCTCAGCTTACTAAAGGAAAAATATCCACATACTCTTCCCCTCCATATTTTCTCCTTTTTGGCCAGTGGTACATTTCCCTATTCTCATGTCTGGAGTTCCTGTCTCCCTTGTTCCTTTTCCCATGCTTTCCATCCTTCATTGTCTCTTTATCTGACCTAATCTCTGCCAATGCTGACTCTATCTGCCCCAAACCCCCTGTCCCGAGTGCCAAAATAATTTGGCTTATATATTCTTTGATGCTTTCTCCCACCAAACTGGGTACCTTACCTGTGGCCTTGTCCATTCCTTGTGGCCTGCTCTCCTCGTGATGCCCTGGAATGTTCCCCTGTGGCTGAATGGCTGATTGTAATAATAGTGGCTGTGGAGGAACAGCTGTACTCAGGGGATCCAGTCTGGGATCTACTGGGGAACCACCACCTGGTCTTGAGGAGGTACTGACGGTACAGGGTAATCAGGCTGCAGAGGTACTGGGCTAGCCACTCTGGGAGGTACCAACATTGGTGGCTGTACCCTAGTTGGGCTGTGTGGCCTCTCTGCTGGCCATTTCCCTCTGCCCCTTTTCCCTTCCCCACTTTCCGCTTCTCCCCAGATCTCCCCGGTTCCTCCCCCTCCACCATCTGCCACATTCTGTTGGCTTTATCTTCCAGCTCCACAATAGCCCTGTAGGCATCCTCTTTTGAAGGCCTGTTCTTTTTGGTGCCATTTTTCCTTGTTTTCCTCCTAAAAGCTGTGGAGACAACTGACAAAAAGTTTTTTTATTAAACCACTGTTGTAACTAGCCCTTCGTATAGTCAGACCTGCTTTCCCCTCACTTTCTCCTGTTGCTGTGTATGAGAAAAAGTCACCATTGACCGCTCCAGCTGCCTCTGTTTCCTAGGCCTATCTCCTGGCCTGTTATGCTACGATGGTGGCTGCCAGCATTCTGCCACCCATCCGGCCCCTCAGCCCTGCACTCAGTTCCTCCTATCCCTTCTCCACTGCCCTCTGAGGGTCCCATCTGTCCGCTGAGGCTACCCCTTTATTCTGGGGGCCCTGTTTACCTTTCCTTACTCCCTACATGCCCCACTCCTGTTCCCTGAAATGTCCCTTTTCCAGGCACCATCATCGCCGCGTGATTCCCAGGGCATAAGGATGACATGCCATGTGGCCACCACCTGTTTTTTAGGCCCTAGCCTGACTGACCAGACCTCTTAAATGCTCTTCTTCTGGTTCTTCCAACTAAATACTCTCCCCAGGGTCTTCCCCCTCCTGAAAAAGACATGAAGCAGAGTCCTATTTCTGTTGCTGCCATTAGGAGACCTGTCACCTCCCAGGTCATCTCACTGCATGGCCTACCCACGACATGTGACGACACGCAATGCAGTCAACTTCTTTCTCCCCTGTCTGCCCCCACACCAGCCTTCCTGAAACAAAACCCGGCCTTGTCCCGTGGACACGGGTAACTCTGTATGGCCCCAGTGCATGCATCTCCCCTGACTAAGGCCCTTCTTCCCCTTCTCAAAAACATTCTTAAACAACAGCGTGTGATGCCACATCAAGTGGCCATCTCTGTCAGCCACCACTCTGGGTTTCCTCCAACAGCTTTCACAATCACACGCCCTGCCCCAGCACAATTACAACTCCTGACCCAGGTCCAAATTCCCCTCAGAAATACAGTCCGTTATTCAATCATAAATTCCTGGAAAATGGCATGTGACGTCACACCATGAGGCCCTCTCTGTCGACCCCAGGTCCAAATTCCCCTCAGAAATACATTTCCCTTTCACTCATATATCCTTGGAAACAGCGTGTGACATCATTCCATAAGGCCCTCTCTGTCGACCCCCAGCTAGCCCATATCTCAGACCCTAACCTAAATGCTTTGTCCACACCCTCAATGGCAGCCCAGCTTAGCACCAGGCCAAGGATGAGGGCTTCTCCTTCTCTTTGCTGTAATTGCACACCTTTCATATCAGGTTCTCTTGCTCTTTCAATGAGTTGCTCCTAACACCATCCTGCTTCTCACTCCACCAAGCCAGCCAGCTCCTTCCTCGCTACCTCCACCTTCTTTTTGCTTCTTTTCTCTTCTCATTTGCCTGCCACCCCCAAATGCTCATCATCTGCTCACTAGGCCACCGCTGGCTGACCCCTCATGTGCTGCTCTCTCCCCTCCAAAATGGGTGCTGGAAATAGCTCCCCACTCGCTCTCCCAGTTCTCTC
The DNA here is from genome assembly GCA_016271365.2 of Neoceratodus forsteri. Classification (NCBI taxonomy): domain Eukaryota; kingdom Metazoa; phylum Chordata; order Ceratodontiformes; family Ceratodontidae; genus Neoceratodus; species Neoceratodus forsteri. Next base: position 248,529,873 of record CM028130.1, on the reverse strand, counting down.
TTTCAATACTTCCATCCCCATTCTGCTCACTAGGGCAAACTGGTTTCCATCAACATACACGTCAATGCTAGGCATAAAAAATTTCCCCAAATGTCTCTCACATACTGAAAAAAACACGTGCATGCCCAACAACACCATTCACCCCAAACCAACATTTATACATAGTACACATCTCTTTTTCTTTTTTTTTATACTGCTGCCTCATGGCTAAACGAAGCTGTTTGTCTCTTACCTGATCTCTTAGTGCATAAACCTCTGCTCAAACAATCAAAATGGCAATCTGAATTGCTGCAGTTTCAGTGTAAATCAAAACTTCAGCAAAAGTGGCTGAGCAACCCCTGTGCTGCCTATTTTGTGCCTCCTTTAGCCCCTCCCCTTCCTGTTGCCTGCCTATTTTTCTGTCTCCCTGTCCCTTCCCTTCCCTCCCCCCTACTCTGAGCATACCATCTTCAGGTAAAGGGAAGAGGTGCGCCAGGACAACTTAGTCTGCCCCTGAAAGGGCAAACTGCATTATTCCCCAAATTTATGTCCAGTTAGTAAGATATTATAAAGTATACTGTTGACATTAAACTTTCTTCTGTTTCACCATTTTTCTTAGTCAAACAAAACATGGTTAAAAAGGCAGGGTACTGGTCACAGGGGCCCTCTAGGTAAAGATCATATCTGGTGCTGAATGACCAATCAAAAATATTAAGTTCCAGAAAGAGTTTACCCATATAAATGTTTCACCAGTAATGCATACTGAGCAGAGTTGCTCATTTCCAGATGTGCCTTGTGGGGGGGGGAGTGGCAGCAGTTTACAATATTAGCAGTATATACAGCATTAGAGTTACACAATACAGCATAACAGAATATACAGCAGTAGACTTGCAGAATGTAATTATTGTAAGAGAATACAGCATTAGGATAGAAGACTGCAATGAAAGAATGGCATGCAGGTTACAATAACCTACCATCTCAATATGGGACAGCAATTATAGCAATATCCTGTGGATATAAGTGCATGTTTGGACAATCACTTCAGGCACATTTTAAAACAAGATGAGGTGGAGGAAACAACATTATTAGTAGAGAAAGGAGGAAATATAGAACAGTGTACAGGGAGGTACCAGGGTCAACAGAGCAAGAATATGTAAGTGAGCAAGGTGTGCCGTGAGTAGTCTGGTGGTTGTAGGCAGTAGTCTGGGGCACTGTAGAAGAGTAGCAGGTTATGAAGGGATTACTGTCCTGAGAGGAGAAGTACCTTAGTAATAAGATGAAGTAGAGACTGGGGCAGTCAACATATAGTGAAGCGGAGGGCTGGAATTTTTGTATAATGAGTATAGATTATTGTAGTATTGATGTATGTAGTTACTAAAGGAAATTTTATGTCTTCTATTCTTATTCATTAGTGATAACCACATGCCAGGGAGGGGTCAATAGCTAACTGTAAACTGTGCAACTTATTAAACAAGGTCAATGTAGCTTCAGCAATTTCCATATCACTCATTAATGTAAACAGTGCTTGATTTCCTGAGTCTGTCTCTTTTTGATAATATTGCATGATTAGCAGAATTTGGAATCTCTACTTCTGCAACCAGTAAATTTTGCACAAGCACATTAAGAGAGTCATTTGCTTCATTTTCTTTTTTGCAAGTGCCTTTTACCACAATGCCACATCATTACTTGACAGTGTATAAATACTACTGATCATGCCATTACAAGATGACTCATCTATAGAACTAGATATAGTCAGTAATGGGTACCCAGGTATCAGTAACAAGCTAGTTAGTTCATCAAGATGTTGCCATGGCAACCATTTAAACCTTGAGAGCGTATCTCGAGAGGTTCAATCACCATGGGCAACCTCAAGATGAGCTATTGTAACTCAGCTAGTTAGCATTAGCTGGGTATCCATTGTCTTTTATAGTGTAGGATGCCAACTGCTACGAAACATGACTATTTGGGTGACTTACTTTGTTTTTTTTCTGCATTTTGCCACTCACTTTACCATTGTTTTCACCACCGTGGCCACTTCTTGGTCATATAATGCACTTGCACTAGTGCGTTCAATGTTGTTATGCTGTAGTAGCTACACAGCTAGTGCAGCATAGCAGCTGCGATGATGTAGCTACTAGTGAGGCACCACCTGGAGTATAGTGTACAGTTCTGGAGACCTTGCTTATGAAAGGACATAGACAGGGTAGAGAAGGTTCAGAGGAGGGCAACAAAGATGGTACATGGATTGCATCACAAGTCCTATGAGGACAGGTTGAAGGAATTGAATATGTACTCCCTGGAGGAGAGGAGGGAGAAAGGGTATATGATAGAAACATACAAGTATCTTACAGGGAGGAACAGGATGCAAGAATACACTATTTTTAAGTGAAAAAGATGTTCCAGGACTAGAGAGCATGGGATGAAGTTGGAGGGAGGATGATTCAGAGGAAACGTAAGGAAGAATTTGTTCACAGAATGGGTGGTGGACAAGTAGAACACCATGCCAGAGGAAGTGGTGGGGGCTGAAACAATCATGGGATTTAAGAATGCATGGGACAGACATAAAGGAATTCTGGAAGTAAGGGTTGAGGGGCAACAGACTTCTAGGAAAACATTAAGTAAACTTACAAGCTCAAATGGGCAGACTGGGTGGGCCGCAGGCCCTTATCTGCCGACACTGTCTATGTATCTATGTACTACAGCATGACAACATCTCAAAAGTGATGGATTTTTAATGCTAACAGCGTTCCATCATACACTTATGTTTGTTATCTGTGCAGTCTGACAAGCAGCCCAATTCATCAGTGAGCCTAACTCTTTTGAGATAGGTAATGTTACTTTCTGAATCTGTTTATCTACTTTAGTTGGAAATGTCATTTCCTCTGGCATGACAGGGAGCTTACAATAATTTGAAGAAGTTTTATTCTTTTTGTTCTTCTTTTTTTAATTTTACTTGTTCTGCTTGATTTTTTTGAACTGAAGAATACGGAATGATTATTTCAGAAAAAGATTTCTAGCAGTAGGCTCATGATGATTCAGTTTGTTCATTAATTTTTTCATGAGCTCAGCTTCAGCCTCAAGAAAACCTTTGCATTGTTCTACTTCTTTGTTTCTTTAAATAAATGTTTCCATAAGAAGTATGTGGGCAAAATGTGGTATAGCCAATAATACAATTAGTTATTTCGTTAAATTGGTTAGAAACTTAGAAAGAGCTTCATCAAGAACTGCATTGTTTAAGATATTTATAGTTTTAACCTTTGATGGATCAGGTGAGCTATTAAGAAACCTAGTAAAATCAGCACCAGGACAAAATTAACTTCTGGAGGAGTTCTATTATCAGATTAATGCAGTTGTTCTTTCAGAAGTTTTTCTTCCTGAAGAAGCATTGAATTCTAATTGGAGTTAACACTTAGTGGATGAAAAAGGTGCATTTGCTTTCAGGTAATATCTGTGTATCCTCCTCTATCAATATTGATGACTCTAAGCTGGACTCATGAAGCAGTTCCGGGATTGATTCAAGCTGTGACAAATAGCAGCTTGCATCAATCTCCAATGTGCATGGGACCCTGCACCTGATTCACTATCAGGAGGGATCCTGGTGCCAAAATCCCTCAGTTTCCAGCAACCGCTGCTATATAGCAAAGTCAAAGCACATGAGAGAGGAATGCCACAAGATGTTGGGTGATTGGGTGGCATCATCACCCATGGATGTAGAACCACAGGCCAGTTACACTGAATACTGCCAGGGTCATGTGGTCCAGGACAGGGGACATGGAAGGCAGATCAGGTTAGGATAGGCAAGGGTGGCAACAGACCCTGATGAGAACAATGCACAGCTGCCACCAGAACAGTGTGGTCTGTGTCAGGGGGGGCAGCCATATGACTGGCTCCATGTAGTAGACCCTGAGGGCACTGCTCCACTGACATCTCCAGGTGCTTTGAGAGCAAAAGATTAGAGATTGGCTAAGCGGGGAAAATTCAGTCCACAAAATATTTTGCAGATTTTCCTCATCTCATGAAGTTTGCATAGTGGAACTTTGTGCCCCCAAACTCCACAAAATGCAGAGCTTGGCAATTCTGCTGACAGAGTTCAAACTCCTCATTTTTTGCAGTTTTTTTTCTAGGATCTAGTCTACACCCTGCAGATCCCTCTGCTGATCGTTGATTTGTGATCTCTGGTGTCTAGTGCCCCCATTGGCTGATCACCAATCCCCACTGGATGTAAAAATCCTCAGTATCTAGTGCTTCCCCCGCCAATCACCAACTGATGTTAAATTAAAATAATTAATTCTAATCCCTGGTATCTAGTGGTCCCCCCATCACTGACCCAATGCTGAATGAGATTATTTTCTAGTGGACCCCCCTCCCTATCCCCATCACCAAAAGTTGCCAATTCCTTCATATCTAGAGGACTCCCACCCCATCAGGTAGTGCCCCACATCTCTACTCCCTCACGCTGACCCCAGGCAAGTGACCAGCACAGCCCTCCACTTACCATGGCTGGTAGCTGAGGAGCTGAATGAATGAATGTGTACTTGCACAAGCATGCACTTATTCATTCCAGCTCAGTCACTGGTGGCCAGCCATGGTGAAGAGTGGAGGGCTGTGCCAGTTGCCCTATCGGGGTCAAGGTGGGGGGGGAGCAGGGTGGTGGGGCACTACCTTATGGGGTGGGGAGTTTGGGGTTCACTAGACACCAGGGAATTGGCAATGGCTACATTTAGAGGTAGGGATGGCGATTGGAAGAGGGGTCCACTAGTGAAATAAGGTTGTTTACCATCAAGTCAGAGATGAGGGGACCACTAGACACCAGGGATTAAATTAATAATTTATTTTTACATTGGGGCCACTGATTGATGGGGGAGACCACAAGAAACCAGGGACTGGATTGATAATTACATTTTACATGGGGGTGCTCAGTGATTGGTGGGGGTGGGGGCAGCAGACTCCAGGGATTAGAATTAATCATTTTAATTTTACAGCAATCGGTGAGTGGTGTGGGGGGACACTAAACACCAGGGATTGATATTAAATTATTTATTTTTACATGGGGCTGCCGATCAATGATAGGCAGATGGAGATCCATTACACACCAGGGAATTGAATGGAGTGGGATTGACGGGGGGGGGGGGGATAAACATTTCTAATTTCTCCTTGCTCTGGGTTTTGGGTTTTTTAAGTGCAGTTTTCACTTATGAAAACCCAAAAGCAAGGTGAAGTTACAAATTGTGAATTTTTAATGAAATGGGACAACTTCGCAAAATGATCCATGGAGGCAGATTTTGTGACTTCATGGAAAATTTGCAGGTGAATGAAACTTCACTGTATCTCTACAATTGATAACGCAGGTAAGTGGTGGCAAATGGTTCCCTCCCACTCAGTGAAGGCTCCAGGGGTGTTGCATGAGCTTAGACTAGCATTGGGCTGGTCTAACTGTCACAGACCATACACCCTGTGGGAAGTTTAGTGAATCCTATTTATGGGGAAGTTGCAGTGTCAGCCAGGAGCAAGCCCCCATCTGCCATGGCACACTGGTGTGTCCATCATAAGGATGGTGCAAGCCCGGCTAGCGCAGACAGTCCCACAAGTGGCACAAGCTGCACTGCTGAATTTGGAATGATGAAAGGTGCAGCACATTGAGCCCTTTGTGTCATATTTCTTTGACACAAGCATCCTGCATCATTCCCGAGGCTTTGTGAACTGGGACCTCTGAGTTTAATTCTGTAAGGTCAGGGAGATCTGAATTAATGTTCTGATGAACATCAGCAGCAATAACTTGTTCCTTAGGATTATTCGTGGCTTGTTTTTCTGGGAAAAATAAAATTATAGGTTCCTGAAAAGGATCTAAGAACAATTATCCTTCTTTTTTTCTTTTTTGATGCTGTGGCTAAACGGGAACTTGTTATCTTAACAGTAGACAGCAGACTTTTTTCTTGATCTGTGCAGGTATTCTGCCCCTGGTTAAACAAATTATAACGGTTGGATTAAAAAAATACTAGGTCAACCTTATTCACAAGTCTCTCTGTAGAAAGGAAATCTTTGTTCTTTGTTTTATCCAATTCTACAGAATCGATTAGAACTGAGACAGGATCATGAAAGGGAAGTCTGTCAGGGATCAACTTTCCCACTGGAGTAGAGGTAGGTTAAGCAGAAGTTTAAATTTGACATTGCTATCTTTTTTCACCTTTATATTGAGGTTTTTAAAATCACTCACTAAACAAGCACTTCTTGTAAGCATAGTCTGTCAAATTTGAATAAAGGAAGAATATTTTCAAATAACAAAAATGAGGCCCAAGAACTGATCAATCACAGCAATAAATTAACCATGGTAAGTTAGTAGTCACATAAATTAATAAGAATATCCGGTATAATATAATTAATTAATGTCTATTGGTAGGGGCAAATTTAGATGCAATCAGGAAAAATCTATTAGTGCTGATTTTACAAAGCAGGTAATAATTACTATACAAATTCCAGAAAAAGAAAAAAAAAGATCAATACTAAAATAAATAACTGTGAATCAACTACCACTATATGGAAGCACTTATGCAATGGCTATGATCTAATGTATAATGTCCTTATAAAAGGTAGTATTAAAAAAAGATCAGTATCCTAATTATAAAAATAGATCAGAACTGTAACTATTTCATGATGCTAGCAGCAGGGCAGAGTAACCAGTGATTTGGTTTTAGAACCCTTTAAAGGTAGCATCCAAGTTTTGGGCAAAAGGTGGCAATAAAAGTTGATAGCTTAGCCAAAATAGAAAATGCATCCCAGTTCTGTTCAGGAAATTTCTTCTGTACAGTGCAAATGGTGAGACAAAATACTATCCTGGAAACCATGAGATATCAATCTGGATAAAGGATGCTTTGGCCCTTGAGCTGTGTGTAAAGGCTTTCAAAAACTGCTTGATGAAAGGCAATTGTCTTTAGCCAAGTAAATCAATAAAGTTGGAAAGCCTCTGAGCTGAGCCGTATCTGTCAATGTCTAGGATAAGGCCTGAAAATATTAAACCAGAACTGTGAAAGTAATTGAGTGATGCTAAATACCAGCCTTTACTGTTTAAAAGCTGTAACTATCTAAAAATGTGTGCACTGGCCCCATAATGAATGGTATAAAACAAACAGGCAAATGATTGCAAGAAGTAATTCATACACAGGCACTGGTGATGAATTATTTTACAAGATGATATCATTTGTACTTAACCAAGTAGAATCTGCCTGCATTTGCAATGAGAGGGACAAAAAAGGCTTGCTAATTTGGAGACAATAAAGGTGGGGTAAGTTGTGACGAAACTTTGGTTGAACTAGTGTATTTCTGATTGACTGAAGGGTAAATCTGAGAGCAGCCAGAGTAGCCCACAGTTAGGGGTCATATCATAAGACCAGTGTCTAGCCCTGTAGTATGGGGGAGTGGTGCTAATTGTCTGGCCTGTGGCCTCAGATACTTGATAATTGACCTCCCACAGCCAATAGCATGCCACCAGGAAGGGAATAGATTATGTCTGCATAATAGCAACCAATGCCAACATGTCCCAAATCTTCATGTCCCAGTGAGTAAGTAGAACACAGAAGGAGTGAAACAGGTGACTGGAATCGGCAGGCATCAGTAAAAGAAAGCAGAGAAGTGGGGGACTCTACCAGTCAATTAGGGCAAAGTGCCTGTTCACATCTGTATAACAATCAATGCAGGGAAGGGTGAATGGTCAAAGGTAGGCCAAAACTGTGAATAGGGTAACACCCTAACTAGGTAGGAGTATATAAAGATTTAAACAAGGCACGGGGGAGCATAAATAAAAATAAACAAAAAGGGGGAAACTAGAAATACACTAGTGGAGCACAAATAGAAATAAATAAAAAAGGAGAAACTAGAATCACCCTGTCAGGGGTAAGGGTAAAAAAGTATCCCCATGTAACACAGGGAGAATAGAGGTTGAGAATGCTGGGTGTGGTGCACTGCAGTGGCTGTAGGGAGACAGTTTCCAGAGAGACTATCTGGAGACAGTAGTGCTGCCCCATATGCACACACCACTCTGTGTTGAGGAAGGAAGTTGCTAGCCTCTAGACCAAGTTGGTTAGAATTTGGGGGACCTCTCCACCCACCCAGAGGACAGAGGACACCCAAGTCTGCCACCATTACCTCAGAGGATGTTAGTGAGGAGAAACAGCTGGACTGTGGTGGGCTTTAGAAAGGTGGGATTGATGGGACAGAGACACTTTCCTCAACCAGTACCACTATAAAATTCCTACAATGCTCTGGTGGTGCAGGACCACAGGAAGCACCCATGGTATTCACCAAGGTAAATGCTGGGGTCCTCCTTAGTGGAGACCCCAAGGAGGCAGGTAGAAGACCCAAGAGGAGGAGAAAACAACTTCTGATGTAAGACTCAATCATGAGGGAGGATAGATTTTGGAATAGGAAAGGGGGAGAGAGGGAGATTATGTTCCTACCTGGAGCCATGGTCGGGGGGATGGAAAGTGAGCCCTGTGGATTGTTAGGGCAGAAGAACAGGAGGGAGAGCTGGATGTCATTGTCCACCTAGGGACTAATGACCTGGCTAGAGATGTGCCTGGGATAGTGCAGGGTGAATTTAGGGAGCTGGGTTGGAGTCTGACATAGCTTGCTCAGTGGCTTTTGCTGAAGTACTGACTTTCTATGATAGGGGACAGGAGAGGGAACTCCACACCAGAAGCTTCAACTCATGGCTGAAGGAATGGTACAGAGAGGAAGGGTTCAGCTACCTTGGGGAATGGGGACCCACCTGGGAGGATAAGGGCCTATACAGGGGAAATTACATGCATCCATTCATGAGAAGAACCAGAGTCCTCAGTAGACGGTTTAAATGTTACTTTGATAAACATTTAAACTAGTCAAGGGAGGTGGCAGAAGGAATTGGGGAGTCAGAAACTGTTTTTATACACAGGCTGTAATAGAGATTTAGGACAACATGAGGGGAGAGGAATCCCCCAGGGTGCAAATTAATAAAGGGATCAGGGTGGTAAAAATAAAAGGGGGAATATGGGAGCATTAAAGAGAGGTGGGAAGGAGGGAGGGCAAAAAGGAAAAAAGGGGGGCAACAAGTAGAGAAACAAAATCTGGTAGACCATGGCCCAGATATTCAAACTGCGCCAGTCTGAGGCGCAAGCCCCTGCGCTGCTCAAAATAGTTGCGCAGGGGTGTGGCCCGGGTGATATTCAAAGGAGTTGCGCTGTTGAGCAACTCCTTTGAATATCACCCCCGAGCCACAGCACTTGCGCATGGCGCAGTGGAACTTGCGCTACCGCAAGTTGCCAGAGTTGAGCATTAAACTTGCGGTGGCGCAAGTACCATTGCGCCATGCGCAAATTTCCGATATTCAAAAGGTGACATGCAAATGGGGCCATAATTTATGCAAGGAGCAGGGGGGCCATTTGCATCTATTTATGGCCCCATTTGCATGCCATTTGCATGTAGGTGCGCCGATCCCCGAGGACTTGCTTCTGGCCACCCTGCCAGGCAGCAGCCGTCGGGCACCGGCGCCTAATGCAGCCCGATCGCGGGCATCACAGTTACATGACACCCCACACATCTCCCACAGCCCGATCAGCGGGCTGAACCGTACATGCTCGCCCCCACACATCTCCCACAGCCGATCGCGGGCAGAACACGTCATATACGCCCCACACATCTCCCCACAGCCCGATCGCGGGCAGAACCTGATGGCCCCAGTGCCCGATCGCGGGCAGAACCTGTAAGACCCCCAGTGCCCGATCGTGGGCAGATGTAACCCTCCCCAACCCGAATAACTCCCTGGTGGTCCAGTGGACCGTAAAGCCCGATCGCGGGCAGAATGTCACAAGCACAACCCCCAAAATCTCCCTGGTGTCTAGTCCCCCACCCACCCACGAAGCCCCTCCACCCGCTCCCCCCGCAGCGTGAGGCGACAGCATCCACCACCTGCCGCCCGCCGCCCGCCGACTGACTGTCGGTAGGGCTGCAGCCCATTGGTGCGAGCTACAGCCAATGGGCGTGCAGCCCATACCGTACATGACAGTCCAGATTTGTGAATGATCATTCACAAATCTGGACATCATGTGATATGGCTACGCCCGTGGCTGACTCTCACCAATATGCAACCTAGCACATTCTGCCAGCGATCGGTTTTACGGTCCACTAGACCACCAGGGAGTTATTCGGGTTGGGAGGGAGTTACATTCTGCCCAACGGGCACTGGGGTCATACAGGTTCTGGCCTCGATCACTAATATAGGTTCTGCCTGCGATCGGGCTGTGGGAGATGTGTGGGGGGTTCATGATTTGTACTGCCCGCGATCGGGCTGTGGGAGATGTGTGGGGGGTTCATGTGCTTGTACTGCCCTTGATCGGGCTGTGGAGAGATGTGTGTGGGGGTTTCATGTAACTGTGATGCCGATCGCGGGCTGGTGGGGGCACAGGGACTGAGTTGGGGGCCAGCCAGGGTGGCAGCTGCTGTGTTGCACCCTGCAATACAGCAGCTCACCTGTGGGTGGCCTCAACTGTTCCTTTTTTTGGCTCAAGGTTGTGCAGCGCAGGTTGGGGTGCATGCACAATTCTACTAACCGACTGAATATCAGGTTGCGCAGGTTATGCATGGTTCCTCCCCCTCCTGTTGAGCATGCATTCATTTGCATTGCTCTTTTGCGCAACCTGTTGCCAGTGGAGCAACTGCCTCCTGCTGAATATCGCAGAATGGCGCAATGTAGGACTTACGCATGCGCAACCCTGTTGCGCATGGAGCATCCTTTTGAATATCTGGGCCCATGTGTGTAAATGCTAGAAGTCTAGGAAATAAGATTCCAGACATGGAGGCCATAATGGCAGAGGCCATCCTGGATGCTGTGGCCATTACTGAGTCATGATGCACTGAAAACCATGACTGGGTTATGGCTATGCTGGGCTGTACTCTTTTCAGGAAGGGCCGAATGAGAAGGAAAGGAGGAGGTGTGCTTTATGTGAGGGAGAGCCTAAAAAGCCACAGAGATATAGGGAATACAGTAGGAGGCAGAGGTACTGTGGATCACACTGGAGATTGTTCTCACTGGAGTGATATACAGACCTCCAGCACAGAGGAAGGAATTAGATAAGGTACTGGTGGAAGCCATTGGCAAGATGGCAGAAAAGGGAGAGGTGCTGCTGGTGGGGGACATCAACCTGCTAGATGTGGATTGGAGTCTCCCAGCAGTGGCTTAAGATATAAGCACGGACATCCTGGACTCCTGGCTAAGTGCATTGCTCAGGCAACTAGTCAATAAATTCACTCATGATTAAAGCAATGCTGGACCTAGTACTGACTAACAGGGACAGTGTTGTAGACATCAAGGTAGGAGGCCACTTGGAGACCAGTGATTACTGAACCGTGTGGTTCAGTATAAGGTCAGCTGAAGAAGAAAACCACACAAGGGCAAGGGTCCTGGACTTTAGGAGGGTAGATTTAAAAAATATGGGTGAATGCCTCAGGGATGACCTAGCAAGTGTGGGTGACCTGGCTGAGGTGCAGGAACAGTGGGTGAAGATAAACGGGAGCATAGTAAAGGCAACAAATCTCTACATCAAACAGGTGAGCAAAAGCAAAAGAAACAAGCATTTATCAATGCTAGATGCTTGACACTGATATTAATGTTGTACCAGGTCAAGGTGAAGATTCTGGGCCATGCCAGAAGACTAAGGCTTGGACCTGTGGTGGGGCAGATATGGTTGGGCAACAACTGACAAACTGAAGGGAATTTTAAACAATAAAAAGTACAGTTTTCACCATTCTCTGCTTTGAGTGGGGGCTGGGCTATCATAAAACCAAAATGAAGGCTGTGGTAGAGCTGTGGTCTGTGTTAGGAATACCTGGAGCACCCAGGGTCATATTTTTCTAACCACTCCTCTTGTCTTTCTTACTAGACTTTTTATTTATTTTATTTATTTATTACATGTTTTGGAATTACCAACCTTTGCATCAGAGACTCTTTTGCACAGGCTTCTTGACAGGGAGGTGCAATTAGGACAACAGGAAATGACAATCATGGTTGGAACAAATAAAACAAAAACAGAAAATACCAGATGAAATTATCCAGGTCAGGTAATCCATTATACATTATGTAAATAATCAGTATAGGCAGGAAAACAATGTATTTATTTATTTATTTATTGATAACCTTGTAAATGCACTGGACACAAAAGTGACTATTTTCAGGCACGACCTGGGAAGTTACAACATCAACAGGAGAAAACAGTGATGATACAGTACAATATAGGAGTACAAGATATTAGGGATACAATTAAAATGGATAACAGTTTGAGCAATTTGAGGTGACTGGAGAAACATTCCAATGTACTTCATATGAGAAGCAAAAGTAAGTGCATATTATACTATAACATTTAAGAATATAGTAAAAATGGATAACAGTTTAAACAATTGGTGTAACCAGGAGTCAATACAGACATTTCACACATCAAAGTACAGCAAAGGTAAGTGCACATATAACAGCTGATTATCAACCTAGGCATCAACTCTATTCTACTAAACTGGCTATAACCATAAAGAATACGACACTGAAGAGAGAGCAAGTAGGTAGGAAGGACTGAGGTAGTAAGACCTTGTGGGGAGAAAGTAGGAGGGGGGAGAGATGTGTAAGAGGTGGGGTAGGAAAGAGGTGGAAGACAAGTAGAAACTATGAGGTCTAAGTACTGGAGGAGGACACTGAGATAGTTATAGCATAGGGAGTCAGGAATGTAGGGTGGTTTAAAACAATTGCACTATGTACTCACAATAAGCAGAGAGTGATGCCTCTTTTTAAACCAGGCATGGCTTGGTGACTGGTGTATTTTAAGGGGCAATGAGTTCCAATAATTGGGGGCCACATAGGAAAAACCTGTTTTCCCTTTGAAAGTATTACATCTGGGAATTTGGAATAAGGAAACATCAGCAGAACGGAGACCATAGGAAGTGGTCTGTGGGGTGAGTGCAGCGGTGAGACAGCTAGACACACTGGACCTCAGTATTCTGTCCAGAAGGGCCCCAAGAGCAAGGAGCCAGTGGATCATAGGAGAAGGTCAATTAAGGTCTGCATAGAGCAGGCAGTGATGTTTTAACTTGGGGGATGCAGAGACATAACAACATATATTATTATAGGTTATGTGCCTTTTGTGTAGGGAGGTTTTAGATGCATTTCCATAGATTGAAGTTCCATATGCAAGGGATGGGAGAAGAATTCCTCTGGCAATGGCCAACCTCGTGGAAGGGGTGAGAACATTGCTAGTTCTTTAAGCTAACCCTAGCTTAGTATTGACCACCTTGCACACAGTGGTAATATGGATCTCATAGTTAAAGGATCCATTAAGTAGAACCCCTAGGTATTTGCCACTTCCAAAGGGGTACCATTCACACATACTATTTTGAAGAGATCAAAACTATTTTTTAGTTTGGCAGGAGAACCAAAAAGCATTGCCTGAATCTTGCTAACATTGAGAACCAGCCTATGGCTAGTTATCCAGGGTTGTACATTTAGGAAGTCCCCCGATAGACTGTGACTGAGAGTAAGCACATTATTAACATGTGTGCTCAATCAGAGAGGTCCTAGACCCTCCTTGAGCATCCCACTCCACTGTGGGTCCAAAGTTATTCTAATCATGTGACAATGTTTCTTGTGGGGCCGCATCCTATGCAACATGTCTGTATACTGTACCTGCATTATGATAATCTGCCTAGTTGCCACCTTGTATAGGACTACAGTCTCAACTGTGTATAACAATGTTTTCTTGTTGAATTTTATTCTGCACATTACCAGTGTCTGTAATTAAGTCTCTGTCATATAATGTCTCTTATTTCTTATTGCCAGTATATTCAGTGCATATTCTGTTAACTGACACGGAGCTTTTGGAAATGAGTCCTTGACTCAAAGGATTTTAATTCCGATGTGAATATAAATAAATAAATAAATAAATAACCGTGAGTACATCTGTTTTGGAGACAGCTTTAATGCAGAATGGCAGTCCCACTGGTGTACTTTTTGGGGAGAAGATATCAGGAGCAGAGGGTGCGGCTGGAAGACAGTAATATTTAGAGAGGTGTGAGAAGTGATTGTTGAAAGTGTTTGCTATTGTGTGTGAATCTGAGCAGTGGACTCCATTCAGTATCATGTCATTTGCAGTGTGGGATTGCTTGGAACCAAGGAAGGTTTTTATGTGTGACCAACATTTCCTGGAGTCACCAGCCGCATCCACCAATAATCCTTTGTAGTATTGGCTTTTTGCAAGCCTGATTTGCTTCTTGTACTTTGTGCACTGTTCTCTATAGAAATGAAAGTCCCCCTGGAGGCCCGAGGTTTTAAATTTTCTCCAGTATGTGTCCCTAGCTTTGAGTGATCCAAGTAAGTCCTTGTGAAACCATTTAGACTGCTTACTGCTTGCCCGGCTAGTGCGAAGATGGGTATGCTTATCCTGCAGTGATAAAAACGTACTTAGAAAAGGTTGATGGCTACATAAGTGTTATGGGACCAGTAGATAGGGGACCAGTCAATCATAGTGACATCATGTAGAAAGTGAGCCTGGTTTAGGTCTGCATAGTTCCTGAACAATATATAACATGGGGGGGATATGGGTATTGCTGAGTGACTCCATGCACAGAAGACCGAGGAGTGATCACTTATTGTGTCTGGCAGAGTGCCCACAGCCACAACTCTATCTATGTGATTCATCATGACCCAACAAATGAGGGTGCTAGAACCATTATTTTATAATTCTCTTGTCAGTCAGTTATGACCTGTTGTAAATTGTAACTCTTCACCAGGGATTAAAGGGTACCGTGGGATTTACTCAACCAATTTATATTCATGTCCCCGAGGATGAGTAGTTCATTCTGCCCAGCTGTTGAGTTACTGTGGTTCAGTAAATCCTTCAGGCCAGATTGTCCACCTTTGGAGAGACTGTAAACACATATAATGTGAAGCTTCTTTGCCCTTTGAGTTAGGATAGTATGTAGTGACTCAAATGTAGAAGTATAGTTATCAGTCACTAGGGACAGGTTAAGGTGGTGTTTGAAATAGACCACTACCCCCCAGTGCATTTAGGGGGGTGGTCTATCCCACCTTAGAAAGTTGTAATTAGGCAGTAGGCAGCAGGTATCAGGTATCGAGGGTTTTAGACATGTCTCTGATATACATAGGACATCAGGCTGGTAGCTGTCAACCCAAGCATCAAGTTCTGCATAGTTGTGGAGCAGATTTCTAACATTTAGGTGAACTATGCACAGGCCCTTAGTTCCATAACTGGCATTGCTTATGGATACTTGGTTGGGTATAGGACCTGGGTTTAGCTCAACATCTCCAGGCAGCATAATGGCTAATAATACCAGGTACCATACTTTATGAGATACAAAAGGAGGGATTAGATAACCATGGAGATGCCACCATTTTGCTACTGATGCCATGGTGGAATAGATAATGAATCCTGGGAGGAGTGCAGGGGTAACCTCAATGTACCTATCAGGCTGGATTATCATGTTTGAGTAAGTGAAGCCATCAGGGTCTGTACTTCCTTGCAGATATAGGTCCGGTGAAACACCGATAGTAAGTACACTCAGGGATAGTAGAACCAGGCTAAGAGTCAGCACTAACAGGGCTTGACTGGCCATCATTAATTTAAAACAAACAGAAAAAAGGTGTTAGAGCAAGGGTCCTGCAATCAGATTCACTTTTATAAGGCCAGAAATTTAGGTGAGGTGTGAAAAGAAACTTTATAAAGATTAGCAACTTTTGTCTTAGTATTACCTTTGAATTAAGCCCAGAGACATTAAAATAGATCCACTTTATAGGGCCAGCAATTTTCATGTAGGAGCAAGCAGACACTATATAATTTTTAGCAACTTTGGTGTGGTTATCAAAGCACTCTAGTGGAAGAGTTGCATAATGAGCAGATGGAGGGATGGACTGAGAGTAAATGCAGCACTCTGCAGCCCTCTAGTGGCTAGAAGATATAATCTACTAATGGAAATGTCAAATTAAACAGCTATGTAGTAACTCACTAACTAAGCAGAACAGACATTATATACAAGTTAAGAAATTCTTGTCCCTGGGCAAAAAAGACAGAAAGTTTAGTAGGCAGACAGAGCTTTGCTGGCTGTAAAATCTCAGAGGGGTCTGTGCTCTGTGTTTCAGCAGTACCTGTAGTTTCAGTCAGAGGGGTAGACTGGCCAACTCTGGCTCAGAGAGTGGTCTCTTCAGAAAATTTAATTTGAAGCTGCAAGGGAAATACAAAAGGTAGGGTGTGTAAGATAAATATTAAATAATAAAGCCAGATAAAATAATACCAGTCATAGCTAAGACAAAGAGGGAGTAGTTGTTATGGAGAGAATACTGGAGTGAGGAGGAAGTGTGAGGGGGAGAGGAGGGATGAGTAAGGCAAGTGAGAGCCAGGGAGGCCGATACATGACACAAGAAGTAGAACTAGGGGAAGACTGGGAGAGAGGTTAGAAGCAATTACAGGAGCCGGAGGAACTTATATGTTCCTGAAGAAGAGATTTGAAAGGGCCACGTTTGGACACAGCTGAGGTAGCAGCTGGAAGGGCGTTTAGGCAAAGGGGAGCCCTGTAATAGAAGGTATGCTGACCAAGGGAGGTCCTACAGCAGGGAACTTGCAGGAGGCCGTGGAAGAGCTTCTAGTAGATCTTTGCGAAGGGGTAGATTGAATGAGATTTAGGAGCCTGGGAGGGGCAAGGCCTAGTGAGATTCTGTTGGCGAGCTGACAGGTTTGATATTTTAGCCTGCCATCAAAATTCAGCCAATTCAAAAGAATATAGAAATTGCAATTATTGGAGAGCCTAGCACAGCCCATGATAAGATGACAGGCTTTGTTCAGTGTTACTTTAATCCTATGAAGGGCAGAATGGTCAGTGGCACCATAGATTGTAATCCCATAGTCCACTAGGCAGAGGACTGAGGAAAAGACAGCAAGGTGAAGTGCATCAGAAGGCAGACAGTGTCTATGGTGGTAAAGAAGACCTTTTCTAGTCTTTATAGCAGAGCTAAGCAGCTGGATATGTTCATGGAAAGTAAAGGCTGATTCGAGCATGATTCCGAGATTTTTAAAGGAGTTTACTTGTTCCAGGTAGGAGTTATGAAAGTTGAGGATTTGCAGAAATGCACCATGATATTTATTCTGGTGGTGGAAGAAGACCATGATCTTAGTTTTTGTGTCATTAAGTAGGAGTTTGTGTGCAGAGAACCAGGTTTCAGCTTCTGAGAATACATTTTGGACAGCATGCCAGAGTCTGCTGCAGCAGTGCCATTTTCCGGTCCCATTTATTTCCAATTTTATGCCTCAGTACATTGATCATGTACCTCGGTAGTTTCCCCTTTCACTATTCTTTCTTTCACATTTTTTTCCTTTCTGCCCATATGTGGTGCTAAAGTGACTGCCATGCTGAATAAAATGCTCGATATGCATATGAATAAAAAAAACTGCTTAAGAATGGTGACTGAAATGCCTAGTGAAGCCTTAAACTGAGAGAGGCAGCTGGTTCCATATTTGGAGGGAAAGGGTTACATCAACTGTCTCAAAGAACTGCTTCTTTAGTTAATCTGGCAGAAGTCTCCCCAAACAGATTTATAGCCCTTCCCGTGTGCAACCCATATTACAACAGACTTACTGCATTCCAAATAGCATGCTTCAAACACAGACATTAACTTTTCCCTGCTCTGACACAGAGATAATGAAAGATCTGATTTATGAATGTGTCTATTGGCTCAATGTTTTTAAGTCCAAGCACTTCGTGCCTGAGAGTGTCATAATCAGTCTTACTGATTATTGGTCGAGTCCATTGTAGACTTTTCTGGACTGGATCACTGTGACACACCTCTCAAAATCCTGTATCCTACCAAAATGTTTTGCCTACAGAAAGCATAAAAAATACCTATATGTTTCTTGAAAGAGGTGGCTGAAAAGCTAAAAGCTTAAATGATAGCATTCAGAAAGTATAAGGAGATGCAGAGGGATGAGGATAGGGAGGTGTATCGGGGAAAACAGAGAGAAGCATGGAAAGCAGTAAGGAGTGCAAAGGCACAAACTGAAGAGAGAATAGCCCAGGAGGTAATGAAAGGAGACAAGACATTTTTTAAATATTTTAAGCGAAAAGAGGAAGACCAGGGGTGGGATTATAAGGTTAAAACAGGAAGGGAGGATTGTGCAGATGGGGGCAGGGAAAAGGCAGATATCTTGAACAAATACTTTTATTCAGTGTTCACAGAGGAAGGGGAAGGGGAAGGAAAGGGGCCACAAAAAAAGTAACAAAAGCTTTGGAGGGAAAGAGGTGGGCACTTGTCTTTTTTTTCAGGTGAGAGTCCGGAAGCGACTTGCTAATGTGAAGGTGGGCAAAACAATGGGGCCAGATGGACTGCATCCAATTGTATAGAGGGAGCTCAGGGATACATTGACTGCACATCTAACAGTACTATTTAACAGCTTTCTAAAAACAGGAGTGATTCCAGGGGACTGGAGGAGTGTGGATGTTATCCACTAAACGAAAGTTGTAGCAGGGGGTAGACTGGCAATTATTGGCCAGTCAACTTGATATCGGTTGTGGGAAACTTAATTGAATCACTGCTGAAGGAAAGGATGGTAGAATATCTTGAATCCAGTAGGTTACAAGACCCAAGGCTGCATGGTTTCACCAGGGGGAGGTCATGTCAAACAAATCTGATAGATTTCTTTGACTGGGTGACCAATGAACTAGAGCAGGGTAGAGTGGTGGATGTGGCCTACCTAGATTTCATAAGGCATTTGACACCCTTCCACATAGGAGACTAGTAAGCAAGCTGGGTAATTTAAAAATGGGTCCAAAGGTTGTAAACTGGACAAGAAATTAATTAGGAGATAGGTGAAAGAAGGTGGTGGTAAATTCAAAGAAAGGAAGGGTGACCAGTGGGGTGCCTCAGGGATCAGTGCTGGGACCATTCCTCTTTAATGTCTCTATAAGTGACATTGCAGAGGAGCTAAAGGGAAGACCTGCTTCTTTGCAGATGATACCAACATGTATAATAGGGTGGAAATTTCATTGGAGGGGAAGATGATCAATGACCAAAAAACTAGAGGAGTGGTCAAGAGTATGGCAACTAGGTTTCAATGCAAAAAAAGTGCAACATAATGCACTTAGGGCACAGAAACCCAGGGGCAGAGTACAAAATGGGTGGTGTGGTATTGAAGACCACCAAGCAGGAACGAGACCTGGGGGTAATCATATAGGATGACCTAAAGGTGGCCAGGCAGAGTGACAAAGTAGTAGGGATGGCACGTGGGATGCTGGGTTGCATAGGGCGGGGTATCACCGAAGAAAGTGGGAGGTGGTGTTGCCTCTTTATAGATCACTAGTGAGACTCCACCTAGAGTATTTTGTCCAGTTCTGGAGATCGTATTTTGGCAAGGACATAGACAAAGTGGAGGCAGTCCAGAGGAGAGCATCTAAAATGGTGCAGGGTCTGCATCAAAAGCCCTATGAGGAGAGACTAAAGGATCTCAATATGTACACCCTGGTACAGAGCAGAGAGAGGGGAGATATGATAGAGATCTTTAAATACCTCGAGGTGGTAAATAAGGTACATAAGGGGAGCATTTTTCAGAAGAAAAGATGCTCAAGAACAAGGGGACATGCTATGAAGCTGGAAGGGTGCACATTCAGGAGAGATGTGAGGAAGTACTTCTTCAAAGAAAGAGTGGTGGTTCCTGAAACAGCCTTCCAGAGGAGGTGGTAGGGCAAAAACAGCAGTGGGGGTCAAGAATGCATGGGATAAGCACAAAGGAATCACGGTGGAAAGGGGCAAGGCTTCAGTTAACTCCATTTTGGGAGTATGTGACTTCCAAAAATAAGTACAGCTGTGTGGAATGGCAAAATTCTGAATCCATGGAATTTTGCTAAAATTTCACAAAATTCCAAGAAATGTCACAGAATTTCATCTGCATTTTGTGGAATTTTAAAAATGTAATAATTTGGTTACAGCTCAGCCACCTTTTAAGCTAGAGCTCAGAAATTTGGAATCTATACTGTGAGTGTCAGTGGCCACTAACATGCCAAATATGTTGGAATTTGGATGGATAGTTTAGAAATTATTGGTGCTCAAATGTTGTCATTTAATTGTTTGTGCAAAATTTCATGAACATTTTTTTCTGCATATACCTTAACCATCTAGTGGGTCTGGGATCTTAAATCTATCATGATTTCTTAATGATAGATGTTCTAGCATTCTACCAGATTTCATGACAATATGATGCATCGTCTCAAAATTATACGTGCTCAAAATCTGTCCGTTTATTTTTTTCAGAAAATGTCATGAAACAAAATCATCTGCATATAACTCAGGCACCTTTGGAGCTAGACATGTGTAAATTAGTACAGATAACCTTTTTGTAATGCTTATAGAATTTTCTAAATATGGAGAGAATTAGAGATTTTTCAGTTTCAGGGGTTCAAAACTTTACTATGTAAATATTTGCAAAACTTTATGAAAACTATCAAAAATGTTGGGGTTTGTAACTTCTCCACTCTTGCATGCATAGAGTTAACATTTGACATGCATATCACAGTCAGTGAATCCTGGTGTCTAACACATCTGGATAAATTAGTTAAGCAGTTTTAATTTTTCAGAAGAAAAAAAATGATTAGTAACATTTTCTCACATATTTACGATATCATGTACTGAAGATAAAGCATTCAGAATTTTTTTGTGGAATTTAACACTAACAATGCATATATCAGTACTTCATTTGATAAGCTGGGCTGAGCATTTTGCAGTCCTGCTACTCCTCTCTGGGTGACTACCCCCCCTTAGGCATAGCCAGATTGACTCAGTAGAACTACTGATCCCACTGACATCCTCTTTGTTCTTTACAGTGACAAACTCCCTTAAACATGAGTTACCTACTTCTTTTCCTATCGCCCTATCCTGCTGAAATAGCCAGAACTCTTTCTGCTGCACAAGACATTGTCTTTCCCACTACATCTTTTTGAGTACCTCTAAGTTCCAGACCTGCATGTACACCAGGCGCCCTGGATCATAAATTCACAGTATGTGATCCTTAAATATCCTGCATTCAGATTGAAATTGTTGACACTCTGTGCTTTCCTACTCCAACCTGGGGGTCTACCACTGTTGTGCAACCCAGCTCAGCTGTCCATTTCTTGGTGAAACTGTGCATCTAACTCCAGAACCTGGTGACCCCTGCACTACCTGCCTCTTATACCCATATTATTTAATTAGAATCCCCCAGATTTGGCTGAGTGAAATTAGAAAATTCCAGTTTTATGGAATTATTCATGAAATTCTACAATTTTCACAAAGACTCATGAGCCTGGATATTCAAAGCAGTTTTTTTTTGTGTGTTTGTTTAGTTGTTTAACCAGGAGTAGCACACTAAGCTGAAAGCTTTTTTACAGGAGCGACCTGGGAGCACATGGAAGTTAAGTGACTTGCTCAGGGTCACACAGTATGCAAGTGGACACTGTGGGATTCAAACCCGGTCTGGTCTGCTGGATGTCACCAGATGTGCAGCTCAGAGCCTTAAACTATTGCGCTATATTGCCTCAGCAACAGGGTTGCACATGCACAACTGCAGAGATTGGCCATAGAGCGATATTCAGCGGGAGCCACTATGCAGCACAAGTGGCAGTGCGCCAATGTGCAATAGTAATTAATGTATGCACAAGGGCAGAGGGCATACCCATGAATATGCAGCACCATGGGATATTCAACCCTTGACCAATGGCGCAAGTGTAGAGCAACTGCCAGATGCGCAGAGCAGACTTAAGCCTATAAAAATAGGGAGCAAGCAGGGGATGACACTTGCAGCAGAGGGGAGCAGGGCACAGGGAGGCAGACAGGCCTGCAGAGAGAGAGAGAGAGAGAGAGAGGAGACTGAGAGAGGAGAGAGAGAGAGAGAGAGACAGTGTGACAGGCAGGGAGGCCGACGGAGGGAATGAGGGAGAGAGAGAGAGTGTGAAGGAGCCAACAGGCCCAAAGGGAGTGACACAGGCACCCACAGAGGTGGGGGACAGAGCCCACAGGTGACAGCCAGCCAAGGGCAGGTGGCACAGGAGGGGGCCCAGGAAAGCAACAGGCACTGCACCATAGAGTCGGGTGTGCCAGTGGAGCCAGAAGCCTGGGGGTGACAGGACAACAGGGGCCATGGCCAGTGCAGTATTGCAGATGGAAACTGTAATGAGGGGTGTGAAGAGGCAGGAGGCAGATTGACGTGGATGTGGAAGTGCCTGTCAGCGGTACACCTGGAACAGGCAGTACTGGTTCAACATTAGCTTTGAGACCCACGCTGAGATGGAGATCGTGGGCCAGTATCGCCTGAACCGGGCAATTCTGAGCCCTCTCTGTGAGCTGTGCAGTAAGAAAATTAAGGCACCAACTAGACAGAGCCATGCCCTGACAGTGGAGATGAAGGTAACAGCCGTCATGTGCCTGCTTACCACAGGCACCTTCCAGAGACCAACAGTGGACACCACAGGCATAACCCAGTCAGCCACGTCATGACTCCTCGCACAATTCTTCAATGCCCTGCTATCACAAGCTGCTGAATACATTCACTTTCCCAGCACACAGCCAGAGGATACAGCAACCATGCAGGAGTTCCACAGGGCAGCACGGATGCCTGGCATGCTAGGGGTCATCGACTGCACCCATGTGGGCATCCGCATGCCACCTGGCCTGGAGGGGGTAGCATATGTCAACAGAAAGGGCTACCCCAGTATCAACTGCCAGTTGGTGTGTGATGCCAGGGGATGCATAACCAATGTCTGTGCCACACACCCAAGGGCACACATGATGCCTACATCTGGCACAGCTCAGCACTGTACTACAGGTCTGAGAGTGGGGACATCCCCATAGGTCACCTAGTGGGTGAGTATGGCAAGACAATGGGCAGCTGAGTACATCAGGGCATGGGAGGGGGCAGGCCTGACTGAGCGCTGGCAGGTGCACCAGGGATGGGAAAGGGTCACAGTGACAGAGGACACCATGAAATTCGAATCTCTGTCCACACAGGTGATAGTGGCTACCCACTCAGGCCCTGGCTGCTCATGCCCTACCAGCGCCTGTCATCCCCAGTAGGGAGCAGTACAATAAGGCACACGCCAGCATGCAGAACATCATTTAGCTTATGTTTGGGATGCTGAAGGCATGGTTCCATTGCCTAGACAAGTCCGGCAGTGCCCTATAGTACAGCCACTAGAAGACCTGCAGCCTATTCCTGGCCTACTGCATGCTGCAGAACATGGCCATTGGCCGTGGGATAGCTGTCAAAGCTGATGAGGGGAGCAGCAGTGGGGACGACATGGGCAATGGGCCGGGAGGTGGTGGGCAGTCCCCCCTGGGCAGAGGGATCCCAGGTTCCAGAGGATGGCTCACCAGCATCGCAACACAATTGCACAGGAGCACTACTGTGCATGCAGTTAGGTGGACAAACACCCATGCACAGAACAGACACAGTGACAAGGCACACAGGCATGTGCGGGCAAAGCCATGGGCATGCACACCCAGGTCTAGGGCAGGGGCATGGAGGGGCCGTGTCACACAGCCACACACAACACCACGCAGCACTGTACAGCAACAAAGACACACACACACACACACACACACACACACATCACCCAGGTGCACACTGGGCAGTGGCAGCAGACAGTGGACAGGGTGGCATGCACATCAGGTCTGCCGCACAGACACACGGCCAACACAGACACAAGGTCAGCCATGCCACGGCCGCTCAGCAGCCACAGGCTGTGCAACGGCCACGGGGGGGTCTGTGACTGCCCTCCAGGGGTTTAACTGCGGGAACCAGACCACGTCCTCACAGGGGTCTGTAGGATTCCAAACAGGCCCACCCCAGGCATGCTTGGGATGCCCACAGTGGTGCCCAGCATCAACACTGAAGGGGGTTGCCCGACGCTGTGGCTGTAGGGTGGACATTGCACTCTGTGGTGTCTGTGACAGGTGGCCACACCCTGTGGCAGCCAGTGGTGTAAGGCAAACCATGATCGCAGATGTGGTTGTGTCCTTCCACAGGAGCTGTACAGTCTCCAGGAACTACGTGGTGCCCCTGTCGTGTTGCTCAGCTGCCTGGTGCACCTCTGCATGGAGTGAATGCACCCCAGCTATGAGCAGCACCTGTTGCTCCATAGAGGCCCACAGCAATCTGGTGTGCTCGGTCATGGGGTTGGTGCTCAGGGGTGCATGGGAGTGTTGTAATCCCACCGGTGGCATACGACTGAGCTACACAGCCCCCTGCTCAGGTGGGCGCTGCACAGTGGGGTCCTTATAGGGTTGGACAATGTCAGGTGCACTGGAGGTGGATGCTGTGCTCTGCCGCCCAACTTCCCCAGCCATCTGCTTCTGCCACCCTTCCAGCCCCTGTGCACTGGCCAGCGCCTGTTCAGTCACACCACCACCATCACCCAGTGCCACTGTGTCTGTGCACACAGCAGTACTAGGGGGAGCGGTGGCAGGCAGCTGTTCCACCCACAACAGGCCACTGGCCATGCTGCCAGTGATGGTGGATGGTATGGGTGTCTCCCCCAAAACAAGACCCATGCTGTCCAGAATTATGGTCACATCATCATCGGTGTCAGACCCACCCCTGTCTGTTTCTCCGCACAGAGCATGCCATGGCTGTCATCCTGCTGGAACATAGCCCGGGCCTCGCCCACCACCACGCCCAGGATATCTGGCTGGACAGCGGTGGTGTGCTACAGCTGATTGGGCCCCCGGATGCCTGTGGAGGTGGATGGCTTATCCTCCAGGGTTGGGAATGCCCCCACGGCAGCCAGAGGTGCCCCAGACACTGCATGCTGGCGGGCCGATACTTTAAGGGAACACAGATGTGTTAGTGCTGCCGTACCATCTGCTGCCTCCCTGCTCCTGACCCAGCATACCTACCATGCAGTGATGGGCTCCCTCCAGTCTGGAAGCCACCACCTGGCACACCCTCAACTGTGCTGCACCGCATGCTGGCTGCCCCCATCAGTGGCCGACCTGGCAGCTCATATGGCCACCACCTTCTCTTTGATCCGAGGTTTGTCAGTGCCCGTCTTCTTCCTGCACTCCTGTGCAGACTGCTGGTGGCTGCCCTGCTGGTTCACAGCAGCCGCCAGCTCCACCCAGGCTGCAGCCCTGGCCTGCAGTGTGCCAGTGGTGCCACTAAAGCAATGACTCCCTATCGAGGTACACCTCAAACAGGGCATCTGCCTCCACCTCAGTAAAGTTGGGCCTGCACTTGCGGTCAGGCCCACGCTCCTCACCCTCCTAATGCTCAGACATGTTGCTACCTGTGGACATGGACATGTGGTTACTGGCTGCAGAGGCCCACCCCAGTCATCCATCCCACTGTGCTGTCCATCCCCTCAGCAGGCGCAATTTACCTCGAATGGTTGCAATACCGGTCCATGGCCTGTGCGGTTGTGCTGCACCTTTATAGTGCATCGCATGCAAACTGGCTGTCACACAATGGTAATGACATGCAACTATCCCCATTGTGACATGCATGGGTTGATGAGCTCATCTGCATATGATGGCTGAATATCGCGCTCTTGCACCTTGCACAATGGACTTGCTCTGGTGCATGTCATGGTGCAATGCCGTGCCATGCACAGTGCACCCTCAACACCATGCATGTGCTGCAGCATGTGTAACCAGCCATTGCACACCATGCAGTAGGAGCACTATTGGATCTGTGGTGCTCAGGCGCTATTGAGCCAATGGCACTTGGGCACCAATGGGCCTATGGTGCTTGGGCACTATTGGACCTATGGGGCAAGGTGCTTTCTTGGCCATATTGCACACCATGCATCATGGGCCCTATGGCACCCATGAGCACATTGTGCATGCTGACCCCTGACCCCTACCCTGCCCTATGCCCTCTTGGTCCCCTGCTCCATATGCTGGTGTGGCCACGCCCAAGCAGAGTTGTGCGATTGCCAGTGGCAGCACAACTGCTTATGAGGTGCTTAACTCGTGCACGTTGTGCACGTGCCCTACTGGGCACCATTTTGTTTCACTAGTTTGCAATAGCACCATGGTGCACCATGCTGTACGATGGTCAAGAAACTGGAGCCAGGTGGAGCTTGTCAACCTGGTGGCCCAGGTAGAGCCCCATGCCACCGGCCTGTTTGGGCAGCAGCCCCTGTAGCGGCCCAGGACAGACGTATGGCAGGCTATTGCAGATGGGCTGATCCAGGCCACAGGGGTGCAGCACACCAGGAAGCAGTGCCACCACTGGTACAGTAACCTGGCACAGAGGGACCCAGAGTGGCTGAGGGAACTGCAGGTGCATGTCCATGGGGGGGGCCATGCCATGACCAGGTAAAGGGGTACATACTGCAACTGTGCATGACCACTGTACCATGGTGTTGGCAGGGCTGCATGCCATGTGAGAAGAGCCTGTCATTGTGTGCCCTGTGACATGGTATTGCCTGTGACTGGGTGTGCTGCACCACTGCCCTGCAGCCTTGCCCAGCTGGGGTGCACACTGTGCTTGGGGGTGCGAATAGTGGGCTCATGCTGTGGCTGTGTTCTGATGTGTTCCTGTCTCTGTTCCTGTCCTAGGACCTGAAGATTGGATGCATGCCAGGGCAGCAGGGGCACCTGGGGGGCCACATCAGGCCACTGTAAGCCATTTGGTGGGGGGAGCAGGACCTAGCAGTGGTGGAGTGGTGGCAGCAGGACCAACGTGCACAGTGCCACAGTGGGTAGGTAGGCACTGTGCATTCCCTCATTGCAATGCAGGGTGGTTGGCAGGGGTGGGGGTATGGCCATGGCCTCCTGTGCCTTGCACCATGGCAGCTGTGTGCAGCACAATGTGCAGTGTGCATGGTGCCTTGGGGTGGCCATTGCATGTGTGTGGCAGCTGTTGGTGGGATGGGTGTGCATCTGACTGCCATCAGTGCTGCTGTGGTTCTGCTGCAGCACCATGTCACCTGCCAGCCACTGTACAGTCAGGTGGGCCCTTGAGTGGCGGTGTCCAGCACTGTGCACAGCAGTGGCCTGCCGGGTTGGGAGCAGGTTTAGACCCACCCACTGTAGGTGGCAGGGGTGCCATTCCAGGGGTGTGTGTTCCCACTGTCCACTGTGCACGAGGGGCCTAGGGGTTTTGAACATGCACTGATCACCTGTCCCTTCATCTACCATAGGTGTTCAGAGGGGCTCCCACCTGCCAGTCTATCAGCATCTCCTGCGTGATATCCTCCTCATCACATCCCACACCATGGAGATTGTAGGGCAGACCAGGAGGTTTTTGCTCCAGTACCGGTGCGGAGGAGGTGCCAGCTGCTGGCAGGCCATGGACAGCCATGAGGATCACCTGCCACCATCTCACCTCTGTCCTCCCTTCCCCCTTCCACCTGTACAGTCCCTGTCCCCTGACCCCTTCTCACCTACGCCTCCCCTCCCTTCCCCTGTATTACCTCTGTTATGTTTAGCGGAGTTGCTTTCCTCCAATATATATATTTACCTGTTCACCCTTCTGTGTCTGTGTCTGCTTTGCAGCTGGTGAGTGGGTCCATGCTGCAGTTGTGTGGTGGGTGGCTGTATGGTGTGCCTGTGTCATTGGGTAGAGCATGCATGGTGTTGGCATGCCCCTTGGACAATGGCTGTGCTGTGGTGCAGCCCTGGGACAGCTGTTTTGGTTGTGTGGCATGTGCCATGTGTTGGTGTGTTGGAGTGTGGCTTGTCATTGGCTGGATGGCTGCATGCCCACCAGTGTGTGGTAGTCTAGGGTGCCAGCCCCTGTACGTCAGTGTCGCCTGTGCTCTACATCCTCCAGGGGGCACCACTGCATGCTTGCACACCATGTGCTGCAGTGGGCTATGTGCTGGCTGTGTCCCTGCCAGTGTGCCTGGCCTGGTACTCCCACCATCCCGTACTGTTCCCCCCATCCCCCTTGCTGCTCTCTCTCTCTCTCTCTCTGCTATGCACCTGGTTGTTCCTGCTATGCCTTGGCACATCACCCTCTGCCCTTTGCGCTTCTCTGGTTGCGCTATGGTGCATGTCTGGTTGCTCCCTGGTGCACCTCTGACTGTGCCATGGTGCAGTGCCTGCGATATTCAGCTATGTTGCACTGGCGCATGTTGCAGTGTGCAACCATTGAATATCACAGTCACTGTGCCATTGCGCAGTTGAGTTGTGCTGCACCGGGGTTGCGCCTTCCTTTGGCACATTTCTGAATATCCAGCCCATGGTATTTTATTTGACTTTAAGTACAGATGTTATTTTGCAATTTCTCACAGCAAGCAATTAATAAAATTGGCACACACAGTTTCCTTGCAAGGTCTAAGAATCTGCCAAATTTAATGGTATTGAATTTTCTAGTTTTAAAGTTTCAGGGGTTTATAAATTTGTAGTTTACATTCTTGCAAAATTACAATTTTAAATGTGAAAGTTTGACTACTTTTAATTCAATCCCATTTAAAGCTGCAAATATGAACATTTTCAGAAATGACCATGTGGTATAGTAGTTTAAATGTTTCAACTCTGGTTAAATTTGAATACGTTTTTTTTTTAAATTAGCGGGAACTAACGAATTTAAATGTTGGTAACATGTTTGGCAGGCTATTACTCAGTCCCATTTAAAGCTAGAAATCTGAAAATATGTGCATATACAAATGTAGTGATAACTTGTATACCTGTCACATTTTGTAACATTTCAATGAATACTATCAAAAGTATAATAAAATTACAGAAATCCAAATGCTGGCAAAATATTTGGCTACCTATAACTCAGCTCTCATTGAGGCTTGAGACTTTAAACATGGCACATATTCACATTCTTGGAGCATCTTTAAATTCTGATATTGTGGATAAATTTGAACAAGAAATGTTAAAATTTTCTCAAAATAACAGAAATTTAATTTTAATTAAATGTTTGGTCAGGCCGGCCCGGTGGCACAGAGGGCTGAGGCACTGGACGTCTCACCTTGTGGCACGCTGGTGACCTGGGTTCAGGAGCAAGCCCAGAGTGTCAGAGATCAGCACAGGGGGGTGGGCAGAGCTTGCTGGAGCAGCCATCAAGGCAGCTGTCCTCTCCGAGGAGGTGGGAAGGCATCCCTCACCAACGGCTGCCCCCTGGTGGAGGCCAGAGGGCTGCAAAGGCAAGGGTGCCATTGTAAGGCCTATGGGGTGAGAAGGAGGAGGGCCATTGCTGGGGCTGTAAGGCACATGCATGCCTCCACATGCATGCTTCCTTCTCCTGGGGTCCTCAGGTAACTGGGGAGAAAATGGAAAAACAGCTGGTGGCACCGCTCCTGGACCGGGGCGTAAGGTAAGTCCCAGTAATTCCGGGGGATGGAGCTGGGGGAGTCAGTCAGATGGGGCCTGCATGGTGTAAAGAAGAAATAAGGATGTGATAAAAAAAATGTTTGGTCACCCATACCTCTACCCCCTTTCAATCTACAAATCTGAAATTTGGTACACTCATGTAAGCTGGTAAGTACTGCTTGCATTCCAAATACAGTGTTGTTTGGATGTACTCATTTTATTTATTTATTAATTTAGTTTTTGTTTAACATTATATCAAAATAATTGAAACTTAAAATTTTACAAACTTCCACGGGATTTTCTTGAAAATTCCAAGGAATTCAGTGGAATCAGAATGGTCATTCCACAGGCAGAATTTTATATTCCACACAGCTCTAAAAGTAAGGCAAATATTTCCAAAATAAAGATGGAGGAAGTCATTGCTTTCTAGATGTAAAACCAAAATTAGATGACTTCAAAATTTGCAGGCATGGAAGTCAGAAATTATTTATTTTTCTGAAAGAAATTGTATTTTAACACTAATTTATTATGCTGACATCCATAAAATTGTCCATCCTAGAATACTGACTTCCAAAAGTGGGATTGTGGAAGTATTTTGAATTCCACAAAATTGGAAAGACTTCCAGATCTGAACTCCTGGAAGTTTTAGACTTCCTTTAAAAATAAATTAACTGAACCCGGGGAGAGAAACAGCTAAAACTCAGGCATGGTCTGATGTAATAGTGTGGGTAAGAGAAATGGGCAGACAGGATGGGCCAAGTGGTCATTATCTGCTGTCAACTCTATGTTTCCATGTTTCATCCATACTTATTCTCAAACTCATTAAATGAGGAGATTGGAATTGCCATGCAAACACTGGCTTCTAAGTTCGGTAATTCCTTTGTATGCTGGAAAGCCTGGGTGTTGTTGGCATCTAGAGTCTAGCTTCAAAAAGAAATTAAAATTGCTAATGTCACTGTTATCAGTGACCACTTCAAAAATGCTGATGGCTAAAATGGCCAGTGATTACTATGAATCCAGCTGGTAACATTTTTATTTATTTATTTATTTGTTTTTTGATTACTGGGTAGGTGCACTAAACATAAAACGTCTATTTTTCAGGCATGACCTGAAAGAGTACAACAAATAAAAAATACAAATACAGTTCCTACAGTTCATACAGAATAAGTAGAGTCCAATAAATACACAACAATCATCATAGTCAGTGGGATATAACAGTAAATACAGAAATCAGGGGGTAAGGGTCATACAATAGTGGGGAAACAATAACAAAAGTAACATCATAAAAGTCAGGTGCGAAGAAACTAATAGGCAAATACCTGCCCATCTAAAA
Organism: Neoceratodus forsteri; assembly: GCA_016271365.2. NCBI lineage: Eukaryota > Metazoa > Chordata > Ceratodontiformes > Ceratodontidae > Neoceratodus > Neoceratodus forsteri. The sequence continues at coordinate 248,499,262 of CM028130.1, read as the reverse complement.
ACCAAGAGACAGGCAGTAGGGTAGTTATATCCACTAGTAGAGGTTATGTCACATCTGAGCATAGAGATTAGCAAGAGCAATAGAAGATATAAGAAGTAAATGCATGGAGCAGTGTGAGGCAACATGATAGTAGAGTGCCTATGTGTTCAGGGGGGATGGAAGAAGTAGCAAAGGTCAGATTGTAGTAGGTGATTCCTAAGGTAGCGGTTAAACCTGGCATGAGTAGGGGTGAGATGAATGTTTGTTGGCAAGGAGCTACATTGATCTGGGGCAAGGGGACAGTTTGTGCTCCCATGGCCATTTTATATCTGGGTACATGTAGTAGCCTCTGATCCTGAGAGTGAAGGGCATAGTGAGAGTTCTGGGGAATAAGTAGCAGAGCTAGTGAAGAAGGGACACCAATACCAGAGCTGTATGGACACAGACAAGGAGTGAATGAATTTATAGCTCACTCAATAACACTCTTTTAAAGAAGATAAATGAGCCACATTAAAACATACTGAAAGGACACAAACTTACTTTATTTCATTTCATTTTTATTGATTAATTTATACTGGAAGACATGTGAGCAAAACTGCCAGTTTTCACAAGCGTCCAGTCTACTTACTACATAGACATGATATTTACAAGGAATACATATTTACAGGACATGTGTACAGTAAAACAAAGGAGCATTTAAAATTACAAACAAAAAAGCAATGTAATTTTTTACAGAGTTGTATATTTTCAGAGGGCATATAGAGTAAAAATAAAAAGAAGTTAAGGTTACATCAATGACCATGAAAACCCAGTTATGTGAGAGAGACAGAGAGAGAGAAAGACAGAGTGTGAGAGAGAGAGAGAGAGAGAGAGAGAGAGAGAAAGAGAGGGAGAATGAAGAAGGCATATTAAGAAGCAGGTCAGTGTTGTGTGCAGGAGAAGACAGAATTCTGAAGTAGGTGCTGTTTGATGTTATATTTGAAGGATCCAAGGGATGGACATTCCCCAAGAAGTTCAGGAAGGCTGTTAAAGAGTCAAGTGCCCCTAGAGGAGAGAGAGTGGTGTCCAAAGGTATTGTGGAAGAAAGGGACTAGGAAGGAATGATTGAAAGAGGATCTAGTGGTGTGAACCCTGGGAGGCCTCTGGAAGCAGGAAATGATTCATTTTAGGGAGAAGTCCCTGGTGAACTTTAAAGAAAAAGATCAATATTTTGAGGTTGATTCTGTCTTGAAGAGCGAGCCAATTATCAGCCTTGAAAAAGAGACAGTGATGGGTGCTTCTTGGGAGTTGTGTGTTGAACCTTAAGATGCTGTGGTATGTGGTTGAAAACTTATGGTAAGTCTTGAGAGAAGGTGTGCAAGAATAAATAAGAAAACCATAGTTAAGGAGAGGAAGCAGGATACTATTAGCAACAAGGGTCCGAGTTTCCGGGATGAGAAATTGATTGATTCTGAAAAGCATTCTGAGCCTCTGGTGGATTGTCTTGATGAGTTGGGAGATGTGGAATTTGTAGGAGAGGTGACAGTCTAGATAGACTCAGTGGCCCAGATATTCAAACTGTGCCCAAAAAGTGTGCAACAGCAGGAGCAAGTGCAAGTCCATTGCGCCCATGCACAAGAGGCGTGATATTCAAAAACTGACCTGGCCAAGATATGCCTACAGCCGACGACTGAATATTGCACCACCTGTGCCATAGCGCAACTGGGGGGGGAGCTGAGCATATCTGATGCACCATAGTGCAACAAGGGATGTTCAGCTGAGCAGTCCAGATGTGCCATAGCGCAACCAGGGATGCCCCCCAGCAGCAGGGCAGCAATGCAACAGCACAACCAGGGATGCAGGGGCCCACCACCCATGCCACAGATGGGCAAAGGAACACACAGCAGAACAGACATCGTCCCCCCACACCCCATGCACTGCACAACTGGGGAGGGCTGGAATAACCACTGGCCCATGGAGACCAGCAACGAACCCACAGCTGGGCCATGGTGCCCCATCACACCCCCCCTGGCAAGCTGTGACTGGCACACAAGGAGGGCCAACCACCCCATGCCACACCATCCCACCAATGCAGAGCACACCCTGCACCGTGACCGCCAGACACCCTGCCCAGGAGCAGTGTCCACCAGTACAGGATACCCATGCATGCCACCACCCCCACTATGACAATGCAACCCTGTGCACCACAGAACCATGCAAGGCAGCCCCACCATGAGCACCCATCAGTGGGTGGCAGCACACAGCGATACAACGAAGGCATACACAGTGCCACCATGCACAGTCCCCCCGAGGTACAGCTGAGAGACCGACCATGCGTCGGCATACGAGGTACCCCATGCATGACAAGGCATGCCCTGGACCCCACCACCAGTGGTACAGCACTCTGCACACCCTCCCAAGGACAAACCCCAACCCAGCACTGGCCACAACAGCCAGTGCAGACACCCACAGTGGTGCATGGAAGCATGCACCACACCGGATGCAACACAGTGCATGGACAAACACCCACCCATACCCAAGGGCTCATCAACACAGGGATGCAGTAGTGGGGCAACCAAGCCCCCAGCGTGGGGCCATGGAAACCATGTACACACGTCCAGCAGTTCTCCATGGCACAGGAGTGTCAGCCACCCTGCGCAGGCACTGTGGAGCTGTACACCACCAGCATTTGCCCGGAGCACAAGTCACAGACAGTGGTGCACATCCCCTGCAACACACATAAGCCACAGCATGGAGGTGGGACAACAACAGCGGAGGCCACAGTGTCACCTGAGGCAGACATGCACCACAACAGTGACAGGAGACAACCCAGCATTGTGACAGGTACAGTGGCCAGTGGACCGTGCAGGTCACAGACATGCAAGGGTGTCAGCTGCACAGGCCATGGACAGGCTGACAGGTGCACCATGGACACAGAGCATGCACCATGGACCACTGCACACAGTCATCCAGTGCACAGGGAACAACACCCACACCACAGACAGTGACTGATAGCTACTCCAACACTATAGTCACTTTCCCACGGACACACACACGTGCCCATGACTGCACCACCCCTGACACCATGCACACCACTGCTGCTGAGCACCTATAGCCTGCTGCTAATCAGAAACCACCACAGTAGTCATATCAAAAGAAATGTATTTAAAAACATCAAACAAAACTATGTACAAATATTTATAAATGTGTGGGGGGAGGACCACAAACAAGGTGTGGGTGGGTAAGGGGCGGGGTGAACAAATGGTAGAGGGAAGGAGGGGTGTGAGGGTGGGTCCAGGGGGTAGGGGAAATCAGGGGCATTGTGACACTCAGTGGGAGCCCCACTCCCCACTCCGGCTGCTCCTCCTGCCATGACACCGCCTGACCCCCAGCCTCTCGATCCTTTTCAGGATTTCCAGTGACGCCCTGGCAACAGTCATTATCTCCTGCAGCGCCTCCCTGATCATCTGCAGCTGCCGTCCACTTAGGACAAGGGAGCAGAGTCAATAGGTGTGAATGCACAGCTCCCTACAGCCCACCCACCGTGCATGGCATACGGCCATGAGACATGCCTCTGTGATGGTGTGTGACCACCCACAGTGATCGTGTCCACAAGACCTGCCCACCCAGGTACACACAGCCATGCGGACCACTGCACACACCCACCAGCCAAGTCCTGCACAGCACCACCATGGCTGTTTAGTGACAGGGCTATGTGGTGTGAAGGCAGTGGCACAGCCATGTACTCGATGCATACATGGACCACCATTGATGCACTCCCAGACATGCAGTGCCACTAGACAGTGCTGACTGTAACAAGTTGCTTGCATGGCAGTGGTGTCAATGGATGGTGGCCATGTCCCACTGCCCACCCTGTTACACAGCATGCAATAGTAATCATGGATGTTAGGCACTCACCATCATCAGGCTGGTCCTTCTGCCTCTGTGGACCTTCGCCCCTCCTGGTGTGACGGTCTTCCAGATGGCACCTCCTCTCCCTCACCAGCCATCGCTCTTCTGGGCCTAAGGTGCAAACATGGAGACAGGAACATCAGTACAATCCTGTAGCAAAGTCCCCCTGTTCCCATGTGTGTGCAACCCCACACAGCCAGACCCACCCACCTCACACCCTGATAACACTACCACAGCCAATACTGGATGGATCCCCCCCCATGTTCCGGACAGATGCAACTGTGATACCCATATGGAAGATAAAAGTGAATGGACATTACACCTACCTGACCATGGCACCATGCCCCTCCTGGCACGTGCCCGCAGGCAGGCAAGCAGGCCTGGGTCCCTCTGCCTCAGGTCCCCATATCTGTGGCGCACTGCTCCACCATCTGCCCCATTCCTGTGGCCTCCTCCAGGGTATCGGCCACCTCCTGCCACACCTGACTCCTGGACCTGTCCAGGGGTGCCTCACTAAACAGCGGGCCAACAAGTAGCTCCACAATGGCAACCAAGTTTGCCATTTCTATCTGGCTCCACTGGGCAGCTCTCCTCCATGCCATCTCTCTTGCTCGGTAGGGTTAAAATGGCGCTCTGTAGCGCGTTCCGCCACATGCAGATGCTGCTCGGTACAGTGCTGCCATTCTCTATTGCACTGTCACCGAACAGCGCGATAGTGGTGCACCCATGCCTGACACATGGTGCCTAGGGGGCAAAGGTCAGGCACAGGGTCAAGGGTCTCTGGCGCATGGACAGCCACAACACGATTGGAACCCAATGCATGAAGCGTGAATGGGTGCCTGTGTGCCACCTCCAGCAGCGGCCTACCGTGCTGTTGCCCCAGTGCGTCTACGATGCCCCAGTGCCACAGCACCATATAGGTGAACATCGCTGTAGCACCACTGGCACAATGGTGGCCATGCCTTGCATTGTCTCCCATGCACAGCACGTCAGCAGCGTGGCAGGCGCCTGCGTCATCAACCAGGGCTTGCACAGTTAGGTGTGTACTGTGCATGTCACAGAACTGCACCCTTGGCTCAGCACGTTCAACACAATTGTGCAAAGCGCAAAAGCACGATATTCAGCTGTCATATGCAAATCAGCTAATCAGCCATTCAATGGCACAGCACTGCAATTTGTATCCACTTAAAGTTGTGCCTTTCCTCATTTGCATGGGTTGCGCTATATAAGTGCGACATTGGGCTGCTCTGGCCATAGTCGGTTACTGCAGTCTATTGGTGAGTTGCATGCTGTTTGGGAGTGTAGACTGTGGATTTTGGGACATGCATGGGACTGCACAGTCACAGGTAACAACTGTCATTCTCACAGGCCGAATCATGACCGAGCAAGTTGTGGGAGAAGAGGAACAGAGTTGTGGGAGGAGGAGGAGGAGGCCAAATTTCACAAAGGCCAAGACAGATGCCCTGTTTGAGGCCTGCCTGGACCAGGAGCCGCTTCTCAGCGGATGACAGGGAACACCACAGGCCCATGCTGCTACATGGGAGGAAATGGTGTGTGTTGTGAACCTGCATGGCAGCCACCAGCGCTCCGTGCAGAAGTGCAAGAAGAAGATGGGCACAGACAGGAAGAGGATTAAGGAGAAGGTGGCTGCCATCAGGGCAGCATGATCTGCGACAGGTGGGGGACAGTCAGAGGTGCTACACCTGACCCCATAGGAGGAGAGGGTTGCTGGCAGCATGCAGCGTTGTGCCATTGAGGGTGTTCTGGGTGGTGGATTCCAGATGGTTGGTAGCCCGTCACTGCATGGTAGGTCATGTCTGTCTATTGGGGGGGTGGGACAGGGTAGGTCACATGCAGTAATGCAACTTTGTTTTCCCTTACAGCTCCTGAGCATCTGCATGGGTCAGCGGTGGTGGGCCTCTCCTCTGAGGCCAGTCAGATGGAGATGGAGGAGGGCCCATCCACCTCCACAGGAATACGTGGCTCAGTGCAACAGTAGGCCCACCTGTATGTTCAGACTGATGTTGTTGGAACAGGTGCAGAGGAGGCCCTGCCCATGTCCCAGCTCGCCAGCATCCATGGATGCCAGCATGCTATGACTCGGGCTGGTGCCGGGTCCATCACAGATGATGATGATGTTGCCAACGTCATGGGCAGTGATATGTGTGTGCCACAGGATGGCCACACAGCAGGTAACATCACAGCCATGGCTGTGGGTGGTGCCTCCGTGGAGGACAGCATGTTATCACAGTCCCAGCGTGTGCCTGTCAGCACTGGTGGGGCAGCACTGGTGTGTGTACAGGACAGTGGGACTGTTGCGGCCACTGCAGTGGCACCAGTGAGCCCTGGGGAGCAGCAGCCAGAGGGGCAGCATCAGCAGTCGGCCAATGGGCTTGAGGGTACAGTGTCAGGGGGAGGCATCAGTGCACTGCCTGTGGACATGCCCAGGAATGGTCCTGGTGTGCAGCACCCTCCCTCAAGGGGTGCTGAGCATCAGGGCCATGCACACCCTGAGGGACAGCATGCCAATCAGGCAGATGGCCTCTTGGATGAGCACACCCGCATACTGCAAGCATCAGTCAATCAGCTGATGCGGCTTGCAACTGTGGTGGATGCACTGAGTGCGGCTCTGGAGTGGGCAGAGGAGCATCACAGCAGAGACACCGCTCTGCTCCTGGCAGGGATGGACCAGTTGCAGGAGGAGATGACCGCTGCCATTGACAGGCAGACACAGGCATTCACTGCTGTCATGGCCACAATGGGCACACAGTTATTTGCCCATGCATCGCAAACACCATGCAGTGCACTGTCCACCCCCCATTCCTGGCATCTTATGACACCATCCTTGTCGACACCGGGACCAGCTGTGGGCATCCCGAGCACGCCTGGCGCAGGCATGTTCAGTGTGCTGCAGACCCCTGCACAAGCACGGTTGCGTTCATGCAGTGGAACCCCTTGGGGACCATCGGTGCCACCCCATGAGGCCAGTGGTCAGTCTGTCACTGCTGGCATGTCTTGGCGGGGCTGCCCACACATCCGTGGCAGCTGGGGCACTGTGGCACGTGACTGACCTGTCTCCCAATGTGGCTACTCTCTGATGCTGCCCTGTGTGCATTGTGTCATTCAGCGGGCAATGCACGGGTGGGTACCCGGCCCTGCACGCAGACACACAGTCCATCTGCACACCCTCCTGGCTGCTGTCCGCAGTTGCATATGCATGATGATGCCTGCAGTGTGCTGTACACCAATGTGCAATGGTGCCCAGCTTCTGACACATGCACAATGACAGGCAGTGGGCATGGTGGTCTGTGGACATGTGTGTGGCTAGGGGTGGTGTTCTGGGTTGGTGTGCCTCCTACCCTGTGTGCATGTCTGGTGCATTGTGTGTGTGTGTGTGTGTGTCCACATGCCATGTTAGACCTAACCCATCCCTGGTGGTGTGTGTGGTTCCTTGCCCGGCCAGTTCCCTTGATGGCATGTACCCCTGGTGTTTGTCCATGCGTGTTTGTGGGTTGTGCCTTAGCCACTGGTGGTTGAACATGGCCCCATGACTTAACTGGGTTAGCTGAAGTGCTCCTCCATGATGGTGTCCTGGTGCAGCTGTGCCAGCAGGAGCAGTCAGGGATCCCATCGCCCAAGGGGGGGGCTGCTCATCACCATTGTCACCGGCGTCCTCATCGTCCCCATTGCTGTCCCCCTCTTCGACCTGTGCGGCTATCCCATATTCATTGGCCATGTTGTGCAGGATACAACAGGCCAGGAATAGCCCACAGGCCTTTGAGGGGCTGTACTGTAGGGCACCACCAGAGGTGTCCAGGCAATGGAAACATGCCTTCAGCATCCCGAACACACGCTCGATGACATTACATGTGGTGGCATGTGCCTTATTGTTGCATTGCTGTGATGGGGTCATGGGCCGCCAGTATGGTGTGAGCAACCAGGGACGGAGTGGGTGTCCATTGTCACCTGTGTGTAGAGGGTGGAGGTTAGTTTGGTGATCAGCATCGCCCTGCCCTGGGCCATGTAGGCCACTACCCATGTCACCTCTGACCATGCCCCCCCAGGCCCTATGTTTTTCCTTGTGGTTTGCATAATCACCCACTAGGTGGCCAGTGGGGATAACCCCACTCTCAAATCTGTGGCACAGTTCTGACTGGTGCTAGATGAAGGCATCATGTGCTCCCCCAGGGTGCATGGCACAGACATTGATTATATGCCCCCTGGCATCGCACACCACCTAGCAGTTGATGCTAGCATAGCCCTTCCGATTAATATATGCGGCCTCCTTGGGGCTAGGTGGTGTGCGGATGGCCACCTGGGTGCAGTCTATTGCCCCTAGCATGCCAGGCATACGTGCTACCCTGTGGAACTCCTGTATGTTTGCTGTGTGCTCCGCTGGTGTGCTGGGGAAATGGATGTACTCTGCAGCATGTGGCAGCAGTGTGCTGAGGAATTGGGTGAGGTGGCATGATGCGGCTGACTGGGTTATGCCTGTGGAGTCCCCAGTTGGTCTCTGGAAGGTACCTGTGGTGAGCAAGCACATGCAAGCTGTCACTTTAGTTTCCACTGACAGAGCATGGCTTCATCGTGTGGGTGCCTGCATCACATCACTGCGCAGCTCACAGAGCTGCCTCAGAATTGCCCGATTCAGGCGGTACCAGCCCACAATCTGCATATCACTATACAGCTCGAAGCTGGTGTGGGCTCGGTACTGCCTGTTGGGGGCATACCGCCGACGGGCCCTTCCACAGCCACGCCACCCTGCTGCCCGCCTTCTCACCCCTTCATCACTGCCTCCATCTGGATGGTGGCACTGGCCACATCCCTGGCTTTTGTTCACCTTCCCAGCAGCTGTTTCTGTGTTCCCCCCCACTGTCCTGGCTGCTACTTCCACTGCACCGGGAACACCTGACTGTGCTGGCCTCACTGCTGTGTGGCAAGTACTTCCTCCTTCTGCACTGTGGCTCCCCACACCTTCCCCAAGCCTGTGGGTTCCAGGTGCCCTTTCACTGTCTTGCCCTGTGTGTGTGTGTCGCCTGTGTGGCTGGCTATAGTTCAGCAACTTGAGGCTTCCCTGTAGCATTCTTGTGCCTCTCCCTTGCTCCTTTTTATTTTGGCTAATTTCCGCTATGGTGCAACTTCCACTGGCTCCCCTATTGTGCATGATGCATGTTGTTGAATATTGCATTGCGCCATTTATGCATGGTTCCTCCCCCTTCAGTTGCACATACATTCATTATCATTGCGCTGTTGCTCAGTGTGATTTGGAAGGTGCAACTACCTCCCGCTGAATATCGCAGAATGGTGCATTTTCGGACTTGCGCTGGCACAACCCTATTACGCATGGCGCAACTCTTCTGAATATCTGGGCCAGTATGTTTACATCTTGTAGCAGTGAATCAACTGCATCACTCATGCCCATTAAATGCAAGTGTAGATTGTGTCAGTTATGTCAAGTGAGAGCTTTGCAATCAATAGAAAGATGTATTGCCAGTTGGGGGTATTCAACCAATGAGGAGCTTTTGAGCAAGTTATTCAAATTTCAAAATTTAAGGAAGATAAATAAGATTTGAATATATTTCAGCAATAACATCTAAATGTATAATGAGCCCTGTGCACTAATGGGGCAGAGTGGCTACATGAACATATCTATTGCAACTCCACACCCATTGTGCCACCCACATGGCCAGCTGTGGAATTCACCTCTGGGGTGTGCAGCCTCACTGCAAGACTGTGCAGAGGGCAACGTGGTCGGGGCGGGCAGAAGGCATGCCTGCACTCTGAGACATGCACACAGTCATGGAGTGCAGGGCATTGGGGGCACACAGTTTGCAGGGGGAACACCTGCCATAAGGTCTGCAAGTCCCCTGGAATGCCACCCCCAGTGGCTGAAAGCCTGGTGGGGACTACCATCCTACACACCATGCTGCCTCAGGTCACGGACAATGAATGGTGGTCTGGGGATGGCCGAAGAGGCACCAGCCCACTTCTTGGTTGTCGCACACAGTTCAGTGGCAGCCATTACTCGGTGCCTGCGGGTGCAAGGGATCCACCAGTAGACCATGTCAGGCATCCCACTGGATGCCCACCCTGACAGCGTATCTGTCCTCTGTCCTTCACGCTCCATCGCACTGGGGGGCAGGGCTGCAGACAGGTGGCCAGTGGTCATGAATACCACAGGTGCACACCTGTCCATGGGTGTGCAACTACACTGGTGGGGTACACGCAGATTCTGCATACCCCAGCCCCATTAGTGCATAGGGGCAACAATTGACTGTGGAGCATTATTAAAATATGCTAAAAACATAAGTTTGCGGTTCACTCGCCCAGAAACCCATGCACATGAAGAAATTATCAATGCTTGTACAGAAAAATTCCTCTGTAAGTGTGATCTGAACTTTGAACCCTTTGGTAAAGAAGAAAATATGTTTCAATGTTTAAAATAATTTTAGGATGCTTACGCAGAAATCATGACGTTTAAAGTGTTAATAATGGCAAGTTGCTCCACTGTCATGGTCAAAATGTTAGACCAATACTAAAAGAGTCTCAATAATCCCACCAAACAGTTTCGCATGTAACCCAGTGTCTGAGGGGGCAGGACTAGTTGAGTCCCCACTCTGGTACTTCATCATTTTCCACTTCAGGCTTCACTTCTAACTTTTAACTTCTTTGCAACAGGCTCATGCTTTTTAGTTTCCCTCGCACTGTTCCAGTTCCCTCATCTTCATTTTTAAATATTTGATGTCGATACACTTCCCACATGTAAATTATTCAAAGTCTGCTGCAGTCTTTATATTCAATTTGTGGCACAATGTCCCCACTTGCTAAGATGGTAACACCTGTATCCTTTTCCATTTTTAATTTGAGACTGTATTGTGCTAGATGAACATTCCTGGCCCTGTGTTGCACACTGGCAAGCCTCTGCTCTTCGATCACCAGTGCTCACTCAGGCACCTGTACTTGTAGTGTCCAGAATGGAAGTGGTATCACTGCACTTCTGGTTTGTCAAAAACAAGAGTAACAATTTTAATGTTAAAACATTGGGTAAAACAACAGCCTTTAGTTCCCACAGTAAGACCAAACCCTCACTTTGCTGTAGAATGGATTTGCATCTACAGTTTCGAGCTATCTGAGGACTCAATGACTCTGGGTCCTTCTAATTCCCACAATATTCCTGGCTTAGTAGAAGAGACAGCGTACAAACAAGACACATACACACACACACATACAACATACTGATTTTAAATAGATAGTTCTCAGCACCTGTCAGAGTATTTGCTGGCAGACCTTTAGACAGATGACATTTGCTCAGTCATCTGTACTTGTAGTGTCAAGATTGAAAGTGATGTCACCTCACTTCTGGTGTGGTGAAAATAAGAGTAGTAATTTTAACACTAAAACAGTGGCTAAAACAACAGCCTTTAGTCTCCACAGTTAGACCAAGCCTTCACTTTGTTGTATAATGGCTTTGTAGCTTCAGTCTTTAGCTATCTGAGGACCCAGTTGCTCTAGGTATTCCTAAGTCCCACAATACTCCTGGCTTAGTAGAAGAAACAGTATACCGACAAGAGAGGTATTTTTGTCAGGTATTTTTTTATCATTATTAGCAGATAAAAGCTTATATGTAAGTCCTTATTGTTGTTTGACATGGAGCTTTTGTAAAGGAGTCTATGACTCAAAGGGTTGTAATTCCAAATGTTATTAAATAAAAACAAAATAAATAGAAGAGGGGAGAGAGAGAGAAAGAGAGAGAGAGAGAAAGAGACCACACTGATTTTAAAATAGATAGTTCTCAGCATCTGGCCAAGTAATTGCTAGCAGTCCCTTAATTTGGATTACAAGCTATTTATTAGCATTCTAGCCTACAGACTGGATACTATCCTCCCTACTAGAACAGATCCAGACTAGAATGGCTTTATTAGACTCCAACAAGTTCCAGATAATATCAAGTGGACTTTACTAATCATAGTTTGGGCCACTAGACAGAAATTCCCTATGCTTATCTTAGGTCTCAAGCTCCAAAAGTGTTTGATGGGGTCTTGTGGGTGTTCATACATCATACATGGATGTATTTTGAATTCCCTCCTATTTTCCTGGACCTTCTTGGGAGTGTCTATTTATCTCCTTAGGCAACAGTTAAAGCAAATGGGTCAATCATGGCCAGTTTCCTACTTTCCTGGGGCAGAAGGCATGGGTGCCCACTTTCCCCATATCTATTTACATTATATTTCAAACCAGTAGCACGTCATGTCAGACACACATAAGAGATAAGGGGCATGGAGATCTATGGTCAGATGCATAAAGTGGCATACTATGCAGATGACCTACCTTATACAAAAGAGGGAACAAAGAGGAAGCGGGGAACTACAGACCAGTAAGCCTCACCTGAGTAGTAGTAAAGATCATGGAAGCACTACTGAAGGAGAGATTGGTGGAACATCTGGTTGCCAATGGACTACAGGATCCAAGGCAGCAATGTTTCACCAGGAGGAGGCCATGTCAGACCAACCTCATTGAATTTTTCCACTGGGTGACAAGGGAGGTGGATCAGGGAAGGGTAGTGGATGTGGCCTATCTGGACTTCAGCAAGGCCTTTTACACTGTGCCACACAGAAGGCTATTAAACAAACTAGGGAATGTGGGAGTGGGAAGGACAGTAGTGCGATGGGTAGGTAACTGGCTAGGTAGCAGGACACAGAGGGTGGTGGTATATGGCTGTCACTCCACAGATGGAAGAGTGACCAGTGGGGTACCACAGGGATCAGTGCTGGGACCAGTCCTATTCAACGTCTTTATCAGTGACATTGCTCAGGACCTAGAAGGCAGAGTTTGCCTGTTCGCTGATGACACAAAGCTCTGTAAAAGGGGTGGACACGCCAGAGGGTGTAGACAGAATATGGAGGGACCTGCAAAGAATGGTCAGAGGTTTGGCAGTTCAAATGCAATGCAAATAAGTGCAAGACAATGCATATGGGGCACAAAAACCCTGGAACAACATTTCAGTTAGGGGGTGAGGATATAACATTCACCAAGTAGGAAAGGGATTGTGGGGTTATCGTCTCTGTTGACCTCAAGGTAGGGAAACAGTGCGAGAAGGCAGCAGGTAAAGCAAATAGCATGCTGGGCTGCATAGGCAGGGGCATTACCAGCAGGAAAAGGGAGGTCATAATTCCACTATACAAGACATTAGTGAGGCCCCACCTGGAGTACAGTGTACAGTTCTTGAGGCCTTACCTATGTAAGGACATTGACAGGGTAAAGAAGGTTCAGAGGAGGGCAACAAAGATGGTACATGGATTGCATCACAAGTCTTATGAGGACAGGTTGAAGGATTTGAATATCTACTCCCTGGAGGAGAGGAGGGAGGGACAGGGGATGTGATAGAGACATACAAGTATTTTACATGGGAGGAACAGAGTGCAGAAATACACTATTTTTCATCGAAAAAGATGTTCCAGTGCTAGAGAGCATAGGATGAAGTTGGAGGGAGGGCGATTCAGAGGAAACGTGAGGAAGAATCTCTTCACAGAACAGGTGGTGGACAAGTGGAACACCCTGCCAGAGGAAGTAGTGGGGGGTGAAACAATCACAGGATTTAAGAATGAAAGGGATAGACATAATGGAATTCTGGAGGTCAGAGGTATTATGCAACAGGCTTCTAGGAAAATGAAGTGAACTTACAAGCTCAAATGGGTAGACTGGGTGGGCAGTAGGCCCTTATTTGCGCACAGTGTCTATGTATCTATGTTACATGTTATAGGTTATCGCCCATAAGAATCTCTCAACACACTGTCAGCAAATGTGTAATGCATAGGACACCTGAAGGGCTATAAACTGAATAATGGTAAAATGGAAGTGTTACAGCTCAGTTATTCCCTATCCCATGGGTTTAAGCAAACCCACCCAATTAAATGGGATACGACAAGTATCAAATACTTAGGGTTCAGATTGGACCGAGGATGCAAAATTTGTACCAATTTAACTATTCAATCCTGGAACAGGAGATTAGAGAGGATTTATAGAGATTGGAGGCTTTGCATCTACCATTAATTAATAGGGTAAATGCAGTTCACATGAACACCCTTCCTCATTTCTTGTATCTATTTCAAACACTCCCAATCACATTGATCTTTGAAAACCTATACAAATGTATTACATTGATATCTAAGTAGCTGTTGGGAAGGGGTCATACTCACACAGCATTCAGGAAACTTCAACTACCCAAAACTCAGGGAGGACTGGTGCTCCCCAACGTACAGCTGTATGCACAGGTTGCTTTACTGAAGCACACTGCTAGTATGTATAGTGTACTATGGAGCCCCAGAGGGGTGAAAATGGAATTGGAATCTGTTCCCCAGAAGGGATATACTTCTCTTTGTCTACAGAGATCAAGTAGCATTGACACCTTAGCTCTCTCCTCTCATGGTCATCCAAACCTGGCATTACCTGTTCGCACAAAAATACCTACAACAAACCTTTAAGTGACTGGCTATACCAGCGTTTCTCTTTCCTTTCTTTCCAGTATGACTGGACCACAAGTTTCAGGAATGAGCCTGTAAAGGATTGAGACATACATATCAGTATTATGATGGGGGAACATTTTTAATCATTTACACAACTGAAGACAGAATTTGGCTTAGACAAAAAGGATCATTACAGATACCTACAAGTTAGGCATTTTCTTAATATACAAATGTGACTACAGGTGAAGGAGTTAGAATTCTTCCTTAACTTGTTTAGCCAGTCAGATTGGGCATGGCACCTGGCCAGATAATTTTATCTTCATTTGCTACAAGGCACTTCAACATAACACATAAACAGATGTCTCCCACATGCAGGCCACATAGGTGGCAGAGCTATCCATCACCCCACAGTCAGCAGAATGGACAAAAGTGTAGTTTAGGCAGCATAACGTCACTAAGTCATGCCAATGGAGAGCATATACCTGAAAAATAGCAATCAGATGCTTCCATACCCTTCAGATTACCATCAAATTTCTTTCCACTCGTGATTCATCTTGTTGGAGAGGATGTAGGTGTGAGGTAGCTTCCCACACTCATGTCTTTATGGTCAAGCCCCCACCTCCAGATCTTTTGGGATGCAGTAAGGCAGGAAATAAACAGTAATTATTCAAATGAGAGCACTAACTCCACAATTGGCTCATTTCCTGCACTACTACCACTTGCAGCTGGTGCAGGACGCTGTTGCCCGGGTGCTGACAGGGACCCCTTGGATATGCCATATCACTCTGATGCTGCACCAACTGCACTGGCTGCCAGTTCAGTGGCAGCTCACCTTCAAGGTCAGACTTCTGACTTATAAAGCCCTTCACAGACAGGGTCTGGTATACCTGAAAGAGCTCCTGTCCCCCTACTGCCCCATGCAATTGCTCCACTCGGCTGATGAGAGGTTGCTAGAGATTCCTAAGGTATCTTTAAAGTAATTGGGGGCCCATGCATTTATGTATGTGGCCCCAGACACATGGAATTCTCTACCCTGTCAGCTACGGGAGTGCACTTCTGTGGGGGGTTTCAAGCAGGCCTTGAAAACTCACTTGTGGCACCAGGTATATCTTGAGTGTTTTGATTTTACCTATTATTTATATTTATACTGTGTTTTATCCTATCCTGTTTTATCTAACCTTTATGTTAAAGCACATTGATAGCATGAAAGGTGCTTGATAAATAAAGTTGTTATTGTTATTGTTATTATTATTATTACTATTACCCTCTGCATATTAAAAATAAAGTCTTGCTATATTTATTAGACATCTTCCTAACATCTGGGAGAAAAGCAGTTACGTATCTATGGTTAAGACCAGAATTCTCCACAATCACCTAATGGCAAGATATCATATGAAATATATATAAAATGAAGAAGTTAACTTCATACCTCCAACAAACAGAATAGAAAATCAAAATAGATAGACTCCATGGCAAGTGCATAGCTACTGATACTCCAAGTAAGCCATGGGGTACCAAGTTTAGTAGCAAGGGGTAGCAAACAAGCTGGCCAGCATTGCTCTGCCCTCTCTTGTCCATCACATTTAAATACCTTTGTTTGGCTTTGCAGGCTTTTTCTTTTCTTTTTCAGCTTTGTTTTGGGAGGGGGGCAGAGTGGACCACGGACATTGAAGTTGAAGGTCTCAATTAGGTCTGCACGGTCCTCCTGCATAGTGATTGGCTGTGACATATGGTAGGGTGTGTGGCAAGTCTTGGGTGGTGAGTTTAAATCCCTCAGCAAAGTTAGAAGCCATACTATTAGTTCAATTGTACTGGGAGTGAGAGAAACATTAAAAGAACTGAGGAGCAGCATATGGAAGAACAGACTCAGAGCCATCTAAAAGAATGAAGATTTCATGTGGAGTGGCAAGTGAAGCAAATCTGCCTACCTGCAGGGGAGAGAGAGAGAGACAGGGAAGAAATTTATGCTGTGGTCTTGGACTTATGGTGCAGTCAATGGCATTTACCAGCGGTCAGCGAGCACCACACTAGCTGTGCAGACAGACAGCAGGTCTAATGTAGGAATCATCTGATTGGAGCCAGGAACCTTGGACTCAAGTCTTGGAGGGGGAAGGCAGGCATGAACAACAGTGGGGGAAGGGGTAGCAGTGTGGCAGTTTGGTGTACAAATCTGAAATGCCTGGCTACACCCCTGCCCCATGGCTTATGCACATTATGATTGTCAGATCTTATAGTATCCCCTAAAGCAGTTAAATACTAGAATGTCCACAGGGAGACATTGCAGACTACAGCTAGGAAATCAGTGGGATGAATGGACCTAGGACCCAGCTGGAAATACGGTCAAGACAGGGTTTTGCACTCATGGATATTAAGTTAATGACTGTCCCTAACTTCCCTATGAGACAGAATTATGTAACCTGATACATATCCAACCTGTATTAATATAATATTAATGTAAGGTGCTGCATGTCTGCTAAAACTCAATAAACTAAAAATTAAAAAAAAAGAGGAAGAGGCACTTTGAAAATCTGCTCAGCATAGTGCTTTGAAAAAATAAAATTCAGCAGTAGAATTACCATGAAAGTCAAAATTTCACTTCCACAAATTTCAGAATGTGCTTTGGCACTTTTCATGAAATTCTGAATTTAGCAGAACAGGGTGAACATTTGCCAAACATATTTGTAGGATTGCAATTTCACCAAAGTTAGAAGTTTTGAAAATCATGTGAAATTGTCAACATTCCACAAACTTTTGGCAAATTCACAACTCACAGTTTCAGCCCAGCACTAGTTCAGTAAAAGGGAACAGTTTAAGATTTTTCATTGGGGAGCTTTGAAACAGCCTGGTTTGAATGATAATTTTGAACTAGCTCAATCTCTGCAATTAGCATTTAAGCTGATGATTTTCTGTGTGGGTGGACATAGTTTATTTTAACACATTCTTATGTTCATATGATATTTCATATGGACATTTTGAAGAGATTTTTTTTCATTGTCTACTATGAATAGCACCTAAACAATTTATTTGGACATGAATTCTATAAGACCACTTCATTCTGCTTATGATGTTGCTGTCTGATTACTGCATTGTAGAATTGATTGTTTCACTTTCTAGGTTATGGTGTGTGCTGAATGTCAATGTCAATATTGTTTTAATATGGGGGAGTCTTCTGTCCTTGTGAGGTTTGTTGTTATCCTACCACATCTATAATGACATTGTATAAGAAGCCATAGTGTATGAATTGGTAGTATACCTTTTTTACACATATCAGAGTTTCAAGTTTCAGGTCAATTTAGACTTAAATCATTGTGCTGAGGCTGATTTAAAATGACATCCCTACACACAGTTACACCAGTGTTACATTATATAAAAAAAATAAATACAGTTAAAAGTATATAAAAATATAACTTTTTCAGTACAATATACAGTATATACCTCTTGTCTTACAAGGAGACATTATCAGATAAGATTATATTAAAAAGCTTACACAAACAGAATGAAGAATAATACATCAGGGTGTTGCTGTTATGTTAACCTATCCCTACACTTAACGCACATTTGACAAGTTGACAGGAACCATGTTTTTAATTTTCTAATTCAATGAATCTCTGGGAGGGTGTTCCACCCTTGCAATTACAGTCCAAGGAGGAACCAATTCTGAAAAACATGCACTTCTCAAAGATACATGTTTCTTTCCTAAATATCAACCTCCCTGTTAAATAGTTTGGAGCTTAATGCAGTATACATTGAATTGCAAAGAGAATTTTAAGCATAGTGCATCAGTTTGTAAGTGATATCCATTTTAACGTTTTATACAAATCACAACTATGGGTATCACATAGTCTATTTAAAAAAAATGTGCCGGTCTGGTAAACAGTATGCCTAACATGTGCAGTTTATCTGCTGTACATAGCTCATAAGCAATATCAGCATAATCAAACATGGGACACATTTGAGTTTGAACTACCTGTAATCTTGTGCCAAAATCATTACACCCTTGCTCTGATAAAGAGCTCCTAAACATTTACCAATTCTAAATTTTGTGACATGTAAATTCCTGATCCCTGTGTATCTATCCAATTTTTTTTTATATTTATACCCATCTACTTTCTCAATCCTATTATCCTCATTCAAAAACAATACAAGTAAGTTATTATCTAACTTGTTTAATCTCTGAGCTTCCCAAAATAACATTACATTTGTTTTCCTTTCATTTATCTTTACAGAGATCTGATTGAAAATAATGACTGTAGAAAATTAAAGACTTTCTACAACAGTAGTTGCATTGCACAGTGGAGGCACCAGAGGTATAGACCACTGTATTATCTGCATACAGATGCTAGTTCATACCTCCAAAGCTCTCATCTAAGCCCCTCAAATATAATGTAAATAATAAAGGGCCTAATACAATCCCTTGTCGAACTCCATTTTTAATAAACAGCTCGCTAAACTGTTTCCCATTCACCAAAATCTTTTGAGTTCTGCTAACAAGATAGTCATTAAACCACAGCAGGGCCCTATCCCCCAGACTGACCTCTCTCAATTTTTCCAATAATATTGGAGAGGTCAACAAAAATTGCTCCAGTAACTTTTTCAAGTTTTGAGGCCTTGGTAACATCATCTAAGACCTTCAACCCAGTGGATACTGTATTATGGTTTTGCAGAAACCAGATGGAAATTTATCCTGTCTGCTGTTCTTCTTCAGAAATCTAAGTGTCTTGCCACCAATTTTTCCAAAAATTTTGCCACCCCTGAAACTAAAGAAACTGGCCTATAGTTTTTTCATCAGGCCAGGGCTGCCCCCCATTATAAATTGGGACAATCCTGGCCCTCTTTGAACTCAAAGGCAAATCCCCAGATGCCAGAGACCAGTTGAATAAATTGGTTAATGGTTCTGAGATCTGTAATGATGCATACTTTAAAAATGTTTGTGTGAGGTTATCCGGTCCACTACTTGTATTACTTTTTTAATTCTTACACACTTGCACAAATGCTTATGTTTATTTTTTTTTTTTAACTGGGTAAGGACACTGGAATAAGTCATTTTTTCAGGTCTGACCTGAAACATAAAACAATACAAGTTACACATCATAATAACATGTCATAAACATTTACAAACATCATTTTCATATAACAAGCATTGTAACTTAACTTTAAAACTAGACAAAGAGGAGGTACTTCTTATGACTTCGGGTAAATTATACTAAAGAGACGAGGTTGTAGCATAAAAAGACTGAAATCCAAGTTTTGTTTTGAAATGTCTGGCCTGTAGTAGAATCCCATTATATAACCATAAATTCAGGGAAGTATTCCTAGTGGATAACAAATCACTCAAAGTAAAGAGGTCAACCAAAAATAAAGACTTATAAATTGCACAATAAAAAAATAAGTAAATCTAATATTTGGGGAAAGCCAACCAAGAGATGAGTATAGTAGGCAATAATGGATGTGTAAAGGAACATTCAAAACAAATCTACAAATATTATTGTAAGCAACCTTAATCACATTCATTTCTGTAGTAGGTAAGTTGGAATATAAAATCCCCACATAATCAAGATGTGGTAATAAGGCCCCCACTGCAATTGATCATCTTGTTTCTAATGAAAAAAAGTGTTTAAACCTATACAGAACACCCACTTTTTGATTAACCAGCCGTCAGACTGCTTTTACTTGTGATTGAAAAGAAAGACACGAGTTCAAACATACCCCTAAATACTAGAACTCATAAACTTGATCAGTCATATTCCTCTGATCATCATGAATTTTTAAATCAAAATTACTTCTTATTAGAAAATGAGTACCGAGTAACATGGATTTGCTTTTTTTTATCATTCAGAATTAGTGAATTACTTTTACATCATTTGCAAATCTCAATGAAATCCTGTTCCAAAAAGGAAATCAGGTCAGAAATATTGTCAGCTTGGGAAAAAAAATATAAGATCATCTGCCTAAAGCAAACTATCACAAACACCACAACAGGAAGGTAACTGATTAATGAATAGCAAAAATAAAAGTGGTCCCAGAATTGAGCTCTGCAGTACACCATAATTAATTTGAAAAATTGATGAAGTAGCTTGTCCTACAGACACAAAAATGCCCAATCAAGTAAATAATTCTCAAACCAATAAACAACATTTTTGGAAAAACCTAAATCACCTAATTTTGAGCACAACAAAGAATGATTAATAAGATTGAATGCCTTGGTCAGGTCCACAAACACTGCCCCCAGTTGGGCCACTGTCAAAGCCACAGAGGGCTTCATTCATGAACCTGATGAAAGCAGTCTCAATGCCATGCTTACAATAGAAACCATTTTGCTGTGGACATAAAATGTAATAATCCTGTAGATATTCAATAACTTGGTCTGACACAATTTTTCCATGAGCTTATTTAAAGGATTTAAGATAGAAATGGGATGAAAATCATCCAGACTACTAGCTTTGAGAGATTTAGGCATGGGGACAACCCTAGCACACTGTCCTGTACTGTTATTTCTTTAAAGGAAAATTGATTACCATCCACTTTAGTACTCTGTGCATTCTCCTTACTTTCCCTTTGACTTGCTGTTCTGTCAGGACACCCTACAATTATAAAAAATTCATTAAACTTATCTGGCAGGTCCTTCTCATTTATAAAGTTATCATCATCTATCATTTTAATATCTCCATCAATCTTATTTTTTTCATTTAGAACTTTAATAATATCCCAACATTTTTTGAGGTCAGCAGCTAATTCTTTAGCTTTGTTCTTAAAGTAATTTTGCTTTACATCCCTCAACTATTTCACATATTTATTTGTTGCTACCCTATAATTGATATACTATTCTAGATTATTTATTTTATTAGCTATCCCCAAAAGCTTATTTTTCTCCATTTTTAACTTCATCAAGTAACTATTAAACCATACAACTCAATTATTTTCTATTTCTTTTTAGTTTTAAAGAGAAATGTTAGTTATAGATTGCACTTAATTCCATCACCAAATAATCTCAAGCATCATTAATCTTGTTTATCAAGTGCAGTCTATCCTAGTTGTGTCTATCCAAATCATTTACTAAATCTCTATATTGCTCCAATTAGATAACCCTGCACTCATCTTTTGTGAATATCTCTCAGAAACATATTCAGATATTCATTTTGTTTTTATGTTAAATAGCTGAATATAACAGGGCTATCGTTCTGAATCTTTGAATATCCAGATGCAAAACTGCAACTGTAGCTCTGTCGAAGTAAAAGGACTTTATTTGGTAGTAAAATACTATGCTTGTCTCAGAGCATGGCAGAAAGATTGTTTACTTCATTTGTCTTCCACGAATAAACAATTCCTGGGATGGAACTTGGAAATAATTTTAGCGCATATGTGGGAGTGCAATGTCCCCTACACATGGCTGGAAATGGATGAAGAGAAGAATTGTGGCAGTTACATCAGGATTTTATAGATCAAGTTGTGATCTTTTTGCCTTTCTGCCTCCTCCTTTTAAGGGACATTTTTTAGCAAAGAGCTTTGGCTTTTCATACTTTCTGAGGTCTTGAGAGTGGAACGGTCCTTATTACAGAGTCGCCAGCCTCTACAAAAGGCAGAACAACTCCTGCTTTGTTCAAATTTATTGTCTGCAAGGATTTTCAGGACTCTCAAGGATTTAAAGGGTGCACCCAAGGATGCTCAGTGAGCCACAGTCAGCCACAGCACTTTGAATTTTCTATGGACCTTTAAAGGGACTATTTAAGGACATTTTGTAGTATCTAGTTGCTAATTCTATTGATTTGATTTACATATTTATTCCTTATTTTATAATTCTCTTTTCTCTCCATTCTTTGATGTGTACTACAAGTGGAAAAATGCTCACTGCAAAAGGGGATACAATTAATGGGAAACAACCACAAAAGAAAAATAATAATGTAAGTGTGTTTAATGACACGCTACACATTAATTTTTCCACACCAAATGAACAAAAAATCTTTTCATATGTTGAGGCCTTGAAAAATACAGCTAAAATGGTCTCTGATTTGGTAGATGGGATGGAAGTGAAGTACTATACGGGTATAGGTGGGACTAATGAGACATTAGATAACCTGGATAAACTGGATGGGGAAAAATCAAGAAAAACAATTGTTCAGGAACCATCCAGGGGAAAAAGGAAGAAAAAGATGAGTATGTGTAAGGGTAAAGATGCAAGAATTGATATCCAATAAATAGCGCAGAAAAATATTACTGAATTTTTCCCTACAAAACAGAAAATGAAAAAAAAAAATATTGATCAGGAAAAATCAGAGTCATGTGACTTTTTTGGCAGCGGAGAAATCAGAAAGTATTTTGGTTACCTCTAATAATTGTCAGGAAATGAGGTTAGAGCTTTTTAGCCCTCTTGAAATATCCTCTAGACTCTCTGAAATTCCTGATATTATGATTCAGGAAACGTTTCCAGGTCGGTTGCCTGTCAAAGATAATTTATCAATAATAGCAGGCTCACCATCTGTAGTATTCCCAAAATTAGATAAGGAGGTAGAACAAATAGTGATAGAGGATGATCTTTTTGCTCAATGCCCTTATACGATGTCAAAGTACACTATTAAGGCCTTGGCCCACCCCATAATGGCAAATGTAGTATTACTGGAAGCTCTTAAGGAATTAAGAGTTAATAGTGAAGGTTCCATTAATTCTATCTTTGCAAAAATCCAACAATTGCAGAGAAAATTGGATGGATTTCTTAAGGAAACAAATATAGAAAAACTTTCATTTTCCTCTATCCATATTCCTCAAAAGAAATGGGAAGCAGAAAGGAGTCCAGAATCAGAAAAGGAGGAAGAAGGGAAAAAAAGGGAAAAATAAGATTCAAGTTAATGAAAAAAAGTCAGCAACATTAAGTAAGCAGATAAAAGGGAATAGTCCTAGTTTTAGCATGAAAGAAAACTTGGAGGCTGAAGTATCCTTACATAAGATACAACAAAAAGAAGAGAGATGTTAAGTCATTGTGAAAAAGGATATCAGTAAAGGAGTTTCACAAAATTCTATTACTGTTTCAGAAGTTGAGGGGAATAAAAGATCTCTTAATGGAAATGAAGTCTATTTAAGGATCAGCTGTATTTCTCAGAAAGATGATGAATCTATGGATTCCATTAGGAATCGTATTGAATATTTAACAACAGCAGAACTTGTCATCCCCCAAACTATGGGAAACATTATTATGACATGTAGAGATGTTAACCATGATCAGAAACCAGTGTATGTTCTTGTTCCTCACATGTATCCTGCCAAGTACAGTATATCTGGTCAAAAACTTCTAGGTTATCCTACTTAGGCTTATGCTTATGGGCCCCTATCACCTGGAAAATGATTGCTTCCCATGTTCAGCAAGGGGATGGTATTGGAGTCCATTTGGGTTAAAATACTTTTAAGGAAAATCTGATTAAACTGAAATGGGAATTTAAAGATCCAGCCCCATGTAGTAGGAAAGAGGAACCTTACATACTTTCTCTCTTTAGGGTAGAACGACTCCCTGGTGAAAATGAGGACATCTTAGGATATTATGTAAACTCTTTAATAAATTCCCATTTAAAAAATGGGACAAGGAAAACACTGTATAAGTTATGTAGAAAGAGTTTTCACTGCTGGTCAGGGTAACTAAATAGATGTTTACTGTTCGCCCTTTGAAATAATTTGTTTAATAAAAAGTAACATTGAGAAGTTTGATAAGGCAGCTATCTTAGTTGTGGATCTATGCAATTTACAGGAATTAGGATCTCAAAATTGTGAGCCAGAACAGTGACTGATTTCAGAGTCCAAAAGTACAAAAGAATGTCATGGAGATGTTGAGTCTAGTGGTTATTATGTTAACCTGTTGTTATGGAAAATTGTTGGGTTGCACAGTAAGATAGCAGACCAAGAATGTTTACAGTTTTTAACTTCATATGATATCCTTTCTTTACAAGAAACTTGGGCATTGAATGTAGTAAATATTAATTGTTACCAGTTAATTTCAAATTCTGCAACCAAAATAAAAAAATCTGATAGACCAAAAGGTGGGCTGGCAATTTATATTAAAATTGAATCAAAGTTTTCTATTGTAGAAGTTGTTAAAAAATTACAAAATTATATAATATTAATTATTTCTTTAAGCATTGCTAGTCTTTGTGTAGATATATATATATATATATATATATATATATATATATATATATATATATATATATATATATATATATATATATATATATATATATATATCACACTGACTAATGAGTCATCTGGACCAAAAAATATCTGGGATTCACTTGCTGCAGATATTGATGTTGCCTTTAAGAAATATCCTCAGGGTATTCTCTTAATTACAGGAGATTTTAATACTCACATCTCAAATCATGATAATTTACCTGAATCAGAGAATCAGTTAAGCTTCAAAGATTGCAACTTCAGACATAGTAAGGATAAAGGGGTAAATGACTGAGGGCCAATGCTTATTAAAATCATACAGGAAAATGCTTTTCTAATTTTGAAAGGCAGAATTGAAGGAGACAGGGGGAAATTACTTTCTTTTCAGGGATTGGGCAGAATATAATTGATTATGCGATGATTAGCCCAGAAAGTTATGAAAGGTTTGTTTCATTAAAGATATTAATGAGAACAGAAAGCAACCATGCATAGCTGAGTCTGCAAACTGAGACCAAAAACAAAGATGATTCCTTAATAGCAGATGTTAGTGCCTCTATGGCACAATTGAGCTCTGAAGGCAGACAACACCTGAAATTTAACTCTATCACTGGAGTAGAGGTTGGAAAGCTATAGGGAGATTTTCAAAACAAGAGGGAGAATTATTTTTGAATGATGCAAAGTGGCTTGAAGTACAATTAAATAAATTAAATCAAGAATTAAGGCAAATCATATATTCCCATCCCCAGAAAAGAATCCCATGCAGAAAATAAATCATGGTTTGATCAAGAATGCAAAACGAAAAAAGGAACCTTAGAAGATTAAGTATCTGGACTAAGAATTCTCCAGCAAGAAATAACTATTCTCTTTTAAATAAGGCTATAAAGCAATATAACAAATTCTTATAGATAAAAAGGTTACGTTACCAACATAAGTTATGGGAGCAGATGTACCAAATTATTATAAGCAAAGATATTAAATTATTCTGGATTATGGTGGCTAAATGGTAGCTACTCAATATCAGCCTTCTCTATTAGTGTATGTCCCAAAGGAAGTTTGGGATAAACATTATAAAGAGATTTTTTGTAAAATCACCTCTATTGAAGTACTTAATGTTACATTATTAGATAAAACTTTGGAACTTGGGTCTCCCATTATTATTTCCACTGAGGAAGTGGAAGCCTCTGTAATAGCCTTATAAAACAATAAGGCCCCTTGGCCTGATTATATCCCTCCAGCAGTGTATAAACAACATAAAGACTTCTGGATCCTTATTCTGACAATGTTTTTCAATTCATGCTCTGTACAAAACTATATTCCTGTATCTTGGACTCATAATATAATTATACCCATACACAAAAAAGGATCAGTTTATGATCCAAAGAACTTTTGTCCCATAAGTTTGTTAGGTATTAGTTCAAAAATATGTTCCAGATTGTTATTGAATAGACTTATTTATTGAGCAGAATCCACTTTCCAAATTTCTACCTTTCAAGTTGGATTCTGAGAGGGTTTTTCCACCATAGACAATGGGCAGAATTCAGGAAGCATTTGAATCCTAAGTCCCACTCCGTAACTGCTGTTGCGGACTGTAATCACCCGCAGCTGCAGCAGTTGTGATTCACAGCCACAGCACTTGTGGAGGGTACTACAGCAGCTCCCTCCAGCCATAGCACATTCCCATAGCTGTGACCATCTCCCTGGAGACATCTCCCACAAGCATCCATAACCCGTGAAGCTGGTCGTAATCCGGCTCCACCTTTGTGAAAACCTGCCACCGCAGGTAACCTGTGGCTTTGTAAGTGACAACCCACTTGTGCAGTGGTTTACCTGCAGTTGCAGGTCTTTCTGAAGCTTTGTGAATCCAGTCCAATGTGTTTTGTTTGACTCACTTAATTGATAAGTAGGTTCATCTTAGAAAATCCAATTTACTTGCAGTATTCATAGATTTCAAGTTGGCCTTTGACACTATTAATAGAAATAAACTTTGGGAATTATTATATGTAAAGGGCATGGATTATCATTTGCTTACATTAATTCAAAAACTTTATTCTGGTACTTCCACAGCTATTAGATATGATAATAATGGTACATTAACACAATTTTTTGAATAAAATCATGGGGTAAAACAAGGATGTCTCCTTGCCTCAATTTTGCTTAATCTCTATATTAATGATTTGCTTGATTACCCAGATTCTGATGCTTCAGATCTCCAAAAATTAATAATATGCCCTTACATTCATTAACATATGCAGATGATCTGGTTATGTTTTCACTTACTAAATCTGGATTGCAGGAAAACATTAATAGTCTATTTTGGAAGTGTAAACCCTTAGAGTGGTGGGTAAACATAAAAAAAGTACTTATTTTTGGGAATAATAGAAGTAATTGTAAAAAGATATATATATTTTAAATTGGATTAGAAGTGATTCAATTTGCAAAAGATTATTGTTATTTGGGGTAAAATTAGTCTCATCGTCATGGTCTAATCATATTACTAATCAGATTAATAAAGCTAAAGTGGCAGCTGAGGCCTTTCTGAAATTTAATTTTGTCTATGGTGGAAACACAGTCACACCTGCATTTAAGGCAGGGGATGCTAAAATCCAATCCCTTTTGCTACATGGATCTGAGGTTTGGAGATATATAAATAAAGAGGATTTACAAAAACCTGTAACATATTACTGTAAGTCACTGATCAAAGTTCCTAGCTCAACCTCAAATGCACTGGGAATGACAGAACTGGGAAGAGTCCCAACTCATTTTTTAAAAGATCTTATGCTTATCTCATACTGGATTAAAATTATAAACACAGCCAAACATATGATTCCAAAATTTGTTTACAGGAAAAAATGAAATGGCTAGATGAAGTCCTTTCCTCTCTTTGGCTTAATGCTTTGAATAAAAATCTAACCAAAGAAATATGAATAATTTATGAAATTATTATAATAAGGGAATGTTAACTCTACCCCAGTATAGAGATTCAATCAAGAAAAAAATGATCTCCTTAGGAAATTTGCTTTATATGACATACATTAAAAACCAAAAATGTGCTAATTGGTTTAAGATAAATAAAACTGGCCATTCAATAGAAATCTATCTGACACTCCCTTTGTCTCCAGAGTATAGAAAAATAACCATGTGGGCTAGATTAGGGTTAATTAATTCTAAATATACTTATTTTAATACAAGAGTTAATAGTGATAGTAACAACCTGAAGAGGGTTGAAAAGCATTGTCCTTGTAACAGGGTTTTGAAGAAACTTTAAGGCACATCATTTTGATATGCCCCTTGTATAAAAAGGCAAGAGATCAATATTTGCTGGAGCTTTTAAAAATATATTCAAATTTTAATTATGATCTGGTGTTTATCTTGCTGCATCCACAAAGACAAAAAGGGGCTGAAGTAATCACCAAATATTTGGGCTCTGTAGTTAAACGCAAAAAGAGACATTACAGGATGTTATGTAACAAAAACCTGCAGACTCAGGATCTTTAGCTGCCTTTGGCTCTTTTCAACATATTACCATGCTTTTTTAATTATATCATACTTGAAATGACAATGCACTTTATACTTTACTTTTGTATTTATGTTTCTCCCTATTGTCTTATCTTTTTTTAATTATTGTGTATTATGTCGATTTATGTCAACTTTTTGTATTGTAATAACCTCAGTACTGTTTGTATCCTGGTTGATCATATAAAATTGAACTGAACTGAAATCTCTACAGCTGGGGCTGACCCATTGGTGCTGCATCAGTAGCATTATGGCTCCACACAATGGTGACCTGGGTTCAGGAACAAGTCAGGGTCAATGGGGGCCGGCCAGGGGGAGGAAGATTGAGCATCCCATAGGAGACTTTCCTCCTCCTCCTCCTCCGGGGGGGAGGGATACTGGGCTGCTCTAATGCCAGTACCAGTACTATCACCAGAGGAAGCATAGGCAGTGGTCTCAGGCTTCCTGAGTCAGGGAGGATGCTATTGAGTACTTGGCTGAAGCATGCCTCAGTGTATCTTCAGCCTGGATGTATGTCCTTTGCATCAGCATCCTCTGGGGTTTGGGATTATGGGGGAAAACCAGCAAAAATCCTCAGCATAATGCAGTGTGAGGCTGGGATCCCGGTATGCTGGGACCCAGCAAGGTGTGCTGTGGGCTGCCGCTGAATCAGGACCCAGTTGACAAATGGGAGGAGTATAACCCCACACCACTGACCTGGGACAGTAAAAAAAAAAATATATAGTCAAAAGATTTAGTTGCTCTACAAGATATTATCCTTCAGGGCCCCCTAGACTGAAACTTCCCTTTGAAACAAAAATAGTATGATTGTCACTATTTAAGTCCACTACTGTATCTACTGCTCTATAAGGGTCAGGGAAATTAGTGAAAATCAAATCCAATGTAATTGTAGAAGAGGGGCACTTAGAGTTAAAGTGAGTTGGCTTGTTTATTAATTGCTCCAACCCTATTGTGAGTAATGTGATCCTTCCTTGTTTTTCAGCTTGGATCAGCCTAGATACACATTTGTTGGGCAACTTAATATTTTATGTATTACTTGGTGATATATTAAGGAATTCTTGTTATCTGTTAATCAGCGGAATAACCTTTCCATGGAGTTAAGTAAGCAATAACACAAAACAGGGTATGGAGTTACTGTGACTTAATCAACATCCCAGGTGCATTGTGAGACATGAAGCCACAGGCCAAGTACCCTCACAGCACCCAGGGTGTTCATTAATCCCCAATATCTTATACCCTGAAGTGGGTTATTGTGCATATAACATGGGGTGTTGTAGAACACCGTAATACTGAAGAAAATGGTGTTATTGCTGTGCAAATAAAAGAAATTGTCCTGTATCCTGACAACTTAAAAAGTAGTGCTGAAGAACTCATGCAAAGACAACTTATGTTATGCACAGACAAATGCCTGAAATATAGTATTAAAGGGTACCTAAACAAGTAACTTCTTAAAACTGCGAACTCCAAAATCTGGCTTCATATGAAGGTAAAGTAAAGGCTGCTGTTTACATGTATGCTAAAACTGTATTTATGTAAATAACATTAATGCAGTTTCATAGCTTTTGAAAAATGTAAACATCAGCCTTTCACATTCAAAAAACAGCCTTGGCTTCTCCCTAAGATGTCTGCCAGGTGTGTTAAGTGATGAGTCATGATGACATCATTTGAGCCAGAGACAGAGATCAACATATATTTCTATAGTGCTGACTAGTTCTTCTTTCCCTCTTTATTTTGAATTGTAAGTACCAGAATGATCAACACCGTGTATTACCTAATGGATTATTTTGATCAGTTCATACTGTATGCTAGGCTATAATTTTGTTCATTTTATTTACTTTAACTTACAGAAAATGTCTTGCAGTCCAGCTGATTTTTTCTTTGGTAGACTGCATTACAGTACACTTCAAATACCTGATGATCTAGTGGTTATATGATGCACTGATTTTTTTTTTGTTAGCCAGGAGAGACACACTAAGCTGACAGCTTGTTTACAGGTGTGCCTAGGAGCACAAGGAAGTTTAATGACTTGCTCAGGGTCACACAGCAAAGTAGCGGTCTTTTTCAGTTCCAAAGCTCATGCTGTCTTGTTAATCCACAAATAAGGCTTTCTTTTTCCATGTGAACCCCCTGAACCTAGCCTGCCTTCTGTTGAGCACCCCACCATCCATACCCTGTCCTTAGTACTGTCTTGGGACACATATGAGCTTGCAGTCTCATGAAGAGAATTATCACACCTCAGATTGTAATCTTGTACCTCAGAGGGTTATGCACACCTATACTGATATGCATCATAAGCTGGCACTGTTAAAAAATGCCTCCCAAATCACTCTCCAGTTCACATTCTCAATGTCTGACCTGCTCCCACAGTAAATATTAAGTGGATCACCACCCTTCCGCACAGTGATGGTAGTATGTACAGTTCCCTCGTGTTTTTTTTCTCACCTTCCCAGCAATTCTTCTCCAGTACTTTTCTGTGCTCTACTCCACAATGCGAGTTGGCTGGCTACCACCCTTCCAAATCTTGAATGAGCTGTATACAACTCCCTCAATACTGTCCTAACAAATGTCAACAGCCACCACCCCTGTAGTCTCCATACACTGAAGTCAAGTAACAGTTTAGGTGCAGCCCTGCCACTCCAAGTATTTGTCATTGTTGGCTACTCTCATCCACAGTCAGGTAGTGAGCACAGTGCTGGCAGCCCCACATTTCAGATCTCACAGTGATCTGCTCAGCGTCCTCCTTCATGTCTTCAACTAACCTGAATACAGCTGTACCCTGCTGGAATGGCCTCTTCATGTTCCTCTCTGGCATGCATTCTTCTCACCTACTCCACACACCAAAAACTGGTGAGTTCACTACCCTTTCACCTCATGAATGTGGTTAGTACAATTTCCTGTGTTATAGTTACATATTAATAATAAACATGATCGTCTGGTAAACCAAACTGATAGCAGCATGGCACAAGTGGAAAAGATTCTTTCCTACTCATATAAGATCTAAGTCACCTATGATTAGGCACTATTAAATGACGTGCATAATGATGTACACACCTGTCATTTAATAGTGCCTAATCAAAGGTAGCCTAGCTCTTTTAAGAATAGGAAAGCCCATCATTCCCCTTGTTCCCTGCTGATATGAACCTGACTTACTGGAAAGATATTTTTACACTTGATATGTCAAAATAAAATGGGAACTGTACTACTTGCATTCATTATGCAGAAGGGTGATGAACTCGCCAGTTTTCAGTGTGAGGAGGAATAGTGAAGAATGAATACCAGAGGGGGACTGAGAAGGCTACTCTTGCAAGGTACTGCTAAATTCAGGCAAGGGGAAGACAGAAGGAGAGAAATATGAGCAGATTACTGTGAGAAATAAGATGTAGGGCTGCCAGCACCTTGATCACTACTTGACCCCTTTTCCTGGCCAACATTCCCCTTCCTATAAAACCAGTGCATGCAATTGTCCAAGGCTATGTGTGGATATTAATGTAGGGAACAGCTGCCACTGCACATTCAGTCACTTCACTATCAGTCTAGTATTGCTTGTAAAGCACTTTGGGATACAGTGTGTATGAAAATCACTATATAAATGCTGATTCTTATTCTTCTTCTTCTTCTTATTATTATTATTTCCCATGGAAAAAGAGGACAAGACAAGCATATATTTGAGTTTTGAGAAAGTATGAACTCTAACATTGGACTGCACAAGAACTGTGCTACAAAAAAATGGTGACTCTAGGGGGTGGTGAAGGGTGTGGCTGCAACCCCCCATAGTAACGCTTCCTTGCAGAGGCTGCTGCATTTCACTTTGTTGAAGAATTCTGATTTATTGACTGTACAAATGTTTACATTCAAACTATGGATTACATTTGTGGTTCTGTCAAAAACATACTAGAAAAGAATAATAGCAGTAAATATAAAGGTTTAATAAAAATGTTAAAAAGTGCACATTAAGCATGCACACCACCCCAGCAACCCCACTGTAGCATCCTGGATCCACTTTAACCACTAGACCACCAGGTTATTCAAGATGTGTACTGCACTGTGGTTTGCCACAGAGAAAGTCGGTTGGATTAAAACACATTTTGAGCATGTTAAAGCAAACAAAATGAACAGAACCATAGCCTAACATGTGCATTATACAAAATAATGCACATGATTTTGACCATTTGGGTAAAACAATTCTATACAAAGGGAAAAAAGAACTAGTTGGCATTACAGCAAGCCCACAGGTGCTGGAACCAGGGGGGCAAAAGGGGCAGTAGCCCCTCCACTTTTTGTTTCTGTATGGTAAAAACTAGTATAGAAAAAGTGCCCTTTGTACCCTCTTAAATGCCCTTTTGAAACTCAGCCCCCTCAGCTTTTACCATCTTCTGGCACCCTTGAGAGAGCCATAGATCTCTCTGACTTTGGCTCAGATGACATCACATTTGGTGGCCATTTTAGGAAGCAGGTAAGACATTTTTTTCTAAATTAGAAGGCTGATTTTACCATTTTCAAATGCTCTGGAACCACATTTAGGTAAATTATATAAATGTAGTTTTAGCATTAATGAATACAGCAGCCTTTCCTTTAGTTACCTACGGAGTCAGATTTTTGAATAGTTTGTTGACAAAATGTTGTTTAGTTATCCTTTAATAGTATTAGCATCATTTCTGGCATTCGGTGTTCATAACATAAGTGTCACTATAACTTTACTGTGTCAGTCCTGATGTCTAACAGGTACCTGTTAGTCTCACTATCTGTGCTGTCTGTGTTTCTCTCTCTCTCTCTCTCTCTCTCTCTCTCTCTCACACATGATCTAACAAGGCTACTTGCTATGTGTGAAGCATCCATTCCTTGCAGGAATAGGGAAGAGAGGACAGTCTGTCTGTGAGAATTGTAGTGTCCTGAGACACAGAGACAGAAACAGACAGGGAGCTATAGCAGAATGCAGCATTGGTACTGTACGGTGTGTCTATCCCACTGTGCCTCTCTCTCTCTCTCTCTCTCTCTCTCTCTCATATCGGATGGCAGACACAGGACACTACTTGTCAATAATTGTATGCCTGTAGACAGCAAGAGAGCAACACCTTTCAATAAAATGTGCTGTCCTGCTGTACTGTCTGATGCTGCCATTCTCTGCTGCCAAACCGCACTCTCTCCTGACTGCATGCTATGTCATATTTATTTATTTATTTAGTTCGTTTTTGTTGACCGGGTAAGTGCACTAGACAAATCCTGCCTATTTTCAGGCACGATCCTGGGGAGGGGGATACAAATGAATGCCAACTGATCTTGAACCAGATTTAGCTGTTGGTGGTATTTTTAGTGAATACGACAGAGAGAGACACACATACATGCACACACAGAGAGAGGAGAATGGAGCAACGTTGACTGCACACTGTGTTGCTCTCTCTCTTGTGGTCACTGCAACCCACTTGCCCCTTCCAATTCTCTGTCTCTCCGTAACTACGTCTGGAAAACACTCTGGGCCAGATATTCAAACTGTGCCATTGTGTGGCGTAAGCTCCTGCGCCACTCAAAAAAGTTGCGCAGGAGTGTGGCCAGGGTGATATTCAATGGAGTTGCGCTATTGCGCAACTTCTTTGAATATCGCCTGGCCACACCCGCTGTGCATGGTGCAGTGGAACTGCGCCACAGCAAGTGGTCAGAGTGGAGCAATGAGATGCGGTGGCGCAAGTTCCATTGTGCCATGCGCAGCACCTGTGATATTCAAAGGGTGACATGCAAATGAGCCATAATTTATGCAAGGCGAGGGGTCCATTTGCATCTAATTATGGCCCCATTTGCATGCCATTAGCATGCAGGTGCACTGATCCCTGACGACTTGTGCCTGGCGCCCTGCCAGGCAGCAGCCATCAGGGACCGACGCCCTCTGAAGCCCGATCGTGGGCAGAAAGGTATTCCGTCCCCCCCAGCACCGATCGGGACATACTGTAATCTCCCACCCCGACTCAGCCCAATCATAGGCATAATGAAATCATCTCACTTCTCGACCAGCCCGATCACGGCATAATATAGGGTCCCCACCTGAAGTAGCTGATCGGTGGTATCTTCCTCACTTCAGACTTCTGAGATCTGGTACCTCCCTTCACCATGGTCCAGCCACTCCGCCTCCCCCATCAGCCGCAGCGGTAGCATTGAGCCATTGCCACACCGCCGCCATGCGATGATTAGCTCCGGTAGTTGCACACCCAGTTGAGCCCAGCACATTACGGTGCAGCCCATGCCACCGGCATAAGGTGCCTGATATGTGAATGAATATCATTCATTCACATCTGTGACTGCCTTGTATGGTATGTGGCTGCACGCCCATTGGCTCATGCTCTAAACCATGAGCATGCAGCCCTACCGAGCTGTCAGTCGGCGGGCAGCGAGGCGGCAGGCATGTGGGTGCTACTGGCTGATGGGGGGGAGGGTGGTGGGGCTCATGGGCGGGAGGGTGGTGCCACCAGATCACCAGGGATTCTGGACGTGGGGGGGAGGATGCCACCCGCGATCGGGCTAGTTGGGGGGTGGGGGGATGATTTCCATTATGCTGGCGATCGGGCTAGTCGAGGGTGGGAGATTTACAGTATGCCCGCGATCGGGCTACTGGGGAGGGACACTTCAGCCCACGATTGGGGCATGGGGGAACGCTGCCAGGTGTGGCGGGAACGAGTGGAGGGCCACCCACAGGTGGCAGCTGCTGTGTTGTGCCCTACAATGTGGCAGCTCACCTGTGGGTGGCCCTCGACTTGATCCTTTTTTTTTGGCATAAAGTTGTGCAGGCACAGGTAGGGGGCTGCACCTGCATAACTGTGCATGGCCCGGCTGAATATCGGGCTCTGCAGTTTACGCATGGGCACGCCCCCTCCTATGCCTGCATACATTACTGATGTGCCCCGGCGCATCGGGATTTGTGCAGGTGCACTTTTCCCTTTTAAATATCGCACCAGGGTGCATCAGTGGGTTGTGCATGGTGCAACACTGTTGCGCCATGTGCAACCCTTTTGAATATCTGGGCCTCTGTCTTTATCTTTTGTGCTCTTGGTCTCACAAAACTGACAGGGAACAGTCAGAAACCAAGACATCAAAGGACACTGCACTGACAGTTGGGGTGGGGGAAAGCTGGTGGAATATTATGCCACTACATATTAACATCAGAAGAAAGTTAACCAGTACATGGTCTCTCTGTGTCTGTCGTACTCTCGGTCTCACAAAAGTAACAGGGGACAGTCGGAATCCAAGACACCATGGAGCACTGTACTGAGAGTGGGGGTTGGGGTGGAGCAGGGCAAGACGTAGGTGGAATACTGTGCCACTACATACTAACATCAGGAGACAGTTACTGTGTGTCTCTCTCTTTCTCTCTCTCTCTCTCTCTCTCGCTCTCACTGTCTTGCTCTGTCATTGTGTGTGTGCTGAAACAACACTAAGGCAATTACATACAGCACATACCTCAACAATTGCAAGTTTGCATTCAGTATCTCTCACTCCATTTGCTTTACAAATGGTTGCCTTGCACTTACATTTGCTCTAAGAGATAACGAGTCCCATTCTGCCCACTGATCCTGTATCTTGTCCCCTCACACCAGCTGTGCATATATTGAGGACTAATCAACAGTCAGGTGATGCTGATTGACTGATTGCCTTCCTGTTTTATCACACCCCATGTTGTAAGCAAGCAATAACACACGACGAGGTGTGGGTTATGTGCTTATAAGAGCATGCCCAGGGGTGTACTAAGGCACAAGGCACTTGCACCGAGTGCCTTATGCCCCTGGGCGTGCTTTTATCAGCACGTAACCCACACCTTGGAGTGTGTTATTGCGCTTATAAAATGGGCAATAAAGTAAAGTATGTAGAGAGATTCAAGTTTAAAGTATTTTTTATTTGAGCTTGAAAGCGGTTGAGGAACTGTGCTTTTTTAATGTATGAGAGAGTCCTTTTTCAGTAACATCTTGAAAGAGTTAAAATGTTTTTCAACTATTTTTAAAACAGTTTTTTTTTCATAAAGAATATAATTTTTTTTATATGGAAAACTAGCGTAGTATGAATTCTGAACAGAAAAAAGAACTGCATGGAGCGCTTTTAGTCACTAGCTTTACGAGTGTAATCAGTAATGGGAATCAAGCACAATAGCTGTCATCGTGACGAGAAAACCCCATCCAGAAGTAAAACAAAATGACAGAAACACCTGCACTAAATGTGAAGTTAAACATATAGCGAATACTTTGCTAACTTGCAGCAGGAAGAAGAAATAGAGATGGATGTTAGCACTATGAGGAAAACAATGTCACTTTTCAGACTAGCACGGACGTCTCTAAAGACTGCTGGTAGGGACGTCCATGCTGGTGTGCAGGGTGATGGTGGCATCAGTGGCGATTTCTTTAACTGGCTGCAGATTGCTTTGCGTATTTGGTCAATAATCAAGTGAAAGTTTATTGCGGAAGTTTCTGTAATTGTTTTACTTCCAGGTGGGCATTTCTCTTCAGGATGACAGCTGTTTTGTTTGGATCTAGAGGCTGTTATTGCTTATTGGGTTATGCTTGTGAAGCGAGTGAGTAGAAGTGCTCTGTGTGGTTCTTTTTTAGTTTCAGAATTTATAGTACTTTGTATGTAAATTTGCTTGTCCTCTGTGGTTTTGTTTTGTTTTTTAAATGAAATCTGTGGTTTACCTGTCAGCCCATTTCCCAGTTCAGAGAATGACAGCTGCCATGAGGGAGATGCCGTTTCATGGTATTGAGAGGTGAGGTGTGCCACTGTATGTTTTTTGGTTTCAGTTGGCACATCTCAGTGATTTCTTTTTGCAATGTGGTCAAGCAGAGAAAGTTAGTGCCGGTTGGCACAATACATGCTGATAAGGACATGGCTGCAACTAGGTTTTAACCAATCAGTATTCTGGATTTTTTAAGCCCACTTTATAAAAGAAAATAGCCAATTTAAGCAGAAATAAACTTTAATTTGTCATATTTACCATAGGAGATTTACATTAGACTCTGTGGGCTTGATTCTCAAAGGGCAGTGCAAGCTGTGTCAATGGCAGCTTGCACCAACTGCTGGTGAACCAGGGGTCCTGTACCCGATTCTCTATTGGGTAGGGTCTCAGCAGCGAAGTCACACAGCTTGTGGCAACTGTGGCCATTCACTAAACAGATGCTGCATCTAGAAGGTTTGCCGCAAGCTGTGGGGTGGCTGTGCGATACTCTATGACAGTAATACTGTAGGGGACTGCATAACAGACAGATGAGTATGTGAAGATTCATGGTGTAACAGCACAACTATGTTATAACTAATCATTATGAGGACAACATGCCAGTGCTTAAATGTAGCTAACATGCACTGTCTGAACCCCATAAATACTGTCAATTTTTTTTCCTGATTAGTTATAATATATTTGTGCTGTTATAGCATATATATTCACATCAGTGTTTGGCTTATGTGTATTAATCACCCCTAGTAGGTAAAACTGGAGCACCCATGGGTGATGTAAGGACTGTTAGACCAGCCGTGGCTGATCAAATGGGTGTTTGTTTCTGTCGGCACCGTACACTTTATAGAATGCAAGAAAAGTGAAAGTT
The DNA here is from genome assembly GCA_016271365.2 of Neoceratodus forsteri. NCBI lineage: Eukaryota > Metazoa > Chordata > Ceratodontiformes > Ceratodontidae > Neoceratodus > Neoceratodus forsteri. Next base: position 248,461,701 of record CM028130.1, on the reverse strand, counting down.
ATGGTATTACACTGGCACAAGACTCCTTGCACCATGCCACAGACTAGTTCCTGCCACAAGGATGGTGCAAGCCCCCTTTGGTGCAGACAGCCTGTGTTTGATGCAGTCTGTGTTTTATGAATTGATCTCAGTGCACTTTTTGATGCAAGCCACACCATGCGTCATTCCCAATGATGCAAGCTCCTTGCATCATTCAGTGATGCTTTGAGAACTTGTTTGTTGTTCCTTACCACAAAACCAGTATCAGCCCCCATTAGAAATGTGATTTGAACTTTGTGAATAAAACAAAGGTAGAGTGTGCTAGTTTTGTAAAATCTTTAATATGGTGCCAGTTTGCAGTTTTAAATCATCAGCATACTTTGAATAGTCCCTGTCAAATGTTTCTGTTGAAATTATTTTTGGTTGTTGTTCAGGACCATTTTAGATCTGCTTCTATGGTTAGTCCATTGGTGCGGTGGTAGTGCCACCACCCATGATTCTGGTGACTCAGGTTCAGGAACAAGCCTGGGTCACTGGGGCCAGCTGACGGGAGGAGGTCAATCACACCTCACCATTACCATCACTTGTGCATGCACGGGCAGCAGCACAGGACTTACGGTGTTGGGAGGGAGACCAGCACATCTACTGACTCTACTTTTGTCCTTCTTGCCAGTGTCCTCAGGGTGGGGTTTCAGGGACCAAAGAAGCAACAGAAAATATATAAAAAAAGAATCCAGTCCCCACTGTTGCACCTCATGATTGCTAACAAGTAGGGAGGGAGATTGAGTATGGATATTCAGTACTACCACCACCAAACCCTGCCAGCAGTGGGAGATATAAATATGATACATAAAATATAAATCTGCTTCTATGTTGTCTGTTTATAAAGTCTGTTTTAAAAGTGGCTACTTTTCAACATTATACATATAGACGGAACCACACAATTACTGCATTTATAATGGGCATTATGGGTTTAGAGACAGAACGTTTTATGGCGACTGCCCTACATTATATGTTGCAGTTCATGGGATGGTGCTGTAACTGGGGATATGATACTTTTTGGATAGAAGCATGAACCTGCTCTGCTTAAATAGAATTGTTTTTAAAATTTTGTTTTTATTCATTTTTTTAAATGAATTATGTTATACACGGTCACTTTATGGTGGTACTCTGGATAACTTCATTTTGTAGAATGTGTCATGTGATTAGGTTGTGCATACGTAAACTGAGCTTTGACTAGGTCCATTACCTTTGACAAAGTTTTAGTGGTATCTATTATGAACCGTTATGTAAGCTAATGATTCAGCATCTGCTCTGTGTCTACCCATATCTGGTTTGTTCACTTTAGCAGTCTGTTTGCACAAAAAATAATGAGGCCAAGTCTGCAACCGTTACAAATGGAGTAAAGTGACTTGCACCAATGAGAATGACAAAAGTAGCACTTTGCTCCATGAGTTGTAACATGCAGGATTCTGCAAAGCAGCCTGTGACATGTCACAGACTGCTTGTGCCAAACTGGACTTATGCCACCATTTGCACCATAAACCATCTGTGACATGGTACAAGGGGGGGTTACGGCAGCGGCTGCACCCTATTCTGTAAAGGCGGCTGGCACATTACCTAATTTGGGATTCTACAACAACCGCTGGAGGATATCCATCAAAGTACATTTAAACCAGCTATTAACTAGTGTAAGTGTACTTTGCATCAACCGGTAGTTGTGCCAAAGTACTGCCAGCCCATTACCCAGTTCATGTAGCACCCCCATGCCCTCATCCACAATGTTACCAGTAGTAGATGCCCCACAGGCTATCTGACCCCCAGCCCCTATCCCCAATGATAGAAAACGCCATGCAGGGCTATCCAAACCCCGAACCCCTATCCCCAATGAACAAAAATGCCCCACAGGGCTATCCAAACCAGTAACCCAAGATCTGGGCGGACTTAAATTGAGCTACTCGATTTGAGTGCCTGAAACCACAGTGAGGGATGAAAAATAGCTAGGGTGGAAAAGGAGCAAAGGGGAAAAAGAGCGAGAACAGCATGGTAGGGAGAGAGCGAGGAGATGCCGAAGGTAGTGCAGCCTCTGTGGGTGGCAAACCATGCTGCTGGCTTAGTATGGTGGCTAGTCACCACCTTTAGACAGTTAATTCATGCAGGCAGTGCTGGGTTTGATTCCCAGCTAACAGCATTTTGTAATTTCTTTTTTTTTTTGCACTTGTCTCCTCTCCCCAGTTTCTCCCACTCCAAGAGTTGCTGCACCCCCGGAGATGGTTATTTTAGTTAGGGGAGTGTGGAGGGTGAAGCCTCCCACAAAAATTCAGTAAAGTCAGGCACCAAAATAGCTGTAGTGCTGGTTGATTTGTTTGTCATTGTGATTTTGGCTTTGCCATTATGTGATGGTGCCATTTTCTCATTGCTCAAATTACATGGTACCATCCAAACCCCAGCCCCTATCCCCAATGGTAGAAAATGACCCACAGGGCTATCAGCGCCCCAACTACCTAGCCTCGATCCCAATCTCCAATCCCTGCACCCCACAGGAGTACTATGGCAGTCTGAAAATAAAAACAAAATACATCCTGCAGTCCCCTTTTAGCTCTGGAAGTCTAGTGGCCCAACACCCTGCAGTGCTAGACCACCTGGCTCCACCACCCCATGCCATGCCAGCATATGGCACAGCTCATCTTCACCATCATGGTTAGTTGACCACTGAGCTCTGCTATGATTGTGTACTGTACATAGTATGCACTTAGTGAATGACAGCACTGGCATTCACTGAGTGTGCACTATTTACAGTATGCATTATAGCTGAGCTCAGTCAGTAGCTTGCTGCGATGGTGAGAGGCGGGCTGTGCCAGTCATCGGCTGGGTACAAGTGGGGGTGGCAGGGTGCTCTGGCACCACTGGATGGGGGGCCACTAGACTACCAGGGCTAAAAGGGGAGTACAGGTTGTGTTTTGTTTTTATTTTCAGACTGCTCTACTACTCCTGTGGGGTGTGGGGATCAGGGATCAGGATCAGGGCAGGAGGGGGCTGATAGCCCTGCAGGGCATTTTCTATCATTGGGGAAAGGGACTGGGGGCCAGATAAGCATGCAGGGCATTTGCTATCATTGGGGATAGGGGCTGGGGGGGTCAGATAGCCCTGAGGACCTTTTCCTATTGGTATCATTGGGTATTGGGCTCATGAGGGGTCATTTGCACCCTTCCACGGTCATTGTCACTGGCTTGCAGCCACCCATTCACATATGCCCTCTGTTTTGTGTAGCAGTATGGTTAGCGCAAGTCATGGGACTTAGCCGTGGGGACCCTGCCCGATACAGAATTGGGCACAGGGTCCCTGGTGCAACAGCATCCCACATATCTTACAACTTGTGACATGCAGGGGGAGGCTTATAGAAACGGACCCAATGTTTTTAGACTAGAACTCTGCCACTGCATCTGAGCACACTGTGATTTATAATGTTAGGAGGAGAGTGCTGCTTCTGTTGCTTGGTTTGTATAATAAATAGTGCTATCCGTGGTGTCTCAAGGCAGACAGGCAAAACAGTCTATTCCCACAGCACACAAATGGCTGTGATGACACTAGCACTTGGACTGGTAGCTGGTGGTGTGTTGTTTGCAAACATGTGATGAGTCAAGAAAATAATAATAAATAGCATTATCTACACTGCCTCATGGCAGAGATACAGTTGTCACCACCCATGACTCACAGTACCACCTGCTTTAGTGATACAGTAGATACCAGTCATGCTGTCCCATCTCTGCAGTGTACAGGCAGGGAAGAAGGAGGTGTCACCCATACAACACAGTGATGCATGACAAGGAAAACACGATTTATGATGGAGGGGGGATTATGAAGTTAATAATGATGATGAAAAGGATGCTTTGTTTTCTTAAGCCAGAGTCCTTTTATCATTTTCTGTTTTAATTTAGTTATTATTATTAATTGTCATTGTTAAATTTGACTTTATTTGCTGAGAAAACCTTATTTCTGTAGATTCATGAAGTTATCTGTAAAATATTCCCTCACTGCTCAATATCCATTTGTTTTCTAGGTACAGTAATGTTGACTGGTGGTGTTGGGGGAGGGAGATACAGGAGTACTCCTGGAAAGGAATTGGGTGCCAGATGACAATGATGAGATAATGATTTTTTGTCAGTCACTGAGAAATGTGTCTTCAGATAGCCTTATGCAGGTCTAAAATATAGAAACATACAAACTGACAGCAGATTAGAGCTGTTTGGACCATCCAATCTGTCCTTTTTTGTTGTGTTGTTTATGCTGCAGACACTTCCAGGTCTATGGCACTTTTTCTTCCACCCCTTACCTGTCCCTCATGAGTCCCTTGTGCTTATCCCAGGCTTTTTTGAATCCCACCTCTGTTTTTGTCCCACTACCTCCACTGGAAGACTGTTATAGGCATCTGCCACCCTTTCCATGAAGAAGTATTTCCTCATGTCTCTCCTGAACCTACCCTACTCCAGCTTCATATTGTGACCTCTTGTTCTAGAGCACCGTTTTCCTCAAAACAATACATCCCATTTCTACCTTATTCACTCCCATTATGTATTTAAAGGTCTCAGTCATATTCTCCATCCTTCCTGTCCTCTAGGATGTACATGTTTAGTTGCTTTAGCCTCTTTTCATATGATATTTGATATAGTCCCTGCACCATCCTGGTAGCCATCCTTTGGATGGCCTCCACCCATATGTCCTTCCTGAGATGTGGGCTCCAAAACTTGGCACAGTACTCCAGGCGGGGTCTAACCAAAGACCTATATTGTGGCAACACTACTTCCCCTTTTCCTGCTACTAATACCCCAACCTATACAACCCTGCATCCCACTAGTTCTCCTGATTGATTTATCACATTATATGGCTCCCTTCAAGTCATCCACTATGATTACCTCCAGGTCCCTTTCCAGCTTGGTCATTGCTAGTGTCTCTCCTTGCATTTTGTACTGCACTCCCTGGTTTCTGTCAGTGCATTATTTTGCACCTTTTTACATTAAACCTTAGATGCTAAACTTTTGAACACATCTCCAGTCATTTTAAATCTCTTCCAATCTTTTGCACCCTTCCCCAAAATGTCCACTCTGTTGCTGATGTTGGTGTTGTCCATAAAGAGGCAGGCATTCCCTTAGAGTTTCTCTGCTGTGTCACTAATTAAGACATTAAAGAGGACTGGCCCCATTACTGACCCCTACAGTTCCCCACTGGCCACTCTTGCCTCCTCAGCATGAACCACCACCCTCTGCATTCTATCCCCTAACCAGTTTCTAAGCCAGGTTATCACCTTACCCCCCCCCCCATGCTACCCAACTTGTTTACCAGCCTCCTGTATGTAACAGTGTCAAAGGCCATGCTGAAATCCAGGTAGGTCACATCTACCGCCCCTCCCTGATCCAACATCTTGGTTACCCAGTCAAAAAAATCTATCAGATTTGATTGGCATGACCATCCCTCTGTAAAGCCATGTGGCCTCGGGTTCTGCAGTCCATTGAATTCCAGGTGGTCCATGATTCTTTCCTTTTGTAGTGTTTTCATCAATTTCCTTACTACAGATGTCAGACTGACAGGCCTGTAATTCCCACCTCCTCTGTGCTACCATTTTTGTGAAGTGGGGCTACGTCCACTCTTCTCCAGTCCTCCGGGACCACGCCAGTCTCCAGTGAACTGTTAAACAAGTCTGTAAGGGGTAGAGCTAACACCTCCCTCAGTTTCTTTAACACTATTGGATGTATCCTGTCTGGACCCATGGCCTTGTCCACTCTCAGATTAGCAAGTACTTTCCTGACCCTCTCCTCAGAAAAGGGACTGGTGTTCACTTCCTTCCCCTCCAAGCTCTTTGTGCTTATTTATGGTCCCTCCCCTTCACCCTCTACTGTGAACACTGAGCAGATATATTTGTTTAAGGTGTTTGCTTTTTCTTGGTCATCCTCTGTACAGCCTCCTCCCTTCTTTTTTAATTATACAAACCGTCCCTCTGTTTTTCTTTTCTCACTGATATACCTGAAAAATGTTTGTCCCCTTTTATTTATTTTTTGTTTATTTTAATTATATATTGGAGAACACTTGAGTGAGTGGATGCTTATTTGTGGGTTCCACGTCAGTTACAAGAAAAAACTGAACAGGTACATAGCATTACATTATAAGGAATTACATTACAAGCAAGTATAAAATTGTACTGGTACAAAACAATACATTACAAGCTAGGTAGACAATAAATTGGTGTGGATTACAAGATTGGGATAGCATTTAGCTTAAGGTATAACATTTAGGCACTGCTATGGCATTGGTGAGAAGGTGCCTGTGTCAGAGAGTTAAGCATACTTGTGGGGGGAGAAACAGAGTGCAGAACAGGCACAGCTGCAGCATAGTGAAATGTATGCCTGCTTGAGGGGTTAAGAACAGACTTAAAGAAGGTTGGAGATAATGGGACTAGGACAGCAGCAGACGGGGGGAGTCATGAGGGTGGGGACAGAGAGGAGAATGGATGTCCAGTGATGAAGGGAGTGGAGGGGGTAGATGGGGGAGTGGGACAATGAAGTGCTGAGAAGGTAGGTGCCCCTAGGATTAGGTGGATCACTAAGTGCTTCTGCTTTACAGTGGTCAAAATGCAGGAAAGTTGTTTTGGTCACATGAATAGCCAACACAGTCACAGTTATCTTCTGTGGCAAGGTGCTGCCTGAGCTTATGCTTGAAAGCACCAATGGTTGTGATATCAGAGATGGCTGAAGGAAGGGTGGTCTGGGCTATTCTTTCTTCAACTTGCACCTTTGTGCTCTGTATTGCTTTGCCTGCCTCCCTCTGTTTCCTCAGATTCACTTCTTTGTTCTCCACTCTCAGGGTCTCCTTATACCTTCTGAATGGCATTTCTTTTGCTCTTATCTTTTCTGCCACTTCCCTCGAGAACCATAATGGTCTTTTCCTCTTTCTGCTTTTGCTTATATGCATGACATACAGGTTTGTTGCCTTTGCTGTTCTCTCTTTTAATCTGGCTCATTTGCCCTTCACATCCCCCCTGCAACAACTCCCCCCACCAGGTCCTTTCTGAGGCATTTCTTCATCTTTGTAAAGTCAACCCTTTTGAAATTCAGGACCCTTGTCTTCTGCTGCTGGATTCTGCTGCTGTTCTTCTATTAAAGCACACTGTTTGATGGCCACCAGTCCCCAGATGACTTCCAACTCAGATGTCCACAACACTATCCCAGTTAGTAAGTACCAGGTCCAGTATTACCCCACCCCAAGTGGGTTCACTGAGCATCTGTCTGAGAAATGTCCCCTGCGGAAAGTCCAAGATGTATCTGTTTCTTGCTGATGCTGCAGCAGGTAGGATCCACTCTACATTTGGCAGATTAAAGTCTCTTAACACCACCACCTCCCCCCCTTCCTAGCTATTTTAACATAGAAACATAAAAACATAGACTTTGACGGCAGATAAGGACCGCTAGGCCCTTCTAGTCTGCCCATTTCCCTACCTACAGGATAGGCCGCAGATCCTAGTTAACTGACAGCCTATTTCTTCCTACCCCCCACAAGAATTGCCTTATGTCTATCCCATGCATTCTTGAATTCTCCCACAGTTTTAGACCCCACAACCTCCTCAGGAAGGCTGTTCCATGCATCCACTACCCTCTCTGTGAAATAATACTTCCTCACATTGCCCCGAACCACCCTCCTTCTATCTTTAAATTGTGTCCCCTTGTTCTTGCAAGTCTCTTTTTCTGAAAGATGCTACCCTCTTGGACTTTGTTGATTCCACTGAGGTACTTAAAAGTTTCTATCATGTCCCCCCCTCTCCCTTCTTTCCTCAAGGGTATACATATTAAGCTCCTTTAGTCTCTCCTCATACGGCTTCTCTTGCAGATCCTGCACCATTTTAGTTGCCCTCCTCTGGACTGCCTCTATCCTGTCTATGTCCTTGCGGAGATGGGGTCTCCAGAACTGGACACAGTACTCAGATGGGGTCTCACCAACTGTCTGTACAGAGGATAACAACTTCCTGTTTTCTGCTGCTGATGCTCTCCCTATACATCCCAGTATACCCCAGCCCTCCCTACTGCCTTCTCACATTTGCTTGCTAACCTTAAGGTCATCTGATATGATTACCCCCAGGTCCCTTTCCTTTTTGTTGTTTACTACCTCCCACCCATTGTGTATTCTTCCCTGGGTTCTTATTTCCCAGGTGCATTATTTTGCACTTCTTTGCATTGAATCCTAGCTGCCATACTTCTGACCGTTCCTCCAACCTTGCCAAGTCCCTTTTCATCCTTTCCATGCCTCCTTGTGTATCAACCCTGTTGCAGAATTTTGTGTCATCTGCAAAAGGCATATTTTTCCTTCAGTCCCTCTGCAATGTCACTGATGAAGACATTAAAAGGACTGGACCCAATACTGAACCTGCAGTATCCACTAGTAACCTTTCTTCAGAATGGACTCCATTTACAATTACCTTCTGTGTCCTGTTGTCCAGCCAACGTTTTGCAAGGCTACCACCCTGGGTCCCACTCTGAGGCTGGTTAATTTGACTATTAATCTTTTGTGTGGGACTGTGTCAAATGCCTTGCTAAAGTCTAGGCAGGCCTGTCCACAGCCCTCCCTGGTCTACTACTTTGGTCACCCAGTCAAAAGAAATCTATTAGATTCAGTCTGACATGACCTTACCGCTGTGAACCCATGCTGCCTTGGTGCGTGTGCTCCACTGGCCTCTAGGTACTCAACTATTCTTTCCTTCAGAAGTGACTCCATCACTTTCCCTACCACAGAGGTCAGACTGACAGGTCCATAGTTTCTTGCCTCTGTCTTGGACCCACTTTTGTGAAGGGGAATCACATCCGCCTTCCTCCAGTCCTCGGGTACCACACCATCCTCCCATGATTTATTAAAAAGAGTAGCCAGTGGTTTCACTAGTTCTTCCCTTAATTCTTTTAGAATTCTGGGGTGAATTCCATCAAGACCCATTGCTTTGTCCACCTTCAGTTTTAGGAGTTCTTGCAGAACCCTTTCTTCTGTGAAAGGACTGGGATCGACCCCCCTATCAAGAGTGCTTCTGTTAATTGGATTAGGCAATTCCCCCTCCTCTTTTGTGAATACTGAGCAGAAATATTCATTCAGTATTCCTGCTTTTTCACTGTCCCCCTCTGCCCACCCACTGTTCATTCTATTCAGCCTCACTATCCCTCCCTTTGTCTTTCTACGCTCGCTGATGTACCTATAAAAGGTTTTATCCCCCTTCTTAACTGAGTTGGCTATCTTTTCCTCAGTTTGGGCCTTTGCTATTCTGACTTCCCTCCCTGCTTCCTTCTGCCTTAACTGGTACAGCTCTCTGTCCTGCTCCTTCTGTGTTTTCTTATACTTCCGGATTGCTATATTTTTCTTCCTGACTTTCACAGCCACCTCTTTTGAGAACCATAGTGGCTTTTTCTTTTATTTTTATTTGTTCATTTGCTTCACACAAAGACTTGTTGCCTCTGTGATGGCAGTTTTGATAATTCCCCATTGTTGCTCCACACCTCCTTCTAGCCTGTTTGCTAGTGCTTTTCTGAGGCACTCTCCCATCTTGCCAAAGTCAGCCCTCCTAAGAGTCCAGTACCTTCACTTTTGTATGGCTTGACTCTGTAGCTGAGTTTAACATGAACCACACTGTTTGATGGTCACTTGTCCCCAGATGGCAACCCACTTCTAGATCTGAGATCCTCTCACTGCCCCCGTTTGAGAGTACGAGGTCTAAGATTGATCCCTCATGAGTGGGTTCTGAAACTAGCTGTCTAATGCCTGCCACCTGTAGGGCATCAAGAATGGCCATGCTTTTGGATGTGGCTGCAGCAAATGTGCTCCAGTTAACATCTGGCATATTCAGGTCTCCCATCAACAGTATCTCCCCTTTCTCTGCCATTCTAAGAATGCCTTCTATCATATCCTTGTCCATTCCTTCCCCCTGACATCGGGGTCTGTACATAACCCCTGTGCGGTTGTGGTGCCATTTCCAGTCTCCAAGGTGACCCACAGTGCCTCCTCTCCTCCCTGTTTACTCTTTTGTTCAGTTGCTTTTATCCTTCCTTTTAGAGAGCTACTCTTCCCCTCTTCTCCCCTGCCTGTCTCTCCTGTAGGTTATGTTGCCCTGGTATGTTAACATCCAGTCATGGTTCTCTGTGTACCATGTTTCTGTGACTGCTACAATATCCAGTCATCCCTCTTCCATTAAGGCCATCAGCTCAGGAGCTTGTTGCCCAGACTCACAGGCATTGGTACTCATTACCCTCCATTTCCTGATGGCCTTACTCCCTTTTGCCCCATCTCTGTCCTTCTTGCCTGTGTCACATTCTCCATTTACCCCTGCCCTTCTCCCTATCGACACCTCTATGTTGGTGTTTGCCGCACTTACTACCATGATTATTTGGGGGGGGGTAGGATTTTCCTGCTCCTTTCCAGTGCCTCCCCCATTGGCTAGTTTAAAAGCTTGCTAATGAAGCATTTAAACCTATCACCTAGGATCCTGGTTCCCCTCCGGGACAGATGCAGCCCATCATGCCAGTATAGGCCTGCATCACTCCAGGTGGACCCGATCCCCAATGAAGCCAAATCCTGGAGAGCTCCACACAGCTTTTCAAACCACTGGGTAGATCCCATGGTGGCAGAGACACCCCTAACCTCTCCTATGCCATGGATGGGTAGCACCTCGAGAAGGTAACAGGTGCGTGCTACTGACTAAGGCCCCTCCCCAATTCCACAAACTCTTCCTGCACTTCTCTAATCCTTTCTTAGCCAGGTCATTTGTCCCTAGGTGGACAATGACATCCAGCTCCCTCCCTGTGCAGCTGCTCAGGCAATCCTGAGGATTCGCTTCCTGTCCCTGCAAGCCATGGCACCAGGCAGGCACCTTACCTCCCTCTCCCTTCCTCCCCCAGTTCTAACTTCCTAACAATGGAGTCCCCCACCAGGAGTTGTTTCCTTCCCCTGCAGGGTCCCCTGCTACCCTCCTGTGGGTCTCCTTTATGGAGGTTCCCAGCATCCTCCTTGGTCTCCACTGTGGGTGCCTCCATAGAGGAACCACACTTTGCCAGAATGGCATAGGAATTGTGGAGAGGTACAATGGGAGGAATGCGTCTCTGTTCCACCACCCTCACCCTCCCTGAGCCCACTGTGGTCCAACTGCTCCTCTTTCTTGGCAACCTCTGAGGCAACGGCAGTGGCACTGGTGGTCCCTGGATGGAAAAGGAGGTCCCACAAATCCTGGCCAACTCAGCCTGGAGATGAGCAACTTCCTCCCTCAGCCCAGAGAGGTGCCTGCAGATGGGACAACACCATTTTGCCTATGTCTTCCACCATTTCTTTGTCTAAGTCTACTCCCTGTGCTGGAGGCCTGTTTATCACTGCTATCTGAACAGTAGCTCTGTTTTCTGACTCAAGGTTGATCCAAAACACCTCAACTCCCCCCTGAATTTCCTGAATCTCTGTCGCTTTGATGTTTTCATTAACATAAAGCACCACTTCCCCATCTTTCCTTCCTATCCTGTCTCTTCTAAACATTGTGTAGCCAGGTATGACAATTTCTCAGTCATGGTTGACATAACATAGCATAGCATAGCAATATAACATAAAATAGCCTAGCATATGATGTTTTCATTATTTTTATTTTTGTGCCAAGCAAACAGGAATCTTGAAACTGAAATTGTGAGCTGAAGTTTTGCAACATGATTTGTGCTTCCTACTTGACTCCCTTCCCTCATGCTCTTTTCAGATGCTGCTAGTAACATGGCAGCGGAGGCGGGGCAGGGGGACTTTAAGGAATTGGGAGTAAATGCAAGATGACATTTACTGGTGGAGTTAGACTTTATACTTTCAAAACATCACTTCACTTGACATCATAGGAACTTAAAGTACCTGATGAAGGAAGTAATAGAAACTGAAGTGCATATGGATTGCAAAGGATGGTTTCATCACCTGATGCACTGGATGACCAGAAGGTAAGGTTGTCTGCACTGCAGTGGGAGCGAAATCAGTGAATAGCTGCAGACTAATGAACCATGGTTTCTTTGTCTTTACCATCATATGTCCAGCTGCTGTCCTTACAACCATGACCATGACTCTCAATCCCTGTTCCACAATGATCAATTCCTTCTCAACTCCTTCTGCTTGTAGAACTTGTACTGTACTTGGTGGGATAATTACTGTGGGATGTTTATCTACTCTTTTCTGCCCTCCTGCAGCCCTTTTTCCTCCTGTTGTTCTCTATGTTTTTTCTACATTCACTGACAACACAAGCATAACAGATGATGACAGATGATGACACAACACAGCCACCACTGGATGCTAGCGTTGATGACTCACAATAGCATAGCATACCAATATAACATAACATAGCACAGCATATGATGCGTTCATTATTTTTATTTCTGTGCCAAGCAAGAATGAATCATGAAACTGAAATTGTGAGCTGAAGTTGTGAAACATGATTTCTGCATCCTCCCTGACTCCCTTCCAAAGTGTTCTTTTCAGATGCTGCTAGTAACATGACAGTGGAGGTGTGGGGAGAGACTTTAAGGAATTGGGAGTAAATGTAAGATGGCTTTTGGTGGAGGAACTAGACTTCGCATTTTCAATACATCATTTCACTGGAGATCAGGGGAACTTACAGTACTTGATGAAGGAAGAGATAGAAACTGAAGTGCTTCTGGATTGCAAAGGATGGTTTCCGCACAAGATGCACTGGATGAACAGCAGGTACAGTTGTCTGCACTGCAGTGTGAGTGGAACCAGTTAACAGCTGCAGACTAATGAATCATGGTTTCTTTGTCTGTACCATCATATGCCCAGCCCTTGCCCTTACAGCCATGACCATGACTCAGTCTTTGTTCCACAATTATCAGTTCCTTCTCAACTCCTGCTTGTTGCAGAAATTGTACTTGGTGGAATAATTATGGTGGGACATTTATTTTCTCCTTTCCATCCTCCTGTATCCCTTTTTCCTTCTGTTGTTCTCTTTATGTTTTTTTATATAAGCATTGACAACACAAGCATAACAGATGATGACACAACACAGCCACCATTGGATGCTAGCATTGATAACTCACAATAGCTATCTGATTCTTAGCTGCCCCTGTAACATGCATGCCTTGTGCATGGAGAAGGCACAGTGGTGAACAACTTATGAGTTGAGAGGAAAGAGTGAGAACACCTGGTCATACCTATAGACAGACCTCAGCCTACCCCACTGAAAGACTTTAGTCTCACATAGCTGTCTACTTTATTTTTTAATTACTGACTGGCTGGTAGGCTCACATACACTACCAAAAATAAAAAGATGATTTTTTGTGCCCTTCTGCATCACAAGTAGACAGTAAAAATATTTTTGTCAAATAAATTGTTCAAATTCTTCCCTGCACTTTCCCCAGTCTGCTAGAGTATATGTATTTCTGCTGCAGGAGGGAAAATCAAATAAAAAAATAAATATGGATTTAGGTTCCCACTACACCACTGGCACTCAGTAAAACAAAAAATGTGTAAAATAAATGTTTTTAAAATCCCCCCAACCTTTCCCAGTTGTCTAAATTAAGTCTGCCCTGTTCCTGTTGTAGGGTTTGAAGCTGCCAGTGCATGCTTACACTGTACACTTTTGTCTTTGCTCTTCAGCATGATTTTACATGGTATACCTATACCGACATGACAATGTTGTTGTCGACGTGTGACATAGAGACATCCCCAATGTCGACAGGAAAAATTTCACCTGTCAGACATTGGTCTGGTTTCTATCGAGGGCTGCACCACCAACCCCCCATGTGGGGGCTGCACCCCCTGCCCTCCCTTAAGGATTGTTAACTCCAGTCGGAGATAACGCAAAAGTTGGTGAAAGGGTGACATTTTGCTGGTGGGTACTCCACAGTGCCATTTTTGAAACTTGTCAAAAATGTCATTGTGGGGGATTTTGCCGACGGGGTTTCAACCTTCTGTCAGCATACCATTTTACTAGCCTTCCTGTCTGAAGCTACAGTCAAATAGATTAAGAATTGCTTAACTGACATGATCATCTGCTGAGTTCAGAAAGTTTTGATCAAAGGATACTCTATTTCATATAAAAGGAACTCATTTACTAGCCACTTCTGCTGTAGCAATACCTTCCACTGACAGTTAAATGCCCAAACTGTGCTATTGGCATGCCAGCGTCATGGCAAATTGCACATCCTGATTACCTTGTGCTCCTGTGTACCAGCAGTCTGGGATTTGAATCTGATCACCACTTCCTAAAAATGTTGACAAAATAAGTGCTCACTTACACAATTCACTTGTGTGATGATCCATGGCAGTTTGGAGTTGTGATAATAAATAACATGGGGAATGGAGTTGCTTCCAAGAGGAATTAATGATGTGGTTATGATGGGGCTGGTTGGAGAAACCAGCCTCAATTGGAAATTGAACTGAAATGTGTGCAGCATAAGTAGCTCTCAATCTCCTGTGATACTGAATGGCTGCTGCAGGCCATGTGACATGTCAACAGCTAGGACATGTGCAGTGTGTGCTGTGTCATTATTTTCTGAGTTTCTTTGGACCTACTTTACTGATGTCTAAAATGCCAGGTTCTGTTATGTTCAGTGAGTGTAAGTTTGGCAGTGGCTCATCCCTGGCCCTTATGATTTACTGATTTTTAAGTTTCTTAGTCACATTAGTCAGTCAGGTGTTGCTACTCAGGAGGACATCATCATTCATTCATTTAGCATTTAATAGGAAAGAGTAGAACTTACTGCTCCTATGTGGCAACCGATTTCCAAACTCCGCCATATCCATTAACTTTTGGTGTGCTTTGGGGGGAGTGCAAACTTTTTGGTGGGCAGAGTAACACTTCCCCAGAAAAGAATTATGACAAGTGCTGCTAAAAAAAAAACACTTTTTTGTTTATTGCAGACCCACTCCCCATTAACTGTACACACATCAATGATATCACCCCCACCTCTGTTCACCTACCAGATCATTTTAACACCTCCCCCCCACCTAGCCTCCTGCTGGCATCCATATGTTTGATGACACAAGCATGCAAACATGACAGATGATGTCAGTGCCATTCATCCATGCTGGGATCTCTACAGGTGGCCTGTTAAGGACCAGCAGTGGTGGAAAGAAGACTCATGGTGGCATTTCAGGGGTGTCTGGAGTGAGTTTGAACCAGTGTTTATGGAGGAGATGCACAAAGTGATCTCTGGGCTGTGGCCCACTGGCTGTGTTTCAGATCCTGAGCCTATGTTTATTTTATTGTTTATTTTTATTGATAAATAACGGATAACACATTTGAGTCAAAGACTCCTTTACAAAGGTTCCACGTCACACATAAGACAGAGACAACCATGAACAAAGTAACAACTAACATAGTAATTAAAGACAATGGTTACAGAACCGTTGCAGATGAATACAGAAAATACAAAATAGCAGCAGGGAATACATGGTAACAGAGAGCTGCTAACAAGGTACAAAGTGCAAAAGGTTACAGGTACAAGCATAACATTTCTGGGTGATGGCACTAGCCATGCCCAGGAGTTCTTCGTTGGCCAAGGCAGGACATCGGGGTCCATTGTCACGGTATAGGCATGCCCAGGGGTGGCGGACCAGTGTTAGGTCCATGGTCAAGGGAGGAGGTGGGAGGCGGTAGAAATGGAAGGTCAGGTTTAGGGGCAGTCACATACTTATCCTTGGGTGATGAGGTCCCTTAGTTGGGACTTGAACCGATCAAGTTTAGGTTCAGTGAGGAGGGAATTTGGGAATGAGTTGAGCCAGGATGGGACCAGATATCAAAAAGTTCTTTGGCCTGAGGTGGTCTTACAGCGAGGTACCCTAAAGTGGGTAGTCGCTGATTGCTGTGTGAGGTGGGTAGACAGTGGGGACTGAAGTTGTGGGGAGAGGGTTGGTGGGAGTAATCCTGAGGTGATTTTCTTAGCGAAGAGGCAGGCATGGTACTTTAGCCTCCGATCGAAGTTGAGCCAGTTTGCTGAGGTGTAGAGGGTGCAGGTGTGTGTAAGTCTAGAACAGCCTGTAGCAAGTCTGCAAGCCTTATTGAGGGCCAGTCTAATCTTGTGTAGGTGGGTGGTGTTGGCTGCACCATAGATGATGATTCCATAATCAACTAGAGATAGAATAGATGCAGAGATGGCTAGGCAGAGAGATTCAGGGGGGAGGCAGTGCTTATAGTGGTGAAAAATACCAATATGTGTATTGAAGGCGGTGCTGAGCATCCGGATATGGTTGTGGAAAGTGAGACCAGTGTCTAAGGTGATGCCAAGATATTTGAAAGTGGTAACCTGTTCAAGGGGGTCTTTCAGTGAGTTCAGAATGAGCAAGGGTTGTCCTAGGTTCTTATTTTGGGGTTATGCAAACATCATGGATTTAGTTTTTTTGTAATTTAGTACTAACCTATGCTAAATGAACCAGGATTCAGTTTCAGAGAAGGATTTCTGGAGTGCTGAGTGGAGGGCTGTGGGATCAGCGTGTGAGTTGTAGAGGACAGCATTGTCTGCATACAATAGAATTTTTCTTGAGCTGGCATTGGGCAGGGTGTTGGGGAATAGGGAGAAGAGAAGTGGGCCAAGAATAGAGCCTTGAGGGACCCCAGACCTGACTTGGTGGGGGGATGACAGGCAGTGGGCAATCCAGACTGCCTGGGTTCTCTCAGACAGATAGCTGACAAACCAGTCAATGGCCCCTTGGGAGAGGCCTATCTGAGTGAGGGAGTCCAGGAGAAGTGAGTGGTGCATGGTATTGAATGCCTTTGATAGGTCTATAAAGACAGTGCCAGCAGTGTAGCCAGTGTCCAGGGATGTATGGAGGGCATTTGCAAATTCCAAGAAGGCAGTGGTGGTGCTATGGTTCTGGCGGAAGCCATGTTGTTCAGGACACAGGATATTATATTTTTTCCTTTTTCCTTTTCTAATTGTTTAACCAGATGAGACACACTAAGCTGAAAGCTTATTTACAGGTGCAACCTGGGAGCACAGGGAAGTTAAGTGACTTGCTCAGGGTCACACAGTATGCAAGTGGGGGCTGTAGGATACAAACCCAGGTCTCCAGATGTGCAGCTCAGAGCCTTAAACCACTGCGCTATACATGAGGTAATCTGTTAGTTGGTTGGCCATGATTTTCTCCAGGGTTTTAGAGGGGAGGCAGGATTGATATTGGGCGGTAGTTTCCAGGCAGGGTGCAGTCACCACTTTTAAGGATAGGAGTGATGAGTTCAGATTTCCATTTTGTGGGGAACTGCCCAGAGAAAGGGAGTGATTCAAAAGCATGGT
The DNA here is from genome assembly GCA_016271365.2 of Neoceratodus forsteri. NCBI lineage: Eukaryota > Metazoa > Chordata > Ceratodontiformes > Ceratodontidae > Neoceratodus > Neoceratodus forsteri. Next base: position 248,444,443 of record CM028130.1, on the reverse strand, counting down.
AAGGGGGGGGGACCTCATTGAATGTGAATCTAAGCAGTTTCAGGTCCAGTGTGTCACTGCTGAAATGAGATTTGCTGAGGGCTTTGAGTAGAAGAAGGGCAGCTTCACGCTGGGAAACTGCTTTAAAGTGGAAAAGGGGGTTGGGGAGGGGGCAGTGTGGTATAGGGTGGGTGGGGAGAAAATGTTGGGGGGGGGGAACACCAGTGATTTAATGTGTCTGTGATAAGAGCTAGGTCTGATGTGATAGATCCGTTGGCCCTGATATGGGTAGACAGGGCAGTGGAGGCTTTGCCACTTAGTGTTTTGAGTGAGTACCAGAACTTGCGACCTGAGCCCCATGTGTTGGTGAGCAAGGTTTTATAGTACTCAGCCTTTGCTTTTTGAATATCCCAGGTGCATTTATTGCGTGCTTCCTGGTAGCGCTGCCTGTCAAAGGGTTTTCTGGTATCCTGTGCAATATACCACAGATTGTCTCGTTCACCCATATGGTCCAAAAGGGCTTGAGATAGCCTTTTTTTTTTTGTTAGGGGTGCAAACAGGTTGCAGGCAGTGTTGAATGTATGAAGGAAATAGTTGAGAACAGAGTCAATGTTCTGAGCATTTCTTATGGGGGACCAGTCAGTAACTAGGAGGTACTGTTTAAGGGACTCTAGTTTGCCAGGATTCAGGCGGTGTTGTAAGACAGTTTTGGGGGGGGGGCTTGTTAATACAGTATGACCAGTGACATAGCACTGGGGAGTGGTCACTAAGAGCATCGGGTAGTACCCTGATCTGCGTAGCTTTATGTCAGCATTAGTGAGCCCTAGATCTAGGAGGGTGGCAGTACCAGTCCTCTGGTTTATTCTAGTGGCAGTAGTCACAAGCTGGGTCAGGTTTTGAGCAGTTGCAGCATCCCTAACAGGGGCTGAAGTGTCAGCCAGCCAGTTTATATTGAAGTCTCTGAGGGCAATGATGTCAGCATTGTCAGTGAGAGTCTGAAGATGGTTGAGGACAGAGAGGAAAGCGGTCTTCTGATTTCAGGGGGGATGTATACATAGGAGAGGAACAAGCGGGCTCTGTTACGGGCAGGAGTGATCTTCAATATGATAGATTGGGCCCCGTGTTCAAGTGATGGGGAGGGTAGGGGTGAGGCTAGACATACAGTGCACAACCACTTCCTTTCTTTGAGGTTCTATCAGCCTGGTATAGTGTGAAGCCAGGAAGCGAGACCGCAGCTTTGGGGGGGTGGTTGTTGAGCCAGGTTTCAACTACTGAGATGACATTGGGGCGATTCTGAGCAACCTATCCCAGAAAGGAATCACATTTCATGAGTTGGCTTCATATATTGACAGAGACGATAGTGAGGCTCTTGGATGTAGTAACCCGGGGTGTGGGTCCTGGGTTGGGGTGAATGTCTCTGGAAAGAAGGAGTAGTAGTAGGAGGATGCGAAGGGCAGCCAACTTTAAACATTTCTTCATGAACTTAGGCACCATTAGGGAGGGGGAACAGCACCTTGTGGAGGTGGGAGTAGATATGTCCTGTAGAGAGGGAGAGGCCAGGCAGAGTAGTGTCCATTGCAGTAACACAGTAGTACCAGTAGGGTGATTGGAGCTTAGAGGAAGTGTGGTCCATTGGTGGAGTGAGAGGAATGGATCGGTGGTAGGGGTAGGTAGGGTGGCTAAGGTTAGGAGCTTGGGGCTAGGCTGTTCCGAGTCACCAAGTGGAGGGAGAAGTGGAGCCTCCCTAGTAGGAAGATAGGTGCTGTGGTCAATAGCAGGTGTCATATGGTGATGGAAGACATGGTATTCAGTGTTATAAGGACACTGAGTGGTTAGGGAAAGGGGGACAAAGCTTAAGGACTTTGGGAGACTGCAAGGTATCACCCTGAGTTGTTTGTTTTAGCAGACTATAGTGCCAGTAGGTTTATGAGTAGTGAAGTACAGAGGAGAAAGTAGCCTGACTTGGTTGTCCAGAAGGTAGAGCAGCAGACCTTAGAAGCAAGGGCACAGGGTTTGAGTCCTGCAATAAAACAGCAGAAAACTGAGTTGTTTTTGCTCAGTAACTAGGGAACTAGAGTGCTTTAAGAGTTGTGAGGTACAAAGCAGAAAATAGCCTGACTCACTGGCCTGAAGTCGGAGCAGCAGACCTTAGAATCAGAGGTATAGGGTTTGAGTCCTGCCACAGGACAGTAAGAAACCAAAATGTTTTGTTTTTAGCAGCCTATGTAGTCAGTAGCTAGAAGGCATGACAAACAGAGATAGAAAGTAGCCTGACTTGATGGTGTAGGGGTTGAGCAGCTGACTTTGGAGTTAAAGGTGCAGAGTTTGAGACCAGTGAGAAGACAATTAGCCAGATTATGGCAATAAAGGCTTAGTGGTAGGGGGGGTGAGGTGGGGAATAGTGTAGTAGTGAAACAGAGATAGGGAATGCAGTATAGTGACTCCTAGAGTTAAGGGATGGACCCCTCAATTTCTGGAACCTAAACAGTTTTTTAGAAATCGTCTGTACTGCAAGGGATCCAGTGTGCCTTGACCAGGCCACAGACCCCTCAATTTCTGGAACCTAAATAGTTTTTCAGAAATCCTCTGTACTGCAAGGGATCCAGCATGCCTTGACCAAGCCACGGACCCCTCAATTTCTGGAACCTAAACAGTTTTTCAGAAATCCTCTGTACTGTAAGGTACTAGCCCTGACTTTTGGATTTGGTACCAGTGGAAGCTGATTTTTCAAGTGGTCCACACTATCTCCTGCTGAACACATCTCTAACTACTGTATCTCCCTCTGTGTCTCTAGTTGAATTTATGTGCTAGGGTTTAATAATTTGTTTAATCCTTACAGTCATTTTAAGTTCTGAGTTGATATTAGAAGTGAATTTGTAGCTTTTTTTTTGTTGTTGACTTTCCATTAGCAGATTATATCATCTCACCACTAGAGGGCTATATCTCTATCTCTATCTCTTTCTCTATCTAGTACATAAGCCATGTGGGTTCTCTCTGCCTTTCTCTCGCCTCTCCTCCTTCTCCTCCTCCTTGCCCTGCCCCCCTCTCTCTCTTCCTTGTCCTAGCCACCCCACCCCACCCACACCCCACCACCCTCTCTCTGGTTTCCACTGCTACTCCAAGGGAACTCTCCACTTCCACTCGAGACTTGTGCTTGGTGCACAGTTTGAATATTCCTGGTTACTTAACCAGACCACTACTCTCAACAAGTGTGGCCACCTCTCTACACTGTACCACCTCGCAGTCCATATGAGATACCACCTGGAACCTTGCAACTTCTACTCCCGGAAACAACAATCAAAACTATCTCTCAAAGAGCTGTGACTCTGCTCCTTAAAACTCCTACTTCTCCTCCTTCTCATCTCAGGCAGCGTCCATCCCAATCCTGGCACTAGAAGCTCAGGCCACACACAAACTCCAGGTGCCCTTATCCTTGCAACCATTAAGATCTGCAGCCTACTACCAAAGCTGGATGCACTCCATGCCTTCATATGCCAACACAACCCTGACATCCTTGCAGTGGTGGAAACTTGGCTGACACCTATAGTTCCTGACACAGCAGTAACAATACAGGGCTACAATGACCACAGGCTGGACCGGATATCCAAAAAAGGCAGTGGTTGTGCAATCTATATCAAAGACTCCCTGTCTTGGCACCCTGTAGCAACTCCATCACTTTCTGCCTCAGCCCAGATTCTGCCAATAAAAATCATCCTAGGTCCCAACCATAAAGCCCTAACTATTGTCTCCATATACATCCCACCCAGGGACCCTAAACATGGATTCAATGACGTTCTAAACTTTATCAACTCTCATCCTCCCAAAGCTGAACTTATTCTACTAGGGGATTTCAACATAAACTGATTAGCATCGAGCGCCACTGCCTATAAAGACTCCATCTCAGCTGCTAACCTCACGTAAATGGTAAACTCCACTAGTAGGATTAACTACAAGACTGGCACCAGTACCCTTTTGGATTGGGTCCTCACCACTCACCCTACAAGGATTTCTCATATGACCATTCTCCCAGACCCTCTCAGTGACCACACCTCAGTCATGTGTGCATGGTCTAACAAATTCCTTAAGCCCCCTCCCAAAATTATCGCTAGCAGAGTCCTTCCTCATGGAAAACTTCCACATCTCAAACAACACCTGCTTCTACAAGACTGGCTACCCATCTATGAAGCAACAGATGTTAACTTGGCTCTTGATCACTTCATCTCAATTTTCAACAAAGCCTCGACCTCTTTGCCCCTGCTAAAAGGCGCAAAACAAAATCTCTCTCTAACCCATGGGTCACCACAGCTCTTTTCTCACAGCTGAAACTAAGGGATCACCTCTGGGCAGTTGCCAGGGCCACTGGCAAACAACTGGACATCCAAAATTACAAACAAGCACGAAATGCCTGCACAAAAGCCATACGGCTAATGAAATCCATCTATTACAAAGATGCTCTCAACAACACATGGGTAAATGGTTGTGCTTTCTGGGAAAATATCTAGGATGTCACAGGGAAGCAGCCAAATACCTCTCTGGCCATGTTAATGATTGATGGATCCTCAACCCTCAACCCCAAGGTGATCGCAAACATCTTTAACACGGCTTTTTCAGACCTTAGTGCTGTTCTAACGCATCACTTTTTCGAAAACAGGGCCTACTTCCCAAATACCTCAGCCCCTCAGTCTAACCATCCCCTCTTCTACTTCAGGGAGGTAAGGCTGAATGAAGCTCGCCGCTATATTACTGCAGCTATCTCTAAATCTAGATCTAGTAGCGACACCGAGGACCTTAAGCTTCTGTTGCTCTCCCTCGATGAGGTAATTCATCCATTAACAAAAATCCTAAACCTCTCTCTCAGCTGTGGAAAATTCCCAGACCTATGGAAAACAGCCACCGTGACAGCCATCCATAAAAGTGGGGACAAGACGAATCACTCAAATTATCGCCCTATCTCCATACTGCTCCCACTCTCTAAGGCACTCAAGCACACCATGGCTGATCAACTTACCGACCACTTGGATAAATACAATATACCTTGTCCACAACAACATGGCTTCCAGAAAGGCCACAGCACCACCACAGCCCTTCTTGAGTTCACTGGAGCTTTGCACAAATCCCTTGACAATGGCCTTCTCACAGGGGCCGTTTTTGTCGACCTCTCCAAGGCCTCCGATACAGTACACCATAGACTACTAGTACACCAACTACTGAATGCTGGGCTATCACCTGACTCTTCTCTCTGGTTTAAAAGCTACTTAGAAAACCAGTCACAGAGAGTAAAAATTACGGACACTCTTTCTAACACCCTGCCTGTTTGCTCGGGTGTCCCACAGGGATCCATACTAGGCCCCCTCCTTTTTAGCCTTTTCTTAAACTCCTTCCCTTACCACTGCTCTGAGTAGATCATACTATATGCCGATGATACTGTTGTATTCTCCACTCACAAAAATCCTGCAACTCTTCAACACAACCTTCAACTTTTTTTCAGTTCTGTACAGACGTGGTTTCTTAATCATAAACTGGTCCTCAATGACAAGAAAACCAAATCTATGCTCTTCTGCAGCTCTCATAACCCACACAAGCTACACCACTTGGCTATCTCCACCACCCAGGGGAACACTCTAGATCTGGTGGGGTCCTTCAAATACTTAGGGATACAGCTTGACCCTAATCTCTCCTATGGACTTCATGTAGATAATGTAGCTAGAGCTGCTAATACACGGCTTGGTCTCCTCTACAAACACAGACCACGTCTCATGCCAGAAGCTTTGAAGGTTGCAGTCCTGAGCTCTGTGATCTCTGTAATAGACTATGGTCTCATCATTTATGGTTCAGCCACAACCACAACCCTTAGACGCTTCTCAACTGCCTTAAATAAAGCATGTTGGCTCATCACCGGTGCTCACTGTCTCACCCACACATGTGACCGGTACACTCAGACCGGCTGGCTCCAACTATCAAACTGCATAAAGTTTCTCATCTGCTCCAAGGTGAAATAAATCTACCTTGGCCTTGCACCTTCTGGGGTCTCAACTCTGTTACAACACCGAATTAACAAATGGTGCCTTAGGAGATCCATGCTACAGCTACTGTAAGCCCCCCACTGTCACACTTCACAGGGACAGAACTCTTTTGCTTATTGAGCTCCACTCTGGTTCAATGGCCTCAGCCCAACCATCTCCTCTGCCCCAACAATTGGTATGTTTAAAACTAGGCTCCGGGACTATCTCACTACCAACAGCTCCTGTGACTGCCCAACTTAACCTTGTTTCTCCACTTCCCTTTCTGCTCTAGTTGTCCCCCCCTTCCTCACTGGATTCTACCCTCACATCTTGGTATATCCAATGCTGCACTTTTCACCCTCTCCCCACCCTTCCAACATTCGTTCTCCCCCGCTCCCCTCTTCCCTCTCCCTATGACTCTGGCACTTCTTATCTGTTGTCTATTTTCTCTGACAAATGCCGCTGGCTGCCTTGTTACAATGTTACCCTTGAATTGTATTAATCTGTACTCTGTTTGCAATGTCCACATTGTTGTAATGTCTGTCTTGATGTTCCCCATTATTTGTATTTCTCTGTTGTGGAACCTTTGTAAAAGAGCTAAGGCTCAAAGGTATTTGTAATCCTAGACTTGATAAATAAGATAAAAATAAGATAAGTATAGAGATGGGGAGAGTGGGCAGAGAGGTGCCTGGAGGTGTAATGCAGTGCACCCTGGTGGCTGGAGAGTATAAGCTGCAAATGTGAAAGTATGCACTTAGTAATTTGAAGGAGAGATCACATGATATGTCATGTGACCAGTAAGCAGCAATAAATAGAGTGCCAGCTGTGGGTGGGGCAGTCCACTCGGACAGGGTAACAGCTCTCCACATCCAGGCTGGATGGAAGTCAGCTTTACCTCTTAAGACTCTCTGCAGTTCCCTGTAACAGGTTCCTCAGCTGGGCAGTGTTCTGAGGGGAAAGGGGTGCTACTGAGGCCTATAAGGGGAAGGGAACAAAGGAATTACATTAGTATGCAGCGGGACAGAAGGGGTGCTACTGTGCATGTGCCAACTGTTAGGACTGAGTCAGGATACAGATGGCTACTGCACAAGCACAAGAATTCACCTGTAATGGCGGAGAGAATGCCAGAGTCTTAAACAATTCTGAGCAGGTAACAGGCCTAATATCACAGTTAAACAGGCATTAAAATATCAGTTGCTAGCAGGTAAATGCAGTGCTACACACCCCTTAAAGTAACATGAGAAACCCCCAAATCCCAGCACACAAATGTCCAAAGAAGGAGAAACAATCAGTTGCTGTGTGTCTGCTGGTGGACTGCTGTAAGGCCCTAGGTCTGATTTATGCTTGTTTAGTCTGGTGTTCCATTGCAGGTGGTTGCTTTTCTGTGACTCATAAAAGCCATGGTAAGGCCACTTCTAAAAGCCATCTTTAGACACAGATGTACTAGTGAACTGCAGGCCTGTCTGAAACCTTACATTTATTATGGAAGGTGATCAAGATGGCAAATGGAGGCTTGCTTTGAGATGTGATATCTCTGAACCTCTTCAGTCTGGTTTCAGATCCTACAGTATTGAGACTGTGCTCATCACAGTGTTTGATGATGTGCTCTTGATGACAGATAGAGGGAGTGCTTGATTGTCATGCTTCTTGAACTCTGATCAGTGTTTGACAACATGGATCATGGAGTGCTATTGGATCACCTTGAGGAATTTGGGTGACTCACCGGGACAATGCAGAAATGGTTTGAGTCCTTCCTGTCTGACAGATCACTGCAGGTCATAATGGGATCTTTCTCATCACAACTGGTGGTCAGCGGTGGAGTTTCCAGGGGTTGGTTCTCTCCCTCATGCTTTACATGGTGTCTCTGTTATCTTCTGGTAGGTCATCTAGCAGTATGACATGAGTTTTCATTGTCATGCAGATATTTTCAGCTGTATTTGTCCTTTACATTAGACAAAGAAGGGGCAATCTTTGCAGGAGCATTGATTAAATAAAATCACAAACTGGATGAATCCCAGTTGGTTGAGCTTCAACCCGACCAATAGGGATTTTTTTCTGGTGGAACCAGGTCATCAGGTGTTAGCTGTTAGGCACATTGCCATTGTATTGGCATCTTTAAATTCCACAGTGCTAGTATCTGTGGAAAGTGTGACAAATTTGTGAGTTATTGTGGACTTAAATTTGGCACTTGAACATTAGGTGTCGACTACAGTCCGCAGTGCATGTTTTTAACTTGGAAATATCTCTAGGATTTAGCCCTATCAGAGGAAAGAGAATCTGGTGACCCTAGTGCATGCATTCATGACCCTGAGGCTTGACTACTGTAATAGTTTATACTTTGGTCTATCTGGGGGTTTGGTGCATCACCTGCAGTTGGCGCAGAATGCCACAGCCAGATTTGCCTTCAGCTTATCATATGGAGACCATATTATACCTGCTCAGTAGCTTCATATTTGGTGGTGCACCACCTTTAATATTGTATTGCTAATGAAAAAGCCCTGAATGGATTGAGCCTAGCCTACCTCAAAGACTTATTAGCCTGGTATTCTCCTGATTGATCTCCACTTTGATGAGTGATTGTCTGCTGGCCATTCCAAGATATGGCCTTAAATAATTTGGCAATAGAGCTTTCTTGCTGGTGGTCCAGACAATATGGAACTTCTTGTCGCCAGTCCATCTCTGTGTTCCCCTCAAGTGGAAACATTTCAAAAGGCCTGAAAAGCTATGTATTTGATCCATCATGTAACAATGAATTGAAATAGGCTTATTCTGTAACTCTGGTTGTAAATTTAGTGTTTTATAAGTTTTATCTGTTTTGCTTTCTTATTGTTTAAATTGTCTGTTTTATGTGAAGTACCCTGAGCCTTTAGGACAGGGTTCATAACAAATAAAATGTGCCTTGCCTAGCTGTATTTGCCAGCACATTTATGGGCAAAGCGCCATCACCCATACACATTGCTGGGTAAAGTAGGCACTTCATCAGCAAACAACTATGTGAAGTGACACTTTGCACTATGTGAAATTGGGAAATGTCACAAAGATTATTACAAAGTGAAATTTCACAACTTTGTGCACCTTTACTAATGACCATCCCTTTGCTCTTTCCAGCATGCAGTTTGTGGCTGGACAGTTCAGGCATACAAATTCTGTGTGGTGCATGGATCGTACAATGGAATGTCAGTGTTTCTGGATCTTGTAATGGAATATCAGTGTCTCTGAATCATGCAGTAAATTAATAATGTCCCAGGTTCATGCAAATAAATAACAAAGTATCAGGATTGCACAATGAATTAACAAAGTCCCTGGATCATGCGGTTGGTTGCTACTGTAGGACATAAGTTAAAGTTCACTTAGAGCATACCTCTGGTCAATAGAGACAAGTGATCCACTGGTACCCTCAAGCTGTGGTAAATGGCAGGTGCTGGTGATACAACTTAAAACACCATCATATTTCATTGGGTATGCAGTTATTAGATTGCAGGCTTTGAGAATGTTCAGTAAATGAGCAACGAAGCTTGGAATAATAAGGTTTTAATTTAAAACAATCTCTATTTTTCATCTCACATGCAGTGTTTCAGAAACAGTTTATTAAATTAGTATGTTATGCAGTTTGTGGGGCATATGCAAACATCAAGGGCACAATGGACATTAGGAAGTCTATGCAATCAGGTACCGGGTGAATATAGTGCAGACAGAACAGTGCATAGAATACCGCATATCACATATAGTGCAGTGTACTAGCTCAACAGGGTACAAAACCTTGCTAGGCACAAATGTTGCTTGTCATTTTGTACCCTGTCACACATGGGTGGTGGGGAGGAGTGATGCAGAGGTCAAGACCTCTGCTGGGGAGGTGGTCTGTCGAAGTTGCCGCCATGGCTCAGTGGCATGAGCCTGTAGTGCAGGGGTACCTATGTGTCTGTTGATCGGGCTCCAACCTGTCCCAGACTTTGTGAAACTGCATTGTGTGGTTTTCTTTTTCTTCCCGCTGGTGCTTTCTCTGTTCCATTCTGACCCCCCATGAGTTGATTATAATTGTGGGGTCGCCCCCTTTAACGGAGGTGGGGGTGGGGACACCTGCAGAAAGTAAATAACTTCATGGATGTTGTTTGCTGAACTGTGTGTATTGTGTTACAGCAGAAATGTATCTGCTGTGTTTACAGTGCAGTACTGTATATTGCTGCACTGTTTTGGTATACAGTATTATGGCACTCTGTACGTTAAGCTATAATCAACACTATAGCACTTTAATGAATTTAGCTGGTTGATTTAGCCCTGGAACTTTAAAAAACTCATGCAAGTGATGCTGTCACTTTGAACAACATAATAATTCTTAAAACTCAGTCTTGTGTATTTCTTTGACCCATATTCACCTGTTACCAAATGGGGCTGGACAGCAAAACATTTATGTGTACCATGAGTCTCTCTCTCTCTCTCGAACATCGTTACTGTGGAATAGAAAAGTCTTTGATAAAGTGGCTGCCATGGGAGGCTGCTCCTCCCTCCAAATACAGTTTGATTTAAATAAGTAAAATATTTATTGCTGCAGTCCTCCCCCTCTGTCACTGGGGCCAGTTGAAGGAATTGCAGTGCCCAGGCAACTCCCACTCAGAGTCTGACCTAACACAATTCCACCTTAATGGGCAATTTGAACTCCTTTCAGCCCTCCTGTCCCAAGAATGGGCCAACTGCCAGCTAAGTACCCACCAGCAGCTTCTCTTTAATGGAGCCAGCTGCTGCCTGTTTCCATCAGCGGCAGTGTGAAAACCAAACCCTCCCTGCAACCTTTGTCAGCTCAGAAGTGATATGAGGCACTGAGAATTATTTTAAATCAGGCTGCTAGCAGCCTCCCTATAGCGCTGCTGCTGACTCACTACCCCAACCATGTGTTTCTTTAAGGAGTATAATTACAGTGAACCCAACTAGCTACAATACTGCTGCTGGCTCTGCCTCCAGCAGACACTGCTCTTCCTCTTCACTACAGTGACTGACTGCCGCCAATGTAGAATACAACAAAGCAATCTGGTGGTAATAGTGTTTACTGCTGTAAAGGGGGGCAGCTGGACAGGAACAGGATCACTGATCATACTCAATGACATGAACTGCTGTAAGGGGCCCTGATTTACCAACAACAATCCTGCTGACTCAACATGCTTAAACTTGCAGGGGGGAACTGCTGATTTGCTGCTGTGGGGATTCTGACATACATCTGCTGGCTGTGGAAAGAAAAGAGGTAACATGTTCTGGCTGGACTAGGCAGAATACAGCAAGGACCCCATATGGGTCATTTAAGCACCACCAGTTGACCCTGGCCAGCTACTCACTCACTGTTATTCATTCTCTGTAACTGCTCAGGATCAACTGATCTGTTTAAAAAAGAAATAAAAAACAGGCTCTGAGATCCATTCAAACTCTTCCTTTGAAACAATCAATCAGGAATGTTGAGGGAAGACTGCTCACAAGTTTGGGTAGCTACTAACAGGTTCCAGCACATGACAAAGTTACACTTTTCCAAATTTAGTTCTACAAGATTGACTGGAGGGTGAATGAAGGAAAAAAAACTTGTAGCCCAAAGCACTTCTCCACTGCAGTCCTGGGACACAATTTGGGTACCAGGCCTTGCATGTTAACTGCCCCCGACTGGGCTATTGATGCAGGGCATTAGGTTCTAGGGCATTATACCTAATGTCAACAGAACCCTGAGATGGAAACTCAGTTCAGTTACAGTATGTGGTTGTACATTTATTATTTGTATGGTATGTGACTTTCAATGAATGATTTTGTTTTCCTTTTCACCCTACCCCACACAAAGAAAACTTGTAATTTCTGTCATAATTAAAAACAAAATATAAACCTATCCTGTTGTCAGCAGCTAGTAATCCTCCTAACCACAGCAATAGTAAGAATCTTTATAAAATGTACTCATACTTACTGCAGGAGAGGAGGGAGAGGGGAGATATGATTGAAACCTTCAAGCATATGAATGGGATAAACAAACCATGTACTGAGGGTCTTTTCAAACTAAGGGAAGGGAGGGACACCTGAAGTCATGGAATGAGACTGGAGGGGGGGAAGGTTCAGGAGAGAGATGAGAAGACACTTTTTTACCTAGAGGGTGGTGGCAAGGTGGCAGGCACTATCAGCAGAGGTGGTATCCGGTAGTACAATTGGGGGCTTCCAAAGGAGATGGGACAGGGCAAGAAAGTGGGGGCAAGGGAGGGAGGGGCAGCTGCAAAATAAGGACTGCTAGCTGCACAACCAAGCAGACTTGGTAGACCATAAGGCCATTTTCTGCTGCCAATTTTTGTATGCTCGTATGTTCGTAAAATACATATAGAATCACATTACAATCCAGAAAAGATCCAGCACTAGGCAATCAGAGAAACTGATGATCCTTTGTGAAAACACTTGGGTAATAGAAATGGAAGGGCATTTAGTAAAAACTGTCAGCCTCAGTTGCCACCCAACCATAGATCTTTCTCTAAAGGTAATATGATTCTATACATAATGTAAGAAAAAAACATGGCAGGTGACATTCTCAACTTGGTTAAAAGTAACCATAACAATGCCCTAGCATCGATTTGGTGATACTGTCTTGTCAAGGATGCCATCTTTCTAATAAGGCATTTTACCCAATCTGCTTGTTTTGGAAGTTTTTCAGGTAAACGCTAAAGAACCAATGGCTCTTCACAAAAAGAGTTGGAGAATCTGACCAGTATCCTAGCTAAATGTTTTTCATTTGCTAGTCCACCAACAGCAGAACCTGGTTCAATATCAGTCAGTTTACATCTGTAATTCCTAACCATCCTTTCATGAACAACAAAAACAAATAGAATAATAAATAAATGGTGTGTAGTACAAGGAGTAATACCATCAAGATGTTCTTTAGACATCGAAACCTTGAGAGCAAAGCCTGAGAGATCCCTTGTCCACAAAACCTCGAGATGGTGTTACTCCTGAGTGATACACAGTTTGAGAGAGAGAGAGAGAGCAACAACTTCTGTTCAACCTGTGGGACGGGAGAGATGCTCTGGTCAGAGGCAGGAAGCCTGAAAAGAGACAGAGAGAGTAGAAAAAGATCAGGGATGAGGAAGAGTAACTGAAGAGAGAGAGAGAATGCAAAGAGAAAGAAGCAGAGTATAACCAGAAGATGAAAGAAAGAAAGAAAGTTTGGGGCCACTCAGAATCAAAGATCAAAGAAGGTCAAGGCAGAGGAGTTGAGGCCCTTCCACTCAAGGAAGTTGTCTGAAGTCCATGAGGACCTGCTTCAGGTGTCATGGTTGTTGGTATTGGTGGAAGTATCCTATGCATAAGAAAAGTCATGTGGAGACCACGAAAATCCTCAATAATTCTCTTAATGCTGTATTCTCATGTCTCATGTACTATATGCATGTTACATCCATTGTCTGTTAGACACTTTAAGTTTCTATGCCCCAGGAAGCTCAAGAAAGTTACTTCTTGATAAGCTGGAGCAGAAGGAAAGGGCTATGGACCTCGGAAGAGTACCAAGCAGCATCAGGCCTCCCATGGGGTAGATAACATCAACCCCCTTCAGGTATTTCCCAGAGGGTGGAGACTGTCACACTATACAATCAGTCCCACTCCTGACCTGATATTATCCTGGGTAAAGAGTAAAGTGGAGAAAGACAAAAGAAATGTGGGCACAATCAACTGTGTATAGCATAGGATTGCTTAAATACCTCAAAATATGATCCTAGTTGGATGGGGCGTGGTCAACCTGTAGTAAAAATGGCAACTTAATCTCTCATTGCCATAAACCTGGAGCCAAGAACCCGCAAAAAATCCTCCTATAAATCAATCCCCTCCTGGGTGCTTTAGAGGATTATCAACCAGCATGCTAGAGCAATCATCGAGTCAAAACAGAACTGAATTAGACACATGATTCGCAAAGCTATCACCTTTTCTTCTTTTGGGGAAATTGTTCCGATGGTCGAATGGCGCACTCAAGGAGGAGAGAGAACTCTCAATCAGGGAAATGTTTGTCTCTATAATTACTAGTATTGACACTCTAACATTAGCTTCTAACACCATGGCAGTCTCAGTTCAACAGATTGACTCCAGAATTGAACGAGTGGAACAAAAAGCATTGGCACAAGACAACATTGTGCAAGACAAAGAACCTCTGTGCGCAAACACTGAGGCAATGGTTACCTCAAAGGGCATTTGGCTGGGAAGCCAAGTTTCAAGAAAATATAAAGTCACACATGCCCACACAATGCAAAGCATCATGGGCTGCATATGCGAATCACCACAGAATATTATGCTGTGCAAAGGCACTGCGCTACTTAAAGAAACCAAGCTGCACAAATAATTGCCCCACAAGATAAGCTAGACAACCTCGAAAACAGGGGCCGCTGCAACTACTTGTGGTTCCTGGGCTTCCCTGAGGGTTGTGAAGCAGGCAAACCTATTCATTTTTCACAAACAGCCCTGCTTGAACTACTGAACCTTCCTCCTGCAACTAGAATAAAGATGGAGAGGGCGCACCGTTCAGTTCAGCCAAAACCCACTCAGGGAGATAAACTGAGGCCTATCATAGCCAGGTTTCTAAATTTCGCAGAAAAAGCAGCGATACTGGGGTGAGCTAGGGAGCTTGGGTCTCTCCAATGGAAAGGTCATCGCATTATGATCTTTCAAGATTACTCGAAGGAACTTGCAAACAAAAGATGAGCCTACACCGAGGTACGACATAAGCTTCATGGCCTACAGATACCTTTCGTTCTCCACTACCTGATTATATTAAAAATTTTTGTAAATGGTACCTCTCATCAATTTGCTATTCCTGAGGCAGCACTCATATACATTTCGGCCACCTGGCCTACTTCTGGAATGTCGACAACCCGGGAAGAGGGGCCGATCTGTCCCGCTGGACTGTCCCCGATGAGCTCTTCACATTATCCCGATTCTCCGGGTGCCCCAGAACCTAGGATCTCCCAGTCATCTTTAATGTTCAGGCCCAGAAACCCCAAGGTACAGAAGAGACTCCCACAATCTCCACATCCGGCGTGAGACCACCCAGAGCATAAATGAGGAGATGCCGCATAATTAGAGTGTATCCAGGGCTGATCATCAGGAAACCATTTACACCAGCCCTTACTTTACAAAAAACAGATTTGCTCTGCTCGACCTTCACTAGGAAGAGGACTTAGGGAACAATATGGAACGTTCGAGTATGGAACGTCCAGGATCGGATTCTGAAGAGGCTGGGACCTCATGGGCCATAGACATGGAGGCTACCTTGCCATTGCAAGACTCGGAACTGATATCTGCCATGTCCTCCGTGCCGCTAGGCCTTGACTCTGTGTCTCAAGTGCAAGAGGATGGAAGCTCAACCTGAGAAGAATGGCTGATTAATTATCTTAGTGCTTCAGATAAGTACCCAAGGTTTTGTGTCTGGGGGAATCGGGGCAGTTATAGGTGTTCAGTGGGTGGAATTAAACGGGGCTAATCTGATACTTAGGTTACTGCGAGATCGCCCATGACTGGGCTCTCTTCCTCATGCTTTGTTTGACCTAGTCAGACAGGGATGCCTTAAGGACCCCCGATAGACACTTCACCTCGGATGTACACCATTTGTATGTGTAATTGCCACTTGGCTTTTGTGTTAGGACTTGTGTGATGTATAAGAATATGCTTCGTAGTCTGGCTTTTCCAGATGGATTGGGTCTTTGGCCTGGTTGGTATGGGTCCCTCATTCTGAACCCGCTCCTTTTGGGGCAGACACTGTTGACTTTAGGGGGCTGAGTCTGAACTTCTGAACAACCAATCAGTTACATGCCCCTTACTCAGTTAATAATGGTCCCCCTCCCCTTCTATGGAACTTTTGACAGCTAACTATCTTAAGGCAGTTACCTTTCTGGTTGGAGCCCTCCCCCAGGAGGGCACAGACTCCTGGGATAATTTGTGTTAGGCTCCAGGATCTGACTGTTAGTTTTTGTGTATTCTTTTTTTTTCTCTCTCTCTAATCCTGAATAAGATTTACTGCTAGCTAATCTAGCACTTACAGGTAACAGCCAGGAGCTGTTGTTGTTTTTCCTTTTCTCTCAGTTTTTGCCTAGCCCCATAGATGTGAGTGGGTTTTTCATTGGCTGGTTTCAGCTGGATAAGCCCCTCACCATTCTCATAAATGTTTAGTTTTGGATTATATGTGCATTTTACTGTTTTCTATGAAGTAATTAGAAGTTTAAGGATTTATATTTGTGGCATAGAGTGTGTTAGGATTTATAGCTTCTGATACAAGGGAGGTTATCTCCTATTGCATTCTGAACCTTTATTTCCCCAACCCCATAGAGCTTTGGTTTAGTCCAGGAAGTCCACTCTTTGCAAGTCCCTCCTTGAAGTAACCACTTCCACCGACAGTTTCTTCCTCCACACCGTGACCCATCCCTTTTCCTGTACACCTACGTAGGCTCATTATGTCAGACCTGCTTCTGCATACCTGGAATGTACAGGGCTTAAATTACCCTATGAAACGTAAAAAAGGTTTAGCCCATTTGAATCACCTCAAATCTCAGGTGGCGTTTCTCCAAGTTACAAAACTTACAGGAGATGACCATGCCCGCATGATTAAGGATTGGGTGGGTCAACAAGTTTGTTTTCACACCACCACTCGGAAGCATGGGGTAACCATCCTAATTCATAAATCTGTACCCTAGACCCTGTTCAAGATGCTGTCTAGTTCGGATGGTAGATGGGTGTTAGGTACCTTTGACACTCCCTCAGGGCCTATCACCCTCTGCAACATTTATGCCCCGAATGATGATACACCACATTTCTTTTATAATTTAACACAGTCTGTTTTGGAATTTACTCCCCCTGCCTGCCCTCTTCTTATTGGGAGACTTTAACCTCACCCTTATTCCAACTATGGACAGAAAAGATGGAGGTACAGAGTCACACAATAGATGTATTAATCGCTCCAACAAACGATCCTGGATCTTGGTTTATCAGATATCTGGAGACTTTTCCACTCCAGAACTAGAGATTACACCTACCACTCAGAGTCTAATGCCTCCTATAGCAGATTAGATTTCTGGTTGGGGTCTTTGACAATTACTGAGAAATCTCTGGATGCTATTATTCTTCCTAGGGTCATCTCGGACCATGCCCCAGTTCAACTTCTCCTTCAGTGGGACCCCACCCCATAACTGGAGGGTAGACCCTCTTCTAATGAAGGATCCCAAATTTATCCCATGGGCTTGGAATGAAGCTGTCCTTTTCCTGTCCCACAACCCCATAACCGTTACATCTGCAGCTAAAACATGGGAATCTGTGGCTAACACATAGGAAGTGTTTAAAGCCACCATGCGGTGCAGCATAATAGGCTTTGCTGCAGCAAAAAGACGAGAGTGGGAACTACATCTTGCATCCCTAGAACAGAAATTGAAGGAGGCTGAAAGCCTTTAAGACCTTACCCACCCCTCCTCACTCTCCAATAGGTAAAACCGTTTTAAATTTGCTTTGAAATGAATCAGCTCCTTAACAGAACAGCCAAATAGCCATTCTACACCTGCAGCACTCCTTCTGGGAAGGTGTAGATAAGGCTGGCAAGGTACTGGCATATCAGTTTCACAAACAGCAAGTTAGTAGATTTATTGCTGGCCTTAGAGACAAGCACAGAGCTCTGGTCACTGCCCCTAAGGCCGTAAACAATATTATGGCCTCTTTTTACAGGTCTTTGTACACCTCCACTCACTCCCACCTGAACAGTGAGATACAGCCCTTTATTCATTCCTGCCATCTCCCTAAACTTACTAATCTGCAAGCCCAGCTTCTTCAGTCCCCCATAACTTCAGAGGAGGTTAGTACTGCAATTAAACTTCTCAAATTAGGTAAATCCCCAGGGAATGATGGATATTCAGCAAATTTTTATCAGGCACTCACTCCCACTATTACCCCTCTTTTAACGGCAGTATTTCAAGATGTCGAGCTTAAAGGTGTTCTTCCCCCCTCACTAAGAGAGGCAAATATTGTACTTATCCCTAAAAAAGGTAAAGATCCCTTCAACCCGGGCAATTACCAGCCGATCCCTTTCATTAATATTGACAGTAAACTTTATGATAAAATTCTGGCATCCAGGTTAAGTCCCTTGCTGACAGGACTCATACACACCCTCTCAAGTGGGTTTTATTCCCGGACGACACAATTCTGACCACTTAGGACACTAATGAATCTCATGCATATAGCAACATCTCTTTCCACCCTGGCTGCAGCAGTTGCAGTGGATTTCGAAAAAGCTTGATTCCATTGAGTGGGATTACTTTTACCTTGCTTTGCGGCATTTGGAATTGGTTACAAATTTCTCTCCAGAATTAAGCTATTTACTCATCCCCTCAGCCAGAGTTAATATGAATGCTACACTCTGCCCCATTCCAACTCAAGTGAGGGACATGACAAGGCTGCCCACTTTCCCCTCCTTTTATTCTGGCAGCGGAGCGTTGGCCCTGCAATCCATGGCCACCCAGATATTATTGGTGTTAAGTGTAGACTAAAGAATATACATCCCTTATGTATGCGAACGACTTGCTTCTCCCTCTAGTGGACTTAGAAAGATCCACCCCCCCCAATGAAATTACTGGACTTATTTTCCCAATACTTAGGGCTGAAAATGAACCAATCCAAGATGGAGATACTTCCCCTGAATGCGATTTGCTCACATGAGATCGCACAGTCCACAGGTCTAATCTGGGCTCCAACTGGGATCACATACTTGGGCATCATTATCACAACCTTTTTAGATACTTTCTGGGAGACAAATGTCAAACCCTTCTCAGATCTCTAAAAACAGAGTTTGATAGGTGGAAACCTCTGCAATTGACCCTTGCAGGCAAAATAGCCGCAATTAAAATGATGTCTGCACCCAAGATCTTTTACCTGCTTATGCATATCCCCATCTCCCTACCTAAACATTGGTATTTAGCCCTAGATAGGCTCATTGGAGAATTTTTGTGGGAAGGTGCTAAACCAAGATTTAGCCGTGCCCGACTGAGAGCACATTGGAATAAGGGGGGTTGAAACCTTCCATGGCTACATAGAAACATAGAAACATAGACTATGATGGCAGATAAGGACCGCTAGGCCCATCTAGTCTGCCCATTTCCCTACCTACAGGATGAGGCCTCAGATCCTATTTAACCAACAGCCTATATCTTCCTGCCCCCACAAGAATTGCCTTATGTCTGTCCCATGCATTCTTGAATTCTCCCACAGTTTTAGACTCACAACTTCCTCAGGAAGGCTGTTCCATGCATCCACTACCTCTCTGTGAAATACTACTTCCTCACATTGCCCCTGAACCGCCCTCCTTCTATCTTTAAATTGTGTCCCTTTGTTCTTGCAAGTCTCTTTTCTGAAAGATGCTACCCTCTTGGACTTTGTTGATTCCTTGAGGTACTGCAAGTTTCTATCATGTCCCCTCTCCTTCTTTCCTCAAGGGTATACATATTAAGCTCCTTTAGTCTCTCCTCATACGGCTTCTCTTGCAGATCCTGCACCATTTTAGTTCCCTCCTCTGGACTGCCTCTATCTTGTCTATGTCCTTGCGGAGATGGGGTCTCCAGAACTGGACACAGTATTCCAGATGGGGTCTCACCAACTGTCTGTACAGAGGGATAACAACTTCCTGTTTTCTGCTGCTGATGCCTCTCCCTATACATCCCAGTATACCCCGGCCCTCCTTACTGCCTTCTCACATTGCTTGCTAACCTTAAGGTCACCTGATATGATTACCCCAGGTCCCTTTCCTGTTTTGTTGTTGTTACTACCTCCCCACCCATTGTGTATTCTTCCCCTGGGTTCTTGTTCCCAGGTGCATTATTTAGCACTTTTTGCATTGAATCCTAGCTGCCATATGTCAGACCATTCCTCCAACCTTGCCAAGTCCCTTTCATCCTTTCCACGCCTCCTTGTGTATCAGCCCTGTTGCAGATCTTTGTGTCATCTGCAAAAGGCATACTTTTCCTTCAGTCCCTCTGCAATGCCACTGATGAAGACATTAAAAGGACTGGACCCAATACTGAACCCTGCGGTACCCCACTAGTAACCGCCCTTTCTTCAGAGTGGACTCCATTTACAATTACCTTCTGTGTCCTGTTGTCCAGCCAATGTTTTACCCAGGCTACCACCCTGGGACCCACTCCCAGGCTGGTTAATTTGACTAATAATCTTTTGTGTGGGACTGTGTCAAATGCCTTGCTAAAGTCTAGGTACGCCATGTCCACAGCCCCTCCCTGGTCTACTACTTTGGTCACCCAGTCAAAGAAATCTATTAGATTTGTCTGATATGACCTTCCCGCTGTGAACCCATGCTGCCTTGGGTCCTGTGCCCCACTGACCTCTAGGTACTCAACTATTCTTTCCTTCAGAAGTGATTCCATCACTTTCCCTACCACAGAGGTCAGACTGACAGGTCTGTAGTTTCCTGCCTCTGTCTTGGTCCCACTTTTGTGAAGGGAATCACATCGCCTTCCTCCAGTCCTCGGTACCACACCATCCTCCCATGATTTATTAAAAAGAATAGCCAGTGGTTTCACTAGTTCCTTCCTTAATTCTTTTAGAATTCTGGGGTGAATTCCATCAGGACCCATTGCTTTGTCCACCTTCAGTTTTAGGAGTTCTTGCAGAACCCTTTCTTCTGTGAAAGGACTGGGATCGACCCCCCTATCAAGAGTGCTTCTGTTAATTGGATTAGGCACTTCCCCCTCCTCTTTTGTGAATACTGAGCAGAAATATTCATTCAGTATTCCTGCTTTTTCACTGTCCCCCTCTCCCACCCACCGTTTATTCTATTCAGCCTCACTATCCCTCCCTTTGTCTTTCTACGCTCGCTGATGTACCTATAAAAGGTTTTATCCCCCTTCTTAACTGAGTTGGCTATCTTTTCCTCAGTTTGGGCCTTTGCTATTCTGACTTCTCTCCTGCTTCTTTCTGCCTTAACTGGTACAGCTCTCTGTCCTGCTCCTTCTGTGTTTCCTTATACTTCTGGAATGCTATCTTTTCTTCCTGACTTTCACAGCCACTCTCTAGAGCACCATAGTGGCTTTTTCTTTCGTTTGATTTGTTTATTTGCTTCACACAAAAGCTTGTTGCCTCTGTGATGGCAGTTTTGATAATTCCCATTGTTGCTCCACACCTCCTTCTAGCCTGTTTGCTAGTGCTTTTCTGAGGCACTCTCCCATCTTGCCAAAGTCAGCCCTCCGAAAGTCCAGTACCCTCACTTTTGTATGGCTTGACTCTGTAGCTGAGTTTAAGCTGAGGCTGAAGGATACCGCAAGCATTTCTGTTGGCTCAAACGGTAAAGGAGTTGCATTATCTACATCTCTTTCCCTCAATGGAGTGACATAGAACTTGCTATCACTGATACAACCCATTTTTCCTCTTTACTGACAACCCATAAGGCCCATAGACCCTCTCCCCCTGGTTGCTCTTTGTCCCCATCTATTTCTCCGACAGTTAAGGCTGCCAGGTCTAATTGGTTGGCTACCCATAAAAGATTGAACCAGATTCCTCTCCCTCTGCCCTATACCCCTTTATGGCACAACCCTGATATTACTATTGATACACATTGGGTTTTTTGGAAATCCTGGGCAGACAGAGGTATTCTCATACTAAACGACCTGTTAGATCCCAACCTCAAAACTCTTCATACATTTCAATCCATCTAACGTATCTGGAATCTTCCCCAGTTTTGGAAACACCTCCAGCTTAGGGCAGCACTCAGAGATGTACTGCATCCACCGGCATCCCAGGTATGCACCTCAGAGCTGAATATCTGGATACAGCAGCTGATGGGTCTAGCAGGTCGATTCTATGCTATACTGAGAGGCACTCTTCCCAATACTCTGAGAGGGCAATGTTTAAATGGAAAATATGCTTCAGACTCCTATTCCTTCCACAGCCTGGGAACAATCTTGGAAGGATACCCATAGTTGGCTGATCGACACTAGATCCAGACTAATACAAAACAAAATAGCCCACCCTGGTATAAATCCCCATCGTGCTTTTTACAGCCAAGCTTCTGGACTCTGACTCTTGTTGGAGATGTCAGGGCCAAGAGCAGATATTTTGCACATACTGTGGTCCTGTCCTCAAATACATTCCTTGTAGCAAGGTATCCAAGACACTGCTTGCAAAGTACTGGAGAAGCAGATCCCTTTTAGTCCACTTTTTTATATTTTGGGCATCCGTACCATGCTCCCCCAAATGACCTCCTCTGAGACTAGATGGCTGGCACTGCTGTCTCTCCAAACCTAGAGAGCTTTGCTATGCAAATGGAAGTCTCCTCTGATGCCTACACTGGCTGAGGTGTTAGTGTCTCTCTCTTTCCTGGCCAGACTAGACAGGATCTCACATTTGCAAAAATACCAAATGACCAGATTTAAACTCTGTTGGACTCCTACCTAAATTTCTGAAATGCAGACCTGAGCGATCCTCGGTGGGCATTGGTTGATCCTCCCTTTAAATGCTTTAACTGCTAGGTAAAGGTTTATCTGTTCCATGGGGCCACAGAGGATAGGCAGACCCTCCTCCTCCATAAGAATTACCTGTTAGCTCATATAACTCATGGTACCCATGTCTGTTTCTAGTGCTATGCCTCAGCCTTGGGTTTCCTTTCCTTTCCTTCATTGTTACCTACTCCTTCCTTCCTTCCCTATGTTCTGTGCTCATCCTGTTTCACTCTAGAAAAAATACTTCCCTACATTCCTACTGGTCTGTACTATAAGACTTGAGGTGTATTTGTAGGCCTAACCTGCACTTGATTCTTTGGGGTATTCTTGCTTCTGTTTTACTGCAGGTTGGTCATCGACTGTGGCAGGATCTGTTTAAAATACCCAGATATCTCCCTGAGGCCTTGAATAGAGATATGTGGGCTATCACACCTTGCTAAACTGTTTCCACCTCTGTGTTACCCTTTAGGGGGCTACTCCTTTTGGTGAGTACGACAGTTAGTTATGTATATAGTCATTAATATAATCATTGTTTACTGCCACTGTTTTCTTTTGATTGATTAATGTAACCTGTATAGTAGTCTGCCTGATGTGAACTTTGTAAGGATAATTAATTTGCCTGTATATGGACAGTCATGACACTGTCGCAACCTATACTACCCCATATTCCCCATCCTTTCTTCCTATTTGTCTCTTTTTTCGTCTCTCCCCCTTTCACCCTCCTCCCCCCTTTTTCCTTTTCTTTCCTTCTTTTTGATTTGATTATGTAGTGTACAACACTGTTATGCCGAATGTGCTCTTGCCCTGCTGTTTTTTACTTTTGCTTGTGCGTATGCGCAAGGAACGTCTTGGGAGAGTAGCACACTTTGGAGGTGTGACTCTCCTGTGCAATCCACTGCTCCATTGAGCAGGCATGGCAGTCCTGCACCAATGGTTGTGGGTGCTCTGTATGACAGCAGTGGTCTTCACTTCAAAGAAAACCACCGCTGTCATGAGCTGCCGAAAGAAAAGACCTCGAGCTTCCTCATCCTGTTGCTGTTGTGCCACTTGTTTTAGTGATTGCCTAGCCCTCATGTTCTGTGCCTGAGTGAGCCCGAAGAAGAATTCTGCAATTACAGTGCCGTTTTTGCAAAGGCGGGTATTGCAGCAGTGCTGTGAATTTCCTTGCGCTCCCCCCCAACTGTGTTCCACGAATCACCCAAACCCCTAGCAAGACACCGGCGTACTGTGCCACTTGTTTATTCTGTGATGATTTTGATTTTCCCAGTAATTCTAGGAACGATTCAGCCCCCCCCCATTTCCTGTTAAAGAGAAACAATAAAAATATGAATAAGGGGCCGATACATGCCTGACATGCCCCCGATGGATTACCTTCTCCCCAGTGAGGATATGCAGCTCCTCTCGCACCTTGGCAAAGGAGCCTTCTCCCAACTTCCTGCAGCCCACCAAGTAGTTGCCGATGCGCTTGGTGTGAGCAAAGTTGCGCAGACTGTCCCTGGAGATGGAGCTCATGGCAGGTGGCAGCGGCTGCACTGGCCGAGGGGGATGGGCAAAGCCCGCCGGCGGTGACAGGAAGGTGATAGGGTCACCAGCAGTGGCAACAAGCATCTCCCCATTAGCAGCTGGCATCCTGACAGCCCCGTGCAAAATGAGCACCACCAAACCTGAGCCAGAGCACCTTGCCACCTCTGCCGGGCTGCCAGTAAGTAAATAAACTGTAGCCCCCCGTTTATATTCCTTTATCGGTGCTCAGCAGCCCACCTGTTCCCAAAGATGCGGAGCAGTCCCAAAGTCAGTTCAAAATACTCCACACAGGACAAAATACAAAATCCCCCCAGAACCAGCTGGGAGACGCGCATCGGCTTGTATTCCAGTGAAACTTTAGAGGAATGTACTTTGCCTCCATAAATCTCCGTCCAGAGTTTCACCCTCAGGTACCAAAGTGGGTGTACTGAGAATCCATGTGAAGCCAACTATGGTCCCTTTCACGGGAGGCAAAACATCAAAATGTTCTGCTGCTAGATGGTGAGAAGAGGGGGAAGCTCTGAGCTCGGCAAAGGAAGTCTGATCGCCGTGGCATGTGTTATTTCTTAAATTCCCTTGAATCCCTCTCAGACAGCAGCGTCAGCCCTCTCCTGTCAGTTCTCAGACATGGTCTTCTCTTGAATTGTCCAGAGGTGGCTCAGCAGCAGCAGTTAGCAGCCAAGGGTCTCCTCCTTTCTCCTCGGTCTCCTCCCCTCTTGCCCTGGCTGGCTCTAAAAGGCCGTCATTCAGTTTGAATAGGCAGAAATTTAATCCGATCAGGGACAGTGGGAACAGATGTGAGCCTTGCTCAGCAGCCCGCAAAGCTTCAAATCCGGCTCCCCCCCCTCTCTCTCTCCTACTTTAGGAGGTCTCTGCAAGCAAGCACTATTGGGGAAAAAGGGGCTCGGGACAGGATGGCCAGCAAAAAATAGCACCAGTGGTCGTAAATGGGAACGTTAGACGTCAGCAAGGAATTAGACTATTCCACTTGACCGCCTGTCCCCTTTTTTCTTTCCGATTCTTTTGCAATGTGTGGAACCAGCCATCCACATCTCTTCTGCCTATTGACCGGACACCTTTTGTTTTCTTTGGATAGTGTTTATTTTCTGCATCTCCTGTAGCGTCTCTTTCCTCTCACATTTCTGCCTTAATTGGTGTTCTTTGTACATTATATGTTCATGCTTACACATATTATAATTGCCCCAGTTCCTCAGGAATGTGTGTAGTTGCCTTTTCTTGCATCTGTCTCTGTTCTGTGAATTTTTCGCTTCTAGTTTCCCATGCCCTTTAAATGTTAACCTTGACTGACACATTTTCCTAGTTTGTAGTATAATGCTGCCACCATGTTAACAAACTATGGAAAGAGTAATTGGGGGTGGGGGGTTGATGAATGAACAAAGGCAGATCTAGCATTTTTCAAGGGGTAGCACTTCCCGAACAATTTTACTTTTGCTTTCGCATGCGCGAGACGTCTTGGGAGAATAGGACAGTTTGGAGTATGACTGTCCTGTGCAATCCACTGCTCCGTTGAGCAGGTGTGGTGATCCTGCACCAATGGATGTGGGTGCTGTTTATGACAGCGGTGGTCTTCACTTCAAAGAAAACCACCGCTGTGTGCTGAGCACCTCACGCCCCCCCCAAAGCTTTGGTGCCACGCTGGGAGCCCACCCCAGCGTGGCAAATCTTGTTTTGGCTGACGGGGGTGCCCAATCCCCCATCGGCTCCACGGCCCCCAAACAGCTTTCCCTGCTGCCATGCTGGGAGCCCAACCCAGCATGGCAAATGTCCTGCGTTGCACCGCTGTGTGCTGGCAGCGCCTCACGCCCCCCCAAAGCTTTGGTGCCACGCTGGGAGCCCACCCCAGCGTGGCAAACCTTGTTTTGGCCAACGGGGGTGCCCAATCCCCCATCGGCTCCGCGTCCCCCCAAACAGCTTTCCCTGCTGCCACGTCGGGAGCCCACCTCAGCATGGCAAACATCCCGCATTGTCTGAATACAAAAAAAAACCTGTAAATAAGAAAACGCTCCATCGCTGTCTCCCCACCCCTCCCACAACCCGCACCCACCCACTGCGCACCCTGCCTCCCCACACCCCCCTCACCCCATACTTACCTCCGGAGCTCGCATGACGATCTTCGCTGGACCGGGAACACGTCTGCACTCTTCAAAGCCGACTGCGAACTGAGGAAATGCCGGTAAGCTGTATAATGGGCTAGATGTTTTTTTCAACTTTGTTGCATATCTCAGGCATTTTTTGGAATTTTTGCACCAAATTTTCAACATGGGGTTTTGGGACCCTTCTCATGAATGATGTCACTGTCATGGCGTTATTTGGGCCCGAAGGGTGATTTCCTGATCCTCGTGAAATCACCTTCAGGCAATGTAAGAAATGACACTGCCAGCATTCATAAGGTGGGCTCAAAAGCCTTTATTTTGAAAATTTGGTGAAAAACTTCCTAAGAATGACTGTTTTACGAGCATGTGTTGCGCAGTTCATACGCAGGCTCGTAAGTTTGTGAATTTTCAATATTTTCACTCCAGATTTTCAACATTGCCATTTTACCACACCTTCTTATGAGTAATACAGCTGTCATTTTTCACATCTCACCCAAAACATGTTTCCGCTGATGTAACACACAATGGCGCAGTCGGTGTGTGAAATCAATGTATGGGACACATTAAGAAAAGCACAGTGACACTGTTCATTAGCAGAGGTCTTAAAATGGCTGTGTTGAAAATTTGGTGAAAAAATTCCTAAAAATGACTGTTTTACGAATGTGCATTGCGCAGTTCCAACGCACGCTCATAAGTTTGCGAATTTTCAATATTTTCACTCCAGATTTTCAACATTGCCATTTTACCACACCTCCTCATGATCAGTATAGCTGTCATTTTTCACATCCTGCCTAAAATGTGTTTTCACCCATGTAGCGCACAATGGCGCAGTCGGTTTGTGAACTCAATGTATGGGACACATTAAGAAAATCACAGTAAAACTGTTCATGAGCAGAGGTCTTAAAATGGCTGTGTTAAAATTTGGTAAAATTCCAAAAATGACTGTTTTATCGTGTGTGTGCTGCTATGCAGTTCCTACGATGCTCAGAAAGTTCATGAATTTCAATATTTTCACTCCACATTTTCAACATTGCCATTTTACCACACCTCCTCATGAGCAGTACAGCTGTCATTTTCCACATCTTGCCCAAAACGTGTTTCCACCCATGTAGCGCACAATGGCACAGTCGGTGTGTGAACTCAATGTATGGGACACATTAAGAAAATCACAGTGACACTGTTCATGAGCAGAGGTCTTAAAATGGCTATTTTGAAAATTTGGCGAAAAAATTCCTAAAAATGACTGTTTTATGAGCGTGCGTTGTGCTGTTCCTACGCACCCTCGTAAGTTCGCGAATTTTCAATATTTGCACTCCAATGACTTCCAAATACCAAAACAGCACATAGAAGCAAGCAACATTCGGCATTGACAAATGCTTGTTTATTTTTGCATTCGCTTGCATGCATGTGCAAGGAATGTTTTGGGACAGTACGACGTTTTGAAGGAGTGTGACCCTCCTGTCCAATGCAGTGCTCAGTGTAACGGTGCAACCCTACTGCACCAATGGATACATGAGCTGTCTATGACAGTTTGGCTGCAGTGGTCTTCAGTTAAAGAAAGTACCACTGCAATCAGCGGTGGTAGCGTGTGTATTTAACATATTGGCGAACCCTTTTCCCTCTGGCTGCTAATAAAATCCCTCCCACTTCCTCCCTCTGCTGCCGTCTACCCTGCTCCTTGTTATGCCCCACCAAACACATTGTATGTGCAGACGGAGTACCCAGTCCCCATTGTCTCAAGGCCCCCAACAAATACACTCCAGGTGGCATGCTGGAGCTCACCCCAGCATGCCCATTGTCCCTGTAAATGGGAAAACTGTCCCTAACATCTTTGTTTTTGTAAACCTGTGAAAACAGAAACCATCCCTCGCTGTGTCTTGTGCCCTCCCGAACCCACCCACCCTCTGCATACCCCACCTCCCCCTCACCCCATACTTACCTCCGGAGCCTGGCGCAATGATCTTCAGTGGAGTGGGAACACGTCTGCACTCTTGAAAGCCGAATGCAAACTGAAGAAATGACAGTAAGCTGTATAATGGCATAAATGTTTTTTTTTTTCAACTTAGGTGGCTATCTCGGGCATTTTTGCAAATTTTGGCACCACATTTTCAACAGGGGGTTCTTGGGACCCCACCTCATGAATTCAGTTACTGTCATGTGAGTTATTCTGTCCCCAAAGGTGATTTCATGGTCACTGCACAAAATCACCTTTTGGGATTGATTAACTAAACAACAGTGTCACTGTTAATGAGGTGGACTCCCAAAAGTCTATGTTGCAAATTTGGTGAAAAAATGTCAAAAAATGACTGTGTTATGAGTGGATTGTACAGTTTCCACGCACACTCATAATTTTGAGAATTTGAAACATTTTCACTCCAGATTTTCAACACTGGCATTTTTTCACACCTCCTTATGAACAGTACAGCTGACATTTTTCACATGCTGGCTGAAATGTGTTTTGCACATCCAGCGCCGCGATGGTGTGGTCACAGTGAGAAATCAATGCTCAGGACAGATTATGAAAATCACAGTGACACTGTTCATGAGCAGAGGTCCCAAATGCCTATGTTGAAAATTTGGTGACAAAGTCCACAAAATGACTGTGTCATGAGCGTTCATAGCGCAGTTTCCGTGTACGCTTGTAAGTTCGAGAAAGTGTTGTATTTTCACTCCAGATGTTCAACATTGCCATCCCTTCACACCTCCCTATGAATGCTACAGCTGTCATTTTTCACATCCTGCCCGAACTGTGTTTTTGCACATGTGGAGCAGAATGGTGTGGTTGCTGTGGGAAATCAACGTTCAGGACAGATTAACAAAATAACAGTGGTACTGTTCATAAGCGGAGGTCTCAAATGCTTTTATGAGGTGGGGGTAACAAAAAGATCATGCTGAAAATTTGTAGTGCAAATACTAGCAATCGCACAGGGCATTAGGGTAAAGCACCATACATGCCAAACACCACTGCAAATACCTGCAAGCGAAAGTCCGGCATTCACAAATGCTTGTTGTATCTTTGTACGTGTATGAAAAAATAAAAAATTTTATATCAAAAAATATATATGATTTGAGTTAAGATAGTCAGATATTATGATAATCCATATGCGAATACGGTATGTCATCTGATCCCAATGTTGGATGTCATCAGAGATGGATTAAGATACACTAAAATCAGACTGTCCTAATATCCTAACAATGACTGCTCCTACCCTGCAATTAATAAACCCCTGGCCTCATCCAACATACCCTGTAACCCATAACCTCTCTCATTCACCTCCACTGACAGTATACTAGTTCATTAATGTATTGTACTACTCCTTATAATAAATACTGTACATGAATATAGTAAACTACCCCCCCCAGTAAATCATGAGTTGCATGTCCACCCTGGCACAAGCCATCCCTGATTCAATTAAGAACCCTCCACCCAACACACCCACTAGACCCCACCTTCTGCCTGCCTCCACAGCACTCAAAGTAGTGAAACATATGAGTCAGATGTTTGGATCATTCAGTTCCCATGGCAGAGTGGCTTGTGCTTGTCTTCATTCCAGTGTGCATGTATGAACAAAACGACATCCTCCTATAATAGTAACACCTAATCTGCTTACAGTCAGTCAATACTTCTACTCTGTCTTTACAGTTGAGAATGGAGATCCACTTCTGTACTGTAGTATCCAGTCAGAAGGTAAGATAATTTGTCCTAAGGGTTCTATCTCAGTAGAGAGGATTCTCAAAGGCTTATTGGGTTTGAGGGTTGAGAAACTGACTGGAACAGAAGGAGTGCATACTCGTGTGTTGAAAGAATTAGCACAAGTTCTGGCACTACAACTAGTAGATCTGTTTAATTGCTTCTTAGACACAGAAGTGATCCCAAGTGATTGGAGGTTACCATATGTCATCCTGCTACACAAAAGTAGAGATACAGAGGAGATGAGGAATCATAGGCTGGTGAGACTGACATCCATATTGGGTAAGATCCTGAAGTTTATCATAAAGGAAAGGCTTGTAGAATTCTTGGAGATACAGGAGCTCTAAGATAACAAACAACATAGATATGATAAGGGAGGGTCATGTCAGAGAAATCTCACTGAAGTCAACAGTGGAGTTTCACAAGATCTGGATAGTGGCAAGGCTCTGGATAGAAACAGAGAAACATAAAAGTTGATGGCAGATAAGGACTGCAAGGCCCATCCAGTCTGCCCATTTATTTTTCTGCCTTATGAATGTGCCATCAGCCTCTGCTTTGTCAATGGCCTCTCTATTCATACTCATCTGTATTGCTCCCTTATGTCTATCCCATGCCTGTTTAAAGCCCTGCACTGTATTGATACCCACCACTTCCTGAGGTAGGCCATTCCATGCATCCACCACTCTTTCTGTGAAAAACAACTACCTCACATTACCCCTTAATCGGCCTCCCTCTAATCTCATGCTGTGTTCTCTTGTCCTGCTATTTTTCTTATATTGAAACACGTTAGGATCTTTCACCTTGTTAATGTCCTTAAGGTGTCTGAATGTTTCAATCATATCACCTCTCTCCCTGCTTTGCTCTAGTGTATACATATTGAGCTCCATTAATCTGTCCTCATATGTTTTCTGATGCAGTCCCTGCACCATATTGGTTGCCCTTCTCTGGTTAATGTCCTTGTGAAGGTATGGCCTCTAGAACTGCATGCAGTACTCCAGATGGGGCTGAACCAGTGTCTTTTAAAGAGGGATTATTACCTCCCTCTTATGAAGTATGATACCCCTACTAATACACCCCAACATCCCCCTATCCTTACCTACTGCTTTAGTGGTCTGCTTGGATGATTTCAGGTCATCTGTGATGATGATGCCCAAGTCGCTTTTTTCCCTTGTGACTGTCAGCAACTCCCCTCAAAGCCTATAGGTGGCTTCAAGGTTTCTCTTCATTATGTGCATGCTCTTGCATTTCTTTGCATTAAACCCCAGTTGTCACTCTTCCGACCATTTTGCCAGTTTATCCAGATCTCTTCTTATTCTGCCCACCCTATCTGGATCATCTACTCTGTTGCAGATCTTGGTGTCATCTGCAAACAGACAAACCTTACCCTCTATTCCATCTGCAATGTCACTGATGAAGATTTTGAAGAGGACCGGCCCCAGGACTGATCCCTGAGGTACCCCACTTGTGACTTGCATCTCTTCTGACTGTATGCCATTTACCACCACTCTTTGTTTTCTGCCCGTCAACCAGTTTGCCACCCAGCTGACCAACATCTGACCCACCCCAAGTCTACCCAGCTTATTAAGCAATCTTCTATGTGGAACAGTATCAAAAGTTTTGCTGAAGTCAAGGTAGGCGACATCAGCTGCTCCCCCTTGGTCTACCACTCCGGTTACCCAGCCAAAGAAATCTATGAGATTAGTTTGATAGGACATTCCTGATTTAAATCCATGCTGTCTTGGATCCTGTGCTCCTATGGATTCCAGGTGTTGCACTATCCTTTTCTTAGGGAGTGCCTCCATAATCTTGTCCACTACTGAGGTAAGACTGACTGGTCTGAAGTTCCCTGCCTCCTCCTTGCTACCACTCTTGCAGAGTGGGATCACATGAGCCCTTTTCCAATCTTCTGAGACCTCTCCTGTGCTCAGAGACTAACTAAACAGTTCTGATAATGGCTCTGCTAGTTCCACCCTTAGCTCCTTTCATACCCTTGGATGTATGCCATCAGGTCCCATTGCCTTGTCCACCCTGAGCTTATCGAGCTATTGTGGGACCCTTTCTTTTGTGAAAGGACTAGTGCACACCTCTCTTCCCCCTGTGTCCATGGTGCTGAGCTGTGGGCCCTGCCCTGTCTTCTCTTCAGTAAATACTGAGCAAAAGTATCTAATAAGGTTAGATGCTTTTACAGGGTCCTCCTCCTCACATGACCCCTTTTCTCCTTTGAGCTTAGCAATACCCCCTCTGGACTTTCTCCTTTCACTAATGTATCTATAGAAAGTCTTGTCACCTTCTTTTACTGTTCATGCTAGTGTTTCCTCAGTTTGGGCCTTTGCCTGCCTTACTGTCTTCCCTGCTTCCCTTTGGGAAGTTTTGGTATGCCTCCTTATCTTCATCCCACTGCATTCCCTTTCATTTCCTGAAGGCCAGCCTTTTGACTCTGACCTTGTCTGCTACTGTTTTTGAGAACCAAAGATATTTCCTTCTTCTTTTGCACTTCCTTTTCTCTCTAACACAATGGGGTGTTGCTTCAAGTATTGCATCCTTAATGTTTGCCCACTTTGTCTGTACCCCCTCACCTGTACTTCTTTTTGCCAGGGCTAGCTTAACTCTGCTGACCATCTTATCAAAGTCAGCTCCTCTGAAGTCCCATATTTTTGCCTTGAATGGGATGATTTAGTTCTAGTAGCCAAATTGAACCATACCATGTGATGGTCACTGGCCCCCAGGTGACCTTCTACCTGGAGATCTGTGATCCTTTCCTTGTTAGTCAGTACTAGAACTAGGATAGCCCTGTCTCTTGCGGGTTGTTGTACCAGTTGTTTGAGGCCCTCCCCCTGTAGGGAATCCACTATGTGTCTAGTTCTGGCAGATGTTCCTGCTGGTATTGACCAATCTGTATCTGGCATGTTGAAGTCTCCATTATCAGAACCTCCCTTACTTGTCATATTTTGTATATCTTCTAACAGTAATGTGTTATGTCCTCCCTGGTCTGGAGGCCTGTAGACAATCCCAGTTTGTATGGCTGTTCCATTTCTTGTTCCCAAGGGTGACCCACAGTTCTTCTGGTGCCTTATGTGTATTCTGCATTTCTGTGGCTTTGATATTGCCCTCCACCCCCACTTTTGCACCTCGGTATGTTCTGAACAGTACATAGCTAGGTACTGAAGTGTCCCAGGTGTGGTTACTGGTAAACCATGTCTCACTAATGGTTACGATGTCCAGTTTAGCCTCTGTCGTTATTGCATGCAGGTCTAGGATCTTGTTTCCCAGACAGCGAGCATTTGTGTACATGATTTTCCATTGGCCAGATTTCGGTGTGTTAGTTGTTAGGTGAGGTCTGGCATTCCCTGTGCTTCACATGGGGAGCGAGACTTTTTTCCTTACCTGGTGATGCAAATGAACTACAAACATTCTGAACTCCTGTTTGACCACTAGCTGAGGGGGGAGGGATGTTCTTCTCATTTGATGTATCGGGTGTTGCAACCCTCTCCCCATTTGTTAGTTTAAATATTCTGCAAAGATATCAAACTTTTGCCCCAATGCACTAACTCGTTCCTTAGTCTGATGCAGACCATCAAATTTAAATAACTTTTGCTCCCAAAACTGTTGTCAGCTCCCTACAAATTTGTGTCCTTTTTTCCGGCACCAGACCTTGAGCCACATGTTTAGCTCCTCTATCTCCCCCTTCTCTGACCTTCCATCCATCTGCCCCCCTCTCCCAGACTGGCAGGATCTCAGAGAAGGAGATGCCAGATGAAATGGATGACAGTTTGTCACCCAGCCTGGTCAGGTGTTCCTTGGCCTCCACAACTGACCAGTTGGTGAGATAATTAGTCCCTATGTGTACCAGGACATCAATGTTTTCACCTGTTTCCTGTACCTGGGAGACATCTGACCATTACCCCCAGCTGGAGATAGGTATCAACTCCCTGAATCATGGAGTCTCCTATGATCAGACATTTTTCTGGATTTCCTTTTTGCATTTTTTGTTTTGGTTTCTGTTTTGGGCGAGTTTTGTTGTGCTAGCTCCTGTGCTGCAGTGTTCTGCCTAAAATATCCTCTGCCCCTTTGTTTGATCTTGGAAATAGAGGCAGATACCTGTTTGTCATTTTAATATGGTTTGCGGAGGTGATATGTTGGAGAGCACTGAGTGATGGGGCATCCAATTTGCCCCTCCTAACCACCTGCCAACTTTCCAGACCAACTACCCTCTGTGGTTGAGGTTCTTCTTTTGGATGTTGGGAAAATGGCAGGCGGTTCTTATAATATACTTCCTCCTGAATATGCGACTTGAGGTGTGCAGTCTCTGCTCATGATGCCTGGAGCTGAGCCCTTAGATCTCCAATGGCCCAGCATGTAGGACAGTGTCCTAAATCCTGTAAAATTGCCCTTTTGAAAGTGTCCCACAGTACCTGCAGTTAATAATATCCATTACAGATAAGTTGCTGGGTTTATAACCTGGTCAGAGTAATTAAAAGGAGGAAAATGAAAGCAAAAGTTTGATTTTGTGTTTTGTTTGTTTGTTCTTATATAACTTGTTATAACAAGTTAAATTACTTGTGTCCCTGAAAATGAGGTCACTGTGTGGATACCCCTCTGATCCACTCCTACCTGTTTTGCTACAGGAAATGTCATGCTAGCCTCTATTTGGACTTCAGTAAAGGCTTTTGACTTTGTGCCCCATAGTAGGATGGTAAAGAAACTGGGGAGATGGGGTTACTGAAGTGCTTAAACATTGGGTTGGTTATTTCCTTCAGGATAGGATGCAAATTGTGGTCATTAATGAGGCATAGTCAGTGATAAGACATGTGACAAGGGATGTACCTCAAAGGTCAGTCCTGGGGCCCGGTGTTTTTCAACATTGTTGTTTGAGACATAGGTGATGGCATATAAAACATGATGCCATTGTTCATAGATTATACAAAGATTTGTGGTAGGGTGAATAGTGAGAAAGGTGTAACAGAGTTCAGGAAAAACCTGGCAAAACTGAAAAAGTGGTCTGGTGTTTGGCAGTTAAAATTCAACACTAAAAATTGTAAATGTATACACTTGGCTTAAAAAAGTAAATTCTGAATACTGGTGGGTGGAGTTCACTTGGCGCAAACTTCAGAGAACAGAAACTTAAGTGTCACAGTCTGACACACTTAAGACTTCAGCATACTGCACAAGGAGATCTGGTAAAGCAAATAGGATGCTACGAATGATGCAAAGAGAAGGTCTTCTCTTGCAGGAAAAGGTAAGCAATCCTTCCACTGCATGGGTCACTGGTTAGGTTGCACTTTGAGTACTGTGTCCAGTTTTGGAATTCAGCCCTGAAAAGGATAGGGACCACCTAAAATCATTTCAAAGAACAGTGACCAAAATGATCTATGGTGAGAAGGTAGTTTTATGAGGAGAGTATGTATGTCCTAGGAATGTATGCATTGCAGACTAGAAGGAAAGGAGTGATATGATCAAAACCTTCAAGTCCCTAACAGCTATCAACAGAGTGGACGGTCAATTAATATTTATGTGAGAGCAACATCACGTGGACAGGAGTTAGGTTCAAAGGGACAATAGGGAAGTATAACAATTATTTGCTGAGAGGATAGTGGACAAATAGAAACACCTACCATAGTAGCTTGTTAATGTTCAGAGATTTAACACATTTAAACATGGTTGGGACAGTTGTCTGGAACTTTGGATAAAGACTACAAATCAGAATTGTATATGGGGAAGCATGAGCATAGTATGAGCAGATTAAGGGCTCATCTTTACTTGACTGGTTCACGGCAAGGGTAGGAAAGTCCCTGCTATTCAGAGCCCTGTAGAGACTGCCCTATATATTTTGGTGTTTGTGAGATTATTATGGGATATAGTAAGATGTGTGGAGGTTCATATTATTATAGGTCCTGAATAAAAGCCCAGAGATGTGTTTTGTGTCTGTATATGAGTTATATCCCACTAGATTAAGTTCTGTGATGATGCAGAGTTCTATAAATATTGATACCCCTACCTCCCCAAATAGATAATGGCTTTTGCTGTACAAAATATGTTCATGCTGTATACAATAGCAAATTTTAGAGACCCCATAGTGTCCTAGGCAGTGCCTGGACCCAAATAAAACACTGTCTAGTTCCCTGCCCTGACAGGTGGGACTTGTAGTACCTGATGACTGGGGGATCATTCAGACTTATTTATATTGTTTTCCCCTACTGTATGTTACCAATGTTTGAATTTGTAGTCAATAATAAATATGTATCTACGCTTAAAGTTGCAGTTTTTGTACCCCCAGTCCCCATTCCCTGGGGTCACAACTGAAAATGAATTCTCTCAGATTTTTGTTTGCCTACCTTTTAAAACAAATGCTAAATAAAATATTACTCAAAGCCTGTTTAACAGAAACAGAACAATTAATACAGATTTTTTTCAGCCCAGTGGTGCTGAGGGTTGAGGCGCTGGATGCCACACTTCTCACCACACTGGTGACCCATGTTCAGGAGTGACAGTGGGCCGCTGAGGGTTGGCGGGGGGAGGCAGAAGCCTGGAGCATCAATAGATAGAAACATAGAAACATAGAATTTGACGGCAGATAAGGACCGCTTGGCCCACCCAGTCTGCCCATTTCCCTACCTACTGGATAAGCTGCAGATCCTAGTTAACCAGCAGCCTACTTCTTCCTACCCCCACCCCCCAGAATTGCCTTATGACTATCCCATGCATGCTTGAATTCCACCACTGATTTTGACTCCACAACCTCCTCCGGAAGGCCGTTCCATGCATCCACAAACAACTCTGTGAAAAAATACTTCCTTAAATTACCTCTGAGCCGCCCCCCTCTATCTTCAAATTGTGCCCTCTTGTTCTTGCACACATCTTTTTTGAAAAATGCTACCTCTTGGACTTTGTTGATTCCTTGGGTACTTGAAAGTTTCTATCATGTCCCCTCTCCTCCTTTCCTCGAGGCTATACATATTAAGCTCCTTAAGTCTCTCTTCATATGTCTTCCAGTGCAGACCCTGCACCATTTTAGTTGCCCTCCTCTGGACAGCTTCCATCCTGTCTATGTCTTTGCGGAGAATGGGTCTCCAGAACTGCACACAGTACTCCAGATGGGGTCTCATCAACTGTCTGTACAGAGGGATAACAACTTCCTGTTTTCTACTGGTGATGCCTCTCCCTATGCATCCCAGTATCCCCCAACCCTCCTTGCTGCCCTCTCACATTGCTTGCCCATCTTTAGGTCATCTGATATGACTACCTCCAGGTCCTTTCCATTTTTGTTGTTAGTATCTCACCCCCATTGTGTAATCTTCCCTGGTTTTGTTTCCCAGGTGCATTACCTGGACTTCTTAGCATTGAATCTAAGCTGCCATACATTTGACCATTCCTCTAACCTTGCCAAGTCCCTTCTCATCCTTTCCACCCCACCCTGTGCATCAACTCTGTTGCAGATCTTAGTGTCATCTGCAAAGTGACATACTTTTCCTTCCAGTCCTTCTGCAATGTCGCTTATAAAGACATTGAAGAGGACCGGTCCTAATACTGAACCCTGCGGTACCCCACTAGTAACCCTCCTTTCTTCTGAGTGGACTCCATTTACTATTACTCTGTGTCCTATTCTCCAGCCAATTCTTTACCCAGGCTGTCATCTTGGGACCCACTCCCAGGCTGGCTAACTTGTATATTAATCTTTGTGTGGACTGTGTCAAATGCCTTGCTAAAGTCTAGGTAGGCCATGTCCACAGCCCTCCCTGGTCTACTACTTTGGTCACCCAGGCAAAGAAATCTATCATATTCATCTGGCATGACCTTCCGCTGTGAATCCATGCCTAGGGTCCTGTGCCCCTCTGGCCTCTAGATACTTGACAATTCTTTCCTTTAGAAGTGATTCCATCATTTTCCCTATCACTGAGGTTAAACTAACAGGTCTATAGTTTCTTGCTTCTGCCTTGCTCCCACTTTTGTGAAGGGAATCACATCTGCCCTCCTCCAGTCTCGGGTACCACCCCATCCTCCCATGATTTGTTAAAAGGGTAGTCAGTGGTGTCACTAGTTCTACCCTTAGTTCTTTTAGAATTCTGGGATGAATCCCATCAGGCCCCATTGCTTTGTCCACCTTCAGTTTTAAGAGTTCTTTCAGAACCCTTTCTTCTGTAAATGGGCCGGTATCAACTTCTGTATCCAGAGTGTTACCACTGTTTGTTTTATGTACCTCCCCCTCTTCCTTTGTAAATACTGAGCAAAAATATTTGTTTAGTATCTCTGCCTTTTCACAGTCTCCCTCTGCCACCATCCCTCCCTTTATTAAGCCTCACTATTCCTCCCTTGGTCTTCCTTCAGCCCTGATGTACCTATAAAGGTTTTATCCCCTTCTTAACTGAGTTGGCTATCTTTTCCTTGGTTTGGGCCTCTGCTGTTCTGACTGCCTTCCCAGCCTCCTTTTGCTTTAACTGATACAGTTCTCTGTCCTGCTCCTTCTGCGATTCCTTGTACTTCCTGAATGCTTTCTTTTTCTCTTGAACCTTCACTGCCACTTCCTTTGAGAACCATAGTGGTTTCTTACATTGTCTTGTTTTGTTTATTTGCTTCACACAAAGGCTCGTTAGCTCTGTGATGGCAGTTTTTATTATTCCCCATTGTTCTTCCACCCCTCCTTCCTGCCCATTTGCTAGTGCGTTCCTTAGGCACTCACCCATTTTGGCAAAGTCAGCCCTCCTAAAGTCCAGTACTTTTGTCTTTGTATGGCTTAACTCTATTGCTGTGTTTATTGTGAACCATACTGTTCGATGGTCGCTAGTTCCCAGATGGCTACCCACTTCTACATCTGTGATCCTCTCTCCATCTCCATTTGAGAGTATCAAGTCTAATATTGCTCCCTCTCGAGTGGGCTCCAGCACTAGTTGTCTAAGGCATGCCCCCTGTAGGGCATCTAGAATAACTGCACTCTTCGAAGTGGCAGCTTCAACTGCACTCCAGTTAACATCTGGCATATTCAGATCACCCATCAGCAATATCTCCCCTTTTTCTGCCATTCTAAGTATACTTTCTATCATTTCCTTGTCCATTTCCTCCCCCTGAGAAGGATGTCTGTATACAACCCCTGTGTGGATTGTGGTGCCATTGCCTGTCTCCAAATTTACCCACAGTGCTTCTTCTCCTCCTCCCTGTTTTCCCTTTTGTTCTGTTGCTTTTATTCCTTCCCTTATGTAAAGAACTACTCCTCCTCCTCTTTTACCCTCCCTGTCCCTCCTGTAGATAGTGTATCCTGGTATGTTTTCGTCCCAGTCATGGTTTTGTGTGTACCATGTTTCTGTGACTGCCACGATATCCAGATGTTCCTCCTCCATCAAGGCCACTAATTCAGGAAGCTTGTTACCTAGACTATGGGCATTGCTACTCATTGCTCTCCATTTTTGATGGCTTTACCTTCTGTTGCAGCATCCCCACTGACCGTTCTACCTTGGTCTTTTTCTCATTTAGTACCCTGTATTGTAGGGAGAGGCTGGGATTTTTCTGCTGCTTGTCAGTGCCTCCCCCTTTGACTAGTTTAAAAGCTTGCCAATGAAGCATTTAAACCGATTGCTCAAAAGACTTGTTCCCTTCCTGGACAGATGCAGACCATCCTGCCAGTATAGGCTGGTGTCCCTCCAGGTGGAACCCCAGTCCCCAATGAAGCCAAACCCCTGTGCTCCGCACCATTTTTTCAACCATTCATTAGATAGCTCACCTTCTCCTGGGAAGGTGGGTAGCATGGATCAGGATTCTGGTGCTTCCCAGTGGCAGATGGGATATACTGTGCCAGACACCTGCTTGCAAGAAAGGAGGTGGAGTACAGAAGACATTGGCAGGAATGTGCACTGAAGCAAGCACACCCCTCCACTGGACATCATTGCACGTTCATGCCCACCTAGGGGAGGGCTATGGGGCATAATCACCAGAACAAGGGAAAAGCACCAGGGTGTTGGTAGGTGATGGCATGCCCTGGCTCCTACACTCACCACCAGACCCTGCCTACCTGGGTCCTAATCCTACACACACCACCAAAACTGGATGAAAGTTTGATGTCTAGGATGCCTGTAGGAGTGCGTCCTCACTCTGGGGGTGAGCTGGGGGTCACTTGCCAGGCAACGTGGTGTCAACCAATGGAGCTGTGGAAGTGGACCCAGGAGTGGGGGTGGGGGTTCAGGCTGGGTGGGAGAAAGCTAGGATGTCATGTGAGAAATGCCACCACCCCAGTAACTGAAGGGAAAAAGAATAAAAAAAAATACTGATTTGTAATGGCTGATGTATTTGCAAGAGGATTGCATCGACATTTTCTTCTGAAGCTTGGTATTACAATACCTAAACCTGACCAACAATGGCCATTTTAGTAATTGCTTGCCTGGACAGTCAGATAAGAATAGACTGGTGCAGACCTAAAAAGTTCTGCTCGGAAAAAAAATGTCTTTCAGATAAACAAAATGGCAGAAAGTCTGTTTAAAAATGAGAGTTAGAAGGAATGTTCATTTTTACTAGTCATGTGGGATTTGGTAGTGAGTAATAAGTGAGAATGTCTGTTTGTTTCTGTATGTCTATAGTGATCAGTTTAAAAGCTGCTTCTGCAGAACATTTGGCCTTAAAGGTTAACCTTTTTTGGGGTTCCCCAAAGCTTCCTTTGTTTTATTATACATGATGGTGTCCAGACATTACTGAAACCACTCTGAATGTATTTAGTCAAACCAAGTGTTCAATTTCTAATCATTGTCTTTTAAATATTTAATATTGCTAATACTGTTTTGTTGCCACTGATTACATGGTACATTTTATTTCTCCCTCCTTAGTGTTTACAGTTGTCTAATGCAATTCCTGGACATTTTATATCTTCTCACCATTCAGAGGTGTTCACTCAGAAGTGTGAGATGGAAAGACTGATGTCAGAAAAGTATAGGAAACAGAAAAACTGACAGTGAGAAACAATGAAGAAAGATGAAGAAGAAATCCAGAAGAAGGATGAAAATAGATAATTTTCTTGAACTCAGCAAATCAGTTCAGAAACAAGCATTTGTCAATGCCAAATGTTGTCTCACTGGCATTGGCATTGGTAGTGTCGGAGTTAGAGATTCATAATAGGAATGGCAGTGAAGTATTGAACTAACGCCAACCCCACCCCCACCCTACAGAGACTGACAGGCGTTAGGTTGTGCCTTTGGGGTGTCAGCAATAACTGTCATGCCATTTTACCTCAGCCTACCCTGTAGGCACTGACAAGTGTTGTGGTGTGCTTTGGGGTCTTTGGGCCTTATAATTACCCCATTCCATAAGGAAATATGCTGAGAAGGGTGTGTATAGGAAAATGGGGTGAACTTTAGGGCTGAATACTCCAAGGCACACTCGATACCTGTCACTTGCTGCAGGGTGGGGTGGAATGACATGAGCATTACACCCAATGATCCCAAGTCACACTCCTGATGCCTGGCAGTCTCCACAGGGCGGGGTGTTGCAGTTGGAAACCCTAACGTCATAGGTGTTTGTTGGTATTGTCACTCCAAATTTTTAACATGGGCTTTTTGTGACCCCAGCTCATCAAGAGTGGCACAATCAGTTTGTTAGCTGAAAGATGGTGTTGCACAGCGGCTATGCCATTTGGCGACACAGGGATGAAAACACATTTTAGGCAGGATGTGAAAAATGACAACTGTATTATTCATGAGGAGGTGTAAAAAAATGGCAACATTGAAAATCTGGAGTGAAAATATGAAAAAGTCATGAGCATAGAAACTGCACAACACACATATCCATAACCCAATTGTTTTTGAGATGTTTTTAGCCACATTTTCATCATAGGCATTTTGGGATCTCCCTCGAGAACAGTGGTGCTGTGATTTTGTTAATCTGTCCCAAAGTTGATTTCCACAGTGACCATGGTATTGTGCACCACTGGTGCGGAAACATATTTTGGGCAGGCTGTGAAAATGATAGCTGTACTGTTCATAATGAGGTGTGAAAAATTGCCAGTGATGAAAATCTGGCATGAAAATATTGTAAATTTGCGAGGTTACAACAGTGATTGGAAACTGCGAAATGCACGATTGTAACACAGTCATTTTATGGAGGTTCATCACCAGATTTTCAACATAGGCATCTTAGGATCTCTATTCATGAACAATGTCAGTGTCATTTTTTCAAACTGTCCAGAAAATTGATTTTGCACAGCGACCATGCTATTCTGCTCTGAAGGTGAGAAAACACATTTTGGCCAGGATATGTACAATGACAGCTGCACTATTCATAAGGAGGTATGGAAAAATGCCAGTTTTGAAAATCTGGAGTAAAAATATTACAAATTCACGAAGTAACATGAGTGCATGGAAACTGTGCAACGCACGCTCATAAAACAGCCATTTTTTGGATTTTTTTCACCACATTTGCAAAACAGGCTGTTTTAGAGCCCCCTCATGAACAGTCACACTGTCATTTTGTTAATCAGTCATGAAAAGTGATTCTAGACAGTGACCACAAAATCACCTTTCGGAACCGAATAATGCCATGACAGTGACTGAATTCATATGGAGGAGTCCCAATTACCCCATGTTGAAAATTTGCTGCTGGTGTGTTTTGCTGCCACTGCATGACAAGCCTGGCTGTCATTACAGCGGATCTTTCCTTAGATGTGCTCACCGCATTATGTATTTCTGGTGTGGTGTCTGCATGCCGGCTTATTGGGGAATGAAGGATGCACCTATTGATGGGTGCCCTGCATTCGCCCAACAGTGACAGCTCCTCCAAATCTACAACTAGTGCAATATGTTGGCCATGCAAGCATGAGCCAAAGTAGAAAGGATGCCATTATGAAACAAAACAATACAAAATGTACTTTTGAAAACAAACCATATGTCTCAGTTCTGAAACTAAAAATAATAATACAAAAATGGATATATTAATATTTTTGTCAGAAATTATTTCTAAAACATGCTGCATTTTGTTCCAACAAATGCTGTTGTTTTATAGTGCATGTTTAAAACAGTTTCCTGGCTGGCCCAGTGGTACTGAGGGTTGAGGAACTGAATGTCACATCTCGCACCATGCCAGAGACCAAAGTTCACAAAAGAACTTGGGCCACTGGGGGTTGGCAAAGAAAGGATTGAGCATCCAGAGGACTGATCTCCCTTCCCAGGGGAGGGATCTGGGCCTAGCACCACTCCTTAGAGGTCCCTAGTGGAGACCAGGAGCAGTGCCAGGAACATGAAGTGCAGAGATGAGGGGGTGGAGCAATGGTAAATATTGGCACATTAGTGCCCAGATGTCTTTGTACGTCCACGCTCCAGGGGGCAACCATTACAGAAAAAAACATCAGTGGACCTGGGAGGCAATGAAGGCTCCAG
The DNA here is from genome assembly GCA_016271365.2 of Neoceratodus forsteri. Classification (NCBI taxonomy): domain Eukaryota; kingdom Metazoa; phylum Chordata; order Ceratodontiformes; family Ceratodontidae; genus Neoceratodus; species Neoceratodus forsteri. Next base: position 248,401,324 of record CM028130.1, on the reverse strand, counting down.
GGACCTAGATCACATCTCTAGGGCTGGACCATCTCTCCTCTGGCCTCCCAGGGCTCTCAACTAGGACTGACCTTCAAATCATAGAAAGGTCAACAGGTTGGTGGGTGGGCCCTCAACTGGGGGGTGATGGGGGGGGCTGTAAGGTCTTGGGTAGAGATGCAGTGAATTAGAATTCCACCTGCGAAGTGCCCGCGAATTGGGCACTTCGTGTTGTTAATCTGCTACGCGGAGTGTCCATCTTAAAGCCTCACTTCACCTTGAAATTATCTCTTCACGTTGTTACTCTGCCTTAAGGCAAATTAAGGTGGAGTGACAAGCCTATTGCAGTCCTCCAACACATCACATGGCTTGCAGTAGTGTAAGTCACATGCTTTAGCCAGACAGAAAGGAAGTGAGTCATGCTAGGTGATAGTTTCAATCTCCTCTTTGCAGAATGAGAAAGAGGAGCCTAACTGTAGAGAGGAGAGGAGATAGAAAGAGAGTTATAGGCAGAGGTTAAAATCTGCTGGAAATACAAATCTTTCTTGTTTGTTTTTTTTTCTGATCTTGTTCTTTGTTTATTAGTTCTTCTGTGGATTTCTTTTTTTTATTAATTCTTTGTTTTATTAATTGTCATGTGTGTGTGTGTGTGTGTGTGTGTGACTTTGTTGAGCCACAGCCAGGGCAGAAATTCAAAAGGAGGAGGGAAGATCTGGAGCCAGGGCCTTTCTACAGCATGGCGAATGGGTGGGAGTTTGCATGCATGGGGTGGAGCCAGTTTCAGCTGGACCGCAGTAGATCTTGCTGGCCCCACCATGGAAACAGGAGGAGTTGGTGATGTTGCTGCTGCAGCTGTGATGGAACCACCACCACCACCTCCTTTGGCAGTGGCACCACCTCCCACAGCCCACCACCACCACAGCCCCAGGCTCCCACAGCATCTGGACCCCCCCCCACCTATGCTTGGTCCTCCCCATACCTCCCTACTTTGGGAGTTTTTTAAAGGTGTGTGGGGGAACAGTAGCATTGTAAGTTGCTGGATCTGTGGTGTGGAGGAGCACCATGGCCCCGGGGGAAGTCATCTGGGGACCGGGGGCCAGTGCTCTCATATGTTGAACCACCACCAGGAGGAGTGGCAGGCTGCTATCACAGAACAGGCCAGGACTGCACCTGCTGGCCCTTCTGTGACAAATGGGGTGGCTGTGTGTGGCACTGAGTGGAGGAATGCCACAGCAGCACCTGCTGCTCCACCAGCAACACCACTACCAGCTGCAGCACCTTCTGCTGGTGGCAACCCCACAGAACTGCCTGTGAGTCAGGCTGATTTGGCAGTTCTGTACAGTGTGGTGGATGCTGCCAACCAACGCCTGACCAATGTCAAGCAGCAGTTGGAGCAGATCGAGGGCCAGCAGCTACAGATGATAGTCATGCTTCAACTGCTGTTGTCCCACCATGATATTGAGCATTCATTTTTTAGTTGTTCTTCATTGTGTTCCCCAACACCTCTGTAATCAAAAATATATTCCTATGTTGCCCTGACCCTTCCACCTTGTATCTTGTAATTGTTTTCCCTTTTTTATACACATTTGTTTTCTTATCTTCTGTTCTGTATGCGTCTACCCTGTTGTTGATTCCATTTCTGTACTTTATAGTTTCTTTCCTGTGTCACCCCCTTTCTTCCATTAAGTGTGTGTGCTGTTTTGTTTTTGGATAACATTGTTTTAAGGAAAAAAGGGTTGTTCTTGCCCTTATTATTCTAACTAAAAGTAGTAGTCCACCCAAAATTTGCAACAACATATGTTATGCAGAGTAGTTTTATTTGTATGTAAAGTCTTAGTGTGTCCTTCCCTCTGTCTGCTATTAGTTTTTCCTAAATTAGCCTGGTAGTTTTATGAGTTATGACCCCTGGGGATCTCCAGCTCAAATATGTTTATTGTCTTTCTTTCACCTGGCTACAATGCACCCTGTGTCATGTGACTGTGATGTAGCATAGACCATCGATTTACCAAATGCACAGTTCACAACAGGAGAGCTGTGTAACTGTTATCCAGTGATCACAAATGGCAAGTTACAGTTTAGCAGGTATTTGACAGCTAACTGAGTGGGGTTTCTGTAAGAAAACAGCTACTAAATAGCTGTTATTCACTATTTGTGTTTTCTGTGTGTGTCACGTCTAGCTAGCAGTAGTGTTTTCATTTTAAAATTTAATGTAATCAAAGTACACACAATAATAAAAAGCACAGCAATTGCCCCAGATCAGTGCTGTAATTAGTAAAGACTAGCAGTTTTCGTACAGAAACCCCACTCACCTAGCTCTCAGCTATCTGCTAAACTGTAACAGTAACCATTTGTGCTTATAATCACTGGATAAGAACAGTTACACAGCTCTGCTGTTGAGAACTGTGTATGTGCTAAGTCTATGGGTTATGCTGCATCACTGTCACATGACACAGGGTGCATTGTAGGTGCAATAAAGACAATGAAACTATTTGACATGAAGATCCACAGGTGTCGTAAAACTACTATAAATCTAGTAGGCTAATTTAGTAAAAACTCCTAATAACAGGCAGAGGGAAGGACAAATGAAAAGTGCTCTGCATAACATATATTTTTACAAATTCTGTATTTACTCCTTTAACAAAACCAGAAAGCCATAATTCCACATGAATATATGACAGTAAAATATTTTCACTACTAGTGCAACTGTATTTATGACAAAATGAGGCACACAGTAATGACCCTTGCGCTTTGGTGGTTAGGCCTCCAGTAGTGTGCCTCCAAATGAAGACCTAAGTGCCAAAGCACAGTGGGCATGTGTGTGTGCCTTGTTTTGCCATCAGTAAAGTTGCAGTAGCATTGAACATTTTTTGTGGCATGTATTCATATAGAAAATAAACATTACAGAGGCACCAAAAATATTGTTCACACACAGTCACCAGAATTAGTGTGCATCCACAGAATGCTACTGTCTTGTCTCCAGAAATTTCCCCAGTCCACACGAAGTGAAATGACAGCATAACAAATGCACAGACTCCCAGAACTAATGGCACACTCAGTCTTGTGTGCAGTTTTCACACACAGTCACCAGCATTAGTGTGCATCCACAGAATGCTACTGTCTGTCTCCAGAAAATTCACCAGTCCACACAAAGTGAAATGACAGCATAACAACAAATGCAAAGTCTCCACACTCACACTCCAAAAAGAACTAAGTGCCCTGCTGCTGCTGTTAGAATTACATGTAATACTGCTCTTGTAGACCTGACTGTGATGTGATGATGCAGTGTCTTGCCAAATGGTGTGCAAAAGGATTATCTGAACATTGAGTTTACCATCCAATATGATGAGACTGAGAATGCTGTTGGTTGCCCAAAGTGTGCTGCACTGACCCCAACAGGAAGGATGCCTTTGTGTTACACTAATACAACCTTTAGTAAGTTGATTAATGTACCTGCCTCCTGGCACCATCATTGTTTTCTCACAGAACCTGACTGTAACTGTGTTTTTATATATATATATATATATATATATATATATATATATATATATATATATATATTGTATGTGTATATATATAAATATATATATATAATTTGTATTCTACATATATACGTGTAATCATTGTTTTGTTTTGTGTCACAGGTCACATAGTCGCACTTGATACACACAGTTCTATGCTTGATGAGGAATTATGGCATTGGAATACTGTCAAGGCAGTGAAGGTAAGCATTTTGATTTGGGGGGGCATTTTCAAGCAAGTTTCAATGATGGTTTATTGTTTGGTAAATTCTTTACAGGTTTTATCTGCAATGCATCCTCCTCTAGTCCAGTACAGATGGTCATGGTCATGGATTCATACTACTTGTTGCATCATGTCTGCCAGCCTGGAGGGGTATGATGTTGAACTTGTTATGTGGAGAAAGCAGCAATGAAAGCACACAACATCAGAAAGTTTCCTCCTAAAAGAGATGAAGAAGTTATTAGCACTTGATTGCAGTAACACATTATGTTTAAAATGTGGCTGTTCCATCCTGTCATATATGCTGATTAACAGATACAAAGCTGTCTCAGTAAGCCACGTGAAGACCAAATCATCACAGTCACAAATTTAATACCTATAACCCATACACTGTGTCAATATCCCTATGTCTTAACTCAAGTTACATTGTAAAAACACATCTCGTCAAGTCACAACCTGAATCAAACTTTGTTCAACACTGGCATGGCTGCTGCAGCAGTACAGTGTGTGATCTGCATGATAAACATATTATGTGAAGTACATGTCACCTACTTTATATAACTCATCAGTCAGATTTGCACTCGTTTGAATAAAAAATAAATAAAAAAGCACTGATGAAATTAAATTGATATACATACCAGTCTGAAATGGATATCCTGTAGGTTGTTGTACACAATACTGCAGTACCATAGTCCTCCAGTGAAGGAGAGTGGTTTGTTAACCTGTAAAACAAGAAAATAAGTTTACAGTTATGTGTTTGTTTAACCACTGCATCTCATAAAATCTACAGGAAACAACACAGCTAAAGGAAGTTCTATGGTATGAAACGTTAATACACATACTCACTTTAAAGTATTGATAGTAACTACTGTAAACGTTTGGCTGTGGCTGAACTATGAGGTCTCTTCTCTGACTCCGTCTGCCATGGCATGGGCAGGCCACAGAATGAAAGACATCGGCGAACTGGTGGCGGTGGTGGTGGATGGTCATGGGCACATCATGATGACAATCCCACTCACATTTCTCTGCATCTGGTGGCTTTGGCTAACAGCGGTTTTCTGGTGGTGGTCATGGGGGCACATGCTGGCATTCCCTCTCACATTGTTCTGCATCTGGCAGCTTTGGCTAACAGTAGTTTTCTGGTGCTGGTCATGGGGCACATGCTGACATTCCCTCTCACATTTATCTGCATCTGGTGGCTTTGACTAACAGCGGTTTTCTGGTGGTGATCATGGGGAAAATGCTGCAGCATGCAACACATTCACTGTCACTGTGAGACACACAAAGGTGGGTTGGCGGGTGGGATATGGTGTGCACTGTGTTACAAATATGACATATGGAATTTGAGTAATTCTGAATGGGACACTCATTTAACTTTATGAAAAACAAAACATGTACCATAGAAACAATGCGACAGCCTTTTAGCCACTTCACTTAAAACCTACCAACATAAACCTCATCATCATCCTCATACAGAAGGCTGCCCTTGCAGTCATCAATGTCTGAATTCTGCCTACTAGGGAATTCTTTCTCTATCGTGTCATCATCTATGTCACTGGTAGGCCATTTCATGCTGCCAGTGCCACCAGGATGGTCCATTTCTACAACATCAGCACAGCCATGACCATGCCAGGGTACGAATACTGAGGTTGCAGTTTGAGCTGGTATGTGCCCCTCATTCATTTTTATGAATGTCAGCAAGCTGACATTTGCAGGAGAGAGATTTGTATGATGATCCTGAACTATTTCACCCTCTGACCTGAATATCCTCTTGAAACTTACACTGGAAGGTGGGCATGTCAGGTACTTCAGTGCCACTGAGGTCAGCTCTGGCCATTCACTGACCTTTCCACTCCAGAAAAAAAGAGGATCATCAGTTATTGACAGATGCCTGTTTTCAGCCAAAAATGAGTCAACCATTCATTGTGCTGCATGAAGTCCGGTGGTTGATGCATCATCCTGTTCTCGAGGTTCATTGATGTCAGAAATCCTGACTTGGCACAAAGCACCCCAAAGTGGGTTAATGACAACCGGTTTAGATGACAGACCACCTGGAACTGCAGCCCCTTTTCAGGATGTGCTTGATACTACTCCAAACTGACCTTCAGCAAAATGATGCTGCTCAAGTTTGCTGACCTTGGCACGTGACTATTGTGCCCCATGAACCAAGCACACCAGTTGCCCACTGACATTTTTTATCTGCTCAGGCCCTCCCTCCAGTAGTGAGGCAATTCCACATTTGCAGCGTGGGTCCAGCATTGTTGCTATTGCAAAGCTGTCACTCTGCTGAATGCTTAAGATGTGCCTATTGTGCTCGAATAGTGTCAGCATGTATTTCAGCAACACACTGCTAGCACAGTCTCTGGAACCATCAAGGCTATGTTGTAGATTTAGCAATGTCTGCCACAATACCTGCAGCAGTGGAATTGATTTGCTAATGGAGGTAGATACGCCACTCACTGCCTATGTGGTATGTTCAAAAGGCCTCAAAATTGTTATTACAGAGTCCATGAGAAGCCATTGTTCAGTTGCTAGAGACATGGAGGCCCCAGAAGTGTCATGGCTAGTGGGCATGACAAGATATTCTGAGATGGCTTTATATTGTTCATACAACCTCTATGTGTATAAAGTGGAGGTCCACTGGGTGACAACTTCTAGCTTGAGGCAGTGCTGTGGGAGGCTGTTTTGGATCTGGAACTGCTGAAGTTGGTCATGGGCCTTTGCAGAGTGTAAAAAGTGAGAACAGATATGACATGCAACTGTTAGCATTTCCTTTATATCAGGGTGCTGCAGAAACTCCTGCACCACAAGATTTAAACAGTGGGCCATGCATGGAACCCGAACAAAGCCACCATTCATGATGCATTAAATCACATTTGACCCATTGTCAAGTGCTATAAACCCAGCTCTCAGGGACAGGGGTTCAGCCACTCATCAATTTCAGTCAGTAGCGAGTCCAGCACATTTTCACTAGTGTGTGAACAAGTCACACTGCACATAGCAAGCGTTGCATGCTGTCGAATTCTTGGAAGATTGCCACCACGACAGTCTACCTTACTACCTTACTGATTATTCACACTACCACCAGCACAAACAACCCCCGGCATCTGTGCCCAGTGTGCAGATATACAGAAATATGAATTCCCCACTGTTTTTCCACTTGTCCACATATCCATACTTAAATGGATGAATGGAGAGGAGGAATGTTGAAGGGCATGTCTTACAGAGTCAGCCACAGTATGATATAACTCAGGGGTAGCATGGGTTGAAAAGTATGTCCTGGATGGGACTTTCCATTTCGGACAGGTGCATGCCACAAACCACCAGAATCCAGAATGCTCCACGAAGGAGAAGGGCCAAAGATCAGTTGCCAGCATTTCAGCTATAGCAGCATTCAGTTCACATGACACTTCATGATTGGGTGTGTACTTCAGGTTACCAGCAAGAGTACTCTGCAATGTGGGCTGACTTGCACTTTTGCACAGGGTATGCCAAATGGCTCTGTTCTGTGAATGGCCGGGGCAGACGTGTGTTGAAGAGAGCTGCACAGGTGACATATCCACAAATGAGGTTATTTTCCCATATTTAAACACAGGGATTGATGTAACACCTGCACTAGACATACTGCATTGACCACCAGCACCACTGCTACTCTGACCATCACTTGACAAGATTTCAGAATCATTATCCTCCACCTCATCATGCCTTTAGTAATCCTCTGCTGTTATTTCATCACTTCTGCAAACATTTCAACTTGGTTTACAGTCATGGAAGGGGATAACATGCTCATTAAGGTTGATGACGAGGGTGAACACACCACTATGGCGTTAGCTGCCATCTGGTGCCGGGTCCACAGTGCCATGTGCCTGTTCTTAAGATGTATATGCTGCCCCCTTCTTGCCCAGATGACTCCCCTTTTTACCTCGATTCACACATGCATGGCAAAGCTGGCAGATTGCAACTGACTCATCATTTGTGTCTTGCACAAAAAAAATCCCAAACAAGGGATTGTGATCCCTGACTCCTACTTTTAACATGTCCCTGATGCTGCTTATTGGACTCTGTTTTTTAAGCCCTGAAATGGGGGGTGCGCTACATGATTTTTCAGGCAGGACACACTTGGACTGCAACTGACCATCACCATGGCTACCTATGATTATTACTGTGTCATTATTATCATCATCAACATCAACTAGAACTGCTAAATCACAACTTTTTTCATGAGGGGGAAATTTAACACCAGCAGACCCAGACACAGCCACCTTGACTTTCTTTTACTCCAGTTCCCAACAGGGGTCACTGACATCATCATCATATTCATCAACATCATCCGCATTCACATTTTCTGCTTGGATGCTGTCATGTGAACTGCATGTTACAACAACAGCAGCAACATCATCATCATCATCATTGCCCAATATTTTCACACCACACTGTGAATCATTGCATGGCAAAGGCATGGCCTCAACCGCAGTGGAAGAATTGTGACATTATGTGTTATTGTCACCATGATCAGAATCATGTTCAACTACCACTGGGATGTTACTGGAGAGTATGACATCATCTGCACTGTCACTCAATGCTTTAGACTCAGCTATATTTTTTGACACAGTTAACTGGTCAGAAGTGGAACTGGAGGGAGCAATACTCATGCCAGCAGAAACTGCACTAACACCACCAGCTGAGACAACATCATCTCCCCCAACTATGAGTGAAGCTACAGATTGTGCTGTGAAAAACATTGATGGAGAAATCCCTTTCCTCACATCAGCTATGCACTTCTGCATACTACCATGCCACATACAATCTTGCCACTGGCAGCAGTGCCATGGCCAGAAACAGTTTTCCTTGCACATCTCTTTGCTGGCATTTTGGGGATCACCAAGAAAATTGTAAACCAATTTAGATTTTGGAACATTTATTCTGGCCAGTGGAGGTGATGTAAGCCCAAAAACAACAAGAGCGCCTTGTGGTCTGCAGATGGAGATTGCAACCAAACAGATGCAAAGGCATAGACAGATTAAATTGCATCAAGCAATCAAGAAAAAGATGCAAATGCAGACGCAAAGTTACAACAACACCTTAACTGCTGCTGCTCACAACAGTCACAATCCAAATCCAATATGGAGAAGAATACCTTTTGCCACTTGGCAGGGGTGGGGCAGTGCACTGCAGTAAAAGTACAAAACCATACTAATATACCACAATCCCTCCTGACCACAAAGCAGTACAAAATCATGCATCTGCGGTGGATAGCAGGTTCACACTGCTGCAATTACTCTGCAGCACAATAAAAGGTGTCTGTGATTTGATGGTATGAGTCACATACACACTACAAGTAATGTGGCAAATTGAAAACTTCAGTAATATAAAACAGATCTTTTTAACAAACTGAAATTATGTTCTGCTGCAACACAAAATTCATCAAGAATTACAGAAAATATTACTCTGTGTACATTAACACAGTTATATAACAAAAATATAACCAAAACAAAAATACTGCCTTTTTCTTCCAGACAGTTAATCTACCTACACGTACACCACACAAATATGCCCCTCCCCCAAAGCACATGTCCAGTGTCTCTCAGTACTCAGACTGAATGTTCAAAATTAACATTCAAAATCCACACACAAACAATGAACATTCAATGACGGAAGTACAGGAGGGTTTCCTCCAATTGATCTACTATGTTTTAAGCCAAACAAATGGCTCAAAAATAATTTTTTTACAGCTTTCATAGAGTTTGAATCTCAGAGCTCTGACACCAAACTGTCTCCGACTACCATTACACACATACTACACTGAACTGAGGCTGTGCAGAACAATCTAGAGCCCATGTGAACTGCAATCCCATGAATCAATGATAAATTCGCCTTGAGCCCCCAAACAGGTGAAGTGGTGCGGCACATTGAATTCATGTATCACCTAAAAATATGCACAGAAGTGGATGGGGAAGGCAGAGTAATGCAAAGTGGATTAAAAACAATGACTGCGCTGACTTGTTATGATGCAAAGTACTCACTTCAAGATACAGAGTGCTGCCAGATTCCCAGGCACTCTGTGAATTGCTTCAGAGTGAATTTGAGACACTTCACCCACCACTAGTTTTGGGAAAGGGTCCCAGAGAGATATGTCTCAGGCAGGGAATAGAGGCAATGGTCAAGTAGGCACCTTCTGAGAAATGCCCTGGTCAACCAAGTGCATAAACAGAATTGGGGAAAACAAACTAAACAAAAACTGTTTCCGGACAAACAGTTTAAGTGGAACTTCTATATTTCAAAAAACAGGCTAAACCTAATTTGTGAAACAAATTGATTTCATTCAGGTGGCAACTGATGTTTTGGGATTTATCAGTTGTGGTTTACCATCTGCCAAGTAGTTGTAGAGTTTTGTTTAGGATAATAAAACATATTCTATACATCTGCATAGATGGCACTGTTTTCCAGTGTCATTAAATGATCACTAACTTTCCTCTCACATTCTCATAATTCATGTTTTGTACACCTGATAGCCTTAATAACTTAACATTTTCCAGGACAAGGGCCCATTAGATTTGACTACAAATTGCATGAAAGTGCACCCAACCACTTATTTATTTGATAAATTTAGAACCCAAACTCAGAAGGGAAAAAAAATGTTGTGCTTGTCCCACTTTTTCCCTGCAGTAGTAATATTTCATTGCATGATCATTGCAAATAACCAGTCAAGGTGTTTCCATGATGTATGACACTGAAGCTGCAGATTCTATCATTTTTTTTTACTTTCTTTTTCTTTCTTATTCAGTACATACACTATGGAGTTCCTGCTGCAATGTGTCAGAATGTATTATTATTCCCTTAAGGTACCTGCAAATCTCCTTATGGGAGGACGCAGGAGCAAGTAATTAGTCAAAGTCTGCTGCTACTGCAGCTAATAAAGAAGCTTTGAAGTGTCTCTGCATCAACATAATTTATAAAATGTTCTTAAAGAAAACAGCATTCTTTGGTGCAGTTTGTTTGGGCCATTTTTGCTTGGATGCTAATCCCCTAGAATGTATGTCAGTGTGAAAATTACAAAAAGCACCTAATGCAACAGTGTATTTGCCATTCATATGAATATTTATAATAGGTGTGCATGGAGATATGGGTTTAGAAATCAAAGGAATATTAAAATTGTTTTAATATTTTTACCATATTTAAAAATGTGTGCATATTGGTGCCTATGCACGAATGGGCAGAAAGTACTTTCCAGATGTACATACCAGCCTACATAGCTCTGTACCCCAGACAAGTGCACACATGCCACTATACACAAAAACCAGCCATCTGTTAATGGTCTGATCCCCCTCCTCCCGGCATGCACGATCGTGGATGGGGTTGAGTGGCAGACCCAGGCAAGCTGCCAATTGGCTGCCCGTCCTGGGTCCCATAGTGGATCCCCTGCTCTACGGGAGCAGGGGAGTGCATGAAGGTGCAGGTCTGGCTGTGTGAATAACACACACAGGCACCTGGGGCAAGCATGGCTAGTCCCTATTCACCAGAGGTCCCCCTTCCTCGATACTCACTCCTGTGGCACAGCACCCCGCCTGGTGCACAGATGTACCCCTCAGCAAAACCTCCACCCCAGTCCCATAGTCAGCCCCCTTCACACATCAGCACACTGTCCCCATTCCTGATAGTGAGCAAACCCCCACGACATACAACACTGCCCTATTCCCATTTAGTAAGAGTAAACACCCCCCCACCACTGCAAAACACTGCTCAGTCCCTTCTCCGCAAGTCAGTGTCAACCCCGACCCTTGGTCCTGGTACCCCTACCACTCCAGTGGTGTCCAGTGCCCCGCCACGGCACCAACAGCATGAACCCCTGACCCTGTACTTATAAGTCAGTGCAGCAGTGATGGACAGGAATGTATATCCCCTGCACACCACCTAGGTTACTGCTGTCCAGCTTACTGATGCTGGGAGCATGCCACTTATAAACAGGCAGCATGCTATCAGCATCAGTTGGACATCAGGCAGCTGAGGAGGTGTGCAGAGGGATGTGCCACTTGCCATACAGGGGACAGGGGCAGTGTTGTGTGGTGGTGGGGTTCAATCTTACTGGATGGGAATGGGGCATTAAAGTGTGTGTGTTTGTGTGGGGGGAGGGGGTTCTCAGTATCAGGAAAAGGGAAAGGGCACTGCTGTGTGTGTGTGTGTGTGTGTGGGGTGTTCTGAATACCAGGAATGCGTACGGGCGCTGCTGTATGTGGGGTGGGCTGGCATACTGGACAGGGTAGGGTTCTGTTTGGGGTTACAGCCTATTGCCAGGATCAGAATGGGGTTCTTTGTGCATGTGGCGTGTATGGAATTTGTGGCAGGGTCTCCCTGACACATCAGGTGCCCTACTACCCCCGATTTGTAGCACTATGTACCTTTGTGAATGGCTCATAATGTGGGCATGACCCCATCTTCCCCAGGACTGCCTTGGCATGTAGCTGCCTGAGCAGCTGGGGAATCAGGTAAGCACCTGGTCAGCATACCTTTGGTGAATGCCACCGGGAATCTTTGGGACTTCTGCCTCGCAGCATTCCTTCATACGTATGCCTATGCTCCCAGTTTACGAGGCACATTGTCATAGTGCATGGGGCCCATTGATATTTATTTACAACACCCTGTGTATTATTTTGTGTGTTTGTGTTAAAATTGACTTGTCTTTTTCAACAGTACCCAGGGGATTTTCACTAATACTGAAAACACAGGTCAGTACTGTTAAAGAAGTATACCAGACTTGGGATTAAATCATCTTTCATATGTTCCTTTCCGCTTCATGACACTCTTACAATTCCAATCAACCAAAGTATCACTAGATCCACCAAACAGCAACATTCTTCTGGCTGGGACAGAGAGAGGGTTTCTGTATACAGCTAACAGATTGTATCTCAAATATGGTGTAGCAGTAGAGCATAGCTCTTCAAAACTGGCTGGAGCTCTGTTCCTAGATTTGTTTTCTGCTATTGCTTATAGCTAATGCTCTTATTCCAGCTTAAAATGTTTAAACTGCTACCAAGATTACAAACATATGTGATTGCCCCCACACTATTAACCATGCTAGCCAGTGTCTTGGCAGTCATGTGCTGTCATCTTACATATTTTTTTCTCGAACTTTACTTATTCTCCCTTATCACTGGCCTCTCTCCAGCAGGGTTGCTCAGTGTGCTGGCTCTGCCCATCTAACCTGAAGCCCAGACATCCTTTCTCCTGCGGGGGGCACCCCCAATTCCATGTACAGCCTACCCTAACCACTCGGATCTGAGTACCCCGAGGAAGGACTGCCACACTCCTTACTGGTGCTCTATCTATAGTGCTTGAGGGTTGCTTTTACAGGAGGAGGGACTAGAGCAGACATCCTGGTGCCTGGCGATGGATGTGGGGCCGCAACCTCTGGACCCGCCTTCACTTACAAATGGAAGGGGGTCTTTCTTGTGTTTTTTCCAGCAGTGGGGACATGCAATGATGCCCAGTGCAGCGCAGGTATGTTCCCGCACCCACCTGCAAGACGTCCGCTACTGTCACCTTTCCCCTCTGAAATGTGTACTGAATCAGTCAAACCCTCAATCTCCACTAGGGGTCACCAAAGCTGTGCAGTGCAAACCACCCTCCCCTGGTAAAGGAGAGCTGCCTGCCAATAGAAAATCCAAGTCTGCACCCCACCCCCACCCCCGCTGACCCCTGGCAGCCAGAGTCCATTCCTGAACTTAGGTCGCCAATGTGGTGCAAGGCATGGTGTCTAGTGCCTCAGTCCTCAGCACCACTGAGATGGCTGTCATCTAACATATTGATGTCACAAATAGTGTCTTCCTTAGAGTGTGACATTAGCAGTGCAAGAGTGCTTTTATAAAGTGTCTCTTAAAGAGACAAGTAAGTGATAAAAGTGCAACTATGCAAAAGTGCAACAATGAAAAGTGCTCAGTATACTGCAAACCAGTGAATAAATGTGACACCAGTGCTAAGTTAAAAAAATACAGAGAATAATACATAAGAGGACAAAACATAAGTTAATAGTCCAAAACTGTAAACTGTTTAAAAATAAGAAAACATAATTTAAGAACCGGAATGTATGGAGGGAGAATTCATCATGTAGTCCCATTTGGTAAATTGTGTTGAACATCTAGATACAGTACACTTCTTTCTGTAGAAGTCTTTTATAAGATCTCCTCCATGAATCCCTTGCATTTTAACATCCCTAGAAATCTTAGGGATGACACAGATAGATGTCCTGCTTCTTGAAAATGATATACCGTGAGAATATCCTGTGTTACCAGTCCAAATGGTTAGAGACATAGAAACACAGAAAGTGACGGCAGAAGGGACCTTGAGGTCCATCTAGTCTTGAGTTTTTACTACCCCCCTCCCCACTTGTGCCTTCATTTGTATTATTCCTTTCTGCTTATCTCATGCATTCTTAAACCCCACCACCGTTTTTGGCCCCGCTACCTCTGATGGTAGGCTGTTCCAGGCACCGACCACCCTCTCTGTGAAGAAGAACTTTCTAATGTTGGTTCTGAATTTGCCACCTTTTAGTTTAAGATTGTGACCCCTGGTTCTGCTGCCCTCACTGGCCTTGAATAGTTCTTGTGCTCCCTGATTTGAATTTTTAGAGGACTTTTTGTCTGGCTGACATAGGCCAGACCCCAAGGAAATGAGATCATGTATATCACTCTGAGGTACTACAGTTAATAAATTGCTTAATATCAATTTTTTTATCTGATCGGGGTGAGTGAATGTCTTTTTATTGTTTGCATTTATACAATGTATGCAATGTCCACACAGAAGTTACTAACCAGTGGTTTTGGGAGCCATTGATGTGCAGGGGCATAGATGAGGAAGATGAAGTCCTCACACTGCAGTGCCAAGGATCAGGTGTTCTTTGGGTGCACTAGCGAGCCTCTTGTGTAACACATTTTGTTCCCAAACAGAGTGCACTCCAGCAAGAAAACACAAACTACACTACACTTTAGCAAAAATAACAAAAGTCCTTGATTTATTTAATATGTGTAGACATATGACAGTGCAGATTGAGCAACAACAAAATAGCCTCCGAAGGGCCATTCACCCTGGCACATTGTTCAGTAGAGCTTTGTAGGGAGCCTGCAGGGACAAGTGGTTTTAAAGCAGCATGCACTAAAGTGTCTTCTTCATGCTCAACCTAAAAGTGATCCTTGGAGTCTGAATAGACAGTTTTAATAGTCCTGTATCAATTTTTAATAGGTCCCAACACTGCTAAATGATCTTTCCTTCTTTACTGGTTATAGGATTGTACCGGGTCACAAATTAAGAACACCACTGTTTGTTGCTACAGTATTGCCTCTGAAAAGGATTGTCCTGTCCATATTCTTGTCACTGCGATATGCTTCTTTAAAGATATTCTGGGGACAGCTTCTTTCTATGAATCAATCTGCCATTTCTATGCTGGGCAAAGTCTTCCTGATTAAAACATGTCCTTTGTATAGTGCTAATTCAAAAAAGCGAAAGCAAAAAAGCAACAATTTATTTATTTATTTAAATTGTGGTAACCAGGTAATCCCACTGAGACCATGACAGTCCCTTTTTTAGGAGCGACATGAGATTAATTACATGTACCTAGAGGGAAAGACAACAATTCAACACATAAAACTGAGAATTACTCAGAGTTGACAAGTACATGACAAAGTGTGTTAGCAGATACAAGATATAGCCAAAAGCACAAGATATAGCCACATGCACAAGATTTGAATTTCATGTGTAGTTTAGGTTATTATTTATGATAATGACAGTGAAGCAACATCAGCAAAAACAACTGCAGAGAAGGGACATAAGCCTGAACTGTAAAACACAGAAAATAATCTTTCTGCAACTGTCAAGTTAGTTCAACAAATTTACATAGGGGGCTTTGCCCCCACCCCACCCCCATTCATATATATAAACATCCTTGACATTGCACAAAACCCCATTAGACTGTCACCTTTTTATTGCGCACATAAGCATTTGCTGTAATAACCACTTAGCTAGCATAACACTTTATTTACCTCGCTCTTTTTCACTCGTTGACATTCAGTCGCTGTTTTGACTGGACTCCTCCCTGTACTCATAAAGGGCTCTATGCATGAATGTGCAGAGAGGCTGTACATTGTGGATCTGTGATCCATAGCCACTCTGCATCCATTGTGCCCCCACACAGGATGCACTAACTGGGTGCACAGACCCGATGCACCCAATCCCCCAGCTGCTCAGGCAGCAAAGTGCCAGGGGTGGGCGGCGGCATGCCAGGGCTATGTACCATGCACTAAGGCATGTAGTACTGCCTGCAGGGATGCAGAGAAGGGCACTGGTTATGCCAGGGGAGACCCTGTAGTAACCCATTGCATGCCCCCATGAACCACAGCTTCCTGTTTGCGGCGGCACGGGAACTGCACTGCCATGTCAGCCCAACCCACTAGGTGGATAGGGAGGGCTGGGCTGGTTGATCATCAGAGTGCCCGCATCTGCAGGTGCCCTGGGGTGCATGGCTCTGCACCTCTGACCTGCGCTGGGTGTCAAAGACCCTGCCATCAACTAATAGCCCCTCTCCCCATATATTCCTGCCTCGACACCATATGTTTCATGGCCCCCAACCATTGCCCTGCCATGTTGTCATACCTACCAACTGCCCTGATCCAGGCCTCCTAGCAACAGCATTGGTGGTCAGTGTACCCCACAGCTGCTACAGCGCCAACTCCTCCCACCTGCCCCATACGTGTCCATTGGTGCCCACGGCAGAAATGGGAAGAGGCACAGCCCTCCTCACACCTTCTCAGACACCAGCCATCCAAGGATGCTGGGTATGCTGCCTATTTATAGGGCCATGTTCTGTTGGCATCCCTTGTATGGCCAGTGGTTAAGGAGGTTTGGGAGGCTACGTCACTGGCTGTTCCTGCCCACGGCACCAACAGACACGCATGGGGGCAGGAGGGGGGGCTTGTCGGTGCTGCGGTGGGTGAGGGGAACACTGACCACCAACGTGGGAGTGGGGGTACTGGGGCCGGGTCATGACCAATTGGGTGTGGGGCACCTGTGTGCATGGGGGGAGGGCAATGACCAGCATTGGGGGAGCGGGGTGCCAGAACATCATTGGGAGGATGTACTGTGTGGTGTTCTGGCTGGGCAGTCCCATTGGGGCTCATTGGGGGGGTACACCTTCTGGGATGGGGCACATGGTGGTATGGGGTGGGATGCAACTGTGGGGTTGGGACACAGCTGGGGAAGCTGACTGCGGGACGAGGGGCTGGGTCTCACTGCCAGGGGTCCTTCTGTTCACTGGGAGGGTGTCTTGCAATACAGGCTGGGATGGGGAGATTGCAGGATGAAGGGGACATGCTGTGTGGGTCTGGATGCTTGCGGTAGCATTCACACACCCACACCAGTGCTGTAATGTGCAAGGGATCCACTGTAGAGACCTATGCTGGGCATCTTATTGGATGCCCGCATGGGTCTGCATTACCCGCCCTGCCCTTTGGAGTCCTGCATGTTGGGGTGGTGGAGTTGCGGCTAGGTGGCCACCAGTTTGTGCATATGAGCATGTGCCCAACTGTCTGCAGGTGGATCTGTGCCACATACCTTATGCGCAGTGGTGCATAGCAACCATTAATTGTCCACTAGGATTGTTTATGTCAAGATTAGGGATGAGAGCTGTTGTTAACCAACAGTGAGTTCCTAGACAAAGATTTCCAGTACAAGACTGTCTGCAATTTCTTGACTTTCTTAAATATCAGTAAGTTGAGAAATGGTATTTTCAGTATTCTCATAACACCATTTTAGATTTGTGTTTGTTGTATTTATGTAGGTGGATAAATATATCCATTCTGTTTTGTTTCCAGACCAAATAAAAAGACAACCATTAATGTAACTTTTCCATAGCTTAATATGTTTTCCGAAAATATTAATATACTGATAGACAATGAAGAATTTCTTCCATGATCCCAATTACAAATTTTGCCAATCTGGGCACATGTAGTGCCCATGGCAGTTCCTTTGTCTTTGGCAAAAAATATTTTTCAGAATGGAAGACTTTGCTTCCAGAACAAATCTGGCAGTCTCAGTTATGAAGTAGGTAGGTGGCATTATGGATGGATCTCTGTTGAAAAGGGCCTAATTCAAGACGTCCAACCTGCCTTTGTGCAGTATATTTGAGTAAAGGCTCTCTGCATCAATCCTTACTAAATAGTCATTGTCCTCCACCTTTATGTGATTCAAGTTTCTAATATATCATTTGTATCTTGTACATAAGATGTGAGTGATGGTACCATGCCTTTTGACCTCCTGCCTTGATTACTGTAATGCCCTGTACCTAGGGCTTTCAGTGGTTGACATGCATCACTTGCAGCTGGTGCAGAATGCTGCAGCCAGGTTGTTAACAGGGCTTCCTGATCTAACCATACCACACCTGTGTTTCATGGACTGCACTGGCTACCTATTCAGTGGCGGATCACCTTCAAGGTCAGTTTACTGACCTACAAAGCCCTACATGGACAGGGACTCGGCTATCTGCAAGAGCTCTTTCATCCCTCCAGCCACCCTGCTCTGCCAATGAGGGATTGCTAGAGATTCCCAGGGTTCGTTTAACGATCTCTGGAGCCTGGGCATTCGCATTTGTGGCTCACTCCCTGTGCAATTCTGTACCTTATTGGATATGGGGGTGCTGGACTGTGGAGAGCTTTAAAGCTGCTTGAAAGCATTTTTGTTTTTGTTTGCCTATCCTGAACATTAGCTGAGGGAGCTTTGATATTATGTTTGTTTTAAATCTTGGAATTTTACGATTTTAAAGTTTTATTGTAAAAGCGCTTTGATATGTGTTGAATTACCCTTTCAACAAATAAAGTTTATTACCATTACTATTATTATTAGTTTCTTGAAGAAAGCATCTACAACTTGGACATTGGCTCTGTAATAGAGCCTATGAAGGAAACAATGAATTGCTCTGGTACTGATCTTGTCTGCTTATGGATTTTTGAAAGCAGATAGAAGAGTGATTTTCTGGGTTGTAGTACTGGAAAACAGGGTCAAAACTAATGGCAGCCCTGTCTGGCAACCCTGGTGAGTCGAAGAACCCTCTGATCGGCTAGCAGCATCCTGCGAATCTGCATCACCACTTCCATGGTCACCGATGCCACAAGCAGTCTGGCAGAGCAGGCGGCTTAACATTGCCCATGGTAGTCTTCACCCCTGGACACCTATAACAAGGGACAGGAGAAGTGATCAGTGCAATGTCCAAAGGAACCATGCCCACCAACAGTGCGCAATGGGCAGCGGGAACTCACATCCCTGGAGGGTCTGTAATGGCCACCCACAGGGGGTGGGCCAAAGCCAGCCAGCAACTCAGCACACCATGACTGCCAACAAAGGTGGTTCCTGCTACACAATGGCCACACAACTGTGCAATGACAGTCACATGGCACAGTGCCCCAGCAGCACCACAGCAACAACAGTGGCAGACGGGTGCACTCCCACTCCACCAACAGCTGGAAAACATGTCCAATGGACATGCCACAGTGGCATGCACTATGCACACTGTGACGACACCCACTCCCCCTGCCACCCCCCATGTACAGTGCGAAGGACCATGACAGTGCCTACCTGCACTCTGCGGCCCTGCTGATGTCAGTCCTAGGCTGTCATGGCCTGCTGTGCCCTGCTGCACTGCTACAGCCTGAGCCTCTGTCAGTCCTCAGGTCCTGGGAATAGAAAGAAGACAGGTGCACATCAGGAACTGACCACAGCAGCTGCCCCCCCACCACCCCTGTACAGGGTGTGCCCTGCCTGACACATCCCACATGCCTGCACAGCTGTATCACAACACAAGTGGAAGCTGGCAATGCCACTCTGTGATTCACCTGATGACAGTGTACCCTCTGCAGGACATGCCAGGCAACCAGGACAACACCATAGTACAGCACCAGGGCAGATATGCAACATGGGATGACTTACCTGGCTGTGGCATAGCCCTCACCTGGCGCATGTCTGAAGCCTCCGAGCCTGTCCGGGTCCCACTGCATCAGGTCCCTGTAGCAGTGCCTGCACTGCTCCCCAGTCCTGGCAACCATGGTCCTCTGCTGCAGCCTAGCAGCAATCCCCTGCCATACAGTGCCCCATGCCTGTTGCAGGTGCTCTTGCCCAAAGAGTTGGGAGGCATGGGACCCAGCACAAGCCATGCGGTTCACCAGCTCAACCTGTGTCCATGGCCGGCCTGGTAGCACTGAGGGATGAGACACTGGATGCCACACCTCGCGTTACACTGACGACCTGAGTTCGGGATCGAGCTTGGGAGTCAGGGGTCGGCAGGGGAGGGAGATGGATCGAGCAACCACTGGGCTGCTCTCCTTTCTGGGTGGGAGGACATGGGTTGTCCATTGCTCTGACAACCCCTGGTGGAGACTGGAAGTACACTTTGAGCT
This sequence comes from Neoceratodus forsteri, assembly GCA_016271365.2. NCBI lineage: Eukaryota > Metazoa > Chordata > Ceratodontiformes > Ceratodontidae > Neoceratodus > Neoceratodus forsteri. Next base: position 248,381,177 of record CM028130.1, on the reverse strand, counting down.
GCCAGGCCACACGTAATGAGTGTGGTTGACATAGGCAGGGTTGCCATGCACCACAGCGTCAGATGTGCACCACACAGGGGGAGGGGGGTCTTCGACTCACTACACCACAATAAATACCCCTCCAGCCCTGGATGGGTTATGGCCCTGTCAGAGCCACTGCCACACAACCAATGCTGGTTCCCTGCCACTGTCCCCCATGGTCTCCCCGGGTTGTAGATTCCCTGACCGTGGAACCATAACAAACTTGAAGATGGTTGGGGAACACAGCGGGCAGTAGAGCAAGTTGGGGAGTGCAGTGGCCTGAGAGAGTTCCATGCTGGAGGGCAACAAACAGAGTTGAAAAAAGAAAAACCTGTGTCCAATTTGGGGCACATCTGACTCCTCCCTGTGCCGTGTTTTCAATGCAATATCGGAGGTAAAAAATGGCAGGAGGAGGTGCACTTGTCCATTACGTGCACCTGATGCACGATGCACGGGATCATGCACAGTGTCCACCCATCGTTCAATGCCAGAGATGAGCGAAATGGGCGTGGCTATGTGGGGTCACAGGGTCAGAGGTCTGACCCAGAGGTAAGGGGTCACCTGCCATTGCGCACATGTATGACAGGGCACGGCACCCCATGCGTGACCATGCACGTAGCTGGCCATGGACGACATGCGTAATGCCACTGCATCGCGCTGTTCATGCAGGGTGAGCGACTGACACCATGATACTGTGATATGCAGGCGCACTGCACATGCATGAGTATTGCTCCACCATGACTTGCTCTGGTGCAATCCCATTGTTTATTTATTTAGATAGTAGTTTGGAAAACCTTTGAGCCATAGGCTCATTTACAAAGGTACCTTGTCACAGTAAGACAAACGAAAATACACAGTATAACAGTACAACACAGTATGCCACATTGTGCACAGCGTAATATCATGATATTCAGACAACACATGCAAATAAGCTCATCAACCAATGTGTGGTGCAGTGTGTGCATTAGCATGTCATTACTGTTGAGCCCGACCTCATTTGTATGTGTTGGGCCTTATAAGTGCCATAGAACAGCACAGGCCATGGACCAGCATTGCAACCTTGATAGGTAGTTGTGCATGCTGCTGCAGCTCACTAGGAGCAGACAGCACTGCAGGGTGGGACAGACCAGGGATATGCTGCCACTGACACACTGTGCTGTCCATGTCCACAGGCAGCAACATGTCCACAGATGAGGAGGGCGAGGAGCTTCCATGCAGGCCAAACTTCACAAAGGCCAAGACTGATGCCCTGTTTGAGGCCTACCTTGACAGGGAGCCCCTGTTGAGTGGTGCCATGGGCACACCACAGGCCAGGGCTGGTGATGGGAGGAGGTGGCAAGCTACATGAACCAGCATGGCAGCCACCAGCGGTTGGCACAGGAGTGTCAATGAAGGTGGGAACAGACAAGTCATGGATCAAGGAGAAGGTGGCAGCCATCTGGGCATCCTGTACTGCCACCGGAGGAGGGCCTGCAGATGCACCCACACTAACACCGTAGGAGGAGTTGGTGGCAGCCACCATGTGCTGCATCACTGTGGAGGGTCTGCCAGGAGGTGGATTCCAGACGGGTGGCAGCCCATCACTGCATGGTATGAATGTCAGACATGCACAGCTGGTGGCATGGAGGGTGAGTACACGGGCATTCTGGTGTGCATACTGCCAGCATGCATGCCATGTGCATGTGTGCACACCATGTGCATGCCATGTTACAGGATACATGCAGCGGCAGTGTATGGGGGGCACATGTGGGCGCTGCATCACTGACATGCCATTTGTCTCTTTCATCACCAACACGCCTCTGTGCAGAAGATGGGGCACTGGCAGTAGCAGCTACAGTGGATGCTGTTACGGCCCTGGAGGACCAGCCGTCCACATCCACCAGCAACTGGAGGCCAGACAGCCTGCATCTCAGCACCACAGGGAAGGTGGATGTCCTGGATCTGGGGTCAAATGAGGCCCTGGATGTGATCCTGCAGGATGCCAGCCTTGGTGTCCTGTGTATGGAGACACAGATTGGGGCAGGGTCTTATGCCGATGAGGACTACTCTCAGCTCCTGCACAGTATGGGTGACATTGTGGGTGTGTTGCCCCTGCTGGCATCTGACACAGGCACCACACCCAGCACCATGCCATCAGTGGAACAGCTGCCTGCCACCACTGCAGGTGCAGCAGTGTGTGCTGCCATTGCTGTGCCCTGTGGTGGTGGTCGTGCAGCTGCGCAGGCACAGAATGGTGTACAGTGGCTGGACAGGTGACAGCAGCAGGCTGTGGGTGCCACTGGACAGCCAGACACAGGATCTGCCACTAGTGCGCCTGCTGTACCCATTCCCCTGCAGACTCCACTGTGCAGTGTCCACCGGAGATGGGGGCTGTGCAGCGTGGCCGGTCACCACAAGAGGATCGGCATCCCACCTGGGAGCCCCAGGATGCCGACCATCTGGCTGAGCACACCCAGCTGCTGCAGGTATCTGTTCAGCTGAACATATGCTGCTTGCTGCTGGGGTGCATGCACTGCACGCAGAGGTGCACCAGTTGGCTGACAGCAGGAGAGGGGCACTGCACTGATCCTGGTGGGGATGCAATGCATGTAGAAGGCCATAACTGCATCCTTGGATTGCATTGCCAGTGCAATCTTGGATGGCTTTGTGTTACTGTCTGCCACAGGGTGTGGCCATGGACAGATGACCCCCCCACAGTGTGCTGTTCACCCAATGGACCCGGCATCAGGTGACCACAGCACAGTCCATGCTGGGCTCTGATGTAGGCATCCCAAGCACACCCGGGTCTGGTCTGTTTGGGTGCCTGCACACCCCCCGAGGACATGGTCGGCGGTCCCATGGTTCCACCTCTGGGGTGCTGAGACCCCTGGCTGATGCGCAACCATGGCTGCTGATTGACCCAGCATGGCCACTCCTGTGGCCATGGTGGCCATGGTACTGTGCAGCAGCCCTGATCCACGGGTCACCCCTGACTACAGTCTGCAGCTGCTGCCCTGCGCGCAGACATGGAGGTGTGTATGTGTCCACCTCTGGTGTTGTGCCACACACTGCCTGTGTGTGTGCTTGCCCAGCCACTAGCCATGTGGCATGGGCATGATGAGGGCAGTCTAGCATCAGTTGCACCTGTGCAATGGTGCACTGCATCTGACCCACACCACATACCAATGTCTGTGTGTGTGTGTGTGTGTGTGTGTGTGTGTTTGTGTCTGTTGCAGTGTATGATTGTGTACCACTGACTCCACTACCCCTGCATCACGCCTCTGTGTGTGCATGCCCGGTGCCATGCATGCCCCTGCATGTGTGCTGTACCTGGTTGTGTGGCCCATGCTTGTGTACCACGTCATCTACCTGTGTGCACCATAGTGCTCCTGTGCAATGGTGTCCCAGTGGTGTCACACCTGCTGGAGCAGCCGGGGGTCCCTCTGCCCAGGGGTGGCTGTCCACCACCCTCTGGCCCATTGCCCCCAATGTCCCTAATACTATCATCCTAATCAGCCTCGACAGATATCCCACAGTCAATGGCCATGTTGTGCAGTATGCGGCAGGCCAGGAATAGGTCACCGGCTTTTGAGGGGCTGTACTGTAGGGCACTGCCTGACCTGTCTAGGCAACAGAACCATACCATAGCATGCCAAAGACCCACTTGATGATGTTGTGCATGCTGGCATGTGCCTCGTTGTACCAGTCCTCTGCTGCGGACAATGGGCGCTGGTCGGGTGAGCAGCCAGCACCTCAGTGGTTATGTGCTGTTACCTGTGAGGAGATTGACATGGTTAGCCCTCTGCTATTCTGTGCTGTGCCCCTTGCCTGTCCCTGGTGCCCATGCCACAATGTACTCCCTGCCCACCCCATCCACAGGTCTGCTTTGTCCATCGCCCTTTCCCATGCCATACTCACCCACTAGGTGGCTCATGTGGATGTCCCCATGTTCAAACTTGTGGAAAATGCAGAGCTGTGCCAGATGAATGCCTCATGTGCACTTCCAGGGTATGTGGTGCAACACTGGTGATGTGCCCATGACATCACACAACACCTGGCAGTTGACACTCAGGCTCCTTTCCTGTTGATGTATGCCACACCCTCAGGGCCAGGTGGCATGCCGATGCCATGTGAGTGCAGTCAATGGCCCCAATCATGCCAGGCATGTGTGCCACCCTATGGAAATCCTGCATGGTTGCTGTACGCTCTGCCTGTGTGGTGGGGAAATGGATATATTCTGAAGCACGTGGCAGCAGTGCATTGAGGAACTGTGTGAGAAGGTGGGATGTGGATGACTGGGTTATGCCTGTGGTGTCCCCTGTTGGTCTTTGGAAGGTGCCCATGGTGAGCAAGCACATGACGGTGGTCACCTTTATCTCTACGGACATGGCGCGGCTCCGTCTGGTGGGTGTCTGCATCTCCTCACTGCACAGCTCACAAAGCTGCCTCAGAATGGCCCTGTTAAGGTGGTACCAGACCACAATCTCCATGTTGCTGTAATTCTCAAAGGTGATGTGGGCACAGTACCACCTGTATCGGGCATACCGATGAAGGGCCCTTCCTCATCCATGTCGCTGTTTCCCCTGCTCCCTCACACCCCTCATTATGGCCTCCATCATGAAGGGTGCACTGTTAATGGCCTTTGCTGTCCTCTGTCCCCCTGGGCGGTTGGCTGATGGCTGTGTGGCACCCGGGCGCACAGTATATGTGTGTGTGTGTGTGTGCCTCTCTCTCTCTCTCTCTCTCTCTCTGCCCCTCTCTCCCTCTCCCAGGCCACCTCTCTGTCTCTGTCCCTCTGTGTGTGGCCTTTGTCTGTCTGTGTGTGCCTCTGTCTGTCTCTGCCTTTCCCTCTCTCACCTGGCACAAGTGCTGTCTATGTGTTTGCACCCTGTATTTATAGGAACAAGTTTGCTCAGAGCAACTTCGATTTTCTCCACACTTGCACCATGGATTCATGGTTGAATATGCCACTGCACTGGATATTCATGAGAATGCCCCCTGCACTTGTGCCTGCATTCATTATAGTTGCGCATTGGCACAATGGATTTTGCGCTGCACACTGGCTCTCGCTGAATAAGGCTCCTTGGTGCAATACCGCACTTGCGCCAGTGCAACTCAGTTGTGCCATGCACAAATGCTCTGAATATGTGGCCTGAATGTCCTGAGTAGTGTGTATGAACTAAAGTTACAAGTGCAGTACCATCTACAGAGCTGCAATGAAAAGTGACAAGGGCAGAGACTTGTGATACAAAAATAATACAAACACTTATGAAGCTAAGTGACACTAGAACACTAACCCTTAAGAGAATAAGATGGCAGATTCAACCAGTGTAGCACTGCTCGCATATTTATGAGGGTTGGGAATGGCCCTCCCTCTGAAAGTTTGGGGGGTCTAGGCAGTTGGAGAGACAACAACTTGTTCTCTGCACTATTTTAAGTCTTCAAAACCGATTATTTGCTAGCTTAGATATATGCCTCACTTGAAAGTTGCACCCAGCTAAGTGAAAGGATATTAGTATCAGTTATGGAAAGTAATATATCTTTCCACTTTGATGTATTTAAGATGAGGTAATGATTATCCTTCTGTCCACTGACTTTGTAACCCAGTAAAAGAAAAACATACACGTTAGTTGAACACTGCCTCCCTGAATAAACCCATTCTGTCTGATGTCCTGGAGACCATTTACCTCCAGGAACTCAACCAACCTTTCTTTAAGAATGGCTGCTATCAGATTGCTGACAATCTACATCAAGCTGACTGGTCTGTACTTTTCTGGCTCATCCCTTGCTCCACATTTGTGCAGAGGCGCAACATATGTGGTCCTCCATTCTCATAGCACGCCTGCTGTGTCCTGGGAGCTGTTGAACATGTTAGTCAGTGGGCCTCAAGACCTGACAGTTTTCTCAGTGCCCTAGGGTGCATACCATGCAGCCCTGGAGATCTGTCAACCTTCAGGCCCTGCATGTCTTCAACTGTAACTATATAGATCAACTCACTTGACACACACCCTAGAGGGCAATGTACATCTGCATGTACAGTATACTGACATAAGTACAGACAGATACTTCACTTACCATTTAATATATTTTAGAAATAAAGACACAAAACAGAAAGTTAAGTTAAAATATAAATCTATGAAGTGCTGCCCTACACTTTGAAGCCAGGTGGACCACTTCACTTAGCATAGGTATGGAGGGCACTGTGCATCTCCATTACTAACCATGGAAGCCCAGAGCCTGGAGCCAGATGGATCCCTCACTTAACATTTCATGTATTTTGGAAATAAAAAACAAAAACAGTACAGTTAAAAATAAAATTAATATGACATAGTTCTGTTTGAGTATACATTTTACAAATAAATATAAAAATCAAATCAACAATATCACTTTTTTTAAAAAAAAGGCCTCCTTGGTAAAATATTTGTAAAAAAAATAAAATAAATAAATAAATAATAAATTGTCATTTTTTATATAATTTGTCCTTGTCTTTTTTTGTTCCAGCACCCCCTATTCCCTCTGAGGAGGGAACTCAATCCCTGCCTGGAATGCCATCCCACCATGCCCAGGCTTACCCACCCTGGGAGGGGCCACTGGGTGGGCACCCCACCCCTGAAGAACACTAGTGGCATGCCCTGGTGGGGCCATGGGAGCATGACCCCCCTGACAGGCACTGGTGGCAGTGGGAATGATGGAGGAGCAGGGTGTCATACCTGTGGGACCGGAGGTTTTTCAAGTGTAGTGATCCCCTGGGAGGTGGGGTGTGTAATGATGACAGCATCTGTCCCTGACTCCCGCCTCCCACACAAACAGGTGCCAGCCCTCCCGTGATTCCCCCAGAATCCACTAGAGGTCACCGACTGGTTGCTCATTCACCTCCTCACCCCCGGGGAAGGAGAGCTGTCCCTCAGATGCTCCTTCCTTCTCTGCCTGGCCGTCCCTCCAACTCCTGGTTCCATTCCCAAACCAAGGACCTCGGTGTTGCAAATGGTCACCTTTGCTGCTGCTGGTGCCAGCATGATTGTCCATGTTTCTGATGAGGAAGCACTTGCCCTGGTCCGTGTTTGGTAATGAGAGGGGGCCCTATGTGAGCAGTTCCTGCAGGGGCCATCAAAAGTGGAAACTGCTGCTTTTGTGATGTCCGTGGGATGAAGGAGTCACTGAATTCAAATCTCTTTGGCTTTATCCTATGAAGCCTGGAGATCTTCCAGTGGAACAGGTTCTTGTGGAGGACTTGCAACATTGATGCAGATGCTGAAAGCCTGGTCTTCCTTCTGTTGCAGGAGTCATTTGCTTTCATGAATTTCCTTCAGCATTTGACATAACAGGTCCTGTGTGATCTCCACAGCAGCAAAGAATCCTCCAAGTGCTCATAAAGATTCTGAGCATTTCTATTTAGGACCAAATTGCTGCTTTAGAGAGCAGGACTATGCCTCACATGTTCTGCAGTCAAGTCCTTCACAGTGGCACATGCAGTCTGGTAGTTCTGCAGGTACCACTGAGAGGGACCCAGCCAGAGATCTAACCATCTAACCTGCTGCATCAGATGCCAGAGTTCCTGCTCACTGCTGAATGCTGTAGCCAGAATTTTGTAAGAAAAAAAAATATTGCAACAAATACAGTTTCATTTTGCACATATCTGTAATTCCCATTTTGCTTTGGAAACATGGGCTGAGCTGTGAATACCAAGCACTACCAGCAAACTCATATTACATTACCTATGGATTTGAGACCTTTGACAAAGGCCACCTGGTTGGGTCTATATTTATAGACCAAACCAAAGACTTTGACTTAGTTAACCACACACTTCTATTCTCAAAACTTCACACTCTAGGCCTCTCTGAGGATACCATACAATGGTTTAGCAGCTACCTTACTGGCAAATCCCAGCAAGTCAGGATCAATGGAATATGCTCAGATTCCAAACCAGTCACAATAGAGCACCACAAGGATTTGCATTGGGACCTCCTCTTCAGTCTCATCATCAACACTTGCCCCCTTGTCTGTCCTAACTTAAAGTGATTTACCAACTTCTCCCGATGTCATGTTTGCAGATCACCTTCCCTTCACTGAGTGATGCAAAGCTCAGCTGCCCTGAAGTTAAGTATTAAATATATTCAGATGCTCAGTTTTTTTAACATTTTTGTGCCACAGTTGTCTCTGCATGTTTTTTTCTTTGTTTGAAGTTCACAAATGAGCAGTGCATCCACATGCATGAGTGACATCAGCACAGGGAAGGTGTTCCCACTACACCTTTCTCACTGCTTGTTCATTCATCTTTCCTGGACCCAGCCTCAGTGAGTACAGATTCAAAACTGAACTGGCAAAAATTACAGCACTGATGACTGAAACTGTTTGCTATATTGGCAGCTGAGGTGGATACTTGCTTTTGGGATTGCAGAAGTGGTCATTTCTCCTGATTTTCATTGGTTCTAGGAACATCACAATCTACATTGCTTGAGTACAGTGTTACAGTTTTAATAAGTGCTGCAAGTACATAATTATAACAACAAGTCTGTATACAAAATAAATTTTTTTAACTGAGTGGAGCTGTAATCTGTAGCGTATTGGGACACAAAAGGACGACTTTTGAACTGGGCAGATATATAAATTGCAGTAAGCTTTTCAGTATTGGTACATAGAGGTCTGTGTTAAATGGATGACTTTTTCAACAGCAGCAAGAATATAAGCACTGAGCTGCACAGTCCAATCCCAGGACAACACTGCAAGAAACTGTATTTTTGGCAAGTGCTGTTTCCAGTGTGATTGCTTTAGTAAACCGCCTTTGCTATTGCATTTCTGATGGTCACCATCATTATAGACAGTTTATATTTTTTCCTGTGCTCCTGTGTTTTCTTGGGCTCATTTGGTGTTCTCATGCAAGCACCATAACACTGATCACCAAAGTATGCTTAGGTGTGCATGAATAAAGGGACATAGTGCACTGAATTGTTTCTCCAGCTTGCCAGCTCCTCGCTAAGTTTATAAATGAATGTAATAAAATTAGTTATATACTGTACATAGTTATACTGTACATGGTTTACAATGTATCTCAAAATTAAACACTTAGTTTTTTAACATTTTAACATACAGTCTTTGTTTATAATTAGGATTATATCATCATTGTATGTGCTCCGGAACATCAGCAAAAGAAGAGACTGCAGTTGCCATCCTCTCCTGACACTGTGGTAACAATGTACAGCTTCTATGGTGTTATACTGCAAAGTGTACTAGTCAGTTCGGCATACTTAGGAAATAATGTCTGAACCAAAATATAGGCTAACAGCAATGGATGCAGGAGTCTACACAATGCACCATGACATTGGTAAGGCATGGGAGACAGTATAGGCAGCATCTGTTGTATTTGCTGTACACTTCATGATGTGCACTGGAGATCTACTGTAATGGAAAAATGGGAAAACACAAATGGCTTGACACAGACTGAAGTGGTAATGAAGTACAGGACATAAGTGAGGAAGGGTGGTTCAAATACAGTCTAACACTTGAGTACCTTACGCAAGGATATATCCCTTTTGTAGGGACCAATCAAATGGTACCTAGGCTATCTAAATATAAATGCAGTCTCTTTCTCCATGAGAAGGGTATTGGCAGTGTCATTTTAACCTTGGGGGTGGGGACCATCACCGACTGTACTGTGTATTTTTGCTCAATTCATAATGCACCTGGAGGCACACATGTAGCGGCAATAAGCCAATGCCAGGATGGAATGACAGATGCTTATGCAGACATTAATCACAGCTGTAGTCTGTATAGTTCCTGAGCTTAGAGGTAATTCAAAGTTGGTGCAATAATTTGTAATTTTAAATTTATAGCATGCTGTAAACAGGGAACCGGTGACTTTGACACGTTACTCAATCACTGTTACCTCTAAAGGGAAAAGACAAGCAGGTCCCCCACCCCAAACACACACATACACAGAGAAGAAAGCTATAGCGTAGACCAGTTGGCACTAGGGCAAAGACAGACCCAAACAGTATAAATAATTTACAGTTAATAAAGTTCTATGCTGCAGCATTTTCTAAGTGTATGTGTGCAGCTGGGGGTTTGGAATGATTGGGTACAAGGTAACTGCTTGTAATTTCCACCCTGTGCTCCATCAGAGTGAGTGACTGATAAAACAATTGGTGGAGATCCCGACTAACTAGTACCAGGTGAGGAATTTGGACAAATTGTGAGCATTTATCCTGCTCAAGCAATGCCACCAGATCGAGACATGCTCTCAGTGTCAAGCTGGAGTGGCCAACAACTCGTTCGCATAGGAAAGCAATCCCCCTCAAAAAAAAAAAATATAAAACCCAGAGTACTATCACTAGAAATTGTGTGGGCAGATCGATGCTGGGAGTAACAGAACACACACCATACCTCGATTTTGCCCAGTAAAATGACAGCAATGATGGGAACCAACCGTAGCACCAAGTAGCAAAATGTAATATTAGCAGTCCGTGTTGCTAAGTCTCGCTCGCTGCTGTACTGAATGGATCGGGCCAACTGTTGTGACTGCTTGAGCTACTGCCCACATCATTCTCGCTGCTGTCATAGGGTCATCTCTTATGGGGATCTACCATGCAGCGGCTGTCAAATTGTGGCACTATGTCAGTGTCTGAAAGATCACTGTTAGTGCAGGACAACATAATGCTTTCATCATCGGACCCGGAAAATGAACTGTTTGACATTGCCATTGTCATGCTGCATGCTGCGACCAAGAGCTCTGTTATCAAGACAGAATTGCTGTGACCAAGAACTAATTGTAATTGCAGAGCACATATCTTCCTGTGGTGACATTGCAAAGGTAATGAGTGTCAAAAGTCACCAAATACAGGCTCCAATACACAAAATGACACTTCCTGGTTTGTGAGGGTGAAAACCTGATTTAATTTGTTGAAATAGGCTATGCATCTATCAGAATACATTGCGAATCAGTTCTATATGCAGTCACCTTGCTGTATATGCGTTCATGTATCAAAACTTGGTAAATCGCTTTAAGGGTATTATTATATGTAGATCCTAGCCATGAGGCTCTCACATTGACCTGCAGCTCAGCTTTGCCTCACTTAAAGACTGGTTCCTGCAAAACAGGCTAGTTCTAAATTATAAAAGATGAAGACATCCACCCAAAATGTTTGCATCCATATCCATTTGGAAGTGCATGGCCCAGAGGGTCCTACACTTTCACAGCCACTTGGACTGTTCCCATGGTGCAGGGCTAGGAGGAACTAACTAATCTAAGTAAACTATCTGCTTGTGTTCCTCCTAAAAATAGTCATATAATTGTGACATTCTGTAATTTGGCATCATGTGATGTCAAGAGATTGCTCAATTCGAATCCCACCAATAGCTCACACAATAACACTATAACAGAAAGAAAGGCACTTAAAGAACTAAGAGAAAAGTAACCGGTTGTCATCAAGGCAGCTGACAAAGGTGGGCCATCATTCTATTGAAGCAAAGTGATTACCTTGAGAAAGCTGAGAGGTAGCTAGCAGACCAAAGCCTTCATCTCAAATTGATATATGTATATATATAATAGTGGCACGGTTGTGCCATTATAGTTAGGGTTGAGCGGCCAGTTACATACTAAAGTCAAAAGTTTGGACATTAATAACTTTGGTCCCATTCAATGGATTTGCCTGAAATTTGATACACATGTTGGGGTACACTAGATCTCTTGATTTGCCAAATTGCATTTGTGTCGGAGTGCTGGTCTTTGTGTATGAAAGTGCTGAAAAATGCAAAATTATCCATTTTTGGAGGCACATTTTGGCATTCTTAACGTGGTCCTGCATGGCCGTTGTGTGTGTGTGTGGTGTGCCACTCTGCAAGATGGCTCATTTGAAAGAGCTTTAGTGGCCAAACATGCCACTTTTTGTTTGGTAAAAAAATATTAAGGCATTCAAAAGTTATGGCACTTTTAAGTTAACATTATAAGTCAATGGGAAAATGTATATGTATATCTTGTGATCAAAGAATGGCGGTTCTGGCCATCTGGTCTCACCTGGCGATCAAAGAATTTGTAGCCTTGTAATTCAAGAATCTTTGTTCCTGAGGAATTTTCAAAATTCTTTTACCACAAGGTCCGCCATCTTGTTTTCAGTTTTCCAATCACACAAACACAAATATCTTGGCTCAGGGGTCACTTCTAAAGTAAAACTTCAATGGGGTTTACTCAGGGGATCCTGGTCTATCAAGCCATGGCTTTGGTTCCATCCAAATTGGTCAAATAATAGAGTAATAAGCTTTTAAAATCTTAATTCGAGGCTCGCTAACGATCTTTGATCGCGAGCCTGCAAATTCTTTGATCATGAGATTCTTTGATTATGATCTTGCATCGTGACCTAAAACACTAATATCTCAGCTCAGGGGTAGGCTAGGGACACAAATGAGGGCTTGTTTTGCTCAGGAGGGTCCGTTCTGTAGAACCATGCCATTGGTTTGGTTCAAATCGGTGAATAAATCGTGTTTCACCCTTTTTTTATTCTTTGATCATGAGCCTGCAAATTTTTGATCATGAGGCTGCAAATTCTTTAATCATAAGATTCTTTGAGCACGGTCTTGCATCGTGATCAAGGGACTAAAATGGCCAAATTTAAAATAATTTTTCTTAGCCCGTGGGTGCCCTATGAAGTCAAATGACAGTGGATTTTACAGGGGTTGGTTCTGTTGAACCATGGTGGTGGTTTACTGCAATTCCCTTCCAATTTTTGATTTATTACATTTTTTTATTCTTTGTTCATGAGCCTACAAATTCTTTTCTCAGCCCTTCTGGGTGCCCTAGGAAGTCAAATGGGGTGGAGTTTTACTCAGGGCTTAGTTCTGTTGAACCGTGGTTTACTATGGAAATTGCTTCTAGTTTTTGATTTATTACATTTTTTTTATTCTTTGTTTGTGAGGACTGAGTCAGGATACAGATGGCTACTGCACAAGCACAAGAATTCACCTGTAATGGCGGAGAGAATGCCAGAGTCTTAAACAATTCTGAGCAGGTAACAGGCCTAATATCACAGTTAAACAGGCATTAAAATATCAGTTGCTAGCAGGTAAATGCAGTGCTACACACCCCTTAAAGTAACATGAGGAAACCCCCCAAATCCCAGCACACAAATGTCCAAAGAAGGAGAAACAATCAGTTGCTGTGTGTCTGCTGGTGGACTGCTGTAAGGCCCTAGGTCTGATTTATGCTTGTTTAGTCTGGTGTTCCATTGCAGGTGGTTGCTTTTCTGTGACTCTTAAAAAAGCCATGGTAAGGCCACTTCTAAAAAGCCATCTTTAGACACAGATGTACTAGTGAACTGCAGGCCTGTCTGAAACCTTACATTTATTATGGAAGGTGATCAAGATGGCAAATGGAGGCTTGCTTTGAGAGATGTGATATCTCTGAACCTCTTCAGTCTGGTTTCAGATCCTACAGTATTGAGACTGTGCTCATCACAGTGTTTGATGATGTGCTCTTGATGACAGATAGAGGGGAGTGCTTGATTGTCATGCTTCTTGAACTCTGATCAGTGTTTGACAACATGGATCATGGAGTGCTATTGGATCACCTTGAGGAATTTGGGTGACTCACCGGGACAATGCAGAAATGGTTTGAGTCCTTCCTGTCTGACAGATCACTGCAGGTCATAATGGGATCTTTCTCATCACAACTGGTGGTCAGCGGTGGAGTTTCCAGGGGTTGGTTCTCTCCCTCATGCTTTACATGGTGTCTCTGTTATCTTCTGGTAGGTCATCTAGCAGTATGACATGAGTTTTCATTGTCATGCAGATATTTTCAGCTGTATTTGTCCTTTACATTAGACAAAGAAGGGGCAATCTTTGCAGGAGCATTGATTAAATAAAATCGCAAACTGGATGAATCCCAGTTGGTTGAGCTTCAACCCGACCAATAAGGATTTTTTTCTGGTGGAACCAGGTCATCAGGTGTTAGCTGTTAGGCACATTGCCATTGTATTGGCATCTTTAAATTCCACAGTGCTAGTATCTGTGGAAAGTGTGACAAATTTGTGAGTTATTGTGGACTTAAATTTGGCACTTGAACATTAGGTGTCGACTACAGTCCGCAGTGCATGTTTTTAACTTGGAAATATCTCTAGGATTTAGCCCTATCAGAGGAAAGAGAATCTGGTGACCCTAGTGCATGCATTCATGACCCTGAGGCTTGACTACTGTAATAGTTTATACTTTGGTCTATCTGGGGTTTGTGCATCACCTGCAGTTAGCAGAATGCCACAGCCAGATTTGCCTTCAGCTTATCATATGGAGACCATATTATACCTGCTCAGTAGTTTCATATTTGGTGGTGCACCACCTTAATATTGTATTGCTAATGAAAAAGCCCTGAATGGATTGAGCCTAGCCTACCTCAAAGACTTATTAGCCTGGTATTCTCCTGATTGATCTCCACTTTGATGAGTGATTGTCTGCTGGCCATTCCAAGATATGGCCTTAAATAATTTGGCAATAGAGCTTTCTTGCTGGTGGTCCAGACAATATGGAACTTCTTGTCGCCAGTCCATCTCTGTGTTCCCCTCAAGTGGAAACATTTCAAAAGGCCTGAAAAGCTATGTATTTGATCCATCATGTAACAATGAATTGAAATAGGCTTATTCTGTAACTCTGGTTGTAAATTTAGTGTTTTATAAGTTTTATCTGTTTTGCTTTCTTATTGTTTAAATTGTCTGTTTTATGTGAAGTACCCTGAGCCTTTAGGACAGGGTTCATAACAAATAAAATGTGCCTGCCTAGCTGTATTTGCCAGCACATTTATGGGCAAAGCGCCATCACCCATACACATTGCTGGGTAAAGTAGGCACTTCATCAGCAAACAACTATGTGAAGTGACACTTTGCACTATGTGAAATTGGGAAATGTCACAAAGATTATTACAAAGTGAAATTTCACAACTTTGTGCACCTTACTAATGACCATCCTTTGCTCTTTCCAGCATGCAGTTTGTGGCTGGACAGTTCAGGCATACAAATTCTGTGTGGTGCATGGATCGTACAATGGAATGTCAGTGTTTCTGGATCTTGTAATGGAATATCAGTGTCTCTGAATCATGCAGTAAATTAATAATGTCCCAGGTTCATGCAAATAAATAACAAAGTATCAGGATTGCACAATGAATTAACAAAGTCCCTGGATCATGCGGTTGGTTGCTACTGTAGGACATGAAGTTAAAGTTCACTTAGAGCATACCTCTGGTCAATAGAGACAAGTGATCCACTGGTACCCTCCAAGCTGTGGTAAATGGCAGGTGCTGGTGATACAACTTTAAAACACCATCATATTTCATTGGGTATGCAGTTATTAGATTGCAGGCTTTGAGAATGTTCAGTAAATGAGCACCGAAGCTTGGAATAATAAGGTTTTAATTTAAAACAATCTCTATTTTTTTCATCTCACATGCAGTGTTTCAGAAACAGTTTATTAAATTAGTATGTTATGCAGTTTGTGGGGCATATGCAAACATCAAGGGCACAATGGACATTAGGAAGTCTATGCAATCAGGTACCGGTGAATATAGTGCAGACAGAACAGTGCATAGAATACCGCATATCACATATAGTGCAGTGTACTAGCTCAACAGGGTACAAAACCTTGCTAGGCACAAATGTTGCTTGTCATTTTGTACCCTGTCACACATGGGTGGTGGGGAGGAGTGATGCAGAGGTCAAGACCTCTGCTGGGGGAGGTGGTCTGCCGAGCTGCCGCCATGGCTCAGTGGTATGAGCCGTGGTAGTGCAGGGTACCTATGTGTCTGTTGATCGGGGCTCCAATCCCTGTCCCAGACTTTTGTGAAACTGCATTGTGTGGTTTTCTTTTTTCTTCCCGCTGGTGCTTTCTCTGTTCCATTCTGACCCCCCATGAGTTGATTATAATTGTGGGGTCGCCCCCTTTAACGGAGGTGGGGGTGGGGACACCTGCAGAAAGTAAATAACTTCATGGATGTTGTTTGCTGAACTGTGTTTCGGCATTGTGTTACAGCAGCAGCAATGTATCTGCTGTGTTTACAGTGCAGTACTGTATATTGCTGCACTGTTTTGGTATACAGTATTATGGCACTCTGTACGTTAAGCTATAATCAACACTATAGCACTTTAATGAATTTAGCTGGTTGATTTAGCCCTGAACTTTAAAACTCATGCAAGTGATGCTGTCACTTTGAACAACATAATAATTTTAAAACTCAGTCTTGTGTATTCTTGACCCATATTCACCTGTTACCAAATGGGGCTGGACAGCAAAACATTTATGTGTACCATGAGTCTCTCTCTCTCTCGAACATCGTTACTGTGGAATAGAAAAGTCTTTGATAAAGTGGCTGCCATGGGAGGCTGCTCTCCTCCAAATACAGTTTGATTTAAATAAGTAAAATATTTATTGCTGCAGTCCTCCCCCTCTGTCACTGGGGCCAGTTGAAGGAATTGCAGTGCCCAGGCAACTCCCACTCAGAGTCTGACCTAACACAATTCCACCTTAATGGGCAATTTGAACTCCTTTCAGCCCTCCTGTCCCAAGAATGGGCCAACTGCCAGCTAAGTACCCACCAGCAGCTTCTCTTTAATGGAGCCAGCTGCTGCCTGTTTCCATCAGCGGCAGTGTGAAAACCAAACCCTCCCTGCAACCTTTGTCAGCTCAGAAGTGATATGAGGCACTGAGAATTATTTTAAATCAGGCTGCTAGCAGCCTCCTATAGCTGTTGCTGACTCACTACCCCAACCATGTGTTTCTTTAAGGAGTATAATTACAGTGAACCCAACTAGCTACAATACTGCTGCTGGCTCTGCTCCAGCAGACACTGCTCTTCCTCTTCACTACAGTGACTGACTGCCGCCAATGTAGAATACAACAAAGCAATCTGGTGGTAATAGTGTTTACTGCTGTAAGGGGGCAGCTGGACAGGAACAGGATCACTGATCATACTCAATGACATGAACTGCTGTAAGGGCCCTGATTTACCAACAACAATCCTGCTGACTCAACATGCTTAAACTTGCAGGGGAACTGCTGATTTGCTGCTGTGGGGATTCTGACATACATCTGCTGGCTGTGGAAAGAAAAGAGGTAACATGTTCTGGCTGGACTAGGCAGAATACAGCAAGGACCCCATATGGGTCATTTAAGCACCACCAGTTGACCCTGGCCAGCTACTCACTCACTGTTATTCATTCTCTGTAACTGCTCAGGATCAACTGATCTGTTTAAAAAAGAAATAAAAAACAGGCTCTGAGATCCATTCAAACTCTTCCTTTGAAACAATCAATCAGGAATGTTGAGGGGAAGACTGCTCACGAGTTTGGGTAGCTACTAACAGGTTCCAGCACATGACAAAGTTACACTTTTCCAAATTTAGTTCTACAAGATTGACTGGAGGGTGAATGAAGGAAAAAAAAACTTGTAGCCCAAAGCACTTCTCCCACTGCAGTCCTGGGACACAATTTGGGTACCAGGCCTTGGCATGTTAACTGCCCCCCGACTGGGCTATTGATGCAGGGCATTAGGTTCTAGGGCATTATACCTAATGTCAACAGAACCCTGAGATGGAAACTCAGTTCAGTTACAGTATGTGGTTGTACATTTATTATTTGTATGGTATGTGACTTTCAATGAATGATTTTGTTTTCCTTTTCACCCTACCCCCACACAAAGAAAACTTGTAATTTCTGTCATAATTAAAAACAAAATATAAACCTATCCTGTTGTCAGCAGCTAGTAATCCTCCTAACCACAGCAATAGTAAGAATCTTTATAAAATGTACTCATACTTACTGCAGGAGAGGAGGGAGAGGGGAGATATGATTGAAACCTTCAAGCATATGAATGGGATAAACAAACCATGTACTGAGGGTCTTTTCAAACTAAGGGAGGGAGGGACACCAAGTCATGGAATGAGACTGGAGGGGAAGGTTCAGGAGAGATGAGAAGACACTTTTTACCTAGAGGTGGTGGCAAGGTGGCAGGCACTATCAGCAGAGGTGGTATCCGGTAGTACAATTGGGGGCTTACAAAGGAGATGGGACAGGGCAAGAAAGTGGGGGCAAGGGAGGGAGGGGCAGCTGAGAATAAGGACTGCTAGCTGCACAACCAAGCAGACTTGGTAGACCATAAGGCCATTTTCTGCTGCCAATTTTGTATGCTCGTGATGTTCGTAAATACATATAGAATCACATTACAATCCAGAAAAGATCCAGCACTAGGCAATCAGAGAAACTGATGATCCTTTGTGAAAACACTTGGGTAATAGAAATGGAAGGGCATTTAGTAAAAACTGTCAGCCTCAGTTGCCACCCAACCATAGATCTTTCTCTAAAGGTAATATGATTCTATACATAATGTATGAAAAAAACATGGCAGGTGACATTCTCAACTTGGTTAAAAGTAACCATAACAATGCCCTAGCATCGATTTGGTGATACTGTCTTGTCAAGGATGCCATCTTTCTAATAAGGCATTTTACCCAATCTGCTTGTTTTGGAAGTTTTTCAGGTAAACGCTTAAAGAACCAATGGCTCTTCACAAAAGAGTTGGAGAATCTGACCAGTATCCTAGCTAAATGTTTTTCATTTGTTAGTCCACCAACAGCAGAACCTGGTTCAATATCAGTCAGTTTACATCTGTAATTCCTAACCATCCTTTCATGAACAACAAAAACAAATAGAATAATAAATAAATGAGTGTGTAGTACAAGGGAGTAATACCATCAAGATGTTCTTTAGACATCGAAACCTTGAGAGCAAAGCCTGAGAGATCCCTTGTCCACAAAACCTCGAGATGGTGTTACTCCTGAGTGATACACAGTTTGAGAGAGAGAGAGAGAGAGAGCAACAACTTCTGTTCAACCTGTGGGACGGGAGAGATGCTCCTGGTCAGAGGCAGGAAGCCTGAAAAGAGACAGAGAGAGTAGAGAAAAGATCAGGGATGAGGAAGAGTAACTGAGAAAGAGAGAGAGAGAATGCAAAGAGAAAGAAGCAGAGTATAACCAGAAGATGAAAGAAAGAAAGAAAGTTTAGGGGCCACTCAGAATCAAAGATCAAAGAAGGTCAAGGCAGAGGAGTTGAGGGCCCTTCCACTCAAGGAAGTTGTCTGAAGTCCATGAGGACCTGCTTCAGGTGTCATGGTTGTTGGTATTGGTGGAAGTATCCTATGCATAAGAAAAAGTCATGTGGGAGACCACGAAAATCCCTCCAATAATTCTCTTAATGCTGTATTCTCATGTCTCATGTACTATATGCATGTTACATCCATTGTCTGTTAGACACTTTAAGTTTCTATGCCCCAGGAAGCTCAAGAAAGTTACTTCTTGATAAGCTGGAGCAGAAGGAAAGGGGCTATGGACCTCGGAAGAGGTACCAAGCAGCATCAGGCCTCCCATGGGGGTAGATAACATCAACCCCCTTCAGGTATTTCCCAGAGGGTGGAGACTGTCACACTATACAATCAGTCCCACTCCTGACCTGATATTATCCTGGGTAAAGAGTAAAGTGGAGAAAGACAAAAGAAATGTGGGCAGAATCAACTGTGTATAGCATAGGATTGCTTAAATACCTCAAAATATGATCCTAGTTGGATGGGGCGTGGTCAACCTGTAGTAAAATGGCAACTTAATCTCATTGCCATAAACCTGGAGCCAAGAACCCGCAAAAATCTCCTATAAATCAATCCTCCTGGGTGCTTTAGAGGATTATCAACCAGCATGCTAGAGCAATCATCGAGTCAAAACAGAACTGAATTAGACACATGATTCGCAGTTATACACTTTTCTTCTTTTGGGGAAATTGTTCCATGGTCGGACGAAGCGACTCAAGGAGGGAGAGAGAGGAACTCTCAATCAGGGAAATGTTTGTCTCTATAATTACTAGTATTGACACTCTAACATTAGCTTCTAACACCATGGCAGTCTCAGTTCAACAGATTGACTCCAGAATTGAACGAGTGGAACAAAAAGCATTGGCACAAGACAACATTGTGCAAGACAAAGAACCTCTGTGCGCAAACACTGAGGCAATGGTTACCTCAAAGGGCATTTGGCTGGGAAGCCAAGTTTCAAGAAAATATAAAGTCACACATGCCCACACAATGCAAAGCATCATGGGCTGCATATGTGAATCACCACAGAATATTATGCTGTGCAAAGGCACTGCGCTACTTAAAGAAACCAAGCTGCACAAATAATGTTCCCACAAGATCAAGCTAGACAACCTCGAAAACAGGGGCCGCTGCAACTACTTGCGGTTCCTGGGCTTCCCTGAGGGTTGTGAAGCAGGCAAACCTATTCATTTTTCACAAACAGCCCTGCTTGAACTACTGAACCTTCCTCCTGCAACTAGAATAAAGATGGAGAGGGCGCACCGTTCAGTTCAGCCAAAACCCACTCAGGGAGATAAACTGAGGCCTATCATAGCCAGGTTTCTAAATTTCGCAGAAAAAGCAGCGATACTGGGGTGAGCTAGGGAGCTTGGGTCTCTCCAATGGAAAGGTCATCGCATTATGATCTTTCAAGATTACTCGAAGGAACTTGCAAACAAAAGATGAGCCTACACCGAGGTACGACATAAGCTTCATGGCCTACAGATACCTTTGCTCTCCACTACCTGATTATATTAAAAATTTTGTAAATGGTACCCTCATCAATTTGCTATTCCTGAGGCAGCTTCATATACATTTCGGCCACCTGGCCTACTTGTGGAATGTCGACAACCCGGGAAGAGGGGCCGATCTGTCCCGCTGGACTGTCCCCGATGAGCTCTTCACATTATCCCGATTCTCCGGGTGCCCCAGAACCTAGGATCTCCCAGTCATCTCTTAATGTATTGGGGCCCAGAAACCCCAAGGTACAGAAGAGACTCCCACAATCTCCACATCCTAAGTGAGACCACCTGTAGGAGCATAAATGAGGAGATGCCGGCATAAATTAGAGTGTATCCAGGGCTGATCATCAGGAAACCATTTACACCAGCCCTTACTTTACAAAAAACAGATTTGCTCTGCTCGACCTTCACTAGGAAGAGGACTTAGGGAACAATATGGAACGTTCGAGTATGGAACGTCCAGGATCGGATTCTGAAGAGGCTGGGACCTCATGGGCCATAGACATGGAGGCTACCTTGCCATTGCAAGACTCGGAACTGATATCTGCCATGTCCTCCGCCGCCAGGCCTTGACTCTGTGTCTCAAGTGCAAGAGGATGGAAGCTCAACCTGAGAAGAATGGCTGATTAATTATCTTAGTGCTTCAGATAAGTACCCAAGGTTTTGTGTCTGGGGGAATCGGGGCAGTTATAGGTGTTCAGTGGGTGGAATTAAACGGGGCTAATCTGATACTTAGGTTATTGAGAGACTCCATGACTGGCTCTCTTCCTCATGCTTTGTTTGACCTAGTCAGACAGGGATGCCTTAAGGACCCCCGACAGACACTTCACCTCCGATGTACACCATTTGTATGTGTAATTGCCACTTGGCTTTTGTGTTAGGACTTGTGTGATGTATAAGAATATGCTTCGTAGTCTGGCTTTTCCAGATGGATTGGGCTTTGGCCTGGTTGGTATGGGTCCTCATTCCTGAACCCTCCTCCTTTGGGGCAGACACTGTTGACTTTAGGGGCTGAGTCTGAACTCTGAACAACCAATCAGTTACATGCCCCTTACTCAGTTAATAATGGTCCCCTTCCCCTTCTATGGAACTTTTGACAGCTAACTATCTTAAGGCAGTTACCTTTCTGGTTGGAGCCCTCCCCCAGGAGGGCACAGACTCCTGGGATAATTTGTGTTAGGCTCCAGGATCTGACTGTTAGTTTTTGTGTATTCTTTTTTTTTCTCTCTCTCTAATCCTGAATAAGATTTACTGCTAGCTAATCTAGCACTTACAGGTAACAGCCAGGAGCTGTTGTTGTTTTTCCTTTTCTCTCAGTTTTGCCTAGCCCCATAGATGTGAGTGGGTTTTCATTGGCTGGTTTCAGCTGGATAAGCCCTCACCATTCTCTAAATGTTTAGTTTTGGATTATATGTGCATTTTACTGTTTTCTATGAAGTAATTAGAAGTTTAAGGATTTATATTTGTGGCATAGAGGTGTTAGATTTATAGCTTCTGATACAAGGGAGGTTATCTCCTATTGCATTCTGAACCTTTATTTCCACCCCCATAGAGCTTTGGTTTAGTCCAGGAAGTCCACTCTTGCAAGTCCCTCCTTGAAGTAACCACTTCCACCGACAGTTTCTTCCTCCACACCGTGACCCATCCCTTTTCCTGTACACCTACGTAGGCTCATTATGTCAGACCTGCTTCTGCATACCTGGAATGTACAGGGCTTAAATTACCCTATGAAACGTAAAAAGGTTTTAGCCCATTTGAATCACCTCAAATCTCAGGTGGCGTTTCTCCAAGTTACAAAACTTACAGGAGATGACCATGCCCGCATGATTAAGGATTGGGTGGGTCAACAAGTTTGTTTTCACACCACCACTCGGAAGCATGGGGTAACCATCCTAATTCATAAATCTGTACCCTAGACCCTGTTCAAGATGCTGTCTAGTTCGGATGGTAGATGGGTGTTAGGTACCTTTGACACTCCCTCAGGGCCTATCACCCTCTGCAACATTTATGCCCCGAATGATGATACACCACATTTCTTTTATAATTTAACACAGTCTGTTTTGGAATTTACTCCCCCTGCCTGCCCTCTTCTTATTGGGGGAGACTTTAACCTCACCCTTATTCCAACTATGGACAGAAAAGATGGAGGTACAGAGTCACACAATAGATGTATTAATGCGCTCCAACAAACGATCCTGGATCTTGGTTTATCAGATATCTGGAGACTTTTCCACTCCAGAACTAGAGATTACACCTACCACTCAGAGTCTAATGCCTCCTATAGCAGATTAGATTTCTGGTTGGGGTCTTTGACAATTACTGAGAAATCTCTGGATGCTATTATTCTTCCTAGGGTCATCTCGGACCATGCCCCAGTTCAACTTCTCCTTCAGTGGGACCCCACCCCATAACTGGAGGGTAGACCCTCTTCTAATGAAGGATCCCAAATTTATCCCATGGGCTTGGAATGAAGCTGTCCTTTTCCTGTCCCACAACCCCATAACCGTTACATCTGCAGCTAAAACATGGGAATCTGTGGCTAACACATAGGAAGTGTTTAAAGCCACCATGCGGTGCAGCATAATAGGCTTTGCTGCAGCAAAAAGACGAGAGTGGGAACTACATCTTGCATCCCTAGAACAGAAATTGAAGGAGGCTGAAAGCCTTTTTAAGACCTTACCCACCCCTTCCCCTCACTCTCCAATAGGTAAAACCGTTTTAAATTTGCGCTTTGAAATGAATCAGCTCCTTAACAGAACAGCCGAAATAGCCATTCTACACCTGCAGCACTCCTTCTGGGAAGGTGTAGATAAGGCTGGCAAGGTACTGGCATATCAGTTTCACAAACAGCAAGTTAGTAGATTTATTGCTGGCCTTAGAGACAAGCACAGAGCTCTGGTCACTGCCCCTAAGGCAGTAAACAATATTATGGCCTCTTTTTACAGGTCTTTGTACACCTCCACTCACTCCCACCTGAACAGTGAGATACAGCCCTTATTCATTCCTGCCATCTCCCTAAACTTACTAATCTGCAAGCCCAGCTTCTTCAGTCCCCCATAACTTCAGAGGAGGTTAGTACTGCAATTAAACTTCTCAAATTAGGTAAATCCCAAGGGAATGATGGATATTCAGCAAATTTTTATCAGGCACTCACTCCCACTATTACCCCTCTTTTAACGGCAGTATTTCAAGATGTCGAGCTTAAAGGTGTTCTTCCCCCCTCACTAAGAGAGGCAAATATTGTACTTATCCCTAAAAAAGGTAAAGATCCCTTCAACCCGGGCAATTACCAGCCGATCCCTTTCATTAATATTGACAGTAAACTTTATGATAAAATTCTGGCATCCAGGTTAAGTCCCTTGCTGACAGGACTCATACACACCTCTCAAGTGGGTTTTATTCCCGAGCGACACAATTCTGACCACTTAAGGACACTAATGAATCTCATGCATATAGCAACATCTCTTTCCACCCTGGCTGCAGCAGTTGCAGTGGATTTCGAAAAAGCTTTCGATTCCATTGAGTGGGATTACTTTTACCTTGCTTTGGCGGCATTTGGAATTGGTTACAAATTTCTCTCCAGAATTCAAGCTATTTACTCATCCCCCTCAGCCAGAGTTAATATGAATGCTACACTCTCTGCCCCATTCCAACTCAAGTGAGGGACATGACAAGGCTGCCCACTTTCCCCCCTCCTTTTTATTCTGGCAGCGGAGCCGTTGGCCCTTGCAATCCATGGCCACCCAGATATTATTGGTGTTAAGGTGTAGACTAAAGAATATACATCCCTTATGTATGCGAACGACTTGCTTCTCCCTCTAGTGGACTTAGAAAGATCCACCCCCCCCAATGAAATTACTGGACTTATTTTCCCAATACTTAGGGCTGAAAATGAACCAATCCAAGATGGAGATACTTCCCCTGAATGCGATTTGCTCACATGAGATCGCACAGTCCACAGGTCTAATCTGGGCTCCAACTGGGATCACATACTTGGGCATCATTATCACAACCTTTTTAGATACTTTCTGGGAGACAAATGTCAAACCCCTTCTCAGATCTCTAAAAACAGAGTTTGATAGGTGGAAACCTCTGCAATTGACCCTTGCAGGCAAAATAGCCTCAATTAAAATGATGTCTGCACCCAAGATCTTTTACCTGCTTATGCATATCCCCATCTCCCTACCTAAACATTGGTATTTAGCCCTAGATAGGCTCATTGGAGAATTTTTGTGGGAAGGTGCTAAACCAAGATTTAGCCGTGTCTCGACTGAGAGCACATGTGAATAAGGGGTTGAAACCTTCCATGGCTACATAGAAACATAGAAACATAGACTATGATGGCAGATAAGGACCGCTAGGCCCATCTAGTCTGCCCATTTCCCTACCTACAGGATAGGCCTCAGATCCTATTTAACCAACAGCCTATATCTTCCTGCCCCCCACAAGAATTGCCTTATGTCTGTCCCATGCATTCTTGAATTCTCCCACAGTTTTAGACTCCACAACTTCCTCAGGAAGGCTGTTCCATGCATCCACTACCTCTCTGTGAAATACTACTTCCTCACATTGCCCCTGAACCGCCCCTCCTTCTATCTTTAAATTGTGTCCCTTTGTTCTTGCAAGTCTCTTTTTCTGAAAGATGCTACCCTCTTGGACTTTGTTGATTCCTTGAGGTACTTACAAGTTTCTATCATGTCCCCTCTCTCCCTTCTTTCCTCAAGGGTATACATATTAAGCTCCTTTAGTCTCTCCTCATACGGCTTCTCTTGCAGATCCTGCACCATTTTAGTTGCCCTCCTCTGGACTGCCTCTATCTTGTCTATGTCCTTGCGGAGATGGGGTCTCCAGAACTGGACACAGTATTCCAGATGGGGTCTCACCAACTGTCTGTACAGAGGGATAACAACTTCCTGTTTTCTGCTGCTGATGCCTCTCCCTATACATCCCAGTATACCCCCGGCCCTCCTTACTGCCTTCTCACATTGCTTGCTAACCTTAAGGTCACCTGATATGATTACCCCCAGGTCCCTTTCCTGTTTTGTTGTTGTTACTACCTCCCCACCCATTGTGTATTCTTCCCCTGGGTTCTTGTTTCCCAGGTGCATTATTTTGCACTTTTTTGCATTGAATCCTAGCTGCCATATGTCAGACCATTCCTCCAACCTTGCCAAGTCCCTTTTCATCCTTTCCACGCCTCCTTGTGTATCAACCCTGTTGCAGATCTTTGTGTCATCTGCAAAAAGGCATACTTTTCCTTCCAGTCCCTCTGCAATGCCACTGATGAAGACATTAAAAAGGACTGGACCCAATACTGAACCCTGCGGTACCCCACTAGTAACCGCCCTTTCTTCAGAGTGGACTCCATTTACAATTACCTTCTGTGTCCTGTTGTCCAGCCAATGTTTTACCCAGGCTACCACCCTGGGACCCACTCCCAGGCTGGTTAATTTGACTAATAATCTTTTGTGTGGGACTGTGTCAAATGCCTTGCTAAAGTCTAGGTACGCCATGTCCACAGCCCCTCCCTGGTCTACTACTTTGGTCACCCAGTCAAAGAAATCTATTAGATTTGTCTGATATGACCTTCCAGCTGTGAACCCATGCTGCCTTGGATCATGTGCTCCACTGACCTCTAGGTACTCAACTATTCTTTCCTTCAGAAGTGATTCCATCACTTTCCCTACCACAGAGGTCAGACTGACAGGTCTGTAGTTTCCTGCCTCTGTCTTGGTCCCACTTTTGTGAAGGGGAATCACATCCGCCTTCCTCCAGTCCTCGGTACCACACCATCCTCCCATGATTTATTAAAAAGAATAGCCAGTGGTTTCACTAGTTCCTTCCTTAATTCTTTTAGAATTCTGGGGTGAATTCCATCAGGACCCATTGCTTTGTCCACCTTCAGTTTTAGGAGTTCTTGCAGAACCCTTTCTTCTGTGAAAGGACTGGGATCGACCCCCCTATCAAGAGTGCTTCTGTTAATTGGATTAGGCACTTCCCCCTCCTCTTTTGTGAATACTGAGCAGAAATATTCATTCAGTATTCCTGCTTTTTCACTGTCCCCCTCTGCCCACCCACCGTTTATTCTATTCAGCCTCACTATCCCTCCCTTTGTCTTTCTACACTCGCTGATGTACCTATAAAAGGTTTTATCCCCCTTCTTAACTGAGTTGGCTATCTTTTCCTCAGTTTGGGCCTTTGCTATTCTGACTTCTCTCCCTGCTTCTTTCTGCCTTAACTGGTACAGCTCTCTGTCCTGCTCCTTCTGTGTTTCCTTATACTTCTGGAATGCTATCTTTTTCTTCCTGACTTTCACAGCCACCTCTCTAGAGCACCATAGTGGCTTTTTCTTTCGTTTGATTTGTTTATTTGCTTCACACAAAGGCTTGTTGCCTCTGTGATGGCAGTTTTGATAATTCCCCATTGTTGCTCCACACCTCCTTCTAGCCTGTTTGCTAGTGCTTTTCTGAGGCACTCTCCCATCTTGCCAAAGTCAGCCCTCCGAAAGTCCAGTACCCTCACTTTTGTATGGCTTGACTCTGTAGCTGAGTTTAAGGCTGAGGCTAGAAGGATACCGGCAAGCATTTCTGTTGGCTCAAACGGTAAAGGAGTTGCATTATCTTACATCTCTTTCCCCTCAATGGAGTGACATAGAACTTGCTATCACTGATACAACCCATTTTTCCTCTTTACTGACAACCCATAAGGCCCATAGACCCTCTCCCCCTGGTTGCTCTTTGTCCCCATCTATTTCTCCGACAGTTAAGGCTGCCAGGTCTAATTGGTTGGCTACCCATAAAAGATTGAACCAGATTCCTCTCCCTCTGCCCTATACCCCTTTATGGCACAACCCTGATATTACTATTGATACATTGGGTTTTGGAAATCCTGGGCAGACAGAGTATTCTCATACTAAACGACCTGTTAGATCCCAACCTCAAAACTCTTCATACATTTCAATCCATCTAACGTATCTGGAATCTTCCCCAGTTTTGGAAACACCTCCAGCTTAGGGCAGCACTCAGAGATGTACTGCATCCACCGGCATCCCAGGTATGCACCTCAGAGCTGAATATCTGGATACAGCAGCTGATGGGTCTAGCAGGTCGTATCTATGCTATACTGAGAGGCACTCTTCCCAATACTCTGAGAGGGCAATGTTTAAATGGAAAAATATGCTTCAGACTCCTATTCCTTCCACAGCCTGGGAACAATCTTGGAAGGATACCCATAGTTGGCTGATCGACACTAGATCCAGACTAATACAAAACAAAATAGCCCACTCCTGGTATAAATCCCCATCGTGCTTTTTACAGCCAAGCTTCTGGACTCTGACTCTTGTTGGAGATGTCAGGGGCCAAGAGCAGATATTTTGCACATACTGTGGTCCTGTCCTCAAATACATTCCTTGTAGCAAGGTATCCAAGACACTGCTTGCAAAGTACTGGAGAAGCAGATCCCTTTTAGTCCACTTTTTTATATTTTGGGCATCCGTACCATGCTCCCCCAAATGACCTCCTCTGAGACTAGATGGCTGGCACTGCTGTCTCTCCAAACCTAGAGAGCTTTGCTATGCAAATGGAAGTCTCCTCTGATGCCTACACTGGCTGAGGTGTTAGTGTCTCTCTCTTTCCTGGCCAGACTAGACAGGATCTCACATTTGCAAAAATACCAAATGACCAGATTTAAACTCTGTTGGACTCCCTACCTAAATTTTCTGAAATGCAGACCCTGAACGATCCTCGGGTGGGCATTGGTTGATCCTCCCTTTAAATGCTTTAACTGCTAGGTAAAGGTTTATCTGTTCCATGGGGCCACAGAGGATAGGCAGACCCCTCCTCCCTCCATAAGAATTACCTGTTAGCTCATATAACTCATGGTACCCATGTCTGTTTCTAGTGCTATGCCTCAGCCTTGGGTTTCCTTTCCTTTCCTTCATTGTTACCTACTCCTCCTTCCTTCCCTATGTTCTGTGCTCATCCTGTTTCACTCTAGAAAAATACTTCCCACATTCTTCACTGGTCTGTACTATAAGACTTGAGGTGTATTTGTAGGCCTAACCTGCACTTGATTCTTTGGGGTATTCTTGCTTCTGTTTTACTGCAGGTTGGTCATCGACTGTGGCAGGATTCGTTTAAAATACCCAGATATCTCCTGAGGCCTTGAATAGAGATATGTGGGCTATCACACCTTGCTAAACTGTTTCCACCTCTGTGTTACCCTTTAGGGGCTACTCTTTGGTGAGTACGACAGTTAGTTATATATAGTCATTAATATAATCATTGTTTACTGCCACTGTTTTCTTTTGATTGATTAATGTAACCTGTATAGTAGTCTGCCTGATGTGAACTTTGTAAGGATAATTAATTTGCCTGTATATGGACAGTCATGACACTGTTCTAACCTATACTACCCCATATTCCCCATCCTTTCTTCCTATTTGTCTCTTTTTCGTCTCCCCTTTCACCCTCCTCCCCTTTTCCTTTTCTTTCCTTCTTTTGATTTGATTATGTAGTGTACAACACTGTTATGCCGAATGTGCTCTTGCCCTGCTGTTTTTACTTTTGCTTGTCATGCGCGAAGCGCTCTTGGGAGAGTAGCACACTTTGGAGGTGTGACTCTCCTGTGCAATCCACTGCTCCATTGAGCAGGCATGGCAGTCCTGCACCAATGGTTGTGGAGTGCTTGTATGACAGCAGTGGTCTTCACTTCAAAGAAAACCACCGCTGTCATGAGCTGCCGAAAGAAAAGACCTCGAGCTTCCTCATCCTGTTGCTGTTGTGCCACTTGTTTTAGTGATTGCCTAGCCACTCATGTTCTGTGCCTGAGTGAGCCAGTGAAGAATTCTGCAATTACAGTGCCGTTTTGCAAGCGGGTATTGCAGCAGTGCTGTGAATTTCCTTGCGCCCCCCAACTGTGTTCCACGAATCACCCAAACCCCTAGCAAGACACCGCGATTGTGCCACTTGTTTATTCTGTGATGATTTGATTTTCCCAGTAATTCTAGGAACGTTCAGCCCCCATTTCCTGTTAAAGAGAAACAATAAAATATGAATAAGGGGCGATACATGCCTGACATGCCCCCGATGGATTACCTTCTCCCCAGTGAGGATATGCAGCTCCTCTCGCACCTTGGCAAAGGAGCCTTCTCCCAGCTTCCTGCAGCCCACCAAGTAGTTGCCGATGCGCTTGGTGTGAGCAAAGTTGCGCAGACTGTCCCTGGAGATGGAGCTCATGGCAGGTGGCAGCGGCTGCACTGGCCGAGGGGGATGGGCAAAGCTCACCGGAAGCGGTGACAGGAAGGTGATAGGGTCACCAGCAGTGGCAACAAGCATCTCCCATTAGCAGCTGGCATCCTGACAGCCCCTGCAAAATGAGCACCACCAAACCTGAGCCAGAGCACCTTGCCACCTCTGCCGGGCTGCCAGTAAGTAAATAAACTGTAGCCCCTGCTTATATTCCTTTATCGGTGCTCAGCAGCCCACCTGTTCCCAAAGATGCGGAGCAGTCCCAAAGTCAGTTCAAAATACTCCACACAGGACAAAATACAAAATCCCCCCAGAACCAGCTGGGAGACGCGCATCGGCTTGTATTCCAGTGAAACTTTAGAGGAATGTACTTTGCCTCCATAAATCTCCGTCCAGAGTTTCACCTCAGGTACCAAAGTGGGTGTACTGAGAATCCAGTGAAGCCAACTATGGTCCTTTCACGGAGGCAAAACATCAAAATGTTCTGCTGCTAGATGGTGAGAAGAGGGAAGCTCTGAGCTCGCAAAGGAAGTCTGATCGCTGTGGCATGTGTTATTTCTTAAATTCCTGGAATCCTCTCAGACAGCAGCGCCAGCCCTCTCCTGTCAGTTCTCAGACATGGTCTTCTTTGAATTGTCCAGAGGTGGCTCAGCAGCAGCAGTTAGCAAGCCAAGGGTCTCCTCCTTTCTCCTCGGTCTCCTCCCTCTTGCCCTGGCTGGCTCTAAAAGGCCGTCATTCAGTTTGAATAGGCAGAAATTTAATCCGATCAGGGACAGTGGGAACAGATGTGAGCCTTGCTCAGCAGCCTCAAAGCTTCAAACCGCCCCCTCTCTCTCTCTCCTACTTTAGGAGGTCTCTGCAAGCAAGCACTATTGGTGGAAAGGGTCGGGACAGGATGGCCAGCAAAAAATAGCACCAGTGGTCGTAAATGGGAACGTTAGACGTCAGCAAGGAATTAGACTATTCCACTTGACCGCCTGTCCCCTTTTTTCTTTCCGATTCTTTTGCAATGTGTGGAACCAGCCATCCACATCTCTTCTGCCTATTGACCGGACACCTTTTGTTTTCTTTGGATAGTGTTTATTTTCTGCATCTCCTGTAGCGTCTCTTTCCTCTCACATTTCTGCCTTAATTGGTGTTCTTTGTACATTATATGTTCATGCTTACACATATTATAATTGCCCCAGTTCCTCAGGAATGTGTGTAGTTGCCTTTTCTTGCATCTGTCTCTGTTCTGTGAATTTTTCGCTCTAGTTTCCATGCCCTTTAAATGTTAACCTTGACTGACACATTTTCCTAGTTTGTAGTATAATGCTGCCACCATGTTAACAAACTATGGAAAGAGTAATTGGGGGGGGGGGTTGATGAATGAACAAAGGCAGATCTAGCATTTTTTCAAGGGGGTAGCACTTCCCCGGAACAATTTTTACTTTTGCTTGCGCGCATGCGCAAGGAACGTCTTGGGAGAATAGGACAGTTTGGAGGTATGACTGTCCTGTGCAATCCACTGCTCCGTTGAGCAGGTGTGGTGGTCCTGCACCAATGGATGTGGGTGCTGTTTATGACAGCGGTGGTCTTCACTTCAAAGAAAACCACCGCTGTGTGCTGAGCACCTCACGCCCCCCCCAAAGCTTTGGTGCCACGCTGAGCCCACCCCAGCGTGGCAAATCTTGTTTGGCTGACGGGTGCCCAATCCCCCATCGGCTCCACGGCCCCAAACAGCTTTTCTGCTGCCATGCTGGGAGCCCAACCCAGCATGGCAAATGTCCTGCGTTGCAACGCTGTGTGCTGGCAGTGCCTCACGCCCCAAAGCTTTGGTGCCACGCTGGGACCACCCCAGCGTGGCAAACCTTGTTTTGGCCAGCGAGGTGCCTAATCCCCATCGGCTCCGCGTCCCCAAACAGCTTTCCCTGCTGCCACGTCGCCGAGCCCACCTCAGCATGGCAAACATCCCGTATTGTCTGAATACAAAAACCTAGTAAATAAGAAAACGCCCATCGCTGTCTCCCACCCTCCCACAACCTGCACTCCACCCACTGCGCACCCTGCCTCCCCACCCCCACCCCATACTTACCTCCGGAGCTCCATGACGATCTTCGCGGATCGGGGAACACGCCTGCACTCTTCAAAGCCGACTGCAAACTGAGGAAATGCCAGTAAGCTGTATAATTGGCTAGATGTTTTTTTTCAACTTTGTTGCATAGCTCAGGCATTTTTGGAATTTTTGCACCAAATTTTCAACATGGGGTTTTGGGACCTTCTCATGAATGATGTCACTGTCATGGCGTTATTTGGGCCCGAAGGGTGATTTCCTGATCTCGTGGAAATCCTTCGAGGCAGTGTTGAAATGGACACTGCCAGCATTCATAAGGTGGGCTCTCAAAAGCCTATTTTGAAAATTTGGTGAAAACTTCCTGTACGACTGTTTTACGAGCATGTGTTGCGTAGTTCATACGCAGGCTCGTAAGTTTGTGAATTTTCAATATTTTCACTCAGATTTTCAACATTGCCATTTTACCACACCTTCTTTGAGTAATACAGCTGTCATTTTACATCTCACCCAAAACATGTTTCCGCTGATGTAACACACAATGGCGCAGTCGGTGTGTGAAATCAATGTATGGGACACATTAAGAAAAGCACAGTGACACTGTTCATTAGCAGAGGTCTTAAAATGGCTGTGTTGAAAATTTGGTGAAAAATTCCTAAAATGACTGTTTTACTTAGTGTTCTATTGCGAGTTCCAACGCACGCCATAAGTTTGCGAACTTTCAATATTTTCACTCCAGATTTTCAACATTGCCATTTTACCACACCTCCTCATGAGCAGTATAGCTGTCATTTTTCACATCCTGCCTAAAATGTGTTTTCACCCATGTAGCGCACAATGGCGCAGTCGGTGTGGAACTCAATGTATGGGACACATTAAGAAAATCACAGTAAAACTGTTCATGAGCAGAGGTCTTAAAATGGCTGTGTTGAAAATTTGGTGAAAAAATTCCAAAAAATGACTGTTTTACGTGTGTGCGTTGCGCAGTTCCTACGCATGCTCGTAAGTTTCATGGAATTTCAATATTTTCACCCACATTTTCAACATTGCCATTTTACCACACCTCCTCATGAGCAGTACAGCTGTCATTTTCCACATCTTGCCCAAAACGTGTTTCCGCCCATGTAGCGCACAATGGCACAGTCGGTGTGTGAACTCAATGTATGGGACACATTAAGAAAATCACAGTGACACTGTTCATGAGCAGAGGTCTTAAAATGGCTATGTTGAAAATTTGGTGAAAAAATTCCTAAAAATGACTGTTTTATGAGCGTGCGTTGTGCTGTTCCTACGCACCCTCGTAAGTTCGCGAATTTTCAATATTTGCACTCCAATGACTTCCAAATACCAAAACAGCACATAGAAGCAAGCAACATTCGGCATTGACAAATGCTTGTTTATTTTTGCATTCACTTGCATGCATGTGCAAGGAATGTTTTGGGACAGTACGAGTTTTGAAGGAGTGTGACCCTCCTGTCCAATGCAGTGCTCAGTGTAACGTGTGCAACCCTACTGCACCAATGGATACATGAGCTGTCTATGACAGCAGTTTGGCTGCAGTGGTCTTCAGTTAAAGGAAAAGTACCACTGCAATCAGCGGTGGTAACGTGTGTGTATTTACATATTGACGCGACCCTTTTCCTCTGGCTGCTAATAAAATCCTCCCACTTCCTCCCTCTGCTGCCGTCTGCCCTGCTCCTTGTTATTGCCCCCACCAAACACATTGTATGTGCAGACGGAGCACGCATGCCTCCCACCTCCCTCACCCCATACTTACTCCTCCGGAGCCTGGCACAATGATTCTTCAGTGGAGGGAACACGTCTGCACTCTTGAAAGCCGAATGCAAACTGAAGAAATGACAGTAAGCTGTATAATGGCATAAATGTTTTTCTTTTTCAACTTAGGTGGCTATCTCGGCATTTTGCAAATTTTGGCACCACATTTTCAACAGGTTCTTGGGACCCCACCTCATGAATTCAGTTACTGTCATGTGAGTTATTCTGTCCCCAAAGGTGATTTCATGGTCACTGCACAAAATCACCTTTTGGGATTGATTAACTAAACAACAGTGTCACTGTTAATGAGGTGGACTCCCAAAAGTCTATGTTGCAAATTTGGTGAAAAATGTCAAAAAATGACTGTGTTATGAGTGTGGATTGTACAGTTTCCACGCACACTCATAACTTCGAGAATTTGAAACATTTTCACTCCAGATTTTCAACACTGGCATTTTTTCACACCTCCTTATGAACAGTACAGCTGACATTTTTCACATGCTGGCTGAAATGTGTTTTTGCACATCCAGCGCACGATGGTGTGGTCACAGTGAGAAATCAATGCTCAGGACAGATTATGAAAATCACAGTGACACTGTTCATGAGCAGAGGTCCCAAATGCCTATGTTGAAAATTTGGTGACAAAAGTCCACAAATGACGTGTCATGGAGCGCTCATAGCGCAGTTTCCGTGGTACGCTTGTAAGTTCGAGAAAGTGTTGTATTTTCACCCAGATGTTCAACATTGCCATCCCTTCACACCTCCCTATGAATGCTTACAGCTGTCATTTTCCACATCCTGCCCGAACTGTGTTTTTGCACATGTGGAGCAGAATGGTGTGGTTGCTGGGAAATCAACGTTCAGGACAGATTAACAAAATAACAGTGGTACTGTTCATAGCGGAGGTCTCAAATGCTTTTATGAGGTGGGGTAACAAAAGATCATGCTGAAAATTTGTAGTGCAAATACTAGCAATCGCATGGGCATTAGGGTAAAGCACCATACATGCAAACACCACTGCAAATACCTGCAAGCTGTAAAGTCCGCATTCACAAATGCTTGTTGTATCTTTGTACTGTATGAAAAATAAAAAATTTTATATCAAAAAATATATATGATTTGAGTTAAGATAGTCAGATATTATGATAATCCATATTCGAATACGGTATGTCATCTGATCCCAATGTTGGATGTCATCAGAGATGGATTAAGATACACTAAAATCAGACTGTCCTAATATCCTAACAATGACTGCTCCTACCCTGCAATTAATAAACCCCCTGGCCTCATCCAACATACCCTGTAACCCATAACCTCTCTCATTCACCTCCCACTGACAGTATACTAGTTCATTAATGTATTGTACTACTCCTTATAATAAATACTGTACATGAATATAGTAAACTACCCCCCCCAGTAAATCATGAGTTGCATGTCCACCCTGGCACAAGCCATCCCTGATTCAATTAAGAACCCTCCACCCAACACACCCACTAGACCCCACCTTCTGCCTGCCTCCACAGCACTCAAAAGTAGTGAAACATATGAGTCAGATGTTTGATCATTCAGTTCCCATGGCAGAGTGGCTTGTGCTTGTCTTCATTCCAGTGTGCATGTATGAACAAAACGACATCCTCCTATAATAGTAACACCTAATCTGCTTACAGTCAGTCAATACTTCTACTCTGTCTTTACAGTTGAGAATGGAGATCCACTTCTGTACTGTAGTATCCAGTCAGAAGGTAAGATAATTTGTCCTAAGGGTTCTATCTCAGTAGAGAGGATTCTCAAAGGCTTATTGGGTTTGAGGGTTGAGAAACTGACTGGAACAGAAGGAGTGCATACGTGTGTTGAAAGAATTAGCACAAGTTCTGCACTACAACTAGTAGATCTGTTTAATTGCTTCTTAGACACAGAAGTGATCCCAAGTGATTGGAGGTTACCATATGTCATCCTGCTACACAAAAGTAGAGATACAGAGGAGATGAGGAATCATAGGCTGGTGAGACTGACATCCATATTGGGTAAGATCCTGAAGTTTATCATAAAGGAAAGGCTTGTAGAATTCTTGGAGATACAGGAGCTCTAAGATAACAAAACAACATAGATATGATAAGGGGAGGGTCATGTCAGAGAAATCTCACTGAAGTCAACAGTGGAGTTTCACAAGATCTGGATAGTGGCAAGGCTCTGGATAGAAACAGAGAAACATAAAAGTTGATGGCAGATAAGGACTGCAAGGCCCATCCAGTCTGCCCATTTATTTTTCTGCCTTATGAATGTGCCATCAGCCTCTGCTTTGTCAATGGCCTCTCTATTCATACTCATCTGTATTGCTCCCTTATGTCTATCCCATGCCTGTTTAAAGCCCTGCACTGTATTGATACCCACCACTTCCTGAGGTAGGCCATTCCATGCATCCACCACTCTTTCTGTGAAAACAACTACCTCACATTACCCCTTAATCGGCCTCCTCTAATCTCATGCTGTGTTCTCTTGTCCTGCTATTTTTCTTATATTGAAACACGTTAGGATCTTTCACCTTGTTAATGTCCTTAAGGTGTCTGAATGTTTCAATCATATCACCTCTCCCTGCTTTGCTCTAGTGTATACATATTGAGCTCCATTAATCTGTCCTCATATGTTTTCTGATGCAGTCCCTGCACCATATTGGTGCTTCTCTGGTTAATGTCCTTGTGAAGGTATGGCCTCTAGAACTGCATGCAGTACTCCAGATGGGGCTGAACCAGTGTCTTTTAAAGAGGATTATTACCTCCTCTTATGAAGTATGATACCCTACTAATACACCCCAACATCCCCTATCCTTACCTACTGCTTTAGTGGTCTGCTTGGATGATTTCAGGTCATCTGTGATGATGATGCCCAAGTCGCTTTTTTTCCCTTGTGACTGTCAGCAACTCCCTCAAAGCCTATAGGTGGCTTCAAGGTTTCTCTTCATTATGTGCATGCTCTTGCATTTGCATTAAACCCCAGTTGTCACTCTTCCGACCATTTTGCCAGTTTATCCAGATCTCTTCTTATTCTGCCCACCTATCTGGATCATCTACTCTGTTGCAGATTGGTGTCATCTGCAAACAGACAAACCTTACCCTCTATTCCATCTGCAATGTCACTGATGAAGATTTTGAAGAGGACCGCCCCAGGACTGATCCCTGAGGTACCCCACTTGGACTTGCATCTCTTCTGACTGTATGCCATTTACCACCACTCTTGTTTTCTGCCCGTCAACCAGTTTGCCACCCAGCTGACCAACATCTGACCCACCGCAAGTCTCACCCAGCTTATTAAGCAATCTTCTATGTGGAACAGTATCAAAAGTTTTGCTGAAGTCAAGGTAGGCGACATCAGCTGCTCCCCCTTGGTCTACCACTCCGGTTACCCAGCCAAAGAAATCTATGAGATTAGTTTGATAGGACATTCCTGATTTAAATCCATGCTGTCTTGGATCCCGTGCTCCTATGGATTCCAGGTGTTGCACTATCCTTTTCTTAGGGAGTGCCTCCATAATCTTGTCCACTACTGAGGTAAGACTGACTGGTCTGAAGTTCCCTGCCTCCTCCTTGCTACCACTCTTGCAGAGTGGGATCACATGAGCCCTTTTCCAATCTTCTGAGACCTCTCCTGTGCTCAGAGACTAACTAAACAGTTCTGATAATGGCTCTGCTAGTTCCACCCTTAGCTCCTTTCATACCCTTGGATGTATGCCATCAGGTCCCATTGCCTTGTCCACCCTGAGCTTATCGAGCTATTGTAGGACCCTTTCTTTTGTGAAAGGACTAGTGCACACCTCTCTTCCCCCTGTGTCCATGGTGCTGAGCTGTGGGCCCTGCCCTGTCTTCTCTTCAGTAAATACTGAGCAAAAGTATCTAATAAGGTTAGATGCTTTTACAGGTCCTCCTCACATGCCCCTTTTCTCCTTTGAGCTTAGCAAATCCCTCTGGACTTTCTCCTTTCACTAATGTATCTATAGAAAGTCTTGTCACCTTCTTTTACTGTTCATGCTAGTGTTTCCTCAGTTTGGGCCTTTGCCTGCCTTACTGTCTTCCCTGCTTCCCTTTGGGAAGTTTTGGTATGCCTCTATCTTCATCCCACTGCATTCCTTTCATTTCCTGAAGGCCAGCCTTTTGACTCTGACCTTGTCTG
Source organism: Neoceratodus forsteri (assembly GCA_016271365.2). Lineage (NCBI taxonomy): Eukaryota > Metazoa > Chordata > Ceratodontiformes > Ceratodontidae > Neoceratodus > Neoceratodus forsteri. The sequence goes on along the minus strand of CM028130.1, from coordinate 248,343,336 downwards.
CTACTGTTTTTGAGAACCAAAGATATTTCCTTCTTCTTTTGCACTTCCTTTTCTCTCTAACACAATGGGGTGTTGCTTCAAGTATTGCATCCTTAATGTTTGCCCACTTTGTCTGTACCCCCTCACCTGTACTTCTTTTTGCCAGGGCTAGCTTAACTCTGCTGACCATCTTATCAAAGTCAGCTCCTCTGAAGTCCCATATTTTTGCCTTGGAATGGGATGATTTAGTTCTAGTAGCCAAATTGAACCATACCATGTGATGGTCACTGGCCCCCAGGTGACCTTCTACCTGGAGATCTGTGATCCTTTCCTTGTTAGTCAGTACTAGAACTAGGATAGCCCTGTCTCTTGCGGGTTGTTGTACCAGTTGTTTGAGGCCCTCCCCCTGTAGGGAATCCACTATGTGTCTAGTTCTGGCAGATGTTCCTGCTGGTATTGACCAATCTGTATCTGGCATGTTGAAGTCTCCCATTATCAGAACCTCCCCTTTACTTGTCATATTTTGTATATCTTCTAACAGTAATGTGTCTATGTCCTCCCCCTGGTCTGGAGGCCTGTAGACAATCCCAGTTTGTATGGCTGTTCCATTTCTTGTTCCCAGGGTGACCCACAGTTCTTCTGGTGCCTTATGTGTATTCTGCATTTCTGTGGCTTTGATATTGCCACTCCACCCCCACTTTTTGCACCTCGGTATGTTCTGAACAGTACATAGCTAGGTACTGAAGTGTCCCAGGTGTGGTTACTGGTAAACCATGTCTCACTAATGGTTACGATGTCCAGTTTAGCCTCTGTCGTTATTGCATGCAGGTCTAGGATCTTGTTTCCCAGACAGCGAGCATTTGTGTACATGATTTTCCATTGGCCAGATTTCGGTGTGTTAGTTGTTAGGTGAGGTCTGGCATTCCCTGTGCTTCACATGGGGAGCGAGACTTTTTTCCTTACCTGGTGATGCAAATGAACTACAAACATTCTGAACTCCTGTTTGACCACTAGCTGAGGGGGGAGGGATGTTCTTCTCATTTGATGTATCGGGTGTTGCAACCCTCTCCCCATTTGTTAGTTTAAATATTCTGCAAAGATATCAAACTTTTGCCCCAATGCACTAACTCGTTCCTTAGTCTGATGCAGACCATCAAATTTAAATAACTTTTGCTCCCAAAACTGTTGTCAGCTCCCTACAAATTTGTGTCCTTTTTTCCGGCACCAGACCTTGAGCCACATGTTTAGCTCCTCTATCTCCCCCTTCTCTGACCTTCCATCCATCTGCCCCCCTCTCCCAGACTGGCAGGATCTCAGAGAAGGAGATGCCAGATGAAATGGATGACAGTTTGTCACCCAGCCTGGTCAGGTGTTCCTTGGCCTCCACAACTGACCAGTTGGTGAGATAATTAGTCCCTATGTGTACCAGGACATCAATGTTTTCACCTGTTTCCTGTACCTGGGAGACATCTGACCATTCACCCCAGCTGGAGATAGGTATCAACTCCTGAATCATGGAGTCTCCTATGATCAGACATTTTCTGGATTTCCTTTTGCATTTTTGTTTTGGTTTCTGTTTTGGGCGAGTTTTGTTGTGCTAGCTCCTGTGCTGCAGTGTTCTGCTTTAAAATATCCTCTGCCCCTTTGTTTGATCTTGGAAATAGAGGCAGATACCTGTTTGTCATTTTAATATGGTTTGCGGAGTGATATGTTGGAGAGCACTGAGTGATGGGGCATCCAATTGTTCCTCCTAACCACCTGCCAACTTTCCAGACCAACTACCTCTGTGGTTGAGGTTCTTCTTTGGATGTTGGGAAAATGGCAGGCGTGTTCTTATAATATACTTCCTCCTGAATATGCGACTTGAGGTGTGCAGTCTCTGCTCATGATGCCTGGAGCTGAGCCCTTAGATCTCCAATGGCCCAGCATGTAGGACAGTGTCCTAAATCCTGTAAAATTGCCCTTTTGAAAGTGTCCCACAGTACCTGCAGTTAATAATATCCATTACAGATAAGTTGCTGGGTTTATAACCTGGTCAGAGTAATTAAAAGGAGGAAAATGAAAGCAAAAGTTTGATTTTGTGTTTTGTTTGTTTGTTCTTATATAACTTGTTATAACAAGTTAAATTACTTGTGTCCCTGAAAATGAGGTCACTGTGTGGATACCCCTCTGATCCACTCCTACCTGTTTTGCTACAGGAAATGTCATGCTAGCCTCTATTTGGACTTCAGTAAAGGCTTTTGACTTTGTGCCCCATAGTAGGATGGTAAAGAAACTGGGGAGATGGGGTTACTGAAGTGCTTAAACATTGGGTTGGTTATTTCCTTCAGGATAGGATGCAAATTGTGGTCATTAATGAGGCATAGTCAGTGATAAGACATGTGACAAGGGATGTACCTCAAAGGTCAGTCCTGGGGCCCGGTGTTTTTCAACATTGTTGTTTGAGACATAGGTGATGGCATATAAAACATGATGCCATTGTTCATAGATTATACAAAGATTTGTGGTAGGGTGAATAGTGAGAAAGGTGTAACAGAGTTCAGGAAAAACCTGGCAAAACTGAAAAAGTGGTCTGGTGTTTGGCAGTTAAAATTCAACACTAAAAATTGTAAATGTATACACTTGGCTTAAAAAAGTAAATTCTGAATACTGGTGGGTGGAGTTCACTTGGCGCAAACTTCAGAGAACAGAAACTTAAGTGTCACAGTCTGACACACTTAAGACTTCAGCATACTGCACAAGGAGATCTGGTAAAGCAAATAGGATGCTACCGAATGATGCAAAGAGAAGGTCTTCTCTTGCAGGAAAAGGTAAGCAATCCTTCCACTGCATGGGTCACTGGTTAGGTTGCACTTTGAGTACTGTGTCCAGTTTTGGAATTCAGCCCTGAAAAAGGATAGGGACCACCTAAAATCATTTCAAAGAACAGTGACCAAAATGATCTATGGTGAGAAGGTAGTTTTTATGAGGAGAGTATGTATGTCCTAGGAATGTATGCATTGCAGACTAGAAGGGAAAGGAGTGATATGATCAAAACCTTCAAGTCCCTAACAGCTATCAACAGAGTGGACGGTCAATTAATATTTATGCTTATTGAGAGCAACATCACGTGGACAGGAGTTAGGTTCAAAGGGGACAATAGGGAAGTATAACAATTATTTGCTGAGAGGATAGTGGACAAATAGAAACACCTACCATAGTAGCTTGTTAATGTTCAGAGATTTAACACATTTAAACATGGTTGGGACAGTTGTCTGGAACTTTGGATAAAGACTACAAATCAGAATTGTATATGGGGAAGCATGAGCATAGTATGAGCAGATTAAGGGCTCATCTTTACTTGACTGGTTCACGGCAAGGGTAGGAAAGTCCCTGCTATTCAGAGGCCCTGTAGAGACTGCCCTATATATTTTTGGTGTTTGTGAGATTATTATGGGATATAGTAAGATGTGTGGAGGTTCATATTATTATAGGTCCTGAATAAAAAGCCCAGAGATGTGTTTTGTGTCTGTATATGAGTTATATCCCACTAGATTAAGTTCTGTGATGATGCAGAGTTCTATAAATATTGATACCCCTACCTCCCCAAATAGATAATGGCTTTTGCTGTACAAAATATGTTCATGCTGTATACAATAGCAAATTTTAGAGACCCCATAGTGTCCTAGGCAGTGCCTGGACCCAAATAAAACACTGTCTAGTTCCCTGCCCTGACAGGTGGGACTTGTAGTACCTGATGACTGGGGGATCATTCAGACTTATTTATATTGTTTTCCTACTGTATGTTACCAATGTTTGAATTTGTAGTCAATAATAAATATGTATCTACGCTTAAAGTTGCAGTTTTGTACCCCAGTCCCCATTCCTGGGTCACAACTGAAAATGAATTCTCTCAGATTTTGTTTGCCTACCTTTAAAACAAATGCTAAATAAAATATTACTCAAAGCCTGTTTAACAGAAACAGAACAATTAATACAGATTTTTTCAGCCCAGTGGTGCTGAGGGTTGAGGCGCTGGATGCCACACTTCTCACCACACTGGTGACCCATGTTCAGGAGTGACAGTGGGCGCTGAGGGTTGGCGGGGAGGCAGAAGCCTGGAGCATCAATAGATAGAAACATAGAAACATAGAATTTGACTGCAGATAAGGACCGCTTGGCCCACCCAGTCTGCCCATTTCCTACCTACTGATAAGCTGCAGATCCTAGTTAACCAGCAGCCTACTTCTTCCTACCCCCACCCCCAGAATTGCCTTATGACTATCCCATGCATGCTTGAATTCCACCACTGATTTTGACTCCACAACCTTCCTCCGGAAGGCCGCTCCATGCATCCACAAACAACTCTGTGAAAAATACTTCCTTAAATTACCTCTGAGCCGCCTCTCTATCTTCAAATTGTGCCTCTTGTTCTTGCACACATCTTTTTTGAAAAATGCTACCTCTTGGACTTTGTTGATTCCCTTGAGGTACTTGAAAGTTTCTATCATGTCCCCCTCTCCTCCTTTCCTCGAGGCTATACATATTAAGCTCCTTAAGTCTCTCTTCATATGTCTTCCAGTGCAGACCCTGCACCATTTTAGTTGCCCTCCTCTGGACAGCTTCCATCCTGTCTATGTCTTTATGGAGAATGGGTCTCAGAACTGCACACAGTACCCAGATGGGGTCTCATCAACTGTCTGTACAGAGGGATAACAACTTCCTGTTTTCTACTGGTGATGCCTCTCCTGTGCATCCCAGTATCCCCAGCCCTCCTTGCTGCCCTCCTCACATTGCTTGCCCATCTTTAGGTCATCTGATATGACTACCTCCAGGTCCCTTTCCATTTTTGTTGTTAGTATCTCACCCCCATTGTGTAATCTTCCCTGGTTTTTGTTTCCCAGGTGCATTACCTTGACTTCTTAGCATTGAATCTAAGCTGCCATACATTTGACCATTCCTCTAACCTTGCCAAGTCCCTTCTCATCCTTTCCACCCCACCCTGTGCATCAACTCTGTTGCAGATCTTAGTGTCATCTGCAAAGTGACATACTTTTCCTTCCAGTCCTTCTGCAATGTCGCTTATAAAGACATTGAAGAGGACCGGTCCTAATACTGAACCCTGCGGTACCCCACTAGTAACCCTCCTTTCTTCTGAGTGGACTCCATTTACTATTACTCTCTGTGTCCTATTCTCCAGCCAATTCTTTACCCAGGCTGTCATCTTGGGACCCACTCCCAGGCTGGCTAACTTGTATATTAATCTTTGTGGGACTGTGTCAAATGCCTTGCTAAAGTCTAGGTAGGCTATGTCCACAGCCCCTCCCTGGTCTACTACTTTGGTCACCCAGGCAAAGAAATCTATCATATTCATCTGGCATGACCTTCCCGCTGTGAATCCATGCTGCCTAGGGTCCTGTGCCCCTCTGGCCTCTAGATACTTGACAATTCTTTCCTTTAGAAGTGATTCCATCATTTTCCCTATCACTGAGGTTAAACTAACAGGTCTATAGTTTCTTGCTTCTGCCTTGCTCCCACTTTTGTGAAGGGGAATCACATCTGCCCTCCTCCAGTCCTCGGGTACCACCCCATCCTCCCATGATTTGTTAAAAAGGGTAGTCAGTGGTGTCACTAGTTCTACCCTTAGTTCTTTAGAATTCTGGGATGAATCCCATCAGGCCCCATTGCTTTGTCCACCTTCAGTTTTAAGAGTTCTTTCAGAACCCTTTCTTCTGTAAATGGGCCGGTATCAACTTCTGTATCCAGAGTGTTACCACTGTTTGTTTTATGTACCTCCCCCTCTTCCTTTGTAAATACTGAGCAAAAATATTTGTTTAGTATCTCTGCCTTTTCACAGTCTCCCTCTGCCCACCATCCCTCCCCTTTATTAAGCCTCACTATTCCTCCCTTGGTCTTCCTTCACGCCCTGATGTACCTATAAAAGGTTTTATCCCCCTTCTTAACTGAGTTGGCTATCTTTTCCTTGGTTTGGGCCTCTGCTGTTCTGACTGCCTTCCCAGCCTCCTTTTGCTTTAACTGATACAGTTCTCTGTCCTGCTCCTTCTGCGATTCCTTGTACTTCCTGAATGCTTTCTTTTCTCTTGAACCTTCACTGCCACTTCCTTTGAGAACCATAGTGGTTTCTTACATTGTCTTGTTTTGTTTATTTGCTTCACACAAAGGCTCGTTAGCTCTGTGATGGCAGTTTTTATTATTCCCCATTGTTCTTCCACCCCCCTTCCTGCCCATTTGCTAGTGCGTTCCTTAGGCACTCACCCATTTTGGCAAAGTCAGCCCTCCTAAAGTCCAGTACTTTTGTCTTTGTATGGCTTAACTCTATTGCTGTGTTTATTGTGAACCATACTGTTCGATGGTCGCTAGTTCCCAGATGGCTACCCACTTCTACATCTGTGATCCTCTCTCCATCTCCATTTGAGAGTATCAAGTCTAATATTGCTCCCTCTCGAGTGGGCTCCAGCACTAGTTGTCTAAGGCATGCCCCCTGTAGGGCATCTAGAATAACTGCACTCTTCGAAGTGGCAGCTTCAACTGCACTCCAGTTAACATCTGGCATATTCAGATCACCCATCAGCAATATCTCCCCTTTTTCTGCCATTCTAAGTATACTTTCTATCATTTCCTTGTCCATTTCCTCCCCCTGAGAAGGATGTCTGTATACAACCCCTGTGTGGATTGTGGTGCCATTGCCTGTCTCCAAATTTACCCACAGTGCTTCTTCTCCTCCTCCCTGTTTTCCCTTTTGTTCTGTTGCTTTTATTCCTTCCCTTATGTAAAGAACTACTCCTCCTCCTCTTTTACCCTCCCTGTCCCTCCTGTAGATAGTGTATCCTGGTATGTTTTCGTCCCAGTCATGGTTTTGTGTGTACCATGTTTCTGTGACTGCCACGATATCCAGATGTTCCTCCTCCATCAAGGCCACTAATTCAGGAAGCTTGTTACCTAGACTATGGGCATTGCTACTCATTGCTCTCCATTTTTTGATGGCTTTACCTTCTGTTGCAGCATCCCCCACTGACCGTTCTACCTTGGTCTTTTTCTCATTTAGTACCCTGTATTGTAGGGAGAGGCTGGGATTTTTCTGCTGCTTGTCAGTGCCTCCCCCTTTGACTAGTTTAAAAGCTTGCCAATGAAGCATTTAAACCGATTGCTCAAAAGACTTGTTCCCTTCCTGGACAGATGCAGACCATCCTGCCAGTATAGGCTGGTGTCCCTCCAGGTGGAACCCCAGTCCCCAATGAAGCCAAACCCCTGTGCTCCGCACCATTTTTTCAACCATTCATTAGATAGCTCACCTTCTCCTGGGAAGGTGGGTAGCATGGATCAGGATTCTGGTGCTTCCCAGTGGCAGATGGGATATACTGTGCCAGACACCTGCTTGCAAGAAAGGAGGTGGAGTACAGAAGACATTGGCAGGAATGTGCACTGAAGCAAGCACACCCCTCCACTGGACATCATTGCACGTTCATGCCCACCTAGGGGAGGGCTATGGGGCATAATCACCAGAACAAGGGAAAAGCACCAGGGTGTTGGTAGGTGATGGCATGCCCTGGCTCCTACACTCACCACCAGACCCTGCCTACCTGGGTCCTAATCCTACACACACCACCAAAACTGGATGAAAGTTTGATGTCTAGGATGCCTGTAGGAGTGGCGTCCTCACTCTGGGGGGTGAGCTGGGGGTCACTTGCCAGGCAACGTATGGTGTCAACCAATGGAGCTGTGGAAGTGGACCCAGGAGTGGGGGTGGGGGTTCAGGCTGGGTGGGAGAAAGCTAGGATGTCATGTGAGAAATGCCACCACCCCAGTAACTGAAGGGAAAAAGAATAAAAAAAAATACTGATTTGTAATGGCTGATGTATTTGCAAGAGGATTGCATCGACATTTTCTTCTGAAGCTTGGTATTACAATACCTAAACCTGACCAACAATGGCCATTTTAGTAATTGCTTGCCTGGACAGTCAGATAAGAATAGACTGGTGCAGACCTAAAAAGTTCTGCTCGGAAAAAAAATGTCTTTCAGATAAACAAAATGGCAGAAAGTCTGTTTAAAAATGAGAGTTAGAAGGAATGTTCATTTTTACTAGTCATGTGGGATTTGGTAGTGAGTAATAAGTGAGAATGTCTGTTTGTTTCTGTATGTCTATAGTGATCAGTTTAAAAGCTGCTTCTGCAGAACATTTGGCCTTAAAGGTTAACCTTTTTGCGTTCCCCAAAGCTTCCTTTGTTTTATTATACATGATGGTGTCCAGACATTACTGAAACCACTCTGAATGTATTTAGTCAAACCAAGTGTTCAATTTCTAATCATTGTCTTTTAAATATTTAATATTGCTAATACTGTTTGTTGCCACTGATTACATGGTACATTTTATTTCTCCCTCCTTAGTGTTTACAGTTGTCTAATGCAATTCCTGGACATTTTATATCTTCTCACCATTCAGAGGTGTTCACTCAGAAGTGTGAGATGGAAAGACTGATGTCAGAAAAGTATAGGAAACAGAAAACTGACAGTGAGAAACAATGAAGAAAGATGAAGAAGAAATCCAGAAGAAGGATGAAAATAGATAATTTTCTTGAACTCAGCAAATCAGTTCAGAAACAAGCATTTGTCAATGCCAAATGTTGTCTCACTGGCATTGCATTGGTAGTGTCGGAGTTAGAGATTCATAATAGGAATGGCAGTGAAGTATTGAACTAACCGCCATTCCCACTCTCCTCTACAGAGACTGACAGGCGTTAGGGTGTGCCTTTGGGGTGTCAGCAATAACTGTCATGCCTTATTTCACTCAGCCTACCCTGTAGGCACTGACAAGTGTTGTGGTGTGCTTTGGGGTCTTTGGGCCTTATAATTACCCCATTCCATAAGGAAATATGCTGAGAAGGGTGCAGTATAGGAAAATGGGGTGAACTTTAGGGCTGAATACTCCAAGGCACACCTCGATACCTGTCACTTGCTGCAGGGTGGGGGTGGAATGACATGAGCATTACACCCAATGATCCCAAGTCACACTCCTGATGCCTGGCAGTCTCCACAGGGCGGGGTGTTGCAGTTGGAAACCCTAACGTCATAGGTGTTTGTTGGTATTGTCACTCCAAATTTTTAACATGGGCTTTTTGTGACCCCAGCTCATCAAGAGTGGCACAATCAGTTTGTTAGTTGAAAGATGGTGTTGCACAGCGGCTATGCCATTTGGCACACAGGATGAAAACACATTTTAGGCAGGATGTGAAAAATGACAACTGTATTATTCATGAGGAGGTGTAAAAAAATGGCAACATTGAAAATCTGGAGTGAAAATATGAAAAAGTCATGAGCATAGAAACTGCACAACACACATATCCATAACCCAATTGTTTTTGAGATGTTTTTAGCCACATTTTCATCATAGGCATTTTGGGACCTCCCCTCGAGAACAGTGGTGCTGTGATTTTGTTAATCTGTCCCAAAAGTTGATTTCCCACAGTGACCATGGTATTGTGCACCACTGGTGCGGAAACATATTTTGGGCAGGCTGTGAAAAATGATAGCTGTACTGTTCATAAGGAGGTGTGAAAAATTGCCAGTGATGAAAATCTGGCATGAAAATATTGTAAATTTGCGAAGTTACAACAGTGATTGGAAACTGCGAAATGCACGATTGTAACACAGTCATTTTATGGAGGTTCATCACCAGATTTTCAACATAGGCATCTTAGGATCTCTATTCATGAACAATGTCAGTGTCATTTTTTCAAACTGTCCAGAAAATTGATTTTGCACAGCGACCATGCTATTCTGCTCTGAAGGTGAGAAAACACATTTTGGCCAGGATATGTACAATGACAGCTGCACTATTCATAAGGAGGTATGGAAAATGCCAGTTTTGAAAATCTGGAGTAAAATATTACAAATTCAAGTAACATGAGTGCATGGAAACTGTGCAACGCGCTCATAAAACAGCCATTTTTGGATTTTTTTCACCACATTTGCAAAACAGGCTGTTTTGAGCCCCTCATGAACAGTCACACTGTCATTTTGTTAATCAGTCATGAAAAGTGATTCTAGACAGTGACCACAAAATCACCTTGGAACCGAATAATGCCATGACAGTGACTGAATTCATATGGAGGAGTCCCAATTACCCCATGTTGAAAATTTGCTGCTGGTGTGTTTTGCTGCCACTGCATGACAAGCCTGGCTGTCATTACAGCGGATCTTTCCTTAGATGTGCTCACCCGATTATGTATTTCTGGTGTGGTGTCATGCCGGCTTATTGGGGAATGAAGGATGCACCTATTGATGGGTGCCCTGCATTCGCCAACAGTGACAGCTCCTCCAAATCTACAACTAGTGTAATATGTTGGCCATGCAAGCATGAGCCAAAGTAGAAAGGATGCCATTATGAAACAAAACAATACAAAATGTACTTTTGAAAACAAACCATATGTCTCAGTTCTGAAACTAAAAATAATAATACAAAAATGGATATATTAATATTTTTGTCAGAAATTATTTCTAAAACATGCTGCATTTTGTTCCAACAAATGCTGTTGTTTTATAGTGCATGTTTAAAACAGTTTCCTGGCTGGCCCAGTGGTACTGAGGGTTGAGGAACTGAATGTCACATCTCGCACCATGCCAGAGACCAAAGTTCACAAAGAACTTGGGCCACTGGGGTTGGCAAAGAAAGGATTGAGCATCCAGAGGACTGATCTCCCTTCCCAGGGAGGGATCTGGGCCTAGCACCACTCCTTAGGGTCCCTAGTGGAGACCAGGAGCAGTGCCAGGAACATGAAGTGCAGAGATGAGGGGTGGAGCAATGGTAATATTGGCACATTAGTGCCCAGATGTCTTTGTACGCCCACGCCCAGGGGCAACCATTACAGAAAAAACATCAGTGGACCTGGGAGGCAATGAAGGCTCCAGGGACCTAGATCACATCTCTAGGGCTGGACCATCTCTCCTCTGGCCTCCCAGGGCTCTCAACTAGGACTGACCTTCAAATCATAGAAAGGTCAACAGGTTGGTGGGTGGGCCCTCAACTGGGGGGTGATGGGGGGGGCTGTGAGGTCTTGGGTAGAGATGCAGTGAATTAAAATTCCACCTGCGAAGTGCCCGCGAATTGGGCACTTCGTGTTGTTAATCTGCTACGCGGAGTGTCCATCTTAAAGCCTCACTTCACCTTGAAATTATCTCTTCACGTTGTTACTCTGCCTTAAGGCAAATTAAGGTGGAGTGACAAGCCTATTGCAGTCCTCCAACACATCACATGGCTTGCAGTAGTGTAAGTCACATGCTTTAGCCAGACAGAAAGGAAGTGAGTCATGCTAGGTGATAGTTTCAATCTCCTCTTTGCAGAATGAGAAAGAGGAGCCTAACTGTAGAGAGGAGAGGAGATAGAAAGAGAGTTATAGGCAGAGGTTAAAATCTGCTGGAAATACAAATCTTTCTTGTTTGTTTTTTTTTCTGATCTTGTTCTTTGTTTATTAGTTCTTCTGTGGATTTCTTTTTTTTATTAATTCTTTGTTTTATTAATTGTCATGTGTGTGTGTGTGTGTGTGTGTGTGTGTGACTTTGTTGAGCCACAGCCAGGGCAGAAATTCAAAAGGAGGAGGGAAGATCTGGAGCCAGGGCCTTTCTACAGCATGGCGAATGGGTGGGAGTTTGCATGCATGGGCGTCGAGCCAGTTTCAGCTGGACCGCAGTAGATCTTGCTGGCCCCACCATGGAAACAGGAGGAGTTGGTGATGTTGCTGCTGCAGCTGTGATGGAACCACCACCACCACCTCCTTTGGCAGTGGCACCACCTCCCACAGCCCCACCACCACCACAGCCCCAGGCTCCCACAGCATCTGGACCCCCCCCCACCTATGCTTGGTCCTCCCCATACCTCCCTACTTTGGGAGTTTTTTAAAGGTGTGTGGGGGAACAGTAGCATTGTAAGTTGCTGGATCTTTGGTGTGGAGGAGCACCATGGCCCGGGAAGTCATCTGGGGACCGGGGCCAGTGTCTCATATGTTGAACCACCACCAGGAGGAGGTAGGCTGCTGCTACACAGAACAGGCCAGGACTGCACCTGCTGGCCTTCTGTGACAAATGGGGTGGCTGTGTGTGGCACTGGAGTGGAGGAATGCCACAGCAGCACCTGCTGCTCCACCAGCAACACCACTACCAGCTGCAGCACCTTCTGCTGGTGGCAACCCCACAGAACTGCTCTGAGTCAGGCTGATTTGGCAGTTCTGTACAGTGTGGTGGATGCTGCCAACCAACGCCTGACCAATGTCAAGCAGCAGTTGGAGCAGATCGAGGGCCAGCAGCTACAGATGATAGTCATGCTTCAACTGCTGTTGTCCCACCATGATATTGAGCATTCATTTTTTAGTTGTTCCTTCATTGTGTTCCCCAACACCCTCTGTAATCAAAAATATATTCCTATGTTGCCCCTGACCCTTCCACCTTGTATCTTGTAATTGTTTTCCCTTTTTTATACACATTTGTTTTCTTGTCTTCTGTTCTGTATGCGTCTACCCTGTTGTTGATTCCATTTCTGTACTTTATAGTTTCTTTCCTGTGTCACCCCTTTCTTCCATTAAGTGTGTGCTGTTTTGTTTTGGATAACATTGTTTTAAGGAAAAAGGGTTGTTCTTGCCCTTATTATTCTAACTAAAAGTAGTCCACCCAAAATTTGCAACAACATATGTTATGCAGAGTAGTTTTATTTGTATGTAAAGTCTTAGTGTGTCCTTCCCTCTGTCTGCTATTAGTTTTCCTAAATTAGCCTGGTAGTTTTATGAGTTATGACCCCTGAGGATCTCCAGCTCAAATATGTTTATTGTCTTTTCTTTCACCTGGCTACAATGCACCCTGTGTCATGTGACTGTGATGTAGCATAGACCATCGATTTACCAAATGCACAGTTCACAACAGGAGAGCTGTGTAACTGTTATCCAGTGATCACAAATGGCAAGTTACAGTTTAGCAGGTATTTGACAGCTAACTGAGGGTTTTGTAAGAAAACAGCTACTAAATAGCTGTTATTCACTATTTGTGTTTTCTGTGTGTGTCACGCCTAGCTAGCAGTAGTGTTTTCATTTTAAAATTTAATGTAATCAAAGTACACACAATAATAAAAGCACAGCAACTCCCCAGATCAGTGCTGTAATTAGTAAAGACTAGCAAGTTTTCGTAGCAGAAACCCCACTCACCTAGCTCTCAGCTATCTGCTAAACTGTAACAGTAACCATTTGTGCTTATAATCACTGGATAAGAACAGTTACACAGCTCTGCTGTTGAGAACTGTATGTGCTAAGTCTATGGGTTATGCTGCATCACTGTCACATGACACAGGGTGCATTGTAGGTGCAATAAAGACAATGAAACTATTTGACATGAAGATCCACAGGTGTCGTAAACTACTATAAATCTAGTAGGCTAATTTAGTAAAAACTCCTAATAACAGGCAGAGGGAAGGACAAATGAAAAGTGCTCTGCATAACATATATTTTTACAAATTCTGTATTTACTCCTTTAACAAAACCAGAAATCCATAATTCCACATGAATATATGACAGTAAAATATTTTCACTACTAGTGCAACTGTATTTATGACAAAATGAGGCCACACAATGGCCCTGCGCTTTGGTGGTTAGGCCTCAGCAGTGTGCCTCCAAATGAAGACCTAGTGCCAAAGCACAGTGGGCATGTGTGTGTGCCTTGTTTTGCCATCAGTAAAGTTGCAGTAGCATTGAACATTTTTGTGGCATGTATTCATATAGAAAATAAACATTACAGAGGCACCAAAATATTGTTCACACACAGTCACCAGAATTAGTGTGCATCCACAGAATGCTACTGTCTTGTCTCCAGAAATTTCCCCAGTCCACACGAAGTGAAATGACAGCATAACAAATGCACAGACTCCCAGAACTAATGGCACACTCAGTCTTGTGTGCAGTTTTCACACACAGTCACCAGCATTAGTGTGCATCCACAGAATGCTACTGTCTGTCTCCAGAAAATTCACCAGTCCACACAAAGTGAAATGACAGCATAACAACAAATGCAAAGTCTCCACACTCCACACTCCAAAAAGAACTAAGTGCCCTGCTGCTGCTGTTAGAATTACATGTAATACTGCTCTTGTAGACCTGACTGTGATGTGATGATGCAGTGTCTTGCCAAATGGTGTGCAAAAAGGATTATCTGAACATTGAGTTTACCATCCAATATGATGAGACTGAGAATGCTGTTGGTTGCCCAAAGTGTGCTGCACTGACCCCAACAGGAAGGATGCCCTTTGTGTGTACACTAATACAACCTTTAGTAAGTTGATTAATGTACCTGCCTCCTGGCACCATCATTGTTTTCTCACAGAACCTGACTGTAACTGTGTTTTATATATATATATATATATATATATATATATATATATATATATATATATATATATATGTATGTGTATATATATAATATATATATATAATTTGTATTCTACATATAGTTGTAATCATTGTTTTGTTTTGTGTCACAGGTCACATAGTCGCACTTGATACACACAGTTCTATGCTTGATGAGGAATTATGGCATTGGAATACTGTCAAGGCAGTGAAGGTAAGCATTTTGATTTGGGGGGGCATTTTCAAGCAAGTTTCAATGATGGTTTATTGTTTGCTAAATTCTTTACAGGTTTTATCTGCAATGCATCCTCCTCTAGTCCAGTACAGATGGTCATGGTCATGGATTCATACTACTTGTTGCATCATGTCTGCCAGCCTGAAGGGGTATGATGTTGAACTTGTTATGTGGAGAAAGCAGCAATGAAAGCACACAACATCAGAAAGTTTCCTCCTAAAAGAGATGAAGAAGTTATTAGCACTTGATTGCAGTAACACATTATGTTTAAAATGTGGCTGTTCCATCCTGTCATATATGCTGATTAACAGATACAAAGCTGTCTCAGTAAGCCACGTGAAGACCAAATCATCACAGTCACAAATTTAATACCTATAACCCATACACTGTGTCAATATCCCTATGTCTTAACTCAAGTTACATTGTAAAAACACATCTCGTCAAGTCACAACCTGAATCAAACTTTGTTCAACACTGGCATGGCTGCTGCAGCAGTACAGTGTGTGATCTGCATGATAAACATATTATGTGAAGTACATGTCACCTACTTTATATAACTCATCAGTCAGATTTGCACTCGTTTGAATAAAAAATAAATAAAAAAGCACTGATGAAATTAAATTGATATACATACCAGTCTGGAAATGGATATCCTGTAGGTTGCTGTACACAATACTGCAGTACCATAGTCCTCCAGTGAAGGAGAGTGGTTTGTTAACCTGTAAAACAAGAAAATAAGTTTACCGTATGTGTTTTGTTTAACCACTGCATCTCATAAAATCTACAGGAAACAACACAGCTAAAGGAAGTTCTATGGTATGAAACGTTAATACACATACTCACTTTAAAGTATTGATAGTAACTACTGTAAGAAGCCTTGTGGCTGTGGCTGAACTATGAGGTCTCTTCTCTGACTCCGTCTGCCATGGCATGGGCAGGCCACAGAATGAAAGACATCGGCGAACTGGTGGCGGTGGTGGTGGATGGTCATGGGCACATCATGATGACAATCCCACTCACATTTCTCTGCATCTGGTGGCTTTGGCTAACAGCGGTTTTCTGGTGGTGGTCATGGGGGCACATGCTGGCATTCCCTCTCACATTGTTCTGCATCTGGCAGCTTTGGCTAACAGTAGTTTTCTGGTGCTGGTCATGGGGCACATGCTGACATTCCCTCTCACATTTATCTGCATCTGGTGGCTTTGACTAACAGCGGTTTTCTGGTGGTGATCATGGGGAAAATGCTGCAGCATGCAACACATTCACTGTCACTGTGAGACACACAAAGGTGGGTTGGCGGGTGGGATATGGTGTGCACTGTGTTACAAATATGACATATGGAATTTGAGTAATTCTGAATGGGACACTCATTTAACTTTATGAAAAACAAAACATGTACCATAGAAACAATGCGACAGCCTTTTAGCCACTTCACTTAAAACCTACCAACATAAACCTCATCATCATCCTCATACAGAAGGCTGCCCTTGCAGTCATCAATGTCTGAATTCTGCCTACTAGGGAATTCTTTCTCTATCGTGTCATCATCTATGTCACTGGTAGGCCATTTCATGCTGCCAGTGCCACCAGGATGGTCCATTTCTACAACATCAGCACAGCCATGACCATGCCAGGGTACGAATACTGAGGTTGCAGTTTGAGCTGGTATGTGCCCCTCATTCATTTTATGAATGTCAGCAAGCTGACATTTGCAGGAGAGATTTGTATGATGATCCTGAACTATTTCACCCTCTGACCTGAATATCCTCTTGAAACTTACACTGGAAGGTGGGCATGTCAGGTACTTCAGTGCCACTGAGGTCAGCTCTGGCCATTCACTGACCTTTCCACTCCAGAAAAAAAGAGGATCATCAGTTATTGACAGATGCCTGTTTTCAGCCAAAAATGAGTCAACCATTCATTGTGCTGCATGAAGTCCGGTGGTTGATGCATCATCCTGTTCTCGAGGTTCATTGATGTCAGAAATCCTGACTTGGCACAAAGCACCCCAAAGTGGGTTAATGACAACCGGTTTAGATGACAGACCACCTGGAACTGCAGCCCCTTTTCAGGATGTGCTTGATACTACTCCAAACTGACCTTCAGCAAAATGATGCTGCTCAAGTTTGCTGACCTTGGCACGTACTATTGTGCCCCATGAACCAACACACCAGTTGCCCACTGACATTTTTATCTGCTCAGGCCCTCCCTCCAGTAGTGAGGCAATTCCACATTTGCAGCGTGGGTCCAGCATTGTTGCTATTGCAAAGCTGTCACTCTGCTGAATGCTTAAGATGTGCCTATTGTGCTCGAATAGTGTCAGCATGTATTTCAGCAACACACTGCTAGCACAGTCTCTGGAACCATCAAGGCTATGTTGTAGATTTAGCAATGTCTGCCACAATACCTGCAGCAGTGGAATTGATTTGCTAATGGAGGTAGATACGCCACTCACTGCCTATGTGGTATGTTCAAAAGGCCTCAAAATTGTTATTACAGAGTCCATGAGAAGCCATTGTTCAGTTGCGAGAGACATGGAGGCCCCAGAAGTGTCATGGCTAGTGGGCATGACAAGATATTCTGAGATGGCTTTATATTGTTCATACAACCTCTCTGCTATGTATAAAGTGGAGGTCCACTGGGTGACAACTTCTAGCTTGAGGCAGTGCTGTGGGAGGCTGTTTTGGATCTGGAACTGCTGAAGTTGGTCATGGGCCTTTGCAGAGTGTAAAAGTGAGAACAGATATGACATGCAACTGTTAGCATTTCCTTTATATCAGGGTGCTGCAGAAACTCCTGCACCACAAGATTTAAACAGTGGGCCATGCTGGAACCCGAACAAAGCCACCATTCATGATGCATTAAATCACATTTGACCCATTGTCAAGTGCTATAAACCCAGCTCTCAGGGACAGGGGTTCAGCCACTCATCAATTTCAGTCAGTAGCGAGTCCAGCACATTTTCACTAGTGTGTGAACAAGTCACACTGCACATAGCAAGCGTTGCATGCTGTCGAATTCTTGGAAGATTGCCACCACGACAGTCTACCTTACTACCTTACTGATTATTCACACTACCACCAGCACAAACAACCCCCGGCATCTGTGCCCAGTGTGCAGATATACAGAAATATGAATTCCCACTGTTTTTCCACTTGTCCACATATCCATACTTAAATGGATGAATGGAGAGGAGGAATGTTGAAGGGCATGTCTACAGAGTCAGCCACAGTATGATATAACTCAGGGTAGCATGGGTTGAAAAGTATGTCCTGGATGGGACTTTCCATTTCGGACAGGTGCATGCCACAAACCACCAGAATCCAGAATGCTCCACGAAGGAGAAGGCCAAAAGATCAGTTGCCAGCATTTCAGCTATAGCAGCATTCAGTTCACATGACACTTCATGATTGGGTGTGTACTTCAGGTTACCAGCAAGAGTACTCTGCAATGTGGGCTGACTTGCACTTTTTGCACAGGGTATGCCAAATGGCTCTGCTCTGTGAATGGCCGGGGGCAGACGTGTGTTGAAGAGAGCTGCACAGGTGACATATCCACAAATGAGGTTATTTTCCCATATTTAAACACAGGGATTGATGTAACACCTGCACTAGACATACTGCATTGACCACCAGCACCACTGCTACTCTGACCATCACTTGACAAGATTTCAGAATCATTATCCTCCACCTCATCATGCCTTTAGTAATCCTCTGCTGTTATTTCATCACTTCTGCAAACATTTCAACTTGGTTTACAGTCATGGAAGGATAACATGCTCATTAAGGTTGATGACGAGGTGAACACCACCACTATGGCGTTAGCTGCCATCTGGTGCCGGGTCCACAGTGCCATGTGCCTGTTCTTAAGATGTATATGCTGCCCCCTTCTTGCCCAGATGACTCCCCTTTTTACCTCGATTCACACATGCATGGCAAAGCTGGCAGATTGCAACTGACTCATCATTTGTGTCTTGCACAAAAAAAATCCCAAACAAGGGATTGTGATCCCTGACTCCTACTTTTAACATGTCCCTGATGCTGCTTATTGGACTCTGTTTTTTAAGCCCTGAAATGGGGGGTGCGCTACATGATTTTCAGGCAGGACACACTTGGACTGCAACTGACCATCACCATGGCTACCTATGATTATTACTGTGTCATTATTATCATCATCAACATCAACTAGAACTGCTAAATCACAACTTTTTCATGAGGGGAAATTTAACACCAGCAGACCCAGACACAGCCACCTTGACTTTCTTTTACTCCAGTTCCCAACAGGGTCACTGACATCATCATCATATTCATCAACATCATCCGCATTCACATTTTCTGCTTGGATGCTGTCATGTGAACTGCATGTTACAACAACAGCAGCAACATCATCATCATCATTGCCCAATATTTTCACACCACACTGTGAATCATTGCATGGCAAAGGCATGGCCTCAACCGCAGTGAAGAATTGTGACATTATGTGTTATTGTCACCATGATCAGAATCATGTTCAACTACCACTGGGATGTTACTGGAGAGTATGACATCATCTGCACTGTCACTCAATGCTTTAGACTCAGCTATATTTTTTGACACAGTTAACTGGTCAGAAGTGGAACTGGAGGGAGCAATACTCATGCCAGCAGAAACTGCACTAACACCACCAGCTGAGACAACATCATCTCCCCCAACTATGAGTGAAGCTACAGATTGTGCTGTGAAAAACATTGATGGAGAAATCCCTTTCCTCACATCAGCTATGCACTTCTGCATACTACCATGCCACATACAATCTTGCCACTGGCAGCAGTGCCATGGCCAGAAACAGTTTTCCTTGCACATCTCTTTGCTGGCATTTTGGGGATCACCAAGAAAATTGTAAACCAATTTAGATTTTGGAACATTTATTCTGGCCAGTGGAGGTGATGTGAAGCCCAAAAAAAACAACAAGAGCGTCTTGTGGTCTGCAGATGGAGATTGCAAACTAAACAGATGCAAAGGCATAGACAGATTAAATTGCACTGCGCAATCAAGAAAAAGATGCAAATGCAGACGCAAAGTTACAACAACACCTTAACTGCTGCTGCTCACAACAGTCACAATCCAAATCCAATATGGAGAAGAATACCTTTTGCCACTTGGCAGGGTTGGGGCAGTGCACTGCAGTAAAAGTACAAAACCATACTAATATACCACAATCCCTCCTGACCACAAAGCAGTACAAAATCATGCATCTGCGGTGGATAGCAGGTTCACACTGCTGCAATTACTCTGCAGCACAATAAAAGGTGTCTGTGATTTGATGGTATGAGTCACATACACACTACAAGTAATGTGTGGCAAATTGAAAACTTCAGTAATATAAAACAGATCTTTTTAACAAACTGAAATTATGTTCTGCTGCAACACAAAATTCATCAAGAATTACAGAAAATATTACTCTGTGTACATTAACACAGTTATATAACAAAAATATAACCAAAACAAAAATACTGCCTTTTTCTTCCAGACAGTTAATCTACCTACACGTACACCACACAAATATGCCCCTCCCCCAAAGCACATGTCCAGTGTCTCTCAGTACTCAGACTGAATGTTCAAAATTAACATTCAAAATCCACACACAAACAATGAACATTCAATGACGGAAGTACAGGAGGGTTTCCTCCAATTGATCTACTATGTTTTAAGCCAAACAAATGGCTCAAAAATAATTTTTTTACAGCTTTCATAGAGTTTGAATCTCAGAGCTCTGACACCAAACTGTCTCCGACTACCATTACACACATACTACACTGAACTGAGGCTGTGCAGAACAATCTAGAGCCCATGTGAACTGCAATCCCATGAATCAATGATAAATTCGCCTTGGAGCCCCCAAACAAGGTGAAGTGGTGCGAAGTACATTGGAATTAATGTACTTCACCTAAAAATATGCACAGAAGTGGATGGGGGAAGGCAGAGTAATGCAAAGTGGATTAAAAACAATGACTGCGCGATCTTTGTTATGATGCAAAGTACTCACTTCGCATTACAGAGTGCTTCGCAGATTCCCAGGCACTCTGTGAATTGCTCCGCAGAGTGAATTTGAGACACTTCACCCACCACTAGTTTTGGGAAAGGGTCCCAGAGAGATATGTCTCAGGCAGGGAATAGAGGCAATGGTCAAGTAGGCACCTCTGAGAAATGCCCTGGTCAACCAAGTGCATAAACAGAATTGGGGAAAAACAAACAAACAAAAAAACTGTTTCCTGGACAAACAGTTTAAGTGGGAACTTCTATATTTCAAAAAACAGGCTAAACCTAATTTGTGAAACAAATTGATTTCATTCAGGTGGCAACTGATGTTTTGGGATTTATCAGTTGTGGTTTACCATCTGCCAAGTAGTTGTAGAGTTTTGTTTAGGATAATAAAACATATTCTATACATCTGCATAGATGGCACTGTTTTCCAGTGTCATTAAATGATCACTAACTTTCCTCTCACATTCTCATAATTCATGTTTTGTACACCTGATAGCCTTAATAACTTAACATTTTCCAGGACAAGGGCCCATTGATTTGACTACAAATTGCATGAAAGTGCACCCAACCACTTATTTATTTGATAAATTTAGAACCCAAACTCAGAAGGGAAAAAAAATGTTGTGCTTGTCCCACTTTTTCCCTGCAGTAGTAATATTTCATTGCATGATCATTGCAAATAACCAGTCAAGGTGTTTCCATGATGTATGACACTGAAGCTGCAGATTCTATCATTTTTTTTTACTTTCTTTTTCTTTCTTATTCAGTACATACACTATGGAGTTCCTGCTGCAATGTGTCAGAATGTATTATTATTCCCTTAAGGTACCTGCAAATCCCCTTATGGGAGGACGCAGGAGCAAGTAATTAGTCAAAGTCTGCTGCTACTGCAGCTAATAAAGAAGCTTTGAAGTGTCTCTGCATCAACATAATTTATAAAATGTTCTTAAAGAAAACAGCATTCTTTGGTGCAGTTTGTTTGGGCCATTTTGCTTGGATGCTAATCCCTAGAATGTATGTCAGTGTGAAAAATTACAAAAGCACCTAATGCAACAGTGTATTTGCCATTCATATGAATATTTATAATAGGTGTGCATGGAGATATGGGTTTAGAAATCAAAGGAATATTAAAATTGTTTTAATATTTTACCATATTAAAAATGTGCATATTGGTGCCTATGCGAATGGGCAGAAAGTACTTTCAGATGTACATACCAGCCTACATAGCTCTGTACCCCAGACAAGTGCACACATGCCACTATACACAAAAACCAGCCATCTGTTAATGGTCTGATCCCCTCCTCCCGGCATGCGCGATCGTGGATGGGGTTGAGTGTGAACCCAGGCAAGCTGCCAATTGGCTGCCCGTCCTGGGTCCCATAGTGGATCCCCTGCTCTACGGGAGCAGGGAGTGCATGAAAGGTGCAGGTCTGGCTGTGTGAATAACACACACAGGCACCTGGGGCAAGCATGGCTAGTCCCTATTCACAGAGGTCCCCCTTCCTCGATACTCACTCCTGTGGCACAGCACCCCGCCTGGTGCACAGATGTACCCCTCAGCAAAACCTCCACCCCAGTCCCATAGTCAGCCCCTTCACACATCAGCACACTGTCCCCATTCCTGATAGTGAGCAAACCCCACGACATACAACACTGCCCTATTCCCATTTAGTAAGAGTAAACACCCCCCCACCACTGCAAAACACTGCTCAGTCCCTTCTCCGCAAGTCAGTGTCAACCCCGACCCTTGGTCCTGGTACCCCTACCACTCCAGTGGTGTCCAGTGCCCCGCCACGGCACCAACAGCATGAACCCCTGACCCCTGTACTTATAAGTCAGTGCAGCAGTGATGTATGGTGAACAGCACATCCCTCTGCACACCACCTAGGCTACCTGCTGTCCTGCTGTTCTACTGATGCTGGGAGCATGCCACTTATAAACAGGCAGCATGCTCTCAGCATCAGTTGGACATCAGGCAGCTGAGGAGGTGTGCAGAGGGATGTGCCACTTGCCATACAGGGGACAGGGGCAGTGTTATGTGGTGGTGGGGTTCAATCTTACTGGATGGGAATGGGGCATTAAAGTGTGTGTGTTTGTGTGGGGGAGGGGTTCTCAGTATCAGGAAAAGGGAAAGGGCACTGCTGTGTGTGTGTGTGTGTGGGGGGTGTTCTGAATACCAGGAATGGGTACGGGACTGCTGTGTATGTGGGGGGGTGGGCTGGCATACTGGACAGGGGTAGGGGTTCTGTTTGGGGGGGTTACAGCCTATTGCCAGGATCAGAATGGGGTTCTTTGTGCATGTGGCGTGTATGGAATTTGTGGCAGGGTCTCCCCTGACACATCAGGTGCCCTGCTACCCCCCGATTTGTAGCACTATGTACCTTTGTGAATGGCTCATAATGTGGGCATGACCCCCATCTTCCCCCAGGACTGCCTTGGCATGTAGCTGCCCTGAGCAGCTGGGGAATCAGGTAAGCACCTGGTCAGCATACCTTTGGTGAATGCCACCGGGAATCTTTGGGACTTCTGCCTCGCATTCCTTCATCGTATGCCTATGCTCCCAGTTCACGAGGCACATTGTCATAGTGCATGGGCCCATTGATATTTATTTACAACACCCTGTGTATTATTTTGTGTGTTTGTGTTAAAATTGACTTGTCTTTTCAACAGTACCCAGGGATTTTCACTAATACTGAAAACACAGGTCAGTACTGTTAAAGAAGTATACCAGACTTGGGATTAAATCATCTTTCATATGTTCCTTTCCGCTTCATGACACTCTTACAATTCCAATCAACCAAAGTATCACTAGATCCACCAAACAGCAACATTCTTCTGGCTGGGACAGAGAGGGTTTCTGATACAGCTAACAGATTGTATCTCAAATATGGTGTAGCAGTAGAGCATAGCTCTTCAAAACTGGCTGGAGCTCTGTTCCTAGATTTGTTTTCTGCTATTGCTTATAGCTAATGCTCTTATTCCAGCTTAAAATGTTTAAACTGCTACCAAGATTACAAACATATGTGATTGCCCCCACACTATTAACCATGCTAGCCAGTGTCTTGGCAGTCATGTGCTGTCATCTTACATATTTTTTTCTCGAACTTTACTTATTCTCCCTTATCACTGGCCTCTCTCCAGCAGGGTTGCTCAGTGTGCTGGCTCTGCCCATCTAACCTGAAGCCCAGACATCCTTTCTCCTGCGGGGGGCACCCCCAATTCCATGTACAGCCTACCCTAACCACTCGGATCTGAGTACCCCGAGGAAGGACTGCCACACTCCTTACTGGTGCTCTATCTATAGTGCTTGAGGGTTGCTTTACAGGAGGAGGGACTAGAGCAGACATCCTGGTGCCTGGCGATGGATGTGGGGTCCATAACCTCTGGACCCGCCTTCACTTACAAATGGAAGGGGGTCTTTCTTGTTTTTTCAGCAGTGGGGACATGCAATGATGCCCAGTGCAGCGCAGGCAATCTCGCACCCACCTGCAAGACGTCCGCTACTGTCACCTTTCCCTCTGAAATGTGTACTGAATCAGTCAAACCCTCAATCTCCACTAGGGGTCACCAAAGCTGTGCAGTGCAAACCACCCTCCCTGGTAAAGGAGAGCTGCCTGCCAATAGAAAATCCAAGTCTGCACCCCACCCCCACCCCCGCTGACCCCTGGCAGCCAGAGTCCATTCCTGAACTTAGGTCGCCAATGTGGTGCAAGGCATGGTGTCTAGTGCCTCAGTCCTCAGCACCACTGAGATGGCTGTCATCTAACATATTGATGTCACAAATAGTGTCTTCCTTAGAGTGTGACATTAGCAGTGCAAGAGTGCCTTATAAAGTGTCTCTTAAAGAGACAAGTAAGTGATAAAAGTGCAACTATGCAAAAAGTGCAACAATGAAAAGTGCTCAGTATACTGCAAACCAGTGAATAAATGTGACACCAGTGCTAAGTTAAAAAAAATACACAGAGAATAATACATAAGAGGACAAAAACATAAGTTAATAGTCCAAAAACTGTAAACTGTTTAAAAATAAGAAAACATAATTTAAGAACCCGGGAATGTATGGAGGGAGAATTCATCATGTAGTCCCATTTGGTAAATTGTGTTGAACATCTAGATACAGTACACTTCTTTCTGTAGAAGTCTTTTTATAAGATCTCCTCCATGAATCCCTATGCCATTTTAACATCCCTAGAAATCTTAGGGATGACACAGATAGATGTCCTGCTTCTTGAAAATGATATACCGTAGAATATCCTGTGTTACCAGTCCAAATGGTTAGAGACATAGAAACACAGAAAGTGACGGCAGAAGGGGACCTTGAGGTCCATCTAGTCTTGAGTTTTTACTACCCCCCTCCCCACTTGTGCCTTCATTTGTATTATTCCTTTCTGCTTATCTCATGCATTCTTAAACCCCACCACCGTTTTTGCCCCCGCTACCTCTGATGGTAGGCTGTTCCAGGCACCGACCACCCTCTCTGTGAAGAAGAACTTTCTAATGTTGGTTCTGAATTTGCCACCTTTTAGTTTAAGATTGTGACCCCTGGTTCTGCGCCCTCACTGGCCTTGAATAGTTCTTGTGCTCCCTGATTTGAATTTTTAGAGGACTTTTTGTCTGGCTGACATAGGCCAGACCCCAAGGAAATGAGATCATGTATATCACTCTGAGGTACTACAGTTAATAAATTGCTTAATATCAATTTTTTTATCTGATCGGGGTGAGTGAATGTCTTTTTATTGTTTGCATTTATACAATGTATGCAATGTCCACACAGAAGTTACTAACCAGTGGTTTTGGGAGCCATTGATGTGCAGGGGCATAGATGAGGAAGATGAAGTCCTCACACTGCAGTGCCAAGGATCAGGTGTTCTTTGGGTGCACTAGCGAGCCTCTTGTGTAACACATTTTGTTCCCAAACAGAGTGCACTCCAGCAAGAAAACACAAACTACACTACACTTTAGCAAAAATAACAAAAGTCCTTGATTTATTTAATATGTGTAGACATATGACAGTGCAGATTGAGCAACAACAAAATAGCCTCTGAAGGGCCATTCACCCTGGCACATTGTTCAGTAGAGCTTTGTAGGGAGCCTGCAGGGACAAGTGGTTTTAAAGCAGCATGCACTAAAGTGTCTTCTTCATGCTCAACCTAAAAGTGATCCTTGGAGTCTGAATAGACAGTTTTAATAGTCCTGTATCAATTTTTAATAGGTCCCAACACTGCTAAATGATCTTTCCTTCTTTACTGGTTATAGGATTGTACCGGGTCACAAATTAAGAACACCACTGTTTGTTGCTACAGTATTGCCTCTGAAAAGGATTGTCCTGTCCATATTCTTGTCACTGCGATATGCTTCTTTAAAGATATTCTGGGGACAGCTTCTTTCTATGAATCAATCTGCCATTTCTATGCTGGGCAAAGTCTTCCTGATTAAAACATGTCCTTTGTATAGTGCTAATTCAAAAAAGCGAAAGCAAAAAAGCAACAATTTATTTATTTATTTAAATTGTGGTAACCAGGTAATCCCACTGAGACCATGACAGTCCCTTTTTTAGGAGCGACATGAGATTAATTACATGTACCTAGAGGGAAAGACAACAATTCAACACATAAAACTGAGAATTACTCAGAGTTGACAAGTACATGACAAAGTGTGTTAGCAGATACAAGATATAGCCAAAAGCACAAGATATAGCCACATGCACAAGATTTGAATTTCATGTGTAGTTTAGGTTATTATTTATGATAATGACAGTGAAGCAACATCAGCAAAAACAACTGCAGAGAAGGGACATAAGCCTGAACTGTAAAACACAGAAAATAATCTTTCTGCAACTGTCAAGTTAGTTCAACAAATTTACATAGGGGGCTTTGCCCCCACCCCACCCCCATTCATATATATAAACATCCTTGACATTGCACAAAACCCCATTAGACTGTCACCTTTTTATTGCGCACATAAGCATTTGCTGTAATAACCACTTAGCTAGCATAACACTTTATTTACCTCGCTCTTTTTTCACTCGTTGACATTCAGTCGCTGTTTTGACTGGACTCCTCCCTGTACTCATAAAGGGCTCTATGCATGAATGTGCAGAGAGGCTGCACATTGTGATCTGGATCCATAGCCACTCTGCATCCATTGTGCCCCCACAGGATGCACTAACTGGGTGCACAGACCCGATGCACCCAATCCCCAGCTGCTCAGGCAGCAAAGTGCCAGGGGGGCGGCGGCATGCCAGGGCTATGTACCATGCACTAAGGCATGTAGTACTGCCTGCAGGGATGCAGAGAAGGGCACTGGTTATGCCAGGGAGACCTGTAGTAACCCATTGCATGCCCCCCATGAACCACAGCTTCCTGTTTCTTGGCGGCACGGGAACTGCACTGCCATGTCAGCCCAACCCACTAGGTGGATAGGGAGGGCTGGGCTGGTTGATCATCAGAGTGCCCGCATCTGCAGGTGCCCTGGGGTGCATGGCTCTGCACCTCTGACCTGCGCTGGGTGTCAAAGACCCTGCCATCAACTAATAGCCCCTCTCCCCATATATTCCTGCCTCGACACCATATGTTTCATGGCCCCCCCAACCATTGCCCTGCCATGTTGTCATACCTACCAACACTGCCCTGATCCAGGCCTCCTAGCAACAGCATTGGTGGTCAGTGTACCCCACAGCTGCTACAGCACCAACAACTCCTCCCACCTGCCCCATACGTGTCCATTGGTGCCACGGCAGAAATGGGAAGAGGCACAGCCCTCCTCACACCTTCTCAGACACCAGCCATCCAAGGGATGCTGGGTGCATGCTGCCTATTTATAGGGCCATGTTCATGGCATCCCTTGTATGGCCAGTGGTTAAGGAGGTTTTGGGAGGGCTACGTCACTGGCTGTTCCTGGCCACGGCACCAACAGACACGCATGGGGGCAGGAGGGGGGGCTTGTCGGTGCTGCGGTGGGTGAGGGGAACACTGACCACCAACGTGGGAGTGGGGGTACTGGGGCCGGGTCATGACCAATTGGGTGTGGGGCACCTGTGTGCATGGGGGGAGGGCAATGACCAGCATTGGGGGAGCGGGGTGCCAGAACATCATTGGGAGGATGTACTGTGTGGTGTTCTGGCTGGGCAGTCCCATTGGGGCTCATTGGGGGGGTACACCTTCTGGGATGGGGCACATGGTGGTATGGGGTGGGATGCAACTGTGGGGTTGGGACACAGCTGGGGAAGCTGACTGCGGGACGGGGGGCTGGGTCTCACTGCCAGGGGTCCTTCTGTTCACTGGGAGGGTGTCTTGCAATACAGGCTGGGATGGGGGAGATTGCAGGATGAAGGGGGACATGCTGTGTGGGTCTGGATGCTTGCGGTAGGCATTCACACACCCACACCAGTGCTGTAATGTGCAAGGGATCCACTGTGAGACCTATGCTGGGCATCTTATTGGATGCCCGCATGGGTCTGCAGTTACCCCCGCCCTGCCCTTTGGAGTCCTGCATGTTGGGGTGGTGGAGTTGCGGCTAGGTGGCCACCAGTTGTGCATATGAGCATGTGCCCAACTGTCTGCAGGTGTGGATCTGTGCCACATACCTTATGCGCAGTGGTGCATAGCAACCATTAATTGTCCACTAGGATTGTTTATGTCAAGATTAGGGATGAGAGCTGTTGTTAACCAACAGTGAGTTCCTAGACAAAATTTCCAGTACAAGACTGTCTGCAATTTCTTGACTTTCTTAAATATCAGTAAGTTGAGAAATGGTATTTTCAGTATTCTCATAAACCCATTTTAGATTTGTGTTTGTTTATTTATGTAGGTGGATAAATATATCCATTCTGTTTTGTTTCCAGACCAAATAAAAGACAACCATTAATGTAACTTTTCCATAGCTTAATATGTTTTCCAAAATATTAATATACTGATAGACAATGAAGAATTTCTTCCATGATCCAATTACAATTTTGCCAATCTGGGCACATGTAGTGCCCATGGCAGTTCCTTTGTCTTGGCAAAAATATTTTTCAGAATGGAAGACTTTGCTTCCAGAACAAATCTGGCAGTCTCAGTTATGAAGTAGGTAGGTGGCATTATGGATGGATCTCTGTTGAAAAGGGCCTAATTCAAGACGTCCAACCTGCCTTTGTGCAGTATATTTGAGTAAAGGCTCTCTGCATCAATCCTTACTAAATAGTCATTGTCCTCCACCTTTATGTGATTCAAGTTTCTAATATATCATTTGTATCTTGTACATAAGATGTGAGTGATGGTACCATGCCTTTTGACCTCCTGCCTTGATTACTGTAATGCCCTGTACCTAGGGCTTTCAGTGGTTGACATGCATCACTTGCAGCTGGTGCAGAATGCTGCAGCCAGGTTGTTAACAGGGCTTCCCTGATCTAACCATACCACACCTGTGTTTCATGGACTGCACTGGCTACCTATTCAGTGGCGGATCACCTTCAAGGTCAGTTTACTGACCTACAAAGCCCTACATGGACAGGGACTCGGCTATCTGCAAGAGCTCTTTCATCCCTCCAGCCACCCTGCTCTGCCAATGAGGGATTGCTAGAGATTCCCAGGGTTCGTTTAACGATCTCTGGAGCCTGGGCATTCGCATTTGTGGCTCACTCCTGTGCAATTCTGTACCTTATTGGATATGGGGGTGCTGGACTGTGGAGAGCTTTAAAGCTGCTTGAAAGCATTTTTGTTTTTGTTTGCCTATCCTGAACATTAGCTGAGGGAGCTTTGATATTATGTTTGTTTTAAATCTTGGAATTTTACGATTTTAAAGTTTTATTGTAAAAGCGCTTTGATATGTGTTGAATTACCCTTTCAACAAATAAAGTTTATTACCATTACTATTATTATTAGTTTCTTGAAGAAAGCATCTACAAACTTGGACATTGGCTCTGTAATAGAGCCTATGAAGGAAACAATGAATTGCTCTGGTACTGATCTTGTCTGCTTATGGATTTTTGAAAGCAGATAGAAGAGTGATTTTCTGGGTTGTAGTACTGGAAAACAGGGTCAAAACTAATGGCAGCCCTGTCTGGCAACCCTGGTGAGTCGAAGAACCCTCTGATCGGCTAGCAGCATCCTGCGAATCTGCATCACCACTTCCATGGTCACCCGATGCCACAAGCAGTCTGGCAGAGCAGGCGGCTTAACATTGCCCATGGTAGTCTTCACCCCTGGACACCTATAACAAGGGACAGGAGAAGTGATCAGTGCAATGTCCAAAGGAACCATGCCCACCAACAGTGCGCAATGGGCAGCGGGAACTCACATCCCTGGAGGGTCTGTAATGGCCACCCACAGGGGGTGGGCCAAAGCCAGCCAGCAACTCAGCACACCATGACTGCCAACAAAGGTGGTTCCTGCTACACAATGGCCACACAACTGTGCAATGACAGTCACATGGCACAGTGCCCCAGCAGCACCACAGCAACAACAGTGGCAGACGGGTGCACTCCCACTCCACCAACAGCTGGAAAACATGTCCAATGGACATGCCACAGTGGCATGCACTATGCACACTGTGACGACACCCACTCCCCCTGCCACCCCCCATGTACAGTGCGAAGGACCATGACAGTGCCTACCTGCACTCTGCGGCCCTGCTGATGTCAGTCCTGTGCTGTCATGGCCTGCTGTGCCCTGCTGCACTGCTACAGCCTGAGCCCTCTGTCAGTCCTCAGGTCCTGGGAATAGAAAGAAGACAGGTGCACATCAGGAACTGACCACAGCAGCTGCCCCCCCCACCACCCCTGTGTACAGGGTGTGCCCCTGCCTGACACATCCCACATGCCTGCACAGCTGTATCACAACACAAGTGGAAGCTGGCAATGCCACTCTGTGATTCACCTGATGACAGTGTACCCTCTGCAGGACATGCCAGGCAACCAGGACAACACCATAGTACAGCACCAGGGCAGATATGCAACATGGGATGACTTACCTGGCTGTGGCATAGCCCCTCACCTGGCGCATGTCTGAAGCCTCCGAAGCCTGTCCGGGTCCCACTGCATCAGGTCCCTGTAGCAGTGCCTGCACTGCTCCCCAGTCCTGGCAACCATGGTCCTCTGCTGCAGCCTAGCAGCAATCCCCTGCCATACAGTGCCCCATGCCTGTTGCAGGTGCTCTTGCCCAAAGAGTTGGGAGGCATGGGACTCAGCACAAGCCATGCGGTTCACCAGCTCAACCTGTGTCCATGGCCGGCCTGGTAGCACTGAGGGATGAGACACTGGATGCCACACCTCGCGTTACACTGACGACCTGAGTTCGGGATCGAGCTTGGGAGTCAGGGGTCGGCAGGGGAGGGAGATGGATCGAGCAACCACTGGGCTGCTCTCCTTTCTGGGTGGGAGGACATGGGTTGTCCATTGCTCCTGACAACCCCTGGTGGAGACTGGAAGTACACTTTGAGCTGCCAGGCCACACGTAATGAGTGTGGTTGACATAGGCAGGGCTGCCATGCACCACAGCGTCAGATGTGCACCACACAGGGGAGGGGTCTTCGACTCACTACACCACATAAATACCCTCCAGCCCTGGATGGGTTATGGCCTGTCAGAGCCACTGCCACACAACCAATGCTGGTTCCCTGCCACTGTCCCCCATGGTCTCCCCGGGTTGTAGATTCCCTGACCGTGGAACCATAACAAACTTGAAGATGGTTGGGGAACACAGCGGGCAGTAGAGCAAGTTGGGGAGTGCAGTGGCCTGAGAGAGTTCCATGCTGGAGGGCAACAAACAGAGTTGAAAAAAGGAAAAAAACCTGTGTCCAATTTGGGGCACATCTGACTCCTCCCTGTGCCGTGTTTTCAATGCAATATCGGAGGTAAAAAATGGCAGGAGGAGGTGCACTTGTCCATTACGTGCACCTGATGCACGATGCACGGGATCATGCACAGTGTCCACCCATCGTTCAATGCCAGAGATGAGCGAAATGGGCGTGGCTATGTGGGGTCACAGGGTCAGAGGTCTGACCAGAGGTGAGGGTCACCTGCCATTGCGCACATGTATGACAGACACGGCCCATGCGTGACCATGCACGTAGCTGGCCATGGGCGACATGCTAATGCCACTGCATCGCTGGCTGTTCATGCAGGGTGAGCGACTGACACCATGATACTGTGATATGCAGGCCACTGCACATGCATGAGTATTGCTCCACCATGACTTGCTCTGGTGCAATCCCGTTTTTATTTATTTAGATAGTAGTTTGAAAACCTTTGAGCCATAGGCTCATTTACAAAGGTACCTTGTCACAGTAAGACAAACGAAAATACACAGTATAACAGTACAACACAGTATGCCACATTGTGCACAGCGTAATATCATGATATTCAGACAACACATGCAAATAAGCTCATCAACCAATGTGTGGTGCAGTGTGTGCATTAGCATGTCATTACTGTTGAGCCCGACCTCATTTGTATGTGTTGGGCCTTATAAGTGCCATAGAACAGCACAGGCCATGGACCAGCATTGCAACCTTGATAGGTAAGTTGTGCATGCTGCTGCAGCTCACTAGGAGCAGACAGCACTGCAGGGTGGGACAGACCAGGGATATGCTGCCACTGACACACTGTGCTGTCCATGTCCACAGGCAGCAACATGTCCACAGATGAGGAGGGCGAGGAGCTTCCATGCAGGCCAAACTTCACAAAGGCCAAGACTGATGCCCTGTTTGAGGCCTACCTTGACAGGGAGCCCCTGTTAGTGGTGCCATGGGCACACCACAGGCCAGGGCTGGTGATGGGAGGAGGTGGCAAGCTACATGAACCAGCATGGCAGCCACCAGCGGTTGGCACAGGAGTGTCAATGAAGGTGGGAACAGACAAGTCATGGATCAAGGAGAAGGTGGCAGCCATCTGGGCATCCTGTACTGCCACCGGAGGAGGGCCTGCAGATGCACCCACACTAACACCGTAGGAGGAGTTGGTGGCAGCCACCATGTGCTGCATCACTGTGGAGGGTCTGCCAGGAGGTGGATTCCAGACGGGTGGCAGCCCATCACTGCATGGTATGAATGTCAGACATGCACAGCTGGTGGCATGGAGGGTGAGTACACAGGGCATTCTGGTGTGCATACTGCCAGCATGCATGCCATGTGCATGTACACACCATGTGCATGCCATGTTACAGGATACACATGCAGCTGACAGTGTATGGGGCACATGTGGGCGCTGCATCACTGACATGCCATTTGTCTCTTTCATCACCAACGCCTCTGTGCAGAAGATGGGGCACTGGCAGTAGCAGCTACAGTGGATGCTGTTACGGCCCTGGAGGACCACCGTCCACATCCACCAGCAACTGGAGGCCAGACAGCCTGCATCTCAGCACCACAGGGAAGGTGGATGTCCTGGATCTGGGGTCAAATGAGGCCCTGGATGTGATCCTGCAGGATGCCAGCCTTGGTGTCCTGTGTATGGAGACACAGATTGGGGCAGGGGTCTTATGCCGATGAGGACTACTCTCAGCTCCTGCACAGTATGGGTGACATTGTGGGTGTGTTGCCCTGCTGGCATCTGACACAGGCACCACAGCACCATGCCATCAGTGGAACAGCTGCCTGCCACCACTGCAGGTGCAGCAGTGTGTGCTGCCATTGCTGTGCCCTGTGGTGGTGGTCGTGCAGCTGCGCAGGCACAGAATGGTGTACAGTGGCTGGACAGGTGACAGCAGCAGGCTGTGGGTGCCACTGGACAGCCAGACACAGGATCTGCCACTAGTGCGCCTGCTGTACCCATTCCCCTGCAGACTCCACTGTGCAGTGTCCACCGGAGATGGGGGCTGTGCAGCGTGGCCGGTCACCACAAGAGGATCGGCATCCCACCTGGGAGCCCCAGGATGCCGACCATCTGGCTGAGCACACCCAGCTGCTGCAGGTATCTGTTCAGCTGAACATATGCTGCTTGCTGCTGGGGTGCATGCACTGCACGAGAGGTGCACCAGTTGGCTGACAGCAGGAGAGGGCACTGCACTGATCCTGGTGGGGATGCAATGCATGTAGAAGGCCATAACTGCATCCTGGATTGCATTGCCAGTGCAATCTTGGATGGCTTTGTGTTACTGTCTGCCACAGGGTGTGGCCATGGACAGATGACCCCCCCACAGTGTGCTGTTCACCCAATGGACCCGGCATCAGGTGACCACAGCACAGTCCATGCTGGGCTCTGATGTAGGCATCCCAAGCACACCCGGGTCTGGTCTGTTTGGGTGCCTGCACACCCCCACGA
The DNA here is from genome assembly GCA_016271365.2 of Neoceratodus forsteri. Classification (NCBI taxonomy): domain Eukaryota; kingdom Metazoa; phylum Chordata; order Ceratodontiformes; family Ceratodontidae; genus Neoceratodus; species Neoceratodus forsteri. The sequence continues at coordinate 248,309,483 of CM028130.1, read as the reverse complement.
GGACATGGTCGCGGTCCCATGGTTCCACCCTGGGGGGGTGCTGGAGACCCCCTGGCTGATGCGCAACCTATGGCTGCTGATTGGACCCAGCATGGCCACTCCTGTGGCCATGGTGGCCATGGTACTGTGCAGCAGCCCTGATCCACGGGTCACCCTGACTACAGTCTGCAGCTGCTGCCCTGCGCGCACATGGGAGGTGTGTATGTGTCCACCTCTGGTGTTGTGCCACACACTGCCTGTGTGTGTGCTTGCCCAGCCACTAGCCATGTGGCATGGGCATGATGAGGGCAGTCTAGCATCAGTTGCACCTGTGCAATGGTGCACTGCATCTGACCCACACCACATACCAATGTCTGTGTGTGTGTGTGTGTGTGTGTGTGTGTGTTTGTGTCTGTTGCAGTGTATGATTGTGTACCACTGACTCCACTACCCCTGCATCACGCCTCTGTGTGTGCATGCCCGGTGCCATGCATGCCCCTGCATGTGTGCTGTACCTGGTTGTGTGGCCCATGCTTGTGTACACGTCATCTACCTGTGTGCACCATAGTGCTCCTGTGCAATGGTGTCCCAGTGGTGTCACACCTGCTGGAGCAGCCGGGGTCCCCTCTGCCCAGGGGTGGCTGTCCACCACCCTCTGGCCCATTGCCCCCAATGTCCCTAATACTATCATCCTAATCAGCCTCGACAGATATCCCACAGTCAATGGCCATGTTGTGCAGTATGCAGCAGGCCAGGAATAGGTCACCGGCTTTTGAGGGGCTGTACTGTAGGGCACTGCCTGACCTGTCTAGGCAACAGAACCATACCTATAGCATGCCAAAGACCCACTTGATGATGTTGTGCATGCTGGCATGTGCCTCGTTGTACCAGTCCTCTGCTGCGGACAATGGGCGCTGGTCGGGGGTGAGCAGCCAGCACCTCAGTGGTTATGTGCTGTTACCTGTGAGGAGATTGACATGGTTAGCCCTCTGCTATTCTGTGCTGTGCCCCTTGCCTGTCCCTGGTGCCCATGCCACAATGTACTCCCTGCCCACCCCATCCACAGGTCTGCTTTGTCCATCGCCCCTTTCCCATGCCATACTCACCCACTAGGTGGCTCATGTGGATGTCCCCATGTTCAAACTTGTGGAAAAATGCAGAGCTGTGCCAGATGAATGCCTCATGTGCACTTCCAGGGTATGTGGTGCAAACACTGGTGATGTGCCCCATGACATCACACAACACCTGGCAGTTGACACTCAGGCTCCCTTTCCTGTTGATGTATGCCACACCCTCAGGGCCAGGTGGCATGCCGATGCCCATGTGAGTGCAGTCAATGGCCCCAATCATGCCAGGCATGTGTGCCACCCTATGGAAATCCTGCATGGTTGCTGTACGCTCTGCCTGTGTGGTGGGGAAATGGATATATTCTGAAGCACGTGGCAGCAGTGCATTGAGGAACTGTGTGAGAAGGTGGGATGTGGATGACTGGGTTATGCCTGTGGTGTCCCCTGTTGGTCTTTGGAAGGTGCCCATGGTGAGCAAGCACATGACGGTGGTCACCTTTATCTCTACGGACATGGCGCGGCTCCGTCTGGTGGGTGTCTGCATCTCCTCACTGCACAGCTCACAAAGCTGCCTCAGAATGGCCCTGTTAAGGTGGTACCAGACCACAATCTCCATGTTGCTGTAATTCTCAAAGGTGATGTGGGCACAGTACCACCTGTATCGGGCATACCGATGAAGGGCCCTTCCTCATCCATGTCGCTGTTTCCCTGCCCTCACACCCCTCATTATGGCCTCCATCATGAAGGGTGCACTGTTAATGGCCTTTGCTGTCCTCTGTCCCCCTGGGCGGTTGGCTGATGGCTGTGTGGCACCCGGCGCACAGGTATATGTGTGTGTGTGTGCTCTCTCTCTCTCTCTCTCTCTGCCCCTCCTCTCCCTCTCCAGGCCACCTCTCTGTCTCTGTCCCTCTGTGTGTGGCCTTGTCTGTCTGTGTGTGCCTCTGTCTGTCTCTGCCTTTCCTCTCTCACCTGGCACAAGTGCTGTCTATGTGTTTGCACCCTGTATTTATAGGAACAAGTTTGCTCAGAGCAACTTCGATTTTCTCCACACTTGCACCATGGATTCATGGTTGAATATGCCACTGCACTGGATATTCATGAGAATGCCCCCTGCACTTGTGCCTGCATTCATTATAGTTGCGCATTGGCACAATGGATTTTGCGCTGCACACTGGCTCTCGCTGAATAAGGCTCCTTGGTGCAATACCGCACTTGCGCCAGTGCAACTCAGTTGTGCCATGCACAAATGCTCTGAATATGTGGGCCTGAATGTCCTGAGTAGTGTGTATGAACTAAAGTTACAAGTGCAGTACCATCTACAGAGCTGCAATGAAAAGTGACAAGGGCAGAGACTTGTGATACAAAAATAATACAAACACTTATGAAGCTAAGTGACACTAGAACACTAACCCTTAAGAGAATAAGATGGCAGATTCAACCAGTGTAGCACTGCTCGCATATTTATGAGGGTTGGGAATGGCCCTCCCTCTGAAAGTTTGGGGGTCTAGGCAGTTGGAGAGACAACAACTTGTTCTCTGCACTATTTTAAGTCTTCAAAACCGATTATTTGCTAGCTTAGATATATGCCTCACTTGAAAGTTGCACCCAGCTAAGTGAAAGGATATTAGTATCAGTTATGGAAAGTAATATATCTTTCCACTTTGATGTATTTAAGATGAGGTAATGATTATCCTTCTGTCCACTGACTTTGTAACCCAGTAAAAGAAAAACATACACGTTAGTTGAACACTGCCTCCCTGAATAAACCCATTCTGTCTGATGTCCTGGAGACCATTTACCTCCAGGAACTCAACCAACCTTTCTTTAAGAATGGCTGCTATCAGATTGCTGACAATCTACATCAAGCTGACTGGTCTGTACTTTTCTGGCTCATCCCTTGCTCCACATTTGTGCAGAGGCGCAACATATGTGGTCCTCCATTCTCATAGCACGCCTGCTGTGTCCTGGGAGCTGTTGAACATGTTAGTCAGTGGGGCCTCAAGACCTGACAGTTTTCTCAGTGCCCTAGGGTGCATACCATGCAGCCCTGGAGATCTGTCAACCTTCAGGCCCTGCATGTCTTCAACTGTAACTATATAGATCAACTCACTTGACACACACCCTAGAGGGCAATGTACATCTGCATGTACAGTATACTGACATAAGTGCAGACAGATACTTCACTTACCATTTAATATATTTTAGAAATAAAGACACAAAAACAGTAAAGTTAAGTTAAAAATATAAATCTATGAAGTGCTGCCCTACACTTTCGAAGCCAGGTGGACCACTTCACTTAGCATAGGGCATGGAGGGCACTGTGCATCTCCATTACTAACCATGGAAGCCCAGAGCCTGGAGCCAGATGGATCCCTCACTTAACATTTCATGTATTTTGGAAATAAAAACACAAAAACAGTACAGTTAAAAATAAAAATTAATATGACATAGTTCTGTTTGAGTATACATTTTACAAATAAATATAAAAAATCAAATCAACAATATCACTTTTTTTAAAAAAAAGGCCTCCTTGGTAAAATATTTGTAAAAAAAATAAAATAAATAAATAAATAATAAATTGTCATTTTTTATATAATTTGTCCTTGTCTTTTTGTTCCAGCACCCTCATTCCTCTGAGGAGGAACTCAATCCTGCCTGGAATGCCATCCCACCATGCCCAGGCTTACCACCCTGGGAGGGGCCACTGGGTGGGCACCCCACCCCTGAAGAACACTAGTGGCATGCCCTGGTGGGGCCATGGGACATGACCCCTGACAGGCACTGGTGGCAGTGGAATGATGGAGGAGCAGGGTGTCATACCTGTGGGACCGGAGGTTTTTCAAGTGTAGTGATCCCCTGGGAGGTGGGGTGTGTAATGATGACAGCATCTGTCCCTGACTCCCGCCTCCCACACAAACAGGTGCCAGCCCTCCCGTGATTCCCCCAGAATCCACTAGAGGTCACCGACTGGTTGCTCATTCACCTCCTCACCCCCGGGGAAGGAGAGCTGTCCCTCAGATGCTCCTTCCTTCTCTGCCTGGCCGTCCCTCCAACTCCTGGTTCCATTCCCAAACCAAGGACCTCGGTGTTGCAAATGGTCACCTTGCTGCTGTGCTGGTGCGTCAGCATGATTGTCCATGTTTCTGATGAGGAAGCACTTGCCCTGGTCCGTGTTTGGTAATGAGGGGGGCCCTATGTGAGCAGTTCCCTGCAGGGGCCATCAAAAGTGGAAACTGCTGCTTTTGTGATGTCCGGTGGGATGAAGGAGTCACTGAATTCAAATCTCTTTGGCTTTATCCTATGAAGCCTGGAGATCTTCCAGTGGAACAGGTTCTTGTGGAGGACTTGCAACATTGATGCAGATGCTGAAAGCCTGGTCTTCCTTCTGTTGCAGGAGTCATTTGCTTTCATGAATTTCCTTCAGCATTTGACATAACAGGTCCTGTGTGATCTCCACAGCAGCAAAGAAATCCTCCAAGTGCTCATAAAGATTCTGAGCATTTCTATTTAGGACCAAATTGCTGCTTTAGAGAGCAGACTATGCCTCACATGTTCTGCAGTCAAGTCCCTCACAGTGGCACATGCAGTCTGGTAGTTCTGCAGGTACCACTGAGAGGGACCCAGCCAGAGATCTAACCATCTAACCTGCTGCATCAGATGCCAGAGTTCCTGCTCACTGCTGAATGCTGTAGCCAGAATTTTGTAAGAAAAAATATTGCAACAAATACAGTTTCATTTTGCACATATCTGTAATTCCCATTTTGCTTTGAAACATGGGCTGAGCTGTGAATACCAAGCACTACCAGCAAACTCATATTACATTACCTATGGATTTGAGACCTTTGACAAAGGCCACCTGGTTGGGTCTATATTTATAGACCAAACCAAAGACTTTGACTTAGTTAACCACACACTTCTATTCTCAAAACTTCACACTCTAGGCCTCTCTGAGGATACCATACAATGGTTTAGCAGCTACCTTACTGGCAAATCCCAGCAAGTCAGGATCAATGGAATATGCTCAGATTCCAAACCAGTCACAATAGGAGCACCACAAGGATTTGCATTGGGACCCCTCCTCTTCAGTCTCATCATCAACACTTGCCCCCTTGTCTGTCCTAACTTAAAGTGATTTACCAACTTCTCCCGATGTCATGTTTGCAGATCACCTTCCCTTCACTGAGTGATGCAAAGCTCAGCTGCCCTGAAGTTAAGTATTAAATATATTCAGATGCTCAGTTTTTTTAACATTTTTGTGCCACAGTTGTCTCTGCATGTTTTTTTCTTTGTTTGAAGTTCACAAATGAGCAGTGCATCCACATGCATGAGTGACATCAGCACAGGGAAGGTGTTCCCACTACACCTTTCTCACTGCTTGTTCATTCATCTTTCCTGGACCCAGCCTCAGTGAGTACAGATTCAAAACTGAACTGGCAAAAATTACAGCACTGATGACTGAAACTGTTTGCTATATTGGCAGCTGAGGTGGATACTTGCTTTTGGGATTGCAGAAGTGGTCATTTCTCCTGATTTTCATTGGTTCTAGGAACATCACAATCTACATTGCTTGAGTACAGTGTTACAGTTTTAATAAGTGCTGCAAGTACATAATTATAACACAAGTCTGTATACAAAATAAATTTTTTTAACTGAGTGGAGCTGTAATCTGTAGCGTATTGGGACACAAAAGGACGACTTTTGAACTGGGCAGATATATAAATTGCAGTAAGCTTTTCAGTATTGGTACATAGAGGTCTGTGTTAAATGGATGACTTTTTCAACAGCAGCAAGAATATAAGCACTGAGCTGCACAGTCCAATCCAGGACAACACTGCAAGAAACTGTATTTTGGCAAGTGCTGTTTCCAGTGTGATTGCTTTAGTAAACCGCTTTGTTATTGCATTTCTGATGGTCACCATCATTATAGACAGTTTATATTTTTTCCTGTGCTCCTGTGTTTTCTTGGGCTCATTTGGTGTTCTCATGCAAGCACCATAACACTGATCACCAAAGTATGCTTAGGTGTGCATGAATAAAGGGACATAGTGCACTGAATTGTTTCTCCAGCTTGCCAGCTCCTCGCTAAGTTTATAAATGAATGTAATAAAATTAGTTATATACTGTACATAGTTATACTGTACATATGTTTACAATGTATCTCAAAATTAAACACTTAGTTTTTAACATTTTAACATACAGTCTTTGTTTATAATTAGGATTATATCATCATTGTATGTGCTCCGGAACATCAGCAAAAGAAGAGACTGCAGTTGCCATCCTCTCCTGACACTGTGGTAACAATGTACAGCTTCTATGGTGTTATACTGCAAAGTGTACTAGTCAGTTCGGCATACTTAGGAAATAATGTCTGAACCAAAATATGGGCTACACAGCAATGGATGCAGGGAGTCTACACAATGCACCATGACATTGGTAAGGCATGGGAGACAGTATAGTGCAGCATCTGTTGTATTTGCTGTACACTTTACGCATGTGCATCAGAGATCTACTGTAATGGAAAAATGGGAAAACACAAATGGCTTGACACAGACTGAAGTGGTAATGAAGTATGGTGACATAAGTGAGGAAGGGTGGTTCAAATACAGTCTAACACTTGAGTACCTTACGCAAGGATATATCCCTTTTTTGTAGTGGACCAATCAAATGGTACCTAGGCTATCTAAATATAAATGCAGTCTCTTTCTCCATGAGAAGGGTATTGGCAGTGTCATTTTTAACCTTGGGGGGTGGGGGACCATCACCGACTGTACTGTGTATTTTTTGCTCAATTCATAATGCACCTGGAGGCACACATGTAGCGGCAATAAGCCAATGCCAGGATGGAATGACAGATGCTTATGCAGACATTAATGACAGCTGTAGTCTGTATAGTTCCTGAGCGCTTAGAGGTAATTCAAAGTTGGTGCAATAATTTGTAATTTTAAATTTATAGCATGCTGTAAACAGGGGAACCGGTGACTTCGACACGTTACTCAATCACTGTTACCTCTAAAGGGGAAAAGTACAAGCAGGTCCCCCACCCCCCAAACACACACATACACAGAGAAGAAAGCTATAGCGTAGACCAGTTGGCACTAGGGCAAAGACAGACCCAAACAGTATAAATAATTTACAGTTAATAAAAGTTCTATGCTGCAGCATTTTTCTAAGTGTATGTGTGCAGCTGGGGGGTTTGGAATGATTGGGGTACAAGGTAACTGCTTGTAATTTCCACCCTGTGCTCCATCAGAGTGAGTGACTGATAAAACAATTGGTGGGAGATCCCGACTAACTAGTACCAGGTGAGGAATTTGGACAAATTGTGAGCCATTTATCCTGCTCAAGCAATGCCACCAGATCGAGACATGCTCTCAGTGTCAAGCTGGAGTGGCCAACAACTCGTTCGCATAGGGAAAGCAATCCCCCCTCAAAAAAAAAAAAAATATAAAAACCCAGAGTACTATCACTAGAAATTGTGTGGGCAGATCGATGCTGGGAGTAACAGAACACACACCATACCTCGATTTTGCCCAGTAAAATGACAGCAATGATGGGAACCAAACCGTAGCACCAAGTAGCAAAATGTAATATTAGCAGTCCGTGTTGCTAAGTCTGCTCTCGCTGCTGTACTGGAATGGATCGGGGCTACTGCTGTGACTGCTTGAGCTACTGCCCACATCATTCTCGCTGCTGTCATAGGGTCATCTCTATGGGGATCTACTATGCAGCGGCTGTCAAATTGTGGCACTATGTCAGTGTCTGAAAGATCACTGTTAGTGCAGGACAACATAATGCTTTCATCATCGGACCGAAAATGAACTGTTTGACATTGCCATTGTCATGCTGCATGCTGCGACCAAGAGCTCTGTTATCAAGACAGAATTGCTGTGACCAAGAACTAATTGTAATTGCAGAGCACATATCTTCCTGTGGTGACATTGCAAAGGTAATGAGTGTCAAAAGTCACCAAATACAGGCTCCAATACACAAAATGACACTTCCTGGTTTGTGAGGGTGAAAACCTGATTTAATTTGTTGAAATAGGCTATGCATCTATCAGAATACATTGCGAATCAGTTCTATATGCAGTCACCTTGCTGTATATGCGTTCATGTATCAAAACTTGGTAAATCGCTTTAAGGGTATTATTATATGTAGATCCTAGCCATGAGGCTCTCACACTTGACCTGCAGCTCAGCTTTGCCTCACTTAAAGACTGGTTCCTGCAAAACAGGCTAGTTCTAAATTATAAAAAGATGAAGACATCCACCCAAAATGTTTGCATCCATATCCATTTGGAAGTGCATGGCCCAGAGGGTCCTACACTTTCACAGCCACTTGGACTGTTCCCATGGTGCAGGGCTAGGAGGAACTAACTAATCTAAGTAAACTATCTGCTTGTGTTCCTCCTAAAAATAGTCATATAATTGTGACATTCTGTAATTTGGCATCATGTGATGTCAAGAGATTGCTCAATTCGAATCCCACCAATAGCTCACACAATAACACTAACAGAAAGAAAGGCACTTAAAGAACTAAGAGAAGTAACCGGTTGTCATCAAGGCAGCTGACAAAGGTGGGCCATCATTCTATTGAAGCAAAGTGATTACCTTGAGAAAGCTGAGAGGTAGCTAGCAGACCAAAGCCTTCATCTCAAATTGATATATGTATATATATAATAGTGGCACACAGTTATTATAGTTAGGGTTGAGCGGCTATTACATACTAAAGTCAAAAGTTTGGACATTAATAACTTTGGTCCCATTCAATGGATTTGCCTGAAATTTGATACACATGTTGGGGTACACTAGATCTCTTGATTTGCCAAATTGCATTTGTGTCGGAGTGCTGGTCTTTGTGTATGAAAGTGCTGAAAAATGCAAAATTATCCATTTTTGGAGGCACATTTTGGCATTCTTAACGTGGTCCTGCATGGCCGTTGTGTGTGTGTGTGGTGTGCCACTCTGCAAGATGGCTCATTTGAAAGAGCTTTAGTGGCCAAACATGCCACTTTTTGTTTGGTAAAAAAATATTAAGGCATTCAAAAGTTATGGCACTTTTAAGTTAACATTATAAGTCAATGGGAAAATGTATATGTATATCTTGTGATCAAAGAATGGCGGTTCTGGCCATCTGGTCTCACCTGGCGATCAAAGAATTTGTAGCCTTGTAATTCAAGAATCTTTGTTCCTGAGGAATTTTCAAAATTCTTTTACCACAAGGTCCGCCATCTTGTTTTCAGTTTTCCAATCACACAAACACAAATATCTTGGCTCAGGGGTCACTTCTAAAGTAAAACTTCAATGGGGTTTACTCAGGGGATCCTGGTCTATCAAGCCATGGCTTTGGTTCCATCCAAATTGGTCAAATAATAGAGTAATAAGCTTTTAAAATCTTAATTCGCGGCTCGCTAACGATCTTTGATCGCGAGCCTGCAAATTCTTTGATCATGAGATTCTTTGATTATGATCTTGCATCGTGACCTAAAACACTAATATCTCAGCTCAGGGGTAGGCTAGGGACACAAATGAGGGCTTGTTTTGCTCAGGAGGGTCCGTTCTGTAGAACCATGCCATTGGTTTGGTTCAAATCGGTGAATAAATCGTGTTTCACCCTTTTTTTATTCTTTGATCATGAGCCTGCAAATTCTTTGATCATGAGGCTGCAAATTCTTTAATCATAAGATTCTTTGAGCACGGTCTTGCATCGTGATCAAGGGACGAAATGGCCAAATTTAAAAATAATTTTTCTTAGCCCGTGGGTGCCCTATGAAGTCAAATGACAGTGGATTTTACAGGGGGGTTGGTTCTGTTGAACCATGGTGGTGGTTTACTGCAATTCCTCCAATTTTTTGATGTATTACAGTTTTTATTCTTTGTTCGTAAGCCTGCAAATTCTTTGATCATGAGGCTGCAAATTCTTTGATAGTGAGATTCCTTGATCGCCAGTGAGGGACAAGATGGCCCAATTTAAAATTACATTTTCTTAGCCCAGAGGTGTCCTAGGAAGTCAAATGAGGGTGAATTTTACTCAGGGGACTTGATTCTGTCGAACCATGGTGGTGGTTTACTGCAATTACTTCTATTTTCTGATTTATTAAATGTTTTATTCTTTGTTCATGAGGCTGCAAATTCTTTGATCATAAGATTTTTTGATTGTGATCTTTGATCACAAAATAGGGACAAGATGGCCATGATTTTTTTATAATGGAATAGATAGGGAAATTTTGCCAAGCTTTGACATTAAATATCTCAGAAATGGTTTGGTCTTTTACTTGAAATTTGGAGGGAAGAAAGGCAACATCTCACATATGTGCCTTTTAGTGGATTGGTCAAAAAATATTACAGGGTAGCAAAGTTACAGCATTACAAAGTTGGCACTTTTTCCCATAGGATAACATTACAGTGTCCGACATATTACAGGAATTCTTTGCTGCTCTGCCAGAAAATAACGGTTTGGTCTTTTGGGCTGAAATTTGGAGGGAAGAAAGCCAACATCCTATAAATGTGCCTTTTCATGCTTTGGAGAAAAACTATTACAGGGTGGTAAAGTGACAGCACTCCGAAGATGACAGTTTTTCCCGTAGGAAAACATTATGGCACCCGTTGCATCTTTCAGGGCCTGTATCTTAGAAACAGTGCGAGATGCAAACTTTTTGTCAAAAAAATGCTTAGCCCTCCCCCAACTGGGGGCTAAGCACCAAACTAGCCAGGAAAATAATAATTCATACAAAATTTTATTTTTTTTCCTACGTCATACGGTTCCTGAGATATAAGCAATTTAGTATTCCAAGTCATACTTTTCTACTCTGAAGTTAATTATAATGCGTACATTCTTTGTTTTAAATTAGTTTTTTCATTGCAGTTTTTGGGGAAAAGAAGGGTGTGCCCTTTTGTTACTGTGACAGTTAGCGTTTCCAGTTGCACTTCTGTAACCATTTGAATCATTGTTCCTGTCTATGCCACCGTGTGCATAACAGTTTGTGTTTTCGAATGCGCTTGCATTTCTGTTTCTGTTGTCTGTACTGTTGCTGTTACTGTTAAAATTTACATTTACTATTGTGGTACCATGACCTTATGTGCAACAGTTTGCATTTTCATATGCGCTAGCGTTTCTGTTTTTATTGGCTTTATTGTTGCTGTTACCATAACCATTTGCATTTACAATTGTGGTTCCATAAGTGTATGCATTATGGTTTGCATTTTCATACTTGCTTGCATTTCTGTTTACAATGGTGTTATTGTTGGTGTTACTGTAACCATTTGCGTTAACAATTGTGGTACCGTGAATGTGTGTGTTACCAGTTACGTTCTGTATGCACTTCTGTTTGACGTCTCCATTTATGTAATTGTTTGCTTTGGCATCACTTTATGCTTGTGTTTCTATTAACGTTTGCTTTGCCATTTACATTTGCTTTTCCATTTGCATTACCATTGCCACTTGAGTTTGCTTTGCATTTCCTGTTGCTGTGTAACAAGACATCACGTGGTGGGAGTGTGGGGCCCAAAGGGCCCTGCGCTGCCGCCACTGCATTCCTTTCATTATTTATCATCCTCATTCTCAAAAAGAAGGGAAATTAGAGGCAAACAACTCTGTTTAATGCATCAGTTAGGGTTGTTCTAAAGCAAAAAAAAAACTAGGAAATTCGGGGTTAGGGTTGAAAGCTCCTCCTTGGACCCCCCAGCCCACCCCCCACCCAGCATTGGGGTGCACATTGGGGTCATCGGTCCTAACTCTCACCTCATTCTCTATACCTCAGCTTCTTTACACTTGTGATGGGGTGAGAGTTGGGGCCGTGATTGCGTGCACCCGATGTCGGTTGGGTGGGTGGGCTGGTGGGTCCAGGGGGCTTTCAACCCTAACCCTAAATTTCATAGCTTTTTTTTGCTGTGGAACAACCCTAACTGATGCATTAAACTGAGTTGTTTGCCTCTAATATATATATATATACACAATGGGGGTAAGAACTATTCCAGTGGAATAAATGGAGTTATTCTCACTGCAGTGAGATAAATGCTGATGACATCAGTGGAGTGAGACATATTCCATTTATCCATACTATTCTGATGTCACCACTCACTCATTCACTCACTCACTCATTAAAGCTAGCATTCTAAATGAAAGTGCTTCAGAAATCAGTTTCTGTTTCTCGCTGAAGTCTGCAATTTACTCAGTTAGCATTGCAAAACACACTTATCAGTGTAACATATTTTCTAACACTCCTAGCCCATTACTGTGCTAATCTCAGCTTCAAAACAACCTGAATTCTATAGGGAATGCCTTTACAAAGCAGTTTATCATTCTCAGTGCAAGCTGCAATTAACTCAATTACAATTGCAAAACACAATTACCTGTTTCCCATTGTGTTTCTTACAATCCCAGCCTGTTCAGAAACACTCCCACACCCACAGATCACACACAAACAATGCTGTCAGTGTAGTCTAGAGGTTAGAGTAATGAACTCTGAACAAGCCTGGTACAGTCAGAAGACAATACTTGGGTTTGATTCTCACAACCTCCACTTCCATACTGTGTGACTCTGAACAAATCACGTAACTGCCCAGTGTTCCCAGGTCACTTCTTAAAAACTCACTTAGTTACCAAAGAATACTTAAAAAAAAGCACATAGAAACAGAAAAAAAGACACAGCAAATCATAACAACAGATCTTAAGCTCCTACCCCATTGTATAAATAGTACACATGATGTGCAGATCATGTGCTATGGGAAATATTCTCACTTCTGCAGAGTGAGCTGTGCATTCCCACCAGTGCCTTTGGCACTCATGAGAATACAGAGTTCACTCTGCAGGAGTGAGAATATTTCCCACATCACACTCCTGCTCATCATATATCCTGTGTGTGTATATATATATATATATATATATATATATATATATCAAATTGAAATATAAGTAGGCAGATAGATATTACCGTGTCAGTACAGTCAGGGTGAAAGGCTACTTCTATGTTAAACCCAAAGTTTTAATATTAATGACTTGGACCTGTTCAAGTGATTTGCATGAGCTTTGGGATATACAATATCTAGGGGCAGCTCTTGACCTGCCTAGTTTTGTGGGAATCTGTTGTGTGGTTTCTGAGCTATAGAGTGGTAAGAAAACTGAAACATCCATGTTTTTTGAAATTTCTTTGTCCACCAGGATCTCAGAAATATCTTTAGGTTGTTGTCTGAAATTTTCTGGGTACAATGTATTTGCCTCACAGATGTGCATTTTGAAGGTTTGGTGAATAAATATTAATCTGTTCAAAAGTTATTAAACTTTAAAGTTTCCCATTATAGCCTATGGGGAAAAATATATGATCAAGAAAACGGTTAGGACTTTTGGGATGAAATTTACAGGGTAGCAAGCCCTTGCCCCATGGATATGCCCTCTGCTAGTTTGGTTAAGAAATGGACACCAGTTCTATAGTTACAGCACTCTGAAGTTGCAAATTTTCCCATAGGATAACATTGTGGTGGTCATTGCGCCTTATGGCATCTCTAGCTCGAAAATCGTTTGATACACAGATTTTTACAAAGTGCAGCTTAGTAGCATTCGTGGAGGTGACCAGGCCATGAATACAACTGAGAAGGATTTTTTTCCAAAGTTTCTATGGTTCCTGAGATATTGCAATTTGCAGCACAAGGGTTACCTGGAATGGCTCTAGGCATGTGCTATGTCTTTATTCTTATGGGTACATGGAAGCGCATGGTCCATCACATTTGGATCCCATTATGCAATAATGGGAGTACAATGCCATACATTATGCAGTAGTGGGCGTGCAGGGCCCTCCACTCCCACATGGAGATGTGATATCATTAAAATATCAGTACACTTACATATAGATGGGAGTGCAGGGCCCTCTGGGCCCTGTGCACCCATATGAAAATCAGAGATAATTACAAGATGTATGCATGATGGGAGAATCGGACCTGGAAGGCCCTGCTCTCCCACAACCACATAGGAGTAATATTATTCTTTCTAAAAAGATGGGAAATTCATTGCAAAAAACTTCATTAAGACATCAGTTAGGGATGTCATAACAGCAACAAAAGTTTGGAAATTCGATGTTAGGGTTACCAACTCTACCCCGCCACCCTCACTCTCCACACACCAACAGGTGTCAGGGTGTGCCTTGGTGTCTTCAACCCTATCTCTCACCCCATTCCATGTGTAAACAAGCTAATATGGTACAGTATAGGAGAATAGAGTGAGAGTTAGGCCCGATGACCCCAAGGCACACCCTAACACCAGTTGGTGTGCGAAGGGTGGAGGTGAGGTAGTAGAGCTGGTAACCCTAACATTGAATTTCTTGACATTTGTCCCTGTAATAGAAACCCTAACTGATGTGTTAATGGAGCTTTTTGCAATGAATTTCTCTTCTTTTTGAGATTGTATAACAGTATCCTTATTTTACCATGGGAGTGCAGGGAATCCAGCTGTAGATGCGCATATGTATGTAGGTGGGTAGGGACCTATGCTTCCATTTGTCAAACAACAGTGACCAGATTGTCAGCATAGTCATCATATTGCCCCACCTCATGTACCCCAGTACAAAGTAATTGTGAAATACAAGGCAAAACGTAATTATGCTCAACTGCAATGCTATTTCACACCACAGGTGAGAAAACACATTTTTGGCATGACATGGGAAATGACAGTTGTACTTCTCATGAGGTGGTGTGAAAAAATGGCTATGTTAAAAATCTAGCTGCAAAATATGGAAAAGTATCAAACTTATGCCCATGAGTAGAATTAATTCAATGGATGCACATAACTCAAGCATTTTGATGAACTTTTGCACCATATTTTCAACATGGCCATTTGTGGACCTCACATCATGAACAGTGGCACTGTGATTTTGTTAATCGGCCTGGAATGGTGATTTTGCATCGTGTTTGCACCATTCCACAGCACAGGTGTGAAAACATATTTTGGGTAGGATGTGAAAAATAACAGTTGTACTGTTCCTGAGATGGTGTATAGAAATGGCAATGTTGAACATTTGGAGTCAAAATATTGTAAATTACCAAAGTTATGTGCCTGTGTAGAAACTGTGCAATGTATGCTCATAACATGGCCATCAATGAAATGGGGCTGGGGAGTGCATGCCTGCAAGGTCTTGCATAGCCAAAGCCTCTTGTCAATCCCTGTCTAGCTGTGACCCTGGGTGACCTCTGTCATAAGTTGTACCAATAGCCCAGGTGGCACAGAAAGAACTTGAACTGTGCATTCCTGTGTTTGTTAGCTGTGCCAGCAGTGGAGGAATGGCCCACTGTCAGCAACCAGAGAAAGGAGAGTGGAGAACTTTGTGGAGCTGTGGCTGCAGTTGGCAGTGGGATCGAGGTTGATGATCAGAGGAAGGAGAGCTGAGTTGTTTGGAGCTGAACTAGCAAGGGGCACAGGTGGCAGTCCGGTGACTGAAGCAGGGATGGCTGTCCAACTGCAGACAGTGGTTTAGGATCAGGCCAATCAGGGAGAGAGGCGCCAATATGGTAGGCTTTAAAAATAGCCAGCCAGACCAATAGATGGACTAAAAGTGGGAGCAAGGAGCATCCTGAGCTAAGGAAATCACTGCAAGGAGCTGGTTTGCAGCAAAGGAACTGGGTCCTGCATTTCTCCACAGAGGACTTGGAGTTCAGCCTCAGTGGATATCGGAAACTGACACAGACACTAAGAAATCCTTCACAAAAGAGCTGAAATTGAGGTGAAATTAACTGGGTCAAGACTACTGACACTGGAGGTGCTGGGAACTTGATCTTGGACTACTGACGCTGGAGATGCTGGGGATTTGGACTTGAACTTGGTGACTTGGACTTGAACATGGTGGCTATAGTTATTAATTATTGATGCCTATGGTTTGCACGTGCTTTATTATTTCTAAAAAGTCTTGACTGTGGGTTGGGGCTGAGGAGGGGGTGAGGGTCGGGGGCCAAAAAAGTACATAAGGATGATTTTAGGACTGTATTTAAGTATCACAGAAGAAATGGTAAGGCAGCACAGAGGAGGGGTGACCAAGGAAGGGGGATCTTTGGCAGAGTGGTGGGGTGCAGTGGCTGTGGAATGGCTATGATCCTAAATTGGGTTTGGAGAAAGAGAGTTGTATGATGTGTAAGCAGCTCACTCAGCTGAGAGAGGATGTGGCAGGGCTAAGGTGGGGTTAAATGGGGGAGCTGGAGAAAGGGAGTAGAGTGACAGGGATGGTATAAGCCAAGGAGGGAGTGGAAAAGGCTGAGTGGATTCACTGAAGGATCAGATACACTGTTCCGGAAGTCAAGGGCTTGGGAGGGAGAGGATGGAAGGGGATCCAGAGGAGATAGACCAGAGGTGGTAACAGACAACAGCAAGTCCAGATTTGGGACAGGAATGCCTGAGACATGAGGAAAAGGGTCAGTGGGAACTGACAGCAGGAAGTCTAGAGGCACAAAAATGATGCCTGTAGCTAGAGAAAATGGGTCAGTCAGGGATCAAGAAGAATGGAAGACAGTAGGCTCAGAAAAAGGCAGATGAATGCCCCGTATGAAGGACAATGCAGGCATAGGTGAAATGGGCCAGAGGGTGGAAGTAACAAATAGTTTTGCCCTCCTAGGTATTCTAGTCAAGGACATTGGAGAAGGGGTCCGGCAGGGGCCATCAGAAAAGGGGGTGCAGAGTGGCTGGGGGACATAGGGGGAAAGATCTCAGGTGAAGTGGAAGGGGGGCAGAGGGGGCAGACACATCGCATGCAGGAGAAGGGGTGGAGGAGGGACTGGGCACATTAGGGACACACCAAAAGGAGGCACTAGGGGAACTGTGGCAAAAGAAAAGGGGCAGGAAGGAAGCACTGGAAGAGCTGGAGTTGAGCTCCTGGGAGGCTGAATATGAACTGGAGGAAACCCTGCAAGGTAGAAGCTGCAGTAGGAGGCTGGGGCATGTGCCAGGCAGGGTGCAGGAAAGGGGAAATATGCAGACAGGGCAGGTGGTAAGGAGAAAGACTTCCCCAAGTGGGGAACAGTGCTCAAAACCTTCTGCAAAGATGGGCAGGACAGGAACAGTTGAAGGGGGATCAAGCACAGCTGGCACAATCTCGCACAGTGATGCAGATGAGGGAAGGCCAGGAGCAGTTAGAGGGGGGTCAGGTGAAATTGGATCATACTCAAGAAGTGATGCAGGAGGGGTCTGCAGGGATGAAGGAAGCCAGGTGGAAGTACAAGGTATGAAGAGGTACCAGAGGGGGGGAGTCTGATGAAAGCCTAAACGGAGAGGGTGAAAAGGTACAGATGCTGGGTGTGTGTAAACATCAGGATAGGCTAGGGGATGGGGAACAAAAGATGAGCAGGGGCAGAAACCAAGTCAGGATGGAACATGAGGAGGAGTCCAAAGGGAGCCAAATCCTGTGACACAAAGCTAGATGCCAAAAGGACACCCAGGAAACAGGGGGCAGTAGAATGGCACTCTTGGGGGACTCAATAATTAAGGGGCTAAAATTGGGAAGGAAGGGAGCAAAAAACAATGCAGTATGGGTACAGTGCATGTCAGGGATGATGGTGCTGGAGGTGAGGCATCATATTCCTTCCTGGAGTAAGCAGCAGGATGAAAGGACACATCTGGTGTTTCACCTGGGCACAAATGGCTTGGAAGGGAACAGTCTGATGGAGGTACAGGCAAGGTTCGAGGAACTTGCTAAGTTCTTGAGGAACAACGTTGTTTTTCCTTCCATTTCTTTCTCTGAGGTGTTGCCAGTACCAAAAGCGAGCACACCCAGAAAGGAGAAGATAAGGGCATTCAACAATTGGCTACAAGGTTGGTGCAGTCAGATGGGTTTCAGCTGGATAGGTAACTGGAGTTCTACATGGGAGGAGGAGAAGGGGCTGTATGCCCAAGACAGGCTGCACCTGAGCTCTTCAGGGGCAGCTGCACTAAAGAGTAAACTGGGGGACTTCATGGCAAGGAAGTTCAATTTAAACGAAATAAGGGGGTGTGGCTAAGGACAGGGCCAGCCTTACATGAGGCAGAGCAGAGAGGCTATCAGCCTTCCCCCCAAGCCACAACACTCATCAAGGGAACACTTAGTAGCAGGGAAGGATGGGATGGGGCTACATGTTGGAGGGCTTTGGTTGCAAATGCAAGGAGCCTGGGGAACAAAATGGGAGAGCTGGAGGCCACCATGATAGAGGGAGAACCTAGACATTGTAGCAGTGAGTGAGACTTGGTGGAATGAGCACTACGCCTGGGAGATGGTGATTCCAGGGTATCGGTTGTTTTGGAAAGATCGGGAGGAGGAGAAGGGGAAGGGGTGGCATTATATATCAGGGAAGGGATTGGGGCCATGGAAGGGCAGGATGAGGATGGGGGGGAACGGAGATAATGTGAGTCACCCTAGACAGAGAACAGGGGGAAAACCTGCATGTTGGGTTAGTCTATAGGAATCCTATGCAAGGGAGAGGAAGGGGATAGACATTTTGTAGAATCAGTAGCGAGGATGGCAAGGAAAGGGAAAATTGTGCTAGTTGGGAACTTAAACCTTCCGGACATCAACTGGGAGGCCCAGACAGCAATCTCCACAAGGAGCAGGGGCATCTTAGAGGCTCTTCAGGGCATATTCTGCAACAAAGGGTCAGCAAGCCCACTAGGGGTGTAAACCTGTTGGATGTGGTCCTCACAAATGGGGACAGTGTGGAGAAGGTGGAGTTGGGGGAGGAGCTTGGCACTAGTGACCACAGGGCCGTCAGGTTCAGGGTGAGAGTGGGCAGGGTGAGGGTAGGGACAAGAACCAAGGTAATGGACTTCAGAAAGGCTGACTTTCATGGAATGAGGACTGTAGTTGGGGAAGAAATGTTGAGGATAGGGGCTGTGCAGGGGGTGAAGAAATTATGGGCAGCCATCAAGAGAGGGGTATTTAAAGCCATGAACTCATGTATAAGAAGGGTGAGAAAGAATAGAATACAGAAAAGACCTCTGTGGTTCACTTTAGAGATGACGTTGGGGTCAAGGAGAAGACTAGAGCATTCAAGAGGTACAGGAGGACACAAAAGGATGAGGACAGGGAAACCTACAGGGAAAAAAGAAAGGAGGCTGGGCAAAAGATAAGGAGGGCTAAGGAGGCCACTGAGGAGATGATAGCGAAGTAGGCAAAGGGGGGGACAAAACCTTCTTTAGGTATGTTGGAGAAAGGAGGAGGGAACAGCATGGGATTGGAAGGATAAGGGGGGAAAGTGGAACAATACTGGAAGGGGACTTCAGAAAAGCAGAGTCATTAAACAGCTATTTCGCCTCAATCTTCATGGAGGAAAGGAAGGGTAGGGGACCAGGATGGGGTGGGGAAAGTGACAGCCACAGGCAGGTGGCTGTGGCAGAATTCACTGCTAAAGGAGTAAGGGAAGAGCTGGGTAGACTTAGGGTAGACAAGGCAATGGGGCCTGATGGAATACACCTAAGGGTTCTCAAGGAGGTGAAGGATGAACTGGCACCGCATCTAGCGAGACTGTTTAACTTGTTCTTGGTCACAGGGGTGGTGCCAATGGACTGGAAGAGGGCAGAGGTGGTCACACTACATAAGGGAGGGCAGAAGAACGAGGTCAGAAACTACCGTCCTATTAGTCTTACCTCAGTGATGGGGAAGGTAATGGAAAAACTACTTAAGATCGGGTTGATAGAATACTTGGAAATGAATGGCATGCAGGATGACAGGCAGCATGACTTCACCAAGGGAAGGTCCTGTGAGACTAACCTGATAGAGTTTTTCAATGGGGTGACACAGATAGTGAACCAGGGAGGAGCTGTGGACATGGCCTATCTGGATTTCAATAAGGCCTTCGACACCGTTCTGCAAGGTAGAATGGTACAGAAGCTGGACAGACTAGGGATGGACAATAGGATCACCAGGTGGGTGGAAAACTGGTTGAAGGGAAGGAGTCAGACGGTGGTGGTAAATGGGATACATTCCAGGGAATGGGCAGTGACCAGTGGGGTGACACAGATGTCAGTGCTAGGACCAATACTCTTTAACATCTATGTTAGTGACCTAGCGGAGGGTCTGGAGGGATGGGTGTGCCTGTTCGCAGACTATACAAAGGTCTGCAATAGGGTGGATTCACCTAGTGGGGTGCAAGCCATGAAGTGGGACCTGGAGAGGCTGGTGAGGTGGTCTGACACCTGGAAATTGAAGTTTAATACACAAAAGTGCTTGCTGATGCACCTGGGGAGGAAGAGTAGAGGGAAACTTACTCCTTGGGGGTTTGGTGATTAAGGAGAAGAAACAGAAAGAGACCTGGGGATTATGGTATTGTATGGCCTCAAGGTGGGCAGCCAGTATAGCAGGCAGTGGGAAAGGCAAATGGAAAGCTGGCCTGCATTGTGAGGGGTTTTAATAGCAGGAAGAGGGAGGTGCTAATGCCATTATACAGAACCATTGTTAGGCCGCATCTGGAGTATGGGGTGCAGTTCTGGAGGACTCACCAACATAGAGATGTTGACACCTCGATGTCATCAGAAAAAGTTATTTTTAAATCAGTAATCCTATTTTCAGCTCATGAAGAAGGATCTTACTTCTTATCTCGTCATAAGAAGTAGGATCCTATTTTATATTACGTGGATACGATGGAAGAATTCAAGATGCAGTAAAAGCTAATTTTAAGGGCATTTTCTGAGCAGTAAAGTTGAAAATGTACCTAAGAGGGCCAAATAAGCAACCTACACGTGTTGGTTACTTCCCAGGTTGTCATTTTTGAGGGTTTCCAAATCCGAATATTAGCAAAACTGTAAACAAGATGGTGACCATATGAAGTTGGAATGTTCCCATGCAAACTAGGATTCCTACTTCATTTCATACAACTATATTGTAGTGCTTACTGAGCATTGTCAGAAATTATGTTTTCAAATTTTTTAATTGTAATAACTTAAAAACTGATTATTCTTTTTTTTCACCAAAATAGCAAAAGGCACATCTGTGAGGTTGTTTCTTTCTTCCTGAATATTTCAGACCAAAAAAACAAAGCATCTGAGTTGTAGGCAAGTTCAAAGAAAAATCTCAGTGAAGTCAATGAGTGAAAACATATTTTGTTTCACTGCTCCATAACTTGGAAACCACAGGTACGAATGGAACATAGCCCACCAATTCAAGAGATCTTCCCCACCAAAAGGTGCATACCACATTTCATTCAAATCCATTGAATGGTTGCAAAGTTATTAAAGTGCAAAATTTTTAGTTTAACATTGAAGCGCCAACCCAACCCTAACTATAGGGGCACAACTATGCCTCTATATGTGTGTGTGTATATATATATATATATATATATATATATATATATATATATATATATTATAGTGGCGCTGTACTGCCACTATAGTTAGGGTTGAGTAGGCAGTTTACTGTTAAACCCCCAAATCTATACCTTAATAAGTTTGCAACCGTTCAATGGATTTGCACAAAATTTGGTATGTGCTGTTCCACGGTGTAGATCTCTTGATTTGCCAAGTTTTGTTTTGATTGGAAGTGCAGATTATGTGCAGCACATGGAGAAAAAAGTGTGTTTTTTGCTTTTTTTGCCCATTTTTGCTGCTTTTTGCCCATTGCGCTGTGCACACATAGTTTGGCATTTTGGTATGAGATGTTCAGGATAGGAAGGGCTTGCCCCAAAGAACAAGCCTTCACTGGGTGGCGAAAAAATATTTTTCAGTTCCAAAGTTATTCCATTTTGAAATGTTGGGTTCTGAGCATGCTCAGTTCAGTCTTTTGGATAGCTGCACAGTTGTGCACAAGGATTTGGCCTCACAAACGGGGATTTTGACAGCTTACAAATGGGGATCCCTGTTTGTATGAAAAATTCCTGTTCGCTAGCTGTCATCTTGTTTTCAATTTTTTTTCAAAAACAAAACTTTGTAACTTGCCACAGGGATGTCTTCTGTAGAGATTGAAGTACGGGTTTTTTTCAGGGTGACAAACTCTACAAACTCATGGCTTTGATTCCATTTAGTTTAGTCATAAAAACAACAGTTTTTAAGTTTGAAAATTCTTGTTCGTGACTCACTTCCGATCCCAGTTCATGAGGTGTCAAAATCCCTGTCAGCAAGCCAATTCTCATTCATGAGCTGTCAAAATCCCATTCGTGAGATGATGACAAAATCTCATGAACAGGGATCAGCTCACGAGCGAGGATTTTGACACCTCATGAACAAGGATTTAAAAAAAAATCCTTGTTCAGGAGCTGTCAAAATCCCCTTTTGTGAGTTGTCAAAATCCTTGTTTGTGAGATATCCTTATCTGTGAGCAGTCAAAATCCTTGTTTATGAGATGGTGACCAGATGGCCAAATCTCACAAACAAGGATTTCTCACAAACAGGGATTTTGTTGACTCATGAACAGGGATTCGGCTAATGAAAGGGATTTTGACAGCTTATGAACAAAGATAAAAAAATGATCCTTGTTCTTGAGCTGTCAAAATCCCCATTCATGAGATGACAACCAGATGACCTTGTCTCATGAATAGGGATTTTATTAGACGGGATTTTGACACCTCACCAACAAGGATTATAAAAAAAAATCCTTGTTCGTGAGCTGTCAAAATCCCCATTCATGAATTGTCAAAATCCTTGTTTATGAGAGATCCTTGTTCATGAGCTGTCAAAATCCTTGTTCGTGAGATGGTGTCCAGATGGTCAAATCTCACGAACAAGGATTTCTCACGAATGGGGATTTTTGACATCTCATAATGGATCTTCAGCTTGCCAACAGGGATTTTGACAGCTAATGGGCAAGGATTAAAAAAAACAATCCTAGTTCATGAGCTGTCAAAATCCCTGTTCGTGAGCTGTCAAAATCTCCATTCGTGAGATGACGACCAGATGGCCCTATCTCAAGAACAAGGATCGGCTCGCGAATGGGGATTTTGACACTTCAAAAACAGAGATTGGCTCATGAACAGGGATTTTGACAGGTTATGATCAAGGATTTTAAAAACTTTGCCAGTTCACTGCTAAGAAACAGGACTTCTGGCTTGAAATTTGTAGGGTACAAAGGGGGTGTCCTACAGATGTTACTTATGCTGGTATGGTGTAACAATTTGCATCACTTCCATATTTATGCCATTAAGAAGTTGAGACATTTCCCATTGGATAACACTGTGGCGAACACAGCTCCTTTCATTGCCTATATCTTGAAAACACTTTGAGATATGGATTTTTACTAAATGCAGCTTAGTACACCGCTGTACAAAACACTCATGCAGGTTACCAGTCTGTTGATTAAAACTGAAGTGGAATTTCTCCAGGGTTGCTACCGTTACTGAGATATTACTCCATTTGCAGCACAGAGGTTACTTGGAATGTGTCTAGGACTGCGCTACATCTCTATAATTATAGATAGGTTAGTGTAAGATCCAGAGTGGCCTGTGGCACCACGTATGGATACCTTTATGGAAAGTTTAGGGTGTGTGCCCCTACAACCACTCCCCTCCCCCACCGTCCACACACCAGGGATTGCTGAGCCATTTGTTTATGAAATCTTGTTAGAGTAGGGCCTGAAGGACCCTGTGTTCCTACTCCCCCTGTCTATCATTCTTGTGTTGCAGGAAGTATGGCATACTGTGCTACATGGTGATATGCTGTGGGAACACAGGGTCCAAAGGACCCTGTGTTTCCACCCCCCCACCCCCACACACAATACTCTTGTGTTGCAGGAACTGTGGCCTAGTGTGCTGTGTGATTATATGTTGTGGGAATGCAGGGTCTATAGGATGCTGCATTTCCAACCCCCTCACCACAATACTCTTGTGTTGCAGGAACTGTGGTCTACTGTGGTGCGTGGTGATGTGCTGTGGGAATTCTGGGCCTGAAGTACCATGTGTTACCCCCCCACAATACTCTTGTGTTGCAGGAAGTGTGGTATAGTGTGCTGTGTGGGGATATGCTGTGGGAATGCAGGATCCAAACAACCATGCCATCTTACTCCCACTCCCCCACAATACTGTTGTGTTGAAGGAAGTGTGGCCTACTGTGCTGTGTGGTGATATGCTGTCAGAGTCTATGTTTCCAACCCCACCACAATAGTTTTGTTTTGCAGGAAATGTGGCCTACTGTGCTGCATGATGATATGCTGGACCCTGCATTCCCACCTCCCTCCAACAATACGCTCATGTTGCAGGGACTGTGGCCTGCTTTGCTGTGTGGTGATATGTTATGGGAATGCAGGGTCTGAAGGACCCTGCATTCCCACCTCTTCTCTACAATACTCTTGTGTTGCAGGGAGTTTGACCTACTGTGGTTCATGGTGATATGCTGTATCTTGTGCTCCCATGCCACCCCCACAATACCCTTGTGTTGCAGGAACTGTGGCCTACTGTGCTTTGTGGTGATGTGCTGTGGGACCCCCCCACCACAATACTTTTGTGTTCCAGGAAGTGTGGCCTACTGTGCTGCATGATGATATGCTGTGGAAATGCAGGTTCTGAAAGATCCTGCATTGCCACTCTCACCCCCTACATTACTGTTGTGTTGCAGAAAGTGCAGTCTACTGTGCTGTGTGGTGATATGTTGTCAGATCTTGTGTTCCTGCCCTCACCCCAGCACAATAGTTTTGTGATGCAGGAAATGTGTCCTACTGTGCTGCATGGTGATGTGTTGTTAGGGTTGTAGTTACAAAAGTATGGAAATGAGCATTGCTGTTGAGATCCTAACCCCCAGCCTATCACCTCACACCACCTTAGCCTCCATAGAACAACAGGGTATGGGGTGTGCCTTGTGCTTGTCAGGTATAACTCTAACCCCATTCTTCTATATTCTACCATGTCAGTTTTCTTTCACATGGCATGTTACGAACATACAAAAGTTGCCAGCAGAAAATAGCCTTCCTGGTCTATCTAGGCTTCACAAGATTGCAGCTAGCTCCCTATTCGTGGCTGTTTGTTAATGTTCTTTACTAAATAACCCTCAAAAAATATTTGGGAAACCAGAACAGGATACAGTAAACCACCCTGGGAATGTATGTAACACACATCTGATGCATGGGTGGAGCAGTGGATGTACTCACCTTGTGGTCTTGTGCTTCACTATGCCCCCCTCCCCCAGCTGTGTGTTACAAGTATTTAATACACACCATGATCTGTTTTATTGCTTACTTATTAAATTGAAAAATGATTTCAAGGAATCTGTTTGCTTGTTACCTGTGCATTAATTAAGCAATAATGCATGACAGGGTGTGTGTTGTGCTGGGATAACATCACACCTGGGGTGATTAGGCACAAGGCCGCATTATTGCTATTATACAATGGCTCCTTTGTAAAAAAAAGAAAAAAAGAAAAAAATGAAAATAGAGATAAAAATACTGTTTTAAAAGCATTTTTAGCTATGTGTAGGTTTACATATATATAAAAAAATCCCTTGTTACTAGTGCTGGCCAGCAGGTGGCAGTGTCTGTATATCCCCATTTCATTCTGTCATGGTTTCAAAGTCCCTGTGCTGTTTTGCGGGTCCCCTTTTGAGCAGCTGCTGCTGAGAACACAATAACTCCCCCTCTCCAACCATGTTGCTAATTTTTTTGTCTGCTTCGTTTAGTAATTTACTGCAGGCTCTGTGAGGGATCTTCTGGAAAACTGGTTAGCGAGCATTTCAGTTTCACTATCAGGTCGACTGGTGAGCAGTACAGATGGTTTAGATTCATAGATTAATATTGAAGTGTGAATGCAGAAAAGGACTGAAAAAGGCCCACCAAGTCTGCCCATTTGAAGGTAACGATGTGTTCTAGGACGACAAGAGGTTTTAAAAAGATGTTTTTACTGTCCATGGGGAGAAACAAAAAATGCAGTCTCGCGTCGTCTCAGCTCGGCTCACTGATCGCATGTTGAGTGAAGCTGACAACTTCGCTGATATTAATGATTTGAAAAAAAAGGAAAAAAACTGCCAATGAGCTTTTTTGTTGTTGTTGAAATGAATAGTGGGAGGAAAGATTGCTGTTTTAATGGGATGTAAAGGCATGGAACACTGGAGATGGCATTGGAGCAGCAAAGTTTTAACTGTGCTGTCCAGCGGGGATCACTCAAGCGGGCTGTGTGGAATGATCCCCATAACAAGTCATGCGGTTATCTAGGTTTTGGGACTAGACCCGTGATGTTGTACTGGGATAACATCACGGGTCCAGTCTCAGATTGACCAATCAGAGCCCAAGATTTTTTTTGCCATTGTATAATAGTGTCTAACTCATGAGTTAAACTAGATATTCTATTTAGAATATGTGCTACTGTTTTATAAGTGCAATAAGACACTTTCACAATTCAGAGATCTGTGTAATAGTGTTTGAATGCATGGGTAGGGTGCTGGGTGCACTTGGCATGTGGCCTTGTGCCTTACTATGCCTTCTACTCATGTGCTACAACTGTGGAACACATGTATTGTCTTATGTTGCTGCTCTTTGAGCCAGCTGCAAGACTAATTATAACCAGTGACAGATAAACATGTATTCAGCAACGCAGGGTATTGTTTATGAAGTGGAGAAAGGATTTCAAGCAATCTGATTGGTTGTTAGCTGTGCTTTGGGTGTGCCTAATACACAACTACAACTAGAATCTTAATCTAGAATTCTCAGACTTATTTTATAAGTACAATGAGCTACTACTGGTATATGTGTTAAACAGTTCTGACATGGATAGGGGAACTGAACGCACATGGTGTGCAGATTCGTGCCTCAGTACATCCTGTAACTGTGCATTAGAACTGTCTACTGTACACCCACATCATATCTTATTGTTTACTTACACAATGAATTAAAGATTTCAGCAATCTGATTGGCTGTTAGTCACTTGTTGAAAGTGTTAATTGTAAGGCTAAAATGAGAAACCTCATCTAGAATACAGTGACTGTTAGAGTGGTCACTTTGAAGGTGCCACCAGTCTCACTTTCCACAGTTTTTACTCTCCCTTTTGCTGTATGCCACCCCTTCTTTAAGCTCCCCACTGTCATTGAAATACTTGTCTGAAACGTTTATCAATATTTAGTATCTCTATAAAAAACATGACTCAGACAACTGTTTTTTTATGACAAAAATAGTGTTTTACTAGGAAAAAGAGAAAACATATATAATATATAATTTCTTTTAAAAGGAAGTTTCTGCTGTAAGGCATTGGGCTTGATTGTCCAATACATTATGCCAACGTGAACTAATTTATACTAACCATAACATTTTTAACTCAGTTTATGTAGTATTAGAAGGGATAATGCCTGGCTCCATAGTCACGGCCAGCAAATCCCTTCCAACTGCCTTGTAAGCCTGCTCTGCCTCTGTGTTCCGAGGTTTTAGATGTATTAGTGGAATATGCAAGTCTATGGAAGTTTTAAATGCGTTTTTTGAAAATCTATGACTAAGAGGGAAATGAAAGCCACCGCTTTTCTAAACTAATAGGTTCCCTATTAGTAATGTTGTGACTTTCATTTCCCTCTCAGACTGCTCACAGTTTTAAAAACTGGTATTGAAAAAACACCACATAGACTTGTATAGGGCGCGCTCCTGTACTCTACCTGCAAAAACGTCACAAAACCTTGGAACATGGGGGCGGAGCAGGCATACAAGGACATTGGAAGTGATCTGCTGGTGGTGGGTACAGATCAAGGTATGATCCTTTCTAACACTACAGTACATAGACTGAGATAACACATTTTACTGTTAACATAAATGAGGTCATGCTGGTATAAGGTATTGGCCTTTGAAGCCTAATACCTTATCCCATTAGGCTGTACATTTACTTTAAAAAAACATTTATGATTATTAAATAATATTTTAAAAATTAGTGAAGAAAAAAGTGTTTATGCACACATTAAATAATATCTTTCGAAAAAAATAGCATGCATTTTTTAACATTTACAAAGTATTAAAAAAATATAGGGCCAGATATTCAAAACTTTGCCCCGGGGCTAAATTAGCACTGCCCAGCAGGCAAACTTAGCCCAGAGCACAAAGCAAGCTATCTTCAAAGGGAAATAGCCCGGTGCTAATGCTGCTGAATATAGCAGTCTAAGGAAGCAGGGCAAACTAGTCTGGGAGTGCAGGGCAAAAATAGCCCGGGAATAAGACAGCAATGAATATAGCAACAGGGAAGTGCAAACTGCAACTGCAGCTCATTAGACTCTGTAGCAAGCCAGTGCTGCAGGTGGAGAACATTGTGTGTGATTACACAGAGCTGTCTCACACCTACTGCAAACACACTTCTCAACCTCCTGCCTCATAAATCAGGGACAAGACTTAAAAATATCAGGGACAAAGGTTTAAAATCAGGGACACACCTTAACATTTGGTGATATCCACTCAGAAAGCTGGTAGAATAAGTGGTGTAGGGTAAAATGAATTTTATAAGGAAGAACACGTCTTTAACATTAATGTCTGACATTATGTTATGCTTACAACCCCCACTGTTTGGTCATGGAAACACAATTTGTACGAGGGACAGAGTAACTTAAATGCTTAAATGCTTATTTCTGGCCAACCTACCTCAATACTTTGTCACATTGCTGCTGATATGTAATTTGTACTATGTATCTGTACTTTGCATTATGTATCATTGTTCTCAAAGTTTGTCTCTGTACTCTCCCAGGTCGTGCCTGACAATAGTCTTTCTGGCTAGTGTACCTACCCAGTAAACAAAAAATAAATAAAAATAATATTTTGAAGTAAAATCAGGGACAGTTGAGAGGTATGAGTCTGCTAACAACAATGTAAGCCACACACTGCAGAACTGTGCTATGCTGAAGTAAGGTTTGCTCGGGGCTAACTCAATTGCACAGTGCTAACACATTAGCCCAGTGCAAACTGGTTAGCCCGGGGCAAACGGGAGCTATATTCAAAGCTCCCATGCAAATGAGCCTACTTAGGTAATCCATAGGCAAACAGGTACATTTGCATCTCATTAAGTGCTGCTTAGCATACAGTACCATGCAATTTGCCCGGTTCTACTGCATGGAGCACAAAGCTCCCCCTTTTGGTCAGAATGGAAGTACAGGCATAACGCTGCAGGCCAAGACATACCCACATCATCCCCTGTTGGTTGGAATAGAAGTACAGGCCGGAAGCAGCAGGAACTGTGTGCTGGCAGGTACAAGCAGTGCATATATACCTCACAACCGCTTGCCTCCTGAATCAGGGACAAGGCATAATGAACAAATCAGGGACCAAAATCAGGGACACATCTTCAAAAGTAAAGATATTCACCCAGACAGCTGGTAGAATATGGGGCTTAGTGCAAATGCATTTGCTAAAGAAGAGGTCTATAACTGTAATGCTCAACATTGTTCTGTGCTTACAATTATCACTGTTTAGCCATGGAAACACAACTGTGAGGAGGAACAGAGTACTATACTGAGGCAGATTTATGGACCTCCCTGAACATCAGGGACAGTTGAGAGGTATGATGCTGACCAATACACAGTAGAATGAGTAGAGTAATTTCCCTGGTAGTCTAGCGGTCCCCCAACCCCTCTGCACGAATGCCGACCTGTTTACTGTGATAGTAATAGTAGTTTCCCTGGTAGTCTAGTGGTCCCCCCCCCCTGTACCAATGCCCACCCGCGATGCAATATTACAGGTTTCTTCCAGTAGTCTAGCGGTCCCCCCACCCCCTGTATGAATGCCACCCGTTTACTGTGATAATAGTAAGTTTTCTGAGAAGTTCAGCGAAGTCCTTTCTCATTCTCGAGCCTGTCGACGATGATTGTGATAGGTCAGTAGCCTTGAACAGCCAGACTCTGTTTCCTGAACAGTGCTTGAGCGTTAACGTTTCAGTTTCTCCTCACTCCACCACGCCGGGCCGCCAACCGCGGTATTCAGGAGAGTCATTAACCGCGGTATTCAGGCGTCTCCGAATACCGCAGTTGGCTGAGCCGTGGTGGAGCGCGAGGAGAGCTGAGCCAGTCGCCGCTCCAGAGAGGTGCTTTGTTCAGGGGTACCGGGAGGTGCACAGCTGGGTGGGGGGACCACTAGACTACGAGGGAAACTACTATTACTATCACAGTAAATGGGTCGCATTCATGCAGGGGGTGGGGGTACCACTAGACTACCAGTGCTACCCTACTCTATTGCATGTAAGGGGGGGTCGGGAATCATGGGGAGGCACTGCTGCATTACCGCCAGCTTTTTCCTGGCGGTATCTAGCGCAGCGCTACAGGTAGCGCTAATGACTGTAGTGCAGCGCTATACATTTGAATGTGCCACACTTCTGGCATTCATGGGGGCTCTCCTGTCCACACCCCTGCATACCATTACCTATTAGCATCGGTGCTATCACACAGCGCCAGTGCTAATAGGGCTTTTCAATATTGCAGCCTCGCGCAAAACCAGCGCTATTCCAGCGCTGTGGATTTGCGCCAGGTGCAAAGGTTTGAATATCTGGCCCATAGTGTTTTAGTCACAATTGCAAAAAAAGTACAAAACAGCAAAGGTATTTACAGTAACAATCCCCCCCCCCTTAACTGATGTTGATGTATAAAAGAGATATGTGTGTGTGTTTTGGGGGGGTGATGCCTCTGTGGAATTATGTTGAGGTGTTTGCCCTGGTATTGTGATGAGGGCACCTTGGAGAACAGAGGAAGTGGAAGCTGTCCACAAGAGGTAGGGGATCAGGTTGTGTTGCCTCCTCTTATTCTGATGGTTCTTCAGTGGGGGCAACATCCAGAGGTTCCTGTTGCTGAGGAAATAGGTCCTGGTACTACTGCAGTTGCTGCAGATCATAGCGTACTAGCATTTGTATGCCTTCAGAGACCTCCAACTGTCCCTCCACAAGCTGCTGGAGGAGACTGTGGGTGTTGTTCTGGACAGCAACTTGGGTGTCCTGCTGCTCAGGCAGCTCATGCACTGCATCAGCGAGACCTCGGTTGTTGTTCTGGAACGCATGGACAGCCACCAGTGAAGCATGCCCCACACAACCCTGTCACTGCAGGAGCTCATGGATGTTGTCCTGTTTTTCCAGGAGGACATCCATTTTTCTCAGCAGCATCTGGGTGTGTTGGGCTGCAACCTGGTTGCCATCCTCTCCAGTCTGCAGGAGCTGGGAGAGGGTCTCCCTTGTGGTCCGGTAGTATTCTAGCTGTTCTGAAACAGAAATGAAACAGAGATATATAGTATAAGAATGCAGCTGGAAAAATATTTTGCTTTTTACTACCGTTTGCCCTATCTTTGTTTGCTTATTGTCATAATGAGGTACTTCAGGTGATGTAGGTGAGGATGAAAACCTTGTATGGTGATGAAGTGTCATGCTAAACAATACATTTTTCATGCTTTAGAAAAAGGCTTGTGTAGGGAGCTCAATGAGGTTATTGAGACAAGTAGATATCTTTGGTACACCTGTGAACTTACATTAGCTAGATTAGTGAAATTACTGATTATCTATCTTATGCTGAGTAAGATAGTTTAACTATGTAACTACAGCTATTTATTGGTGTAAGGGAACAAGTCTGAACAGCCATAATTGGTAGTAGTTAATACCTTATATGAAAATAAATAAAATTTCTTGAAAGACTTGAGTTTAATGTCTGCAAAACTACCATCCCACATAGTTGTTCACAGTCAGTAATTGTGCCACTTGAAATAGATGTCAAATAAATAGTGCTTGAACTAGTGCAGTTACTGCTGTTGTGTAATAAGTGTAGTGGGACCTCTTGGGATTGGCACATTATGGGAAAATACACATGGTTCTGTAATGTCCCAGGGCTATCTTAACACAAGAAGACAATAAGAAGAATACCATACAGTAGTTATGACAGCATAATAAATTAAAGGTATAAGGCATGACAGGAAATGTATATTAAGATAAGGATCCAGTTTAAGTGGGTTGAAGCACAAGGTGCAGCTGGGTGCTTCCACCACCCCAGAAGAGTTGTTAGCCCACTATGATGCACCCCCTGGAGTGCCTTTTTGCGATCATGAAATGGTTTCTTTTTAGTTAATTGTATGTAGTCTTCTTAAACATATTGCTTTCAGCCGGGTCATTGTGCTGGGATAATGGTCATGGTGAAAGTAGATCTAGTACAATTAAAACTCAGCATTCTTTATATCCATTTCATAATTAAGCATAGTACTATGTTGCCATGCAAGCTACATTCTACGAATATTGCTGATGTGGAAGAGAGGGTGCGGGAGTTACATAGCTTAGGGAATGACCACAAAGCCTATTGCAAGCAGGCAGAAGCACTAATGATATGGTGTACTACATCACATAGAAAAATGAAGTGTTTTTTTTACTTGAGTGTTATTTCTTACTGTTTTTGTTTTTCCGTGCTGTTCATTGAACTCACAGTATGTTGTGGTTTTGCAAACAAATGTAAAAGAATGGCTATATCAAAATGAGTAGATTGCTTGTATGCAGCTTCCATATTTGTTGACAATTTGTCAAGTGTTTGCATTAGATTCATCTGATGCCATTTGACAAAACCAAAATTGTATTGTTAACACTGTACAGATATTTATAATTACTTTTGAAGTTCACATTTCCTTTTTTGGATGTGTTTATTTAAATCATACATAGGTTTCCATTGTGAGACTTTGTATGCTTGCAGTGAAGCAATGTACACCCTGTTCGACTCCCCCTTCTGTATAGTTGGTGCTACATTCTGAGGTCATAGTAAGACACAGACTGAACAAGTAACTATTACTGTTCCATCTGTCTGACAAGAATCAGACATAGGTTTTCAAGCATGGGACTTAACATGGTCCCAGTTAGTTAATTAAGTCCCCCTTCCCCCCACACACACACTTTCAAAGTACTTGGTTGTTGCTTTTAAAATAAGAGCATCAGGCCAACTATACTATCATGCATTGCTGTTATACGTCCCTGATAACAATCAGATGTGTTTTAACTCTAAGAGTTTTTTTGTGCTTCTACTCAGGGAATTTACAACTGCTCATCTCAGTACCCTTAATGAACCATCCTCACAACAGTTGCTGTATGTTGAGGTCACAGGCACAGCCTGCGTAAACCTCCACCCGTTGCTCTTACATGTCTGTGACAGCAACCAGACATTGTTTTAAAGTGTGGGAGATTGTATGGTGCCAGTTAGTGAATGGTTCTCCCGGCCCCCGCCACTAAGTATTCTGCCCTGGATCCTGAGGTATAAGGAACAACTGAACTAAATGTCTTCCCATTAGTGATATAGATCTGTGGCAGCAGTGATATATAGACTTGAAATGTGTGATGTTGTTCTGTCACAGTTACTTGATTCCTTCACTTTCCCCAAAAACAATAGCTATGTATATTATTAATGGTTAGAGAAATAACAGATTTTGTCAGAACATGTCTCATTGCTGATGCTACCTAGTGACTAAGTGATGTCTGGCTACATTTTTGGATAAAGGTACTTAGGATACTAAAGGAACACCAGTCCCTTACAATATGTTATGCAGAGGTCAACGTGTACTTAACTTACCTATGTGAATACCTAGAAGCTTTTCCCACACAGGATATTGTTCTGTTGAAAAACAATGAAAAAAAATTATGAATTTATGCTAGGTAAATGTTGACAAGTACCACTGAGTGATTTGCATTATTGTTCTTTGAACTCTTGGCTAGCTGCCACTGTATGTGCATAAAATATACGTGGTTAAAGTTGTGTATCTGGTGACTCCCTCCATGTACAGTTTTGTATAAGGTTTATGAAACAAAACAGTAACTTGAGCAGTATAAACAGTATGTTAGACACCTTGTTATGCAATATTTTTTTCCTGTAAATCGGTGATGAGCCTTTTGAGTCCTGTTTGGTTGAGGGTCACCTGTATTGCATCGTGCATATGGCTGTTGCTAAAGCCATGGTCACTCTCAATCCAGCAGGCCATAAATAAATAAACACACTAGAAGATGGAAATATGTGCTAAACAATGTTTCTGGAAGCAGTATGACAGTATATGTTTGTGTGATTTACCAATATTATACTGTATACACTGTCTCATTGAGTATTGTGCCTTATTTCACCAATTAAATGTTATATTTGGTTATGGACTTGTTCTATTTTACTACTGTACACAGTTAATTATCATTGTGGTAACTCTTGTCTGTCAAACAGGTGCTTTTTGGATTAAATGGTAACTGTTTTTGGCTGACACAGTTCAAGTATTCTATGATGTAATATGCACACTTAGGGGTGTCTCTTATGTCACAAGAACATTATCTTGTATTGTTTTGATTGTCAAACTCTCTTAGCTGCACTGTGTGTGTTACTGCTTATGAAAACAGTATGAGATAACTTTTGTATCTCATAAGACATACCTATAAGCGTAGATATTAATATTTATGCAAGATGTGTCGGGATACAAAATGGCAGATAAATTTAGTTGTCTTAGTCACTGTGTGCATAAATGAGGTTCTGAAATGATCACCATAGGAATAACTTGAAGTCATTCACATAGTGATTATGTCACACCTCATTTATCTAGGCAGTGACTGTGTCACCAATTGCACCTTCCCCTGCACTATTTCTGAGTTTCACTTTATAGCTCAGCATATAGTTCAGTACAGTATCTCATTCCAGCATTGGTCTCTCAGTGCATGTGCTAGTACTGCCTGTGGGACTCCCTACCAGCATGCACCCACTAGAGTTCTGTCACTAAGGTAAAGAAGATAAATATTTTTTTTCTTAAACTACATTTGCCTTTTTTTTTTATCTGTTGTCAGTGTTATCTTATGAGATCCATTTACTACTGTTCTTCTGTTCCTCCCCCACACACACAGCTACTAATGCCATAGCATGCTAGATCCTGATGCCACCTACTGCTTCATGCTCTCTGCTGTGGCAACCACTGTCCTGCAGCATTTCATTCTGGCACACACCAAGTGATGGGGTTAAAACTTTTTTCTTACATGAAACACTGAATTGTGATTTACCTGAGGCTAGCCTATCCTTTTTCTATGGCAATTACTGCAATATGATCCATTTCTGTATATCCCAGGTCTGCCTAGTCTATCTGCTTACTGGTTAATGTCTATTGCATCACCGGTATGGCTAGGTATGTATGTCTTGATACGTGCTGTATTGTATCTGTGCTTCTTGTTTTGCTCTTCCACTATGTTTTTTTTATCTCTACTGTAAATATTGATGTTTGATGTTACTTGTAATATAATTCTGGACTTAACCAGGTCCATCTTGCAAATGAGCATTCTCAACGATGTTTCGCCTGGATAAATAAAGATTTTGATTGATTGATTGATTGATTGATTGATGTACAAGCGATCAAGCCCAGGGAGTTGGCACAAGATATGCAGTCTTAGTTGCTCCATGCTAGGCTGTATGTACACTACACAACAGTAAAATGAATACCTAGGATCAACTAGTTAGTATTTTTTATTAACTATACATACAAACTAGAACAAACTGGAATGAAACTGAAGAGATAAGCTGGTTTCCTTGTCAAGTGAGAGCTGCTGCTATCGTATTTTTTAGACATTTCAACTCGCCCCCATACAGAGTCACAGTTAATGAAGTGGCGAATTACAGCATCAGCATCACTGTTATGATGCAGTCCACAGAACTATACTTACTTATGAAAAAGTGCCATATTTTATTTTAACATCATAAAAAAAGGCAAAAACAGAAAACAATAAAATACAAACACCTCCTCTGTTGTTTAAATACAATTTGTGGTGTACAGTTGTTGGATAATGCAGGTATTTATATAGTAGCCTGTGACGTCCTGTGATGTAACTTAAGGTCACAAGCTACAGTACAAATTATGTTGTTGTCCAACAGCCCCCCCTCCCAATTTCCTTTATATATGAATGTGTGGAAGTTCATGTAAATATCTATGTTGTACTACAAGAAGTACTAATAGTTGAGGTATCTGTATACATTGTGCTGGATTACTACACTTTTTTCAGATAAATAGAAATCGACTTACTTTCCATAGTTGGAGGCCTATGCTGATCTGCAGCAGCCAGGAGATTTGATGTACCAGGGTGCACCTCCTCTTCTAGCTCTGGTGTTCCAAAGGAAGTCTGCACTGCTGGTGGGACAGCTTGCTGGGCAACAGAGTACTCCTGTTGGTGCTCCTGAGCTGTACCCTCCGTGGCCTCTTCTGTGTCCCCACCTGTGCCATGGATGCCTCCCTCCTCTGTAAAATAGCAATGAAAACAAAGTTTTGCATAGTTGAAGTAGTCACAATCATGCACAGATTTCAGTATTTAATTATTAATTTTATATGAAATTATGCTTGCAGTCTATATTTATAAAAAGGATTTGCAGAAACATGATTGGGTAACAGGTCTTTGAAACTGTGACTTTTCTAAGTTTCATTGTTACAAGTGCTATTATTTGTGTTAGGGACATGTACAGAACATTCTCTGCCATCATGTCTTTCCCATTTGTTACCACACAATGCAATACGAAATGTTAACTATATTGTATTGCAACTGTCAACAAGATAATTAATGTCTATGGGTGATGTTTACTAAGATACTTGTTGAGGCGGCATCTGTAAATACACCGACTTGTTGAGAGTTAGGTAGGACTCTGCTATTAGCTGAAGAAGTTCTTCATAAAAAGGGTGGTTGACATATGGAATAGCATGGATGAGAAGGTGTGGGAGCAAGGACAATTGAGGGTTGTAAACACAATGCAGATAGATATTAGGTAACTTTTAAGATATGCAGTAATGATGTAATGCCATGACCAGTTATTAATCATATAGAAATTATGGACAAAAAAGTCAAGCCATGACACTGCGTGTGCTCCTATGCATATACATATCCCAGTAGACATGCATATGCATACACGCATGCACACTATCGATGTTCAGTTTTCAGCCATGACTTCTATAAGTTTTATCATTCTTTTTAATAATGAAACAGTTTTTCCACTCTACCAATCCAAAAAACTCTTAAACTATCTCATTAGCAGAATGGGGATGTTGGAAGGTGAGCACAACCCTTACAGGGCTTCAGTACTGTAGCAACTGGCAAAGAGTCAGTGTCAGTCTGTAATTTCAAAAACACTAAATAAACTAAAACTAACAGGATCTCTGTTGCACACTGTGGCCAGTGCCCTCAGTAACTAACTTGTGGGAGATAAGGGTGGGAGAGGGATAAAA
This sequence comes from Neoceratodus forsteri, assembly GCA_016271365.2. Classification (NCBI taxonomy): domain Eukaryota; kingdom Metazoa; phylum Chordata; order Ceratodontiformes; family Ceratodontidae; genus Neoceratodus; species Neoceratodus forsteri. The sequence goes on along the minus strand of CM028130.1, from coordinate 248,272,415 downwards.
AAAATTACACCTGGGCCTCACATGTTCTTCTCTTTTCTTAAAAAATATGTAGAGCAGTATTGTATCTAGCAACGCAGAACTTTTTTTGGGTAGCGCAGCAAAACATTCATTAAAAACACTTTAAAATACCCAAAAAGTGAAATTTTATTTTATTTTATGTTACAGAAACATAGTCACAATATGCCACTGCAGGTTGTGGGTCATGATAGGATTTACCACTTTTAGTGTGGTTTACTCAATCGGCCTGTGGCCTTGTGATGAAACCACAGCAGTTGTGGTATATCCAGCAACAACCCACACCATGTCATGGTATATTGCATAAATGATCCACACCCTGTCATTGTATATTGCTTAAGTAACCAACAGTATGTTGTACTTTATTACTTAAGTACAGATCAGATAGACAATAAATTGTAGTACAGTAATGATTTTGTTTCAAAATATGAATGTTGCAACATTTATGAGTGTGTTATCACTTCTTAGTCAAAACTTATGGAGTGTTACAAAGCAGTACTGTTGATTACTGTATTGTTTTACTACAATGTATTATTGTCACCATATATATAACAAACATATTTTTGTTACTCACCAGATGAGTCGACCACAATGAGTTGGCTGACTACAGGAACCTCTGAACTCTGATCCCCAGAGGGTGGTAAAAGGTGCAGTCTCTTCTCTGGAAGAGCAGGGAAGTGTTCAGGAGGAGCTTTGGAAGGAAAAAGAGGATAAATGTGTGATCCTGTGTAATACTGCCAGATGTGTACCTACAATGTTGATGTGACGGGTTTTGAATAATGGTTGCATGACTCAACAAACTGCATGCAGCCTCCCTTGCTTTTCCTCTAAAACAGTATCTCTTTTATCAGAGTTTTCCAATAAAAGAACTCGGTGACTGCTTAGCAAACGTTATGCTGTTATCTTGTGCATTTCTCAGTATAAGCTTTTTTTTTTTTTCAAAGTTAGATGAGTGACAATTGTTTGTTCAAATTCTGGACATGAACTTTAGAACAGTATTGTTTTGTGGCTCTGATACTGAGAAAGACTTTCCCTGCTAAACTACACCACTGTATACAGAGACATGCATACACATAAGTTTTAAGCCTTAAGAGTTACAATGCAGCACAGTACACTAGCATATGATGTAGTGAGTAGTATCTGATTCTAACAATATGTTAGCACCTACCCATGTAACAGGTGCTGGATTTGAATTTGTAGATACAGCCAAACTGAATTACTATCTATTAGTGCTGCATGTTACTGACATCAAACAGACATACAGTATTATTGACCTCTAGAACCTTGAATGTTTACAGTCAGAGAATGCTCCTCCCCCCATTTGCCAAGCACTGTGTGTTGAATTGTGTGGTCACAGTCACTGATGAACTGAAGAAGTACAGATTACTGTCAGATTTACCTAATTGTTTTTTTCTGTGGAAATTTATACTGTGCTACTCAGGTAAAGCCCTTTAACTACCCCCCCCCCCCAAAAAAAAAAGAACCACATGCTGTATAGCAAGGTCAGGTGCTGAGCTGAATTAAACCAATACACATTACTGTTGGAGCTCCATGAAAGCAGGCAGACATAGTTTTGAGTCACTGAAGTTTGCATGGTCAGACTTAAGTCTAGTAATGTTGTTCCTGCCTCATGTTTTAGGTACTGTATACAAATGTGACAGTCACAGGCCAATTTGACTCTTTCCCATTACTTATGGAGGTGCCTGATATGTAACAGGCATATCTTTGCACTAACACAGTTTGAATGACAGCACTCAGTGATTGTCACATTTCTCCCTCTCTCCCTTTCTGAGAAAGGAATTGTGCACTGGATTCTGACTTCAGAGACACAGCCCTATTGACCCTGTATACATTAGTGTAATAGGTCTATGAGACCAAGCAGCCATATGTTTGAAGTGTGTGACATTCACTGGTCTCAGTCAGGAAGTGTTCCTGCTCCCTTGCAAACATTGTGTCTGTATAATTAATACACTAGACACATTTCAGTCATGGAATGCCATTTGTTACTGGGTGTGCCAATTTACTGTGTTGTGGTATACTTACCACCATGGTGTCGATCTTCAAGATCTGGCTTCCCTGCCTTTTCCCACAGATGATATGTGACCTTGTACCAGCTCTGGTACCTCTTGTGGATATGTCCCTCAGCCTTGAATGTATAAAAGGACTGAAAGACATGCTTCCATTTCCTCTTATAGTCATCAGGTGTTTTGTCAATGTTTTTGTCCACCAAGGCAGCACCAACCTTTTTAGAAAAAAAAAAAGAAACAGAATAGTTTAGAATATATTTGTTACATGTGTCCTTTGATAGCCACTAAAATATTTAGTTATGTAAAGGAAAATATTTAATATATATTATTGCTGTACCTATAGACATCCAGTACAGTGAAGAAGAACAATATCCATTTACTATATATTGCAGCAGATGTTATGCCACTGTTGAGAACAAGTTAACTTACTACTACATTGATTAATTCATGTGCCTATTTGCCTAAAATATTTTTAAAGAACTATTACTGTAAAGCATGACCTAGTATCTATTACCTTTCCCACATTTTCTCTAATTTGAAATTGGTGGCCATCATCACAGTTGCAGCATTACCATATTTCTCAACAACTGCCACCAGGGCAAACACCTCATCATCAGTCCACTGTTTTGAGATTGATTTTCTTTGGTTATTGTTCTGTAAGGGAGAGAAATAAAGAAAATGTATGCATTGTTAGTATGACTTTGTTCTTGTGGAATGTATTTATTTTTACTGTTGTCTGAACACCTTACTATTTTGGTATGGTATGGTATGATAACATTTTATTCATATTCAATATGAACAAGATCAAACTCCACTGAGTAAAGAAACTCATTTGCAAGAAGGTCCATAAAACACAGACAATAGTTCCACATATAAAAATGAACATGATAACAGTATACAATACATGTAAAATAAAATTCAATCTTAAATTATCCAAATGCATTTCAAATGACAATAAGAAGGACTTAAGTTATATACTTTGTACTTTTCCTAAGAAAGTCAACCCCAATAAATACACAGTCTATAGCTCCTTTTCACATTGTACCCAAAGTTGATATTCATTAAAGTGTATAATTTAAGCCAGCCCGGTGGCACTGAGGGCTAAGGCACTGGATGTCACACCTTGCACAAAGTTGGCGACCCAAGTTCGGGAATGGACTCAGGACACTGGGGCTGGCAGAGAAGGAGAAGATTACGCATCTCTGGAACTGCTCTCCTCTCCTGGGGTGGGAAGTGGGACAGCATCACTCTGCAGTGGCCCCCGGTGGAGTCCGGGAGCACTGCATGAGCGGCACAATAGGGGAACCAAGAAAAGCGGAAACAACTCTAGGACCCGCCAGATGATGGCTGCCGGTCTGCCAATGCCACCAAAGCCCCTGAAAGGAGCCATGTTCACCTCAACAGCACCCTGGGGTCAAAAGTAGAGAGCAATGGCAGGTCCCCACCGGTGCCTTCCCACTCAGAAGAGAAGGACCCATCTGATGAAGGTTAAGGCTGGGTTACCCCGAGGAGGGCTGGTATATGAGGTCAGAGGCCCAAGAGGAGTAGTAGGGGGTATGTCAGGAACCATGGCAGCTCAAAGAAGTAGTGGGTCCTGGAGTACATGGGGGGGGGGATAATACAACAAAAAGTGCATAATTTGAATACTAAAGTGTGCAACACATTCTTGGCTCATGTGCTAGCTTTAAGAACCATTTTTATAAGGTTTATTTATTTATTTATTTAGTTTTTGTTGACCGGGTAAGTGCACTAGACAAATCCTGCCTATTTTCAGGCACGACTCGGGGGAAGGAGATACAGATGAATGCCAACTGACCTTGAACCAGATTAAGCTGTTTAGGTTTGTAGATGTGTCTACACACCTCAGATCTATGGCTAAAGTGTTCCATACTTTGGGACCCCTATAAAGGAGAGATGACCTTCTCAGCCCCAGGTCACATCTAGGGACAACATACTCTATACCCCATGAGGATTTTAAGCCCTTCCTTTGTTCCCTGCCCTCAGAGTCACTCAGGGTATAACTGGGTAATTGTTGCCTTCTTATTTTACTCATAAATGTTGCTAGATGCCAATTCCTCCTATCATCTAAGGCACCACCAAATCAGGACTCTATATAAATCACAGTGGTGAGTATTTCTGAGGGCATCGAGAATGAAGCAGGCAAGCCTAATTTATATAACATCTAGTCTTGCCAGCTCTGTCCCCGAGGTCCCCCAAACACCAAATCTCCATAGCTTAATACAGGTAGAACCATGGTGTCTATGAGCCTACGCCACACCTCCAAGGTTGTATAGGGCTTCAGTCTGTACAGTATACCTAATTTTCTACTAAGATTAACCAACAAATTTTCCAGATGTTTATCCCATCTTTATCTATAATCCAGCCAAACTCCTGAATATTTGAAACGAATTATCTCTTGAACTCTTCCCCCCCATCCTAAAGTCCAATGGCTGATAGGCTCTTGTGGTGCTTTGAAAAAAGGTCCCAGGGATATAGTGGGGAACTATAGGCCTATCTCCATTCTTTGCCCCCTCAGGAAGGTGCAAGAGAGACAGGTCCACAATTAACTGCATGACTACCTTGAGCAGCACCTTCCTCTAGCCAACATGCAACATAGCTTCAGGAAAGGCCATGGCATAGACATGGCCCTTATCCAGCTCACATCTAATGTTCTTGACTCTATGGATCTGGGCTCCCTGACAGGAACTTTATTTATTGACCTGTCCAAGGCTTTTGACTTGTTCAGCTATAACCTTCTTCTCTCCAAACTGCACCTCCTTGGACTGGATGGGCTTTCCCTTTCCTGGTTTGAGAGCTATCTACTCAATCGAAGCCAAAAAGTTCTCTGGAGAGGAACAGTCTTGTAACCAACCGGTGGTCTCTGGGGTACCTCAGAGCTCAATCCTGGGCCCTCTGCCCTTCACCCTCTTTGTCAATGACATAGAGAGGGTTTGTGGGCCAAGTAAACTCATCCTCTATGTGGATGATACTGTTGTCTACTGCAGTGACCTGCTACCCAGCATCAACAATGCCAAACTACAAGCCAGCCTCTCAATACTAGAAGCTTGGTTCTCCACTAACTTCCTAGTGCTAAATGAGGAGAAAACAAAGGCTGTCCTGTTTGGAACCACACACCTCAGCATGGACAGGAGTGACTTACTCCAGCTCCAAACAGCCCAGAGGAAGTGAGCTGAGGTCCTTAACAGGATCAAATACCTTGGGATCCTCCTTGACCAGGAACTGTCCTATAAACCTCATATTGGCTCCTTAACTAAGTCCATCCACCAGAGGCTTGGACTTCTCTACCGTCTTGGAAAATCTCTTTCTGATGAGGCACGGCACACTATCGCTAACTGCACCCTTCTCCCCTTCCTACTTTATGGTGCTCCCCTGCTACAGTTCCTTAGAGGAGTGGAACTAAGAAAACTCACAGTGCTCTACCATAGAGAGGTACACTTTACCACTAATTCTCCCCCTAGAAGGCACCACTGTAAGGTCCTCGCAGACCTCCATTGACCCACCATATGTAACAAATTGGCCTACTCCTTCATTTGCCTGACCTATAAATTCACCACTATTGGTCCTCCTCCTCATCTGCATGGATTACTCCATCCCAGAGTACAATGCTGTGATATGAGATCCTCAGCTGGCCATCCCCTTGACATCCCACGGGTATGCACTGACCGGGGCAAGCATCCCTTTAAATACACTGTCCTGCACTTATGGAACTTGCTCCCAGCTAATTTGGTTGACATGATTTCTCTCTAAGGACTCAAGCTGGGCTTCAAAGTGTACCTTATGGAACTTAGCCTCTTCGGCTGCAATCGCTAGCCCCCTACTCCCTTGCCATTCTAAAGAATGTGGCATCTGTGACCACTGTATTTCAGTGCCCATACTGGTGAACATGCAAATGAAGCTACTGTTAACTCCATGTATTGTACTATATGTCAATTCTAGATAGTCTACTGTAATCTCTGTCTCTCCAATGTATGTTACAAGTTTAACCACTGTATTATCATCCACTGTATGTAATCTCTGCTGTATGTAACTAATCCCGGGTCGTCCCTGAAAAAGTGGGCTTACCCGGCTACCAAAATTTAATAAATAAATAAAATAAATAAATAAAGTGTACCACTTGGGTCTTTTTTACATTTAAAGTCAGATTAACTGGGATAAAAAAAAGATTGTAACTCAAAAAAAATGATTGTAATTTAGTGGTCATGCATTCCAGAGTACTTCCCTCCACGTAAATCAGGGTATTATCTGCATAAATGTGATACCTTACATCTGGGTCTCTGAATTCTATACCATTTTTATAGATATTAAAAAGTATGGGGCACAGAATAGGTCTCTGAGGCACCCCCACCTTTATTGGAAGTGTGGATGATCTAAAGACACCAAGTTCCACCATTTGCTCCTGGCCTGTAAGATAAGAACTGAACCATTTCTATTCCAGCCCCTTAACCCCTATATCACAGAGCCTGAACAGGAGGATCTTGTGGTTTAAGGTATCAAATGCCTTTGATAGATCTGTAAATATGGCTCCCACCAAGTTCCTCCTGTCTAGGCCCATCTGGATAGCTCCCACAACCTTCAATAATGCTTTCTGGGTGATATGCTTTGATCAGAAACCAGACTGGTAAATATTCAACAGGTCTCCCTCCTCCAAATAATTCTTCAACCATCTGGAGAACAACTTTTCCATAATTGTGAAGGTTTGGGAGAGCAGGGAAATTGGTCTAAAATTACCCATCTACAACCTCGAACCCCTTTTATGGACAGGCACTATCTTAGTCAACTTCCGCCCCTCTTGATATTCCCCTGTTAGAAGGGAAAAAATAAATAAATACCAAGTGGATAAGCTATACAGGGGGCTGCATATTTTAATAACTTAGTGGGAATATTATTAGTGTCCTTTGCCTTAGTGGCATCTATAGCCATCAATTCATCTCTAAGTTCAACCATCTGGATTAGTCTAAAATCAAATGCCTTTTGATCAACGTGCCTGACACTGTATTTTAAAGTTACAGACACCGCCCTACTGAACAACTTACCATTACTGTACAACCTACCTGGCACCAACCACTAACATGTTTCAACTCTGGGACCTTACATGGTATCATTGTAGGACTGCCCCCTCTCTCCTAACACCAAGCAATGCATACTACAGTCACAGCATATCCAAACTGAGCAACTTATCATTTATGGTTAACATAACCGACAACTAGACATAAGATTCAACTCTTGGACCTTGCACAAACCTACTGTGAGAATGCCCATTCCTACTCAAACACCAGCCAATGTGTTTTAAAGACACAGAGACAGCTCGACTGAACACCTTAGCATTGCCATCCAATCATGCTGACAGCAACCACAGACACATTTCAACTCTGGGACCTTACATGGCACCACTGTAGGGATGTCCCAGCCCCTCTCAGGCACCAGGCACTGAATGATAAGGTCGCACCACATCTCAATTGAACACCTTGCCATTTATGGTCAACATCCTCATCAACAACTAGATATAAGATTCTACTCTGTGACATTGCACAAAGCCTCTCTGGTAATGCCCCATCCACAGGGACAGTGGTTTACCGTGATTGAGAAAAGGCAAATTCCATTTTGCAGATTGACAAAACTGGTATTGTCACCGGTGTCTGCAAGTCCAAAATCGTTTTTTACTGGTGTTGACTTTGTAACCTGTAATTAACCATTTTTTCACTTTGCTTGCATGCATTTTCACATTTCTACATCTGTTGTTGCATATCTGCACTTGTAGCTATCAAGTTATTTTAGAAGCTACAGTTTGTTAAGGCAGCAGGTGCACTACATCCCCTATCCCTCCTGTATAATGACAGGACCACTAATGCCCCCTATCCTTCTGATGCAATGGGGACAGCAGTACTGTGGAACCATCCCTCTAGTCTGATTGGCAGCAGCCCTGTAGCCCAGATCCCTCCAGTGTGATGGCAGGAGCAGCATTGCGGCCCTCCTCCCTCCTGTGCAATGATGACAGCACTGTGGCCTCCATCCTTCCGGTGTGTTGTCAGAAACATGGTGGTAAAGCTGTGCAGCCCACATACCTCAGGTGTGACAATACAAAATATTAGATTGCAGAACACTTGGATAAATTAAAAGGAACTAGCCATTAGAGACTGCCTCCAGTCACCATACAATGCAGACTAAATTACCGCCCAAATGACCTTTCTCGTGAGTTCTCATCCCAAGTAATGTTAATGAAGTCAATAAAAACAAGTACACCATTTCAAGAAAGGTAGTTTATAAAGAGTGCAAATATTGCAAATCGAAAATATACAACAGTTGAAAAATGTGAATAAAAACAAAATCTAAATGAAAATGTGCAGAATGTTGAAAAGTGAATATATATTGAAACAAGTGAACTAAAACTTAAATACAAATACTCAAAGTGTCAAAAGTGCAAAGGTACAGGAAATGTGGAAAACTGTGCATAAACAAAACCTAAATGAAAATGTGCAAAATGTGCAATACAGTATGTATGAAAACACACACACACACATACACACACACACACACGATAAGGAATATGGAAAACAAGCTAGCAAAGTTATTGAATGTGTTTACACCCTATAACTAAAAAAAATGTGCAAAACGTCAGTAGAAAATGTTCACCAATCTAATCCTTTGACTTATTGTACATAAGCTGGGATAGCAATCTCATATTGTCTACTAGCAGGTTACGTCTTTGGTCTGTGTGGATCTGTCCGTAGACTGAGAAAGATCTCTCCACATCGGAACTCTCACAGGTATCCAAATGGCTTGGTAGAGCAGCTTTGGCTAGTACTGGTAATTGTGGCTGCAATGAAATCCAGTACTGGCCAACATGAAAGTCCATTATGTCTGAAGCTTCTCCATGTCCTGTCCAACATACATCTCCCAGTCCTTTGTAGTGCAGTTTTGTTGTGCAGTTCAAATACACAATGTCACTGGAGTAGTGTGTAAGTCCCTACTCAATTTAGGAAGGTTGTAGGGTTCAAAATACGGCAGGCTTTCAAGAACCCTATGCTGTGGTTTGTTTCCATATGTTTAGCCATTTTGTTTAGGGCTACTCCAAATGCTTTTTGAAAATTGCAATCTGCTCCTGCTTAACCGTGTGGCCTAAGAGTAGCTAAGAATTCATCTGTCCTTTCTCCAAATGCTTCCTTTTTTGATACACCCATCTGAAACCTCTGCTTTATTCCATGTAGTGCATCGAATACAGAAACAGCCAAGGGTTTGTCTTTCCTTTGTAGAAGTTCTATGGTGCTGATGAGATCATTGCAGTTTTCAGAGATGAAGGCTGTGTGAATCTGCAGCTCTATAAACCAGTCTTGGAAAAGTTTCCTCAACGAATTCATGGAGTTGCAATCACTTGCTTCCTCCTGGAAGAAGTCTCTTAAGTGCTGAAGATACAGTGAATGGTACTTGACGGTTTCAAACCAAGTGTTCCAATGGGTTAAGACAGGAACAGGAGGAAATATTTTCTTTTTACATCTCGCCTCCAGGAATGTCATAACTTCTTACATTTGGGCGACTGCTGGAATGAGTATTTCACAGTGCCACAAGTTTATTGACCAGTTCAAAATGGTCAATCCATGTGTCTCCCACCAAGGATGACACACGTGCCCAGCAACCAACATGGATCACATGGGCACCAATAAGGCCATATAAAACCTCTTTGAAGCACTACACCATGTACCGCGCATTGTCACTGATGAAGGTGACTACTTGGTCCATCTCCACATCATATTTCTGCTATGTCTTTATAACACTTTGTGCGACAGTGGTGTGATTTACTGCTGTCAACTCTGTTGTTTCTGCAATGATAGATTGTCCACCCTGCATGACAAAAATTATGTTCAGTATACAGCGGCATCTGCGCCCATCGCCTCATCGACATTAGAGAGAATGTCTTCCTTCTCACAAGCTGTGAAATTTCGTCTCCTTTCCTTCTCAATTTGGGCAAGTAGTTCTGCCTTTAAGGTGGATACCTTTGGGAGAGCACCAATTCCTTTAACGTTGTCCCCATCCAGTCTCTTATGCACGGTTGATCCAACTTTTCGATGGGTATATTTGCACCACACCAAGCCCTTAATACATCCAATACAGTATTCTCCCATGCTGCAGCTGCAGAGTTGTGGCATTAAAGCTTGTGAAGTGTCAACTGTCTATTGCTATTCTTTGGCTTGCATTCTTCATATGTTTTTACTTTTGCAGTGATCCACCACTGTATCCTTCCTCACATAGTCAATGGGTGATCACAAAAGCGACAAAACATTTTCTCCATCCTCATACATGCCTTCCAACTTGAATTGCAATGCACGGTCCTTAGCAGTGACACTGGAAAGTTTTACCATTTTGCTTGGTGTTGCTATCACGATGCGTAGAACAGATGACTCCAAAGAACTAAAATGTGGAACACAAGTTGGAGAGATATTAAAACAGGCTTTAGAACTACTTAAAGCTTCACAACAACAACATTAAGGATTGAGATATCACAGATAACTGCTGCTCATGGATGAGAGTCTGGGGAACAGCAACAGAAAACATGTTGATCTCAGCTGCTCACAATCCATACAAAAAACAATACCAGAATCAGAATCTCACTGCTAATACATGTGGACCATTCTCAATCCATGGATGGCAGTCGGTAGGAGCAGCTACAGAAATCAAATCAAGCTGTCCTCAGAAGCTGTCACAGGCTTAACTATGTAATACAAAGTACAATATTGACATTCAAATATAGCCCTGGTCACAGCTGTTGAGAAATCCTGATGACATACAGGATCCCGGGCTTGCTTCCCGCATTGCGTCAAGACCTTATCGGTCTCCCCGGCTCAAACAAACTAAGACTGGAAAAAACACATGAATATGAAGATCACACCATACCTTTTAGAGATGATGATTATTTCCAGCAGAAATTCACACCAAGCAGAAATGTAGAAGCCTAAAATTCGAAAAAAAATAAATAAAAATTATTATCTAAACAAAGGATACACACACACACACACACACACAAACACCACCCCCACATGCACAAGTAAATGACACCTAGTAAGACATGCCATCTTCCTCCTCTGATGGGAGACAGAACCTAGAAGTCCTGCTGTGAGCCACCAGGACTAAGGTGTTACCAATATAGCCATGGTTGCAGCCACCTATCCTGAATGCCAAGAAAGATGCCATATAGCTAGGGTCTTATTGCAATGATTTAGCTTGCCATCCACACTCCCCAGTCCCTAGCTACCACCACCCACAGGAAACACCTTTGTGCAAACCACCCAGGGTGTATAAAACTTAAAGCAGCAGATCCCCAAATGTCTGCATTTGGGGACAAGGGCTCTGGGTCAACATCTGGCGGGTTATACTAACACAACCCACTTCCATGGAGGATGTTGATGCAGACACCCTCCATTCATTCAAGTCACTCATCATGGGCAAGTCTTCACTCACTGGGTTGTAGTACTCAGTGACTGGCACAAGGGCCATCACTGAAAAAGTGTCCAACCAAGGTTGGTGTCAGTATCTCTGCAAGTCATTTTCAATTATTTAAATTGTAGTTGATAGTGGGGACGTTACATGGTAGCCCAACTTGCCACCAACACTCCCAAACCATTCAGTCACTAACCACCTGAAAATAAATTACCTCTAATAGCTACTGTTGCCCCCATACCAAGAAACTGAACCAGTCTTCACCAAAAAAGAGAACAATGAGATATCCAAAATAAACTTACTTCTTCAGCGGACAGGACATGTTGCTGTTAGCAGTCTGGAGTACAGGCATCCACATCAGTCAACAGGCTAGGGTTGGGTGTGAGCTGAACTGCAGTACAGTCTGTAGCAGAGCACAGCCTTGAAAGCACCGAGAAGTCACTTCAACTTCCTTCTCCAGGTAAAATGGAAACCGCAACCCTTCCTCAATATTTGACTGCAGCCCCCACCCGTCCCGTATGACAGCAGCACTGCAGCCCCCACCCGTCCCATGTGACGGCAGCATGAGCAGCACTGCAGCCTCCACCCATCCCGTGTGATGGCAGCATGTGCAGCACTACAGCCCATTGCCATGTACAAATCTGTCCAAGCTCAGACGTGAAGTAAGCCGAACCACCAGACACCAAGGTGGACTCCGTCGGTTCAGTCCCTATCTAATATATAGATGCCTGATTTGGTTTATTTGTAAACAAAGTGCATCCAACGTAAAAAATTCAAGTGATTAATTAGGATGCTAATGGAGAGATACACAAACACAATCCTGTCAAAGAATAAACCAATCCAGAATCACAAAATAGTAATTTGTGAACTTTCTGGCTATCTTCATGAAAATGGAGCCTCTTAGTTTTCATGTCAGAGCTCAAACTCAAGAAAGGAGTTCTGATAGCAGTGGTGAAACCTTGACAGCTGTTCCAAATTGGCTTTGTCTCTCCTATCCCTCCTGCAGTTAGTATAGGTCAATGAATCTTGCACCTGATGACTTATCCCAATTGGTACATCCTCTGGAGCACCCAGAATGTTAATTATGGCGCTACTGAACAAGACACACTCTTTTCCTTATTAAAACTGCAAGTTAATGACAATGCCTCACTCCTTTCTCAATTGGCAGTGTAATAATGGCCTAGACACACCATCCATCGTACTTATAATAAAAGGGCATAAAACTTCAATGTCAAAGCATAAGGGCACTTGAAGAAAGGGCAAGGTAGCGTCATCAGTTCATGAGAGAGAGTGTGAGATGTTCACAAGCTCCTAAATTAATGAGACAGATGCACCAGAGAATTAAATAATTTGAGTGATTCCCGCAAAGATTATTAACTTAATATATGCTCATGGGGGGTAAGATAGATGAAGTAGCCCCAATCTGTACAGTGGTCAGGGCTTCACCTCAGCCAGTAGTTCTCCTTAAGAACTCACTAGTCACCACCTCTAGTTACCCATCCCCATCCTAGTAAACATGGACTGCCCTGGTGCCAAGGCAGTTACACCACACCACCTAGGAGAAAAGCCACCACAAGAATTTTGTATGAATGACCACTCCAGATACCCATGGCCATGCACTGTCACACAGAACCCCCTGAAAGGCAAATACTTGGGTGATATTTTTTATTAGCATCACCTATGATGAAACAGTGGTTTGTGGGCCTGGTTGTGGTACTAACATACTAAAATGCCAGCAGAATAGGCATAACGGTCTTTCATGTCTGCTCGTTTGGTCAGCCACCACCCTGGGAGCTGACCTTGCTGCTGCCCTCATCTTCTCTGGCTTCTCTCTTCCCAGTTCCGGATATTCTCACTGCATTGGATGTTGCTTCCAGAACCCTTCCCCTGTACCCGTCCTACCCCCTCTTGAACCCCTCCACTATCTATGCCTCCACCAGCCCCCTGGGCAGCGCATTCCATGGCTCTACCACCCTCTCAGTGAAGTAGCATATCCTCCTTTTTTTGTCCCCTGACTCTCCCCCCCAGCTTCCACCCATGCCCTCCAGTTGCCCCTCCTCCTTTCTGCGAAGCACCCTGACTGCTCCTCCCCCATTTACCCCCTTCATGTACCTGAAGACCTCTATCATGTCTCCCTGGTCCCTCCTCTCTTCCAATGTCTACATATTTAGCTTTGCATGCATTACTCAAGGTCTGGCCTCACCAAGCAGTTATACAGAGGGAGTATCACTTTCCTCTCTGGAGGTGATCCCCCTAGCAATGTATCCCAGCATCCTGTTGGCCTTGGCTGCTGCCCTCCTACAAGTCTCTGAGTTGTTCTTCTTGACATCCACCACCACCCCCAGGTCTTTCTCAGCCATCAAGAGTTGTAGCATTCCCTCCCGGGTGTACACTTGGCCCAGGTTTCTGGCCCCCAGGTGCAGTAGCTTGTACTCCCATCGATTCCTTTAACTCCCTGAGCACTTGAATTACCTATAGCCTAAGGCTGCCTTCTTTCCCCACACCACCTTCTGGACCTCCTTGGTCCACCAACAGGGTTTTCGAGCCCTACCGCATTTTCATCTTCACCCCCCCTCCTGATGATTTCCCACCTACTGTCAGCGTCCATGTCTGACCCAATCACATCCAAATGCTCCTTAAGGATCCTTCCCATTTCCTTAAAATCCACCCCTCTGAAGTCAGTCATCTCTGTCTTTGTGCAGCCTTCTACCCCTCCTAGGTCCAGGCAGAACCAGACCGTGGCATGGTCACTCCCTGCCAACAGGTCCCTTACCTCCAGGCCCCCCAATCTGTTCACTGTCTGCCAGAACCACATCCAGTACCTGCAGTACCTGCGCCTCCCTGGTCGGTTCCCCCACCTGCTGAGTTAGGAAGGCGTCTTGAAAGACATCCAACAACCTCTGTTCCCTGGCCACTGAGGATGGTAGCCCAGGTTGCCGCAAAGCCGGCCCCCCCAGCAACAACTTCTTTATTTGGAACATTTAAATTATAAGCACAAATCAAGACAGGCCACCAACAGGCCTCCAACATATTCCACTAGAAATTACAGCAAACGATTCAACATAGAAAATTTAATAAAAGTGGTAAAATTGTTAACATGCAGTTCAACAGTTTAACTTTTCTGTTTATCCCCTAGGTAATCCAATGTCTGCATCCTCCAAAATTGATAAAGGGAACTGAGAAGGACAATCCACATTTCCAGCTGCACAGATGATGCCCTCTGGGTTCAGATGAAACATGGAGGTTGATTGTTTGATGATGTTTAATAAAGATTTTTGTCTGAGCGTGTGTCTGTATTATTCTACATAGATATGCACACCACCCAATGATACTTTACACCATGTTTAAATACAGGATAGCCAGGACAGAGACAGCAGGTCCCAGGCAGCACAACACAGGAAATGATAAATGAAACAAATGAAAATTATGCATTTCAGTAAAGGCATGCCCCCCAAAAATCACCACAAAATCAAACAACGCACCTCCCCCTTACCCGAGGTGGGGGGGAGGAGGGCAGATATTAAAAAAAATATATATATATATATATATATATATATATATATAGAGAGAGAGAGAGAGAGTCGGCAGACTGGCAAACATGCTGGAAAAATGGTTCTGTGCCACTCTGCCCACCCGTCCCTCCCTCAGAGGCCAGAACCATTTTTGCCCGCATTGAACCAGTCCGCCCAGCCTGTCCCTCAGCTGACCAACAATGACCAACCACTGGAGCGTTGCACGGACCTGGCAGACTGGCATACATGCTGGAAAAAATGGTTCTGTGCCACTCTGCCCACCCGTCCCTCCTTCAGAGGCCAGAACCATTTTTTCCAGCATGTGAACCAGTCCACCCAGCCCGTCCCTCAGCTGACCATCAACAAAAGAGCACCAGAGCATGGCACAGACCCAGCAGACTGGCATACATGCTGGAAAAAATGGTTCTGTGCCACTCTGCCCAAACGTCCCTCCTTCAGAGGCCAGAACCATTTTTCCCAGCATGTGAACCAGTCTGCCCAGCCCATCCCTCAGTCAATCAACAACGACCAACCACTGGAGCATGGCACAGACTCAGCAGGCTGGCTTACATTCTGGAAAAAATGGTTCTGTGCCACTCTGCCCAAACGTCCCTCCTTCAGAGGCTGGAACCATTTTTTCAGCATGTGAACCAGTCTGCCCAGCCCATCCTCAGTCAATCAACAACGACCAACCACTGGAGCGTGGCACAGACTCGCAGGCTGGCTTACATTCTGAAAAATGGTTCTGTGCCACTCTGCCCACCCATCCCTCCCTCAGATGCCAGAACTATTTTTGCTTGCAGTAGTGGACTGAGATCCATATTGAAAAATTTTGTTCAGCACATTATTCAATGATTTATCTTTGTTACAGTAAGCACAGTAGCTCATGCCCCCATTTTTCTCCCTTCCTTGCTTTCCTATTCAGAAAAAAAAAAAAACTTACCAGACTATGGAAGGAACATAGAAAGGCAGTAGTCCTGTGGCATCAGATGGCAAGGCAGGTCAGGTGCAGCACAAGGAAATAGGAAAAGTCAGAAGAAGGAAGCTAGTAGGGCAGGTTGCCAGCACAAACGTTGGCAAGTCAGCATGGGCAACGGCCACACTACCAACCCAGATGGACAAGAATGTCCATCTTTTCACCCCCTGATGCACAGCCACTCTCCCCACTAAAATGGACCTGCCGCCCACTTCCCCCATCCACCTGACATGCATGCCCACTCCCCAGACCATCATGGGCTATAGCCACTCTCTCCCCACCCCTGCCACTAGCCTTAACAAAAGCAAAAGGGACCTGCAGGCCCACTTTCCCCACCACCATGGACCTGCATGCCCAGTTCTCCAACACCACAATTGACCACAATTGACCAACTACTCCAGTTCCAGGTGGGCAAGCAGAAACACTGACCAGGTAATTAAGGGAGCGAAATACACCTTCATTTAGTTACTTAATTGTAAATAATTAAATAATTAATTGCCTAAAATGCTGCCACAGTCAGTACTTTATATAATAATAAACTAAATAATTATCTCAAATGCTGTTTACAATGCTGTCACCATCAGTTCTTTAAATAATTAATATAGCCCCTGTATGTATGCTACTATAAAATATGCAGATCACAAGTCGCAAGTTGCAGATTCTTAAAATATGCAGGTCGCAGGTGCTAAGAAGTACCATGCACTTGTATTACCGCTATTAATGAAAGCACTTATATGTGAGCGCTTTTTTTGCTTGCACTGTTTTTATCATGCTATTTTCACTGGCTACCATTTAGTGTGATTTGTGTTGCGTTTCAGATCACAGTGTTTGGACATAATAACGCAATCTATCTGCCTCCATGGAGCTCCAGGCAGTGGCTTGCATGCTGAGAGTCTTCCCTTCTACTGTGATCTCATTTTCCAGGAAGAGAAATATACTGGAAGAGGTAATCCAAAGTAGGATTCCACTGGGGAAGGGAAGGAATGCCGTTATTGAGGAATGAATGGGCAACAAACAGAGATACTTGACCCTCCCAAAATAATAAAGCATGAATTTGTTCATACTTTATCACATAACTAACCAAGAATTCAGCAAGTTTGAAGGGTGGACGGTGACGTGGGTGTGGGGTGGAGGTTAAATCTCATCTCCAGGCCCTTCAACATTTCACAGATCAAAATAGGTACACTTCTTTGTTGCAGTGAGTGGGGAGGGGGGGTGGCCCCCCTCTCGGGTTTTGCCAGTGAGAATGTGGCACAACAAATAGGGCAGGTCCACACAATAAATAGCCTGTATAGTGCTCTCTGATTGGAGTCAATGACTCAGTCCTTATCCGCTGGGCACCCCCCTCCAGGTTTGCTAGTGAGATGACTGGCACAACAATAGGGCAGGTCCACACAATAAACAGCCTGTGTAGTGGTGCCAAATCTGCAACAAATACTCTTATTGATTCATTATACAAGCAGTCACCACCACCACAAAGGACCTTACAACCGACTACCTTCACAATTACTGCCTGTCTCTTGTTTTTGACTCCACGTTGGTGTTCCAACACTTTCCACATGGTGACACCTTTAAGCAACAACTGACAGCCCGACCCAGGTTGGCAACGGTATTGTTTAACTTTTGTTGTAATAAATGGAAGTAAGTTCTGTAACTAAATCATAAAAAGAGTCTCGCTTCATTCGGGGGGGGGCATACTATCCTTACTTTCTACATCTGTGACTCAGTCTCTCAAAAGCAGCCTGGCGACCCGGTCACCACGTGCTCCTCTGCTGTGTGATGTGGGGGTGGGCAACTCGACAACGCCGGTGCTCTGACTGTAGTGTCTTCCCGAGTCCCAACCATCACTTACTCCATCCCGCCGCCGTCATCTCGTGGCCTGCCATGGCTCGGATGCTGGACTACTCGGCCTAAGACTGGGGAGACACTGAGTTCTCTTCTGACTGCCACTACATCCGGACTGCTGCCAAGCTCACTGTGTTGTGGAAAGGGCAACAATGCTGCATGCACCACACTCTCAGCTACTTCCTGGGGGGGGTCACACAGCATCAGCAACCGTCGAGCCCTCTGCCCCGTGGTGCCACACATTTGTCAAAAGGGAAGGCACCACCACTGGTTACCATGGGGACCGTCGGACGCTCCCTGCCTTGCACTGCTCTGGCTCACCGCAAAAGTGAAGATTTCAGGGAGAAAATTATTTTAAATTGTATTTAAGGAGGCGGCAAAATTGGTACATGGTACGATCCAAGCAGGATTTGGTACCAGTCTTAAAAACGCGGTATTGTACCAGCAAAAACGGTACAATTGGAGGGTCTGCATCTCTCGCTCTAAATAAAATATGACAAAATAAATCTGATCGGGTCAGTGTTTCTCCTACTGACAAACACAAATCTTCTCTTGTTTTTCAAGGGAAATAAAAAAAGTAACTTACTGAAAGAAGACCGTAAGACGAGCAAGCAAGTCAGCAGGCATCCAGTAAACTGATGGTGGGTGGCGAGATGAGAGGTGAGCTTTTGCAGGGAGACACAGCAGCTACAATGAAGAACAATGAGATTAGGGAGCGCAGCAGTGTGCCTTTTAAGGCATTGTAATCACACAGCTGGTGAGAACAAATGCTAGATTGGTTTTCGCGCTGATTTCCATTTGGCCAATGGGAAGTCCGTGTTTCTTGGGGAATTCCATCGGCCAATCAGCATTCCGGTCCTTCGTCCGTTTTTCTGCGGGTGCGGTAAACCACTGTCCCTGCCCATCCACAAAACATCAAGCACTGGATCCCAAAGTTACATCTACAGCCCAACTCAGCACCTTGACATTCCTGTCCAACCTTTTTGACAGCAACTATAGACAGGATTCTACTCTGGCACCTTATATGATACCACTTTAGGAATGTCCCCCAGGGCATCAGGTACTGGATTTTTAAGGTCACACCAAATCCCAAGTAAACAGCATAACATTTATAGTAAATGTCCCAAACAACAACTACATATAAGATTAAACTCTGGTACATTGTACAAACCTACTGTGACAATGCTTGACCCTACCAAAACACCATGTACTGTATTCTAAAGTCACAGACACAGCTCAACTGAACACATTAGCATTCCTGTAGAGCCTCCCTGACAGCAACCACATACATGATTCAGCTCTGGTACTTTACATGGTGCCATTTTAGGACTCCCCCCTCCGGCACCAGGGACCGGATCATGAGGTCACAGCACATCCTAACTGAACACATTACCATTTACAGGCAACATCCTCAATAACAACTACAGATAAGATTTAGCTCTGAGACCTTGTATGAAGCATCTCTAGTAATGCTGCAATCCCCAAATACCAGGCAATGGATCTTAAAGTTACATCTACAGCACAACTGAACACCTTCACAATCCTGTACCAGCTCTCTGACAGCAAGCACAGACAGGATTTAAGTCTGGGACCTTACATGGTACCACTTTAGGAATGCCCCCCAAGCAGCAGGTGCTGGATACTAAGATCACACCACATTCCAAGTGAACATTTTAAAATTGATGATCTATGCTCCCAACAAAAACTAGATATAATATTCAACTTTGGTACCTTGTACAAACCTAGTCTGAGAATACCCTACCCTATGCAAACAAGACTGTATTCTAAAGCCACAGACACAGCACAACTGACCATCTTCCCATTCCCATAAAACATCCTTGACAGTAACCACAGACTATTCATCTGTCGGACCTTACATGGTATGACTTTAGGAATGCCCCCCACACACACACACGCAAACATCAGGCACTGGATCCTAAGAGCACACCACAACTGGATCCTAAGAGTAATATCCCAACTGAACACCTTAACGTCGATGGGAAACATCCCCAACAACAACTAGACATAAGATTCAACTCTGGGACATTGTGCATATCTACTCTGAGAATGCCCCACCATATTCAAACAGCAGGTACAGTATTCTAGAGTGAGAGACACAGTCCAAAAGAACACCTTAGCATTCCCATACAACCTCCCTGACAGCAACCACTGACATGATTCTACTCTCGGACCTTACATGGTACCACTGTAGGACTGCCTCCCCACCCCACCCAAGCACCAGGCACTGGAATCCTAAGGTTACACCACATACTAAGTAAACACTTTACCATTTACGGTCAATGTGCTCAACAACAACTACACATTAGATTCAAGTCTGGAACCTTCCACAAAGCCTATCTTTGAGTGGGGGGACATGATAGGAACATTCAAGTACCTCAAGGGAATCAACAAAATCCAAGAGGGTAGCATCTTTCAGAAAAAGAGATGTGCAAGAATAAGGGGGCACAATTTGAAGATAGATGGAGACAGCTCAGGGGCAATATGAGGAAGTATCTTTTCATCTAGAGGGTGGTGGATGCATGGAACAGCCTTCCTGAGGAGATCTTGGGATCAAAAACAGTGAGGGAATTCAAGAATGCATGAGCCAGACATAAGGCAATTCTGGTGGGGTGTAGGAAGAAGTAGGCTGTTGGTTAACTAGGATCTGCAGCTTATCCAATAGGTGGGGAAATGGGCAGACTAGAGGGGCCAATCAGTCCTTATCTGCTGTCAGAGTCTATGTTTCTATGTTTCTCTGGTCAAACCCCCATCCCCAAATACCAGGCACTGGATCCTGAAATTACATCTACAGCCCGACTGAACACCTTTATGTTCCTGTCCAACCTCACTGACAACAACTATAGATGGGATTAAACTCTGGCAACTTACATGGTACCAGTTTAGAAATGCCCCCCCCCCCCCAGGCATTAGGTATTGGATGCTAAGGTCTCAACGCATCCCAACTAAACAGCATAACGTTTATGGTAAACATCCCGGACAACAACTACATAGAAACATAGAACATAGAAACATAGACTTTGACCATAGATAAGGACTGCTTGGCCCACCCAGTCTGCTCATTTCCCTACCTATTGGATAAGCTGCAGATCCTAGTTAACCAACAGCCTTCTTCCTCCTACCCACCAGTATATTTGCCTTATGTCTGTTCCATGTATTTCTGAAGTCCCCCACTGGTTTTGACCCCATAAACTCCTTAGGAAGGCCATTCCATGCATCCACCATCCTCTCTGTGAAAAAATTCTTCCTCGCGTTGCCCCTGAGCCATTCCCCCTTTATCTTCAAAATGTGCCCCTTGTTCTTGCACATTTCTTTTTCTGAAAGATGTTACTCTCTTGGACTTTTTTAATTCCCTTGAGGTACTTGAACGTTTCTATCATGTCCCCCCTCACCCTCCTTTCTTTGAGGCTATACATAGTGTCTCTTCATATGGTTTCTGGTGCAGACCCTGCACCATTTTAGTTGCCCTCCTTTGGACTGCCTCCATCCTGTCTATGTCCTTGTTGAGATGGGGTCTCCAGAACTGCACACAGTACTCCAGATGGGATCTCACCAACTGTCTGTGTAGAGGGATACCAACTTCTTATGTTCCACTGGAGATGAATCCCCCCTATGCATCTCAGTATTCCCCAGCCATCCTTGCTGCCTTCTCAGATTGCCTGCCTACCTTTAAGTTCTGGTACCTTGTACAAATCTACTGTGACAATGCTTCACCATACTTAAACATCATGTACTGAATTCTAAAGTCACAGACAGAGCCAAAATGTACACATTAACATTGTTGTACAACCTCCCTGACATCAACCACCGACATGGTTCAACTCTGGGACTTTACATGGTACCATTCTAGGACTGCCTCTCCCCCCAGGCACCAGGGACTGGATCATGAAGTCACAGCATATCCTAACTGAACATGTTACCATTTACAGGCAACATCTTCAACAATAACTAGAGATAAGAGTCAACTCTGGGACCTTGTACGAAGTGTCTCTAGTAATGCCGCCATCTCCAAATACCAGGCAATGGGTCCTAAAGTTACATCTACAGCACAACTGAATACCTTCACAATCCTGTACCAGCTCTCTGTCAGCAAGCACAGACAGGATTCAAGTCTGGGACCTTACATGGTACCACTTTAGGAATGCCACCCCCCTCCAGGCAGCAGGTGCTAGATCCTAAGATCATACCACATCCTAACTGTATAGTGCAGTGGTTTAAGGCTCTGATCTGCAAATCTGGAGACCTGGGTTTGAATCCCACTGCCCGAACTTGCATACTGTGTGACCCTGAGCAAATCCCTTAACTTCCCTGTGCTTCCAGGTTGCACCTGTAAACAAGCTTTCAGCTTAGTGTGTCTCACCTGGTTAAACAATTGGAAAAAAACAAACAAACTGAACATCTTAAAATGTATGGTAAATGTCCCCAAAAACAACTAGATATATATTCAGATCTGATACCTAGTACAAACATAGTCTGAGAATGCCCTACTCTATGCCAACAAAAGGCACTGTATTCTAAAGCAACAGACATAGCAGAAAACTGACCACCTCCCATTCCCGTACAACCTCCTTGACAGTAACCACAGACATGACTCAACTGTCGGATCTTACATGATATGACTTTAGGAATGCCCCCTCTACACACACAAACACCAGCCACTGGATCATAAGAGCACACCTCATCCCAACTGAACACCTTAACATTGATGGGAAATGTCCCCAACAACAACTAGACAGAGGATTCAGCTCTGGGGCAATGTACAAATCTACTCTGAGAATGCTGCACCATGTTCAAACAGCAGGTACTATATTCTAGAGTGAGAGACACAGTCTAAGAGAACACCTTAACATTCCCATACAACCTCCCTGACAGCAATCACTGACATGATTCAACTCTCGGACCTTACACATGGTAACACTGTAGGACTGCCTCTCCCACCCAATCACCAGGCACTGGATCCTAAGGTCACACACATCTCAGCTAAACACCTTACCATTTATGGTCAACTTGCTTGAAAACAACTAGACATAAGATTCAAGTCTGGGACCTTGCACAAAGCCTCTCTGGTCAAGCACCCATCCCCAAATACCAGGCACCTCTTCCCATTCCTGTCCAACCTCACTGACAGCAACTATAGACAGGATTAAACTCTGGCAACTTACATGGTACCAGTTTTAGGAATGCCCCACCTCCACCCCAGGCACTGAATCCTAAGGTCACACTGCATTCTAACTAAATAGCATAACATTAATGGTAAGCGTTCCAAACAACAAGTACATAAAAGATTAAACTCCGATACCTTTGTACAAACCTTCTCTGACAATGTTTCATCCTATCCAAACACCAGATACTGTATTCTAAACTCAGAGACACAGCCCTTAATACAGTGGAGCCCACTTATAAGAACAGCAGATATGAGAACATCCTGTTTATAAGAACATTGTTTGGATGTCCCAATTTTTGTCCATTATTTTCAATGGCTGTAAAGCCCGTTTATAAGAACAATCAGCCCATTTATAAGAACCTTTTTTTTTCCCCAGAGGTAGTGGTAGATGGTCATTATCACCTTTGAGTATGCTAAGCCTGGGATGAATCGTCACCTAGTCTCCTCATTAACAGTCATTTAACTAGTAAATCAATGTGTGAAAGATGCCCCATGAAGAAGACAGCACATATTCCTTCACAGTTAGGTGAGGAACTGAATGCATTTTACACTAATTGTTTGAGCAAGAGCTCTTTGAAAAAGCTGTGTTCTACTACTTTTAATAATGAGTTATCTAAAAACCTGTTTGAACCCAGTTTAATCATGTTAAGCATAGATTTTACATGGATTTTTACTGTTTTCAATGAAGCCCTCTTATAAGAAAATCATGGTTATAAGAACATTTTTGCTTGGCATTTAGGGTGTGCATATAACAGGGCTCCACCGTATTACCATACAATCTTCCTGGCAGTAACCACAGATATTATTCAACTCTGGCAGCTTACATGGTACTACTTTAGGAATGCCCATCCCATATCCTCCCAGGCACAGGGCACTGGATCTTAAGTTCAGACCACATGCCAACTGAACACCTTACCTTTTATGGTGAATCTCCCTGCAACAACTAGACAAAACATTCAAGTGTGGGACCTTATACAGATCCAGTCTGAAAATGCCAAACCCTTACCAAATTTCAGTCACTGGGATCCTAAAGTAACAGCTGAAGACCTTCCCATTTAACATGCAAGCACAGTGACAGTAACCAGACATACCATGTTATAACAAAACATTGTCCCGGATTCCCCCTTTTCCCTCACAAAAGGACAGAAATCATTGTTTGTTGTTGTGCTCAGATTGGCAATCTATTTATATATGTAATTCCATGTTACATATTATCATCTTTTGTTCTTATATCTCTCACAATTTCATTTATTTTCATCCATATGTCAATCTCTGATCATCCTTCTTTCTTCCTCTTTTTGCTCCCCCCAGGTGAAAACCTGGGTGCCTTCTTCTTCTCCTCCTATCTATTAGGTAACGGTGAAAACCGAGACCACTTTCTCCTTCACTTTCTTCCTCTTTTTCATATTATTCCTTTTTCTTTCCCCCCTCCCCTCCTCCCCCCCCTTTTTCTCCTTTCTCTGCCATCCACCTTTGGCAGTCCAATAACCATATCGTTTTCTGCCATCCACCTTTGGCAGTCCAATAAATGTCCTACCGGACACATCTGTTATCCACATTGACAGACCTACCATACAGTCCTTTATTGACTGTCCTCCCTTCTTGCTCTGTGTTGTAGGGTGGGTGGGAGGGATCAAAACTCCAGCAAAAGTGGCTGAACCACCTCTGTGCTGGCCCTTGTACCTCCACTTGCCCCTCCCTCCCTGCTGCTTGGCCATTATTCTATCCCCTGGCCTCCTTCCTTCCCTTCCCCCCCCCATCTGAGCACACAATCTTAATTGAAAGGGAAGGGGTGCACCAGGACAACCTGGTCTGCCCCTTAAAGGGCAAACTCCATTGTCCCAGACTCCCCCCTTTTCCCTCACAAAAAGACAGAGACCATTGTTTGTTGTTGTGCTCAGATCAGCAATTAATTTATTTAAATATATAATTCCATGTTCCATTTTATCATCTTTTATTCTTATATCTCTCACAATTTAATTTATTTTCATCCATATATCAATCTCTGATCATCCCTCTTTCTTCCTCTTTTTGCTCCCCCCAGGTGAAAACCTGGCTGCCTTCTTCTTCTCCTTTCTGTTAGGTGACGGTGAAAACCGAGACTGCTTTCTCAAGGTGGGGAGCAGTTGTGCCCATCTCATCCCTTGAATGCCACACCATGCCAATTTACATCATTTTACCTCCTGGTAAAGTTGCTTTCCCCTAGCCTTTTTCTCGGCTCTCCTTTCTGCCCAATAAATATAACAGTGGCCGCAGATCCAGACTTCGGTGCTCCTCCCTTTTCCTATAGGGTTTAAACAGAATAAATATCTTGCATATGGTCTTAATTTCTCTCTACAATGTCACCTCTCCCCTGGCCCCCCATCCGTGGCTCTATATCTGTAACCAAAAAACATAGGTGATACGTTGGTCTCCACACTGCAGTATTCGAATGCATCTTTTATAACTGGCTGACTGCCAGCTCCCCTTTTCCAAAATATTATTCACTGTCTCACCTGCCACTGCCCACTGTGAGGCAGCCCCTATCCATAAGAAGTGGGAAGAATAATTAATCGGATCCTCCCCCAGGAGTTGCATGCCTTTCTTGAGCAATGCTGTGACTTGATAACTTGTGGCTATACTTCCATCACCATGCAGAAATAATCTCCCTGTCCTATTCCCACGCTCTGTGGCGAAAGCCCACAAAGCCTGCACGGTGCACACTGCGTCCTCAACATGTTTCTTTAGTGTTACCATGCAACCCTGTCCCCTTTGATCCATCTTTGATGTCTTAATCATGAGCTGTATCTCCTTCATCCCCCAGCATATGTCTTCCCATTCTAGTCCCCCTTCCCTGTCTTGTCCGCTGTGGCTGACCACCTCACTCACTCTCATGGCCACAGCAAACATTACCACATAAATCATGTGAAATAACTGGGCCTCGGCCTTTGATCTGCATATTGCAGGCAACACACCCTTCAGTTTCACCAGCCACTGTTCCCCTATTGGTCTTCTATTATCCATCGTCCCTTGTTTTAACCTACCCCATCCCTGCATCATTCTTATAGTGAACATTGATTTTGTTGGGTCCTTCCATCCTTTTAGAATGCAGATCACAATAATCCCTACTAAGTAGACCCCCCCATTATGGTGTGGGCTGTTCCTTTTTGCCATTGCTCTATGGTGAACTTCCCCAATTGTTCTTCTGTGAGTGGCCTACTTACCTTCATGTGGTGTGTTGCCCTGAATGTTTGAAACATTCGCCAGGCCCCATCGTAGGCCCTCAGAGACTGTGGTGCCCATGAACTGCAGAACAACATTTCTGCTGCTTGCTGCCAACGTCCCATATGTTCATTGGTATGGGCGTTCTTTGCTCCTCTGCTGTTGGTGCCAGCTTCCAGAAATGATCCAGCTGCAGACAGGAAAGGCTGTCAGCCAGGGTATTGTGTAACCCCTCTGTGTGTTTTGTTCTGAATGACATGTTCAACTGCACCAGAAGTTGCAAAACTTGCATGACCATTTCTGACCTGGCTCTCCAGTTGTTCAGGACCTCTACCACTGCTCTATTGTCACACCAAAATGTCACTTTTTGATCCCATAATTCTTCCCCCCAAACCAGGGTGCATGCCCAGATGGGCATGATCTCTATCAATGTTATGTCTTTTACCTTACTGTCCTTTACCCAGTCTGATGGCCACGGTTCAGCAAACCATCTGCCCCTCAGATAACCCCCATGCCAAGGCCACTAGCTGCATCTGTGTAAAGATCAAGGTTTGTGTTATACACCCATTCCTTTTGCCAGAAAGAGCAGCCATTATATTCCCTAAGAAATTCCTCCCATACTTTAAAATCTTCCTTGACTCCTTTTGTCTTGTCTACCCAATGGTGTGGTCTGGTCACTCCAGCTGTAACCCTTGCTAACCTTTTGGTGAAAGCGCTCCCTGGCCAATAGCCCTGCATGCAAAGTTCAGATGTCCCAATACTTGTTGTACCTGTTTTAGTTGTACTCTTCTTCTACTGGTATGTATCTGAATCAGTTCCTTCAATGTTTTCACTTTTTCATCTGGAAGCCAAAATATTTCCCCCAGAGCATCTATCTCAATCCCCAGAAACTCCAACACCTTTCTGGGCCCTTCTGTTTTTTCAGGTGCCAATGGGACCCCTAGTTCCTTACACAGCTCTTGGAAGCTGGCTAACATTTTTACCATTTCTCTTCTCCCACTGCCTGTAAAAAGGAAATAATCCAAATAGTGAATCACTGTTTTATACCCAGTTCTTTCTTGAAATATCCACTGCAAACATATGCTGAACACTTCGAATGTCGCACATACTTTAGAGCAACCCATGGGCAAGGCTTTGTCAAAATAGTACTGTCCCCCAATTTTAAACCCCAACAGGTCCCAATCCTCTTTTCTAATGGGAAGAAATCTGAAAGCTGACTCTATGTCTGTCTTAGCCATCCATGCATCTGCAGTTGCCCAGATAATCTGGACTGCATCTTCCAGGGTGGAATATGTCACTTTACTATATTCCTCACTGAAAAAAATCATTTACTGAATCACCTTCGGGAAAGGATAGGTGATGAACCTCATTGAATTTTTTGACTGGATGACTAGGGAGGTGGATCGGGGAGGGCAGTGGGCAGTGGACATGGCCTATCTGGACTTCAGCAAGGCCTTTGACACTGTGCCACATAGAAGACTATTACACAAACAAGGGAATATGGGTGTGGTCAGGACAGTAGTGTGGTGGGTAGGTAACTGTCTGGGTGGCAGGACACAGATGGTGGTGGTAAATGGCTGTCACTCCACAGAGGGAACAGTGACCAGTGGGGTACCACAGGGATCAGTGCTGGGACCGGTCCTATTCAACATCTTCATCAGTGATATTGCGGAGGACCTAGAAGGCAGAATTTCACTGTTCGCTGATGACACAAAGCTCTGTAACAGAGTAGACACACCAAAGGGTGTAGACAGAATGAGAAGGGACCTACAGAAACTTGAAGAATGGTCAGGGGTTTGGCAGTTGAAATTCAATGCAAAAAGTGCAAGATAATGCATATAGGGCACAAAAACCCTGCCACAATATATCAGTTGGGGGGTGAGGATATAGCATGCACCAAGCAGGAAAGGGATCTTGGGGTTATCATCTCTGATGACCTCAAGGTAGGGAAACAGTGTGACAAGGCAACAGGTAAAGCAAATAGGATGCTGGGATGCATAGGCAGGGGTATCACCAGCAGGAAAAGGGAGGTCATGATTCCACTATACAAGACACTAGTGAGGCCCCACCTGTTGTACAGTGTACAGTGTACAGTTCTGGAGACCTTACCTGCGTAAGGACATAGACAGGGTAGAGAAGGTTCAAAGGAGGGCAACAAAGATGGTACATGGATTGCATCACAAGTCCTATGAGGACAGGTTGAAGGAATTAAATACAGTATGTACTCCCCGGAGGAGAGGAGGGAGAGAGGGGACATGATAGAGACATACAGGTGTCTTAGAGGGAGGAACAAGGTGCAAGAATACACTATTTCTAAGCGAAAAAGATGTTCCAGGACTAGAGGGCATGAGATGAAGTTGGAGGGAGTACGATTCAGAATAAATGAGAGGAAGACTTTCTAGAATTTACTCAGACTGTATATTGCTGTTAATTAATTATTTCTGTTGTTGGATTGTGTTGTTTAATTTATGTTAAGTGGATTTTTGTTTGCTAAGTTTTGTTTTATTTATGATTTAGCTTTTTCTTTAGTTTGATTTTTAAATTTGTATTGTTTTTTGATTTTATTTTATTATAGGGAGTTTAGATATTATTGTCACTGGTGCCATGTTTGTAGATGATGATATCTATTGTCATTCTACCCCCCCACGTTGTGCACTATACATCCACCGCTCTTCATGCCCTCCACCTTTTCTTCCCCCTCCCATTGCTTTTCCCTATATACCAATGGTGTAGGGCCTTGGGAATTGCCCGTGGGAGGTTTTGGAGGGGTGGGGGGGGCGTGAACAGTGGTGGATGGATAAGGGAGTTGCTCGCATCCGAGTGGTTAAGTCCAGAAGACGCCCAGGGGTGAAATGGAGTGCTGAATGGGGATTTCCTTGTTCGGTCTCAATACCCAAGGGCACCACCTCTATAAATGGTGGGCAGGTGGTTGGGGCATCCCAGCAGTCCTCTCCAACCCGGGTGGTGCTGTGCAATGCCAGGTCCATTGTGAATAACACTGCCATCATAGCAGACTTGGTGGACACGGCGGACCTGACTTGCATCACCGAAACCTTGCTGGACAGTAATGCTGGCCCAGTAGTTGAGGCAGCAGTTCCAGCTGGGTATTAGGTGATACACCACCTGAGATTGGATCGCAGGGGTGGGGGGGGTTTGTGTTCTGTTTCAAGACCGAATTGGATCTCACTAGTGTTCCAGTGGAGGAGACCAGATCCTTTGAATGTGTCGTAGTGGCAGGTGGGGGCTATAGGATAGCACTCGTTTATTGTCCACCCAGTGATGAGAAGTTATTCCTTAAGGAAGTGGCAGACTTCATCGTCGACCTGGTAGTTGAGTCTCCCAGGTTGATGGTGCTGGGTGACTTTAATGCCTGGATCGATGATGAACTCTCGCAATTTGGTCAGCACTTCCTCCAATTGATGTGTTCATTGGGCTTCACACAGGTGGTTACCTCTGCCACTCATAAACATGGCCATTCTCTGGATCTGGTCTTCCTGCTGGGGATGGAAGCCTCTGATGTGGGGGTGGAACCTGTCGGTTGGTCTGACCATCACACCATGAGATTCAATTTCTGCACCCCTCTGCATAGGCCTACCCCTGTGGAGATGGTCAAGTACCGCCCTTTACGGGATGTTACTCCTGGAGGCCTAATTATGGTTCTTGACCTATCAGAACTTCCTGGGATGAGCTCTAGTCCTGAAGAGCTGGTGCTAGCCTATAATAAGGCTGTTACTGCTGCTTTGGATTTAATTGCTCCCACACATGTGCACCCTTTCTCCCTTCACCCTTGATCCCCTTGGTTTGATCGGGATCTGAGGGAGATGCGGCAAGTAGGACGCAGGTTGGAGAGGTGCTGGTGAAAATCCGGCTTAGATACTGACCATCTTAGACTCCTAGAGCACTATAAACTCTATCAGTCAGCAATTTCTCATAAGAAGGTAGCATTCCTGCCTGGAGAAATTGCTGCCACACAGAATCGACCAGCCCAGCTCTTTCAAACCTTAGATAGGTTGTGCAACCCAGCCTGTCTACAGGTTTGTCGAGCCTTTTCACAAATACAATGTGAGGAGCTTGCTCGATTCTTTGCAGATAAGGTGGCTGACATCAGGGCCGAGTCTCGCATGCACTCACCATGGGAGTTGCTGTGGTCCAGCCTACGGTCACAAGTTCCCCATTTGCCTGGAGTTCCTTGGAAAGGCTGGAAATCGATGATGTTATGAGGATTGTCCAGGGTATGCATACCACAAGCTGTAGTTTAGAACCGGGTCCCACTGGCCTGATTATGGGCTGTGGTGAGATTATCATCCCCGTTCTAGCTGGGATAGTCTGGTGTTCCTTAGACTCCAGTGAATATCCCACTCCCCGAAGGAAGCGGTGATGACACCAGTGTTGAAAAAGACTTCTTTGGACCCAGACTCCCTAGCCAACTACAGACCTATCTCGAACCTCCCCTTTGTGGGGAAGGTTATCGAGAAAGTGGTGGCAGCCCAGTTGGACAACCATTTATCCATCTATAACATCTACTACCCTCTTCAATCAGGTTTTCAAAAGAGACATAGCACTGAGACTGCGCTGGTTTGGGTGCTCAATGATCTCCTGATGGCGAGAGACCAGAAAAAATGGTCCATTTTGGTCCTTCTGGATTTGTCAGCAGCATTTAACACCGTAAACCATGGGGTGCTGCTCGAACTCCTGAGAAGCATCTGTGGGTTGTCGGGTTTGGTACACAGATGGTTCACCTCCTTCGTCACAGGTAGAACTAAGAGGGTTGTATTGGGGATATTTTCCTCTGATCCTACTGCTCTGTCCAGTGGGATGCCTCAGGGCTCTGTGCTGTCCTCCATGTTGTTTGCGGTGTACATGCTTCTCCTTGGAGACATTGTAAGACAATATGGGCTGGAGTTTCATTGTTATGCCAATGATGCCCAGCTCTATCTGTCTTTTGCACCTGACCAGAATAGAGCACTGTCAGTGTTTAACAACTGTCTCAGCAAGATCCAGGGTTGGATGAGGTCCAGCTGGTTGAAGTTGAACTCCGGGAAGACGGAGGTGATGGTTGTGGATCCTGGCCGCCTGATTGAGGGGCCGGGGGCAAATCAAACCTCAGGATTATTCCTGGGAGATGTAGAGCTCCCTGCCTCTGAACGGGTTGTGAGACCTGGGGGTGATCCTTGATGATCAGCTGACATTGCGGTCATTAAGGTATCCTTTTACCATCTTAGGAACATCGCTAGGATCAAGCACTTTTTTCCATCTGGTGAACTGCCTACACTGATCCACGCCTTTGTGACCTCCCATTTGGACTACTGCAATTCCCTCAACTTTGGGCTTCCTGGGGTTGATATCCACTGCTTGCAGCTAGTGCAGAACTCAGAGGCCTGGTTGTTAATGGGGACGTCACATTTTTCCCATATTACACCGGTGCTGCGGGATCTGCACTGGCTGCCAGTTCAGTGGGGGATCACCTTTAAAGTTGGATTACTGACATATAAAGCCTTACACGGCTTGATTACCTGAAAGATCTTCTGGTGCCTTACCTTCCAATGCGACCACTCCGATCAGCCAATGAGGGGTTGATAGAGATTCCAAGGGTAGTTTTAAAATCTTCCGGTGCCCTCGCTTTTAGTTTTGTGGCGCCGACCCTCTGGAATTCTCCACCCCATTGGATTAGAGAAAGCATGACAGTGAAGGGTTTTAAAAAAGGCCTAAAATCCTTTCTATGGAAAAAGGCATTTGGTGATGACATAGTTACTAACTAATGTTGTATATTTTAGCTCAGATTTTAATTTGTTTTATGATGTTTTTATGACTGTTATTTTTTAATGCACCTTGATTTTAGAAAGGTGCACAAGAAAGAAAGTTTATTATTATTATATTATTATTATTATAAGAATTTCTTCACAGAACGGGTGGTAGACAAGTGGAACACCCTGCCTGAGGAAGTGGTGGGGGCTGAAACAATGCATGGGATAGACATAAAGGAATTCTGGAGGTCAGGGGTAAGGGGCAACAGAGTTCTAGGAAAACATAAACTGAAGTTACAAACTCAAATGGGCAGACTAGATTGGCCTTAGGCCCTTATCTGCAGACACTGTTTATGTATCTATGAATCACCCTGTATTCCCCCTCTTCTTTTTTGGGGACCAAACCCAATGGAGAAACCCTCATATTCTGCAATGTGGGGGGTATCATATGGTCCCTGTATTCTCCCTGCTTCCTTTTCCTTCTCTATTTTTTGTCTTAACATTTCTTCCCTTCCTCTCACTGAAACCAGATTGTTCGCCTCTTTGGCTTGCCTTGGGCCCTCACACTGCAATGAAAAACCTGTGTAAAATCCTTTTTTAATCATTTATGCTGTTTTCCTATCTGAGTATCTGTCTAACCATTCTCCCCATGCCTCTATCCTGATGGGGGTTCTGGCTTCTTTAAATTGCTCCCTTGTCCTCTGTTCTTTTTCCCCGCCAAGGTCTCCCCCTCTGGTTGATGCCCAGCCTTGCTGGTCAATGATTCTGACTCCCTCTGTTTGCATGTCCCCTGCCCCTCCCTCCTCTATTCCATATCTGCCCTTTATATCCCTGCCCTTCCAGAAAAAACTGCTGACCTGACCTTTGCCCCCAGATCTTTGGGTTCCTTGGACCCATGTCATCCTGCATCTGCTCGCTGGATGTGATCCCCCACATTTCAAACAGGCGTGCCAGAAACAGCATTGTGGCCATGAGCAAAAGGCCCTATTGTAGACCCAGCAACATCTTTGTGGCATGGTACCTTTTTTCCCAAACTCTCCCTCAGATGTGGACTGATTGGTTATGTAGTCTGTCCACAAGTCAAGTTGCTTCGTGTTCCATCTTACATCCCCATATGTCCCCATTCTCTGCCGAAAAAATTCATCATAGTATATCCACCCCGCACCCCCTTTTGCTTTTGCTCTCCTTATTATCAAGCAGTATGTGATGAGTGGGATACCCAACTCAGGCCTCTTCTCCAATACTGTGGCTGAGAATGAGGTGAAACCTACAAACCACCCTTCCCAAGACTTCCCTTTAGTGAATTTGTCTTCCTCTTTCTTGCCTAACAAAACTACCGCTGCTGCCATTTCACTCTTTCCGATATTCTGTTTCCTCATATTTTGTAGCCGCATCCCAGCTTACTAAAGCGGAACTATCCACATACACACCCTTCCATATTTTTTCTTTTGTGGCCAATGGAACATGTTCTCCCACTCTCATCCCAGGAGTTCCTATCTCCCTTGTTCCTTTTCCCTCTTTTTCTACTCCTCCTTCCTTCTCTTTTGGCACCTCTTTTTCTACCCTAATCTCGGCCAGTGCTGACTCCATTTGGCACAAACCCCCAGAGCCAAGTTCCGAAACTATTTGGCCTATGTACTCTTTGATACCATCACCAACAGAGCAGAGTGCATTATCTGTGGCCTTGTCCACTTCCTTGCTGCTTGCTGTCCTCCTGGTGCCTCAGTATGTTTCCCTCTGGTTGAAGGGTTGGTTGCCCTACTAGTGGCTGTGGAGGAACTACTGTACACTGGGGATCCAGCCTGGGCACCACTGGGTGAACCACAACCTGGTACTGGGGAGGTACTTACAGGACCGGGTCTACTGGTTGCAGAGGTACTGGACTAGCCACCTTGGTAGGTCCCATTATCAGTGGTTGTACCCTGGTTGGGCTGTGTGGCTTTTCAGCCAGTCGCTTCCCTCTGCCCTCTTCACCCTTTGCCACTTTCCTTTTCTTCCCGGGCCTCCCTGGTTCCTCCCCTTCCACCAACTCCCACATTCTATTAGCTTTCTCGACCAACTCCATTATAGCACTATAGGCATCTTCCTTTGAAGTCCTGCTCTTCTTGGGTGCCATGTTCCTTGCTTCTTGCCAACTGTGAAGATGCTGAAGAAGAGAAAAGAACATTCCATTATTAAAACTCTGCCTGGGACAGTGTCCTAAGTGGCCATACCCGCTTCCCCCAGAGGCAGCCCCTAACGATGACCAACGTGCCTTTTGTTGCCCCCTTATACTCTTGGATGATGCATAATTATTGTACAGAATCTTATTGCCAGGTGCCAGCTGCCCCCCAAAATGTGATCAACCCCTCACCCCCAGGAGCACAATCTTTCCTGTGTCCGAAACCTCTCTCTGGGCTTTCGTTTTTTTTTTTGTTTGTTTTTTGGTGTTCCCCGTCATCCTTTTCTGGGTCTCCTTCCATTGCTCGACCCCACTGGCATATTACGTCATGCTGCATGACCTGGCCCTTTTCGACCAGCTTATCATTGCCTCATGGCTTCCCTGTTGCTCTCCTTTCTTTTCTCCCAACTTCCCCTGCCCCAGCAGAATGCCAGCTGTGCATGTTCGGCCTGCTCCCTTGGCGTGTGACATCATGCCATGTGGCCTCTTATCATCCCCCTTTCTAGACCCTTGGTAGGTCTCTCCTTCTTTTACCACTTCACATGTCCCCTCCTCTGGAGTGCTAGGCCAAGCATCATTCCTGCCAGGCCAAATCGGTCATCTGCTCCCTCCTGGTCTGTCCCCCCACGGTGTATGACGTCACCTGCATGGCTGCTCGTCGTTCCCATCTGTTTGGCCTTTCTCTAGGCCTCTCCTTGTCCCATCAGTTGCCCATTGTGCGAGCACCCCTCCCCCTCCCCTGAAGTGCTAGTTCACTTGTGCCATCTGCCAGGCCAAATCGCCAGGTAGGTTCCCTTTCATGTGTGACATCAAGCCAACTGGCCACTTTGTCACCCCCCCCTACATGCTAGGCCTTTCTTTAGGCCCTTTCCCCTTACTCTTTGACCTACTGGTTTTGCGGCAAGTGAATATCCCCTGAATCCTCTCCTGCCTTGGCCCGCCTATCCCTATGCCCCCTCTGCCTTGCCAAATGTGTAGGCCCCTGCAGCTGCTTACCCTTGTTTCCCATGTCACCACATGGGGCCATGGGTGGCGAGACTGATGCTGTCCCTCTAATCAGCCTCTTCCTCCTGGAAAGCAGGCGCTAACCCAGTGAGGATGTGAGGAGGCAGCGGGGGTTGGGGGTGGGGTTCATTTGAAGCCATGTGGTCAATCTGGCATGTGGTAACAAATTCCAAGCAGAGCTGCTCAGTGCTGCTCACTGGGTCCCTGTAGGGAAAAAATGAGCACAAAAGGATTTTGTGTAGTGGGCGAGTGATCCTTCGTTGTCACTGCAGCTCCATTGCAAACATCCCTTGGTGCCCAAACCACTGCAGATCTCCCAAACATTCCAGTCGAGCCTAACTCACCCTGTAAGGCCTCAAAAACCTGTTTCCCCTCGAGTCACGTGACTCGCTTCAATCAGCAACACAAAGTTCTACCGTGAGCTTTTACATTTTTTAAAGGACCTATGACCCTGTATATCAGCATCAGACTCTCAACTCTGTAAGCTACAAGCTCTGCTTGTTACCAGCCAGTGGTGGCCCCAGTCAATCCAGCTTCTGCATTCACAGGCCTTCTCTCTACAGCCTACCTCATCTTTCTAACTGAAAGACCATTCTCTGGGCCAACACGCTTTTTCAGCTAAACTCGTTTCTTTGTGTCTATTTGCCTCGCAATTTAAAACCTAGGCATACAAAACTCAGCACAGCTGTGAAATGTATTCCAACCAACAAAACCCAATACATTTGAACCAGCAATGCTAGACTTGCTCAAACAAAACCTAATAAGCCAGTCACATACAAAAATGAGGCATACAACCTCAGTACAGCTGCCAATCTTTCTCCAACCACTCAGAGCGCATTCACTAGAACCAGAAATGCTAAAAACTTCCTTCCAAGAAGTCCAATGAACTAACCACATAATATTCACCTTAAAAGATGATTTCTTTATTATGTATTTTTTTGCTTTGAGTAAAGGAATATAACTACCCTTATATATTATTATTCCTTATCTGTTTATTTTATTATTATTATTTAAAATAAAAAACTTGTGCCTGGAAGGTCTCTTACCTGTTGTATCCTAGTGCACAAACCTCTCTAGTTGTCCAGCCAATCTGATGTGCTGCAGTTTCAATTAGATCAAAAACTCCAGCAAAAGTGGCTGAACCACCTCTGTGCTGTCCCTTATGTACCTCCACTTGTCCCTCCCCTTCCTGCTGCTTGGCCATTGTTCTATCCCCTTGGCCCTCCCATTCCTTCTCCCTTCCCCTTCTGAGCACACCATCTTAATGGAAAGGGAAGGGGTGCACCAGGACAACCTTGTCTGCCCCTTAAAGGGCAAACTCCATTGTGTCATGCTGACTAGGTACTGCAGAAATAGTGGATACACATCCAGAGCAGTGCAAGAATTCCATCTCCGAGATCCCCAAGGGAAACTGTGTTGCCAGCATTTGAGAGATGCACACCATCTTTTTGGTACAGCCAATGTTTAAAATTACAAATTTGGGAGGTGACGTATAGTGTACATTCCCATTACGTGAAGGAATCTGGATATTTGGATGTTTACCTTATGATGTGATCTTTCAAGTCCAGGACAGTATTCTTCACCTCTCCAGATCATCCACTCTGTAATGTCTGAATACAGAATCTTACAGGCAGGTAACAGCTTCATAAGAGTCTGCAAGTCTGATTGAGCAGCCTCAATCAAATATACTCCCCTTCTGTGGCACAAATTATTTCCTCCAAGATGGATGAGTATGTCAGGTGGAGGGCATGTCTCCAGTAAGCAGTGCATGATTGGCATGAGCTGCTCCCATCTCATACCACCCTTACAAAACCAAAAGACATTGCCGTTTGGTAGCTGCTAGTCATTACCAAACTAATTTGCCCTAGCAAATGCAGCTGCCCTTCATACTATGCACTCCCCATGATCCAAGCACAAGCCCTGGAGCTTTCTGCCATTCTGAATCTTAAAAAAGATCCTGATAAAGACAGCAATCTCAGAAATGTTTCTCTCTCAACAGCCCTCTGTCAAGTGATTGGTATTTCTATGGATTGAAACTGTTGGAGTACAAAATAGTTGGTTCATGTAGCAACAGACAGTGTGGGCACATACCATTGGTTTCTTTTTCTATCTAATAACCAATCAGGTAATTAATTATTGTTGTGTCTATAAAATTGTTTACTATTGGTCTTTTGTTTATTAAATATTCTTTTTATTTTGGTGGGATAAGGTAGTTGCTTGATTGGACACATGCTGTTGAATAGCAATATGAAAGATTTATATTGGTGACTGTGTAGAGAAAAAAACAATATGTTATAGATGACACCTTTTATTGGACTAAGAAAATTATTTCTAAGACTAACTTTCAAGTGATAAAACCCCCTTCCTCAGGTCAAAGTAGAAACAGCTGAGCAGTATTGGTGACTGTCAATCTGAATAGTCTATGGCAGAGCCTCAGTTTCCTCCCTTTTTGAACTGACATTCTGTGTGGTAAAATCCCTTTTACCTTTTCTTTTAAAAATGTTATTTTTTCTGTTTTAGAAAGCTTTGAAAAATATTACTAAGGAAATGTAGTTTATCACAGTATGTTTCTGAAGCATGGTAACTTAATAAATGTTTTGCTATTGTTTAAGATAAATAGAAATAAAATAATTCAAGTTGCTGACTGACTGAGCTGTTTAGTAGTTTCTCTACAACCAAATGTTTTCTTTTAATCTTTTACAACTTGAAAATGCAACACAGTACAAATGTGTTTGAAGTATCATCTAGAAGCTTAGAAAATCCAATGTTGATACATGCTACTTTATGTAACCTCATCTAAGAAAAATACATCAAAAAACTATTGCTTTCTGTGCTGTAGCAATGTGAAGAAAAAAGTGCAACAGACTGAAACAGTCTACCATGACAGATTGTAAGCACTTATAACTTCAGAATGCTAGACAGTACAAACTTGGAAGAAGTAGCACCTGGACACATAGAAAATCTAATTCTTATATATGCTACTTTTATTGAAATTCATCCAAAGAATAATATCTTTAAAAAGTACTGCTTTCTGTGGTGCGGCTATGAAAAAAAACCAAAAAACTGTGCCACACTAAAACAGTTTAATATGCCAGATTTTAACTGCTTGTAACTTCAGAATGCCAGATACTACAAACATGTAAAGAGCAGCACATTAAAGCATATACATGGCAATTATATATACATATGTATATGTATATATACTGTATATATATAATTTATGTCACTTGATCTGGAATAAACTTTAAAGACGTAACCCTTGTAGGGCCGCTGACAGATATATCAGTCCAGAACTCTAGTACATTCTAATTCTGTTGGCAGTCTAAGGGTTAAATGATTTTAAAGGTTACTTACTTTATTGGTAAACAGCAGCTTGACTTTCCTTCAGAAATCCAAGATGGTCTACTTCCTGTTGTTAGCTGTGTTATCATTGGTCTAGAAAGTTAATTTCCTGTTGTCTTTCAAATCCTTCTTTGTGAGCATGCAAAATCCCTGTTCGTTACTCATGGAGAATGGGGATCCACATTCATGAGCTGTCAAAATCCTTCTTCACAAGAGAACTGCAAGAACCGTGAACAAGTCATTTTTGAAACAAGTATTACAATTTTTTCCTTCTGAGTTTTATTAACTAAAGATGTATCTGTGTGACTTAGCATGATGTTTAGACTATTTTTTCATATGTTTACTACATTTTTTTCCTTGAGAAATACCATGTCAATTATTGCTGTTCATGTGCATGCAAAATACCTGTTTGCAAGCGAGTCGGAAAGAGGGATCCTTGTTCATGAGCCTTCAAAATCCATGTTCACGAGACTATCACAAGAATGGAAACAGGTAAATCTTTTAAAAACTATTTTAAAATATTCTTTTGAGTTTATTTTTATAAGCAATTCATCTACCACAGTAAAGGATGTGTTTGCATCACATTTTGTGAATGTTTTGGATATTTATTTTTTAGAAATCGTATGGGTGCAATCGTTGCCCTTGAGTATGCAAAATCCCTGTTCATGGGCCAGTCATGAACAAGGATTCATGTTCAAGAACAGGCAAAATCCTTGTTCATGAGAGTCTCATGAGAACTGAGGCCAAGAAATTGTTTTTAAATGTTTTAAGATGCTTTTTACAGCTTATTTTTACAACTTACACATCTACCACAACAAAGTATGTGTTTTCATTCTGTGCTAATGATATTTAGGGCATGTATTTTAACAAAATGTAATACTTGCAATCCTTGTTCATGAGTATACAAAATCCTTGTTCATGAGCAAGTCTTGAACAAGGATCCATGTTCGGGAGAATGCAAAATCCCTATTCGCAAAAGTTTCATTAAAAATGGATTAAGCATTCCAGGCCCTTTATTGCAATAAAAACAGTGTTTTTTTTTTGCACAAATGTGTTTGCCATGTGTTGAAAATGTTGGTTTGAGATATTACATGTTTTATTCTTAATTTCTACATGGTTTTCTTTTCTTTTTACCCCAATATAGTGGGTATATCTGCAATTAGGGAATGCTGCTCATTTCATCTCCCCCTCACCCCCCCATGACAGCCATTTGACATTATAGTTATCTATATGTAGAAACACTGCATGGATTTTCTTTAGGGTGTGAAAAAAATGTTTTTTTTATGTGCACTTGTCTGAACTTGTCATCATGGAGGATTGGTACATTGAGATGTTGACATATGTGACAGCATCATTCGAGTGGTGGGAATATGTGGCTTGCACCATGACATATTTTTTTGTACATAATCTGTGTAAGAGGTGTGACCTGCTTCACAATATGACATGATGAGTGTCATGGGGCAAACATGTGCTCAACATAAGTTATTCCTTGGTACTGTCTGCATAAATTTGTGTATGTAATATAGTGCAGAGAGAGAACAATCTCCCCCTACCACCCTCGTGTACTGTCAATTTATGGGTGTGCTGTTCTGGCTGCATGTCTTGATTTCAGTAAGGTGTTTTTTACCTGTATAGCATATGGTGGTCAGTTTCCTACTGTTATGGTGCATTACATTTTTTTAGTTTTACTGCTCTAATTCCTGATTGTGATTTTGAACAGTTATTTTTTTTCTTTTTTGTTGCAGATTTTCCTTTAAAAGAGACATAGCATTACAGTTCAAAAAGAGCTACAAAAATTATTTATTTATTTATTTAAATGGTTCACCAGGAAAGGCACACTGAACAACAAGCTGCTCATCTCACCCTGTATCCTGGGGAAAGGGTAGTGGGAATACATACAAGCATTCAACAACAAACATTATTACAACAATATTGGCAGCAGTGAATAGCAAATAATACAAATAACATATTAAGTGCAGCATATGAGTACAATTGTTTACAGAGGTCACAATGGACAGGTCAAGTGCATTACATTAGGATAACACCTTAAATTCATGATGATGGTATCATTAAGCCCAAAATGAAGGAGTGGATAGGGAGTAACAGCAGAGATGGAAAGTTAGCTAGGCTGGGAGGGGAGCAGACGAATAGGAATCAAGGTTAGAGATATAGTGATAGTTGTAGATTGATAGGAATCTAAAGTCATAGTTACATTGGTAATTAAAGATAACCCAAAGAAATGGCCAGGTAAGGGTCTCTGCAGGGAAAGAAAGTATCGGGTCTGAAAGGGAACTGTAATCTAGAATAGTTACTGAATATATTGATAGAGGTTGTGGAGCAGGTTAGGAATACCATGTAGATTTATAAACATAGAAACATAGAAATTGTTGGCAGATAAGAACTGCTAGGCCCATCCAGTCTACCTGTAGGCCCTAGACATTTTATGTGGCCACTGACCCTATGTGATCAATGGCTTTTCATCTCTCTCTCCCCTTTTAAGCTTCCCTTGTTTGCAGGTACAATTCACAGAGAGGAAGTTATGTAGGGCTGAAGTTATAGATGAGAGGGTGGAGGAGGGGTGAATCTGGTGAGGAAGCAAGTTCCACAGTTTTGGGAAGTGATATGGGGAAGCTTTTTACATTTTTTAACTAAAAGATTATCATTGTGTGGACAGTTCAGACACTTTTGAGGCAAAGGAGTTATTTTGGTTGCTTTCTCTCATGTCAGAATGAGAAAAGTAGTGCTTCTCAAATAAAGAAATAAGCTGAGTGTCATTCTTCTAAAACAACAGTATCCCGAAACAGTATACATGTGAAAAAATATGTCCATACTGGAATACTGTCTCTGAAGAATGGGCAGAAGAAATCTGTCTTCCTCAGTAGAGCTGCACTGAAGGCTCATATGGCTATACTTGCAACTTCAGTGAAAGGCAAAGTGTTTAACAGATAGTTGTGGTACTGCCCAACACAGTAGAGCTCATTACTTCGAAAAAATGGTACATA
This sequence comes from Neoceratodus forsteri, assembly GCA_016271365.2. NCBI lineage: Eukaryota > Metazoa > Chordata > Ceratodontiformes > Ceratodontidae > Neoceratodus > Neoceratodus forsteri. The sequence goes on along the minus strand of CM028130.1, from coordinate 248,230,953 downwards.
CTGCTAGGATTGAACTTATCATTTCAGCAGTTGTCAGAGGTAAAGGAAAGAAAGTTAAAAGGAAACTTTCTATCATGAAACTATGTCTGAGGGTAAGACACTTTGCTAATATGGCTATGAATGCATGGGCACAGTTGTGGTCTGTTAAGATGTCAGCCATTAATAAACTGAGTTTCAAAATTCAAAATATGAAAAATAAACTAATGCCCGTTGAACACTTGAACAGTGACAACCTTTGGTTTGTACTTGAGGGCAAGTGGATACATATTGAACATTCTGAGGCATACTTTTGGGACGAAATATGTAATGTTCATGACAGGAAAGTCGCTCTGGTACTAGATAAGACTGACAAAGTACAGAGCATTTTATTAGTAATGCATGATGATGATGTCTTAGATGAGGGTGATGGCTCAAAGAAAGTCACATTCTATCAAATGGCCTTGTGATAAGCTATGCAATATCAGGGAAGAATCATTCTGCATTACAGAAAATGTCCTAAACACATTTCTTAGCACAAAGAGATGTGTAAGACACAAACAGTTTATGTGGAAATTTGTGCAACAGCTGTAGCATATAAGATGTGCTGTAAGAAACTTTACATCTTTTGATTCTTTGTTGAATGGTGGAGATGTGGGTGGTGTCATTGACTTTATTAAAGAGTTACATCAAAAGATTAAGTTGAGTGAGAGTGTTGCAACAGATACCATCATAGATGCTACACATACTGCCACACTGCAAGAGACACAGTTGCTAAGAATATTTGGCACTGAGATTGCCAAATTCAAAATTAGGAAAAGACAGAAAGTTGACGTTGGTTGTTTGTCTTGCGAATGACTGTTTTACAAGGAACAGTCAGTTCATGTTGACCTATGCAATATCGCAAGATGGAATGAGATGTAGGGACAACTAGTTGCATATTTGTTGTTAAAATAGACTTTGAATTACAGGAAACAATTGCACTGTGCACATACTGTTACCGTAAGATTAAGTCTGATATTTTGCCTCCTAGGTCAGTACTAAACAGAATGGAAGTACAGAAGACCCCTATAGTGATTGTTGGTTTGAACTTGCTTGAAAGAATTCTGATTCTGACAATGAAGTCATTTCAGACAATTCTGTGGCTAAACGCTAAGATGAAACATTTGCCACAAAAAGAACTGATAAAGCCATTAAAAGGCTCTATCATGTACCTACCTCTATCACTTCAGGAGAATGTACATACCATCTCCAGAGAGAATAATGTTGCCATCCTGGTAAATGGTGTGCCAACTAAGGCCAAAACAATATGGCAACAGATTGTGAATGTTGAGAAGGTCAAGCATGCTTTGCAGTACCTGGAAGAACACAATCCATTTTATGCAGATATTGACAAAGGCACACTTGCTGATGCTCATGAGTAACTTGAAATTGCTGATGGTTATAAGGCCACGATTGAAAAGGTTGAAGTTACCACCAATGAAAATGTGTATAAACAATACACTATCCACCTATTATGTGGAAAAGATCCAGTGGTGAATAATATTGATGTGTACCAGATGAAACATGTAGAGGGGACACCTGTCAGTACCTGGGAGAGCACACAAGAAGCATGTTGCTTTCCTGACCTGTTTCCACATTGGACAGGTGGATGGCTGGATAAGCATGAGGTGCATGTTCCTGGAGTTGATTACAAAGCTTCAAGACTGATGCATTCAGATGGCATGATTCGTAGAAATATATCATATGTCTTCCACCTTTTGTGAGAGAGTGAACTAAGCATTTTATCAGCAAGCATTGCACATACATTGCATCTGAGCACAGAATTTCAGAACATCACAGCTGCTCAATTGATCAAGAAACTGGAGAAGAAAAAAGAGAAGATGCAAACAAGTCTTTCTTCAATTCTGTCTAGTGTGCATGCTACCAAAAAATACTGGTATAGATGGCACTCTGAGGTGATGTGCATGCTAAGAGAGTTTGATCCTGCTACATGATTTGTCACTCTCAGTTGTGCAGAGTACAACTGAGATGACTTGGCTGAACTTCTTAAGTGGGTGAACTTAGATGTGGATGGCATACAGAGTATGTCTCTTGGTGAGATGTGCTGTCTGGATCCGGGTTCAGTATCATGGTAGTTTCATCAATGCTTTCAGGCAGTATTGCAATTCATACTGTTAAAAACCAATCCCCCTCTTGGTATTGTCCAACACTATATTTGGAGGACAGAATACCAGGCACGTGGAGCACCACACATACACATGCTGTTGTGGGTGAAAGATACTCTGCGAATTGGAGACAGTGATGTAGCTGACATTATGAACTTCATTATGAGGTATGAGACGTGTCAGATACCTGACAAGCATGATAGCCCAACATTGTGGAAGGTGGTGCAGAAATTCCAGCAGCATTCGTGCTGCTAATACTGTCATAAGAAGGTGAAAAAACACAGAAATTGGTATACAAGATGCCGGTTTGGATTCCCTAGATGACTGTGTCAGAGTGCATGCCTAAATTATGTGTTCTATTTGATGCAGCATCATCTCAAGGCAAAATCCACTAATGAGTGTATGCATTGCCCCATAATGAGTCAGAAGCATACATAAAAACATAGAAACATAGAATTTGACAGCAGATAAGGACCGCTTCGCCTACCTAGTCTGCCCATTTCCCTACCTAATGGATAAGCTGCAGATCCTAGTTAACCAACAGCCTACTTCCACCTACCCCCACTGGAATTGCCTTATGTCTTTCCCATGCATTCTTGAATGCCCCCACTGTTTTTGACTCTACGACCACCTCAGGAAGGCTGTTGCATGTATCCACAACCCTGTCTGTGAAGAAATACTTCCTCACATTACCTCTGAGCCATCCCTTCTCTATCTTCAAATTGTTCCCCCTTGTTTTTGCGCATCTCTTTTTCTGAAAGATGCTACCCTCTTGGACTTTGTTGATTCCCTTGATGTATTTAAAAGTTTCTATCAAGTCCCCCCTCTCTCCTTTCCTCGAGGCTATACATCTTTGTTTCCTTTAGTATTTCTTCATATGTCTTCTGATGCAGACCCTGCAGCATTTTGGTTGTCCTCCTCAGTACAGCCTCCACCCTGTCTATGTCTTTGCGGAGATGGGATCTCCAGAACTGTACACAGTACTCCAGATGTGGTCTTACCAACTGTCTGTACAGAGGGCCAACAACTTTCTGTTTTCTACTGGTGATGCCTCTCCCTATGCATCCCAAGATCCCTCAGCCCTCCTTACTGCCTTCTCACATTGCTGGCCCACTTTTAGGCCGTCTGACATAACTACCTCCAGGTCCCATTCCATTTTTATTGTTTTCAGTATCTTAGCCCCCATTGTGTACTCTTTCCTTGTGTTTTTGTTTCCCAGGTGCATTACTTTTCACTTCTTAGCATTGAATCTAAGCTGCCATGCATTTGACCATTCCTCCAACTTTGCCAAGTCCCTTTTCATCCTTTCCACCCCACCTTGTGTATCAACCCAGTTGCAGATATTTGTGTCATCTGCAAAGAGACATACTTTCCCTTCCAGTCCCTCTGCAATGTCACTTATAAAGACATTAAAAAGGACTGGCCCCAGTACTGAACCCTGTGGTACCCCACTAGTAACCCTCCTTTCTTCATTGTGGACTCCATTTACTATTACCCACTGTGTCCTGTTGTCCAATCAGTGTTTTACTCAGGCTACCACCCTAGGACCCACTCCCAGGCATGCTAATTTGTTTATTAATCTTTTGTGTGGGACTGTGTCAACTGCCTTGCTAAAGTCTAGGTAGGCCATGTCCACAGCCCCTCCCTGGTCTACTGCATTGGTCACCCAGTCAAAGAAATCAATTAGATTTGTCTGACATGACCTTCCCACTGTGAGTCCATGCTGCCTTGGGTCCTGTGCCCCACTGGCCTCTAGGTACTCAAAAATCCTTTCCTTCAGAAGTGATTCCATCATTTTCCATACCTCTGAGGTCAAACTGACAGATCTGTAGTTTCCTGCCTCTGTCTTGCTCCCACATCTGTGAAGGGGAATCACATCCACCCTCCTCCATTCCTGAGGAACCACCCCATCCTCCCATGATTTATTAAAAAGGGTAGTCAATGGTGTTACTAGTTCTTCCCTTGGTTCTTTTAAAATTCTTGGGTGAATCCCATCAGGCCCCATTGCTTTATCCACCTTCAGTTTTAAGAGTTCTTTCAGAACCCTTTCTTCTGTGAAAGGACTAGTATCAACCCCCCTATCCAGAGTGCTTCTATTGACTGGATTAGGTATTTCCCCCTGCTTTTCCATTGTGAATACTAAGCAGAAGTATTCATTCAGTATCTCTGCTTTTTCCCTGTTGCTGTCTGCCCAACCACCTTCCTCTTTGTTCAGCCTTAGTCTTTCTTTGCCCCTAATGTACCTATAAATGTTTTTTCCCCCTTCTTAACTGAGTTGGCTATCTATTCCTTGGTTTGGGCCTTTGCTATTCTGACTGCCTTACCCACTTCCTTCTGCTTTAACTGGTACAGTTCTCTGTCCTGCTCCTTCAGTGTTTCCTTATACTTCCTGAATGCTATTTTTTTCCCTTACCTTCCCCGCCACTTCTTTTGAGAACCATAGTGTTTTTTTATTTTGTTTTGATTTATTTGCTTCACAAAAAGACTTGTTGCCTCTGTGATGGCAGTTTTGATGTTTCCCCATTGTTGCTGCACTCCGCCTTCTTGCCTGTTTGCTAGTGTTTTTCTGAGGCACTCTCCCATTTTATCACAGTCAGCCCTCCTGAAGTTCAGTACCTTCACTTTTGTGTGGCTTGACTCTACAGCTAAGTTTATCGTGACCCACACTCTTTGGTGGTCGCTTGTTCCCAGATGGCTACCTACTTCAAGATCAGAGATCCTCTCTCCATCCCCATTTGAGAGTACCAGGTCTAAGACTGCTGTCTCCTGAGTGGGTTCCAAAACTAGCTGTCTGAGGCATGCCCCCTGTAGGGCATTGACAATGGCTCTGCTCTTGGATGTGGCTGGAACACAGGTGCTCCAGTCAACATCTGGCATATTCAGGTCTCCCATCAGCAATATCTCCCCTTTCTCTGCCATCCCAAGGATGCCTTCTATCATTTCCTTGTCCATTTCCTCCCCCTGAGATGGTGGTCTGTATACAACTCCCATGCGGACTGTGGAGCCATTTCCAGTCTCCAGGGTGACACACAGTGTCTCCTCTCCTCCCTGTTTACCCTTTAGTTCTGTTGCTTTGATCCCTTCCCTTACACAGAGAGCTACTCCTCCTCATACTCTTCTTCTCTCCCTGTCCCTACTATAGATTGTGTACCCTGGTATGTTCACATCCCAGTCATGGTTCTCTGTGTACCATGTTTCTGTGACTGCCACAATATCCAGGCATCCCTCTTCCATCAAGGCCACCATTTCAGGAAGCTTTTTACCTAGACTATGGGCATTGGAACTCATTACCCTCCATCTTTTATGGCTTTATTTCTTTTTGCCCCATCCCTGTCCCTACTGCCTTTGTCTTTTTCTCCATTTACCCCTGCCCTTCTCCCCATCAACTGCTCTATTTTGGTGTTTATCTCACTAATTACCCTGATTTTTAGGGGGGGCTAAGATTTCCCTTCTCCTCTTCAGTGCCTCCTCCCTTGGCTAGTTTAAATGCTTCCTACTGAAGCATTTAAACTTATCACCTAGGGTCCTGGTTCCCCTTCAGGAGAGATGCAGACCATCATGCCTGTATAGGCCTGCATCCCTCCAGGTGGAGTCCCAGTCCCGAATGAAGCCAAATCCCTGAGCTCTGCACCAGCTTTTCAACCAGTCAGTGAATCCCATGGTGCAGAGTGCCCTAGCCTCATCCATGCCATAGACAGGTAGCACTTCCGAGAAAGTTACCATGTGTACTACTTGTCTAAGGCCCCTTCCCCAACTCCACTAACTCCTGTTGCACTGCTCTAATCCCATTCTCAGTCAGGTCATTCATCCCTAGGTGGATAATGACATCCAGCTCCTTCCCCCTTGCCACTGCTCCCACGAGCCTGAGGATTTGTTTCCTGTCCCTCTAAGCCTTGGCCCCAGGCAGGCACCTTACCTCCGTTTCCCCTCCCTCCCCCAGTTCTACCCTCTAACAATTGAGTCCCCCACGAGGAGTTGTTTCCTTCCACTGTGGGGTACTGAGCCACCCTCCTGTGGGTCTCCATTGTGGAGGTTCCCAGCATCCTCCTTGGTATCCACTGCAGGTGCCTCCATAGAGGAACCATGCTTCATCAGAGTGGTGAATGAATTGTGGAGAGGCACAACTGGAGGGATGTGCCTCAGTTCCACCACCCTTACCCTCCCTGAGCCCACTGTGGTCCAACCACTCCTCTTCCTTGGCAACCTCTGAGGTAGTGGCGGTGGCCTGGGTGGTCCCTCAGTGGGGGAGCTGGTTTCCTGAATCCTTGCCAGGTCAGCATGGAGATGAATAACCTCCTCCCTCAGACCAGAGAGGTGTCTGCAAATAGGGCAGCAATGCAGTTTCCAGAATGTCTGCTGGAAGACTGCGGCTCCCACAGCCAGTGCATTGCACCACTCCCCACATATCTGTGTCCCTTCCAGTTACAGATGCTTTTTTGGTTTTTGTTCTTGTTTTAGTGTGTGCAAGCTTGTGAGTGTCTCTACCCCCCTATTCAGTGTGCTGTGCCTTTAAGGATATGAACAGGTGTAAATTGTTAGCAGTTTTGAGGAAGTGATGTCAGAGCCCTTGCTATAGAGGAAGTTATGTGCTTGGGGTGGGTGGGGTGAGGTGAAGGGTGGGTGGGAGTAAACCTATGCGGTCCAGAAACAATCACCTACAACTCTTACACTCCACCCCAGGGAGTGTCTTCCTTCCTTTCAGACACCTACTTCACAAAGGCTAAGTAACAGGTCTAGTCACAACTGACTGCAAATATTTCCCAGCTACAGTTCCTCCAAGGCAAATTAAAGTTAAAACTAAGAAAAATCCACCCCCAAAACAGAATCAATGCTAGTTAGTTACACAGGTCCAAAAAGTAATAATTCAGCTCAGTGTAGTCTAGAAAATAACCTCCTTGATTCAAGGAAGCTGTGGCTGCTTTCTCACTCTCCCTGTCTTCAATGTGAGAAGGAGACTGCAGCACCTCTGATATGAAAAACCTATTTGGCAAAAAATAAATAAATAAAATGGGGCAAACAGTAATTTTGCTTAGCCTAATGATAAAAAGCCATACAAATTTAAGCACCACCTGTAATAATTTCACATAAGATATACCCTGTAAGAAACACTTTGCTACAGAGAAAAGTAAAGCAGTAACAGAAGATATACCTTGCAAAAGACAATTTGAAGCAGAAGATTACAGCAGTAATCTGTTAGCACACACCTGGAGGCACACCTTGTAATAATGCAGCAGAAGTTATACCCAGCAACAGCAATGTGAATCAGAGAAAAATAAAGCAATAAAATGTTAGCAACAAACAGTAACAACCCCTGTGAGTACAAAATAAAAACAACATTACACAGTAAGTCTACCTAGCCAAATGTCTTAATCCTTTCCCTTACTCTGGTATGGTTCTTAGTTCTGTTCTTTCAAGCAAGCTAGAAGGAAATGACTACATCAATGACTACAGTCCTGCTCTGTTGATGAGGTGGCAGGCTAACATTGATGTACAGTATATTGCTGACAACTCAATGGCTCTGGTTAGGTATGTGACATCATGCATTACCAAGCATGAGCAAACCTGTTTTCTAAAGTTCCAGGAAGATCTGTCTAACTGTAACAGAGTTATCTCTTCTCGGCTATGGTAACTTGGATTGAAGTCTCTGTCACATCAGAAGTGTGGAGCTTATGAGGCAAGTGACCGTCTTACTGTCACCTGCCTCTATTGTAAGTCTGAATCAATCTGATACTTAAACATGAACTCTTAAGAGAAGAGACATCATCTCCTTAGAAGTCATGATGAGATTGCAGAGCTTGCCGCAACCAGACCGACATTAACTAACATACTGAAGAGCAACCTAACTGACAGTAAGGAGACAGTATGGTGCAGTGGTTAAAGGCTCTGAGCTGCCAATCTGGAGACCTGGGTTTGAATCACACAGCCCCCACCTGCATACTGTGTGACCCAGAGCAAGTCACTTAACTTCCTTGTGCTCCCAGGTTGCACCCGTAAACAAGCTTTCAGCTTAGTATGTCTCACATAGTTAAATAACCGGGAAAAAAAATTACTATCCACAGCACCACAGTGCCATGGATGACTTATGTCTGATTGAGGCTGCCCAATGGTATGACTACAAATGGGGTATCCCTTCTGATCCAGCCAAGCAGATATACAAGGTCTCAGAGCTAGATGGGTCTCTAGTGAAAAGGTGTAAACCCTGGCTCATTGACCATGGTAAACTCATCTTGACAATAACAGAAAATAAAGAGCACTACTATTTTGTTCTTCTTATAGATTCATAGATTCATAGAAAATTACAAGTCCTGTAGATGAAGAGCGATATGATGAATTGCCACTAGCAGTGAATGTATACTAATTTTGTATCCCCCATGTATAAATCCAGTTGTAATTTAAATGCAGTAAATATAGGTGTCGATACTACCTAATTTGGTAATGTGTTCCATGAATCTACGATTTTCTGGCTGAGCCATCTCCCTCTTTTAGATGTTCTATATATTTCCCTACTTAACTGATAGGGATGTCTACGCAAACTTCTATTTGACAGTTCCTTTTTAGTGAGCCCTATTGTTACCTATATAATGTCATCATTGAATGCCTTATGGACACCTATTAAGTCTCCCCTCAATGTCCAGTACTCCATAAAGTATAAGCTCAGTCTGTCCAGTCTATCTTTATAGGGTATCTCCTTTAGCCCTTTAACTTTTTTTGTGATTTTCTGCTGCATTCCTTCAACAATAAGGGCTTACCCCTACAGAGCCCCCTGTTGGTATAACGCCCTCCCCACTGGAATCACTGATGCCGCCTCATTATCTTATTTTAAAACTAGCCTTAGAAATCACCTGCTCTCAACACGCAGCTGTACCTGCCTCTAAGCCTCCTCCTATCCTTCCAGACAATGCTCTCTGAGCTGCTCTCTGACCTTCTATCCAGCTCTACCTTTACTTGCTACTATCTTCCCCACACTCTTCTTCTGATGTCTTCCACCCAGCCATACCTTTATCTGCCCACTGAATCAATCTTCATGTAACTACTGTATATTGTCTACTCTGTAAAGCGCACATGTAAGCTTGTTGTATACTGTGTTTGACATATGCCTGTGTTTTTGTCTGATTCCTATATGTACTCTGATTTTTTGTCTGCCTTGATGTTTGTTTCTTGCACTGTTTTGTCCTCACTGTGATGAGGTACCTTTGTAAATGAGCCTCTGGCTCAAAGGTTGTTAAACTGATGTTCTAATAAATAAATATATAAATAAACTTCTGCATATTTAATATCCTGTGGTGTACTTATGGGGGCACCATATTCTAATAGAGATCTCACCAGGGAGCAGAACTATGGTATCAGGACTTTTTCCTCTCTACTCTTTATGTTTCTCAGGATATTTCCTATGAGTCTGTTGGCTCTTTTTTTCACATTCTGTATTGTGTTTACACAAGCTCAAGGAGTATGTCATCCTTAACCCCTAGGTCTTTCTCACACTCAGTTACTTTTAATGTCATTTATTAAATTTATAAACTGCTTTTGGATTGTTATGCCCCAGATGCATCACCTTACGCTTTTCACTATTAAAAGCTAATTTGTCATCTGCTTGCCAACCTTCTATCCTCTGTAACTGTAACTGGAAATTCTTTATGAAGGCCTCATCATTTACTATTGTTCCTATTTTGGCATCATCAGCGTACTTGTTAGCCATGCTTCCTTTTGTACTTTCATTGATGAGACAAATATTCTAAACAAGACAGAACCCAAAACCCATCCCTCGGGAACACCCCTGCCCACATCCACCCAGTTCAACCAATGACCATGAATGCCCACACGCTGGCTTTGTTTAATTAGCTAGGTAGTAGTCCAATTGACTAAGCAGGGATCCATCCCTATCTCGTTCTTGGTATTAATTAATATTTTATGATCAACAGAGTCAAAGGCTTTAGAGTAGTTAAGCTAGACAACATCCACTGGTAATCCATTATCAAGGGCCTGACTCACAGCCTCAAAGAGACTAAGCAGATTTGTGGTGCACGATCTTCCCTCCACAAACCCATGCTGCATAACATCTATATGCCCCAGTTCTTGTAAATTTACTTCTATTCATTCCTTAATATATCCTTCCATCATTTTACCTATTACTGATGTGACACAAATAGGTCTATAGTTTTGTACATTTGTCTTGTCTCCTTATTTAATATTGGTGTAATATTAGCTTGTTTCCACTTGTCCAGGACCTCCCTTAATACCAGAGACATATTGAAAAGAGCTGACAGCAGCCCGGCAAGCTTCTCAGCCATTTCATTCAGGAAATAGGGATAGATCTCATCGGGTCCACAGGACTTATGTTTATTTATTTTCCTCAGTTTATCATACACCTCTTTTGTTTGATTTCTTTACATTGTTTGGGCACTTCAGAATATTGTGAATCATCTCTTGAAAGCTGGTCAACAGTGATATTTGGGAGCAGTTTAGCAAAGTATTGATTAAATTTATCTGCTATGTCCTGTGGGTCATCTATTCGGGTACTGTCCTCCACGAGTTTTACTATATGCTTCTTTCCATTTCTCAGGCTTCCAACATAATTAAAAATGTTTTTGTAGTTATCTTTGTTAGCAGTTTCCAGTTTCAGGTCTGCATTGGCCTTTGCCATTTGTATTGTTTTTTTTTTTTTTACTTATTTTTAATTTGGCTGCATACGATCTCATGTTTTTCTTGGATACCTGCTGAGTTTTTTGCAAGTCTTATTTTTCTTTTCTATGGCTCGTTGAGTTTCATAATTCATCCATCAGAGGACTCTTCCTACTTTATTGAATTTGTTAACCTCGGGTACAAACTTCTTTATATACTTATTTGTTGTATTGACAATCAGAATTCCTACCTCTGTTGTCGTCTTACCTTCAAAGTCCTGCTTCCATTTCCAAGCCTTTATCTCATTCTTTATAAGCATTATATCGGCTTTTTTATAATTTCTAATTTTTGTTGTACCCATTTGCCTATCTATTTTGTCTTGTATATCAAAGGTGACAAGGTCATGATCACTGGCCTCCATTGATTAGATGACTGCCACTTGCTGAACCCTATCATCTATATTACTAAGTACTAAGTCTAACTTATTCTTTCCTCTAGTATTTTCTCAGACATGCTGGACAATACTGTTACCTGTACAGAAATCTATCAATCCATTCCCCTAATTCTGTTGCCTTTCTCTGTATTCCATTCTATTCTTGGGAGGTTAAAATCCCACATAACTATGGTCTGATCACTATAGTCCTTATTTTCTAGTGTTTCAAGAAACAGATTATTTTCCATATTATTTAAACTGGGGGAGCAGTAGCAGAGTCCAATGATAATCATTCTATTAGTACCCTGGACCTTAACCCATAGCTGTTCCACCTCTGGGTCTGGATTAGACTTATTTATTATTTCTTGGGATTTTAAGATTGAGGTTACATACATAGTTAGTCCCCCTCCCTTCGTCCACTTCTTAATCTTCTGATAACAATCATAACCTTCTATGTTATCCATCCAATCTTCTGGTTTAGCCCATGTCTAAGTAATTCCACATATATCTATTCTATTTGTATACATCAATAATCTCAGCTCATCTATCTTTGGTTTCAGACTCTGAGCATTTCCCAATAGAACTTTAATATGTCCCTTACTTTTGTGGCTTACAGATATCGAGTGCCTAATACTACTAGCCTGTTTGACTCCTCTCCCCTTATTTTTTAGTCTAAGTTATCTTTTACCTGTTTCTCAAACTCCATTCACAGCTCCCTGCTACCATTTTTAGATAAGTGTAACCCATCTTTGCAGAACAAACTTTCATTAATTTATAAAATTTTCCCAGGATCTGACATATTTCATAACCTTCATTAAACACCACTGCCTCGTCCAGTTGTTTATTCTTTTTATTTTGTAATTTATGTCATTGCTAGCCCTTGAGATGGGTAGGATTTTTGGAGAATATGGGGTAGCCATTCTTGCTACTTATTTGTTTTTCAAGATACATGAATTCAAAAATCATGTGCTCAGTTTCACTATTTTTTATGTCATTTGTACCCACATTAATTAGCACAAAAGGTTTGTCATTTTCCTTATTTATTATTTCAGTTACCATTCTCATATCTTTAAGCTTTGCTCCAGAAAAGTATGAGTTAGTGACCCTTTCCTTGTCCACTCTTGTAGTGTAGGAATCTGTTTGTCTGTTTGAATGTTTTTATTTTTTACTAACAGGGATTGCTACTGTTTGTTGCTAACATTTCATTGCTTTATTTTTCTCTGTAGCAAAGTGTTTCTTATAGCGTATATCTTCTCTGAAATTATTACAGGTGGTGCTTTACAGGTTTTACAGTTTTATCTAACATAAGGATAAGCTTTCAGGGTTACTGCATTTGTTGTGACTGATTGCTTCTGCTCTTACCTCCTTGCTCTTTCACCTGTGGTTCTTCTTTTTTTGCAGGGGAAGGGCCCAGCCACCCACCCCCATCCCCAACCACCCCACACTGCACTCCTTTTATAGGGTACCACAGTTGTGACATTTCCTGTGGCAGAGCAGGAAGGGGTGGATCAGTGGGGCCTCCACAAGGTGAGCTCATTACAGGGGCACTAGTAATTTAACTTCTTATAACAAGTTAAACAAAACACAATCAAACCATTACTTGCATTTTTTTTCCCTTTTTTCCTTCTAATTGCTCTGACTAGGTTATAAACCCAGCAACTTATCTGGAATGGCTATCATTAACTGCATGTTCTGTGGAACAATTTTCAGAATGACAGTCTTACAGGATTTAGGACACTGTCCTACATGCTGGGCCATTGGAGATCTTAGGGCTCAGCATGGGCAGAGATTGCACGCCTCAAATTTCATATTCAAGAGGAAATACATTATAAGAACCACCCGCCATTTCCCCAGCATCCAACAGAAAAACCTCAACCGCAGAGGGTAGTTGGTCAAGGGGGTTGGCAGGTGGTTAGGAGGGGCAAATCGGGTGCCCCATCACTCTCTGCTCTCCAAAATATTACCTCCAAAAACCATATAAACACTACAAACAGGTATCTGCCTCTATCACTGAAATCAAACAAAGAGGCAGAAGACACTGCAGAGCAGGACACTGCAGCACAGGAGCTAGCACAACAAACCTCACCCAAATCAGGAACCAAAACAAAAAAGGCAAAAAGGAAATCCAAAAACTTCTGATCATAGGATACTCCATGATTCAGGGAGTTGATACCCATCTCCAGCCAGGGGTAATGGTCAGATGTCTCCCAGGTACATCAGCATGGAAAGACACTGACCGCATTGCTAAAATTGTTCAAAAAACAGGAGAAAACATCGATGTCCTAGTACACATAGGGACTAATAATCTCACCAGCCGGCCAGTTGTGGAGACCAAGGAACACCTGACCAGGCTGGGTGACAAACTATCATCTATTTCGTCTGGCATCTCCTTCTCTGAGATCCTGCCAGTCTGGAAGAGGGGAGCAGATGGACGGAAGGTCAGAGAAGGGGAGATAGGGGAGCTAAACATGTGGCTCAATGGCTGGTGCCAGGAAAAAGGACACAGATTTGTAGGGAACTGGCAACAGTTCTGGGAGCGAAAGTTCTTTAAATTTGATGGACTGCATCTGACTAAGGAGGGAGTCAGTGCATTTTGGCAGAAGTTTGACGTCTTTGCAAAATATTTAAACTAGCAAATGGGGAGATGGGTGCAGCACCCCATACGTCGAATGGGAAGAACACCCTTCCCCCCTCAGCTAGTGGTCAAACAGGGATTCAGCATGTTTGCAGTTCATTTGCATCACCAGGTAAGAAAAAAGGTTTGTCTCCCCATACGATGCACAAGGGTAATGCCAAACCTCACCTAACAACTAACACACCAAAATCTGGCCAATGGAAAATCATGTACACAATGCTCACAGCCTGGGAAATAAGATCCCAGACCTGCAGGCAATAATGTCAGAGGCTAAACTGGACACAGTAGCAATTAGTGAGATGTGGTTTACCAGTAACCACACTGGGAGACTTCAGTACCTGGCTATGTATTGTTCAGAAGAGACCGAGGTGCAAAAGGGGAGGTGGCCCTGTATGTTAATGAAAATATCAAAGCTACAGAAATTCAGAATACAAGTAAGGGCCAGAAGAACTGTGGGTCACCCTGGAAACAGGAAATGGGACAGCCATAAGAACTGGGGTTATCTACAGGCCCCAGACCAGGGGAGGACACAGACACATTACTGTTAGAAGATATACAAAACATGACAGCTAAAGGGAGGTTCTGATAACGGGAGACTTCAACATGCTGTATGCAGATTGGTCAATACCAGCAGGAACATCTGCCAGAACTAGACACATAGTGGATTCCCTGCAGGGGGATGGCCTCAAACAACTGGTACAGCAACCCACAAGAGACAGGGCTATCCTGGATCTAGTACTGACTAACAAGGAAGGGATCACAGATCTCCAGGTAGAAGGTCACCTGGGGGCCAGTGACCATCACATGGTATGGTTCAATTTGGCTACTACATCTAAATCATCCCATTCCAAGGCAAAAATATGGGACTTCAGAGGAGCTGACTTTGATAAGATGGCCAACAGAGTTAAGCTAGCTCTGGCAAAAAGAAACACAGGTGAGGGGGTACAGGTAAAGTGGACAAGCATTAAGGATGCAATACTTGAAGCAACATCCCATTGTGTTAGACAGAAAAGGAAGTGCAAAAGAAGAAGGAAACCACTTTGGTTCTCAAATACAGTAGCAGAAAAGGTCAGAGCCAAAAGGCTGGCCTTCGGTAAATATAAGGGAACACAGCGGGATGAAGATAAGGAGGCATACCAAATTGCCCTAAGGGAAGCAGGGAAGGCAGTAAGGCAGACAAAGTCCCAAACTGAGGAAACACTAGCATGAACAGTAAAAGAAGGTGACAAGACTTTCTATAGATACATTAGTGAAAGGAGAAAGTCCAGAGGGGGTATTGCTAAGCTTAATGGAGAAAATGGAGCATGTGAGGAGGAGGACCCTGTAAAGGCATCTATCCTAAATAGATGCTTTTGCTCAGTATTTACTGAAGAGAAGGTAGGGCAGGGCCCACAGCTCAGCATCATGGACATGGGGAGGGAGGTGAGCACTACTCCCTTCACAAAAGAAAGGGTCCTACAAGAGCTTGCTAAGCTCAGGGTGGATAAGGCAATGAGACCTGATGGCATACATCCCAGGGTACTTAAGGAGCTAAAGGTGGAACTAGCAGAGCCATTAGCAGAACTGTTTAGTGAGTCTCTGAGCACAGGAGAGGTCCCAGAAGACTGGAGAAGGGCTCATGTGATCCCACTCCACAAGAGTGGTAGCAGGGAGGAGGCAGGGAACTACAGACCAGTCAGTCTTACTTCAGTAGTGGGCAAGATTATGGAGGCACTCCTTAAGGAAAGGATAGTGCAACACCTGGAATCCATAGGGGCACAGGATCCAAGACAGCATGGGTTTACAAAAGGAAGGTCCTGTCAAACTAATCTCATAGATTTCTTTGACTGGGTAACATGAGTGGTGGACCAAGGGGGGAGCAGTTGATGTCGCCTACCTTGACTTCAGCAAAGCTTTTGACACTGTTCCACATAGAAGATTGATAAATAAGCTGGGTAGGCTCGGGATGGGTCAGAAGTTGATCAACTGGGTGGCAAACTGGTTGACGGGCAGAAAACAGAGAGTGGTGGTAAATGGTATACAGTCAAAAGAGATGCAAGTCACAAGTGGGGTACCTCAGGGATCAGTTCTGGGGCCAGTCCTCGTCAACATCTTCATTAGTGGCCTTGCAGATGGACTAGAGGGGTAAGGCTTGTCTGTTTGCAGATGACACCAAGATCTGCAACAGAGTAGATGATCCAGATGGGGTGGGCAGAATGAGAAGAGATCTGGATAAACTAGCAAAGTAGTCAGAAGAGTGGCAACTGGGATTTAATGCAAAGAAGTGCAAAATCATGCACATAGGAAGAGAAACCCTGAAGCCACCTATAGGCTGGGAGGGTGTTGCTAGCAGTCATAAAGGAAGAAAGAGACTTGGGCATCATCATCACTGATGACCTGAAATCATCCAAGCAGACCTCTAAAGCAGTAGGTAAGGCTAGGGGGGTGTTAGGGTGTATTAGTAGGGGTATCACAAGTCATAAGAGGGAGGTAATAATCCCTCTTTACAAGACACTGGTTAGGCCCCAACTGGAGTACTGCATGCAGTATTGTAGGCCACACCTTCACAAGGACATTAACCAAATTGAGGCAGCCCAGAGAAGGGCAACCAAAATGGTGCAGGGACTGCATCAGAAGACATATTAGGACAGATTAACAGAGCTTAAGATGTATACCCCTTAGCAAAGGAGGGAGAGAGGTGATAAGATCGAGGCATTCAAGCACCTTAAGGGCATTAACAAGGTGAAAGAGTCTAACATGTTTAAATATAAGAAAAGTAGCAGGACAAGAGGACACAGCATGAGATTAGAGGGGGGCCAATTAAGGGGGGATGTGAGGAAATTCTTTTCACAGAAAGTGGTGGATGCATGGAATGGCTTACCACAAGAAGTGGTGGCTAAGAATACAGTGCAGGGCTTCAAACAGGCATGGGATAGGCATAAGGGAGCAATACAAATGACTATGAATAGATAGGTCACTGACAGAGCAAAGGCCGATGGCACATTTATAAGGTAGAAAAAGAAATGGGCAGACTGGATGAGCCTTGCGGTCCTTATCTGCAGTCAACTTCTATGTTTCTATGTTTCTATATACTTTACAATTGAGTCACTAAGTATACATATTCTGTCTCTTGTTCCCTGATCTACTTTCTCCCCATTTTCCATTTTTTCACTCATTCTGTCAAGCACTTCTTGGGTGCCACTCTGATCTTGTTTCTCCCTATTATTCATCACTGTGGATTGCTCCTCTTCTTTTGATGTTCCAGCTCTTTCAGTATCATCAAATACTTGACCGTGATTTAACCTATCACTCCCTTGTCCTTTATTTTCATTTACTGTGGCATCTTCAGTATCAGCCACACCAGTATCACACCAATTGTTGTTAATCACAGATTCAGGGTGTGGTAAATCGATGTCTAACACCTGATACTGATTTGACAATGGCAGCTTAAAAATCATTCATCTTCTCCCTCTTTAATTTTCACTGATCTCCTCCTGAACTACAAGGAAACCTTCATTCTCTTGACTTCTGTCTTTTCAGAGTTATTTCCAGACTGCTGGACAACTTCCCTGTACTCTCATCCTTCCATCCTAATGCTACACATTTGAGTTGCATTTCCAGCCCAATAATAATAGTTTTTTAGCCACTTTATTTCCCTACATTGGTCACATACATAGTATTGACAGTTAGAGTCTGCTTTTAGCCCAAACATATTACATTCCCTACATTTTATCCCCATCGCTCCCCTTTTTAGGGTAACAAAATATGTGTTCATGATTGTTTACTTAAGGAGTCTGTACCTGCAGTTACTTAAGCCTTTGTCTATCCAGAATCCAGTTGCTTGTGCTTTATCCTAATACTTTCAGCTGCTTCTCTACTAAACCCACTGTAACATGCTATAACATGCACTGAGATGCACGTGTCTCAGTGCATGACTCAGTGCATGACACCCTCACTCCTACTCTGCCCTTTTTAAGCCTGAACACAGAAGCAGAATCATGTGGTTACAGGCTTACAATGGGACTATTGCCTCCACAATAAAACATCACTGAGCTAAAAACAGGTCCTTTGCTAACTCAACCAGGGCTAAAGAACACTTCAGAATGACCCCACAAAGGTATATTTCAAAACACCTGAGGCATCCCTGTCTTGTTGTAGTTTCACAACTCCCTTTGAGAAACTACACTTCCCAGCGACCATGCATTTCTGTCTCTATAACCAGCACTAATACCTCGAGACAGAAACTGAATGATTGGCATGCAGTAGCACAAGCACAGTAGCACCAAGTAGTACAGAAAGCTCCTTTCAGTATATAACAAATCTGCCCTCTTGTCACTTGGCTTTTGACTGACACAAAGGTATTGGCAGTTACCTCAAACACTGCAGTGCTCGATCCTGCTCTGCCCTTCATAAGCCTGAACCCAGAAGTGGAGTCACATGGTTACAGGCTTACAATGGGACTATTGCCTCCACAATAAAACATCTATTGAGCTAAAAAAAGCTCCTTTGCTATCTCAATCAGGGCTACAGCACCCTTCAGAATGACCCAGCAAAGGTATATTTAAAAACATCTGAGGTGTCCTTGTCTGGTTCTAGTTTCACAACTCCCTTCGAGAAATCACACTTCCCACCTGACCATGCGTTTCTGTCTCTTTAACCAGCACTAATACCTCAAGAAAGAAACCACAAGATCAGCACACAGTAGCTTAAGCACACTAGCTCCAAGTAGCACAGAAAACTCATTTCAGTATCCAAGCTATCTGCCCTCCTGCCACTCAGCTTTTGGCCAACACGCAGGTATTGGCAGCTACCTCAAACACTTTCTTTTCAAACTGTGTTGAGATGAGGGAAATCTGAAAGGTGGATGTGACACTTCTGAGGAACAGTTTCACCTGAGCTATGACTCTTTCAAAAGTGAAGCATCAACTGCCTATATCAGGAGGCTCGAGTTCAAGAAGGAACAACTAGATAAGGCAAGGCAACAACTGGAGGAGTATACTCCAGTGAACTCACAGGAAATGGTTGATACTGAGAGTGAAGTAGAACTTGGTGCTCCTCTGCTTGCAAATGACCCAGCTATGTTGATGTCAGAGATTGAAAGCGCTATGGAACAGAGCATGCACTTTACTACTAAATGTGCCAGTACTGAAGGAGACTTAAATGCTTATCAATGAGTTATCTATGCTGTAGTAATGTATGCTGTGGAGCATGGGATAAAACACCATAAGAAGGAATGCTTGTGTGACAAACACATGCCAGTTAGGATGTTTGTCAGTGGTGCTGCTCATACTGGTAAAACATTTGTGATTGAATCTATAAGTGTTGCTGTCCATGGACTTACTAACACACCTTCATCTGTCATTGTGTCTGTGCCAACTGGTCTGACAGCTTACAATATAGGTGGTGTCACTCTGCATCCACTGTTCATGCTGCCAGTTGAGCATGGTAAGACTGGAGAGTACAGGAAGTTGTTGTTTGAGGTTGCAAGTGAACTGAGGGCTATGTTTGACAAAATGGAGCTGCTAATCATTTGTAAGATCGGCATGGTTTCCAACATTCTTCTTACTTACATCCACCTACACCTCCAGGAGATAGTAGGCAGTGATTCTGATGTGCCATTTGGTGGCAAGAACATTGTCATTTTTGGGAATCTTCTCCAGCTAGCTTCTGTGAATAGGCAATATGTCTTAACAACTCTTTCACTGGAGGAAGCTAAATGAGCATTGGGTGCATAGGTGGAATCAATATGTGGGAGTTCTTCTCTTATATAGAACTATTCCAGAATATGTGACAGAGAGGTGCTATATCTTACAAAGTACTACTTGATGAAGCTCACAGTGGTAATTTGTCAGCTTCTCATTTGCAAGTGCTTAGGACATGTGTTATCAGTAGGAAAGACAGTTCTGTGCATGATGCATGCAAGCTCTTTACAGAACTGCATAACAATGGAAAATGGATTGTATGCTTGTTACCAAGACTTAAGCAATGTGCTGAGTTTAACCAGATCATGCTAGAAAGAGAACAGTAACCTATTGTCACAGTGACATCACTTGATGTGATTAATGCTGTTAGTCTAACATATACTATGGTGACAAAGATGGTTCAATGGCTGAGAGAATTAACATCTGATATGTCATGAACTGCTGGGTTAGAAGCAGTTTTAACACTGTGCAAAAATGCATGTGTTATGCTAAGGAGGAACCTTGATGTTGATCATGGACTGGTTAATGGGGCAATGGGCTACATTGTTGATTTCCAGTACAATGTCCAGTAGACATTTGTTGACATTGTCATTGTGAAATTTTACAGCTATGACAGTCCTATTCCCATTGACAGGTCAACTCTGAAGTTTCAGATTGTGAAGGACATCTATGTCACACATAAGCAATTTCCACTGTGTCTGGCTTATGCTGTCTCCATTCACAAATCACAAGGACTCAGCCTTGATAGTGCAATCATTAATATAGGTATGGGAATCTTTAAGGATGGCATGTTGTATGTTACTTTGTCATGGATCAGAATTCTTGCTGGTCTACACATACTGAACCTTACAGAAAATAAGATACATGCTGATGTGAAATATATTGTGGAATACAACCGGCTATGTACCCTATGCCCACAGTCAGAAACCCTGATTCATGAGCCTAGATACATACCTATGTGAGATGTGTCTATGGACACAAAACAGAAGTTGAAAAGAAAAAAGTGTTACAGCTCTGTGTCTACTCATTCTGCTGTCCATGGTAAACACTCACTCAGAGATGATGTCAGGTCACGACCTGCAAAGAAGTGCACTGATCTTGAGAAATTGTTAATATTTGTCAATAGTACTGGAGTGAACTGCTATGCTAATTCAGCGATGCAAGTTATTTTGTATTTGCCAGAGTTTGTTTAGCTACTGACTACTTCAAAGTCAACAACTCATTCTGATGCACTCAAAACAGTCATAAGGGGGTGATCAAGAACAAGTGCCCAGCTTGCAGAGTCTAACTCCTCAGTGGCTAACTCTGGCAAATTATCCTGGACAGAGGATGTTTGGTGACAATACACAGCAAGATGTAAGTGAATTCATGATGGGTGTCATAAACAGCTTGGCTGATGATGATATTTTGCTGAGACAGTACTTCACAGTAAAATGTGTCTGCAAGTACACATGTTTGTCATGTGGACATATACAAACACAACCAACTAATGACATGCTATAGCTGTCTGTGTACATTCCAGATGAAAAATCTGTTAAGTTCCACAGATTGTTCAGAAATGCAACAATTGGTTGCGAGTGTTGCAGATGTAGGTGAAGTACTATATGTTCTTTGCAGGTGACTCAGTGTGGTTCATATATCATCATTGTGCTTCAGTGATTCAACTCACAAGGGTTGAAAGTTAACACACCTATCACTGATTTCATTGCTTGTAGAACTATGTTCTCAGGCACTCACTTTGATACTCATGCTATCATTTTTCACCATGGTCCTACTGTGCAGTCTAACCATTATGTAGCACAGCAAAGGTTCAGAACCGGATGGGTGGAGTGTAATGATACAGTGTGTACTGTGAGAGAAAGATTGCCTAGGAATCTAAAAGATGCATATGTGATTATTCTCTGTGATACGGATGCTGTCCAATGCAGTAAAATGTGATTTCTATCTGAAACCTCTTGGATGTGATGCCTTTTTTTGGGGGGGGAGGTTGAACTACCATTGTCAGTATGCTGAATCAGCTGATTGCTGCTGTGGAATGATAGGCTGCTGTATCGAAACAATTTCATGAGTTTGTGCACAGCACTGTACATTTGGAATATCAATGTTGTACGATGCAAGGACTGGCGTGTTATGTGGCTACAATCATGTAGTGTGTCTAGTATACACTGTTTGTGTAATGTGATACAAAGGTATAAGACAGGACAGCTGTGTCCCTTGTTTAGAACAGTACAGCAAGTAGCTACTACTGTATGCTTCAAGCCATTACACATTGGCAGTTAACATAATGAGGTGCTGCAGGCACATCCAAGAGCAGGGTCATTCTTCATGCCCTACAGGGAGCATGCCTCAGACAGTTAGTATTGGAACCCACTCAGGAGGGAGCAATCTTAGACCTGGTACTCTCAAATGGGGATGGAGAAAGAATCTCAGATTTAGTAGTGGGTAGCCATCTGGGAACAAGCGACCACCAAACAGTGTGGTTCACGATAAACACAGTCATACAATCAAGCCATACAAAAGCAAGAGTATTGGACTTTAGGAGGGCTGACTTTGGGAAAATGAGAGAGTGCCTCAGAAAAGCACTAGCAAACAGGCAAGAAGGAGGGGTGGAGGAACAATGGGGAGTAATCAAAACAGCCATCACAGAGGCAACAAGCCTTTGTGTAAAGCAAATCAACAAAACACAACGAAGGAAAAAACGCTATGGTTCTCAAAAGAGGTGGCAGGGAAGGTTAAGGAGAAAAGGATAGCATTCAGGAAATATAAGGAAACACAGAAGGAGCAGGACAGAGAACTGTATCAGTTAAAGCAGAAAGAGGCTGGGAAGGCAGTCAGACTAGTAAAAGCCCAAACCGAGGAAAGGATAGCCAACTCTGTTAAGAAGGGGGATAAGACCTTTTATAGGTACATTAGGGAGCGAAGAAAGACCAAAGGAGGGATACTGAGGCTTAATAAAGGGAAGGGAACATGAGTAGAGGGTGACAATGAAAAAGCAGGGATACTGAATGAATATTTCTGCTCAGTATTCACAAAGGAAGAGGAGGGGGAGGTACCTAAACCAAACAACAGAAACACTTTGAAGACGGGGGTCGAAACCAGTCCATTTACAGAAGAAAGTGTTCTGAAAGAATTAACAAAATTGAAGGTGGACAAAGCAATGGGGCCTGATGGGATTCACCCAAGAATTCTAAAAGAACTAAGGGTAGAACTAATGACACCACTGACTACTCTCTTTAACAAATCATGGGAGGATGGGGTGGTTCCTGAGGACTGGAGGAGGGTAGATGTGATTCCTCTTCACAAAAGTGGGAGCAGGACAGAGGCAGAAAACTACAGACCAGTTAGTTTGACCTCAGTGGTAGGGAAAATGATGGAATCACTTCTGAAAGAAAGAATTATTGAGTACCTAGAGGCCAGAGGCACAGGACACAAGGCAGCATGGATTCATGATGGAAGGTCATGTCAGACAAATCTAATAGATTTCTTTGACTGGGTGACCAAAGTAGTAGACCAGGGAGGGCTGTGAACATGGCTTACCTAGATTTTAGCAAGGCATTTGATACAGTCCCACACAAAAGATTAATACACAAGTTAGCCAGGCTTGGAGTGGGTCCCAAGGTGGTAGCCTGGATAAAAAATTGGCTAGACAACAGGATGCAAAGGTAGTAGTAAATGGAGTCCACAGTGAAGAAAGGAGGGTTACTAGCAGGGTACCGCAGGGTTCAGTACTGGGACCGATCCTTTTTAATGTCTTTGTAAGTGACATTGCAGAGGAACTGGAAGGAAAAGTATGTCTCTTTGCAGATGACACAAAGCTCTGCAATGGGGCTGATACACCAGATGGAGTGGAAAGGATGAGAAGGGACTTGGCAAGGTTGAAGGAATGGTCAAATGTACGGCAGCTCAGATTCAATGCAAAGAAGTACAAGGTAATGCCCCTGGGAAACAAAAACCAAGGGGAAGAGTACACAATGGGGGGTGAGACACTGACAGCTGTAAAAATGGAAAGGGACCTGGGGGTAATTATATCAGATGACCTAAAGGTGGGCAAGCAATGTGAGAAGGCAGTAAGGAAGGCTGGGGGGATACTGGGATGCATAGGGAGAGGCATCAATAGTAGAAAACAGGAAGTTGTTATCCCTCTGTACAGACAGTTGGTAAGACCCCATCTGGAGTACTGTGTGCAGTTCTGTAGACCCCATCTCCGCAAAGACATAGACAGAGTGGAGGCTGTCCAGAGGAGATCAACCAAAATGGTGCAGGGTCTGCACCAGAAGACATAAGAAGAAAGACTACAGGAGCTTAATATGTATTCCCTTAAGGAAAGGAGGGAGAGAGGGGACATGATAGAAACTTTCAAGTACCTCAAGGGAATCAACAAAGTCCAAGAGGGTGGCATCTTTCAGAAAAAGAGATGTGCAAGAACAAGGGGGCACAATTTAAAGATAGAGGGGGGACTGATCAGAGGTAATATGAGGAAGTATTTTTTCACAGAGAGGGTTGTGGATGCATGGAACAGCCTCCCTGAGGAGGTCGTGGAGTCAAGAACAGTGAGGGAATTCATGAAAGCATGGGACAGACATAAGGCAGTCCTAGTGGGGGGTAGGGGGCAGTAAGCTGCTGGTTAACTAGGATCTGCAGCTTATCTGTTAGGTAGGAAAATGGGCAGACTATGTGGGTCAAGCGGTCCTTATCTGCCGTCAAATTCTATGTTTCTATGTTTACTCTGCAGAGCACATGACTTGTCTAGTTTGACAATAAAAGAACAACATGCTTGGTAAAGTGTTAGCACTCACTGGTCATTACTTAACCTCTTTTCTGTGCCACCAGTGGTAATAGGCAGGCAGAATGCAAACAGCTTTGATATGCAGAACATAGTGAAATACATTTACAATGCCCTCTTGGTTCTGTGACTAGTTCTTATCTGTTGTGGCATACACAAGGTGCCTGAAGTTCATACTGCATGTGGCAGTCTTGTACTGTGGCACAATGAGCATTTGGATACATCCCACTTGACATGAAGCATTTCATACTTTGTGTAAATAGTAATTTTACTGTCAGAGGACTAGGGAGACAGTATGACACTTTTTTTTGCTTATCTCTGCTGTTATTGAGAAACATGGAGAGTCATATGTACCCATAGCAAATTAATTTACAACTTGCTGACAGTTAAAAGTAAGGACCCAGATATTCAAAAGGGTTGCACATGGCACACCAGTGTTGCTCCATGCACAACCCACTGATGTTACTTGACGCGATATTCAAATGGGAATTGTACTTGCAACAAATCTCGATGCACGAGCGCATCAATGTATGCGCGCTGCAGGTGTGGGGGGTACCCATGCATATTCTGCACATCCGATATTCAGCCCAAGATGTGCTGAGTCCATGCATGCAACCCCTACTTGCACAGCACAAAGTTGATCAAGAAAAAAAGGAACAATGGCTGGCACCCACAGGTGAGCTGCCATATTGCGAGGAGCGCAACACGGCAGCTCCCACCTGTGGGTGGCCACCCAAGCTCCGACTGCACCTGGCGGTGCCCCCCATGCCCGATTGTGGGCATGTGTAAAAATAAAGAACCTGGTATCTGGTGGTCAGTGGACGCTGTCCATGTCCTTGAACCAGTGTAAAATGAAAAGATTCCAATATCTCTGGTGGTCAGTGGACGCTGTCAGCCGA
The DNA here is from genome assembly GCA_016271365.2 of Neoceratodus forsteri. Lineage (NCBI taxonomy): Eukaryota > Metazoa > Chordata > Ceratodontiformes > Ceratodontidae > Neoceratodus > Neoceratodus forsteri. The sequence continues at coordinate 248,205,759 of CM028130.1, read as the reverse complement.
TCACGGGCATTTGTATAAAAAATGTACATCCACTAATCCTGGTGGTCCAGCGGACCCCGCTCCCCACCTGCCCACTCATCTCCACCACCCCGCTCCCCCGGTCAGCGGTGGGCGGCAGCACCCCACCCGCCTGTCACCATGCCGCTCGCTGACTGACACTGTAAGTAGGGCTGAACACCCATTGGTCCAAAGCAGGAGCCAATAGGCATGCAGCCCATACTGCACTACACATTCCATATATGTGAATGGATCCATTCACATATCTGGAATGTGTAGATATCGACTGCATGATGGGCTCACACTGTGACCAATGGACGATCAACCCTACCTACAGTGTCAGTTGGCAGGTGGGGCAAGAGCAGGTGGGGTGCTGCCACCACCGCTGACCTGGGGGAGTGGGGTAGGGATCAGTGGGTGGTGGGAGGGGTCCGCTGGACCACCAGGGATAGTGAACATACATTTTTTATACAAATGCCCCAATCAGGCTGACTGCGGTCCACTGGACCACCAGGGATATTGGAATCTTTTCATTTTACACATGCCTGTGATTGGGCTAAGAGCGGTCCACTGGACCACCAGGGTTATTTGAATCTTTTCATTTTACACATGCCCACAATCAGGCTGACAGCAGTCCACTGGACCACCAGGGATGTAGGACACTATTCTATATTTACTGAAGGCTGCGATCGGGCTGTGGGGCACATTGCCGCACTGCAGGGGGTGTCGGTCCCTGACTACTGCTGCCTGGCAGGGTGCCAGGTGCAAGTCGCTGGGGATCAGCACACCTGCATGCAAATGGGGCCATAATAACATGCAAATGGTCCCATTTGCACCTTGCATACATTATGGCCCCATTTGCATGTGCACTTTTGAATATCACAGTTGCTGCGCATAGCACATGTCGGAACTCATGCTAGCACATCCCTTAGCGTGCTCCACTCTGGCCACTTGTGCTGACACAGTGCCATTGCGCCATGTGCACTGCAGGTGGCCAGGGTATGATATTCAATGATACTGTGCCATGGCGCAGCTCCATTGAATATCGCCCAGTCAATGCCGCTGGGCAGCCAAGTTGTGCTGAGCCCAGGCTTGCGCCACAGCCTGGTGCAGTTTGAATATCTGGATCAATATGTATTTTACCATTATGCTCTGCATGAGTGACCTTGATGTCTTTACTTACAAGACTGACATGAGCATAGTCCAAGCAGACTTGAGGGAGCTGGACTGCAGTTTTATGTCAGCAAGTAAGTTATATTTTGACTCATGTAGTTATATGATACTGAACCACTGCATGACTTTTGTTTGACATTATCATGGTTCATGATGATATGAATCATAAAGATTGATAGTTGTATGACATGCTGCTGAAAAACATCATCGATGTACTAAACGTGAATGTACAACCACCAAACTGTGACTCAGTATTGTTAATATGTACATAAGTCTGACACTGATTTAAGCCTGGTAGCATCCTAATGCTACATTTGTTTCTGTTAGTTGTTTATTAAAACAATATGTTATTTGTTATTGTACATGTTTTGTTACAAATGTTGTCATTTTATGTGACAAGCTTTTACATTTAATGCTTTGCATTTCATTAAATATTACTCAGCAAGTTAATGCTGGATGTATATCCATATACAGATTTGCACAATTACTATCTTTATTGCAATAAAAGAGTAATTGTGCATATTTAGATTACAATGCAACTGACTGGCGTGTTCCTGATCTTTCACTGGATTGTCTCAATAGAATGGTTGGGTGACGAATTTTCCAGGTATAAAAATTATAAATTTAAAATGCACAGGACAGGATTTTCAAACCTCTGCTACGTTTCACATCTATGGCACCTAGTGCCAAGTAACAATATACACTGTAATATAACAATGGTTTTGTGTTGTAACAAGTAACAGCATGGAAGTCATACAGTATCTGGCTATTAATTAGCTGCTGCAATACTGATGTACTGGGGTACTTCTTTTTGTGCTGCATAAGCAACACAACCCTACTTTTTGTATGTGGCTGGTATTTAATGTGCATTGTCTTTCTATACTGCTTGTAATATATAAGTTGATGCAGTGTGCTTGATGTAATGTATTCGCATATAGTCCATGCCAACAATGCTCAGTTATCAGTGGTTTCAAAAACCTGTAATTTCCCCAATTGTAAGGTGTTTCTAAACTTCTATAAAACAAAAATAACTTCAGCAGGATAAAGTATAATTATATATACATATATATAAAATAAAGTTGGAAGAATCATTAAGCTATTGAAACTCATATCGCAAAAGCTGGTATAGATAATTACTAATGGTGTAATTATGATATCAACACAATTTGTCATGAATGTAACTGTGTCTTGAAAACTACATAAGTGACGCATAGTGATAATTATTTTAACAAAGTAAATAATATAATAGAAACATATTATCTAATAATGGTAATAAGCTCAATACCACTACTGTTTTTCATAACAATCAGTGACTAAGTTTAATAATTTTGCTATCTTTAAAAAAATACATAAACAACTTCATAGATACAGTTTAATAAACATAAAATAATAGATGTGTTCTATAAAGTTTTAATATGCAACAAATACATAATTCTACTAGGTTAATATTGCAATATTCTCATATTAGGTAACACAAAAGAAATATTGCTTTAAGTATGTCTAATACTATCCTTTATTTTTAAAAAATGAGGATGTACTGTAAGTTTTTTTTTTAAATGAAACATGTGTAATGTGCAATGACGTAACACACATTGGAAGATCATGGTTACACACATATTTTACTATCTAATCAATGACAACTGGTTTTTCGGTCACCCCAGGAATAACCATCCAATTTGGCAATAATTCAATGGGAATTTCTCTAATATTATTTTTAAAACTTATTTTCTGTGTCTTGTGCATTATTTAAAAATGTGGATGTGTTTACTATATGTTATAGTACTATTATGGAAAGGTAATGTCAAATGGATGTTTCTGATTTGTTGAAAAGAATGCAACACCCTTACAGTATGTCAGTGTTCTATTGACATAAAAGTCCAACCTTATCTTTTCCTGAAGAAGGTTAAACACTGTTTAAGACATATTTTTTTTTATACTGTAAAACAGCAATACAGCACTTGTGGCACTCATGTTAATGTTCACTGAACCTGCCATAGGGGCAGGTGACACTCAACTATCCCTTGTGTCACATTACACCCATATATGGTGTTAAAAGCACTATTAACATAACCCCTTGTTCACTCCTTATTGCTAAATTGTCATCTATGAAATTGTGATACTGCCAGGATGAAGTTAATATGATAGATTCCTGCATTACAAAAGAGACTAATTGTCGAAGAAATTATATTCTTTTCAACAGTAACTCTGCTTCAGCATGCCCAGACTGCTGCAAAATGCTGATGATTTCATCTTAATACGCATGACCTTCTCTGTTATGCATATTGGTATAATATGTGAAGTATTATTATGATTCATAAAAAAATTTGTAATTTCAAAAAAGAGTTACTTTAGCAAACACAGGTAAATTATACTCTGCTGAGGAGTGGAGGAAATAAGTTATGGTATGAAACATCCTTCTTAGAGTGTATTTGGGGGGGTGGAGATGTGTGTTGTAATACTAATGAGAACAAGAGAACAGTGCCTGCACAATGGGTGCATACTTTCACATTAGGACAGTGGACTTTTCCACAGTGGTAAAACAAGTCTCAAACCTTTTTTATAACTTTATCAAAAAGTAAGGAAATTAATTACAAAAATCTTCTTTAGTACATCAGTTAGGTTAGCTATTAAAGTGGCAAAAGTTGGGAAATACAGTGTTAGTGTTTCCAACTGTAATTCCGCATCCCCCCACACACACACACACACACACACACACACACACGTGAGCAGGGGAAGCAGCAAGACAAATCAACCAATGAGAAACAGTCACCATCAGGAAAGAGGAAAAGCATACAGCTTTGTGAACATACCACAAGAGACATCCAACATTATACAATGGCAAGGAAATTTCCTGAACTCTGATTGGTCAAACTGGTACTGGAGCCGGGATGTTATCCCAGCATAACATCCCGACTGTAGTCCCAGTACAAATGGGACCTCATAAATAATTTAAAAAGAAACGCTCCGCAACCTTGTCTACGAGCAGTTTCAGCAACCCGTGTGTTGCCCGGAATCGCTGTCTCGCCCAGCTCACCAGTGACACACAAATCAATACTTCTGGGCAAACAAGTATAAATAGCGCACCCCCACCACACACAAACAAAATATTCCTTAAAAAAACGATAACATAACGATGACAGTGCGCATGAAAGAACGAGTTCAACCTCATTCAAAGTCCCACCACGCTCGGCCACACAGTCGCACTTAAACGAATTACCTGAAAATATTTTATTTCAACAAAATCTGCTCCTACCAACGACGCTCATTTCTCTTCACCACATCCTCCTGGCACCAGTCGGACAGCGGAAACAGCGCAAACCAGAAGCAATATGAAAAATGACAAACGAGGACGCATTGTGGTGAAAAATAACAAACCAGGACGTTACTGTGGAGAAGTACAAAACCAGCAGCTTAGTCTGAATGAAAGACATTAACAGCAGCTCCACCCACTGGTCACAACAGTAAAACAGCACCTCCACCCACTGGTCACAACAGTAAAACAGCACTATTTTTTTAATAAGTACACCTACACATGAAATAAACAGCAAAAAATCCACTTTTTAAAATATATTTTTTTATCTTTTCATTTTTTTACAGTAGCGAGCCATTGTATAATAGGAATAATGCCCTCCAGGGTGGGTGTTATGCTGGGATAACATCCCGCCTTGGGTGTTGGACACCCTCGGCCGTTGGCCTCGGGCCCAACCACCCAAGGTGGGATGTTATCCCAGCATAACACCCACCCTGTCAGGCATTATTCCTTTATTATGGTTCAGCAACTGTATGAGCTCTACTGCCATCACAGTACCTTGGGGAGTATACCTGCATGCTCTGAAACAATGGGGGTTGGCCCACTGCATGCTCTGTACCCCAAACTGAACCACAGTGATTTTGTGGTACTGGGTCCAAAGGACCCTGCATGCATGTATGTATGATATAATAGGTTTAAGTGGCAGTGTAGCAGATATTGAACTGTGCAGTTCTGCATAGTGGAAAAGTAACAGTACTTTTAGTCCACTGCATGTAGTACAGGATGAACTTGTCTATAAACATATAGCATTACAAAAAGTGATAGATGCTCTGCTCTTAGGCAATGAAATATTGTTAAACTAATAACACAGTATCTGGAAGACTCTGTGGTGGTACATGCAAGTTAAAAAACTGGCCCCGCCACATGAACCACACACAAAAAAATACTCTGTGTTGATGTGGTAGTGTAGTATCCAAAGCATCCTGTTCATCAACAGGATAGAACAGTGATGTAGAACTTCTGGTAAAGACCACTGAAGGACTTGCCCTGCTTCACAGTACCATGATCATGTTTCTTTTGAAGTATGAGGTTTTTGTCTACAACGTTCCATGCACCATTATTTCAGTCTACTCTACAGATGTATAGACTCTATCTCCTTAACAAAACTATGGTTCCACATGGTAATACAACAGTGTTTCAGTGTTATTCCTGGGTGTTATGTTGACTCAATCTGTACAAAAAAAAATTGTTGACACAGCTGTTACTTAGGTAATAAGGTATCATATAGGGTGTGTTATGGTGAGATAACTGCCCACTTCTGGTGAACTGAAGCATGAGGTGAGGGTGAGACCTTCCACTACATGTAAAGCTCTGTTAACCTGCCATAATGCACTTAGTGAAGTATCTCATTACAATTATGAAAGGGTCCCTTTTAGTAATTTTCATGTGTTTTTTTTTAACTTACTACTGTTGCCCTACTTTTTTCCTGTACCGTTCTGGTGAGGTAAAGACCCCATCTGAAAGGACCTTTGGACTAATCATGAGCCATCATACTTTGCACCCATTTCATAATGCAAATTATATATAAATCTGTATCACTACTACATATAAAACAGTTTATTGATGGCAAAATGCATCGTTTAAAGCACATGACTCAAATAGTCTATGACAGATATGATTATCTACTAGTATATGGCCCTTTGTTGACTGTGCTTCTAAAATCTGGGGAAAACATTTCTATATTTGTGACAGATATGAATGTATTGTAGCATGTTATTTGCAGCAACATACTAATTAGGTGAACAGGTATGAATGCACTAAAAGAAACACAGTATTGGGTAAAGAGGATCACACATTTGTTCACTATGGTAACAATGACATTACTCTGTGAAGATAGGGCCCATAATAACCATTGCTAAACCCCTACTTACATTTGTATATATCTTAACCATTAGGCTGGCAACACAATTAGAATGTACAGGAATTCTGGACCGATATATTACTCCAAGGCCCTGCAAGGGTTAATATATGTCAACAGAAAGATGTATACACATTTTAGTATTGAAACCTTTGGGGCACAGTGCATACAGTGGGCAGTCCCCCATGGTTGCAGAGGATACAGATGTACTCTCCAAGACACTGTGATGGCAGCAGAGCTCATACACTTGCTGAACCATGATGATGGATGTCTCTTGCGGTATGTTCACAGAGTTGTATGCTGTTTCTCTTACCTGAGGGTGGCTATTTGTCATTGATTGTGTTGCCTTGCTCTTTCCCCTGCTCGAATATGTGTGTGTGTGTGTGTGTGTGTGTGTGTGTTTTGGGGGTGCAGAGTTATGGCTAGAAACCCTAATGCCTTATTTCCCAACTTTTGTCTCTTGAATAGCAACCGTGATGGATGCATTATAGTTTTTTTGCAATATACTGTATATATATCTATATCTATATCTATCTATCTATCTATCTATCTATCTATCTATCTATCTATCTATCTATCTATCTATCTATCATCTATCTATTTATATACATATATATATATCATATCTTCATTGCAAAAAGAAAAAACTTTGTTAATGCATCAGGTAGGGTTTATATTACAGTGTCAAAAGTCTGGAAATTTGGTGTTATTGTTACCATCCCACCACTCCCACCTCCTCATCTTCATGCACCAACAAAGAAGTAAGTGCATTCCTCAATATAGGGCCAACCTCATCACATTCTCTATTCTGCACCATCTCAGATGATTTACACATGGAATGGGGTGAGAGTTAGGTTGATGACCCTCCAAGGCACATGCCAATTCCTATTGGTGTGCGGAGGATGAGGGTGGGGTGGTAGGGTTGGTAACCCTAACACTGAATTTCCAGACTTTTTTTATTGTAATATAAACCCTAACTGATGCATTAACAAAGTTTTTTATGATGAATTTCCTTATTTTTGAGATAGTATAATAGTATCCATATTTTACTGTGGGAGTGCAGTGTGCTTTAGACCCTGCTCTCCAATCCTTCTGTAGATGAGCATATGTCTGTAGGTGTGGAAGCACAGTGGCCTTTGGGCCCTGCATTTCCAGGTTTTGAACAGCAGTGACCAAAATGTCAGCATAGCCATCTTATTACCCTACCTTATGTACCCCGGCACAGAGAAATTGTGAAATGCAAGACATGTATTATGCACAACTCCAGTGCCACTCTGCACCACAGATGCGAAAACACATTTCAGACAGGATGTTAAACATGACAGCTGTACTGTTGATTAGGTATTGTAAAAAATTAGCAATGTTTAAAACCTGGTGCCAAAAGATTGAAAGGTTCCAAAGGTATGCGCATGAATAAAATTAGGCAAGGCAAGGGACATTTTGTTTTTCAAGGTGCCCAATCCTGGAGGCTCTGGGCACTGTACATAAATTCAAACTAGTAATAAAATACACAACAGATAAATAAATAACAAATAAATTACAGCAAATCCTATAGAGTAAAGTAAATAAAGCTCAAACTAAAAACAGTCACTAGGAATCATGGAATTTAGAATTAAGCATCTGCTTACCCAGGAGGCCAGAAAAAGCTTAATATAAACCACGTTCCTAGCTATCTTGGACTATGCAGACTTCCCGCATGGCCAAGTCCCAAAAGCCACCCTGTCTAAGCTTGACACCCTTTATCATAGGGCCTTACATTTCATTTTAGGTGCGGCATATAATACCCATCAGTGTGTACTCTATTCCATGGTAGGACGGACCTCACTTATGCTCAGGAGGCAAAGGAACACTACACTATGGACCTATAGATCTATATCCAAGATGCTACCCTCCTATATTTCTGACTGTCTGCCCTCCTGCACCTTATGCAACTATGCCTTGAGAAGCCATTCATACATCTCACTAGCTATGCCTAAAGTCTTTTCCCATTTTGGCAGAGCCTCCTTCATCTATGTGCTGCCCCAGCTGTGGAACAACATCCAGAAATCCATAAAATGGGTGCATCCTATTGGTTTTGTGGAATTCAAGTCACTCTATTCGAGATACTTCTTGGAGCCTTGTCAATGCCCTCCCTTTTGCTAAATTGTAGCCATACATTGCTATTCTTAAAGTCAACCCTCTACACTTTCTGTCCTCTCATTAGAATTATCTTAAGCCATGTTCCTGGATTCATCCTTGCTTTCTGCTTGCTCCTAATCCCCCAGCTTGCACTGTCACTAGCATTAACTCTGCTCTACTAGAGATATCAGTGTCTAAAATCACTGGTTCAGCACATTGGTGCTGACTTGCTTCCACCTCTCTGCTGTACTGTTTTTACTGGATGAGGCTTCACCTTACAACCAGGCCTCATTGATTATCCTTGTACCTTGTTTTTATTGCTATGTATTGTATTACTATGCCCATTTATGCTATATGTCCTATTGTGCTACTGTATTATTTATTCTGTACCTACCAGGCACTTCTTGAAAATGAGCTTGCTCAATGGAGTTTTACCTAGCTAAATAAAGATTGATTGATTGATTGGACAATCCCAGGATTAAGGTCTAACAGACAGTGTCCAGAAAAGCCTGACTGAACAGCAGGGTCTTGAGGCAGGCCTCAAATACCTCAATGGAAGGGGACTCCCTTACAGATGGTAGCAGAAAATTCCACAGGATGGGGCTGGCAACACTAAAGGCTTGTCACCGGCAGTTTTTAACCTTATCCTGGGAACTGCAAGGAGGCCCCTACAGGAGGAATGGAGGGAGCATGCTGAGGTAGCAGGTGTAAGAAGGTCAACCAATTATCCAGGTCCTAACCCATATAGGGCCTTTAATGTGAGAAAGCCCACCTTGAAGAGTATCATCCACGTGACTGACAGCCAATGCAGTTCACGAAGCACTGGGTGATGAACAGTATTTTGACTGTCCCATTAACAACTTGGTGGCTGTGTTCTGCACTAGCTGTAGCTAGCAGAGGTTGCCTCCCAAGATCCTGGTAGAGTACATTACAGTAGTCAAGCCTTGATGTCATGAAGGCAGGCACTAATGTGGGGAGATCCAAGGGTGGAATAATGGGCCAGATCCTGGTGATACACCTGAGATGGTAAAAGCTGGTCTGGACAATTGATGACACCTGAGATTCAATGGTCAATCCACTTCTGAAGGTTACACCAAGATCACTCACCCTAGAGGAAGCCTTCAAAGGTACAGTTCCCAGGAACAGTCCAGTGGCTGTGCCAGAGGACATCCTATTATGCCCTTTGTTCAACTCCACCACCAGTACCTACATCTTATCAGGGTTCAGTCACAACCAGCTGGATGGCATCCAATCATTGATCTCAGCAAGGCAGTTGTTTAGCACTTTCACCACATTGGATGTTCCAGGAGCAAGGGGAATATACAGTTGGGTATCATCATCATAGCAATGAAACCCCAAACTGTATTTTCTAATGAGCTCCCACAGGGGCATCATATACATGCAAAGAACATTGGTGACAGGACCAAACCCTGAGGTATTCCACATGGCAGGAGGCTAGGGGAGGAGGAGAAGTTACCCATCATCTCCCATTACCTCCTATTCATGAGTTAGGATTCAAGCCAGCAGATGACAGTGCCGGTGAGTCCACAAAATTCCCTCAGGTGGTCGAGTAACACATAATGGTCTACCATGTGAAAAGCTCAGGAGAGATTGAGGAAAATGAGAATTGTTCCCTCCCCACGATTTCTCCCCCTGAGGAGGTCATTGTGCACCAAAACTAATGTGGTTTCTGTGCTATGCCTAGCATGAAACCCAGGCTGGAAAGGCTAATAGAAATCAAAGGCCATGAGGTGCTCCTAGAGCTGCTGTGCCACAACCTTTTCGACAACCTTCTCTACAAATAGGAGATTGGAGACTAGACAATAATTTGCCTTGACGTCAGAGTCCAATGATGGTTTATTCAGAAGGGGTTTAGCCAGTGCCTCCTTCAAGATTCCCTCTGACATAGAGCACTGGACAATCAAGGTGAACACCAGGCTAATGGTGTCAACATATCTCATCAAGACATGAATTGGCACTGGGTCCAGTTTGCAATATGTGTACTTCAGCTTGGAAGCAACCTCAATGTCCTCAGACACCACCATTGGTTTAAACTCCCCCCAACTAGGCGGCGTACTCTCTGGATGCTCAAAGTGACCACTGTCAGCCACACTGTGGCTCACTGGTGGAACTCCTTACTGAACAGAGGACACCATGTCTGAGAAGAATCGAGCAAACACTTTGCATAATGCATCAGAAAAGGTTTTTTTTTGCTGTAGGCAGGCTGGGTTTAGCAACATGTCCACAGTCCAAAAGAGCACTGTTGGTCGATTCTTTCCAACAGCAATCTCTCTGGACAGGAACTCTGCCTTCTCTTTTTTTTTCCAATTCAAACTTTATTAACACATTTTCACAATATAGGAGGCAGCAATTGTAACTTATACAACCTGGTCACAGTGCTTTACATAAGCTGCCTCCATCCCTCCACCCCCCAGTACAGCAGTGTAATACCACATTGTAGCTAAAAATCCTATAACAATAGCCATATGCATACAGGAATAACTAACAGCTAACACACCATATCCTCAGACAACCATGATTAAGGTGTGACGGGGATCCCAGATGCTTTTGTAGCTTGGTAACCGATTGTGGAGACTAGCTATGGCTTTCTCTGTGCAAAGGTTAGTGAGGATTTCGTTAACCCATTACTGATATGTCCGGCTAACCTTATCTTTCCAATGCCTTAATACAAGTTTTTTGACAGATAATGTAATCATGGAGATATGAAATCTCCGAGCTTTAACTTTGATGGAGGACAGGTCACCCAGGAGGCAAATATCAGGTGTGAAGCAGTCCTGCAAACCCAGTAAGGGGTCCAGGTTGGTTTTAATTGAATCCCACAGTGGGATTACTTTGGGACATGATCAGAATATGTGAAGAAGTGTTCCTTCTCCCTGGGAGCATCTGGTACATACGTCTGATTCGAGAAGACCCCATCTCACCAATTTAACTGCAGTATAATACAAGTTGTGTAAAATTTGGCATAGCATAAGGCGTAATCTGTCTTAAGACACATATTTATGACAGAACTTCCATAAGGCCGGCCAATTGAAGGTATATTGGGGAAAAATAGAACCCCAAAACCTAGTCTGACCATAGGAGCCCCCATACCATCGATGAAACAAAACTTGATATGTTCTAGAAATGACACTAGAAGAACCCAATAAGGAGGAAAGCTCAGGAATCAGTGCGAAAGCCGGCGGGTGGGGGGGGGTATTACCCAGCACAGTGATAAGCATGAGCTTTAATTGAAAAACCCTAAATTGCAAAGATTCTGGGATGCCAAGTTTCTGAATGATTTTAGCTACAGGAAGCCACGCTCCCTCGCCATCCAAAAACGTGGATACTATCCCGTCGCCCATATGGGGCAACCATGTATGGGAGATCATCTGCTTGTTAATAGTAAAGGCCAGTGAGTTCCAAATAGACTGGGACAGGTCCAAATATGGAGTATGTTGCAAAAAAGAACAGAGCTGTGCATATACTTTTAGTGAAGTCATAAGGGTGGGACATTTGCCAGCATCTTGTAAAAGAGACAATTTAACATAAAACATAGTCAGGGGATCCATGTTCATAGACCGGATGAAGTTTAGTTCAATGCTGATCCAAACTGGTCTCAAGCTCTCAGTACCCAGACTCACCCACTTCAGGTATTTAGCAAGATGAGTAGCACAGTAATAGATAGCCAAGTGGGGAATCCGCAGTCCCCCATCTGTTTTAGAGGTGGCCAGCTTATAGTATGACAGTTGAGAGTGTTTGTTCGACCAGATGAAATTAGTAAAGATTCTATGCATTTTTTAAAACCAGGATAATGGAATGAATGAATTAAGATGAGAAAGGGGATAAAAAAGGCAGGGAAAAACATTCATCTTAATTATATTGATGGGGCCCCATAATGAAACCGGAAGCCTGGACCACCTATCCAGGTCCTGGATGATCAACTGGGAAAGAGGACCCAAGTTTTCTTTAAACCATAAGGAAGGGTTACATGTTAGTTTAATACCCAAGTATTTAAGAACCTAGGGTGCCCAACACAAGTCAGACTTAAAGACCTTGTGGTTAAGGGGAAAAAAGGCCGATTTATTAGCATTTAATTTATAATTTGAAAAGGAGCTAAATTTGGCAATTTCCCCCAACAAGGCCAGGATAGATGTCATCGGATGAGACAGATAAAGGAGAAGATCATCAGCATATGCTGTGATCTTGACCACATTGCTCCCCACCGGAATGCCTTGTATCCCCACATTGTTAAGGATATTTTGAATAAGAGGCTCCAAGTATAGATTAAACAAGAGAGGGGAAAGGGGACAACTCTGTCTGGTACCTGAATATAAAAGGAAGGGTTTTGAAAAAGCACCATTTCCTGAAATCTTTGCAGAAGAAGCCCGGTATAAAGCACGAATCCAGTATATGAACATGGTAGGAAAATCAAAGGCCTTAAGAACCTGGAATAGAAAATTCCAGTTCACAATGTCGAATGCCTTCTCGGTGTCCAGGGAGACCAACCCAGCAGGAAAGGTGGCATCCCTGCACTCCGAGAAGACATTTGAGAGGGTGCACAAATGGTCTGATGATGAAAGCCCCTTCATGAATCCGACCTGGGACATACCAATCATGTCCGGAAGAACCAATGTTAACCTATTGGCCAATATCTTCAAAAGGATTTTGATATCTTGGTTTAAAAGGGATACAGGCCTGTAACTCTGTACTAACTCAGGGTCTTTATCCAGTTTGGGGAGAAGGACAATCAGGGCTTCAAACAGGTAGGCATCTACAGCAACCCAGGAGAGAATATGTAGGTACAACCGGTGAAGCACCGGCAATAATTGTTCTCGAAAAACTTTATAAAATAATGAGGAAAAACCATCTGGCCCTGGAACTCTATCTGAGAGCAAGGCCTTAATAACCTCTGAGATTTCCTCCAGGGTTAATGAGGAGGACAAGAAGCTCCAATGTGAATCTGATAGGGTAGGGAGATGGGAGTCCCTCAAATATGCCTCCAGCATCTCCATGGGAGGAGGACAGTCCATGTTCCTGTATAGTTGCTCATTATACAGTGCAAACTCTTGCACTAGCTTGGAAGGAGATACCCTCAGAGACCCGTCCACCTGAGCCCGTACTGGAGGGTTAAATCTTGCAGATTCCTGTTGCTTTAACCTTAAAGTGAGCAAATGCCCTGCCTTTTCTCCCTGATCCATATGACTTGTTCTAGTTCAGATAATGTCTAACTCTGCCTTTTCCCTCAACAAATCTAAATATCTGTCTCTGGCTACCAGAAGTTTCTTCCTGTCCTCACTCAGAGTGCTGAAAGATAAGTTGGCTTCTAGAGACCGTACTTGGGACAGTAAGGATAATAATTCTGCTTCTTGTTTCCTTTTCCTCATAGTAGCTAAACTAATAAGAATTCCCCGCATATAAGCCTTAAAGGCACCCCATAGAATATCCGGCTCTGTACTATCTATTGGGTTGGTAGAGAAGAAGAAATCAATCTGTTCCTTTATATGGTTGCAGTACCTGGCATCCTTTAATAATTGTTCATTTAATTTCCAACGGGTCTCCTTCCTAGGCGTATTAAGAAAAGCTAAATTGCATACCACCAGGGAATGATCGGATGTAGGACCATGCTGAATCGAATTGGACAAAACCCCTGGCAAGAGCCCCTGGGAGATTAAAAGGTAGTCTATGAGAGACTGTGACCCGTGCACTGGTGAGCTAAAAGTATATTCCTTAGAGTTAGGATGCAGAACTCGCCATACGTCACACAACCCACACTGGTCCAACTGGTCTCTAAAAGCCCTTTTCCCAGGGGACAGTCCTCTCACTCCGCTGCCAGACCTGTCCATGTTAGGGTCAAAGACCAAATGGAATTCACCACCCATAAAAATCGCAATAGGGAGCATAGGGAGAATAATGGTAATCAACTTCATAAAAAAGCCAGGGTCATCTGTATTAGGCCAGTAAATACTACAGAGTAAAAGCGGCATGGACCAAAGAGTGCCTTGAACCAAAATGTACCTGCCCCCTGGATCCCTAAAAACATGTGAGGAAATGAAGGGAATGCCTCTGTTAACAATTAGCATGACCCTGCAGCTATTAGTGGACCCTGAGGCATTAAAAACCTGACCAACCTGTTGCCTCCTTAGTTGTAAAGCTTCTGAATCTAGCAGATGGGATTCTTGTAAAAATGTTATCTGGGAACGCAATAAACTTAAGCGCTTAAGCACCTGGTATTGTTTGGATTTTTTCCTTATCCCCTTCACATTCTGGATCGGTAATAATAAGCACATAACGATAATCTTGGTGTAACAGCAACAAGAATCACATTCCAAACCCCTTGAATACTGCTGTACCACCCACCCAGCCCCCACCCTCAACCCAAACCAAATCTTCCCCATCCCCCCATAAGCGCCCCTCATGTAAACATAAATTTACCAAATCCTTAGTTCTGACCCTAAACCCACCCACCCAACCACCTCAACTGTCACAAACAACGCTCAACAAAATACTGTGTCCTTCCTCACCCCCCAGTCTCCCGACGTTGTCCCACAGCCCCAAACAGATTCAGCAAACCCCCAATAAGAACAGTTAAATGTTAAGTAAAAATGGAAGAAAAATCGACATTCCAACTAAAATCTGCTACCTAACCAATTCCTAGTAGCCAGAGGGAAGTGCTTGGCTTATAGAATATGGGCTCAGCAAATGTACTCGTGTAGTTAAAAGGTTACATGCAGCCTGCCAAGGAAACGTAATTGCCCAAGTACCACAGATGACAAGTAATAAGAGATAGGGCCAGTTTACCATGGGATCTTGCCGGTGCCAGGACAAAGTAGCCCAGTAAGAGGTATGTTAAATAACCCAGGCCTCAAGTAAAGGAGCCCTGCAAAAGAGAACAAGTTGTGAGTTGGCAACTAGCGCTAACCCGCGAAGCGCATAATCTGAGCTCCCTCTTGTGGTACCGGAGCGAAAGCGCACCATAGCACAAGTAGAAAAGAAAAGCCCAGCACATCCCTCAAAATAGGCTATCCGTAATTTAAATGGTGAGCCAAAGGGGTACAAGTCAACAGTCCCCTTACTGCAGGTACATATAGGCTCCAAACTAGAACTTAGACAAAAAATACCTTCCCCCAAATAAGTAAACTGTTCAGTAAAAACAATCACCTGGTAGGAACGTCAGTCCCAAATTTGAATTTAATGCCAAAGTGTCTTAAAATAAATGAACACAACAAAGTGATGACTCTTCATCCTTTGATATTGGGTTCTCCCAAACTCGGGCAGGTAATTGCATTCATTTCCATCATGCCTCTCAGAAAGCAGTCCCAGCCTAATGATTCAGAGCTCCCCATCACCATAAGTACAGGACACGTCATGGGTCATGAAACAGGTCAGGCAGGGCCAATTTTAAGCCAGAGAGAGCAACATCTGGGTTATCATAAGCTGACCAGGTTCCAGCCACTTGCACTTGCAGCCTAGCTGGGTACCCCATTCTGAACCTGAGCTCAGCTGCGATGATCCTGTACACAATAGGGTGGAATGCTGTGCGCTTCTGCAGGACAGAGCCCGGGAGGTCTTGCACTATTCTGAGCTTGTTGTTCACCCATCTGACTTCTTGTAGTTCCCTTCCTTTTGCCAGGAAGTGCTGCTGCTCTAAATAATTTAAAAAACTGCATATAATAGGGCGAGGATCAGGTCCTAAGGGAGGTTTTGGCCATAAGAACCTATGTGCCTTCTCGATGATATACATGGACCCGAAGGGAGAGGGACCGGCAATCCTTTCCACCAGCTTCTGTACAGACACAATGGCATTCTGGCCTTCTTCGCCCTCTGGAAGCCCCAATATGACAACATTGTTCCTGAGGCTATGGCCCTCGAGATCCTTTAATTTTGTTTCAAAATGGGAAAGCTTCTGCTGCATAGCCACAAGCCCAGGGTCAAGCTTTTCCAGACGTTTCTCTAGAGACACAATACAAGCTGTATTATCTGGGGTTGTGACAAAGACCTCATCAAGCTTTTTAGAAAGGGCTTTAAGCTTCAACAAAATCTAGCTTACTTCCTCACAGAAGGGTTTAAACTCTTCTAAGAACCTATTTAAGGTTAACGGCTCCTGCTCTGAGGCCTGGCTTGAGTGTTCAGGTTTGTCTAGCCCACTCAAGGCCCGAGATTTCTTCGGGGCCTTCTCGGGGGTGTCCGGTGGAGTGTGCTTCTATGGCGCTTTTTCATGTAGACCTCCATCGGTGTTCAAACTCGCTGAACCAAAGCCTGGGATGATTAGAAGGCAAAATTAGATGGATGTGGAGGGTTTTAGATAGTTTTTGCAGACCAAAATAAGAAATTATCAAGTCGGGAGGCTGGAGCTGCACGAAGGAGCTTCTGCTCGGTACCCTGCATCATGTGGTCTCAGGAACTCTGCCTTCTTATGTGTGATTGTTCCCTGATACTCACTGTAATGGTAGCGCAGGGCCAGTCTGTCCACCTCCAGCCTGAACCTCTGCCAGCAGTGCTCTATAGAAACATAGAAACATAGAAGTTGACGGCAGATAAGGACCGCAAGGCCCATCCAGTCTGCCCATTTCTTTTTCTACCCTATAAATGTGCCATCGACCTTTGCTCTGTCAGTGACCTATCTATTCATAGTCATTTGTATTGCTCCCTTATGCCTATCCCATGCCTGTTTGAAGCCCTGCACTGTATTCATAGCCACCACTTCTTGTGGTAAGCCATTCCATGCATCCACCACCCTTTCTGTGAAAAGAATTTCCTCACATTCCCCTTAATCGGCCTCCTCTAATCTCATGCTGTGTCCTCTTGTCCTGCTATTTTTTTATATTTAAACATGTTAGACTCTTTCACCTTGTTTATGCCCTTAAGGTGTTTGAATGCCTCGATCATATCACCTCTCCCTCCTTTGCTCAAGGGTATACATATTGAGCTCCATTAATCTGTCCTCATATGTCTTCTGATGCAGTCCCTGCACCATTTTGTTGCCCTTTCTGGACTGCCTCAATTTGGTTAATGTCCTTGTGAAGGTGTGGCCTCCAATACTGCACGCAGTACTCAGATGGGGCCTAACCAATGTCTTGTACAGAGGGATTATTACCTCTACGACTTGTGATACCCCTACTAATACACCCTAACACCGCCCTAGCCTTTACCTACTGCTTTAGAGGTCTGCTTGGATGATTTTAGGTCATCAGTGATGATGATGCCCAAGTCTCTTTCTTCCTTTGTGACTGCTAGCAACTCCCCTCCCAGCCTATAGGTGGCTTCAGGGTTTCTCTTCCCTATGTGCATGATTTTGCACTTCTTTGCATTAAATCCCAGTTGCCACTCTTCTGACCATTCTGCTAGTTTATCCAGATCTCTTCTCATTCTGCCCACCCCATCTGGCTCATCTACTCTGTTGCAGATCTTGGTGTCATCTGCAAACAGACAAGCCTTACCCTCTAGTCCATCTGCAAGGTCACTAATGAAGATGTTGAATAGGACTGGCCCCAGGACTGATCCCTGAGGTACCCCACTTGTGACTTGCATCTCTTCTGACTGTATACCATTTACCACCACTCTCGTTTTCTGCCAGTCAACCAGTTTGCCACCCAGTTGACCAACTTCTGACCACCCGAGCCTACCCAGCTTATTTATCAATCTTCTATGTGGAACAGTGTCAAAAGCTTTGCTGAGTCAAGGTAGGCGACATCAACTGCTCCCCTTGGTCCACCACTCTGGTTACCCAGTCAAAGAAATCTATGAGATTAGTTTGACAGGACCTTCCTTTGTAAACCCATCCTGTCTTGGATCCCTGCCCTATGGATTCCAGGTGTTGCACTATCCTTTCCTTAAGGAGTGCCTCCATAATCTTGCCCACTACTGAGGTAAGACTGACGGTCCTGTAGTTCCCCGCCTCCTCCCTGCTACCACTCTTGTGGAGCGGGATCACATGAGCCCTTCTCCAGTCTTCTGGGACCTCTCCTGTGCTCAGAGACTCACTAAACAATTCTGCTAATGGCTCTGCTAGTTCCTCCTTTAGCTCCTTAGTACCCTGGGATGTATGCCATCAGGTCCCATTGCCTTATCCACTCTGAGCTTAGCAAGCCTTGTAGGACCCTTTCTTTGTGAAGGGAGTAGTGCTCACCTCCCTCCCCCTGTGTCCATGATGCTGAGCTGTGGGCCCTGCCCTACCTTCTCTTCAGTAAATACTGAGCAAAAGTATCTATTTAGGATAGATGCCTTTACAGGGTCCTCCTCCTCACATGCTCCCTTTTCTCCATTAGCTTAGCAATACCCCTCTGGACTTTCTCCTTTCACTAATGTATCTATAGAAAGTCTTGTCACCTTCTTTACTGTTCGTGCTAGTGTTTCCTCAGTTTGGGACTTTGCCTGCCTTACTGCCTTACCTGCTTCCCTTAGGCAGTTTGGTATGCCTCCCTATCTTCATCCTGTTGTGTTCCCTTTATATTTCCTGAAGGCCAGCCTTTGGCTCTGACCTTTTCTGCTACTGTATTTGAGAACCAAAGTGGTTTCCTTCTTCTTTGCACTTCCTTTTCTGTCTAACACAATGGGATGTTGCTTCAAGTATTGCATCCTTAATGCTTGCCCACTTTGCCTGTACCCCCTCACCTGTGTTTCTTTTGCCAGGGCTAGCTTAACTCTGTTGGCCATCTTATCAAAGTCAGCTCCTCTGAAGTCCCATATTTTTGCCTTGGAATGGGATGATTTAGATGTAGTAGCCAAATTGAACCATACCATGTGATGGTCACTGACCCCCAGGTGACCTTCTACCTGGAGATCTGTGATCCCTTCTTTGTTAGTCAGTACTAGATCTAGGATAGCCCTGTCTCTTGTGGGTTGCTGTACCAGTTGTTTGAGGCCCTCCCCCTGCAGGGAATCCACTATGAGTCTAGTTCTGGCAGATGTTCCTGCTGGTATTGACCAATCTGTATCTGGCATGTTGAAGTTTCCCATTATCAGAACCTCCTTTAGCTGTCATGTTTTGTATATCTTCTAACAGTAATGTGTCTATGTCCTCCCTCTGGTCTGGGGCCAGTAGACAACCCCAGTTCTTATGGCTGTCCCATTTCCTGTTTCCAGGGTGACCCACAGTTCTTCTGGCTCCTTATGTGTATTCTGAATTTCTGTAGCTTTGATATTTCTATTAACATACAGGGCCACTCCTCCCCTTTTGCACCTCGGTCTCTTCTGAACAATACATAGCCAGGTACTGAAGTCTCCCAAGTGTGGTTACTGGTAAACCACATCTCACTAATTGCTACTATGTCCAGTTTAGCCTCTGACATTATTGCCTGCAGGTCTGGGATCTTATTTCCCAGGCTGTGAGCATTTGTGTACATGATTTTCCATTGGCCAGATTGGCTCCAACCTCCAACCCATAATCTTCATCACCTTGAGCTCCTCGTCAAACCATAGGGACCTCAAGTGAGAGAATTTGGGTCATACATGGATCAGTGTCAGACAGTCGAGTGCTGCTGACATTGTCCTGTTATAGGAGGTGACAGTCTCACCCATATCCCCTATGCATGCACTGCCCACACTAGATAGATCAGCCACTGACAGAAATCCCTCTGGGGTCAGACCCCTCAAAGGGCGGTAGCTAACCATCTATGGAGGGGGTTAGCTCTCAGTGGGGCCCCAAACAAGAATTCCACTGTGCAATAATCAGACCAAATGACCTGATCAGTGTTGAGGTTACTAACCTCAAGCCTCAGGGAGAAAACCAGGTCCAGCATGTCACTGCCCTGGTGGGTCATGGAAGAAACTTCATGCGACTGGCTCATAGATTCAATGGATGCACAAAGCTCTGGCATTATGAACACTGGCACTGTCATTTGGTTAATTGGTCCCAAAAGATGATTCAATGCAGTGACTGCAAAATCACCTTTCAGGATTGAGTAGCAAAATGACAGTGCCATTGTTCATGAGGTGGGTTCCCAAAAAGCCTGTTAAGCATTTGGTGCAAAAATAGTGAAAAGTGGCAGAGATATCAACATAAGATCAAAACATAACTGACAGCCATTATACAGCACTTAACCTTGATTCTTCAGTTCACAGTTTGGCTTTGAAGAGTGCAGACATATCCTGGTCCACAGCAGATGACAGCACAGCAGCTCTAGTGGTAAGTATAGGGCAACTGGGGGTGGGGTGGTGGGTTTCTCAGTGAGAAGGTCAGAATGGGGGAGGGGGATGGGGAGACAATGAGGGATCATTTTCTTTTTACAGGGTAAAAAGAATAAGATGTCAAGGGACTGTTTTATTTTTTTTCAGGTGTATAAAACAAACATTTTGTGACACTGAGGGTGGGCTCCCCAGTGTCCGACAGTACTGGTGGTGTTGGGGGAGTATGGCATAACTGAGAACACTGAGAGTGGGCTCCCCAGTGTTCCATCTTGGGGGGGGCTATTGCCAACACGGGGATGAGACACCCCGATGTCGGCAATGTGGGAAAGATTTCTTCAGTTTGGAACAGTGGCATCTGGTGACAACATGGCGATTGGGCACCCCAATGTCAACAGAATCATTGCTTTTGTTTTAAAATAAATATTACAGAAGTTTCAGTTCACTGGGGACACTGGGAGTGGACTTTCTAGTGTCCCACCTTGGGAGGGACTACTGCTGACATGAGGATTGGGCACCCCGATGTCGTCAGAAACATTTGTCTTTTCTTTTAAAATAAATATTCCTAGAGTTTCAGCTCACAAAGTAGGATCCTAGTTCATAGCTCATCATACGAACTAGAATCTTACTTCACATGACACCGATATGAACAAAGAGTTTAAATGTTAAATTAATTACACATGAAGAGCAATTGTAAAGCAGTACAGTGCAGAATGCAACTAAGGGGTCCCAATAAACAAGCTACACGTGTTGGTTCCTTCCCAAAATATCATTTAGGGAGGTTCTAAATTAGAATTTTTGGGCAAAACTGAAAACAGGGTGGCAGTCATATGAAGAAGGAATTTCCCATTATGAAGCAGGATTCCTTTGTCTCATACAGCTATACCCAAACCAAGGTCCCATCAGCTTGGATTGGTGGTAGTTCAGGTGGATGTTAAAGATCCCATGGCACTTATCGAAAAGAGTAGGGGAATTTCCCCGGTGTCCTGGCCAAATTTCCCTCACTCACTATAAATACCACCAACAGCTTAATCTGGTTCAAAGTCAGCTGGCATTCATCTGTATCCCCCTCCCCCATGTCGTGCCTGAAAATAGGCAGGATTTGTCTAGTGCACTTACCCAGTCAACAAAAACTAAATAAATAAAATAAATATTGTAGTGTTTACTGAGCATGTGCAGAAATTATTTTTTTCAAATTTTTAGATTGCAATAACTTAAAAACTGCTTATTATTTTTTCACCAGAATAGAAAAAGGCACATTGGTGGAGCTGTCCCTTTCTGCCCTGAAAATTTCAAACTAAAAAGACAATTTGTCTGGGCTGCAGACAAGTTAAAAGAAAAATCCCAGTAAATTCAATAAGGAAAAGCATGTTTTTTTACTTCTCCATAACTTGGAGACCACACATCTGACCAAAACGTAACTTGAAACATCAGAAGATCTGCCCCACAGGACAATGCATACCAAATTATGGGAAAATCCTACGAATGATTGCAAAGTTATTAAAGTGCAATCTTTTCAGTTGAATATTAAGTGCCTACTGAACACTAACTATGGGGGTGTGACCATGCCCCTGTAATATATGTATGTGTGTGTGTGTGTATATATATATATATATATATATATATATATATATATATATTATAGTGGCATGGTAGTGCCACTATAGTTAGGGTTTAGGAGCCATTTACATATTAAACCCAAATTTGCACCTTAATAACTTTGCAGCTATTTAATGGATTTACCTGAAATTTGGAATACACGATCAAGACCCATACACCTTGTGATCTGCCAAGTTTCGTACCAGTCGGATACACAGTTGCGGAGTTATTAAGCATGAGCTGCACGTGCATTTATGCTTTTTCTGGAATTCTACGGTCACGCCTACATGTCGCACGGTTTGCATGACTGGCCCAAAATCTTCAGGGAATGTGCGGCTGGGGTCCCCGATATGCCTTTTGAAGATTTCGTGAAAAAATATTAAACGGTTCAAAAGTTATTCAAAAAAACAATTTCCCTTTATAAGTCAATGGGAAAAGTTAACAAAAAGTTAGACAGTGTCACTAATGCACTTTTTACTGTCTCAAATGGCCCTTTTACTGTCTCAAATCCGCCATTTTATTTTCAGTTAGTGATCAGAAAAATGCTTGGCATTTAAAATTGAGACCCTCTAGCAACCTAATTCTTTTTGTATTCACCTAGTTGTACCCTGAGGATGCTAGCCATGTCTTTATTTTGGGTAAACACCCCAGAAATATGTTTTTCAGATTTCTGGAAAAAATACTTTCACAAAGTAGTGTCGCACTAATGAAAGTGTCGCAAATTTTTACGAAAGCTTTCGCAGATCACGACACTACTTTGCAACACTATGCCCAAAATAACAGTAATTCTTTGGCACTCTGCTGCAAAAGAACGGTTTGGAGTTTTGGGCTGAAATTTGAAGGGAATGCAGCCGACATCTCACAAATGTGCCTTGCAGTGTTTCATTGAAAAAATATTACATGGCGGCAAAGTTTATGGTACTCCAAAGTTGACACTTTTTCCCATAGGATAACTTTACGTCATACGACGCATTGCAGCAATCGTTTAGCGCCCTGCTGCAAAATAATAGTTTGGTCTTTTGGGCTGAAATTTGCAGGGAACACAGCCAGCATCCCACAGATGTGCCTTGCAGTGGTTTGGTGAACAAATATTACAGGGAGGCAAATTTATGGCACTCCGAACTTCTGCTTTTTTCCCATGGATAACATTATGTCGTTCAGCGTGCCTTTCAGGGCTTGTATTCGAAAACGGTGCTAGATACAGACTTTTCATAAAAAACTCTTAGCCTTCTAACAAAGGCTAAGTACAAAACTAGCCAGGAAAGTGATAATTCATATGACTTTTACATTTTTTTCTATGTCGTATGGTTACTGAGATATAAGCAATTTACTGTACTATTCCAAGTCCTCATTTTTGAGTTCTGAGAGTCATTACTTTGCATACATTCTTTGTACTCAGTGTCTTTCTCTATACAACTTTTGGGGAAACCAGCCTGTGTGCTTACATTATTGTTACCATTACCGTTTCCGCTTACGGTTCCATACCTGTTTCACTTACCGTTCACGTTTACGCCACCATGTGCGTTACCCTTTGCATTTTCATTTGCGGTTGCATTTGCATTGTTTTTAACATTTCTGTTTACAGTACTGTTTCTCTTTCTGTTTCACTTTGCGTCACCATGCGAATTACGATTTGCATTTGTGGGCACAATGTTACTATGTGACAAGACATCACGTGGTGGGAGCGCGGGGCTCGCAGGGGTCCGGGGCCCCGCCCACCTCATTACATTCACTATTTCTCATTATCATTCTCAAAAGAAGGAAATAGAGGCAAAACTGTTTAATGCATCAGTTAGGTTGTTCCACAGCAAACAGCGAGAATTCGATGTTGGGTGAAACCCTTCACTCCTCCAGCCCACCCCTCAACTGGAATCGGGGTGCCCATTGGGGTCATCGGTCCTAACTGTCACCCCATTCTCCTATTACTCAGCTTCTTTCCACATGTGATGGGGTGACAGGGCTGTTGACCCCAATGCTCACCCTGATTCCAGTTGGGGGGGTGTGCTGGAGGGGTGTAAAGGGGGTTTCAACCCTAACATCGAATTTCCTCACTTTTGTCACTGTGGAACAACCCTAACTGATGCATTAAACAGAGTTTTTTGCCTCTAATATATATATATATTCAAAGGCCTGTGGGCTATTCCTGGCCTGTTGCATCCTGCACAACATGGGCAACAAATGTGGGATAGCCGTACAGGTCGAAGAGTGGGACAGTGACGGGGATGATGAGGACACCGGTGATGAGCAGCCCCCCCTTGGCCAACGGGACCCCCGACTGCTCCGGCTGGCACAGCTGCACTTGGACACCATCATGGAGGAGCACTTCAGCCAAACCAGGTAAGTCATGGGGCCATGTGCAACCACCAGTGGCTAAGGCACAACCCACAACCACGCATGGACACACACCAGGGGAGCATGCTGTCAAGGGAAGTGGCCGGGCATGGAACCACACACACAACCAGGGATGGGTGAGATCTAACATGCCACGCAGATGGACACACACACATGCACACACACACAATGCACCAAACTTGCACAAAGGGTAGGAGGCACACCGGCCCAGAATGCCACCCCTAGCCACACACATGCCCACAGACCACCACGCCCACTGTCTGTCCATGTGCGTGTGTCAGATGTTGAGCACCATTGCACATTGGTGTACAGCGCAATACAGGCATCATCATGCACACGCAACTGTGGACAGCAGCCGGGAGGGCGTGCAGATGGACTGTGTGTCTGCGAGCAGGGCCTGGTACCCACCCGTGCACTGCCCACTGAAAGACACAATGCATACAGGGCAGCACCAGACAGTAGCCGTTTTGGGAGACAGGTCAGTCACACAACACAGTGCCCCAGCCACCATGGATGCATGGGCAGCCCCACTGAGACCCGCCAGCATTGACAGGCTGACCACTGGCCTCATGGGGTGGCACCGATGGTCCCCCAGGGGTTCCACTGCATGAACGCGACTGTGCTCGTGCAGGGGTCTGCAGCACACTGAACATGCCTGCACCAGGTGTGCTCGGGATGCCCACAGCTAAACCAGGTGTCGACAAGGAGGGTGTGGCACCACACCAGGAACGGGGGTGGACAGTGCACTGCATGGTGTCTGCGACGCATGGGCACATGACTGTGTGCCCATTGTGGCCATGACATCAATGAACGCCTGTGCATGCCTGTCAGTGGCAGTGGTCACATCCTCCCGCAACCGGTCCATCCCTGCCAGGATCAGAGCGATGTCTCTGCTGCGATGCTCCTCTGCCCACTCCAGAGTCGCATGCAGTGCATCCACCAACATTGCAAGCTGCATCTGCTGCTGGGCTGATGCTTGCAGTAGGCGGGTGTGCTCGTCCAAGAGTTCATCTGCCTCCTTGGCATCCTTTCCCTCAGGGTGTGTGCGGCCCTGATGCTCAGCACCCCTTGAGGGCGGGCACTGCGTACCAGGACCAGGTCTGGGCATGTCCACAGGTGGTGCACAGATGATGACGCTGGACCCTGTACCCCCAAGCCCATTGGCCAACCGCTGATGCTGCCCCTCTGGCAGCTGCTCCCCAGGGCTCAGTGGTGCCACCACAGTGGCCACAGCAGTCCCACTGTCCTGAACAAACACCAGTGCTGCCCCACTGGTGCTGACAGGCACAGGCTGGGACTGTGCTGACACGCAGGCCTCCATGACAGCACCACCCACAGCCATGGCAGTGATGTTACGTGATGTGTGGCCATCCCATGGCACACACGTGTCACTGCCCATGCCATTAGCGACATCATCATCGCTGATGGACTCGGCACCAGCCCATGTCACAGCATGCTGGCACCCATGGATGCTGTCATGCTGGGACACGGGCAGGGCTTACTCCGCACCTATTACAATAACATCAGTGTGGACAGTCAAGCGGGCCCACTGCTGCATTAAGCCATGTATACCTGTGGAGGTGGATGGGCCCTCCTCCATCTCCAGCTGACTGTCCTCAGTGGACAGGCCCACCACCGCTGACCCATGCAGATGCTCAGGATCTGTAAGGGAAAACAAAGTCACGTTAAGGTATGTGACCTACCCTGCCCCCCCATAGACAGACCATGACTTACCATGCAGTGATGGGCCACCACCCATCTGGAAGCCACCAACCGGAACATCCTCAGTGGCACTACGCTGCATGCTTCCAGCAATCCTCTCCTCCTGTGGGGTCAGGTGTACCACCTCCAGCTGTCCCCCACCTGTTGCAGTTCATGCTGCCCTGATGGCAGCCATCTTCTCCTTTATCCTCCTCCTGTCTGTGCCCATCTTCTTCTTGCACTACTGCACAGAGCACTGGTGGCTGCCATGCAGGTTCACAGCACGTGCCACCTCCTCCCATGCAGCAGCATGGGCTTTAGGTGTTCCCTGCCATCTGCTGAGAAGCAGCTCCTGATCCAGGTAGGCCTCAAACAGGGCTTCGTTCTCGGCCTTGCTAAAATTAGGCCTCCTCCTCCTCCTCCCACCACTGTGTTCCTCCTCTCCCACAACTTGCTCGGTCATTATTTAGCCTGTAAGAATGGCAGTTGTTACCTGTGACTGTGCAATCCCATGCATATCCCTAAATCCACAGTCCACACTCCCAAACAGCATGCAACTCACCAATAGACTGCAGTAACTGACTATGGCCACTGCAGCCCAATGTCGCACTTTTATAGCACAA
This sequence comes from Neoceratodus forsteri, assembly GCA_016271365.2. NCBI lineage: Eukaryota > Metazoa > Chordata > Ceratodontiformes > Ceratodontidae > Neoceratodus > Neoceratodus forsteri. The sequence goes on along the minus strand of CM028130.1, from coordinate 248,178,905 downwards.
CCCATGCAAATGAGGCGAGGTGCCACTTTAAGTGGATGCAAATTGCAGTGCTGCACCATTGCATGGCTGATTAGCAGTTTTGCATATGACTACTGAATATCATGCTGTTGCACTTTACGCAATTGAGTTGAACATGCTAAGCCAATGGCGCAGTTCTGTGACATGCGTAGTACACACCTCACTGCGCATGCCCGGGTTGCTGATGCAGGCATCTGCCGTGCTGCTGACGTGCTGTGCATGAGAAGCAATGCAGGGCATGGCCACCATTGTGCCAGTGGCGCTATAGCGATGTTCACCTACATGGCGCTGTGGCACTGGGCCATCATAGGCACACGGGGGCAACAGCGCGGTAGGCCGCTACTGGTGGTAGCACATAGGCAGCCAATCACGCTACATGCATTGGGTTCCAATGGTGCTGTGCGTGTCCATGCGCCAGAGACCATTGACCCTGTGCCTGACCTTGGCCCCCTAGGCGCCATGCATCAGGCATGGGTGCACCACTATCGCGCTGTTCAGTGACAGCGCGATTGGGAATGGCAGTGCTGTACTGTGCAGCATCTGCACATGGGGAGCCGCGCTGCAGAGCACCATATTTGCAGACTGAGCAGAGGGAATGGTGTGCAGGAGGGCTGCTCAGTGGATGCAGTTGGAACTGGCCAACCTAGTGGCCATAGTGGAGCCACACCATGGAACACTGTTTGGGGAGGCACCCCTGGACAGATCCAGGAGCCAGGTGTGGGATGAGGTGGCCACTGCACTGGAGGAGGCCACTGGATGGGGGAGAAGTGCTGAGCAGTGCCGCCATAGTTATGGGGACCTGCAGCGGGGGGAGCCAGAGCTGCTAGCCCACCTGCAGGGGCGTGCCAGGAGGGGCATGGTGCCATGGCCAGGTAGGTGTTATGTCAACACACTTTTATCTTCCATATGGGTATCACAGTTGTATGTGTCCAGCACATGGGGGAGGGACCGTCCGGTGTTGGCTGTGGTGGTGCTATCAGGGTGTTGGGTGGGTAGGTCTGGCTGGGTGGGAGGGCACACACCTGGGGGCAGGGGGCCTTTGCTACAGGATTGTACTGATGTTCCTCTCTCCATGTTTGCACCACAGGCCTGGAGGAATGGTGCCTGGCCTGTGAGCTGCGGCACAATGAAGAGGAGAAGGAGGCCAGGCAGGGCGAGGGTCCACAGCGCCCAAGGGACCGGCCTGATGATGGTGAGTGCCACACCTCCATGATTACTATTGCATGCTGTGTAACAGGGTGGGCAGCGGGGCATAGCCACCATCCATCGACACCACTGCCATTCACGCAACTTGTTACAGTCAATACTGTCCAGTGGCAATGCATGTCTGGGAGTGCGTCGATGGTGGTCCATGCATGCACCAGGCACATGGCTGTGCCACTGCCTTTGCACCACATAGCCATGTCACTAAACAGCCACGGTGGTGCTGTGCATGACTTGGCCAGTGGGTGTATGCCGCGTTCCGCATGGCTGTATGCACCTGGGTGGTCAGGTCATGTGGATGTGATCAATGTGGGTGGTCACACACCATCACAGAGGTATGTCCCACGGCCGTATGCCATGCACAGTGGGTGGGCCGTATGGGTCTGTGCATTCACACCTATTGACTGTGCTCCCTTGTCCTAGGTACATGACAGCTCCATGACATCCAGGAGGAACTGCGGGAGATCCTGCAGGTGGTGAGGGCATCCCTAGATATCCTTCACTGGATAGATGAGACCGGGGTCCTGAGGAGGCACAGGCAGTGAAGGAGCCAGAGCGGGGAGCGGCGCTTCCATTAAAAGTCCCTCTGCCCCTGATATCCTCTATCCCCCTGGACCCACCCCCTTGTATATATTGTTGTAAATAGTTACCTTTTATATGTTGTTTTAATACAGTTATTTTGATATGAATACTGTGGTGGTCTCTGATTTGCAGTGGGCTATAGGTGCTCAGCTGCAGTGGTGTGCATGGCGTCAGGGGTGGTGTCGTCATGGGTATGTGTGTTTGTCCATGTGGAGGTGACTATGGTGTGGGGGTAGCTATCAGTCAGTGTCTGTGGTGTGAGTGCTGTGCCCTGTGCACTGGATGACTGTGTGCAGTGGTCCATGGTGCGTGCTCTGTGTCCATGGTGCCACTATCAGCCCATCCATGGCCTGTGCAGCTGACACCCATGCATGTCTGTGACCTGCACGGTCTGCTGGCATGTCAGTGGTGGCAGTCCATGTAGGGCAGTCACTGTACCCATCACACTGCTGGGTTGCCTCCTGTCACTTGTGTGGTGCATGTCTGCCTCAGGTGACACTGTGGCCTCCACAGTTGTTGACCCACCTCCATGCTGTGGCTTGTGTGTGTTGCAGGGGATGTGCACCACTGTCTGTGACTTGTGCTCCGGGAAAATGCTGGTGGCGTACAGGTCCACAGTGCCTGCACAGGGTGGCTGGCACTCCAGTTCCATCGAGGACTGCGGGTTGTGTGTACACAGCTTACATGGGCCCACACTGGGGGCTTGGTTGCCCCGCCACTGCGTCCATGTGTTGTTGTGCCCTTGCGTATGGGTGGGAGTCCGTCCATGCACTGTGTGTCATCCGGTGTGGTGCATGCTTCTACGCACCACAGTGGGTGTCTGTGCTGGCTGTTGTGGCCAGTGCTGGGTTGGGGTGTGTCATTGGGAGAGTGTGCAGGGTGCTGTACCACTTGTGGTGGTGTCTGGGGCATTCCCTGTCCCATGTGGGGTACCTCGTGGGCCGATGCATGGTTGGTCTCTCAGCAGTACCTCGGGGGGACTGTGCATGGTGGCACTGTGTATGCTGTTGTTGCATCGTTATGTGCTGCCACCCACTGATGGGTGCTCGTGGTGGGGCTGCCTTGCATGGTTCTGTGGTGCACAGGGTTGCAGTGTCACAGTGGGGGTGGTGGCATGCATGGGGTTTCCTGCAGTGGTGGACGCTGATCCTGGGCAGGCTGTCTAAAGGTCATGGTGCAGCATGTGCTCTGCATTGGGGGGATGGCGTGGCATGGGATGGTCAGCCCTCCTTGTGTGTCAGTCACAGCTTACCAGGGGGTGTGATGGGGCAACATGGCCCAGCTGTGGGTTGGTTGCTGGTCCCCATGGGCTGGTGGTTATTCCAGCCCTCCCCAGTTGTGCAGTCCATGGGGTGTGGGGGGACGATGTCTGTTCTGCTGTGTGTTCCTGTGCCCATCTGTGGCATGGGTGGTGGGCTCCTACCTCCCTGGTTGTGCAGTTGCATTGCCCTGCTGCTGGGGGGCATCCCTGGTTGCGCTATGGTGCATCTGATCTGCTCAGCTTCCCCTCCCTAGTTGCGCTATGGTGCAGGTGGTGCGATATTCAGTCGTAGGCTGTAGGTGCAGTTTGGCCAGCTCAGTTTTTGAATATCACTCCTCTTGCGCATGGGTGCAATGGACTTGCGCTTGCTCCTGCTATTGCACACTTTTTGGGTGCAGTTTGAATATCTGGGCCAGTGAATACAAAGAATGTATGTATAATAATGGGCCTTGGAGCAGAAAAGGAGGACTTGGAATACTAAATTGCTTATACCTCAGGAACCGTGCAACATAGAAAAAAAATGAAAATTTCATTTGAATTATGACATTCCTGGCTAGTTTTGTACCTAGCCCCCATGTGAGGGGCTATGCTTTTCTGATCTAAATGTTAGTCTTTGCATCGCCTAAAGAAACGCGTGATGGACGCTGTAATGTTAGCCTATGGGAAAAAGTGTCAACTTCAGAGTGCCTTAACTTTGCAGCCCTCCAATATTTTTTCACCAAACCACCAAACAGCACATCTGTGGCATGTTGGCTGTCTTTCCTCCAAATTTCAGCCCAATAGACTAAACTGTTCTTTCGCAGCAGGGTGGCAAAGAATTCCTGTTATTTTGGGCATAGTGTCGCAAAATAGTGTTGCAAATCATGACACTTTTGCAAATGAAATCATGAAAGTGTCGTGATTGCGACACTGCTTTGTGACACAACTTTTTCTAGAAATTTTAAAAACATATTTCTGGGGTGTTTAACCCCAAAATAACAACATGGCTTGCATCCTGAGGGTCCAACTAGGTAAACACAAAAATAATTGTGTCCCTAGATTTTCTCAATTTTAAATGCCAAGCATTTTTCTGATCACCAACTGAAAACAAAATGGCGGATTTGTGACACTACTAGGGCCATTTGCAACACTAAAAAGTACATTTGTGACACTATCAAACTTTTTATTAACTCTTCCCATTGACTTATAATGGGAACTCATTTTTATGTTTGCTTGCACGCATGAGCAAGAAACATAGTGCCATCATCCCAGTTTTCCAGAGGTGTGTCAGCCTCTTCCAGTTCAGTCAGTGTGTTTGCAGGGGCGGTCACAGTGTGCCAATCACTGCTCCAGCTGTCTATGACAGCTGAAAATGCAGTGGCATACAGTTGAAAGGGAGAGTTCCACTTCAGTGAGCAGAGCTACCCCGTCCACACACACACACACACACACACACACACACACGTGCACGCACACACACTGTGTGCTCATGCACCTTCCCCTTCCCCCCCACACTGTATGGCTGATGGGGGTTCCCAATCCCCTGTCAGCTCCATTCCCCCCCAAAGCATCCAGGTGCCACGCTGGGAGCCCAATCCAGTGTGGCAGAATGTTTTATGGCCAACAGGGGTGCCCAATCCCCCGTCGGCTGCACGCCTCCCCGAAGCATCCAGGTGCCATGCTGGGAGCCCACCCCAGTGTGGCAAAATGTTGTTATGGCCGATGGGGGTGCCCAATCCCCCATTGGCTCCTGGTCCCCACCAACATCCTTCCAGCTGCCATGCTGGGAGTCCACCCCAGTGTGGCAAATGTCCCTCGTGGTCTTAGGAAATAAAAAAACCTGTAAATACAAAAACTGTCCCTCGGTACTTCTCCCTGCCCCCCTCCCACAACCTGCACCCACCCACTGCACACCCTGCCTCCCCACACACACACCCACCCCATACTTACCTCCGGAGCTTAGCGTGACGATCTTCCGCGGACCGGGAACATGTTTGCACTCTTCAAAGTCGACCGTGAACTGAGGAAATGCCGGTAAGCTGTATAACGGGATAGATAGGGTTTTTTCAACTTTATTGCATATTTCAGGCATTTTTTGAAATTTTTGCACCAAATTTTCAACATGGGGTTTTTGGGACCCCTTCTCATGAATGCTGTCACTGTCATGGCATTACTTGGGCCCAAAGGGTGATTTTGCAGCCACTGCGCAAAATAACCTTTCCAGAATGATTAATGAAATGACACTGTCAGTGTTCATAAGGTGGGCTCTCAAAAAGCCAATTTTGAAAATTTGGTGGAAAAATTCCTAAAAATGACTGTTCGCTAACTTACGAGTGTGCATAGGAACTGCGTAACACACGCTCATAAGTTCGCAAATTTTCAATATTTTCACTCCAGATTTTCAACATTGCCATTTTATCACACCTCCTTATGAGCAGTACAGCTGTCATTTTTCGCATCTGACCCAAAACGTGTTTCTGCCCATGTAGCGCACAATGGTGCAGTCAGTGTGTGAAATCAATGTATGGGATGCATTAAGAAAATCACAGTGACACTGGTCATGAGCAGAGGTGTTAAAATGGCTATGTTGAAAATTTGGTGAAAAAATTCCCAAAAATAACTGTTTTGCGCAGTTCCTATGCACGCTGGCAAGTTTGCGAATTTGTAATATTTGCACACCAGATTTTCAACAGTGCCATTTTACCGCACTTCCTTATGAGCAATACTGCTGCCATTTTTCACATCTCGCCCAAAATGTGTTTCCGCACATGTAGCACACAATGGTACAGTCAGTGTGCGAAAACAATGTTTGGGACAGATTAAGAAAATCACAGTGACACTGGTCATGAGTAGAGGTCTTAAAATGGCTATGTTGAAAATTTGGTGACAAAACTCCATAAAATGACTGTGTTACGAGTGAGCATTGCGCAGTTTCCACGCACCCTCGTAAGTTCATGAATTTGTAATATTTTCAGTCCAGATTTTCACCAGTGGCAATTTTCCACACCTATTTATGAACAGTACAGCTGTCATTTTCCACAACATGGCCAAAATGTGTTTTCACACTTTCAGCACAGAAATGCGTGGTCGCTGTGGGAAATCATTGTTCGGGACAGATAAAGAAAATCACACTGACACTGTTCATGATCGGAGGTCCCAAAAAGCCTGCGTTAACAATCTGCTGTAAAAATATCCCCAAACTAGTTACATTATGGGTGTGCGTTGCACAGTTTCTGCACACGCTCGTGACTTCACCAGTTTTTTTAAGATTTTCACAGCAGATTTTCAACATTGCCATTTTTTACACCTCCCCATGAACAGTACTGCTGTCATTTTTCACATCCTGTTCAGAATGTGTTTTTGCAACTGTGGTGCCAAATGCCATAGTCGCTGTGCAAATGCAGTTTTCGGCTAACAAACTGATATTGCCACTGTTCATGAGGTGGGGGTCACAAAAAAACCATGTTGAAATTTGGAGTGAAAATACCAACGAATGCCTGAGGCGTTAGGGTTTCCGACCATAATGACCCACCCTGTAGAGAATGGCAGGCATCAGGGGTGTGACTTGGGATTCTTGCCTGTCATGCTCATACCATTCCACCCCACCCACACCCTGCAGCCAGTGAGAGGCATCAAGGTGTGCCTAGGACTCTTCAGGGCCAAGCTTCACCCCATTCTCCTATACCGCACCCATCTCACCATATTTCCTGATGGAATGGGGTGCGCAAGTACAAAGACCTCACACTGACACTTGTCAGTGTCTGCAGGGTAGGTTGTGGTGAAATGGCGTGGTCGTTATGCCTGACGACCCAAAGGCACACCCCAATGCCTGTCACTCTCTGCAGGGTGGTGGTGTGGTTGGCTTCAGTTCAATACTTCGCTGCCATTTCTATTATGCAGCTCTGTAACTTCTACACTACCAATGCCAATGCCAGCAAGCAAACATTCGGCATTGACAAATGCTTGTTTGAATAACTTTTGAACCATTTAATGTTTTCACAAAATCTTCAAAAGGCACATCGGGGACCCAGTCACACGTTCCCTGAAGTTTTTGGACCGGTTGTGCAAACCATGTGACCTGTAGGTGTGAGCAAAGTATTCACCAAAAACCATAAACGCATGTTCAGATCTCACTTAATAACTCCGCAGCCATATATCCAACTACTACAAAACTGGGCAGATCCAAGATGTATGGCTCATGATCGTCGTGCATTCCAAATTTCAGGCAAATCCATTTAACAGTGGCAAAGTTATTAAGGTGCAAAGTTTGACCCTTTAACCTTAAAAGGGCTACTCAACCCTAACTATGGTAGCACAACCATGCTACCATAATATATATCTATATTTATATACAGTATAAAATAGTGGTACAGAAGCCCCACTATAGCTAGGGTTGAGTAGGCATTTTAATGTTAAATCTCAAATTTTGCACTCCAATAACTTTGCAACCATTCATCAGATGTGCACAAAAGTGTGCATGCGTAGTCTCCTGGGGGAGATCTCTTGAAGTGCCAAGTAACATGTTGGTCAGATTTGCAGATTTCATACTGCACATAGTGATAAAACATGAAAATTCACCTTTTTTTTCACAGTTGGTTTGTAATCATGCTGTGGCCAAACATTTTGGAATTTAAGTCTGAAATGTTCAGGGTAAAAAGTGTTTGCCCCACAGAGCATGCCTGCATTAATTTGGTGAAAAAAATATTAATCTGTTTCAAAGTTATTTAATTTTAAAATATTGGGTTCTGAGCATGCTCAGTTCAGTCTTTTGGCTAGAGGAATGGAATGAAAAAGGAATTTGGCCTGACAAACAAGGATTATTTTTCTTGAGGGGCCAATCCTTCTTCATCAGAAAAAAATTCCTTATTCTTTAGCTGCAATCTTATTTTTTCTATTTTTGTCTCATTAAAAGTGTCATATTTCTGCCCAGGAAGGTCTGTTACAGACATCAATGTTTTGTTTTTTTTCTGGCTCATTGCAAATTGATGAACTGTTCTGTGGTATTTCTGACCTTTGTGTGCAGTAATTTAAATCCTTGTTCGTCATTCGCTAACTTCTTTTTTCATATGGTGACACCCCCCCACCACAGTGAAAATCCCTGGGGCCTGATTCTCAAAGTGGTCTTGGATCAGTGCAAGCTGCAGCAAACAGCAGCTTGCACTGAAGCCCAGTACACCAGGGGCTCTGTGCCTGATTTCCTAGCAGGCTGGGTCCTGATGCATAAGTCCCAAGGCTTGAGGCAAGCCAGACCAGGCACCAAACACATGACACAGTGGGAGGGCTTGCTACAAGTTCTGAGGTGGTTGTGCACTGGTCCAGCAAGGCCCTCAGTGGCTAGTGCACCCCCACTCTGAAATGCCTGTTCCTTTAACATTAATGACATTTATTCTGGTGGTCTAGCAGTACTTCCCCCTGCCACAGTATGCCAGTTCCCTAAACATTAATAACATTTATCCTGGTGGTCTAGCAGTCACTCCACCTACCCCTACATGCCTGTACCTGAAACATTTATGACATTTATGACACTTATATTTTATGAACTTTGTTCCCTGTTCACCGCTGGGTGGGCTTGTTATTTGCTTTTCTTTGCACTACTAATGCTGAAGTGTAAAGCTAGGGATTCACTGGGTGCCCTAGAGTTGCCTTGCTGATTATACCTTAAAGCCAGATATACTAAGCAGCTAATATAGAGCAGACATGTTTAATATTGTGGTATTGGATCTAATTGCTGATTATACCTTAAAGCCAGATATACTAAGCAGCTAATATAGAGCAGACTTGTTTAATATTGTGGTATTGGATCTAATTTTGCTTGTAACTGAAGGTATTAGGATAACTGGGTCCTAGTGTGACCTCATTTTGGAATAGCCCTGTTTGCTTAGAGTGGAGCCCCTTTGTGTAAGTCACAACATTTTCTCCCGCTGCATAGTAATGAGAGGCTTTTTTTTCTTCACTACATAGGTAGCCCCCCCCCAAGCTCACTGCCGTCCATGGCAGGCACTTGGGACACACAAGCAACACAAGCAGCTCACCTGAGGAGCTGAGGAAGCCGAATTTCCAGCCTGAATACTTTTGAGGTAAAGAGATCCTCTTCTCTTTGTCTGAATGCCTGCAGGGGGGTGCTAGCCCAAAGACGCTTCGCGTCATCTTCCCCGCCTGTCCCAACCACACACCCACCCAGGGGTAGCTGTCAATTTAAGGATCCACCCCCGTGACATCACATCCGGTGACATCACGTCCTGTTGCCCAGAACCTACCTCTCCACTTTCCCATTTGCAGGTTATACCTGCTGGCCACTAGAGGGACCTATGCTCCCTCGCTACTTCCTACTCCTACCTGTACAGTACTAATTCCCTTGGATCTTGCTGACCACAATGTATTGGCCCTGCCTCATGCTCTGCCTGTGCCTATCCCCACTAGCAGTGCACTTGCCCACTACCCATCTGCTACTCCGCACTGTGCCCCGCACCCTCCCTCCCTTGCTCCTGAACCTGCTCTCTGCCCTTGAGACCTCTGTGTGTCTCAGTCCTCCCTGCCCTCCCCTAGCTTCCTCCTCACCTCAGGCACATCTGGTGTCTTTTATTCTTGCTCTGCTCCTGTACCACCCTGCCCACCCCTGCTCCCTTAACCTCCCTCCCCCATGTCAATCGTGAGGAAAACCTCTCACCATCTCCCAGCCAGGGTGTTAGTTATGCTACTACTCCTGTCAGATAACATTCATCCAAACCCTGGCCTGGTTCCCAGGAGCTCCCCGACTTGTACCACAGGCCTATGCATGGTCTCCATGAATATCTGTAGCCTCCTAAAAAAGTTTGACTCACTACAATGCCTGGTCACATCAATTAATCCTCGATGTCATCGCTCAGGTTGAGACTTGGCTGTCGAGATCCTCCCCTGACTCCCTAGTCTCCCTTCCTGGTTTCACCCTCTTCCGGTCTGACCGTGTTGGGAGACAAGGCGGCAGCTGCACTATTTATGTCAAGGAATCTCTCCCTGTACTAGCCCTGCCTGTTCCCATCCTTGACTCCAGGGCCCAGGCGCCTACGCTGAAACTAACCCCTGACCCTTTAAAGGGACCCCTTTATCTGAATACTGCATACATGCCCCCCAGGGACCAAATGCAGGCCATTGCCTCTCTTACAGAATACCTTTCCTCACTACCTCCTTCCACTGATCAAATTCTGGTGGGTGACTTAAATGTCAACTGGCTCAGCCCCTCCTCCTCCTCTACCCATGGCTCCTTTTCTGCAATAGACCTAATGCAACTAGTTACCCACTCTACCAGGACTAACCCCAAGAGATGCTCCAGTACCCTGCTTGATGTGGTACTCACCAACCGCCCTAATCGGATCCCCAATGTACAAGTCCTCCCAGACTCTCTCAGTGATCACTCCCCCATTCTATTCCACTGGTCATCCTCAGTCCCCAAAACCATAGCACAGTCCACATACCGGTGGCGTCTAATACCTGGTGGACTGATAAAACTTAAGGAACTTCTGTCCCAAATTGTCTGGTCGCCTATACAGGCAACTCCTGACATCGACACAGCTCTCTCCTTCTTTACCCGAACTTTTAATAATGCCTGTGATATCTTTGCCCCAATGTCGACCCACCGTTCTAAAAGGCAGAATGCCCCCTAGGTAACCCCAGCTTTGATCCACCAACTCAAACATAGGGACAACCTATGGCACCATGCCACTGAGACTGGCTGGCCCAGTGACAGGCAGTTATATGCTGCCGCCCGAAACAAGTGCACTCGGACCATCAGAAAGGCCAAGTCTGAGCACTATCAGTCCTCACTCACTGCCTCATGGGGGAACCCCAGAACCTTCTGGGATAACAATAAACAGTTAAATGGGAGTGCACAGTCCCCCACCACCCTCCCAGATCAACATTAATGGCATGATCTCTTCAGACCCAGCCCTCATAGCCAACCACCTCAACACCTCATTCACTGAACTTAGCCCTATCCTCCCTACACATTTTTTTGACCTTCTTTCCTCAGCACCTGCCATAAATCTTTCTCGCCCTTATTTTCTCCTCCACCATGTTTCTGCCCAAGAACTTAGGCCGCACCTTGTCACTGCCCTCAAGAGTAATAGTACGGGCAGTGACACCCTGGATCCGTGTATCCTACGGCTGGTCTTAGACACAGTCCTTACCCCGATCACGTGCCTCATCAACCACTCTATTTGCCTGGGGAAGGTTCCAACTGCCTGAAAAGTCACCACTGTCACCCCTATCTTTAAAGGTGGTGATTGGACTGTGGCTGGAAGCTATTGGCCAATCTCCATTCTCTCTCCAAGGCCTTGGAAAAAGTGGTGGCCTCTCAAATCTCTGACTACCTCTCCACCTACAATGTCCTATGTCCTGAGCAGCATGGCTTCTGAGCAGGCCACATTACCAACACAGCCCTCCTAGAGTTCTCCAACTTTCTCCACTCCTCCTTAGACACTGGTTCTCTGGCTGGTGCGGTCTTCATTGACCTCTCTAAAGCTTTCAAAACTGTCTCCCACCCCCTCCTTCTTGATGCCCTTAGTCTCTCTGGTTTTGCTGCTGGGCCTATCTCCTGGTGCACCAGTTATCTGTCTGACCACTCACAGTATGTAAAAATTAATGGGACCTACTCAGACATCTGTCCCATCTTTTCTGGGGTTCCCCAGGCTCCATTCTGGGCCCCTTACTATTCTCCCTTTACCTTAACACCCTTCCACGCTCTTGCTTGGGGAACATTCTATTGTACGCTGATGATGCAGTCATCTTTGCCTCAAGTCGTAACCCTATTGCCCTCCAGGACTCGCTGCAGAAGTCATTCGCTGAAGCCGAGGGCTGGTTCAAGGAACATAGATTGGTGATAAATCTTAAAAATCAAAAACCATGTTCTTCATTCACCCTCAAAACAAGTCCTGCAACTTCAAACTCCACATTCACTCTGGGTCCTCTTTCCCACTCGAACAAGTTTGCTCCTATAAATACCTAGGGATCCATTTTGACCCCTCCCTCTCCTTCCATGGACACATCGCTGCCCTAGCCACTGCCACTAATATCCGATTGGGCATCTTACATTGGTATAAACACTGCCTCCCCGCAGAGGCTCTTCAAATCACAGTCACCTCCTCTATCCTGTCCCTAGTGGACTATGGACTGCCGGTGTATGGTGCTGCTGATCAGACCACACTCCATAAAATTCGCACTACTCTGAATAAGGCCTGCAGGTTAGTTACTGGGGCACCTAGGCTAACACACACCTGTCTACTGCACACTAAAGCACTGGTACTTGATCTTGATGAGCGCCTCAAATATTTGACCTGTACCCTTACAAAAAAGACCCTCCTTGGGCTATCCCCACCAGGATTGACCACCACCATCCGCCACTCTGTCCCACTAGTTCATACTCGGACCTCTGGGAAAACCTCTCTTGTTATCCCTAGAGCTAGGACCTCTCACGGCCAAAGAGCCTTCAGCTTTAGGGCCCCCTCCTGGTTCAACACACTGCCCCCCTCCATCTCCTAAGCTCCAACTATATCATGCTTCAAAACATCCTTACGGAACCACCTTGTTAACACCCGAAGCTGTAATTGCCACTAATCAAAGCCATACTCAATACTTATGACAAAGCTTACTACTAAGCTGCTAAGGACAACATAACTCTGGTATTGTTTGCATCAATCCTACCTGTACCAGCTTGTTTGTATCTATGTCTTAAGTTACTGTTATACTGTGTTATACTGTTATACTGTGTATTTTCGTTTGTCTTACTGTGACAAGGTACCTTTGTAGATGAGCCTAATGCTCAAAGGTTTTCCAAACTGCTGTCTAAATAAATAAATAAAAATAAATTTATCCTGGTGGTCTAATGGTCCATCCCCCACCCTGATATGTCCATCATTATTTAATTTATCCTGCTGAGGAGATGTGAGGAGGTCTGTGCCAGTCCCAGCCTGGGGTGCGGGTTGGGAGGCTGAAGGGTGGAGGGCACATATTGCCAGAGTGTGGGGGAGACTGCTAGACCACCAGGATAAATGAAAAATAATAATAGACATATCAGGTTGGGGGGAGGGACTGCTAGACCACCAGGATAAATGTCATTGATGTTGTAGGAATGTGAATATCAGGGTGGAGGGAGGGACCACTAGACCACCAAGTTAAAGGATAATAATGTTTTGAGAATGGGCATATCAGGGAAGGGGGAATGCATGTCACAGTCTAGCTGTATGGGCAGATCAGGGTGCCACACTGCCAGCGCCCACCCATGACCAGCCCTGGCTGGTCTAAAGGTATGAAGAAATTCACCCTCTGGGTGAGTTTTGTGAATTGGACATTCGAGGATGCAGCAGCTTGCACCTGCCTTATCCCCCCTTGCACCAGGCTGCAGCCAATTTTGTGGCACATGTATGGCACAAGCATGGTTTGAGGCAGGCACCTTGTGGTTGCCAGATCCTGCCTTTGTGAATAGCTCCTGGCATATCTTTTGGTGCAAGGGGCACTTTGCACCATTTTTGTTCACAAGCATCTTGTGCTCTGTCAGGAGCTTTGAGAATTGGGGCTCTGGTGTTTAGTGGCACTCCACCCTGTGTCATATATATACTATAAATATATATATGTATATAATATATATATATATATATATATATATTAGAGGCAAAAACTCCGTTATAATTAGCAGGTTTACTTAGCGCTAATTAGTGAATTGCTTCATGTTGAAAACCCTGGATTTTTCGATCTTCATTCAGCAGGCGATTGGGATCATCAGCCCCAACTCTCACCCCATGACATGTAGCAGCAGCAGAAGTATAGGAGAATGGGTGAGAGTTAGGACCCACGATCCCAATGCGCACCCCAATGCCGGTTGGGGTGGGCGGGGTCCAAGGGGGTTTCAACCCTAACAGCGAATTTCCTCACTTTTGTCGCTGTGGAACAACCCTAACTAATGCATTAAATGGAGTTTTTTGCCCCTAATTTCCCTTCTTTTTGAGAATGATAACAAGAAATAGTGAATGTAATGCAGTGGCGGGAGCTGCAGCCCCTTGTGCCCAGCGCTCCCGCCACATGATGTGTTGTGGCATACTAACAGGGACAGCAACGCAAACAGAAATGCTAACAGTGGCGCACATGGTAACACAAGCACGGATGAGAACAGAAAGGGTAACGCACATGGTGGCATAGACGGGAATGGTCTGCCACGTGATGTGTTGTCACATAGTAACATGGTGCCTGCAAACAGAAATGTCAATTGGCATGGTGATGTAAAGTGAAACAGTAAGATAAACAGTACTGTAGACAGAAATGGCAAAAAATAACAGAAACGCAAGCGCAAATGAAAACGCAAAGGATAACGCACATGGTGGCGCAGACGTCAATGGTAAGTGAAACGGGTACAGATCCGCAAGCGGAAAGGGCAACAGTAACAGTAATGTAAGCGCACAGGCTGGTTTTCCCCAAAACCTGCATTGAGAAAGACAGTGAGTACAAATAATGTATGCAAAATAATGAGTATCGGCGCAGAAAATGAGATCTTGGAATACTAAATACATTATATCTCAGGAACCGTACGACGTAGAAAAAAAATTTAAAAGTCATATTATTTACAACTGTCCTGGCTAATTTGAATCTTAGCCCCACTAAGGGGCTAAGAAATTTTCCGATGAAAAGTCCGTATCTCGCACCGTTTCCGAGATACGGGCCCTGAAAGGCGCGGCGAACGCCATAATGTTATCCTATGGGAAAAAAAGAAAGTTCGGAGTGCCATAACTTTGCCTCCCTGTAATGTTTTTTCACCAAACTACTGAAAGGCACATCTGTGGGCTGTTGGCTGTCTTCCCTCCAAATTTCAGGAAAAAAGACCAAACCGTTATTTTGCAGCAGGGCTCCAAATGATTTCTGTTAAGTGTCGGGCGCCGTAATGTTATCCTATGGGAAAAATCGTCAATTTTGGAGTGCCGTAACTTTGCCGCCATGTGATATTTTTCACCAAACTACTGAAAGGCACATCTGTGTACTGTTGGCTGTCTTCCTCCAAATTTCAGGAAAAAAGACCAAACCGTTATTTTGCAGCAGGGTGCCAAAGGATTCCTGTAATGCTTGGCGCCGAATGTTATCCTATGGGAAAACTGTCAACTTTGGAGTGCCATAACTTTGCCGCCATGTAATATTTTTTTCTAAACAACACTGAAAGGCACATCTGTGAGATGTCAGCTGCGTTCCTCAAATTTCATCCCAAACTCCCAGCGGTTATTTTGCAGTGCAGTGCCAAAGAATTACTGTCATTTCCACAGACTAGAAATTACTGTCCCACTATAAAGCTGTTGTGTGGCCTTCATGACACTGCGTGAGCACCTAAAGTAATTTGCGAAAGTACTTTTCCAGAAATTTGAAAAACATATTTCTGGGGTGTTTTACCACAAAATAAAGACATGGCAAGCATCCTCAGGGCCCGACTAGGTGAATACAAAAAAATTAGGTTGCTAGAGGGTCCCAAATTTAAATGCCAACCATTTTTCTGATCACCAACTGAAAACAAAAGGCCGATTTGCGAAAGTAACAGGCCCATTTGCGAAAGTAAAAATGCATTTGCGAAAGTGTTGAACTTTTTGTTAACTTTTCCCATTGACTTATAATGGGAAACTGTTTTTTGAATAACTTTTGAACCGTTTAATATTTTTTCATGAAATCTTCAAAAGGCACATCGGGGACCCTGGCTGCACATTTCCTGAAGATTTTGCTCCAGTCACGCAAATCGTACGACCTGTAGGCGCGACCACAGGATTCCAGAAAAGCATAAATGCGCGCACAGATCACACTTAATAACTCCGCAGCCGTATATCCGACCAGTACAAAACTTGGCAGATCCCAAGGCCTATGTTTCTTGATCATGAATTCCAAATTTCAGGCAAATCCATCAAACGGTTGCAAAGTTATTAAGGTGCAAAGTTTTGGGGTTTAACATAGAAATGGCTCCTCAACCCTAACTATGGTAGCACTACCGTGCTACCATAATATATATATAGATATATATATATATATATATATAAATATAAATATATATCTATATTCTTTAGGTTGAGTAGGCACTTTAATGTTAAACCTCAATTTTTGCACACTCTAGTGCCTGTCAGTCTGTGGAGGAGGGGATGAGGTGTTGGAGGAGTTAGGGGCTCAACCCTAACATCTCATTTCCTCACTTTTTTTGCTTTTACCATAACTGCTGCATTAAATGCAGTTTTTGCCATGATTATATATATATATATATATATATATATATATATATTATAATGGCACAGTAGTGCCACAATAGTTAGGGTTGAGTAGCCACTTTAATGCTAAATCTCATATTTTGCACCCTAATAACTTTTCCACTGTACAATGGATTTACCTGATATTTTGCATGTGCGGTCTGGGGCATGGGGTCATAATGTCACAAGACATTATGCCTCATAGCAAAATCGCTATGCCAATACAGCATGATTTCTGTCATGAGGCATAAGTCTTTTTTTTCTGTGGGGGCTCCAACCCCCCACACCCCCATTATAGGGGCTGAAGCCCCCAAACTCCCCCCCACTAAAGATTATCAACTCTGGGGTGGGAGGGGTTCAACTTGGGAGTGCACAACTGAATAAAAAATAAAATATTCTGGGAGCGGGAATCAAACCCACTCCCAGACACAACATCTGTGTTCCTACTGCTGTGGCTCAGTCCTGTGATCCACGGCAGCTGCTCGGCAGAACCCACTCCCAGCAGAGGTCATATCCTCTGCCTGGGAAAGTGCTACTGGTGCAGTACCGCATACAGCATATACGCACAATTGCACCATTAGCATTTGCTGACTAAGCTGTACCCACTTAGCCATAATTTTGCATGCTATTAAGTATGTGACATTATGACCTAGTAGGGTGGTCTGGCACCATTGATCTCTGGATCTGGCAAGTTGCTTTACGGTCAGATGTACAGTTGTGGAGCTACAGAACACCAAAAAACACAAAAGAAAGGACTTTTTGAGCATTTCTTTGCTTGCACCCACACCCCACATGGTTTGTCCATTCAGTCCAAAAACTTCAGCAAAGATGCAGCCTTGGACACCTATGTGCATTTTGAAGATTTGGTGAAAAAATATTAAACCATTCAAAAGTTATTCAAAAAACAAATTTCCCATTATAGTCAAGGGGAAAGTTAACAAAAATCATGAAACTTTTGCAAATGGCCATTTTTACTTTCACAAATGGCCCTTTTACTTTCATGAGTTGGTCATTTTTTATGTTGCTTGCACGCATGTGCAAGAAAAATAGTGCCATCATCGGAGATTTCGGAGGTGTGTCACCTCCTCCTCCTCCAATTCAGTCAGTGAGCTGGCAGGTGCGGCCCTGTAGCTAATGCATTTTGGAGCTGTCTATGACACGCTCCAAAATGCAGTAACACTCTGATTGAAAGGGAGCTACACTTCCAGTGAGCACCGATAAGAAGCTAGCTCCCCACACGCAGGCGCAGCGCACCGCACGCATTGTGCAGTCAACGGGTGCCCAACTCGCCGGCTGAGCTGCATCCCCCCGTAGTTGGTGCCACACTGGGAGCCTACCCCAGCATGGCAATCAGTCCTTTGGCCAACTGGGGTGCCCAATCCCCCGTCGGCTGAACAGCCCCCCGTCCTTGTGCCATGATGGGAGCCCACCCCAGCGTGGCAAACGTCCCATGACATCTTTTTTTTTTAAACCTATAAAACAAAAATGGTCCCGCGGCGTGTCTCCCAACCCCCTCCACAACCCGCACCCACCACTCGCACAGTCTCCCCATACACCCCATACCCTCCCTCTGACCGGCAACAATCTTCAGTGGACCGGGAACCGCCTGCACTCTTCAAAGCCGACTGAACTGAGGAAATGCCGGTAAGCTGTATAATGGACTAGATGGGGGGGTTCAACTTTTTTGCATATCTCAGGCATTTTTGGGAATTTTGCACCAAATTTTCAACATGGGGTTTTTAGGATGCCTTCTCATGACTGATGTCACTGTCATGGCGTTATTTGGGCCCGAAGGGTGATTTCGAGCAGTGACTGTGCAGTGACTGCAAAATTACCCTTCAGGCCTGAATACCACCATGACAGTGACATCATTCATGAGAAGGAGTCCCAAAAACCCCATGTTGAAAATTTGGTCCAAAAATTCCAAAAAATGACTGTTTTATAGGCGTGCATTGTGCAGTTCCTACGCAGGCTCGTAAGTTTGCGAAATTTCAATATTTTCACTCCAGATTTTCAACATTGCCATTTTACCACACCTTCTTATCAGTAGTACAGCTGTCATTTTTCACATCTCACCCAAAATGTGTTTCCGCCCTTGAAGCGCAGAATGGCGCAGTCGGTGTGTGAAATCAATGTACAGGACAAATTAAGAAAATCACAGTGACACTGTTCATGAGCAGAGGTCTTAAAATGGCTATGTTGAAAATTTGGTGAAAAAATTCCTAAAAATGACTGTTTTATGAGCGTGCATTGAGCAGTTCCTACGCAGGCTCGTAAGTTCACAAATGTTCAATATTTTCACTCCAGATTTTCAACATTGACATTTTACCACACCTCCTTATGAGCAGTACAGCTGTCATTTTTCACATTCTGCTCAAAACGTGTTTCCGCCCATGTAGCACACAATGGCACAGTCGGTGTGCAAACTCAATGTATGGAACACATTAACAAAATCACACTGACACTGTTCATGAGCAGAGGTCTTAAAATGGCTATGTTGAACATTTCATGAAAAATTTCCTAACAATGACTGTTTTACGAGTGTGCATTGCGCAGTTCCTACGCATGCTCGTAAGTTCGCAAATTTTCAATATTTGCACTCCAATGACTTCCAAATACCTAAACAGCACATAGAAGCAAGCAACATTCGGCATTGACAAATGCTTGTTTTCTGTTACTGCACAGAAAAATGCCTGGCATTTAAAATTGGGACCCTCTAGGAACACACTGCTTGTTGTGTTTACCTAGTCGAGTCCCAAGGATGTTAGACATATGTTTTTTGAAATGCATTTTAAAAATTTTTGAAAAAATGCTTTTGCCAAATACTTTTGCAAATGAGAAAGTTTTGTGAATTTTTTTGCAAAACTTTCATGATTTGCAAATCTATTTTGTGAAAGTATGCTCAAAATAACTGCAAATCTTTGCCACTCTCCTGCAACAAAACAGTTTGGTCTTTTCCACTGAATTTTTGCAGGGTGGCAAGCCCAGGTCCCACGTATGTGCCTTTTGGTGGTTTGGTGTGAAAATATTACAGGGTTCCAGTTACAGCATTCTGAAGTTCTGCTGTTTTCCCATAGGATAACATTGCAGCCTCCGTGGTGCCTTTCAGAGCCCATATCTCGAAGACGGTTCGAGATACGGACTTTTTCGTCAGAAAAATTTTTAGTACTCCTTAAAGGGGGATTAAGTTTAGAACTAGATTGGAAGGTCCTGAAACCCATGACATTTGAATTTTTTTTCTACCTTGTATGGTTCCTGAGATATTTGCGATTTACTGCTTCAATTGCTCATTTTTATGTCCGAGGATCACTATAACAGCCACAGACTTCGTATTCACAGTGCTTTCTGCTGCCCCTATCTCAGATACAATGTGCAGTATGGATTAGGTCAACTTCATGTTGTGGGAACTACTCACTCTCATGATTACAATCATCACACTTCCATTTTTTTTACTAGCTGCTACGGTTCCACAGATATGGGCAAATTAATGTTACAAGCCTTCCATGACCTATAAGGCTGATGAATGGCTCTGTGTTTCTCTGTAAGTTGGAGTTCAGGGCCCAGAGGGCCAGCGCTCCCACAAACACATATCATTACGGAGAAATGGGCAGCATGGTGGGAGCATGGAACCCAAAAGGCCCCACTCTCCCACCCACACATGCTCCTTACAATTTATATTAAACTTTCTCAAAAAGAAGGGAAATTCATTGCAAAAAAACTCTGTTAATACATCAGTTAGGGTAATTTCCACAGTAATAAAGTGTGGATCACGATTTTGGTTTTTCCATTAGACCCTAACCCCTTAACTACTCTCTCCATTCCACAGATCAATAGATGCCAAGGTCTGCCATAGCATCTTATGGCCTAACTCTCACCTCATTCTCCTTTATTGTACCATGTCAACTTGTTTACATATGAAATGGGGTGAGTTGGGATGCAACCCTTATGGCAGACCTCAGCATCTGCTGGTCTGTGGAGGGTGGGTATGGGGATCAGGATCTGGTAACCCTAACATCACAATACCCTCTATATAACCCTAACTGATGCATTGAGGTTTTTTTTTTGCAATGAATATATATATATATATGTATATATCTTTATGCAAAAAACTGCATTAATGCATCATTTAGGGTTAAAGCACAAAAAGTCAGGAAATGAAAAATCTTTAGGGTTGCACCTCCCCTCATGGACCCACCAATCATCCCAAAATTGACAGATGATTGGGTGTGTCATTGGGGTTGTCAGGCCTAAATATTGCCCCATTCCTTGTGTAATCATATTGAGAAGCAACAGGGATCAAAGGATAAAAAATGCGAAAACTAAAGTTTAACACATAAAATAAATGAAACCACAACCATGACTGAATAGAACTAAGTGCCCTGAGAAAAATCCATCCTCATTTCACTTTATATGTCACCCCTGAGCTGAGAAAATAGATTTTTTAATCTGGTCATCTAGTTGCACCCTCATGATCAAAGGTCACAGTCAAAGAATCTTGCGATCAAAGAATTTGCAGGTTCATGATCAAAGATCGTTAGTGAGCCCTGATCAAAGAATTGAAAACTTCATAACTCTTTTTTTTGACAGTTTTACAAGAAACCACAGGCATTGCTCGATAGAGGGAAGACCACTGAGTAAAACCCAGCATAGTTTTACTTCAGAAGTCCCCCCTGAGCCAAGATAATTTTATTTTTCTGACCACAAACTGAAAACAAGATGACAGCCATCACAATCAAAGAATTCCTCGCGATAAAAGATTCTTTGACCGTGAGCCTTCCAATTCTTTGACGGTAAGGCGGGACCAGAGGGCCAAAACCCCATTCTTCTTTTGCAAAATAACCATATACATTTTCTCATTTACTTATAATGGGAACTTAAAACTTGAATAACTTTTTGAATGGATTAATATGTTTTCATCAAATGAAAAGTGGCATGTTCCTTGACCCAAGCTCTTTCAGGCAAGCCAATTCACAGAGCAGCACACCACATGACAGCCGTGCAACACCATGGACAAAATCCAAAAAAACTGCCCACATAACTGGTGAAAAGTGCATTTTTCAGCATTTTGTTGTGCAAAAACTGTAAGTCTGACCAAAACAAAATTTGACAAATCAAGAGCTCTACCATGCCCCACCACACATATCAAATTTCATGCAAATCCTTTGAATGGGTCCAAAGGTATAAACACGCAAAATGTCAAGTTTAACATAGAAGTGCCTACTCAACCCTAAATATCTGGGTGCAACCGTGCCCCTATAATATATACATATATATGTGTATATTTTTATATATTTAAAATTTGGCAACCAGGAAAAGCACACTGAGCCCAGGCTTGTTTCCAGGTGTGGCCCAGGGACAGGTTATACAGAAACAACAGTGAGTTATAAAAAGTACAAAATGTAGAATAAAACAAACAATACAAGAGTAATACTGTAAAATTTAGGTTACAAGTCATATATACAATGGCAAAAACGAGAACAGAATCATACCGTAAGTCAGAGCAATAATAGAGGTAGTAATAGTAAAATGTGAAATAGAAAGCAGAGGTGAGTACAGGGGATATAGTCTTGAAAAATTAAGCTGAGGACAGCAACAGTAGTGGCTGATGATGGTTAGGGGAGATACCTACAAGTAACTGCAGTAGTGTCAGGGGTGAAGGCTGGCTGTGGGAGGAGGATAGTTCCAGGGGGAGTGCGAACAGGAGGAGAGTTAATGCAAGTCAGAGGACCAATCACAAGGGAGAGTGAATTAGTGGAAGAAATTTAAAAAAAGGGGAAGGGGCAGCTGAGCTACAAGTGAAGAAAGATAGTGCAAAAAGAGCAACAAGAATTGTTTGGCAGATTAAATCAGTACTAGCGAAAGAGTTGTGTGGTGTGGCATATAAGGTAACACACTGAGCAAGTTATTATTTTTTATTGATTATTGTTTTCCCCACCCATTGTTTTGTAGAGGTCCCAACGTCTCAGTTTTCTTCCCTGGTGACTAGTAGTACCCTCCACCTTCCAATGCCCAAGTATTCATTGGTGGCAGTGGCATCACCCCTGCTGATCTCTTTTTATTTATTGATTTTTTTCCTGTAAAGAAAAAAATAATCCCTCATTGTCTTTTGCTCGTTTGTAACCTGCAAAAGAAAACTGTTCATCGTGGATCACACCCAAATCCTCACCTGACCACCCACTGTGCAGCCCTACCTACACCCCCCTGACATCTCCACAGACCCTCACTCAATTCCAGAGGTCCCAGGTTTGAGACCAACTCCACTAATTGAGGGTAAGTCTTGCTGCTGGAAC
Organism: Neoceratodus forsteri; assembly: GCA_016271365.2. NCBI lineage: Eukaryota > Metazoa > Chordata > Ceratodontiformes > Ceratodontidae > Neoceratodus > Neoceratodus forsteri. Next base: position 248,156,340 of record CM028130.1, on the reverse strand, counting down.
TGGCTATTATATTATGAACCAAGGTAAATGCACTTCAATGTATTTCAATTGGGGGACAATTTTTAACTATAATTCAGCCATTTATAGGAATTTTGGCCCAAAATTTTCAACATGGCTATCTGGGGATCCTACCTTATGAACATTATGACTGTTGTTAGGCAACTCTCACCAGAAAGGTGATTCACAGTCAGTTGGTGAAATCACCTTTCCGGTGGGATTTTTGTGATGACAGTTATACTGGTCATGAGGTGGGGTAATAAGTAGGGCTATGTTGAAAATGTGTTGTCAAAATTTCAAAAATGGCTGCTTTATGGGCATTCATTACAATCTCACTAAGTATGCTCACAACGTTGGAAATTTTCAATATTTTCACCCCATATTTTTAACATGGTCTTCTCATTATCCCTGCCTCATGTATGTCACAGCTGTCATTTTTTAAATCCTGTTCAAAATGTGTTTTTGCTCCTGTGGCATAGAACGGCATTGCAGTTGTGCAGAATTATGTTTTGGTGGGGATCTGACAATTTTCTGTACTGGGTATGTGGTTAGGTTATAAGAAGTCTATGTTGAAATTCTGGGGTCAAAATTATTTCAGATGGTGCAGTTATGACTATTTGTTGCAATTTCGCTATTTCTTCTCGTGACATTGGTAATTTTAAATATTTTGAGCAAAACATTTTTAACATAGCCTTCTTACTACACCACTTAATGTATGTCTTAGCTGTCACTTTTTCAAATCCTGTCTAAAATGTGTTTTTTGCCCTTTTGCTGCAGATTGGCATTGTGCTTGCACGCAGTAACGTTTTGGTTGGGATTGCAAAATTTTCTGTACAGGGACATGAGGTGGGGTAGTAACATGGATATGGTGACAATTTGCTGACTGTTATGCCATGACTGGAAGCACAGTTGCCGGAGGTCCCTTTGCTTCCACAGCTACATACATAAACGCATATACATATATCTATGGAGCAATGGGAGGGAAGGGTCTAAAGAACCCTGCATTCCAAAAATAAAATAAGGAAATGATTATACTATTTCAAAAAGTAAGAAAATAAATTACAAAATAAGTCATTAATTCATCAGTTAGGGTTAAAGCGACAAAAGAAGAGAAACGTAGTATTAGGGGTTTAGGTGATCTAACCTGCAGGTAGCACTTCATTTTCAAGATAAAGGCGATGCAAGGCATCACGGGTGCCGCAATGTTATCCCATGGGAAAATTTCTCAATTTCAAAATGCTGTAACTGTGGTCCCCTTGAATGTTTTGGCACCAAACCAACAAAAGTCACATCTGTGGGACCAGGGCTTGCAACCCTACAAATCTCAGCCCAAATGACCCAACTGTTTTGTTGCAGGGTGATAGCAAAGATTTGCTGCTTCTTAACAAAATACTTTTGCAAATTCATAGATTCTTAGATTCATAGATAATTATGTGCTAGGTAGGCAGTTATGCCTTTAATAAGCTTGCCACCAATTTTATTGGTGAAAATTGAATTTTTTATTATTCGTATATGGATGGATGGATGATAGGGGTTTCTGGAACACAAGGGAGGGGAGGGCCTCGGCAGCCAACTAGGGATCTGAGGTTCGAGCAGACTCGATAGATCATAAGGCCTAATCTGCTGGCAAATAGTATGTTAGTATATGTATCCAGTCTGTTTTTGAAATTATCAATTGTCTTGCTCTCAATTACACTTTTCGGTAAGCTATTCCATGTTGTTATGACTCTGTGTGAACCATGATTTCTCTTTTGTTTGTTTTGTTTACTGTTCCCATTAATTTCTTGTCATGTGATCTGGTATTAGTGTTAGATAAGTTTCTTAACAACCAAATAGTTTCAAATGTTGATTCCTTGTTTATTTTGTATTTGTATGTTGTGCATAGATCGCCCCTCATTCTTCTATGCTGCATTGAGTAGAGACCCAATTTGTTTAACATGGTGTTATAGTCAAAATTCCACACAGTTTTAATTGTTTTAGTGACTTTACACAGAAAAGTTTACATTAGTTTTTTAACCCCTAACAAATTGTGGTGCACATACTGCAGAACAGTATTCCAAGTGTGGTCTAATGAGACTTGAGAAAAAGGGAACTATGACTTGTTCGCTCCTACTTTTTTTTTAAACTTTCTTTTTATCCCTCCTGTACTACCCTCCCTGTCCACTCCTTTGGACTACTGATCAAACCCCACAGACCACTGACACAGAGTCTACCCCTAGAGTACCTGGTCTCTCTACTGTACTTCCTTGATGCCTGGATATCCCCCGGGTGGGGCAAGGAAGTGCCCCTCTTCCTCAACCTTGCTTGAGGAGAGCCAGCACAGTGGGGTCTGCCCATGAGTTGATAGTTGGGAGGCACAGATCATTCTTCATCAAGGAACCGAGAGAGGGTGTTTCCATTTTTCTGTTCCCTTCAACCCCCTAAAGATGCCGGCTTGGATAGACGGCATGCTGACACATGTTACTAGGTGGTAGCTTGGGTAGCAAACTGGCTGCACAACAGGACACAGAAGTTAATAGTGAATGGAACACATTCTGAAGAAAGGGAGTTACTAGTGGAGTACCTCAGCACTCAGTACTGGGTCCAGTGCTCTTTAACATCTTTATAGGTGACATTGCAGAGCATCTGAAGGGAAAGGTATGCCTCTTAGCAGATGACACAAAGATCTGTAACAGAGTTGATACACAAGAGGGGGTAGAAAAGATGAGAAGGGACTTGGCAAGGTTGGAGGAATGGTCAGACATATGGCAACTTAGATTTAATGCAAAGAAGTGCAAAGTAATGCACCTGAGAAACAATAACCCAGGAGAAGAGTACACAATAGCAGGGGAGGTACTAACAACAACAAAAATGGAAAGGGACCTGGGGGTAGTCATATCAGATGACCTAAAGGTGGGTAAGTAATGTGAGAAGTCGGTAAGGAGAGCCAGGGGGTTACAGGGATGCATAGGAAGGGGCCTCACAAGTAGAAAAAGGGAAGTGGTTATCCCTCTATACAGACAGTTGATGAGACCCCATCTGGAGTACTGTGTGCAGTTTTGGAGACCTCATCTATGCAAGGACATAGACAGGATGGAAGCAGTCCAGAGGAGGGCAACCAAAATGGTGCAGGTTCTGCAGCAGAAACCATATGAAGAGAGACTGAGAGAGCTTAATATGTATACCCTTGATGAAAGGAGGGACAGGGGAGACATGATAGAAATTTTCAAGTACTTCAAGGGAATCAACAAAGTCCAGGAAGGTAGCATCTTTCAGAAAAAGAGATGTGTAAGAACAAGGAGGCACAATTTAAAGATAGAGGGGGGATGGCTCAGGGGTAATGTGATGACATTTTTTTCATGGAGAGAGTGGTGGATACATGGAACCGCCTTCCTGGGGAGGTCATTGGGTCTAAAACAGTGGGGGAATTCAAACATGCATGGGGCAGACATAAGGCAATTATAGTGGGGAGTTGCAGGAAGTAGGCTGTTGGTTAACTAGAATCTGCAGCTTATCCAGTAGGTAGGGAAATGGGCAGACTGGGTGGGTCAAGTGGTCTTTATCTGCTGTCAAAGTCTATGTTTCTATGCTACTAAGTGCCTGACAGTGTCCTCCCCTCCCTGACTCCAGCACGATGGAGCCACCACAGCCCTGAAGGTCAGTGCTCCCACTGACCCTCAGGGACATCGGGTGCAACAAGTACCCTTGGAATCCCACCCCAAAGGAGGAGAGCATCCATTGGGATGCTAAATCCTCCTTTCCCCTGCCGATCCCCAATGATCCAAGTTTGTTCCCGAACCTGGGTCTCCGGCATGAAGTGAGGTGTGGTGTTCTACACCTCAACCCTCAGCTCCTCTGGGCCAGCTCATTCTCTCCTACTTTTATATTTTTAAAATGCATCCCAATATTTGATTGCTTTTTTTAGCAATATTAGCACTATGTGTGTCGAAAGAAAATCTTTTTGAAACTGTTACCCCTAAGTCTTTTTCATTTTCTGTCAGTTTTAGATTTGTATTATTTAATTTATAAGTATAACATGGATTATTTTTTCCCAGGTACATCACCTTACACTTATGTACATTAAATAATAATTCATTTTCAATTGCCCATTTCTCAAAATGAGTAAGATTATTTTGGATTTGAAGTGCAGAATCTATGTTAGTTACGATGCCTTCCAGTTTGCAATCGTCGGTGTATTTAACCATCCAGCAATGATTATTCAAGGAGATCATGGTGGTAATCAATATGTTAAAAAGAACAAGTCCCAAAACAGAGCCCTGAGGAATGTCACTAGAAATGGGGTGCCATGATGATAAAAATCCCTTTAGCGGTGCAATCGGAGAGCCACAATTTAATACAGATTATGATTTGAGGTGTATTTCTATTATTTCTAATAATCTAATGAGGATTTTATGCAACACTGAGTCAAAGGCTTTCAAGAAGTCTAAGAATATTATGTCAACAGATAGGCCTTTGTCTAGAGCATCGCATACCGGATCAAAAAAGTTAAGAAGGTTTGTTTGCTAAATTGCTAAAGTTTCACAAAAAACAGCACAAAACTTTCACATTTGTGAAAGTGTCATGGACAATTTGTGAAAGTACTGTGGAGCCAATTTTAAAAACAGCATTTCTAGAGGGTTTTACCCCCCAAAAAAGATAGGACTGGCATCCTCAAGACCTGAATAGGTAAACCCAGCAGTTAGTGTTTATCTAGAGGGTCTCAAATTTAAAAGCCAGGCATTTTCTCTCTCACTAACTGAAAACAAGATGGTGGGAGCACAAAAGAAAAAGGGCAATTTGCGAAAGGAAAATTGCACTTGCGACACTTTTGTGAGACACATATATTTTTTCCTCATTGACTAAAATGGGAAATTTGTTTATTGGAAAAAATTGTGAACAGTTTAATATTTTTACACAAAATCTTCAAAAGGCACATTGGTGGCCCAGACTGCATCTTCCCTGATTTCAGACCAAATGAACAAATCATGTGGGCTTTAGGTGCAAGCAAAGAAACATGCAAAAAGTCCATTTGTTGGCATTTTTCGGTGTTCTGCATTTCCACAACCGTACATCCGACCATAGCGCAACTTGTGGGATCCAGAGATCAAAAGGACCACACTATGCATGCAAAATCTCAGGCAAATCTATTGTACAGTGGCAAAGTTATTAAGGTGCAAAATTTGAGGTTTAACATTAAAGTGCTTACTCAACCCTAACTATGTACCACTACCGTGGCACTATTTTTTAATATATATACATATATGCATCTCTCTCTCTCGCCTATATATATATATATATATACATTTTATTCAAAAGGGGTCAGGATAAAACTGCAGAACAAAACCATTTATCTTCACTACCATGGTAATACATTTATTTATTACCATAGTAGCTCATTTATTTACACAGTTCTCTTCAGAATTCATTTAGCATGTCCGTCCTCAGAAGCAGTACTAACCATATTTAAATGTGAATAACTTAAAAACGGAAAAAGATAACATGGTACTGTGAGCACGAAAATTGTTCAGCACAAAATTATCTACAAAATGAATAATGTTTCATTTATATAAATCTTGTATATTGTATAAGATTAGCAAGAAAACAGAAGAAAATGTAATTTTTTGTTCACTTTTTTAACAAACAAATATGAATAACTTTAAAACAAAAAAATGATAGCATGGTACTGTGAGCACAAAACATGTTCAGCACAATAATATCTTCAAAATGAGTGGTGCTTCATTTATAAATACCATTTTTTATAATTAGTAAAAAACAGCATAAAATTCAATTTTTTTTCCCTTTTTTGACAAATTATTTACACCTACCATAATCAAAATGTTCACACAACATCTAAACCTGTTGCATAAATGGAATATACTGCAGTTCAGAGTGTGATAATGCATTTATCTTGTACAGTTTCCAGTGACCTCTTGTAACTCTCACGTGTGCATTCAGAACTCGTGAGGTTACTTGAGGTCACTGGAAACTGTTACAAGATAAAATAGATTATCACACACTGAACTGCTGCATATCTCTTAATTATATATATATATATATATATATATATAAAATAGTGGCATGGTAGTGCCACTATAGTTAAGTTGAGTACCCCATTTAAGGTTAATCTGAAATTTGGCAGCTTAATAACTTTGCCACTGTATGATAGATTAGCCTGAAATTTGGAAAGCACAGTCTGGTACCATAGATCTCTGGACCTGCCAAGTTTCGTTACAGTCGGATGTATGGTTGCAGAGCTACAAGGCACCACAAAACACACAAATTACACATTTTTGCACATGCTTTGCTCTCACCTACAGCCCACACGGTTTATGTGACTGGTCAGAAACCTTCAGGAAACATGCAGCCGGGGTCCCAGATTTGCCTTTTGAAGATTTTGTGAAAAAAATATTAAACTGTTCAAAAGTTATTCAAAATACAAGTTTCCCATTATAGTCAAAAGGAAAAGTTAACAAAATATGCAAAATGTCACAAATGCACTTTTTACTTTCACAAATGACCCTTTTAGTATCACTAATCAGCCATCTTGTTTCCAGTTGGTGGTCAGAGAAATGCTTGGCATTTAAATTTGGGACCCTCTAGGGACACAATTCTTTTTGTGTTCACCTAGTTGAGCCCTGAGGATGCTAGCTATGTCTTTTTTGGGGGCTAAACCCCCCGGAAATATGTTTTTATTATTTTTATAAAAAGTAGTGTCGCAAAGTACTTTCACATATGCAACACTTTTGTGATTTCATTTGCAAAAGTGTTGTGATTTCTGAATTTACTTTGCCACACTATAGCTAAAACAATAGGGAATCTTTGCCACCCTGCTGCAAAAGAATGGTTTGGTCTTTTGGGATGAAATTGGAGGAAAGAAAGCCAAGATCAAACAGACGTGGCTTTTGGTGGTTTGGTAACAAAATATTAGAGGGCTGCAAAGTTACGGCTCTCCGAATTTAATGATTTTCCCCATAGGTTAACATTACGGCATCTGCCGTGCCTTTTGGGGCCCTATCTCGAAAACGGTTCAAGATACATACTTTTCAGCAGAAAAATGCTTATTTCCCTACTGGGGGGCTAGGCTAAATACAAAACTAGCCTGGAATGTCATAAATAATATGAAATTTTTCATTTCTTTCTGCGTCGTACGGTTCCCGAGATGTAAGGCATTTAGTATTCCAAGTGCTCATTATCTGCTCTGAGGGCCATATTATGCATACATTCTTTGTATTCAGTGTGCTTCTGAGTGCAACTTTTTTGGGGAAAAAAGGGTGTGCATTAGCTTTACTGTTACCGTTACCCTTTGCATTTACACTTCAGTTTGTGTTACTGTTACCATTTGCATTTCCATTACCATTTTTGTTTGCATTTACTTTAGCGTCACCGTGTGCGTTACCATTTGCATTTGCGTATGCACTTGCGTTTGCATTTGTGTTTACTTTTCCATCATCGTTGGTGTTACCGTAAGCATTTGCATTTCCAGTTGCATTACCATGACCATGTGAATTACCAATTACATTTGTGTATGTGTTTGCATTTCTGTTTCCATTTGCATTACTGTTTCCTTTGGTATCGTTGGTGTTACCATAACCGTTTGTGTTTCTAATTACATTACCATTACCGTTTGCTTGTTCGTTACCGTTTACATTTGTGTTTCCATTGGCCTTAGTATTTGAGCTTCCAATAGTGTTTTTGCTGTTGAGTGCATTACTGTTTCCTTCTACATCACCATTGCCATTTGTGTTTCTATTAACATTTGAATTTTCATTACCATTAGCATTTGCGTTTCCATTGCCATTAGCATTTGCATTACCATTTTTGTTACCGTTTGCGTTTCTGTTGCTGTTAGCATTTGCGTTACCATTTGCATTACCATTTATGTTTTCATTTATGTTTGCACTTATGTTTCTCTTACCATTTGAGTTATTGTTTCTGTTTGCATCACCATGTCCATTACCATTTGCACTTGCATTTGTGTTACTTTTACTATTTACTTTTACCTCACTTTTTCCATCACCGTTTGTGTTTTTGCGTTGGCATAGTGCAGTGCAAAACATTGTTTTTGCTATTTTTCTGCACTGTCTTCTGCGATGCATAGTGCAGCCAGTGTGTGGTTGATTGATCTGAAACCTGGCATCTAGAAAGACATTTGTTCACATACCAGTTTTTGTTTGGTGAAAAAATGTTGTTCCTTTCCAGAGTTATTGCCATTTGAAGTTGGCCCACTTCACAGGTACTGATTTTTCGGCTGCCAGGTCCACCATTTTAGCACATTTTCAGCCTTGATTTCTGCCATTTTTTGGTGGAAGGCTTCTTAAAGGTGCAGAAATGTACAAATTGAATATCTCTGAAATGGTTTGGTCTTTCACATGAAATTTGGAGGGTGTTGAGTGGATGTCCTGGAGATGTAAATTATGCAGTTTATAAGTTTGAAAATGAATTTGCTGTAGAGATATTGCATGACGCAGTTAATATTTTGTGCATAGCATTATGCACAGTGTTACTGTCTTGAAATTTACAGCATACGTAACTCTAGTGGGACAGAGATGCCTTGCAGTGGTTTGGTGTGTAAAACATTAACTGGTGCAGAATTATGAATGAAAAATTGGTTCATTCCACTTCAATAATTTTTGAACCGTGTGTCTGATTTACCTGGCTTTTGGAATGCACACAGATTTATGATAAATCTTTGACTGTGACAATTTTGGGTCACTGCCACTTACAGTTGCTGAACTGTGCATGTTATGTTGTTTGCTCATGGCACTGTGTGACCATTGAATGGATGTTCACACAATTATGGGCACATGGTGTGCTATGGTATATGACTTCATTTACCAATTTTCATCTCAGTCAGTCACACAGTTTTTGTGCAGCAAAGTGACAAAAAATCACATGGTGGGAACGCGGGACCCAAAGGGCCCCGGGGTCCCACCACTACATTCCATTCGCATTCACATTCCATTCACTATTTATAGTGCACATTCTCAAAAAGAAGAGAAATTCATGGCAAAAAACATTGTTTAATGTATCAGTTAAGGTTCTTCTACAGTGAAAAAAACAAGGAAATTCGGTGTTGGGGTCATCGGTCCTAACTCTCACCCCATTCTTCTATACTGCACCACCTCAGCTTTTTTACACATGGAATGAGGTGAGAGTTAAGGCCAAAGACCCCAAAACACACCCTGATGCCTGTTGGTGGGGGCTAGGTGGGCGTGTGGTGCAAGGGGTGGCAACCCTAACACCGAATTTCCTCATGTTTATCACTGTGGAATAACCCTAAGTGATGCATTAAATGGAGTTTTTTGTCATGAATATATATATATATATATATATATATATATATATATACAAACACACACATACATGCAGTATATATCTTTAGATGGAAGATACAGAAGTCTATTTTACAAACCCACTCACCAATAACAGTATGTCATCTGTTTCTGTCACTTGAATCTCTGGTTAAAATTCTGGGTTACCAATTAGATGTACAAAGCAACCCTGCCTGTAACAGCATTTTCAAAATAAGAATGTTTTACTTATTATAAATGTGCTTTACTTAATGATCTCAGAAAACATTTCTGTAAAATTAAATTCCAAATTAATTACATTGTGACATATTATTTATAATTGCACCAGTGTTTTTTAAATGTGCTTGAAATCAACAAAATAGGGACGTGTTTCTTTCCTAATTAGGTAAATGTACACTAAAGAGAAAACACTTGTTAGACATTTTTCATAATTAGGTACAACTATAACATGCAAAATATTGTAAAAGGAATACCACACTGTCAGCTGATAGGTAAGGATGTAAATTTGTTTTCTACTAACTAGTTTGTTTTTCAATTAACAATCTCTACTTAAAGAATTTCTCTAGTTTCAGACGTTTTGCAACCAACATGTTTACAGTGATTTTAGCTTTTATTTCACCTATTTTTCTATTAATCTTCTCTTGTTCTTTATTACCTACAGTAGGATATTTGCATGAAAATGTTTGTGTCTCAGACTTAACAGAGAAACATACAAAATGACAGCAGATTAAGTCCTACCAGCCCATCTAGTCTGCACAGGGCCTGTCAAATTTTGGGGATTGCCCTTGTCAGATCTCCGTACCCCCCCCATGGACCATTCCAAAGTACCTGCCCCACTCACTTTTGAAACATCCTATTGCTTCAGCACTGAAGACTTCATCAGAAACTTGCTCCAGTCCATCAAACGTTTTCCGTAACATACTTCTTCCTGGCATCCTTCTTGAACCTCTCCCACACCATCTCAGTTTCAGAACATTACCACTGGCACTGTATTTGTGTTATCACTCATTGTGAACAACCACTACTGTCTACATTGAACATCTTAGTCATGTTGCCCTCTCCTCCAAGCACTTCTCATATGACGTTGTTAAATCTGAATTTTTTGATGGAGTAGAACTTTAGGTCCAGGGACCTATTCACAAAGTTATCCTTTGTCTATAACTACAAAACAATACATATACATTATACATGTAACGATGCTTATACATTATATACATATCATACATACTTTTGATGACAATATATCAACTATCAATAAAATGCAATACATCAAGACATTAAATACAATTAGAAGCAATCACACTCTTGACGGTAGAATATACCAATTGCTGATTTACTATAAAAGTAGGTAGCTTGTATTGATTCCTTATTGTGGGAGATATTTGGTTCCACAATACTGCAACTGTGTACTGGAAAGAATCTGTCCAAACCTTGTTCTTATTTTAGGAATGTTTAGGTCTCAGTAAACCACATCCCTGAGCTGATATCTCTGCCATTCATTCACCTCAGATATTCTTAGGTTTCCCTTAATTAAGCCCTCCCTGACATAAAATATTAAAACAGAAAATTGCTTTCCTGAATGAACTGCCAGACTGGCATATGATCTACCCTGTTGCCCTATTATCTGAACATATGAACATATGAATATGCCAGCAGAAACAAACCACCTGGTCTATCCAAGTCTGCTCAAGTGTGCAGCCAACACCTCTAGTTTGCAGCTGCCTCCTCTATCCTTTGACTTCCCTGCCACCCCACCTCCCCACCCACCCTCACTCTCCCTGTTTCCTGTCCTATGCCCTTCTGAAGCTGTTCACAGATTTACATGATACCACCAATTCTGGTAGGGAGTTCCATTTGCTACCACCCTCTCTGTGAAATAGTATCTCCTCATTTCCTTCCTGAATCGTTCCCCCTCTATCCTTAATCCATGCCCCCTGGTGACCCTCCCCCTCCTTATCTGCCCCATCCTTATTGATTCTCCTGAGATACTTGAATGTCTCTATCATGTCCCCTCTGTCCCTTCTATCCTCCTGGTTGTACATATTCTGGTCTCACCTGCTGTCATAGTCTCCCCCCTCCATTCTACATATCATCTTTGTTTTCCTCCTCTGCACCCCCCTCCAGTAGCCTAATATCACTCTTTAGGTATGATCTCCAAAACTGTACACAGTACTCTAAGTGTGGCCTTACCAGTGACCTGTAGAGGGGCAAGATCACCTCTCTTTCCCTGGATGAAAACCCCCTTGCTATGCACCCCAACATTTTGTTTACTTTTGCAGCCACTCTCCTGCACTGGGCAGTGTTGTTCATGGTCCCTGTTTTCATTATGCCTAGGTCCTTCTCCTCTTCCTCAGTGATCCCCAGCTTAACCCTCCCAGCCAGTATTCTCTCCTTGGGTGCTTCACCCCAAAGTGCATAACCTTACACTTCTTTGCATTGAACCCCAGCTGCCACCTCTCTGACCACTCCTCTAGCTTGCGTAGGTCCCCCTGTAGCTGCTTCCATCCCTCCTCTCCATCCACCACTGCTCCAATTTTAGTGTCCTCAGTGAACAGACTTACCTTGCTCACCACCCCATGTGCAATGTCTGATATGAAGAGCCCAAACAATACTGGCCCCAATACAGAGCCCTGTGGTACCCTACACATCACTGGCCTTGGAGTTGAGAGCTCCCCTCTCACCACCACCCATTGCATCCTGCCACTAAGCCAACTTTAATCCAGTTCATCATTTTTGCCCTTACCCCTGCACCAGTTAGCTTCTCTCCAAGCTACCCATGAGGCACTGAATCGAAGGTCTTGCTAAAGTCCAAGTAAAGAACATCAACCACATGATCCTTATCCAACTCACCTGTCACCCAGTCATAATATTGTATGAGGTTGGTTTGACAAGACTTCCCTGAAACTAACCCATGCTGCCTCACATCCTGGAGGCCATTGTCCTCCAGATATGACACCAGTCTTTCCTTTAGTATCATTTCCATGAGTTTACACACTATGGAGGTGAGACTAACTGCATGATAATTACCCGGTTCATCCCTTGGCCCGCTCTTGTGTAATGGTACTACATGTGCCATCCTCCAGTTTAGTGGCACATATCCCGGCTCCAGTGAGGTGATGTACAGATCCACCAGTGGCTCTGCCAACAACTCCGCCATCTCCTTCAGCACCCTGGGGTGGATACCACCCAGCCCTGGTGCCTTGTCTACCTTCAATGCCTTCAGTCCCTCTAGGACTCTACTTGCCTCAATTCTTCCATCTGTTGCCTCCTCTCCCCTGTCCCCACCCTCCCAGCCCATGCTGGTATAGGTCCCCCCTTTCTTCCATGAACACTGAGCAAAGTATTCATTCAGTGCTTCTGCCTGCTCCTCCCCCTTTTCTATCCACTCCCCACTCCTTTTTATCCTCACTATTGTCTCTTTGCACTTCCTTTTCTCCCTGATGTATCTGAAAAAATCTTTCTCCCCCCCATTAATTCCCTGTGCTAATCTCAGCTCCCTCGGGGCCTTGGCTTCTCTCACATTTCTGGTCACCTCCCTGGACCATCTTGCATATTCCTCCCTGTTCACTTCCTTCCCTGTCCTTTTAAACCTCTGGTGCACCACTCGTTTTGCCCTCACCACCTCCACAACCTCACTGATCAACCAGCATGGTTTTCTTGCTCTGCTCCTCTTGATCTGTGCCTTGGTGCAAGCTTCTGTTGCCTCTGTAACCTCCCATTTAATAATATCCCATTTCTGCTCCTAGTCCATCTCCTGCCTTATGCCCTCCAGTTTCCCTTTCAGTACTTCCTGCATCCTCCCAAAGTCCGCCTCCCTGAAGTTTACCACCAGAGTAACTTATTTCTCTGGCTCACTGAACATTGTAATATTAAATCACACCATTTGGTGATCGCTGTCGGCTAGTGGGTTCTCTACCTTTTTTCCCTCACTGCCTCCCCATTCGACAATACCAGATCTAAAGTGTTCTTTAGCCTAGTAGATACAGTAACCAACTGTGTCAGGAGACCCTGCTGGATCCTGTCCAGGAGCACTTGCTCCCTAGCGCTGGAGGTGACCGGAATACTCCAGCCAACCCCTGGCAAGTTGAAATCCCCCATGATGACCACCTTCCCTTTTCTACATACCTTCTTGATTTGTCCTGCTAGCAGCCTGTATACCACCCCAAACCTCAATTTCCTACCCCTTGAGTCTAGAAGCTGCAGCCAGATTGCCTCTGTTCTCCTTTCTTCTCCTTCATCCCTTGTGCATTTGATCCTGTCCTTCATATAGACTGCCCCCACCCCCCCTCCTCCTTACAGTCCTTCCTGTATAATTTGTATCCTGGGATTGCCAGATCCCAGTCCTGGTGCTTAGTTGCCCACATTTCTGTGATGCCTTCAATATCCACCCTCCACACTGCTATGAGTGCCTATAGCTCAGTGGATTTGTTTCCTAGGCTTCTTGCATTCAATGAGACCACCCTCCATAATGCCCTCTTCCCTTCACTGGCCTCCATCTCCTCCCTTCTACTCCCTCCTTTTTTGGCCACTCTGAGTCCTTCCCTGCTAGCCTGGGGGTAGGCTGTGACTCCACTCTATCGGATACTTGCCTACCTGCTGCCCAATTGTCACCCCCATCTAGTTTAAATCCACCCTTGTCGCAATATACCTCCCCAGTCCATGCTTTAATATCTTGTTCTCCTCCCCACTCAGGTGCAACCTATCCCTTGCAAACAGGTTGTTATTATCCCAGGTGCTGCCCCAGCCACCCACAACTCCATACCCCCTTAGTTCGACACCATTCTACCAACCACCATTTTAATGGTTCTTTACTGCACTGTCTCTGTCCTTCCTTAAGTATTGGCTTCAAAACTCCACACAACACTCTGAGTTAAGGAAAACCCAGTACTGTATATATACAGGAGATATATTACATCACTACTTCTTTTAGTGATCCCTCTCTGTAGGCACCCCTAGCATCTGATTTACTTTAATGACATCCATTCCAGATTGGGCTGATGCCTTCATGTTTTCCATTATTAACACCTCCACAACCCTTTTCTTTCTAATGTATTCTCCACTACCACTCCATTGAGCTGTACTTTGTTTTTGGCCCCTATGTGCATTACCTTGTACTTTTTTTATTAACTTTCAGCTGCCACACACTCAACCACCAATCCAAATTTTCTAGATCTTTCTTTATGGCCTTCTCTCCATTGTACTCACTCTTCCAGAGACCATGGTACTGCCTACAAATAAGCACATGTTTCCATGAACATCTTTCCTTATATCACAAAAAGTATGTTAAAGCAAACTAGTTCTGACTCTGGTCCTTAAGGCACACTTTCTTGTGGTTTCCCTTTCCACTGGGGGGGGTTCTCCATTTAGGACCATGCTGAGGGACCATCCACTAAGCCAGTTTTTCATCCAGCACATAATCAGCCCATAATCTTGTTCCCTACCTCCAGGTCACCCAACTTCTTTATCAACCTCCCATGTGGGATTAAGTCAAAAGCTTTGCTAAAGTAGAGGTACAATATATCAGTTGCCTGACCTCTGTCAATGGCTTTTGTCACCCAACCAAAAAATGGCATGACTTCCTTCTGGCAAATCCATGCTGTCTGGAATCATGTAAATCACTGGCCTTCAAGAACTCAACTCATTTCACTTGGATCTCCTTTCATTATTTCCTTAATTTTGGACCCCTTTGGTTTCCCCACTATAGATGTCAGATTGGTCTATAGTTGTCTGGCTGGTCCTTACTCCCACTTTTTTGTGGAGATACCACAATCCCTATTCACCAATCCCCCAACTTTTCCTGTCTCCAAAGAGCAGTTGAAGAGATCTGATAGCAGACCTGCCAGGATCTGGCATGAATGATCTGACCAGATGGAGCCTAAAACAGGTGAAGGCAGACTTCTGTGCTCTGAGAAAGGTAGTGAAGGAGAGAAAAGGAGTAGTAACCTTCTTCGAACTGCTGCCATAGCCATACCAGAACCAAGGGGAACCATTCCACATGTTAAAGTTTAATACATGGCTAAAGGGTTGGTGCAAGCAGGAGGGATTTCAGTTCCTCCAGGACAGGGCCCCATCTTTAAGGGGTTAGAGTTTCTTCAAATGGGACAGCTTACACCCCAACTAGGAAGATAGGAGGATAAAAGGTGGGCACAATACATATCTAGTTTATACTAGTAAAGGGGAGTCAGAGTGGCAAGGCACATACAAAATGTCAGAAAGCACGTGGGGCCTTACTGGCCTCCCTCCACTGACAGAGCTGATAAACTTGGGGAAATGGGATGATTGGGGGAAATGTTGGAAAATGATATGTGGTAATGCAAAATGTCTGGGCAATAAAATTTCAGAACTTCAGGTACTAGTCATGATGGCAGGACAAAATCTGGTAATGGTCACAGAGACATGAGTAAACTTGAACCCAAAATGGAACATGACCATATCAGGATATGCAGAATTTAGGGAGGACAGGTCAAAGTGCAGGGGATGAGAGCTAGCACTGTATGTTAAGGAGGGGATTGAAATAGCCTAAGGAGGTCAGATGAACTGGAAACCCTGTGGGTACCATCAGCAACAGGGAAGGAGAGACAAATCTGTTTGGGTGTGGCCAACAGGCCACTGAGCCAGGATCATGTGACAGACAGGGAACTGGGAGAGACACTTTTCAGGGCAGCCAATCTAGGGGAAGTGCTGGTAGCTCAGCATTTCTATAAGCCAGTTGTGGACAGGAAAATCAATTAGGGTTAGTACTGGGAACCAGATTCTGGAGGATGCCTGCCACAATATATTCCTATAGCTAACAATGAAAGAGATTACCAGATTTGAGCAATGATTCAGGGATGGTGCTCACTAAGGGATTGAATAAATCCCTAAAAATAGATATCTGAAGCAGCACAAAGTTAGAAACACCTTGGATCTGATTCTGCTAAAATGCTATGAGAAAGCATTATACGTTAAGCTAATAAATGAACTCTCTTAGCAGACTACTTCTAAGAATGATATGTATATTTCAGCTAATTTTAAGCTTTGAATCTATAGCTGCCTTGCCAGAGTGCTCCTAATTTTATGCTGCTTCAGAAGGCATTACTACAGCAACTTGTTCAGGGCCCAACAATGAAGGAGGCTCACTTGGATTTGGTGCTCACCAACAGTGAGAGAATTAAGAATGTAGCAGTCCTAGAACCACTTGGGTTGA
The DNA here is from genome assembly GCA_016271365.2 of Neoceratodus forsteri. NCBI lineage: Eukaryota > Metazoa > Chordata > Ceratodontiformes > Ceratodontidae > Neoceratodus > Neoceratodus forsteri. The sequence continues at coordinate 248,139,867 of CM028130.1, read as the reverse complement.
ATGATCACAGGACAATAGCACTAGAGGTCCAAGTGGGAACAGGCAAAAGGGTAGAAGGCACGTGGGTACAGGACTTCAAAAAAGCAGAATTTGACAAAATTTTGGAAAAACTTCAGAAAAACATGGAGAATATAGTGAAGGTAGGGGACAAAGAAGAAAAGTGCATAGGATCTAAAAAGATGATAGAAGTGCCAGACAGTTCAATTCTAAAGGTGTCTAAAGGAAATAAAGCTAAGGGGCATGTGTGCTTTACAACCAAAATGAAGTTTGTGATAAGAATAAAAGTAGGACATTTCTAAATATATAGGTATTCAAAGAGTGGAAGACAGAGTACATTTTGTGGGAGCAACAAGAAAAAAACACCAATAAAGTGAGGTAGGGCAAAGCAAAGGAAGAGCTCCAGTGAGCAAAGGAAGTGAAAAATAGGATGAGACATTCTTGCAGTACATCCTGGAAAAGCACAAGGTTAAAATGGGTATTGTGAGACTTAGGAGTAATGAAGGATAGAAGGAGGTGGAGAAGGGAAGGCAGAGATACTGAACAATTATTTTTGTTCAGAATTTACCAAGGAGAAGTATGAGCCACTACAAGAAGGTGGGGTTGGGAAGGGAAGAATGGGGCAAAGACTCTAAAGTAACAGTCCAGGTAATGGAAAAAAGTTGTTCGAAAAGCTATCAGAGTTGAAAGTGAATAAATCTATGGCACCTGCTGGCTTGGACCCAGGAGTGCAGGAGGTAGCAGAGATTCTATCAAGGACACTAGCAGACATTTTCAGTTGCTTGCTAGGCGCAAGGGTAGTCCCTAGGGACTGAAGGACTGTTGATGTGGTTCCACTAGAGAAGGATGCGAAGAGGGATTAGCCAGGGCACTCTAAGTTTGTCAGCATGTTGTCTATAGAATAACAATTTAGGAATCTCTACTGGGGGAAGAAGTGGTGGATGTCCAAGAAGGGAATAGGCTGCAGGACCCCAGACAGCATGAGTTTACAAGGACAAGGTATTGTCAGAGGAATCTGGCTGAGTTCTTCAACTGAATAACCACAGCAGCAGACAAGGGGCAGGAAGTGGATATAGTTTATCAAAACCAACTCATCACTGCACAGCTGGAAAGTGCTATAGCAAGGCAGAACTATGAACAAATAAAACATCACTAGCAAAGTCTCTTGTACACAGCTTACAGCCTTTGGAACAACAGGGTACTACAACATGGCTTCAGACTCTACCTTGAGGGACCCATTCTTCTGGTCACTGTAAATTTAGCCCAACATTTTACAATCTATGAGCTTCACCACATCTATGTGGAGTGGGCAATTCAAAGTGCTCACTCTGCCTTGTTATTACCACTTCGCATTAAGGCAGCATGACAACACGAAGTAAGACAGAGTCATTGTTTTTAATGGGCTTCACGTTCCCCATTATGATTCTAAGTGATCTACTTGGTGTTTCAGATTTGGCAGCCCCCCCATACATCTCATGGCTTACAGTTCTGCAAGTCACATGCTCTTTAGCCAGGCAGGAAGGAAGTGAGTCATACAAGCAGACACTTTCAATTTCTACTGAGCAGATGGAGAGAGAGGAATGTGTTTTTGACTGCTGCTGATAGTTTGAGATCAGAGCAGGGAGGACAGTTAAACTTTGATTCTAACCCAACAGCTTTTTTAAAAGCTAAATTTTTTGTCTTTTCTTTACTCTTTTTTTACTTAATTTGTTCTTTCTGTAAATTTTATTTTTCTTACCTTTATAAGTAGTTAGTTGTTTGTCTGTGTCTGTGTGACTGTATGTGTGTTGTGTGACAGTGTGAGTAGTGACTAGTGACTGCTTGCACTGAGGGAGTGCATTGGGAGAGATGGACCAGGGTGAGGGAATGTCTGGGGTGGGGGCAGCCCTGGAAGAGCGTGGTAGTAAGCGTCATACCATGCGTATGTGTTGGGGGCATGAGTGCCCATTCCTGTTGGACCACTCGAAACTTGTGAGTGCCCCCACCAGAAGCAGGACCCACACTGCCTCCTGACTATGAGGAAGTTGAACCACCACCACCAAGTCCAGCACCAGGTCCTCTGGAGCAGGATGTGCCTGTTCCCCCAGGCCAAGGTGTGGATCCCATCCCTGTTCAGCAGTGTGACCAGCCGGCTGCCAGTTCATCTGGCCCTCCCCAGCCTGTGCCTGGTCCACCTTGCTCCTCCATAGCTTGGCAGTTTTTTGACTGTGTTGGGGGGGGACAGCAGTGTGGTCAAGTGCTGCCTATGTGAAGTGGAGGTGCACCATGGCCCCTAGGGGATTCACCTTGGGACTGGGGGCCAGTGCACCCATATGCTCAATCACCACCAGTTGGAGTGGCAGGCTGCCACAGAACAGACCATGCCTGCACCTGGTGGCCGTTCTGTGGCAGAGGGTGCAGCTGTGCATGGCAGCATTCCTAAGAAGAGGAGGGCCACAGAAGCAACTGCTTCTCCACCAGGACCCCCACCACCACCACGGCCACCACCAACAGGTCAGCCTGTAGAATGTGTGGACCCCAGAGAACTGTGTGCAACACAGGCTGACTTGGCAGTTCTCTGGATTGCTGTAGAGGAGAAAAACAAGAGGGTGAGTGCTGTGGAGCAGTGGCTTGATCACATAGAGGGACATCCGCTGTAAATTATGTCCATCCTGGAACTGCTGCTGGATCACCAAGGGATCCCACATTAGTTTTGTTTTCTCACACCATGTGCCCCCTGACACCTTCCTTGCTGTGTCATAAAATGTATTCCTCCACCATCCCTGACTCTTGTATGTAATTATGGCCTTTTTATGTTGTCTTCCATATGCATGACACTTTGCATTCTGGACCCCCTTCCTTCTGTTAAGTGTCTCTGTGTGTGTGTTTGTGTCAAGTGTGTGTGCATGCACTGTTTTGGTGCCTCATTTTTCTGCATCCATAAAATGCATCTGTCTTGTGCCCAGAAAATTGACAAGTGGTAACAAATTGAAATGTGAACGTTACAGCACATATAAAGCACTCCAGAATTAATGGCGCACTCAGTAATGCATGCAGTGGTCACACAGAGCTTCCAGATTTTTTCTGCATGCCCAAAATGCATCTGTCTTGTGTCCAGAAAATTGACAAGTGGTAACATAGTGAAATGGGAGCATTTCAGCACATACAAAGTCCCCCAGAATAAAATGATGACCGTGAGTGAACTGTTGCTGGTCCAGTGTGTGCTGCGATTCCAGCAAATGCAATGTGATCATCTCAACTGGATGGAAGGGTGCTCTTTGTTTGTACACTAAAAGTAGCCTTGGTGAGTTGAGATATATATATATATATATATATATATATATATATATATATATATATATATCTGTGTATTTTGTAGGTGAGGGCGGTTGACATGGACATGTACTCATGGTATTGTTCTGTATCACAGGTCACAGATACTATACTGTTGGTGTACACATTCCAGTGCTCAATGAGAACTTTTTGACATGGATAACTCTCAAGCAAATGAAGGTAAGTATTTTTTTTTTTTTTTGGTGTGGAGGGAGCATATTTGCAGGTTTGTCTGTAATGGTTTCTTATTTGGTTACTTCATCACAGATTTCATCTGCATCCTTCTCGAGTCTGGTTGTTAATGATGGTCATGGTCATCTAATGAAATGACTTACATAGATACATAGATACGTAGACAGTGTCGGCAGATAAGGGCCTATGGCCCACCCTGTCTGCCCATTTAAGTTTGTAAGTTCAGTTTATGTTTTCCAGGAAGTCTGTTGCCCCTTACCCCTGACCTCCAGAATTCCTTTATGTCTATCCCATGCATTCTTAAAACCAGTGATTGTTTCAGCCCCCACCACTTCCTCTGGCAGGGTGTTCCACTTGTCCACCACCCATTCTGTGAAGAAATTCTTCCTCACGTTTCCTCTGAATCGTCCTCCCTCCAACTTCATCCCATGCCCTCTAGTCCTGGAACATCTTTTTCACTTAAAAATAGTGCATTCAAGCACCCTGTTCCTCCCTGTAAGATACTTGTATGTCTCTATCATATCCCCTCTCCTCCTCCTCCTCCAGCGAGTACATGTTCAGTGCCTTCAACCTGTCCTCATAGGACTTGTGATGCAATCCATGCACCATCTTTGTTGCCCCTCCTCTGAACCTTCTCTCCCTGTCTATGTCCCACGAGGTAAGGTCTAGAACTGCACAAGTGTACCCAGGTGCGGCCTCACTAGTGTCTTGTATAGCGGAATTATGACCTCCTTTTCCTGCTGGTGATGCCCCTGCCTATGCATCCCAGCATCCTATTTGCTTTACCTGCTGCCTTGTCACACTGTTTCCCTGCCTTGAGGTCATCAGAGATGATAACTCCAAGATCCTTTCCTGCTTGGTGCATGCTATATCCTCACCCCCAACTGATATATTGTGCCAGGGTTTTGTGCCCCATATGCATTATCTTGCACTTCCTTGCATTGAATTTCAACTGCAAACCCCTGACAATTCTTCAAGTTTCTGCAGGTCCCTTCTCATTCTGTCTACACCCTCTGGTGTGTCTACTCTGTTACAGAGCTTTGTGTCATCAGCAACAGTGAAATTCTGCCTTCTAGGTCCTGCGCAATGTCACTGATGAAGATGGCTGAATAGTACCGGTCCCAGCACTGATCCCTGTGGTACCCCACTGGTCACTCTTCCTCTGTGGAGTGACAGCCATTTACCACCACCCTCTGTGTCCTGCTGCCCAGCCAGTTACCTACCCACCGCACTACTGTTGCCCACACCCATATTCCCAGTTTGTGCAATAGTCTTCTATGTGGCCACAGTGTCAAAGGCCTTGCTGAAGTCCGATAGGCCATGTCCACTGCCCTCCCCTGATCCACCTCCTAGTCACCCAGTCAAAAATTCAATGAGGTTGGTCTGAATGACCTTCCCTGGTGAAACCATGCTGCCTTGGGTCCTGTAGTCCATTGACAACCAGATGTTCCACCAATCTCTCCTTCAGTAGTGCTTCCATGATCTTCCCCACTACCGAGGTGAGGCTGACTGGTCTAGTTCCCTCGCCTCTTTGTTCCCACTTTTGTATAAGGGGACTACATCTGCTATCCTCCAGTCTTTGGGTACCTCCTGTTTCTAGTGATCGGCTAAACAGGATAGCAAGAGGTTCAGCCACCACCTCTCTTAGTTCTTTAATGACCCTGGGTGCACCCATCTGGCCCCATTGTGCTATCAACTCTTATTACTTCCAGTTCCTTCAGGACCCTTTCGTGTAAAGGGACTTGTGTCCATTTCTGCACCATTCTCACCCTTGTACTCCATTCAGACCCATTACCCTCCTCTTACTTAGTAAAGACTGAGCAGAAATACCTGTTCAATATGTCAGCTTTACTGTTGTCATCCTCCATACAGCCCCATCCTCCCCCTTCAGTCTCACTATCCCTCCCTTTGCCTTTCTTTTTTCACTTATGTACCTGTAAAAGGTTTTGTCCCCTCTACCCACTGATTTTGCAATGTGTTCTTCTGTCTGAGCTTTGGCTTCCTTACTGACCTCCTGCCTCCCTTTGCTTCTCCTGGTACTTCTCCCTATCCCCTTCTGCCTGTGTCTTTTGTATTGCCTGAATGCAATCTTTTTGGCTTTCACTTTCTTTGCTACCTCTTTGGAAAACCATAATGGTCTCCTCTTCCTTTTCCTCTTGCTAACCTGCTTAATACATAATTCTGTTGCTCTTGTAATCCCCATTTTAATACTCCACTGTTCCTCAACCCTGATTCCTTCCCCATTCCCTTAATGCCTCTTTCTAGTATCTCCCCATTTTCCCAAAGTTTGCCCCTAAAATCCAGGATACGTGTTTTGTGTGGTTTGGTTCTGCTCTTTCTGTGATTTCAAACCACAGTGACTGGTGTCACTGTTCCCCAGGTGCTCCCCACTCTTACCCCCATCACACTGTTCCTGTTTGTGAGCCAAGGTCCAGTATTGCCTTCTGCCAAGTTGGTTCCATGACCAGTTGCTTGAGGAAGGCACCCTGAAGGAGTCCAGGATAAATCTGCTCTAGTTGATGCTGCTGCTGGGATGCTCCAGTCCACGTCTGGAATATTGAAGTCTCCAACCAGTACTACCTCACCCTTGTCTGCCATCCTCTGGATGGCTAGCATCAACTCCCTATCTGTTTCTTCCGCCTGGGCTGGTGGTCTATAGACCACACCTGTGCGGATGGCTGGCCCCATTTTCCTTTCCAGCTAACCACAGTATCTCTCCCCATTTTGTTCCTCCTGGATCTCTGTGGTCTTATGTCATTTTTCAAATACAGTGCCACTCTCCTCCCTTCCTGCCTGCCCTGTCTCTTCTGATTATGTTGTAGCCAGGTATGGCCAACTCCCAGTCATGGTTATCATTACACCAGGTTTCAGTGATGGCCACAATGTCCAGGACTGACTGCACCATGACAGCCTCCAGATCTTCCATCTTGTTGCTAAGGCTCCTGGCATTTGCACACATGACTTTCATGATTTGACCTCCCTAGACTGTTTCGCTGTTCTACTCCAGCCCTTCCTTGGTTGTCCTTTCCCTGGTTCACCTTGCTGTCTGCCTTTCTGCTGAATTTTGCACCTATTCTGCCTATCCACCTCTTGGGCGCTAATCTCCATCTTTTGCACTTGGCTAACCTCCACATCCTTTCCTTCCATTTCTCTTGGTACCTCTATTTGGTTGTCCCTGTTTGGCAGTGTGGCATATGAGTTCTTGAGTGGAATAGGATCTGGGATGTGCCTCTGCCTGACTGGTCTAACCCTCCTGAGCCCACTGTCATCTAAGTACTCTCTTTTTCTGCATCCTTGAGGCAGCTGCATTGGACTGAGTGGTCTCCGGATAGGGGCGATGGTACTCCTGACCAGTTTACTTCCGCTCTGAGTCTGGCTACCTCATCCCGCAGTCCAGAAAGATGCATGCAGATAGGGCAGCACCTCAGTGTCCAGAAGATCTGCCTGAATATGGCTGCCCCACAGCCACTGCATTGCACCACTCCCCACATTATACTGCAGTTATACTGCTATTCCACTACTTGTCTACTGAAGCTCTCCTAGTTCCCTTTTATTAATTTACTGTCCTAAAAGTCCTGCCACTGTTCCTCTATAATATTTGAAAATACATACACACTCTATCTCACCTTTATCCTTACCATCAAAAGGTAACTACAATCACAATAATCTACCTTCTACTAATACAGATTCTATCACAGAATCAGAGCACAATGCAAGAACATCTGCTACTTAGCAACAACAAACAGGTGACAACAAACCAAGCTGATGTAGCTTTTTTTAAAATAGAGAAAAAAAATGTAGTAGTTTAAACCAATAGAAATCAGCAGTTCCAAAAGCACCTTGAACTACAAGAAAGAACATAGTACCACACCTCTGCCACAATAACTAAACAGTTCTAAAACATTGGAGAAAGAAGTGAAAAATCAGAGACTGATTTCTGCATGTTAGATGTGTGCCCCAGCTGGAGGGGGGCGGGGCTGATATTGAAGAATTTCTTTGGATAAGGCCGCTTTCACACAACAACAAAGCATCAGGATGTTTCCTAAAAGAAGAAATGAATGACTTCTTACAAGTTGATTGTAATTTGTCCCTGGTTCTCAATCTCAAGTCAAGTTACATTTCAAAACCCCATCTTGTCAAGTAACACAACCTATGTGCAACTTTTTCAACACTGTCATGGTCAGGGCTGTACAGCTGCAAGTTCAGAATACAGTGCTTGAATGATATCTTACAGAAATAGTTTTGGTGACATACAAATGTCACCTAGTTAATGAATCGTACTCAGTTGCATTTGTTGCAGTCTTTCCAAAACAATGAAGTGGATGAAATAAAATCTTCATACTTACCAGAATGGATTTCAAATGGATATTCCATAGGTCCCTCTGTACGATACAGCAGCAGTACCATTCATACCGAGTTTCAGTGAAGGAGAGTTTTTTTGTTAACCTGTAAAAAAAAAAAAAATAAGTGTACCATATGTGTTTGACCATTGCGGCTCCAAAAAGCTACAGAAAACAAAACATACAACTAAAGGAAGTTAAATAGTATAACAAACTTTAGTACACATACTCACTTTATGGTTTCAATATTAAGAAGTTTTGTGCCTGTGACTGATGGATGTGGTCTCCTGTTCAATTCCCTCTGCCTTAGCATGGTCAATGTAAATGTAATGGGGAAATACTGTCTGAACGACACTGGTGGTGGGTGCTGGTGGTGATAGCTGCGGCACATGATGACATTCTCTGTTATATCTTCTTGCATCTGGTGGTGTTGGCAGTGGCTAACATCAGTCCTGGTGGTGGTGGTTCAGGGGCAGACAGACTCATGCTCAGTGGTGGCAGTGGCTAACATCAGTCCCGGTGGTGGTGGCGGTCCAGTGGGTGGACAGACTCATGCTCAGTGGTGGCAGTGGCTAACATCGGTCCCAGTCATGGTGGTGGTCTGAGGGCACAGACAGACTCATGCTCAGTGGTGGCAGTGGCTAGGTCCCACTGGTGGTGGTCTGGGGTGGACAGACTCATGCTCAGTGGTAGCAGTGGCTAACATTGGTCCCGGTGGTGGTCTGGGGGGTGGATAGACTCATGCTTAGTGGTGGCAGTGGCTAACATCGGTCCCAGTGGTGGTGGTCCGGGTGGTGGACAGACTTATACTCAGTGGTGGCAGTGGCTAACATCAGTCATGGTGGTGGTGGTGGTGGTCTGGGGAGTGGACAGACTCATGTTAAGTGGTGGCAGTGGCTAACATCAGTCCCAGTGGTGGTCCATGGGGCAGACAGACTCATGGTCAATGGTGGCAGTGGCTAACATCAGTCCCAGTGGTGGAGATGATCTGGGGAGCAGACAGACTCATGCTCAGTGGTGGCAGTGGCTAACATTGGTCCTGGTGGTGGTAGTGGTCTGGGGGCGGACAGACTCATGCTCAGTGGTGGCAGTTGCTAACATCAGTCCCAGCACTGGTGGCCTGGGGGGTGGACAGACTCATGCTCAGTGGTGGCAGTGGCTAACATCAGTCCTGCTGGTGGTGGTGGTGGTCTGGGGGGTACACTGCCTTTTATCAACTTCATTTAAAAACTACCAACATTAACCACATCATCATCCTGATAAAGAAAGCTGTTCTCAGAGTCATCTATGTCTGAAGTCTGACCACTGGGAAATTCTTTCTCCATTGTGTCATCTTCTACGTCAGAGAGGGGGCCATTTCACGCTGCCACTGCCAGTGCCACCAAGCTGGTCCATTTCCACATCACCAAAACCAACATGACTAGGCCGGGGAACGAATACTGAGCTTGCAGTCTGTGCTGGTATGTGCCTCTCATTCATTTTAAATAATGTTAGCAAACTAACATTTGCAGGAGACAGGTTTGTCCTACGATCCCAGACTAGTGCACCTGCTGAGCTGAATACCCTCTTAACACTTACACTGGAGGGTGGGCGTGTGAGGTACTTCAGTTCCACTGCAGTCAGCTCTGGCCATTCACCTACCTTTCCACTCTAGTACAAAAGAAGATCATCAGTTATTGTCAGATGCCTGTTTTCAGACAAATATGACTCAACCATTGTCTGTGCCTTACTAAGTCCAGTGGTTAATGCATCGTCCTGTTCTCCCGAATCATTTATTTCACAAATCCCCACTTTGGACAAAGCCTCCCACAGTGGGTTGACATCAGCCACTTTGGATGACAGACCACCTGAAGCTGCAGTCCCCTTCCCCTTGCAGGATATGCTTGATGGTCCTCCAGGTACACCTTCAGCCGGATTATGCTGCTGAGGTTTGCTGGCCTTGGCACATGACTTCTGTGCCCCAAGAACCAAGCGCAACAGTTGACCACTGATATTTTTTACCTGTTCAGGCCCTCCCTCCAGTAAAGGTGCACTATGCTGAATGCTCACAATGTGACGATTCTGGTTGAATACTGTCAGCATGTGTTGCAGCAACATACTGCTAGCACTGTCTCCAGCAACATCAAGGCCATGTTGTACATTCACCAATGTCTGCCTTGACACCCATAGCAGTGGAATTGATTGAGTAATGGAGGCAGACTCACCACTCACTGCCCATGTAGCATATTCAAAAGGCTGTAAAATTGTTATTCATAAATCCCCACTTGGGACAAAGCCTCCCTCAGCGGGTTGACACCAGCCACTTTGTGAGCATTTAGCATAGTGCATCAGTACTGGAGGGAGGGCCTGAACAGGTAAAAAATGTCACTGTCCCGAAGGCTACAGCCCGTCCTTTCCAGCTGCTCCCTCTCAGGTTCAAAAAAGTCGAGGATTCACTCATCAATTTAGACACCACAAAAAGTGCCGGAGATAATGGCTTAGAACCATTTTTCTTAAAAGTCGGCTACCGCTGTCTTACTGCTCCCATTCTCCATATATTCAACCTCTCTATCTCTTCTACCATAGTTCCATTATGCTGGAAATCTGCTCATATCATACCCTTATTTGAATCCGGTGACCTATGCGACTTAAACAATTACAGACCAATCTCAATCTTGCCTATCCTTTCAAACGTCCTCAAAAAATTGATTTATATACAATTGAAGAATCATCTGGAAACCTACTCTCTCTTCAATCCAGACCAGTTAGGCTTTCCCTCTAATCATAGCACTGTTACTGCACTAGCTAAAGTCACCGATGACTGGACCTCGGCCAAAGATGCTAAAAAAATTATGGGTGCAGTATTCTTAGATTTGAGTAAAGCATTCAACACCATTGCCCATACTTGAACTGTGAACAGCCTCACCAATATTGGCGCTACCCTAGTTACTACCAAATGGTTCTCCAGTTACCTATCAGGTAGTATGCAGAAATTCAAAGCTGGTGGGCTGTTCTCTGGGGAAGGGTTGCAGGAAGTAGGCTGTTGGTTAACTAGAATCTGCAGCTTATCCAATAGGTAGGGAAATGGGCAGGCTGGGTGGGCCAAGTGGTTTTTATCTGCCGTCAAAGTCTATGTTTCTATGTTTCTATGCCTCCTTACCAGTTACTAGGGGAGTTCTGCAAGGTTCCATCCTAGGTCCTATACTCTTCTCCCTATATATCAACAACCTCAATTCTCAAATAACCATGTCAACCTTGCATTTCTTTGCAGATGATACACTTTCATATATATCCGGCCATACAATATTGGAAGTCAGGGATACACTTCAAGTTGATTTTGCATAACTAGAAACAAATCTCATAAATACCAAATGCCTCCTAAATGCTAAAAAAACTAAGGCCATGATTTTCCCCCCTAATACTTCCTCCGTCACCCTCACTTTCCCACCTAAAGACTTCATCGTTACATCTCTAGGTGAACCACTGGAAGTTGTCTCTAAATTTAAATACCTTGGCTTTTGGTTAGACAACAAGCTCTCCTTCAACGAGCACATACCTGTCCAGTAGACTAAAAGCTAGACTAGGCTTCTTCTTCTGAAATAGGCCCCTCTTTCCCCTGGAAACCAGACTCAGGATTGTTCAGACCACCTTCCTCCCTTTACTTGACTATGGGGACATATTATACACTTCTGCAGCAATTACTAACCTAAACAAATTGAACATTCTCTACTACCATGCCCTGCGCTTCATTACAAACTACCCATACCAAACCCACCATTGCGAACTATACACAGCTGTTGGTTGGACTTCACTTACCATTAGACACACACTCCATGCTGGCATTTGGACCCTAAAACATCTTTTGAATAAATTACCAAGGTATTTAGTAGCACTTATCCGTACTGCCCCAGCTCTTATTTCCTTAGGAAATCAGATTTTATCCTACTCGACGCACCTAAGACTCATACTTCCTTTGTAAGACGAGCCTTCTCAAGTGTCCTACCAACTATTTGGAACCAGCTGCAATCCACTCTGAAACTATCCAGTGTAGTCTCAGTAAATTTCTTCAAAAAACTGGTGGCTTCAAAAATAAAGGACACCTGTAACTGTTTCTAAACTCCTTCCCTAGCTTTCTCTTTACTCACTTAGTTTGTTCTCACTACATCCTTTTCCTTAAACAACTTGTACTAAATATTTTTTTGGTTTTTGTTTTTCACCAAGGACTGTTTACCTATGTACCTTGTAGGACCTGTATTTATTTTATTTTATTTATGTATTGTTATGTTATTGCCTGCATTGTGTATTTGTTGTAACCATGCACCCAGGTCCTCCTTGTGAATGAGCTTGCTCAATGGAGCTTTTCTGCAATAAACTTGAACTTATTACAGAGTACATGAGGTGCCAATGTTCAGTCATCATAGACATGGAGGCCCCGGAACTGTGACGGCTATAGTGTGAATCATAAGATATTCTGAGATGGCTTTGTATTACACATTCAACCTCTCTGCCATGTATAAAGTGGAGTTCCATCGGGTGACAACTTCCAGCTTCAAGCAGTGCTGAGGCAGACTACTTTGCATCTGCAACTGCCGCAGTTGGTCACAGGCCTTTCCAGATCATGGAAAGTGAGAGCAGATAAGGTGTGCAATGGTCAGCATTTCCTTTACATCAGGGTGCTGCAGAAACTCCTGCACCACAAGATTTGAACAATGAATCATGCATGGAACAAGGAAAAAAAACACCATTTGTGATGCATTTCACCACATTTGACCCATTGTCACTTGCTATGAACCCAGCTCTCAGGGACACGGGGTTCAGCTACTTGTTAATTTCAGTCAGTACCACGTCCAACATGTTTTCACCAGTGTGTGAACTGGTCACAATGTGCATAGCAATCGCTGCATGCTGTCAAATTCCTGGAAGATTGCTACCGTGACAATCCACCTTACTGCACTGATTATTCACACTACCAGCATCACAAACAAACCCCGGTACCTGTACCCAGTGTGCAGTTATAAACAAATATGAACTCCTCCACTGTTTTGTAACTTATCCACATATCCATACTTAAATGGATGAAAGGAGAGGAGGAATGTTAAAGGGCATGTCTTACTGAGTCAGACACAGTATGGAACAACTCTGGGACAGTATTTGTAGAAAAGTATGTCCTGAATGAGACTTTCCTTTTTGGGACAGACACATCCACAAACCACTGGAACCCAGAATTCTCCACAAAGGAGAAGGGCAAAAGATCAATTGCCAGCATTTCAGCTACAGCAGCATTAAGTTCACATGACACTGTATTATTTTGGGGGTACTTCGACTTATGAGCAAAAGCAATCTGTAACGTGGAATGACTTAAACGTTTTACACTGGGTGTCATTACAAATGGTTCTGCTCTGTGATGAATGGCATTGGCAGGGGGTGGAGTATGGACGTTTGATAAAAATTGTTGCACAGGTGATGATGACAAACTCAGAAATGCAGTTATTTTGCCAGATTTGCCAATCGGGTTGATGTACCACTTGCACTAGACATACTGCATTCACCACCACCTCCACCAAAACTGCTACTCTCACCAGCACTGGACATTTCATAGTCATTATGCTCCTCCACCTCATCATGCCTGTAGTAATCCTTTGCTCCTATTACCTCACTACTGTACACGTTTAATTTCTTACTGGACTTAGCACTCATGGAAGGGGATAACATGCTCGTTATGGTTGCTGATGAGGGTGAACACCCCACTGTGGTATTAGCTGCCAAATTGTGCTAGACCCACAGTGCCATGTGCCTATTCTTAAGATGTGTATGCTGTTCTCCTGTGCCCAGATGGCTCCCCTTTTTACCTCGACTCACACACACATGGCAAACCTGGCAGATTGCAACTGACTCATCATTTGCAACTTAAACAAAAAAATCCCAAACAAGGGATTGTGATGTTCTGTTTTTAACATGTCCACGATGCTGCTTATTTAACTCCATTCTTTTAAGCACTTTCGGGCATTGCACACCTAGACTGCAACTGATCACCACGATTACCTATCATTATTACTGGGTCATCATCATCAACTGAAACTGGTAAATCACAAGTTTTTACAGGGGGAATTACTGCAAACAGACTCAGACACAGCCACCTTGAATTTTTTTTTTCTCCTGTTCCCAGCTGGGGTAAATTATATCATCATCATATTCATCAACATCACACACATCAACATCTTCTGCTTGGATGCTGGCGTGTGGACTGCATGTTGCAACCACAGTAACATCATCGTCATCATCACATTCATCATCATCTACACCACCACCACCTGATATTCTTTCACCACACTGTGAATCACTGCATGGAAAATGTGTGCCATGAACCGCAGTGGACAAAATATCACAATTGTATGCTATCGTCGACATGATTATCAGAATCCTCAGGTTCAGTTACTGAGAAGTTACTGGGAAGAATGACTTCATCTACACTGCCACTCACTTGCATTGCTTCACACTTCACTATATTTTTGGATACGGTACACTGGTCAGAATTCAAACTTGAGGCAGCAATATTCATACTACCACTAACAGCAACTGCACTAACACCACTGGCTGAGAAAATATCATCTCCTCCAACTGTGAGTGAAACCTGATTGGGCTGCAGAAAACACTGCTGGAGAAATACCTTTCCTCTCATCAGCCAAAAAAACAACTGTGGCTTCAGCAACAGATAGAGATGGTCACGCAAATTCACAAGTGAAAACACCTTCAGTAACCAGTGGTGCTGAGGTCACAACAATTCAATCTGGTAAAAAATTCCTTGTGCCAATGGGGGTGGGGGGGAGCACTGACTGCAGATTTTCATGGCAGTACAAGCAGCAAAACAAAGAACAGATACCACGATCACAGTACTAAATCAGGCAGCTGCAGTGGATAGCAGGTTCACAACTCACACTGCTATGCCTGCAATTACAATGTGGCACAATAAAATGTGTATTATTTGATGTCACACAACACCGCACACACTCAGACACACACACAGAACAGTTTGTCTACAATGGTGGACGAGTACTGCGTAGTAAATTCAAAAGTTCAGTAATATGCCACGTATTGTAAACAACCTGAAATTATGAACTGGTGCACCAGATCCACACAACACAGAATGAGCAAGAAAATTTCAACACTTACTGACAATATTACTGTGTCTACATTAACACAGTCAGTTATATAACAAAAATATAACCAAAAAACAAAGAAATCCCTATTTCTCCAACTTAAATCTACCTACACCACAGATACGCCCCTCTCCCGAACCACACTTCACAGTACACAGACTGACTGTTCTAAATTAACATTCAAAATCCACACACAAACAAAAACATTCAATGATATGAGCACAGGAGAGTTTCCTACAGTTGATGAACTAAAGTTTGAACAAAAAGAAAAACTCAAAAAGGCTTTTTTAACAGCTTTTGGAAGATCTTAATCACAAACAGCTCTCAGAGCACACTGTCTCCTAAAGCTTCCTACACACACTACCCCGAACTGAAGCTGTGCAGATCAATATAGAGCCCATGTGACCTGAAATCCCATGAATCACTGCAAAATTTGCCTTCAGAACTTAAAAACAAGGTGAAGTGAGGTGAAGTCATTGCTTTCAATGCAATTTGCCTTAAAATTTGGTGGAGTAGTGGTCTGGGAAGGTGTAGTAATGCAAAGTCACTGTTTTCAATGGACTTTGCGCTACTCATTATAATGCAAAGTACTCCGCTATGCACTGCGAGGCACTCCACAAATCCACCTTTACTCCGTGAATCACTTTGCAAAGCAGATTGAACCCACTTCATCTACCACTAAATGCACATTGGAAAATGGAACCTAAGGGTGTAATGTGAAATGGAGGTGGCAGTGCTACTGGATAGCACTATGGAAGAAAATAATTTATGGGTGATGATACTGGAGTCCCTAAATATGTCTGCACACTGCAACAGGACAGACAGCAAAGCGAACAGAATACTAGGATGCATAGGGAGGGGGATAATCAATAGAAGTCAGGAGAGGACCCTTCCTCTGTACAGGTCACTGGTGTGGCTGCACCTGTAATATTGTGCAAGATACTGGAGCCCACACCTGAGGAAACACTGCAGCAAAGTGGAGGCAGTAGAGCGCAGGGCAACTAAAATGATCCATGGTCTTGGGGCAATGACATACAAGCAGAAAGTGAAGGACTTAAATGTATACACTCTTGACAAGAGGAGGAAAAGGGGTGACATGACTAAGACATACAAGTACCTGCACAGGATAAATAGATTGGACACCAGGAACTCTTCTCCTTGAGTTCAAACACAGAGATGAGAGGTTACTTACTAACACTGATGGGGGAGATTAAAAAGGATGTCCTTAAACTCTTGTTTATGGAAAGAGTGGTGGACAAGTGGAAAAAGCTGCCAGAAGAAGTAGCACAGGCCAAATCAAGCAGCAGCTTAAAGGAGGGATGGGACAGGCATGTGGGTTTAATTAGAAAAAGTGGGAACAGTAACAAAAGAGAAGATTTCCACAAGGGCTGACATAATAAGTAGGGTGGGCATGCTGAATGGGCCAAGAGCCTTCTGCCGTCAACATCTATGTATCTGTGACCTGCTTCATCTCCATTAAAATCCTCAGATGCAGCCCATCTGAGCCCATTGATTTTTCACATTCAGTATTTGATGTCCCTTCAGCACTCTCTCCTCTGTTTTAGGCTACTCATTCACACCTGCTAGTTATCCCCAGCTGCATGCCATGCTGCAGTCTAGCAGAGAGACCCTGTCCTCCACCGGGAATACTGAACAGAAAAAATTGTTCAGGAGACTCATCTTATGCTTCACATCCTCTATCCATTTCCCCGCTTCTTTAGCCTCATCACTTCTCCCTTGGTTTTCTGTTGCTCTTATGTACAGTGAAAAAAGGCTTAGTAGCCCTCCCTTACACCTTAACTTTAGTTCTGCCTTTGTCTTTGTCTCTCAATGCCTGTTTGTCACTCTCATTTTTTTCAAGATATGCCCCACTGACTTTCTCCATTAGACTCCTTTTATACCTTATAAATGCCTTCCTTGTTTCTTGTACGAGCTCCGTAGTGCTCTTTGAGAATCATTTTCCATAGTTTATCCCCCAGAACTCCATCATCCTCCCAATATTTGACCTTCTATAGTCTAGACCCTAGTCCTGGAGTGAAACGTCTCAGCTTTAAGCTTGATCTAAACCCACATGGTCCTGTTATTGATTTAGCCCAGGGGTTCCCTCACCATTACCTACCCTATGCTTTCCCTTTTTGTCTTCATCTTATCCTCCTGCTTCTTCCTCTGCTGGAGTATAATCCACTGTTTCTGAGATCATAATAATTTCCTTAACAACTTGCTATGATCTCACAAACAGAGCATTATTTCTTGAGTAAAGGGGAAACTAGGAAGAGCAGATGGAATCTCAGTAGCAAAGCTAAAGAGAAAATAAATACAAATAATGAAATATACTGTAAGTTGAGTTGTTACATATACAGTATATATGTGATATGGTATGGGCCTAAAAAAATTTAACTGATAAATTTTTATTAGTAGATTGTGACCCTATAACATCACAGGAGGTAAAGAGTGGGGTCACTGATCACATGTTAAATATTAGGCATATTTTTATAGGGCCCATGCCATGTTTGATTTATGCAATGGCATGGTTCTATGTGGTTAAATGGTTGAATTGACTGCTATGTCAAGGAAGTTTCAACTTCGATTCTGTGGAAAGAACTTTCTGAGAACAATCCAGTTCCTGAATAAAATGATATCAGGGTCACGACCCAAGGCCAAGCTACAGTTTTGGGGCAATTCCTCCCAGGCCTGGTACTTCAAGCTGCGGGACAGAGCCACGCCCCACAAGCTTAGTGCCAAACTTAGACCCTGCAGGATCATTCATAATTTTGTTTACAGAGGGCCCTGTGACTTGTGCAAAGCATCACATCAATTATACATAGAATAATGCATGGGAAAGTGTGGTTAATGAGAATTTTATGCACTCATGAGGTGTGTGATGCCCCATAAATCCAAGGGGTGAAGCCCAAGAGGTTTATCTGGGCATCGTACACCAAGGGGGTGCATAAAATCCAAGTTTGTACACACTTCACCATGTTTAATTTTTTATGTTTACTGGGATGAGGGGGTTCCACAGAGAGAGCATATCTCACATCTCTCCAAGAGATCACAGCAGTGAGGAATACCAAAAGACCAAGACTCACTCTCTCACTACAATGCTGCCAATCATGAGTGCCACAATGAGGGGAAACATAAGAGAGAGACTGAAAGAGTGGACCTGTCACACATCTGTCTGTATTTGGAGGCATGCAATGGGAAGAGGATACCATTTAGCTGGACCTCACCTATTTGCACTATGTATTTGTATAAGAATGTCCTTACAGCTTGATGCACTTAACACTTAACCCCTCCAGTCTGGATTTTGAAAGAGGCATAGTACTGAGACAGCACTGATTCGGGTGCTCAATGATCTCCTTATGGATAGAGATTGGAAGAGCCATTCCATCTTGGTTCTTCTAGATCTCTGATCAGTGTTTGACACTGTGGACCATGAGGTCCTGCTCAACCATCTGAGGTTCATCTGTGGACCGGCTGGCACAGTCCTTGGGTGGTTTACATCATTCCTCATGGGAAGAACGCAGAGAGTGGTGTCCAGGGTTTATTCCTCAGATCCAGTTTCTCTGCCATGTGGGGTACCTCAGGGGTTGGTGCTGTCCCCCATGTTGTTCGCAGTGTATATGCTGCCCCTCAGAGACATTGTAAGAAGGTATGGGCTGAGGTTTCATTGCTATGCTGATGATATCCAGCTCTACCTTTCTTATGCACCCAACCAGGATGGAGCTTTGTAAGTCTTTAATAGCTATCTCGCATTAATCCAGGAGTGGATGGATTCAATTTGGTTGAGGCTGAAATCAGGTAAGACTGAGATGCTGGTTGTGGATCTGTGTCACCCGATACTTTTTCTTGGGGGCATATCTCTCCTGACCTCTGAACAGGTGACCTCTGAACAGGTGCGAAACCTGGGGTAATTTTTGATGAAGGGCTGACCCTGCATTCTCAGGTGTCGGCTGTTGTGAAATCTTCCTTTTACCACCTAAGGAATATCTCCAGGATTAAGCACCTTGTTCCATCCAGTGACCTTCCTACTTTGATCCATGCCTTTGTGTCTTCACACTTATATTATTGCAATTCCCTGTACCTAGGGCTACCAGGGATGGAAATCCATCGCCTGCAGCTAGTGCAGAATGCAGCAGCCCAGCTCTTGACAGGATCATCTCAGTCCTGTCATATTTTGCTGGTTCTATGCAGACTATTCTGGCTGTCAGTTCAGTGGTGAATCACCTTTAAGGTCAGTCTTCTGAATTTTAAAGCCCTACACGGACAGGGCCCGGACTACCTGAAAGAGCTTCTGTTTCCCCTACTGCCCTGGACGATTGCTCCAATCAGCCAACGAGGGTTTGCTGGAGATTCCAAGGGTGTGTTTGAAATCTTCTGGGGCCAGAGGTTTTATGCATGTGGCCCCAACCCTTTGGAATTCTCTACTCCATTAGTTATGGGAGTGTACGACCGTGGTGCAATTTAAGCAAGCGCTGAAAATGTTTTTATGGCACCAAGCATTTGGTGAGTAACTGATGTTGTTAATGATCTTGTATATATTATATGTTGCTGAGATGTTTGTTTTGTGATTTTAAATTTGTTAGGTGCCTTGGCACTTGAAAGGCGCTTTATAAATAAAGATTATTATTATTATATTAGTTATCTGATTGTGTGTATTACCCCATATTTTACTATGTATTTGTCCTTTTTGTCCAGGACCACTTTGAAAATGAGCTTGCTCAATGGTGTTATGCCTGGTTAAATAAAGTTTTGATTGATAGATTAATTGATTGATAAAAATACATTTCTGTCAGAAATTTACTTAAACAGTGCACCTGGATTTTGTTTTTGTTTCTTATGCCAGAAGGCTGTCTTTCATGCTAGCAGTTTTCTGCAAGTAGTGCGAGCAAACAGACAGTGTGAGGACAGTTTCTGGAACAGGTGCTCAGGTGCACTCGCAGCTATTTTTGGAACCTTGATTTACAGAACTCCATAATTCACATGTGTAAACTATGGAGTGTGTAAGGTTGTGACAGCAGTTGTTAATTGGTACCAAACAGTAAATATAACTTTATTCTTACAGAGCCCTGTGAGGCCCTATAAAAAGCATAAGATCAGGTATAACTTTTTTTACATATGGCACCGTGAGCCTTACATGAAGCAGGAGATCAGTCATAATCTTTCTTCATGCAGGGCACTGTTCAAATAGGACTCTTAACCTTCTTTACACAGGGACTCAGACCTATAGCTTGAAGCAGCAGACCCATGGGGTATGACTCTGGAACTGTAGTTTGACTTTGGGGCCTGAGGCTAAGTGTTGGGGTAGGTGATGTGTCAGTGTTAAGGCTAAATAAACCCTAATGTCACATTTTCCTCATTTTGTGGCTTTGATGCCCTAATGATGAATTAACATGTTTTTTTTTGCAATGAGTTTTCAAACTTTTTGAAAAATTACATTGGAATGATCAAATACCATAGCTTTGAGTTCTATATGCAAAATCTGCCTATCTAAATGGACCTAGCAGTGGTACTATGCAGTGAGACAAGATGAGGGAAATGGGGGAAAGAGAGAAAGAAAGAGAGAAAGAAAGAAAGAAAGAAAGAAAGAAAGAAAGAAAGAAAGAAAGAAAGAAAGAAAGAAAGAGAGAGAGAGAGAGAAAGAAAGAAAGAAAGAAAGAAAGAAAGAAAGAAAGAAAGAAAGATTGATTGATTTTCACAGCATGGCTGTCAATTTGCAAACTGCTGAGACAGCCACCTCCACTTTATCTAATTAAATTAAATAACCTCAGATTTTTTAAAGTTCATTTTAAATTATTTATGGCTTTATGGCTGATATCTTGTTGACTTAACACTAGATCTAAAGTTGGAAAATGACCATCCAATCAGAATTTACTGTATGTCAGATAATGAGCAAGTAATAAGTTCACAAGGAGCTAGAAATTTCCATTGTTCAGTTCAAAAACAGTTCATTTACGTGGGTATGCTGCTTCCCACACAATTTTATTTCTAAAACTCCTCTTCTAAGATAATAAGATGGAAGAAATGGAAATTTTTCTCCATTGTGAATTCTAGCAAACTCACCATTTTTACACCTGTCAGATATCTGAGAAATGAAACATTGAGTTATTTATACCTCCTGGAGTGTATGATTGTGAAAGGTATACATTTGCTTTCAGTGCTCCATTGCCTGTCTCCTTCCACTTAAAGGGATATACTAATGCATGAAAGCAAATGAGAGCATTTAGACAACATTCAGCTTGTACTGTGTGTCATGCATTTCCTACATTGAACCTCCTACATTCTTTATGAATATGTTTCTTTGAGAAGGCTGTTTATACTACAGTCTTTAGTTTACCTGTTCTGAGTGCTTGCTTATATGCAAAGTCATAACTCTGCATTGATGAAATCATAATGACTTTCTAAGCAACATGCTGTGGTTTCCAGAACAGGCAATTGTGACATTGCATGTTGGCAAGAAGCAAAGGTGACTTTGAAATCAAAGTAGAAAAATCAGATGTATTTTCCCCTCTGATTTAGGAAATCCCCTTTTTAAATAAAGTGGGGGATGAAGCAACACACCCATGAGGTAGATATGTAGCACAAAAGAACTGCTAACATTTTCTAAGAGGCATCATTAGCTCTCTGTAGAATAATAGTCAGCAAAGAGAATACTTGAGCATCCAAGTCTGAGCTAAAGTAAGATAAGAGGAGATGACTTGACATGCTCATTTATTGTTTGAAAAGTAACTAAACATCTAAGCAAAGCTAGCTCATTTGTTGAGAGCAGAGGCATATAATGTGTTTTCAAGTTTTTTAGTAACAATAGTTTCTGAGAACAAACTGTTCCCATGCTGAATTCCCAGTATTATTTATACGTTGTTTTTTTTTTCAGGAAGGTAAACCAAGACAAGCCAAGGCTTGTTTCCATATTTAATTGGGGGGGCACTGCATAATTTTTTTGCAAGTAAGTAAACTGTAAACTTTATTAGAATAAAACCACAAAGTACAAGACGGCATACAGAATATAAAACACTACACACACTTGCCATTCAAAATAAACAAAGGAAACAGGTACAAGAAAAAAAACAACATGAAACACAGAAGTGGAAAAGTAAACCCAAAATCAAAGAGACACCTTCTCCCTCCCTCTCATCCCACTATCTCTCCCCAACCCCACCCCACTATGCAGGCTAGTACATAAAATTAAAATGGTAAAAAAGAATAAAGAAAAAAAATCCTGAAGGTATAGCCCCCTAAACAAATAGCTACAGTACAATAACTCAAGGTATAATACACACAGTTATAATACTTAACTAAGCAAGGAAAGAGAGTATATGTTGGGAAAGAAAGGGAAAAAAGGAAGAAAAGCCACCTCCCAAACAACAATGAAAGGAGAGGAGCCCATACTGCATGAAGCTTTATCAAAGTATGGTTCATAGTACTGTAGCTATAGCGTTTTCTTCATTGACAGCACACAAGGCTTGATGAATCGATTCAGATTGAGTAGGCAATGTATTAGCCTTCTAGTACCTCAACAGCAGCAGTTTGGTCACCCCATGCCATGCATGCCATCAACCATTTATCAGTTCTTGATTTATCTGTGTTAGATTACCAAGAACACATATTTCCAGTGTATAATAATGGAAGTGACCAAATAAGGGAAAGATAAGTGTCTGAACCATCTGCCAAAAGGCCACCACCATGGGGCATGCCCAGATCAGATGGTAAAGGGATCCTTCCTGACTGAAACATCTTGTACAACTAGAGTTTGGTTACTTACCCATCTTACATAACTTAGTAGGAGAATAATATACATTGTGTAAAATGTTAAAGTGAATCAGGTGGATCCTATCTTTCTTGATAAAATAATAACTATTTCTCCAAATAGTTCTCTAAGTATTCTTGGTATAATTATGATACAGAACTTGCTTCAAGTAAAAATCATCTAATGGTAATTTGGCCAATAAAATTTTACCCAACTCCTTGTATACTCTAGAGATAGTTTTAGGCTGGACTGCAAACTGAGAAAAGATGTTAAATATCGGACCCAAGGCAGAGGGCCTAAAAATTGCAAAACACAGTGATGAATCTGAGCATAATGAAAAAAAAAGAATATGGTGGAAGATGAAACTTCATTTTAAAAGCCTCAAAATGTAGTATGGCTTCATCTATCATCAGTTCCTCTAGTTTTGATATGTTTATGCCCTCCAAGTGTCTGAGGACAATAGTCTCCTATCTACCAAAAAAAATCATATTATGAAAAAGAGGCTGACTGAGGTTTTGGGGTGGGGGGGCATACCCAACCAGATAAATTTAAACCAAATTGGATATATATGACTGAACCATGTTTGAGGAAGTCTAATATTAAGCATGTTTAGGGGATATAGAAACTGAGGCCAAATAGCCATTTTAATTATATTAATCCTTCCCCACATTGACATTGGCAGCTTCTGCCATCTTTGGAGATCCAATTCCATTTGGCAGATGATAGGGTCCAAATTTAGCTTTTTCAAACTACTTAATTCTGAAGTCAGCTTAATCCCCAGATATGTTAATGATTGCAATTCCCAGTTTAGGCCTAAGGTGGAAATCTCAGCTTTAGAGCAGTTTACAGTCAGCGGAAAAACATTAGTTTTAGACAGATTCAATTTGTAACCAGAAATCTGCCCAAAACTGATATTAAAGACTCTGTGATGCCTTTTAACAGTAGTCATAGAAATAAACCAAAAACAAATTACCGTATATAAAACAACAATCCTCTTTTAGACCAGCATCCTGCATCCTGTAGTGCCTCCTTAAT
This sequence comes from Neoceratodus forsteri, assembly GCA_016271365.2. Lineage (NCBI taxonomy): Eukaryota > Metazoa > Chordata > Ceratodontiformes > Ceratodontidae > Neoceratodus > Neoceratodus forsteri. Next base: position 248,116,111 of record CM028130.1, on the reverse strand, counting down.
AAACTTATAATGGTGAATATAATACTGTATATAAAAGAAAGTACACCAAAGTCTCAAGGCTTAAACATAATGAAGCTTCCCTGTTATCATCAGTTTATCATAAAATAAATTCCAGAAGATGAATTCAATAACCAGCACAGGTGCATCCCTACCTAACATCAAGTGAGATTTGTAATTAAGTAGAACCATAGTATTCAGTGAAGAACCGCTTCCAGTTGAAATGATCCTGGAAGGTGCTGTAATAAAGTAACAGTCAATGAGGAGAACACTTCAATCCAAAATTAGATGTTCCCAGCTAAAATGGGTTTAGGGAAAGTGCCAAGTCACTAAAGAATAGACGCCACAACATCAAAACTTCGTGAGGATGACGCAGGAACAAAAACTGACCTTGCAAATCAAAGTTCATCCAACTTGGTAACCAAATAAAATTGAAGTAAACAATATTTTGTGATTCTTTTGCTGAGTTGCTCCTCATAGCCTCAAGGTTAAAGAAAAAGGGGCCATTAGTAAACAAGTACCAGCCTCAAAACCGAAAGGATCAACCAGCTGGTTTGGGCTATTATTAGTAAAGAGGTGAACTGTGACCCTATGTTATCCCCAAATCATACATCCAGAAATATTCCAAGTGATAGCTCAGCAGCTGTTATAATTGAAATTAAGTAGCCGAAGTCTCCCAATTTAAGAATACCTTTTACATTCTTGAAAAGGCGCTCTTCCAAATCAGCTGCTACAGTAAATAGAAAGGAGGTATCCCCAGTTAGCAATCCCAGAGGGGTCAGCCTGTAGAATTAAATAGGTCTGGGAGAATCTTGTTAAGTTCAGTTTGTGCTTGCACAGCAGATTCAAAATGAAAGACCCCCTTAGTAGTGAACACCTCCCACATTGCTGGATATAGCATCCTGTGTCAAGTGTTGGCCACCCATAACTCAGATTTGATACCAAGATAAACAGTGTAGTCTTGCTGTACTTTAAAGCTGAGATCAGGGACCATTTTAAACTCTTTCCATCCCACTGAAATTTTTCCAGATTTTTGATCGATCTTCAGAGGTGGTCTGATCCAGATAATTTAGAACCTGAAAGATCAATGGGTGAGGGGGATCTCCAATAGCTGGCTAAGGCTACAGTGAGCAGTGTAACCATTTCACAACATAACTTGGACCATTAGGAGATGGTCCTGCAATTGCAGTGCAAAACTTTTGCAAAACCCCACAGGGTTCCATCCTTCTTCCCCTTTTGGGAGTCCCAGAATCTCTAGATTATTGCACTGAGACCTTCCCTTGAGGTCTTCTACTTTTTGTTCCAGATCCCGTATATTGCAGCACAGAGTGACTATGTCTGGGTCCATTTTATTCACTCAGTCCTCAATGGATGAAACCCACACTTCTACATCACTGACCCATCCAGTGAGTTGTTGCACCACTGGTTTTAAGTCCTTAAAATCATTGATAAGTGAAAACAGAATCACTTTAATAGTTTGCATTTCACTGAATCACTACTCTGTTGTTATTGTTGTGGCAATTCCTTCAGGAGGAGTAGTGGGAAAGCTGCTGCAGTTGGGATGTTTTGCTTCTAATGCCAGGCCACTGTCTTGCTCACCTTCTGAATATTCAAGTTGTGAGAAGGGCTCACTGCATTGTTGCTCCTGATTTTCTTCTTCCATGGTGTCCAGCAAGTATTAGCTCACTTCTACAGCCCTTTATGAAAAATCCAAATCACATTCAAATGTACTGCCCCAATCCTCCAGCCTCCTGCTGACTCTCCATTACATGACAAGGAAGCACCAAGCTTCCATCCACCAGAGCAGAAACAGAGAATGTACCCCTGGACTCATCATTGAGCCATCAGTACACAAATGGACCAGAAACACTGTAATAAGAACTACCAAGAACAAAACAGCTGCAGGGCTTTGGTAACTCATAGGATATGTAAAGAGGGAAAAAAAGCACATCTCAGAGAACAGATAGCTACTAAACACTGCCATGTCCTCTACTGGCAAACACAACAGCACAGGGACTACTATACCAAAAAAATGAATCACTAAAAATCCACTTGTAATAATTTTTTGTAGCATTACCTTCATTTTTTGTAATTCTTTAAAAAAATGACAAATGCCCATTTTCTAAGAGCACTAATATCCTCCAGAGGGTGGTCTATAAAGCCTTCCATCTGCAGCACCAGGCCTCATAACACTCCTGGGCAATCTAGCATTGCCCAACACCACCCGCCCTGTTGGGTATTATTGCTTACATAACATCTATGACAATACAGAGTAAGATAACAGAATTCCACCATAATGAAACAATATCTTGCAAGAACATACAAGATCATGTCATTTGAAAACCTCATTTCTCAGTGGGACACATGTAGTGGCAGGGGAACATATCAGTGCACTGAACATGGGGCAAAGGAACAGTATGGAGTGGTGCAAGGAGTGAGGTAAGGACACATTATAAGTGCAGGAGTGTGAGGTGAACTCATAGAGTACAGCTTTAAGGAAACAGGGTAAGGAATACAAATCTAGAGAGAGAGAGAGCGAGAGAGAGAGAGAGGTGGATTTTGTTTATTAGATAAGATAGTGGTAGCAGAAGACAGTCAACCCAGCGAATAACTTTCAGCAGGAGGAGAAAAAGGACCTGATGTCTATCAAGCCAAGGAAGTAGGAATAAAGAGGGACCTTAGTAAGAAATAAGGGGTGAAAACAGTGGAGTAAGCCAATCCAGAAGTTAAAGATAAAGGACATGCATTGGGACATGTGCTTGCCTTTCAAGGTAGGGAGAGGCCAGTTTTCACTTAAGGAGCAGTGGTGATTGCAGGGAGGGCAGTTCTATGAAAAATGACAAAACGCATGAAAAAAATATTACAACCTGGATAGGGAGAACTTTGGGGCAGTGCTGTAGACCACATCTACAATCATGCACCAGTAAGATCCTTTTTGAGTGTGAGCTCACAGCAGAAAGGGAGAGGGTTGGGGCAGGACTTTTTTTATGGTGTAGTACTCTGAGCTTAGGAGGAATTGTATGGATAGCATCAATGTTGGAAGAAAAGGTAAGGGCATACTAACCAGATGCCTTGGTTTTTGAGGGAGAATGCTACATCTAAAAGGGAGACATCCAGAGTCTTGAAGACCAAGGATGTGCAAAATCTGGCAACCAAAGGCCAAGGATGACAGTTTATTAGCAGCATGAGTTATTTTGTGTGGAATCAGAGTTTATCATTGTCAAATTGATGCTGGAATTCCATTTCTAACTCAGTGAATGAGGACCAAGAGGAGAAAAAAAACATGTGATGAATGCTGATACACAGTACTTAGAAAGGTCATTTAAGATCAAGAGCAAGATACTGTTTGACCCAGGACTAATCCTTGGAAATGTCTGAGCTGATCACTAGGGGAGGGGAGATGGTTTTGCCTTGAAGAATTGATTGGCACTGGTTGGACAGGTAAGTGTTCAAGTTTCAAGTTTATTACAGAAAAACTCCATTGAGCAAGCTCATTCACGAGGTGGTCCTGAAGAATGTATACAGACAAAGGAAATTACATACATAAAATCTTTGTACATAAAAGTATATGGTACATGTGGTACATAGTTTGCAAAATAAGACATGAAAAGGTAATATTTATAAATGTAACCTGGAGAAATCATTGAAAGTAGAGAAACTGCAGCCAAAACAGAGGAGCAGAACCAACTGACTGAGAAGTCAAAAAAATGAGCCCCTGCTATTTTGTCAGGTTGGATGGGGTGGACTACAGTTCCAAAAGTCTTAGTGATATCAACAAAGGAAGCAGAGGAGATCAGTTTCTTTATCAGTGATTTACAAACAGGGCCAAATAACTTCATGGTTAAATTTGCAGACGATACTAAATTGGGGAGCAAGGTTAATAATCAAGAAAATATTTCTGCATTAAAGAAGGATTTGGAAAAATTAACCCTTTGGGCAAATGAAAATCATATGCAGTTTAATCAAGACAAATGTTTAGTAGTGCATTTTGGTGTAAATAATCCAAAAACGATATATTATATAAACGGACTACCACTTCACTCATCAAATTGTGAAAAAGATTTAGGGATATATGTTAATAATAAACTTACATCAAATGGTGACTGTGTTAGAACTGCTTGCATGACCAACAGACTTTTGAGGCAAATAAAATGCACTTTTGTTAATCACACTGAACAATCCCTTATTCCATTGTATAGGGCATACATTAGACCATATCTAGACTATGGCTCCCCTTTCTGGAATCTAAACCAAAAAAAAAGACATAGCAATTCTTGAACAGGTTCAAAGGAGAGTAACTAGAATGATTCCAAGACTAACAAAATTGGATTATCAGAACAGATTAAAAGCTACTGGTCTTTTCTCTCTTCAGACTAGAAGATTAAGAGGTGATATGCTTATGGTTTTTAATTTAATAAATTCACCAGATCTAATGGAAAAATGTGATCTAACACTCTCCAAAACGAGACATGTTCTGAGACTGCATAATAAACAGCTTGAAGTAAAAACTTATAAAACCAGCAAAAGGGGAAACTTTTTTCCAATAAGAGCATCCATTGTATGGAACACCTTGCCACAAGAATTGGTTGAGGCAACTAGTGCCACTGTCTTTAAAAACAAATTGGATGTTTGTTTGAGGGATAATAGATAAATAATGTCCCACATAGTGTGGGGAACAGTCTCGATGGGATCTGACCTTCTTCTGTTCTTTCATACCAAGTAATACCAAGTAACTCATCCCCTTTACGACAGTATCAGTTAAGCGGAGGATGGAAAAGATGGTGTCATGTGTCTTCCAGACACCTGACTGGAAGAAAGTGAGAAAGGAAGAGTGAACAAAGAAATAGAGTACAGAGTGCTAGTTTTTGGTAAAATTTAGCTGCTTCAGGAATAAGAGACATGGAACAATTGTTCAGTGGAAGGACTTTTGCAAGCTTCAAGATACAGAAGACCTTGCAGAGGAGAAAACAGAGGTTGAGGAAGACAGAGATGAGGCAAAAATGGCAGGAGCAGATAGGTGGTGGAACTTGGGGTGAAAACCATCAGGACTAATGCTTGTAGAAGGGTTATGAAGTTTAAAGGCTTTGAGAGAAGGTAAAAAGGAGAACAAGAGAACAATGGGGGGAAGGGGTAGGGGAGGTGATGGAGGGAAAATGGGAGAAGAAAGGAGAGCAGTACCCTTGTGTGCAGACATCATTGAAAGAGGAGGCAACCTCAAGAGGGTCAGAGATGGTGTAGACTGCTAGTTTGAGATCTGAAGAAATTGACTACAGAGGGTGGTACATGAGGAATGACTTACCTTTCAGAATTGTAATTGTGAATTAAGGTTATCCAAGAGATTCAAAGCAAAATTGTCTGATTTAGCCTGCCTGATGGCTTTGGTGCAGGCAATATGGTGCTGTGTGTATATTTACAAGCTTTCCAAAGAGCTAACAGCCCAGTTAATGCACCAAGCATTGTCATGAGTTTTTACTCTGACCACTACGTCAATTGTGACTAATGGGATGTGGGTTGTTTTGCTCAGGAATCTAAAGGGGGCTGTTAGTGTCAGACTGCAGTGAATGTGGTATGGAATTATACAAGGGTGTCATCCATGTCAATGGACAATGAAATAGAGAACCAGTCAATATCATTAAGACTATCCAGCAGTGAGCCCAGGTCAAGAGATCATATCACCCAGTGTCAGAAGACCATAAGAGGTGATTTCCAGTGTTAGATTATATATACACAGTAGACCATCTTGTGGTCACATAGAGTGGCAGGGAGGATACCAGCCTCCAGAATACAATGTGGAGAGGAGAACACAGTCAGCAAGGGAGTTGTTGGACACAAAGGGGTTGAGTATGATCAATGACGCAGTGTGCATTGTGAGATGGAGTACCGACATTTGGTGCATACCTCTCAATTGCCATACATTTTTCATAGCAGTATGTATTTCATACTTAAGTCTACCCTCGCTCCAAAATGATTTACTTATGTTCCTCATCACCTTACTTCAATTTCTGAAAAAAAAAATTGTTAAAAATTAAATTAACTAGATAGCAATATTCCAGAAGACTAAACATAAGGGGCCCAATTCTCAACTCTCCTGGCACAACGTAAGGGGTTTGCACCACAAGGAATGGTGCAAAGTGCCACTCACACCAAAAAATGCACCAGAAGTGATTCTTAAAGGCAGCCTGCATCATCCATAGACTGCCTGTATCAAAAGGGGCTTTTGTCATCCGTGCAACACAAAATGAGTTGCAGCCTGGTGCTAGGGGCTTGCAGCAGCCGCAGGCTGCTAAATCTCCTAAACTGGGATTCTCAAAAGTGTGCCAGAGGTAAGTTTCTAAGTACTGTTAGGCCAACCGGGGCTGGTCTAAGGTCACTTTGAAATATGCCTTCTGTCAGAGTGTAGAAAACTGCAGCTATGTGCTGTGGTCCTTTTTCCCCCAGCTCTGGTCCCCATTATGTAATGATTAACTTCCCTGGTGGTCTAGTGGACCCCCTCCTAAATCTCCAATGTCCCCAATTAATTGTCAGTGTCAGTGGCTCAGTAGGTAGCACACTCGCCTCTGAGGCAGGGAGATCAGATGGCTCTGGGTTCAGTTCCCACATCTGGCACTTGGGTTAATATCCCAGTACCGACATTGTAGTGCAGCATGAGAGGGGTGCTGTACTTCTGAGGTGCTGTCTTTTGGATGAGACGTTAAACTGAGGTCCCATCTGCCTGGATTGGTGATAGTTCAGGTGGATGTTAATGATCCCATGGCATTTATCGAAAAGAGTAGGGGAATTATTTATTGAAACAAACAAAAACATCAATACATAATCTCAAAGACAAAAGCAACAAAATTACAAAACATCATAGAATGGAACCATAAAATGTAAGAAAAATCAAATAGTCAAGAATGACAAAAATAAGAAAGAGGAGAATGAAAAAATATACAGTTAAATCTAATAGACATGTTTCCAATATTCATGAAACAAATAAGTAGGCAAAGCCCATGATTCAAAGTCCTTCTGAGTCTATAAAGCTGATTCAATGTGACCAAGAACAACTGAAGACAAAGTGTCAGTATGCTGTAAAGAAAATAAACAATGTGCTTGCAACATGTAAAACTTGATGCATACAAAAGCCACCGTAAGTGTGCTTGGGCAACCCGAATAGTCCCCAAGCACTAGACATTCGTATGAAATATGACAGGAACCCCCCTAACCCCATTTAGTAAGTAAATGTGACCAAAACAGTCAAGCATAAAGACATGAAAGGAAAAAATGATCCATGGTTTCTACCAAGCCTATACATTCTGGTCGGAGACGCTGTCTTTCTGAAAGAGCCTTATGTTATAAATTTCCCCTAACTCTGAATCTGCCATGGCAACTAAGCTAAGTTACATCCCACATATGATAAGGTATTCATATGTCGGTTAGAATCCTTAAAGCCAAATGAACTTTAGAAGGAAAACAGCTGGGAAAATCAAGCATCATCAAAAAGTTAGTAGACATAATTTTAGCATATAATGCTTTACGAATAAGCCAATGAACCACAGGTTGGGTCAGGTGCCATTGACGTAATTTAGTAGACACCAAATAAACAAAAGAAGGTGCTCTAGAATTAGTCTTAATTATAGGAATTTCATCCAACCACTTAGTCAAATAATCCTTGATTTAAAAAAAAGTCCATAACTCCCAAGGATGGGATTGATACTGTGCAGGTTCCTTAAACATAGATTTTAGAAAAAAATAAAAATAAAAAACTAAGGGATTTATCATACCGAGGCTTCCATCCTTAATTTTCAGGTAGGCAAAATCACGTTTGACCGAGTTCGATCAGCTTCCCCACAACATCTGAAAAAAAATACTGTATAAACATGTTTCATATTGTTTCGGCAAAGGAAAAGCCAAACTAAAATATAAAAATAAAGAGAAAAGGAATTTCTTAATAATCAATATGATTTTATTTTTCAAAGGGTCCAAAATTTCTACTGTTGGACTTTACCTTCACCTATTTCAATGCATGGTTTCCAATTCAAATCTGCCAAATCATCAGAGCCAAAAAAACACCCCAAAATTTTAATAGGACTGGGCATAATAGTGATCTGCCTAATAGAGGGTTCAAAAGATCCCATACCCAACAAAATCCTGGTACTCTTGTCAAAATTCATAGAAGTCCTGGAAATTGTGCCAAATCATGCCACAATACCCAATGCCATAATGCCAGAGGCCAGATTGCAAAACAAAAGACACATCTCATCAGCATAAACAGCTATAACTTGAGGAGGTATATCAGAAGCTGAAGAAGCTCCCGAATTAAAGGATCTAACACAAAGTTATACAATAAAGGGCTAATCAGACAGCCCTGCCTAACTCCACTATGAAAATAAATCCCATCCCCCAGTAGGCAATTAACCAAAGGAAAATTACGAGCATTAGAATATAAAAGCCCAACCCAGGTCCTAAATTTCTCAGAGAACCCAGATCACTGGAGAACTTCAAATAAAAACCCATGGGAAACTTTACGAAAACTTTAGCTTGGTCCAATGAAAGTAAATACCCAGTGAGGCATCCCAAACGACTACATTCGCAGACATTTCTAAGGAGGGTCAAATTTTTTTTGAATATTCCATCCTGGAATTGAACATGTTTGCACAGGATGAATAAGAGTGTTAGCAATACGTTGTAGTCTATGACACAAAATAGCAGAGAAGATCTTATAATCTGTATTTAATAAGCTAATTGGCCTCTAATTGCCAACAAAATGCTTGTCCCCCTTTTTGAATAAAAAGATAGAGCATCCAAAAAACTAGGTGGTAAAGAGATAGTGGAAAGGATCTCATATAATTCGGTTAAGATGAGACAAAAATCATCCACAAAAAATCTGTATAGTTCATTTACAAGGCAATCCTGGCCTGGGGAAATGCCTAGTTTTAAGCACTCAATTTCCAGCCTGATCTCAGCCTGAGTAACTGGCAGTTGCACAGCCCGTGATTGAGAAAGAGTCACCTAAGGGTGACTGAAGGAAAAAAGTGTGTCCCAATTACACTGAGGTTCAAAAGCCAATCCATGTTGCCCCATTAAAAAGTGTTGTACTACATTTAACATTTCAACATCAGAAGATTTTAAGGAGCCTAAGGAGTCATATAGACCATCCATAAGCTTTTTATCCAAAGCCTGTTTGTAGGCAGAAAATGGGTCAGACACAGGAGAGGACTTAAGGCCATAAGCCAAATTATCATGAAGGCGACAGGCCTTCCCATAGTGAAAATTTCTCATTTTATTCTGAATAACCAAAATTTGTTTTGGATTCTAACATCTGAAGATGTGGGAAGGGATAGTAACTTATAAAACTGAGCCTGGTGCCCCAGATAAGTAATATAGTCCTCAGACTGTGAAATATTAACAAAGGAAGTGGAAACCCTCTGAAACTCAGCTTTAGCATCAACCCACCAAGTGCTCCAGGATTCATACATGACAACTACTGATTTCCGTCTGTCCAGTGTCTGAAGTAGTGTCTGCTGAACCTGAACCTGTGTAAGTAAAACAGGATCCAAATTCCATCTTGTTGTATAAGCAGGAAAACGTGGGGAATGCGGGAGAGAGAGAAAAGCATACTTTTAATAAACTGTGATCTGAAAATTCACAAGGGACCAGAGAAAAGCTAATTGAAAGAAAATAACGGGAGGAAAAGACAAAATCAATCCTAGTAGCTAAGCTTCCATGTCTATAAGTAGGTCCAAGGTAAGAATAAAGGGCTCTATATACATCTGATAAAGAGGCCTCTGTAATAAGTTTATGCAAAGCATGGGAATCACAATGCACTTTTAGTTGTATCTGGTTTTTAAATTTGAAGTCCAATCCACAGTTAAAATCCCCCACCCCAGATAATGTGCCTAGGGGTAAAAAGGTAATGCTCAATTTCATGAAAAAGATCAATCCTGGCCAATTTGACTTGGGGAGCATAAATGTTAATCAGTCTAGGGGGATAACCTCTACAGAAACAATCTAGAAGCAGAGCTCTGCCTAGAACTAAATCTACCAACCGTAGAACTTGAACGTGCATATGAAAAAAAAAGAATTCCTACCCCATCGGCAGCATCTGAGCCATAGGACCAAAAGGAAGGCCCTTGAACCCACAATTTTTTAGTGTGGCTAACATCCAACAAAGACGTAAATCTGGTCTCTTGCAAAAAAAGAATATCTGCGGACTGAGATTTACAAAAATGCAAGAGCCCAAAATGTTTCCTTGAATTTTTAATACTACAGGTATTCAAGGAAAGAAGAGTTAGGGAAGTCAGAGTAATCTAAATGCTTATGTTTATCCTTTTTACGCTTATGGCCAGACTTCTTTTTAGACTCCAATAAAGCGGACAGCCCTTCATCATCAAGTTCCATACCTGACAAGACACCAGATTGGATAGAAACATTTGATTCTGAATCCCCATCCTGATCCTGTAATGCTTGAAAAGAATTATGAACAGGGGGAATGATAACAGTAACCAATTGTTTGGTATGAGACCTCGTCACCCTTCATGGATGTGGTTTTTGAAAATCCAAATCGGGGGAGACAGCAGTGGAGATACTGGGAAGTGAGGGTTCCACACTCACGGATGATTGATGAGTCTTTAGAATGTCAGCCCCAGGAGGCTCTTCAGGAGGCCTAGAATCAGGGCCTCCAGGAGGGTCTCCAGCAGAAGCTTCTGTGGTGGGGGGGTCCAGATCAGGAAAATCAGTGTCATCCGATCTAGGCCTATACCTGTGTTTTGCTTCAGAGATGAGGGTTTCCTTATCCAAACCTCCCCCCAAATTATTTTGGCCAGCATAGGGACACTGATGATATGCATGGCCTTGAGCATCACATAGATTACAACAGAATATGTTTCGACAAGTGTCACTGTCGTGATCCAGCTCTCCACAAAGTGCACATTTAATTTTATCACATGCACTACTAAAATGACGAGCACTCCTGCACTTGTAACAAGCTTTGGGATGACCAGGTTAGAAACATAACCCCATGTCCTTCCCTCCCAAAAAAATGTTAGGAATATGTTGGATGACATCCCCCAAAATACGCAGCTTAACCTTAAACTTCCAGCTCCCAGTCCATATACCCTCCCCATCAATAATGGGCTTGGGAGGCCCCAACACAGTGCACTTACTCTCCAGCCAATATAAAATATCCCCCATGTTTACCCCTTCATTTCAGAACATAATATTGACAGTCTTAAACAGAGGTGTTGTAATGGGGATAGCCTAGAACGGTGTCCAGAGAGGAGTGGACTTCAAGTATCATACTTTAACCAAAATTTATCCAGGCCTGTAAAAGACCTAAAACTGATGTCAGAAGTGTCTTCCCTCTAATGTTAATGAGGGCATATATATCAGATGCTTGGAAGTTCATGGAGTTCTTAAGCAATCTTCTTGCAACAAAAAAAATGGTCTGGGTGCTCCTGATGCCCCCCTGTACCTCAGGTGTACAGCGTTTCATTGAGGGGCCTGATCCAATCTGTTGTTCCAAAATAAATTTGAGAAGCAAGAACCAGAATGAAACTGTTCTCTCCAAGGGGAAGGGGGGGGGTATTTGGAATCTCAGCTCCATTACCATGAACAGGGACTGATTCAGAAGAAATCAAAGGTTGTTCATCTTTACCTGAAATTCCGGCAAACTGAAGGCTCCAAATTCACTAAATGAGCAGTAAGTCCTGCAGCAGGAGCCTCCTGTGAGGAAAAAGAAACCCAATCTGAATTTGGCAGCCAGCGACCATCCTGGAGGGTTCATCCAGCTTCAGGAGCACTGATTCTTTACTCCAATCCTCTGAAGGGAAAGAGCCAACAGTGAGACCCGACTTCTGCATTCCTGGACTCGGAACAGCTGATGCATGATTAATGCCGACAGCTCCCCCCTACCGCCACCAATGCAGTAGGGGAATTTTCCTGGTGTCCTGGCCAAATTTCCCTCATTCACTAAAAATACCACCAACAGCTTAATCTGATTCAAGGTCAGTTGGCATTCTTCTGTATCCCCCTCCCCAGATCATGCCTAAAAATAGGCATGATTTGTCTAGTGCACTTACCCAGTCAACAAAAACTAAATAAAAAAAAATTACTTTTATAATTCCCTGGTGGTCTAGTGAACCACCCTCCTCAACCCCTGATGTTCCCAAAAAATAGATTTTGTATCACTCCCAGGTGATTTAGCAGGCTGCCCTCCCTGATCCCTGATGTCCCCAATAAATAGTCCTACCAGGTCATAATATCATAAGCTTAATAGAGTACGACATTATAGCTAACCCGACAGAGCGCTGTCCATAACATCGAAAGGTGCACTACCGCATATATTACTGTATGCGGTATTGCACCATTCACACACTCCCAGGCAGAGGATAAGACCTCTGCTGGGAGTGGGTTCTGCCGAGCAGCTGCTGTGGCTCACTGGACTGAGCCACAGCAGCAGGAACCCAGGCACTGCGTATGAAACTGGGTTTGAGTCCCAGACATTTTATTTTTAAAACAATTTATGCGCGCCCTTGAGTTGGACCCCCAGAGTTGAAAATCTTAGTGGGGGGTCTGGAGGGGTGCAGCCTCCCATAATGGGGGATGTGGGGGCAGACTCCCCAACAGAAAAAATACATATGCCACATGGCAATATCGTGCTGTATTGGCAACGCGATTTTGCCATGTAACATTATGACCTTGTGCCATAAATAATTTTTCCAAATTCCATGGTGGTCTATCTGACCTCTCTCACAGACACCCGATGTCACCCACAGGTATAAAGAATTTCCTAGTGGTCTAGTGGATCCCCTTCCCCAATCCCTGATTTTGTCCATATATTTAAATAAAAAAAAAACTTTCCTGGTGGTCTAGTTGATCACCCCCAATCTCTGATTTCACTGGTATATTTAAATAAAAAAAAATCTCTTCCCACCATCCCGCTCTCCCATCCAAAACAGAGCCAGTGATTAGCACAGCCCTTCTCATACCACCACACCCAGTTGCCGACTGAGCTGTCATGGGGAGCTCATACTTTATAAAGTATGCACCCATTGGCTGACAGCTCACTTGAGCTACCAGTCAATGACAGCATAATGTCTGCAGTAGGTACTCCTCCTTTTCAGCTCAGCCAGCAGCCATATGTGGTTGTGTGAGGAAGGCTATGCCAGTTGCTGACCCTGTTTCTGGATGGGGGGAGTGGGCTTGTGGGCACTACCTGCCTGGGTGGAGGGGTAGGGTCCACTACACCACCAGGGAAGGGAATTTTTATTATTTAACTATACAGGTGAAATTGAGGATCAAGGAGGGGGGTTCACTAGACCACCAGGAAATTCTTTATACCTACAGCTGACATCAGGGATCAGGGATGGTGGTCCGCTATACCACCAGAGAATAATTTATAACTATATACAGTGACATCAAGGCTGGAGGGTGCTAGACCACCAGGGAATTTTTTTTTTAACATTTAACTTTACCAGCAGATCAGAGCTGGGGTGAGGCACTGCTAGATCACCAGGAAATAATATTTAAAAAATTGGGCAAATTGGGGCATGGAGGGTCTGCTAGATGATCAAGGACTGGTGCACAGCCACCCAGCAGCTTGCAGCACGTTATACACCATATGCCATCTGTTATTCACACTGCCATGGTTACCGCAAGCTGCTGCTCTTTGCCACTAGGGTCCTACCCAAAAGAGAACCAGGCACAAGGTCCCTGGCACACCAGGCTTTGATGCAAGCTGCCTTTTGCCATAGCTTGCATTAATCTTCAGTAGAAACACATAAGTCACACTTGTGGAACAAATGACAGGAAAAAGCTGTGTCAATGGCTTAATTTAAGCCAGCTATGAAGGACCCTGTGTAGACCCGAGCACTTAGACTGGCAAGGATCTTCCTCAGGGTGTGTGTGTGTCTCCCAAACTCAATACAGCCCCTTTTGAAGCACATCACAAATCACATGATTAGAAGCGTTATGTGAAAATCACTTAAAATAAAGTAATCCAGTGACTGTATTAACCACAAAAGAGCACAAAAAAGGGGGAATATTTTACACAAAACATTTTAAAATACACTCTATTCATGATACATATGTCTTAATTGAGTTTTACAAAAAGAGACACAAGAGTGGGGGGTATTTTAAGTTGCTAAAGTAAGCACTGTAAGTATGAAAAAGTCTATAAGGAAATATAAATTGCAACATCCACAACAAGTAATGGTCTCATAAAGATTCATGCCATTAACTGATGGGAAGAAATACATAAGTATTAATAATTAATCAAAACCTTGTTATATTTAATAATATCCAGTCATCTTTATATATTTATATAAAAGCTAAAGTGGTAAGAGCAAGGTATAAATAGACTCATCACAAAAAGTCAACATCCATATCTTTTATGTCAAAAGTTAAATAATTGCTGATCTTAAGTAATGAATAAATTTTAGATAGATTTTAACTAATGTGATGGTTACAAAGTCCCAAGAAAGTGACAAGTGGTAAACAGGAAAGATAAGGGAGTGAGAGAAAAAGATGACTGGATATTATTAAATATAACAAGGTTTTGATTAATTTTTAATACTTATGTATTAATTAATCAAATTGACCTTTGCATTTTTGAGGTGTGGCCAGGCATGCCAGCAGGCATTAGGTACTGGGCTGAACAACCATAGCTTTAGTATGTCCTTGACAAGATCTACTAGATAATTTTGTATTCCATTCCCCTCAACATTGACCAACATATACTGCGAGTACTCTTAAAATTTACCTTTTCTGCTGCTAAGATGGAAATGAGTCAGGCAACAAAGAGCGGAAGAGCCAGCACATCAGGGATTTGAGGGGAATCCAATTGTATGGCACACGCTGCATCTGTTCACAGATGGAGAGAAATGGCCAGTGAAGCCTTATTTTCTAAGTAAGTAGTAGGACCCTTGGGTACCCAGGAATTAGAAGACTTATTTCAAATGTTTGAGAAACTCAGAACCTCAGAATTAAATCATTTCTACAATCAAGTCGCTCTAGAAAAATATCTGCAGGTTCCTGGAAGACAAGCAGTAGTTTCAGGAAGAATGGGAACAAGCACTCTCAGATTACACTGAGAGACTAATCAGAATTCTTATTAAGAGGGATAAAATTCATGAAGAAAGGCTCCAAAAAGAAATAGAAGAGATCCAAAAAGAGTTTAGCAATCACTCAGAAGAAGTAAAATGTACTGAACTTGATAAATTAGTGTCATCTAAAACTGATAAACATGAATGAAACCTTTTCCAAAGGAAGAAAACAAAATTTGCAAGAGTAGTTAAAGATTTTGAGAGGGGAGGAGTATTCAACGGGGAGAGAAGGAGTCAGGCCCCGAGCCAGAACTGCAACAGAGGGAGACAACAGAGAAGAAGCTTTAACAGGAGAAATATTAACTATACTCATAAGATGCAGGCAACACAGAAAAGTAAACAAAGTGTTCAGTTTGAGAAAACTAGTACAACTGTCATCTTGAGTGGAGAGACAGAGGAATCAAGCACTACAGATAGTGAAGGGGGAAGATTCTGATTCTTCACTCCCCCCCCTCCCAAAATCAGGAAGCATTAAAAATTAATAAAGAAACAAAAAGATTAAAAATGATCAAAGTGGTACAAAACAAAAGCAGGCAAAAAATTCCAAAAGAGACTCCCAGAAAAAAGAAAGAAAAAAACAAAGAGAGGCAGCATGGGGCAGGGGAGGAAGCAGAAAACAAAAGGGGTATCCTTCGAGAAAGACACGGCAATAAATATTATAAATCTTTAAAGCTACACTCTGACTGAAGCACAGAAGCACTTGTACTAAAGTTCATACTAAGGTTTAGAAAGAGCCAGGGGGCTTATGTGCCCATATTGCTCTTGATTGTACTAATAATAATTAATCAAATTACCAGATAAAATGTATTTGTCCAGGTGATTTTTAAACATATTTTTGGAACTGCTAATAACTATATCCTTTGGTAATGAATTCCAAGCATTTATAATATGTAAAGAGAAAAAGCATGTTCTTGCTTTCATATTAAAAGTTTTTCCATGAAGTTGAAGGGGATGCCCTCTTGTATTGCAATAGCTCTGCTTAAATACAAGTCCTGGTTCAGTAATTAGAAAAGGATCATAAATAACATCATGCATAAACAAAAGATCATCCCGCAACCTTCTTGTAGCCAATGACATCAGATTCAAGGATTTAAGCCTTGATTCATATGGATCATTATATAAACCATTAATATATTTAGTAAATTTTCTCTGGACCTTTTCAAGTAACATGATATCAGTTTTTTTGAAGGGGTTCCACAAATGGGAAGCATATTCCAGATGTGGCTGGACATATGCTTGATACAAGGGCATTAAGACTCTTGTCCTTAGATTTTATATTGCACCTAATGGACCAAATAACTTTATTAGTTTTTGAAATGGTCTCATTAATATGTTTAGAGGGACAAAAATCCATGGAAATATTACTCCAAGATCTCTTTCATTAGATGTGGAGGGAAGTGTTTTTCCAGTTAATTAATAAGTTACATGTTTGTTTAAAACTCCTAAGTGCATAACCTTGCACTTGTTGGGATTCAACAGCATATGCCATTTAATAACCAGGTTTGATATTTTGTTTAAATCAGTCTGGATGTTATCTATTTGGTCCACAGTCAGACAGGGTCCACGTATTTTTACATCATCTGCATATTTCGTTCATAAGGAAAGACAATCTGTAGTTAGATCACTTATACAAAGTTGAAACAAACAGGGCCCCAACACAGAGCCCTGTGGGACAGCACTAGTGACAGCACCGACATCTGACAAAAGGCCATTAATAATCACACACTGAGTACTATTAGATAACCAGTTAGAAATCCAATTTATAATAGAGTTATTGATCTTTAAAGTGTATAGTTTTTCAATTAGGGCCCAGTGTGGCATTGTATGAAAGGCCTTACTAAAATCGATGAAAATAATATTGTAAGGTATTTTTGTGTCCAATGAGAAGCTCATAAAAACACATCAGATTTGTCAGGCAACTACAACCCTTCTTGAAACCATGTTGAGATGCATCAGTAATGTCAGAGACAGGGGACATAATGTCCTTTATTATACTTTCGAGTATTTTACAGAAAGGTGATGTCAAACTGATTGACCTATAGTTCTCCTAGTTATTTTTGGGTCCTTTTTTGTGGATAGGAATAACAAAGGCAGTTTTCCATGAGCTAGGGACAAAATTAAGAGCTAAACATTTATTAAGCAATATGCAAAGTGGATCAATAAGAGAGAGTCTTAATAAATATAAATAATGACCAGCTAAGAAATCAGGGGATGTGCTAGTTTTACCTTTCTGCAGAATTAATTTGAAAATAATGTTCTCCTTGGGGATAATAATATGATGATAGCAACATGATACAGGTGTAGGTATATTATGGGAAGTTTGAAATATTTCACAAAATTTACTATTAAAGGTGTTGGTCATATCGAGAGGTGTATTTATTAACTTATCATTATAATGTAGTGGGCCAACTTGACAAGATGTTTTTTTTTCAATTAATTCACATAAGAAAAGAAAGATTAGCTGTTATGTTTATTAGCATTAGTTGCTAAATTATATTCCCAGTTGATTTTAGCTTTTCATATACCCCTTTTACACTTCTTCTGACAAAGCAAATATGAAGTCTAATTTACAACAGACTTACCTTTTAAATACTTAGAGTATTTTTTGTTCTTCTTTTTGATATATTTTTTTAATGTTTTATTCATCCATTTTGGGGAAGGTTTGTTACTAGAATTTTTTACTTTATGAGGAATATATCTGTCTTTCAGACCTATCAGAGTTTGATGAAATAAGTCCCAACCTTCTTGAATTGGCTGTGAGTTAAAGATACATTCCCAATCGTATTTTGTAAGTTCCGAGTCAATTGAAATGATATCTGCCCTATCATAAAAATAAGCAGTTGTTGCTGAAATAGTACGATGAACCATAGTTTTTAGTACAAAGGAAATAGTGTTGTGATGACTGTTACCTAAGGGAGCCAACATTTCTATGTTATCCAAAATCAAATTGGCATCATGCAAAAGAATATCCAAAATATTATCACCCCAAGTTGGCTGACTTATACTTTGGATTAAATTACATTGTTGACAGAGATTTACAAATTTCTTGCTTTGACCTGATGCACCAGTAAGGCTTTCCCAAGATATGTCTCCAAGATTGAGATCGCCCATAAGTATAATATCACCCACAGTACAGGCTTCCTCAATTTCACACATAATAGCCTCAAGCATATCAGAGGTGGATCAAGGGGGTCGAAAATAAATGCTTATTGTTATTGAATGTGTTTTATCCAATGCTAATTTAATCCAAATTGATTCATTAGTACATTCTGCTTTCTTAATATTGGAAGAAAAGTTACAGGACTAAAGGGAGTTTCTAATAAAAAGAGCAACTCCCCCCCTTTCCTGTGGACTCTATTTAATATATAGGGAGTATAACCAGGTACAGTGTTATTCCAAATTAATCTGTTGTCACCCCAGGTTTCAATGACAGCTAGTATGTCAATGTCATCAGCTTCTAATCTTACATTTAACTCATCCAATTTATTAATAAGGCTTTTTGCATTAAGATATAAAAAAATTCAAGCTCGGGGATGTGCGTTTAGGATTCATAGATCTGCCTTTGTTCAGAGAGGAAGGAACATACTTCATCTCTCCCAAATAAATTAGTTTAAATTGAAGCTTAAATATCCCACAATATATTTTGCAAGTATGGAGGAACCTCACCTGCTTAATAAAGCCCACCCCCCCCAATGAAATCTGCCCTGTTAGAGAATTTTTCCCAGTGTGTGATTTTGTGAAAGACGTCACCTCCTGAGCCAATTGTTATAACCTTTGATTTTCAGATTAATCATACTGGATGCCCTAGGAATAGGCAAAATTTCCAAAAAACTAGTATCACATCCCAACTTGACTAATATGTTAGCCATGGCAAAAGAGTCTTTTTTAATATCATTAACATCATCATGGGCTATGTTATTAGAGCCCACATGCAAACTGACTAACGGGTTTGTATCTCTGTTTTTTAAGATGTTGGGTAACATGGCTGTGATGTCAGCTATATGAGTCCCTGGAAAAGTAGAGCACGCTCTGTTTATTTTATCATTATCACAAATGTATCTTATCTAAATGTTTTATGATGGAATCCCCTAATACAAATATTTGTCTTTGATTAATATCAGTAGAAGTACAGGGTGCGTGTTCCACAGGAGAAACAAGATTATTAATTGTGTCAGAGATGATTCTAGATGGGGTAACTGAAGGCTTCACCAAATTCAAAGTAGGAGCATTGTCAAGATTATTTGAGTCAGAAAGATTCTCAAGCACACTGAATTTATTTTGGGTGTCCAGTGAAAAAGCAGTGGCCTTATGCCCTTTTTTATGTATTGTTTTACTCTGAAATTCATACCACTGATCATCAGTATTACATTCTTGTTCCCTAGGGTGCTTTCTATAAATTAAGTTTATGTTTGTAATTGTAGGACAGTGTGGTAACCCTTACTAAGTACCTGAGGTGCGGCAATATTATTAACCAAGGGAAAGCTACCCCTATCAACACATGTATTTAATGAATTTAAACTATCTGAGGGTTCATGTGAAGAAAACCTCACTACCATTTGTTTTTGACTAGTCTCTATGACCTGCAGTCGAGAATCAAATAAAGAAATCTCCTGTAGTAAAGAGGAGTTCTCAATACATTTAGAACTCATCTTTACTACAGGAGATTTCTAAAGCTGTCATCATTTTGGGGAACACATGCCAATGTATACATGTTGCAGCTACTACATTTATACCCCACATCACCATCAAGCATCATAATACAGTTGTAGTCATTCAAAAGTTGCTCAGTGATGAGGTGTACCTCAGTATACTGAGGCAGAATCACATTACAGCCAATGCAAATTAGTCGCAGTATACCCAGGTATACCTCAGTACTGAGCAACTTTTGTATGACTACCACTGTAGTTAAATCCATATTTAAATTATACACAAAGGAAATTAGTTCCCAGATTACACAACAAACAATTAATTGTCCCAAAAGCAAACACTAACAAAAGACTACACTTTTTTACAACCAGAGTCCCCAGAATATGGAATAAACTACCCAATGATCTTGTTAATACCACCAATTTTGAGACATTTAAGATCAAATTAGATCTATGGTTGAATACCACTGGCAAACAATGATCCACAACATTGTGGGAGATACTCTCGATGGGCACCATGCCTCCTTGTATCTCATCCAACCAAGAAATACCAAGTAATATTCACAAATAACAAAATGAGCTCCTTTTTTGGCCAGTACAAAGTACAACCAGCAACTGGTACACATGGCAAAGGCTTATCAACTTTAAAATCAGATACTTTAGACTATTATGTGAACACAAACTCACTGTATATGGTAGCACATCAACTCAGCGAGTCAATTACAGCGAGTCAATTACAGTGACTCATTTACAGCGAGTGCAACAATAGTGAGCTATCAATATCAGCAAATGACAATTCTAGTGAGACCGGTGGCAATAACCTACATCTGAGGTCCAGGTGCACCTCGGAGGATGTTATTTTAGAAATAGCGGGGGGGTTCTGGGGTGCAGCCCCCCATGGGGGGTGCAGAGGGGTGCAGCCCCCCTGCATGACTCGGAGAAGTGGATAATTGGGAACGGGTGTGGGGTGGGTATTTATTTTTTTTTGCAATTTAAAATTTTATTAATTTCAAGCGCCAGTATCCACACTTACAATCATACAGAGAACAAGGGATATATCCAGGACAATACAAGCTTATTGCAGATAAAACTTGCATAACAACCGACTAAAATAATCAAGTAAATACATAACAGAGCGGCGCAACCCACAATAAAAATTAAAAAACAAAACCCCCGCCTCTATTTCCCACTATAAAACTAGAAAACCACCCCATACCAGAACCCTAAAGCCCCCCCCAACCCTGCTCAAGGTTACAATCACAACCAGATTACAAGCACACACAAAGAAAAAGAGAAAAGGAAAAGGAGAAATCAAGAATAGGCAGAGAAGACAAAAAAAGAGGAAAGCACAAATACATTGCTATACCACAGTGCAGTCAATTTGCATTTCCAAAATTACTTAGTAATAGGTCAAGACGCCCCCACTTAGTCATGTAAGCATTTGGCTTACCTTGCATATAGGCTATATGTTTCTCTAATTGCAACGCTAGCATACACTCTTGGTGCCATTCCAACATAGAAGGAGAACCCTTAGATGACCAATGTCTGAGAATTACTAATTTCATAACTGCAGTAATAAGTGAAACATGGGCTCTCCAAGCTTTCGGGGCCATGTCCGGAAAAATTAACAATACACAAGTTACCAGCATAGACATATTGAAGGAGCCAAGGATAGGACGAACAAGTCTACTGATGTCCTCCCAAAGCGAACGAATCTTTGGGCACTCCCACAGCATATGCAATAAAGAACCCTCCCCAACACCACAGCACCAGCATGCTGGGGAGCACCGTGCCTTCCATCGGAATAAATATGAGGGAGTCAGATACAGATGATGCATAATATTAAATTGGACCATCCTAAGCCTATCTTGCTTAACATATTTATAAACAGAGTTCCACAGATTCTTCCAAAGCTCTGGCGAATCCCCACCCCAGCTCTCTAGCCAATAGTAACACACGCCAGAAGGAATTTTCTTATCCCATTCTAAAATTTTTCTATAGATTTTGGAGACCGCATGGGATTGAGGTTGCTACTCTCCAAAGTTCGTCCATACTAGATGTATGACCATGCGAGGCCGCGGACAGAAAAGGCCCTTGACAGACAGCCTTCTTAAGCTGCAACCATTTAAAGAAACAATTGTCCGCCGCCCAAAGGTCTTTTCATATAGGCAAATGACCTGGGTACTTTCTGATCTAAAAATCCGCTACCGTGAGATGACTAACCTGGGGCCAGAAAGAGGAGATATTAGGAGACCCAATCTTAAAATGCATATTTTCAAAAATAGGCTGAGTGTCTGAGACCCACCACTTAAACCTAAGTGCTGCTGCAATTGGAGAAAAGCCTTCAAGGACCATCCCATGGGATTGTTCCTGAAGGCCTTCGGGAAATTCATAGGGGAAATATATAATAATGACCACAACGAACATGCGATGCCCTTAGCCAGGTCTGCCTCAATATCATACCAGAGAGGTCTATAGTCCGCAGGCTGCACCTTCCTAATCCACCAAGCAAGTTTGCTAACATGCTGAGCCAAATAATAGGTAAAGACCGAGGGGGCCGCCAAACCACCCCTGTTTCTGGGGCAGTCAGGTTGTTAAATGACCTATGAATATGCTTCCCTTGTCCTATAAAGGAGACAAACAACTTCTGCAGCTTAATAAACCATCTTTTAGGAGAAACCCCAACATTCCCAACGGATACAGAAACCTGGGCAGGACATTCATTTTAAGAGATTTATCTTACCCCAGAGGGTGAGGAGCGATGGTCGCCACCTATTCAGATCATCTGCTACCACTTGTAAGGGTGCCCAAATTCTCCTTAATCATCAAAGCCAAACTATTATTAATCTTAATGCTCAAGTATAATAATGAACCAGATTCCCAACCTAGGCCTAAGGATTGCAAATCGTTTCTTATCACCCTCCGATTTAAAGAAAAATCTTAGTTTAGAGTGATTCAACTTATAACCCGAGACCTTTGAGAAATAATTAATCTCCTCCAATATCGCTGGGAGGGAGATACTTGGCTGCACCACATGCAAAAGGACATCATCAGCATAGGTTGAGCAAACATAGGCTCTACTGCCAACTTGATCCCTTCAATTCGTGGGTTTCCCTGTAACCTGCGTAGAAATGGCTCAATATAGATATTAAATAGAAGGGGGATAACGGGCATCCCTGTCTGGTGCCCTTTCTAATCTAATAGCTTGTGAGAGGACTCCATTACATTTCACCCTGGCGGATGAAAGCGAATATAGTATTTTGACCCAATTAATAAAACATCCGGCAAACCAAAGGCCGACATAGCAAGGAACAGGTAGGACCAGGAGACTTGGTCGTAAAGCCTTTTCAAGTGTCCAATGACAAGAGTACCGAGGAACATCCACATCCCAACCTCCGCCATAAGGTGCAACAACTTTCTCAGATGGTCCTGAGGCACCCTACCCTCATAAAGCCCACCTGCTCCCCTGCATATAAATTTATCCATCACCTTCGACAACCTGCCAGCCAGAATTTTTGCCAGTATTTTAACATCAGTATTTAACAGGGATATCGGACGATAGCTATTAAGATCAAGTGGGTCTTTGCCAGGTTTCAAAATTAGTGTAACTATTGCCTCGAGAAAATTGGGATCTGAGACCCCGTGCCTGTGCCAGTACTCAAAGACTTCCAGCAAGATAGAGCCTACCTGACTCGAGAAAATCCTAAAAAAATTGTTGGGATACCCATCAGGCCCCAGTGATTTATCCGGGGGCATCTGCTGGATAGCTTGACGGACCTCCACAAGAGTGATGGGAGCTGCTAAATAGTTGGCCTCATCGGTTGAAATTTTTGGGAGACCCACAGAGGCTAAAAAATTACGAATTTCAAAATCTGATGACTCAACCCCGGTGTCCCGTGAGTAAATTCTTTGAAAAAAAGCTCTAAAGGCCTCAGCCATCTCCGACGGGTCTGAACACACTTGCTCACCCTGAGAGATGCAAACTCCGCAATATGATGCGCTAAATCCAACTGTTTTAATCAGGCAGCTAACAGCCTACCTGCCTTTTCCCTGACTCTAAGTACTGAAGTTTTTGCTAGCATGTAATGAGAGCTCCGCCTTTTGTTAACCAACCCTGCAAATTGGGCCTGTAACTATGCAGTCTGACCCTCTCAGAGTCAGGTGAATGCTGTGAAATGTTCAACTCTATCTGCTTAATCTGCGTTAATAAGAGTCTATCTCTTTTTCTGGGCATAATTTCTCCTTGCAGCAAACTTAATTAAGTCCCCATATGGAGCACTTTTCGCAGCCCAAACCAGGTCTTTTTCGGTCACTGAGTGCTGATTAACCAGCAAAATGTATCAATATGCTCACTAATTGTCTGGCATACAGACTGAGCTTTTAATAGTTGCGTATTGAGCCTCCAGTGAGGGAACACGGGCAGAAGTTAGGAAGAGCAATATATACTTACGGGGCATGATCAGAAATCACCCTGACAGAAATATCTGCCTGGATTACCTCGGGACTAATAGGGCACTAACTAAGATATAATCTATCCTTGAATAGGACTTATGTACCGGGAGTAAAAGAATACTGACGTACATTTGGATTCAAGATCGCCAAACATCCAGAAGGGCAGCACACTCCATAAGACCCTTTAACGCTCTCTGGGCGGGGATCATCCTTACTTCTATTGAATGTCCTGTCCAGGTCATTTTGACACACAGTTCCAGTCCCCCAATAATTATCGTTGGTGTAGAACAGCCAATATCTTAGATAATACCTCCATTATAAAAAAGGGGGTATCCTCATTAGGACCATAAACTGAACCCAGCAAAATCATTTGTGAGGCTACCTGAGCCAGAACAAATATAAAGTGGCCTTCAGGGTCCCAGTGCTTATCTAGCAGTTTAAAAGGAACAGTCTTGGCTACCAATATAACCACACCAGCCCTTTTAGTTGATGCAGCAGCACCAAATACTTGAGCTACCCAGGTCCTCCTAAAATACTGCACATCACATCTGTTCAGGTGCGTTTCCTGAAGGAAGGCAATGTGCGCCCCCAAGTGATGCAAATGCCGTAAAATTACTTGTCTTTTAGTCCTATCCTTGGCTCCCTTTACATTCCAGCTGATAAGTTTTAAAATCTGAGTCATGTAAGAACAAAATATAAGGTTCCCTGAGACCTATCATAACACCTAAACTTACTACCATCAGGGAGGTGACCCCATCTTGACATAGGAAGATCTCTAAGCCCAAAGCATAGGGGACTCCCCAGTGAATTGTAACCATGAGCATAGCTAAAGCCCACCCCTCCCCTAAAAACCCCCAGGCCACCCAGCACCCACATCCCTTCCCCCAAGCCCAACACAGGTATATACACACCACTTCCTCCCACCTAAAGCACTTCCCCCAGTTCCAATGAACTGCCCTCCAACCTAACACTAGCCACATGATAAACATTCTATCAACCCCGAACCCTCAGCCACCACCCCGGAGCCCCCTCCACCATAATTAATCCACATGAACTCAATCGACCCAACTGCAAGCAGTAGGCCTTAGAAAATACATAGAACTAATGGAGGACCCTAAGCGAAAGAAAAAAAAAAAAAAAAAAGCACTCCACCAGCAGCATAGGTCCCATCATAAAGTAAACCAGGTGATCACATGCAAGTCCTTGTCGACGCACTGCAACCTCAGGCCCATTTGAGCTTCCCCGAAGTAGCAGTCCAGATCATCCAGTCTGAACACGCTAAGGCACGGGGGACCCCAGCCAGGCCACAAGCCCCGCCACCAGCAATAATCCATCTTCGTAAGGCCGGACCACCCTGTAGAAAAAAGGGAGAGAAAGAAAAAAAAAAAAAAAGGAGAATACTGTCCATCTTCCAACTCGTGAGAGAAATATTCCATCGCTCTCCTAGTCTCCCTTATAACCAGCAGGGACCTCCACAAATCCACTTCTTCACCAGAAAAACTAGGCTCTTCCTGTAACATCCCAACAGTCCATAAGAACAGCAGGCAAAAAGGTTCCACATTCCTCTCGCTGGACCACCATGACCATCAAACATACAGTCCTGTACAATGTCACTTAAATAGGTCAGGGAGCAAACGCTGCGACTCCTGCTGAGCCTCTGAGCTAGTATCGAATGAAAGCCACTGTCCATCCAGCTTGACCATCAAAATAGCAGGGTATCTCACCCGGAAAGGTTTAGCAGCTGCCACCAATTTAGCTACTATGGGATGTAGTTCTCGTCGTTTCATCCTAACTGAATGAGGCAGATCCTGTATCATACGAATCGTTTGCCCTCCCAGAGCAGGTCTTTTATGCCTTAACTTTGTTCAGGATGTGCTGTTTGTCCAAATAATTGAGAAACTTTATGATAAATGGCCTGGGAAGCTGATCTGACGTAGGAGGAGGCTGCAGGGCCCTATGCGCCCTCTCGATTATATAATCTCCTCCACCTGGGGGAGAACCTGCAATCTTAATGCAGAGCCTTTGAATAAAAGTTATTGGAGCACTGCCCTCTTCTTTTTCAGGGATACCAACTATCACAATATTATTGCGCCTGCTGTGCCCCTCCAAATCCTCCAGCTTTTCCTCCAATTTCTTAAATCTCCTTTTTACCAGCACTAATTCAGTCTCCTGAGAGGCCAGCTTATTTTTATGTGAAACCACTTTAGACTCCATGTCTCTGACCCTAATCGAGAGTGCATCCACTGATTTTTTGATTATTTGGACGTCTTCAGCTACTGAGGCAATCGTCAACTGCAGTGGCTGCATTAGCTCCAGAAACCACGCTTCCGATAGCAGGGCATCACCAGTCGGCAGGCTCAAAAGGCTAGCAGCCTGCTGTTTTGCCCTCTTCGTGGCCTTCTGTTTCTCCGGCGTCTGGGGGGGGGCGAGGGCTTAGGCCTCGCCTTCTTCATGAATCCATCCATGACAAATCTCACCGCTGACTCACTCCGCCGCTTCCACGATATCTCAGCAACTCTAAAAATAGGGAATTACACAGTAGGGAAACGATTGTGCCCCGAAATATCACACTGTTTACCCGGTGATCGGGAGAGCTCCTCGGGCGCGCTGTCTACACTCGGGCTGACATCACGTGACTCAGGGTGGGTATTTAAAGTGTGCATGATGTGTCGTGGGGGTGTTCAAGGATGTCAGTAGAGTATATTCAGAGCTAGCGTGGGATGCCCCTCTTGTCTATGGGTCTTTGTCTATCGAAGGGGATAAAGCTGTTGCCCAGAAGGTATTCTGGCATTGTGTATGGTCCTGGTATGAATATAAGTGTGGACTGGCATATAATTGTCAACTACATATGTAGAATGTTAGCCAAAATTACATGTGCTGTACTTGATGTTTACTGTAATTACCATCACTAAACATAAGTCACTGAAAATGCAGTTACTATAATTAAATCACCGAATTGACCTGGGACCACTGTAGACAGATGCCCAGACATGGGTTCAATCCCCAATATGTTGCAAATCCAAACCTATTTGTGTATCGAGGTCACAAGCCTTTAAGGCCCACACTGCCCTCACTGAACACGTGTGTTTCTGTGTGCGTCTCCATTGGCGGCCCCCACATGCACACCCCACTCACAGCATGAGCCTATTTAGCCACACAGACCCGGAAGTCAATTACGGGAGTCCATGACTGTGGGGGGCTATAAATCAGCCTTACAAACTCATTTGTGGCACCAGGCTTATGGTGACTGATCATCTAATGTCATTTTATTTATGGTATTGTCTGATTTTAATGAATGTTTATGTATTTGAACTATTTGATTTTGTCTTGTACGGCACCTTGGTTTTGTGAAAGGCGCCTTAAAAATAAAAATATTATTATTATTATTAACTGGGTCTGCAGTTTGAAATGGTGCTTGGTGAGTCAGAACACTGTAGCATTCATCACATTAACCCTTGTAGCACACGTTGTAAATAGAGTTGCTTGTATAACGAAGTGCCCAGCAGTATAAGACTCGGGATACCCAGGTCCTTCTAAAGACAGAGCAGTATCAGGTATAAAGGTTTAAAAGCAGAACACACACATAAAAGGTATATTTGATACAGTCTGCATTCAATTTCATATAGTTTAGGCACCACCTTTCTCCAGAGGCACGGCAGTACTCCAGCTCAGAATGAGCAGAATGACACAGATGCTCACAGCACAAGCCTATTTAGCCAAACAGACCTGGAAGTGGGCCTGTGGTTAGAAAAGGCGCTTGGTGAGTCAGAACACCATACCAATCACCACATTAACCCTTGTAGCACACACTGTAAATTTTGCTGCTTGTATAATGAAGTGCCCAGCAGTGTAAGACTCGGGATACCTGGATCCTGCTAAAGACAGAGCAGTATCAAATCTAAAGGTTTAAAAGCAGTACACACATATAAAAGGTATATTTCATACAGTCTGCATTTAATTTCATATAGTTTAGGCAGCACCT
Source organism: Neoceratodus forsteri (assembly GCA_016271365.2). Taxonomy (NCBI): domain Eukaryota; kingdom Metazoa; phylum Chordata; order Ceratodontiformes; family Ceratodontidae; genus Neoceratodus; species Neoceratodus forsteri. The sequence continues at coordinate 248,087,954 of CM028130.1, read as the reverse complement.
CTCTCCAAAGGCATGACAGTACTCCAGGTCAGAATGAGCAGCATGAAAGGACTATCTTTTGTAGCAACTCCCTAAGTTGATGTATTTAACATACATGTTGATATTTACAAGTTTATAGGAAAACTTAAACTACGCTTATACTTTCAACATAAAACAAATGACTAAATGAGGAATAGGACCTTTCCACACTTTCCACACTTCATGACTGCCTCCCTAGTGGTGAACAGTCATCATTACAGATTCCCCAGTTGGATAGAATGAGGGATGGACAGATCAATGACAATATGGACAATATGACTACTGATGGGACAGATAATTATTGGGACTTGAATCAAATAGACACTATGGACCTAAGTGAATTTTTACAAGAGGATATTAAAGAAGATAACTTGATAGGAATGAAGGGAACTGGCTTTAAACCCAAATCCATCTTTTACCCAAATGTAGAGAATATGGTGATTTCCAGTTTTGAAAGAGTCATTACCCAGGAACTTGAATGAATAGCAACTGAAAAACATTTTCAAAAACATATAAACCTTTCTGTAGCAGAGACAGCTGCCTAGAACAGTCTGCAAGAAACTAAAGGTATTGTTATTAAGCCCTCTGACAAGGGTGGGAATTTAGTGCTAATGGATGAAATGTTTTTACATCAGTAAGGTCATAGAATTGCTAGAGAATAAGAGGAATTACAGAAAAACTTACAAGTAATCAGATGAAATAATATCAACTTGAATTATTTGAGCTAGTTGATAGGGGATGGGAAGGGGGTTTATAATGAGTGATGAAGCTGCTTTTTGGAAAAAAGATTTTCCTATAACCCCCACACACACACACAGATTTTACATATTTCCCAAAACCCACAACAATGCATTAGATCCACCTGGATGACCTATAGTTGCTGGGGTTGGTTCACTAACTCAATATCTTTGTCTACTTTAGACCATTATTTACAACCCTGTGCTATAGGTCAAAGGACATATATAGAGATGCCATGGACCTACTGAATAAACTACAGGGCCAACAGTAAAATGTCTCCTACAATTGGACCACTATATATGTGACTAGTGTCTATACTAGCATACCACATGACAAAGATATCTTGGTGGCCAAAGAGGCCCTACTCACACAAGGGACAATACTGGTACCTTTTAATATCAAAGGACTTGAGTTTGCACTTTCAAAACACTTTTTTACATTTGAAGGATATTTTTACTTCCAAAAATGCAGAACAGCGATGGGGCAGCATTTGCACCATCTTTCACAAACATCTATATGGCCCATTGGGGGGGAACAGCAAATATATGATGCTATAAAAAATCTCTTTTGTGACCACATAGTGCGCTTGTTCCACATTATAGATGACGTTCTGTGTATATGGGATGGCAATAGTGATGTGTCTAGTGATTTTATGGCTTATATTAACTGTAATCAGTATAATTTACAATCCACATCAAATTTTGTCAAGGAAGAAATCAATTTCTTAGCTATTACCCTCTCTTCTAAAAATTCTAAAATTTTTACCAAATGCTTTAGGAAACCTTTAGCAGCAAACAACATATTACATTCTGACAGTTCGCATCCCAGAAAACTCATTGATTCTATCCCATATGCCCAGTATATCAGAATCAAGAGAAATTGTACAGAGACTTATGAATTTGAGAAACAGGCCTTAGAGTTAACAAATAGACTGACACAAAGAGGCTATATGACAAAAATATTAGATAAGCATTAGAAAAAACAAGGGAACAACCAAGGAAAACACTTTTTAACCCTAAAGAATAAAAAACATAAAGATCAAGAGGCAGGGCCATGCACTTTTAGTGTGGACTGCAGTCCCATTGCAGGTGAAGTAGGCAGTCTTATCCAAAAATATTGGCCCATTATGAAGAGTGGCTCAGCCTTAAGAACAGTAATAGGAGACAAACCCATGGTCACTTTTAGGAAAGGGAAGAACTTCGGTGACCTATTAAGTAAGAGTCACTTTAGGAAAACAGCTCCAGTTCTGAATACTCAGTGGCTCCCATATAGACCAGAGGGCTTCCTCAGATGTGGTAATTGCAACATCTGTCAATATGCCTCGATCGGCAACATCTATGTACACCCCCTTGAACATGGCAAAATGGCTACGATTTGTCAATTCATCACATGCTGCAGCACATATATGGTGTACACAGTGTGGTGTACTTGTGGTCTTCATTATGTGGGTATGATAACCTACATGCTCAAGACCAGGATACAAGAACATATTAGAGCAATTGTGAATAAAAACTTTACAAATGCTATCACCGAATACTTTGGGAGTAGCTCATAGATCTAACCCAGTGGGTTTAAAGTTTATGGGATTTGAACAAATAATCCATCCAGAGGAGGGGATAGACTGAACTTACTTCAGAGAAAAGACAGCAGGTGGATCTCACATTTGGGGGCCTTAAACCCAAAAAAGGATGAATGATAAGATTGAGTATAGACTTTTCTTAAAGGAAGATTAAAGACTGAATTCACATATTGTTTATATAGGTGGATCAAATGGAAGATTTAGTTTATTAAGTATTTTCAGTTCATCCTTACATTGACTTCCTATTTGTGCTTGTGTTTCTTTTTGATTGTAGGGCACATCCTCCCCATGGCACATGAATCTTTCAAAAGTGTTATGTGATAGGAATGCTATTCACAACCATTACTGGATGTACAAGATGAAAAAATGTGCAGTATAAAATTGATTTAAACAAATTTTCCTCTTTCCGTCTTATTCTCCTGTTCCTTTCATGCACCCCCATACTCTACTGGTCTCTCTCTTTCCACCTCCCACACCTTGCCATCTTTCAATATCTGTTCTTATATGTGACCTTTTTTCCATCCCCGTATTTATGTCTCTGATACCTTTATTTATGTCTCCCCTTTTTCATTTCCTTATTGTCCCCCTCTTTCTCTGGACACATCTACAGGGAAACACTTTATGTTTCTTCCATCTTCTTTTGGTGACTCTTAAGCTTCAGTACTAAAACTATATAGCTTACTCTCCCCCCCACTCCTTTATTTATTCTGTTTACAGCTTGTCACTTGCTTGGAAATTTGTAACCATCACATTAGTTAAAATCTATCAAAAATGTATTCATTACTTAAGATCCGCAATTATTTGACTGTTGGCATACAAGATATGGATGTTGACATTTTGTGATGAGTCTTTTTATAACTTGCTCTTACATCTTAAGCTTTTATATAAATATATAAAGATGACTGGATACTATTAAATATAACAAGGTTTTGATTAATTTTTAATAATGATGTATTTCTTCCAGTCAGTTAATGTCATGAACCTTTATGAGCCCATTACTTGTTGTGGATGACGCAAGATATATTTCCTAATAGACTTTTTCATACTTACAATGCTTCCTTTAGTAACTTAAAATACCCCCCCCCACCTTTTCTCTACTCTTGTGTCTCTTTTTGTAAAACTCATTTAAGATATATGTATCATGAATGGAGTATATTTTAGAATGTTTTTGTGTAAAATATACCCCCCCTTTTGTGCTCTTTTGTCGCTAATACAGTCACTGGATTGTTTATTTGTTTTAAGTAAGTTTCACATAAATCTCCTAATCATGTGATTTGTGATGTGCTTTAAAAGGGGATGTATTGAGTTTGTGAGACACAGCCCATGAGGAAGACCTTTACCGATTGAAGCGCTGGGGTCTATACAGCGTCCTTCATAGTTAGATTAAATTGTGCAATTGACACATCTTTCCTATCATTTGTTCCATGAGTGTGACTTACTTGTTTTTACTTGACTTATTGGTTAGCCACCAGCAGTTCACACCACCAGATCTAAGTCTTAGAGCTCATCTCTACTTTCTACATTGTGTCAGTCTAAAACCTCTTTAAGAATTGAGACCATGGAGGCCAAACTCTGAGGGTTGAAGTAAAAAATGCTCAGTCCCTTGGTAAGAGGGGAGAGTGGTTGAAGAGAAGGGTCATAATCAAGCACACCATCAATCAACAGTAATACTAATAGGATAATAATGAAGAGTCTGAGTGAGCTCTATTTCCACCAGGGTGGATGTAGAGGGGTAGTGGAAGCAGTGAAACAGGGTTTGCAGGAGCACCCAGAGTGCTTGGACTCAGAGCTTGGAAGCAGCTAGTAGTCTGCTGTCAAATGACCAGGAGTTGAAAAATGGATGTAAGGGGAATGGGTGTGTGTGGAGGGGGGTATAGAGGGGAGGTAGAGGAAATGGACAGAAATAGGGGAAGGAAGGACAAGAGAAGACATAGGTGGAGGAAGAGCATAGTGTGAGACTTAGGTGGGGAAGTGACTTTTACCAAAGATTACGTGGCAAGGAAGACTTATGGGATAAAATAGTTTAACAGTGGAAGGGTGAGTGAAGGGGAGAATATAAAAAGGAGCAGGGAATTAGATAGGCATAGGTAGGAGGGTGTGAGGTAGGGTAAAAGACAAATGGAGAGGAGGAAGGATGGCTTGGTAGGTGCAACAAAGTAAAAAGGAACTACTGGACAATTTGATGCCTTTTATTGGACTAACTTTTGTTTTGTACAAAGACGTAATAACACAAAAGTCTGTAGACCCAACAGATCTCTTTGCCAGGTGCAACAACAGTCTCAGAGTTGCAACAAGGTAAGAAACAAACCTGATGGAGGGGTACCAGGGCTGGGTGGGGAGAGCTGCAGTGAAAGTAGACTGAGGTACCTTATGCAATAAACACGAAGAAGTAGACTTATGCAGCTTAAATTAATTGTATACAAAACAAAACCAAGTCACAATACAGATGCATTGTGTTGGTACTCCTGAATGTGTTGCATAATTGCCACACAGTTGTTTTTAATGTTAAACTTTTTTATTGCATTTCAAACACAAATTAAAAATAAACTACAAACAATACATCCTTCATGTGACATATCTGTAGCAGTTAAACAGGTAATAAGTCCAAGAAGGCATATGTAAGATAGGACTAGGATGTTAAACATACGGTTCAATAGTCTTATGAATTTGCAATACTTGATGGGGTGTGTTACTGTTGGAGGTTGTAAGATAGGGGACCAGATTTTTTGTATTAATGTCCATCTTTCCCAAGGCTACATATGATAATCTTTCCAAGGATGTTAGTAGGCCCACTGCTTGGAGCCCTCCTTCTAGTAAGGGGAGTTGTATAGTTCTTCATCTACTGAGAAGATGTTGCATAGCAGTTACTTCCAGTGAGCCAGTGGAGAGGAGGGGGATGGGGCAGAACTGTTGTTGCCTGTTATGTCCTGCACATCTACTTAACCCTAAACTTATTTACCCGCACCCTAATGCCAATATTCCTGTATTTATTATTTCTGTATGTCAAAATGTTTGACTTCTGTTTCATTGTATATATCTTGTTCATTGTGATTGTAATTGTTTACATTGCTATCTTGTATGGCCCAGGTCATGCCTGAAAATGGTCCCTCAGATCAGTGTGTCTACCCAGTAACCAAAAACATAAATAGAAAGATAGATAGATAGATAGATAGATAGATAGATAGATAGATAGATAGATAGATAGGTAGATAGATAGATAGATAGATAACTAAATAAATAAATAAAAATAAGATTGGCCTTGGGTACGTGGCTTGGAGATACTCTCAAAAGCATTAGGGGGCATCCAGGGTAATAGTGGAAGAACATACCTTACAGCACAATTATAATATACCTGTCTAATAAGACTATATCCAAGGCAATACCGTAGAATGTGGAATAATGAGCCCTTTTGGGCACCACATTTCCAGCAGATATCTTGGGAAAGCAGGCCCATTAAATTCAGGGACTGAAGGGTTCTGTACCAGTGATGCATGATTTTAAGCTGTATTAAATGTGCTTTGGTTTCACTGCAAGAAACATAAGCCCAATATAACATATTTGCCATGCCTGATACGAAATAGAAATCTTAAACTTCCTTTACAGTTTCCCTTGAGAGGATTTTGTGGGGTCTAGATCAACATCACTTAGGCTCTTTTAGATACTACAAGCCTTCTCAGTGGAGTTTGTAATGCATTTTTGGATAGTTAAATAAGAGGATTCCTTGGAGGGTCAGAGTAGATACCTTCATAAAGGGGATTACTATGGATCTGATATGCAAATATTTCCAGGAAACCTGTCTAAGTGGGCAGTACTTTTGGGAAAGTTCTTCAAATGGATAAAGATATGATTTACCTATAGGGCGAAGGTCCTGGATATGCTAAATATAGACATTTTGCCAGCCTTTCCAGTCTAGCGGACATTTATCACACAGGAGCATGACATGTTTTTTTCCCAATGGGTGCACAAGACAATGAGTTTTATTAAAAACCCATCAGAGTGGTCACTTTAAATCATTACTGGCTGGATACCTCAATAGTAGGGTGGTGGCAGAGTCTGTGATCTTTGTGAGAATATAGTGCCAGCAGTGGGAGAAGTACCTAGAGCTGTTCCTTCTACCTTCACCCACTGTGGTGCCTATGAGATATCAGAAGGGAATCATTTGGTCACTTGATCAGAGAGGAATGCCATTCACCTCTGAAACGAGGGTAAACCCCACCCCCTGAGACCAGTGCTTGCTCGGTTTCACTTTGATGAACCTTGGGGGCATCTTTTATAAGGAAAATTCCACACCAAACTAATTGTCACATGACTGAGAAAACGTTTTGTGACATTGTTGATAAAGTCCTTTGTCCAAATTTTTAAAACCCATCTTTTGTTAAAAAAAAAACCAGGAGTTATGAACATTTATGAGCATATTTTTATATGTGCAATTACTCATTTGTATCCAAATTGTTCATTTTTGTAAAACCTGCTTTTATTTAAATGCACAGTTTGGAACTCAAAAGTAGAGATGAACAGAGCCTGACTGCTACAATTTCTGTGGCCTTTACAGTAAAGTAAAATAGATTTCTTTATGTAGTCCCACTTCTGTATGCAGTGAGGTTGGCATTGGGTAAAGTGCATCAGCAGCTAGAAGCAAGTGATTATTCTGTTTGCACTGCACACGTGGAACACATGCAGTAACTACTTGATAATGCTGCCTTCCTACAATCCATCTGAGAATCCTCAGTGCAGACAGTGTCACCTGACTAGAACCACAATACAAACATGGACTTGTGCCACTTCTGCAGATGATGAAATCACTTAAACTGAAAAGATCTATGCACAGCAAGTCACTGTAAAGCCAGCCCAGCTATGGATGTGATCAAAACCCCAGAAATTCCAGTCCTTTTAAAAATGATGCCAGTTCTGAATATGACCCAGATATATCAATTGGCACATTGGACACACAACCACCACCTCTAAAAGCCTCCTAGTACAGTAAAGATGTAAGTGGATGTCATGTTCATAAGCCTCTGTTTAGTACTCATAATTGGTTGCTGTGTAAATAATGATGACACAAGCAGCAGGAGCAGACACACATAATGTCTGAATGACAAGGAACATTTCAATACACATTTTCTCAGTATCACAAACTATAGGGAAGATCAAAACTGGATTTATTTGAAAGCTAAGTAAATTAATATATAATTTCAAAAGTGTTCTCTGAGGTGTCAGAGGATCTTTAAATCTTCTGAGCCTGGTCAAGTATGTAACACTTGAAGTTCAGAGGGCCCACAGACCACCATAAGCCAGCACATTGGTGCACTGGTAGAGTAACCACTTGAGAAACTGGTGTCCAGGGTTTGGGAAGGTGCCTGAGTTACCATGGCCAACAGAGAGATAAGGAATGAGTATCTCAAAGAATGCTCTCCACCCCAGGTGGGTTACAGTCCACTCCCTACCACTTGAGTGTCACCTGAGGTTGCAAAGATGGTGCAAACCCAGAATGGACTTCAGTGTGAGGGAAGACACAGGGGGCTTTGCAACATACACACCAGTTTCAAGTCTAGACACATGTTCATGGCCCAGAATCTTGAGGGGACTAACACTACAGAGAAAAGCACCCCCTGGGAGGTAGGGCAATGCTAGCATATTTGGGCCCTGCTTCACTAGCCCATCCAGCATGAAAGAGCCTCTGTACCATTGGATTGAGATTCCATGCATCAGATTTATTATCCCCTACCAGCCCTACCATGGGAGGGTAACTAATAGAGCAGGTAAGCTGGTCTCTCTTGGGTGCTGCTAAGGTAACAAAACTGGATTGTTGCCAGGCTGGGGAATGAAAACTAAATAAAAAAAAACAGAAAGATAGCTATGAGTCCTAGCTTTGACGAATGCCTAAAGGTAAAGTCTTTGTCAAACTGTATGAATTCCTGAAAGTAAAGAACTGGCCAAAGGTCTGTCCTCATAGTGACATGCGTTTGCTGCAGTGAGCTATCACAGTGGCTCCTGGTACCCTTTCTCTTGTACTGTGTATTTTAAGTGATTTCCTGATTTCCAGCAAAAACTAACAGTTGGCATCAGAAGAACTGTTTCACATATCCCCACCCTCCTCCAAATTTAAATTTCTGGGCAGTCCATATTATATGTACAAATGCATACTTAGTTCTAAGCAAGTGACATGTAAAAATAATTTGTACTGTGCCCTGAGGGAGAAGGGGATTAATTAGGCATGCCACAAAATAATTTTAGAACAAAATATGGCCTATAGTGGAAATTATCTATTTTTTAAAAAGGACTTGGCTGTATCAGCTCAAGTAGCTTGTAACTTAAGACCGAGAAAATATTCTGTATGAAGTGGCTTCACCCTTTACCTTTGCAATTTTCTTGTAAATACAGTCATGTTTCATTTTTTTCCTTTGTTTCTCTGCCTGCATCCCTGGTCCCAGTAGCATCCCCCAGGCCCTGTCAACTCTATTGTGGACTTACGAACTAACCTCAACTTACACAGAGTCATATCAGTGGATGGCCAGTCACTTAGTGTTGTGAGGTGCCTGCTGGGGATGCCAACTGAGCTGAAGCATTGTCCTCTGTTTTCTCCTCTGGGATTTCTGTGAGTGACACATGCATGTGCTTGCATATTCACGCACTTGTGTGCTGCATCGGTGCACATCCCCCCATGTCTACTGATTATGCTGCTGCTGCTACCCAGCCTTTGCTGGGTGGATGGCAAGTCATGGGACTCAGAGTACCCCTTCCCCGAGGGAGGAGAACCATCCTGGAATGCTCAATCCACCATCACCCACCCTGTCCACGAATGATCCTGGCCCATTTCTGAACCTAGGTCACTGGCGTGGCTATAGGTAAGGTACCAGTGTCTCAGACCTCCATGCCACTGGGCCAATAGTAATCCTTCTTTAATGCAAAAAAAAAAAAAAAGATATACGAAAAACTAAGAGTTCATTATAATCATCATTTTTAATAATCTCAATTTTGCTGAACTCTTACTGCTGTTATTGGGATATAATCAGTTTTGCTAGACTGGATAAACTCAGTACCTCCTCCGGGTCTCCAACCTCTGAATCTTCCGTAGGACCAGCTCTGCTTTTTATAAAGATCTGCATCACTGTTTCATCTGTGTAGGAGGGTATACCATCACCACAGTGACTCCTCCACCACGAAGATCATCACAGCGACAAGAATCGGGAAAAACCTGCACATCGCTGTGATGGTCTGTGCAGTGCCTGAGACTGCCTCGCAGGGTGTATTGCCCCCGCGAGTTCAACTCTGACATGGAGTTGTAATCCTAGAGACCGGGAGGTGAGAGGCACAGCCACCCACATGGGGGGTTCAGGAGGCACAGCCCCTGATAGAAACATGGAGGCATCCCGACACTGCAATACTGACAGTCGGCACTGCAGCTGTCACTGTCTGGGATGTCTCCATGTTTGATGTCATGGCAGCATGGTAAAACTGTGTAGGAGTATAAATACCTATTAAGAACTATTCTTGGGGGCATGGCCTAACGGAGGACCAGCATGGACATCCTAGCCTAGAGCTCAGGGAAACTCCACCTAGATTCATCACCATCCTTACTTAATAGCTTTGCTTTTCTGGGAATTAAGTGTTGGCAAGTTGTCTTCAGTTTTGCACATGCCAAAAGCTGTTTGCCAGCAAACAAACTGATTTCAAAAAGGCTAAAGATTTGGAGAAGGGAGACATGCCTGTTGATCCACCACATTGCGCTGCAACCATAGCCAGCTCCATCAAGCCACTAGCCTCACCACCAGAGAAAATGATATAGCCTTCACATGCAAGACTAACCACAGAGGCTGTTGCATGAGCCTGAGACACAGATTAAAGCAGGTTTGAAAATGTGAATGCTCTGCTCTCCCATATGCAGCTGACTATAAATGGTCTGCGTGAAACATCCAAATTGCATGGCAAATACCTGGGGGAGCTAGAGAAATGGTTGTGAGAACTAGAGGATTGCAGCACAGAACTAAAGACTGAACTTACTTCAGCCCATAAATTGAACTCAAACTATCTGTGACCCTCCACAATCATGAAAGCAGGAAGCGATGTGCAAACATGAGGGTGACTGGCCTACCCGAGGGGATCAATGGATCTGATCCTCTCACTTTCCTAACATCTTGGCCATCTCAGGGTTTTATTTAACTCTAAAAATTGATTAGCGTTTTGCTCATAAAAGTGCTAAAACATTGTGAAAATGCATAGCAATTGCCTCACTGTGTTTAACAAACATAACACTTCAAGAAAACCTCTATAAATACTTTCAGTACCTTTAGTATTGTCCCAAGAAAAAAACTGCTAATCAATTATTTAAACCCTGCTTCTAACACCCTGTGCCAGATCAGCATTTGATGTCCAGATGAATCACAGATCACCCTTAAAAAAGCCTGGTCCTGATGAAAGGCCCAAGTATTTTTGAATAATGTTTTTAAGATACCCGGACCATGTGAAGGTATTGCAGCTGGTCAGCAAAAAGACAGATGAGGGTCCAGAATCGACCTTTGAGTTTTTAACCTTACTATAGCTGCTAATTGTTAAATTTGCATCAATAATTCAATTCAGTCAAACAAAATATCCATGATTATCAGAGGCAGTTTGCCCATGTTTATCAATCCCACCTCATAATTAGGAGACATGGCCAGCCACCAAGATTCTTCATGCAATGGGGCATGGCAGACGCCATTAGCAAGACTGAACTAGCAGCCACAGAGGGACAATCATGGCAGAGAAGGATGGGACTGTCAATCTAAGGGCATGCACATTTGGCAAGAATTATCAGTAGCACAGTAAGTGTGGGACTGGGGGTACTGGGGGACATGCCTCTAACACCTAGGTCTATATTGGGAGCCAGCTGTACTAAGCATTAGGTACACCACCAGTGGCCAGAGATGGTGTTTTTCCTTGAGCACCTGTAATGATAGCCATAGCCATGTACAGAACCAGTTGCAGTGTGATCCCACCATGTGGCTATGGCCAGTATTATAGGTGCTCAATGGAAAACCCTCACTGGCCACTGGTGGTACACTGACTGCTCAGTACATTTGGCTCTCAATATAGACCTAGACATTAGATGCATGTCTCACAGTCCCCCCCCCAGCCCCACACTCACTGTGCCACCCTGCAATTGAGTTCCCCCTTCAGTGAACTGAATGTCTACTGAATATTTATTTCTTTACATGCACAGTCTTTCACCAATGCTTGAGGGTAGGGCTCTCTGCCCAAAAAAGTTTGAACATTGCTTTTTGAATTTGATGCTGATGTACAGATCTGCAGGAATGAGGAATAATTTTCCCTTTGCTCTTAGTAAACAAATAGTGCAAGGTTACCAGCGCAAGCTGTTTTTTCATCTTGGTAGCATACTTCATCTGAGCAATTAATAGCAAGCTGGGATAAAAGACCCTGACTGGGGGAGAGAGAAGGCTGCAGGTGATCCCCGATGCTGGGACATGGGGATAGACATACTTCTCCTCATGCATTAGTGCCACTGGGCTGGTGTTTGAGAAACCCCTGGAACCACATGATCCTAACTTTTTTTCTTTCCTTGCAGGGTAACTTTTGTTTACATATCTGCTGGAGTATCAGTTTTGGTATCTGTGAACATTAGTACCTATTCTATTTCCTAACAGATCTGTTCTGACTCTGACATGGGAATGTAGGTTTAAAACTACTCTGAACCCATTCACAATAGCATCTACCTAAGTGAGGTTGAATGCCCCCAAAGCTTGATCATACACTTAAAAAGAGTCTTTCCTCTGAAGCTGACATCCAATGTGCCCTCTAGGGCTTTAGAGATGACCCAACACCCTCAGCAAAAACACTACACAGTTGAACTTGTAAGGGACTAGACAGGGTAGAAGGCTTGTTTGAAGGAAGGTCAATGCCACAGCTCTTGGGTCAAGTGTCTTTGCCCCTCAAGTACTTCTTTGCTTTCCTCCAGATTCTCCCCAGATATTAGCATAGGGTCCTTAGATTCAGTTTGATTCTGACCAGATCTTCAGTAGAGGAAATTCTCCTCTTTTTAAGACCCTTGGCAAAGCCCTTAACTCATTATCACCCGGGCTGCCAGATGTATCAAGTTAAGCAATGGATAGTCTGGACTGCATACATTTTTTTTTTCATTTTTCCTTTTTTATACTTGTAAGCTAGATGAGCAAACTGCCCGTTTTTACCAGTGACAAGTTACAAGACATACTTAGACATACGTAGCAATACAAACACACAAGAACATTTAAAAATAGTACAAAAATACAAAAAATATTTTTAAAAAAATTATTTAACATGAGCATGTGCATATATCATTATCCATCATCCAATGTTTTAATCGCGTTTTAAAAGATCATACTGTGATACTTTCTATTATATCAGCAGGTAATGAGTTCTAAAGCAAAGGAGCCCTATATAAGATTAATCTTTGACCAAAAGCAGTTCAAAACAATGGGATTTCAAAAGTAAATTTAGTCAGAGACCTAGTACCACTGGAATTAAAAAACCTAGGAAACAGTAATAATACTACTGGGGATATAAGGCCATTCTTTACCTTAAACATCATGGTGCACAGTTTGTGCAGAATTCTGTTTCTGAGGGATAAACTATGGGAGTGTAAAAGACAACGATGAGTTTGAAAGGGAACATCGAGCTTGAAACGTAAGATGGAGTTATAAGTCACTCTAACTTTATTAAGGAGTTTACCAGAGAAAGAAGATTAGATGATAATACTCTAATCCAAAACACTCATCAGAAAACTGTGAGTGAGCTACAGGAAAGAGATGAGATAATAAAATTCTATAGCATGTTACTGGGAAGTCTGCAGAACCAATTGAAACTGATTCGCTCAAAGTAGAACAGAGATCTGGGGGACCAGATCTGTACTGATGGGGACTGTGACACAGGTTTAGAGGTTTCATGTCCTGCTCAGTAAATAACACACTTAGAGTAGGCAGACCCATCATAACTTCCTCCATAGAACTCATTACACTCAAAGCTCTGGCCTCATGGTTGACTCTTCTGTACCAGAAATGTATCTCAAATGCAAAATATCCATGTATCCACATGGTATGGTGGTGCCCCTACCTACAAATCATTTGGGCAGAAATAACAAAGGCTCAGCCTAAAATGTTAGGTTAGTTGCTCCATCTGCAGAAGGAGATCCACACAATAAAATGTACCATCATCTTTTGTGGAAACTGGGGTAGACTATTGGAAAACAATTAATTGCATAGTATTGGAAGCTAGATAAAACTCCCACAATTTTATATTAGGTTTCCTCTTTATTAGAATGCTTGTAAGAAGAAAACACTATATATTCAATTATTAACAAACTGCCAGAATACAATAGAATGTGGGCTCCCTTGAAACAGGCCCTGAAGCCCCTTAATTCACTAACTATTAAAATATTTAAACTTGTGCATTCTCTTTTAATCAACATGTGTTGCCCAATTGGCCACCTTTTGTAGTGAGCCCGTTGAGATAATGGTCAGGATCTTGCCATGATTGCTGTACATGATATATAAATATTTCTGCTTATTTTCTCTGTTTAGATTGACCTGTGTCCACTGCGGGGTTAACCCTGGTTATTAGTATCCCAGCTATTTATTATACCACATGTAATATTGTACCATTGTTTCCTTTACATTGTCAATAAACAGTGTTCACACAAAAAAATAAATATTCTTAATTTATCAGGTAGCAAAACAGTTTAGAGTCCTCATGTATGAAAAATCTCCACTCCTTTGTGATGCCTAAGAAGGAGTCTTTATCATCATGAGTCCAAGGTTACATTAAAGTGGGACCAACATATCTTTCACCTTGTTCTGCAGCTAGTGAAACATAATTTTTAGCAGTCTATTCCTGTCGAAGGTGGAATTCTGAAAGCTTTCACTTTCACAAATTCTTTACCCAATTAGCACCAAAATTAGTCGGCTGTCAAAGAATATGGATGTTAAGCCCCTGCAGCATATTGTTATGTCTCTCCATTTTCCAATTTATGGCAACCTGTTCTCGAATCAAAACATCCTTCACAGCTTATGTTGAACTCACAGCATTATTGATGGATTGCATGTCCTTCTCTGTTTTTATCAATATTTCAAGGTTAGACTCCACAATTTTAACTATACCATTTAAAGTTTATGAGACTGCATCAAACTTGCAATATATATAAAACCTCATAAAACGATTTATTATCTTGCTGCATTTTAAGCAGTGCTTTCTTAATTGCTTCTTTGGACTCTGCGACTAATTGAAAAACAATTGATAGGGATGGGTCTTTTTTTCTGAGTAGGGGATTTAACATCCTGATGTCTTGCTTGAGTTACTCAGAACAGGGCCTTGGGATCCTTGGGCTGGAGTTCAAATCATACTCTCTAAGAGCCCCAGCCCACGCCACCCCGAGGTTCAGCAACACAGTGTAATCTATTTTCTTTTTCTTTCCTTTTTTTTGCAAGCTTTTTTAACTTTTTCTTGTTGGTCTTGTTGAAAGCATGGCATCCATATAAATGAATCATCCAAAAGGCAAAATTGCAAACTAAAATTTAAGATACAAAAAAAGTTTAATAAATTTCAACCCCGCAAGAAGCACTGCACAGTGTATTTGGTCTGTTTGGCTGCAAACTAGATTTCTGAGCATTAGAACCTTAGTCTCAGCTGGGATCTTATGGGTATTAGTAGATTTGGACAGCATTGGTGAGGTTTCTTAAATCCCAAGTAAAACTAACTTACTCAAAGAAACACCACAAGAAATATCCCTGACAGGTTATCCCACTTGCTTACATCATCAACCCTGCCTCTATGATATTACACCCTATACATTTATTTTGAACTGTGGGATCACTTCCAACCCAGAATCAACTTGGTATGCACATGCAGGCTCTGTCCTAT
Source organism: Neoceratodus forsteri (assembly GCA_016271365.2). NCBI lineage: Eukaryota > Metazoa > Chordata > Ceratodontiformes > Ceratodontidae > Neoceratodus > Neoceratodus forsteri. The sequence continues at coordinate 248,072,731 of CM028130.1, read as the reverse complement.
TGTTATCTTGCTTGTCTGCACAGCAGGGAATGTCTTACTTTGCCCTGGCTACTGTTTACTTTCAAAATACAAGCCTTTTTTGGTGAAAGGAATGGTGTCACCTAAATCAAAAGTATTTAGATCAATAGACTTAGCTCTGCTATGATCACCCAACTTATTCTTCCAGGCAGCAAATTTGAAAGACTGTAATCGTAATTCCCCACATACCCCCATATCAACCAATACATTTACAAATAAAATAGATAGTAAATTTAAGAAAAAAATGTCCTGAGTGTTACATCTGTTGTAGTAATAAAGACATTTAGGAATGTCCTGAAATTTAAAAATGTTTGGTATGTTATGAAATTTGAATCCTACTGATACCAACATTGAGTGCTTTGCAGAAAACTGAAGAATGTCTTTAGGTTTCACATACTTAAACATTCTGTAAGTATGAGATATGTTAATACAGAAAGGAGACTAATCCTCTCTGCCTCAGTGATTGACTGCCCTCTTGGTACTGTTCAGCAAAGTGACTGATAGCAGATTGCATAGTGGAGAATCAATAGTGTTCTAATGAGCATGTTAACCCAGCAGGAAAGCAAATAATAGAAATCTGTTAGGTTAGAGGTCATGTTAATCTACTCACAATGCAGAGACAAAGTCTGAACCTCTTTATTCTATGAATACTCTCAGTAATCAGTTATCTTCAGGTGGCCTTTATTGCAAGACATTAATCTCTACATTGCTATCCCTAATTTCTAGCAGCCGTAAATCATGGACTGGGGGGGGGGGGTATGACTCCTGTTACACTAATGTACCACAAAAAGAGCAGTGTTTGTTTTTGTTCTATATCTGCAACACAAAGGTTTTCATAAACTTTTGTGATTCTCCTTAATTGCCCAAGCAACCACTGCAGGGCAAGGAGTTTACAACATCAGGAAACAGAAAGACAGAGAGGTACAATGAAATGAGATAAGATAATAGCAGTGATAATAGTATACAATACTGCAATGAAAGCATTCAGTTTGATATGTAAACACTAAGACAGGACAGGACATTTGGTAGTACTGTGGCAACTACATGACCAGGGACATAGTAAGGTATGAGACCACAGGTCAAGTGCCTTCAGATCCCAGAAGTGTAGTTATCACAGTGCTTTTAATACCCTGAACTGTCTTGGTGTGCTTATAAAATTGTTTTTGAGAAACATTTTAAAAATAAAAACTTCAAAAACAAAATTCACCTACTGGTAGTACTGTCATCATGCATGGTTTGTGACAATTCAGGATGCAGGGATTACATTAGTCATTTTATAATGCTAAAAAACATTGGCACATAAGAAATTTAAGACAGATGAATGTCAGTCCCTGGAGACCACCCCCTATGGCTCAGTAGTTATTTTTTTTATTCATATTTTTTCAATATTCGAAACTATGGAAAATATGAACTAGAACAAAATATAATAAACCAACTTAAGGTAAACTTGGTGTCTGCCAGGAGAAAATAAGGTTTACTCACTCCTCTCACTGATTCATCGTCACAATCAAAAAAGGATACACACATGGGTGTCTACACATAACCCCTTGGAGTCCTGTTGGGAGGGGAAGCAAAAGGGGGACAGAGAAGCCACAGGCCTCATTAGAGATGTCCTCAAAATACAGCCCAGGAAAACCCCAGGGCCACAGAGGATTACCCTCTTACTCCTCATACTCATGTATTGGAAGTGAAGATGTACAGGGAGGAATCCATAAGTGTCCTATGGGCAAAGGTATCTTCCAATAATTTAAAAAGGGTTGCCAGATGTGAGCAAATCTACCATAATTGGTTATATAAGACAAGCTTTCAGACCCTGCTACCTTGAGCATGCCCTCAGACCACTGTTCCTGAGTGGGAATCTCAGTTGAGCACCATCGGTGAAGAAGTAATCTCTTAGCCGTCATGAGCCAAGTCCTCTGGAAGCTATTAGAATGTTGTAGCATACAAATATTCCCTAGAACAATAAGGGAGAGATCCATCTCCAACTGACACCCCAAGACACGTGCCATAACCCAGAGCCCACCTCTCCATCAAGACATTATTTTAGAGCAATTTCATAGTATATGGAGAAGTGTGCCCTTATCCCTGTCTCATTGTCAACATCTCAAATGCTGTAAATGTTTTATTAGGAATAGAGATGCAGAGGTATGGTACTAAAATAACAATGTTTTTAGCTGCATAACCCTGCCTACAGTGTCCCTACAGATACCTTGGCTATTAATCCAAATGGAGTCACACTCAGCCTCCCCAAGTGCATAGCACAGCATGCATTCCCACCTTTGCTCTAGATGTCTCGTATAAGGTGCGTTTACCTCTTGTAACACCTTATGAATAGACCCAAGTCTAGGAGGAGCCGGGGACCCCTTGCATGCCCCAGTTTTCCCCCAAACCCTCTCTCATACATCAATGGATGGTAGTTGCAATGATCCCCCAAGCTTTGAACATAAAAGATGGTGCAACTGAAGGTATCATCAAAGATCTGATGTGGGAAGGAAGAAAAGTTTCTGGAGCTCTGCAAAGGATCTAAAATGGCCTTGGGGAATAAAAATGTCCCCCACCTTAGTAATACCCCCCTCCACCCACAAAGTCCAAACAATAGGGGATCCCCGAACCCTTAGCAGGGGATGGTGCCATATAGGCCACAGATGTAAAGGTATGTCCCAGTCTGGCCCTAAGCTTGACCTAGCCAGTCACCAGACATGTGCTGCATACTCCTGCATTGGTAAATATTGACTGGAGGATGAGCAATCCCATAAAGTAAGTTCAGGAGAGTGATTAGGGCTCCATGCTGACTCCAGATCCAACCATTGAACTGTGGAATTCCATAGCTCAGAAATGAGCCACAGCTAGATGTGTCAGAGACCCACCCTGCTATAGTATCCCTGTAACCAGGGTGACTCAAACCTACCCTTTTTGTATGGCACCATCAACCAGGCCATGGAGATCCTGGGCTTCTTCCCTTCCCAATAGAAGGAAGACAAGGTTGCCTGAAGTTGTTGCCACCAGGGGTTAGAAATACACATGGGGAGGTGATGAATAACATAGATAAAATGGGGTAAAAATATCATACAAATTGCTTGTACCTTTCCCTACAATGAGAGGTGTAAATGTTTTCATCTGAGAATATCCCCTTTCAACTTTCCTAGCAAAGGGGGAAGGTTAAAGAAGGGCACATCTAAAACAGTTAAAGAAATTAAGACCCCCCCAGGTACCTGATGGGTCCTATGAACCATCCAGGCCAGGCACCACCAAAGGTATAGTCTGCCCATTAGGCTCATTGGGAGAATCTCAGTTTTTTCCCAATTATTACACAGTCTGGAAATGAATGCTAAAGTATCTAGTAGCGGAATAAAAGGGGCTTAGAGGTATTCACATTCCTCAAAGTTAACAGAACAATGTCAGCAAATAGCATGGCCTTGTAAGTATTGGGCACATCTGAAAACCTGCTATATTTGGAGAATCACTAAACATCTGAGCAAGTGCTTCTATGGCCAGTAAGAAAAGGGCTGGGGTTAGGGGACAGCCCTTCTGGGTTTCCTGCCCCAACTGAAAATAAGAAGATCATTTCCCATTCATCAAAACAGATGCCCTGGGAACCAAATAGAGGATGCTAATCCAATGAATAAAGTGTGGGCTGAATCCAACTTTTTATAGAGTGGCCAAAAGATAAGGCCACTCTACTGAATCAAGCACCTTTTCTGTGTCCAGGAGCACCACAGCTGAAGCGCCAGAGTACCGGAGAGGGCTCCTGAGATACAGAAAAGGTCCACTAAATGGCTGACATGATCTGTTCCAACCCTTCTCCCCACAAAACCTGCTTGATCTGGATGGATCAAAGCAGATATTTATTTATTTATTTATGACTTTGATAACCGAGTGAGTGCATTGATTCCAGGGACTGTTTTCAGGCACGATCCGTGCCATAACACATGGCACAGGGTGACAGTGGAGTACAAGGTAACAGTAATACACATGAAACAGATTTGATACAAGCAACAATAGTAAGCACAATATACAAATTTGATGCATAGGTCCATTTGAGAACAGTGAATACATGGTTTCAATATCGGACATGAGGAGATTTGGTACAAAACAAACAAATTGAAGGCACAGTGTACAATGTGTGACTACATCGTACAGTAAGCAAGTAATACACAGAATACTCAGTAAAAAATATATACAATATGTACAGGCAAGGAAGTCAAATATTACTGTGAAAAATACAATATAACAGTTGCAGGCAGGCGAGTTGACTAGTGTGGGTAGGTGGGTAACCCCTGGGATGGGGAGTTGACTAGTGTGGGTTGGTGTCAGACCCCAGGGAGCAGCGACAGGATGAGTTTGCCAAGAACCAGACTTTAAGATGGGACTTGAAACTGGAGTGTGTGTCAATGGGATGGAGTTCAGCAGTACTTTCTTCCACTGCAGAGGGGAAGCTGCAGACCAAGCTCTGCTACCCATGTTGGTGGATACTCTAGGAACAGCTAGAGGGGAAGTACCATTAGAGCGGAAGTTGTGGAGGAGTGTTTGGGTTTTCAGAAGGGCAGTTAGGGGGGATTCTGGAGCCGTATGGATGACATTGTCTACCAAGCAGCAGATGGCTAGGTCAAAGCGACCTTATAGTGGTAGCTATCCAAGGGTATTATAGAGGGTACAGAGGTGGATGGAGAATGAGGTCAATAAAGCAAAGTGACAGGTGCTGTTGTAGGCAGCTGAGAGTTTAGCCATGGCAGTAGCTGAGGTCCTGGCATAAATAGGGGAGCAGTAGTCAAGAATAGGGAGATTACCCTGGACAATGGCTAGTCTGGTTTCAGGGGTAAGGTACTGCCTGAATCTATAGGCAGCACCTAACTTTTGATGGAACCTTCTGACAAGGGAATTTGCATGCTCAGTGAAGGTGAGGGAGGGATCGAGCAGTACTCATAAGTATTTGTAGGTGTTGACATCCTCCAGGGCTGGGCCGTCTGGGGTGAGAATGCATAAGGGGCATGGTTTTTGGTTTTGGCCAGAAAGAGCTTAGATCTGAACGGCATAGATTTAGTTTTTTTGGCATTTACAAAGAGGAGTTTTTTGAGAACCAGCTGTGGGCTGCAGCATAGTTGTGCGAGAGAATTGAGGAGATTGTGGCTGTGATTTGTCACTGTGGAAGAGGACAAGGTCATCAGCACACAGGAGAGAGTAACAGTTGAGGCAGTCAAAGGGAAGCACATTAATGAATAAGGAGAAAAGGAGGGGACCCAGGATTGAGCCTTGACGGACCCCCACAGAGACAGGCAGGGTGGGGGAGCAGGTTTGACCAGTACACATGAAATGTGAGCAGTCAGTAAGGTAGTTAGTGAACCAGCTTGTGACTTTCTGAGAACAACCAAGGAGGCTAAGCTTGGAGGAAAGGAGAGCATGGTTAGCCATGTCAAAAGCCTTTGAGAGGTCAACAAGGAGAGGCCCGGTGGCTTTACCATTATCCATGTTAGAGGGGATGCGGTTGGTTAGAAGGGCCAGGGCAGTGGTGGTGGAATGATTTTTGTGAAAGCCATGCTGTTGGTTGCATAGGAGGGTGTATTTGCCTATGTACTCAGTGAGCTGATTGTGGACAAGCTCTCTCAAGTAGTTTACTGAGATGAGGGAGGATGGATATCGGACGGTAATTGTCAGAGGATTTGGGGTCACCAGATTTAAGAATGGGGATAACCTTATATAACTTTAGATAACCTATTGGCCAAGACCTTCACTAACAGTTTATAATCAATGTTTAGAAGGGAGACCAGCCAGTAGCTCCCACATTGATAATGGTCCCTATCCTTCTTGGACTGGTCTGACATTACTGCATCATACATCGTAGGTAGTAGCCCCCCCATGCTTCCATTCTGCCTCTGTAACCTCAGCCAGCAAGGGATAGATTGGATCTCCTATCACCCTATAGAATTCAATGAAAAAGCTATCTGACCCAGGCTCTCCCCTCCCCCCGTATCTACCCAAGGGATATTGTGAGCTCCTGCGATGTGATAGGGTCCTCCAGAGCTACCTGTTGTGTTTACAAAAGCTACAGGAGCTATAGAGAATTGAAAAAAATCTATATATCTGAGTCATCTCTTGCCTCCCCCTTCTGGTAGTATAGAGATGGTAGTAAAACTCATAGAAGGCCCTGTTAACCCCTTCGGGGTCCTTGACCAGATCTCCTTTCTGCCTAATGCCTGGAATTATCCTGATAGAAGCCATCTATTTCATTCTATAGGCTAAAAGCCATTCAGCCCTCCACCTCAACAGGCCTGCCTTATTCTATACAGAGCCAGCTCCACCTGCTGAGTACTCAACAGATTGAGATGGAACCGCAAATCCCTAATACGACTTAACAATAATGTATCAGATGGCCTAACCTTATGTTGTTTCTTTAGGACCTCTAATTGTGACTCTAGAGACTGGATTTTTGAATATAGTGCCTTTTTATGCTCTGAGTAAGAAATAATTCTACCCTCATGTATACTATGAGGCCTTCCCAAATCCATTAAGGAGATGATCCCTCTACCTTGTTCAACTCCAGGTACTCCTTGATCTCCCCCCTTAGCCACTCCTGAAAAGTCAGATCTGACGAAAAACTCCAGTTACATCTCCAGTGGGGTGAAACATCACCCCCCCAAGTCCCTGTCAAAGCACCAGGTGAGAGGGGCTTGATCAGAAATTAATATGGGTTCTATGGTTCTAAGAGAGGCTGGGATAGGCATAGGGGGAAGGTAAGAATCCTGGGTAGGGAGGATGGGAGGAATGGGGATGGAGGGCAGGGACATTAGCTCAGGCTGTGGACCCTGCAATATGAGCAGACTTGATAGACCAAATGGCCTTCTGCTGGCTTCTTCGTTTGTTCGTATGGCTGTGTAATGAGTGCATCTCATAAGATTCCAAGAAACCAAAATTAAATCAATGCAGCTATAAGACTGGTGTACTGAGAGTAAAAAGAATAATCATGTATTTCTGGATGGACTAGGCACCATACATCTCACAATGTTCTGCCTTCAACTTGACTAAGGTCCTAGAGCCCAGAGTCGCCAGACGAGCAAGATTACTGCTGTGGTCACATGCAGGGTCCAGGACCTTGTTCATGTCCCCACACACAATCAAGATACCTGGTGATTTGTCCTGAAGTAGTTGGGGCAGCCCATGAAAGAAAGGTGCCTCATCCTCATTTGGACCATACACTGAGGCCAGGGTAAAACATTTGCCATCTAAGATGCCAGTCACTAACACCCAACAGCCCCAAAGATCCCACTAGACCTGGTTAGTGTCTCAGTTAATACCCCTTATCAATCAACATCATTAAACCACCCCCGTCACTTTGAAGTACTAGATGCAGCATTAATCTGACCACCCCAGGTCAATTTGAGGCACTCAACCTCCTTTGTTAGTATGTGGGTCTCCTGTAAAAAAACAAAGTGACCTCTTAGCTTCTTGATGTGGGTAAAAACACATTTCCACTTAACTGAGCTGTTCATGCCCCAAACATTCCAGGACACTATTCTATTCAGTATATCTACTGTACATGAGCACATAAATACTCCCCAACCTCTCCACCCCCCCCAGCAACCACAGGACCCCAGAAAACATCACCCAACCTGGTAGACACCAAAAATGCAAAAAAAAAAAACACCTCCCAAAACTTACCATAACCATATACAGAAAATGACAAAGTCTCAGTTAACCACTCCATATTATACTCACTCCCCTTTACTCTACAAGTCATGCCCCAGTACCACTGAGACATCCAAACTTGCTATCCCATTCCCCCATCCCTCAGGTTCGATATCCCCATAAAATACTGAGGAAATCCTCCAGCATTATTAAGACCACTACCCCCACAATGGAACCTCCCACAGACCAAGTTAAAAATATGGAACACCTCCAAACTAAAATCCTCCAACTTCCCCAGCAATAAGCAATCAAAACTGAGGAAAGGATCTCTGAACAATCTAAGCACTTCAAACCAGAGTGCCCCCCCCCATTTCCTTTATCAGGAAGTGTCTTAGACCCAGCTAACCTGTCGGCACAGTGGCAAAGTGTCCATCTGTGACACTGACATCGTGAGTTCAGGAACAGACCAAGGAGGTCGGAGGGCCAGCTGGGGGCGAAGGATTGAGCATCCAAGGGATGGCTTTCCTTCTCAAGGGGGAGGTGGGACTGTGTGTCTAGTGCAAGTTGGACCCCTAGCCATGGCACTCAAAAAACAGGAGCTACTCTGTTGTCCACTGTAGCTGGCCGACCCCATGCCCTGCCCTGTGGGGCAAGCCAGGGAGACAATACTTGTAGGTGCCCTTAAAGGTACCCTTCTCCCGTCATCACGGGCTCACATGAGTGAGGTGGCCCTGCCCTGGGGAGCAATCTAGGGGGTATTCTTTGTAAGGAGGTAAGTCCCGGGGACAAGGAGGGGGACCGGGGGTTAGTGGGGGCTGAGCTGCAATGGTGGTATGCAGGAAAAGCATAATAAATAAAAAAGGAAGTGTCTTAGACTCAACAGCTCATGGTCACACAGATATAATAACTAATAAACATAAATGCACAGAAATACTTCACTAAGCATATAACACATTAACATGGTCCAGACTCAGCTGGCCTGGTGGCACTGAGGGTTGAGGCACTGGATGCCACACTTCGCACCACACCGGTGACCCAGGATTGGTAGCAGACTTAGGTCATCAGGGGTCAGTGGGGGAGGAGAGGATCGAGTGTCTGGAGGACTGCTCTGCTCTCCTGGAGTGGGATCCAAGGGGTTCACAGCCTAGATGCGGCTCCCAGTGGAGACTGAGGGCACTGAATCAGGTGGGGATGCAAGAGTAGGAAAGGCAACGGTGGACATCTGCAGAGTGGGTGGTCATTCTCTCGCTGCGCTAAAGTCATTGCATGTCCATCACCTAGGGGTTAATTGCACAAGTGGAGAAAACCCCGGCATCCAGGAAGAAGACAGCAGTCCTCAGGGAGAGCTGCACATGCCCACTGTCATTCCCAACCTGGTTGACTCTCTCAGGAGCCCCCTCTCTCATGGGGTCCAGAGGGGGGTCTCTGTCCCCAATTTCTTGTCAGACAGGGGATTCAGGCAGGGTGATAGCAGGTGACTCCATTGGGTCTCACCCAATGGGGCCCTGGAACAGCTGGTTGCTAAAAAGAATTAACAACAACAACAACAAAAAAAACAATGGTCCAGACTCCCCCTCTTAAAACCAGATCTAGTGCAGTCTGCACCAAGTCCAAAAGCCTCTGAATGGAGAGATAGGAAGATTATGTAGAACATAAAAAAAAAACACCTTGTAAAACATGTAAGCCTTTTTGCAGCCATAATCCAAAAGTTCTCACGGTAATGTTGAAGGCATGGTAGTACCACCACATACAGTCACAAAAAGAAATACAGATGCCTATCTCATCCTTCCTTCAGATCTGTTCCAAGAAACAGAAGAAAGAAATGCCTACAGCCACTGTCTACTCTTAATCAGTCCATGGCGTCGTCATCACAGGAATTCTCCAAGCTTGAATATCTCCTCTGATATGCACACTGATCTTTTATCACCATCCTTCTTCTGTGGAGGCAGAGAGGGGAGCACAGTCCTTTCTAGAAGCTTTGTAGGAAACTTTCCTGTGCCATAGTGCTCTGCTCATTAAGAAACTGGCATTGCTTCAGCCAGAATGTTGAAAAATTCAGCCCGGTTGTCCACCAATATTTTTAAAGTTGCAGGAGGGAGTAAAAAGCATTGAATCCCCTCTGCTTTCACCTGGTCCAGTACCTTATCAAACGCAATGCAGCATCTCTTAAAATCCACTCCTGGTCTTGGTACTGTAGCAATTTAAAAATCACAGGGTGAGGTCGAGTAGCTGAGTCCATTGGGGGCAGCTCTGTGGAAATCCTGTGTGCTCTGTCGATCTCCACAACCTTGCCAAACTCCCACTACACCCAAATAGGTAGATGTTTTTGCAAGAATCTAATCATATCCGAACCTTTGATTGCCTCTGGAAGCCCAAACAACTGAAGATTGATCCTACAATTTCATAACTCTAAATCATCTATCTTATCCCATATGTCTCTTCCTTCTACGTAAGGTCTAGACGCTTCTCCGCTGGCTGAGCCCAATCTTCAGTCTGACCAATCCAAGACTCTGCTGCCTCCAACCTGTGCCATAATGCTTCCATGGACACCAAAACAGCAGTCAGTTGAACTGTGATATGATTGAGAGTGGTCCTAATACCACTCATTAATGTTCATATCTCATTGAGATCTCTTGCCACCATACCTGACTCGGACTCCCACTCAACTTGTGTCCCAGGCTGCAGCCCAACCACATCATCTGTGGGTGGAGGAAGCGCAGACAATTTCTACTTCTTTTTGGCCAGTACCCCAGATTTTCCATTTCTGACTTGGCAGCCATCTGAAATGAAGTTCTCCTCACTGATATGAGCACTGAGAACCGGAAAGGTGAGGAAGCATAGTACAGTATCTGCCTTAGCCAAGGTCACAAATGATTGGCAAATTGCCGTAGATGCCAAAAACCAAGTCTGTGCACTCTTTCTGGACCTAAGCAAGGCATTTGATTCCATAGATCATGATTTACTACTGCTTTTGCTGCATAACCTTCTACTAGATGACACTGCCTTGAAATGGTTTTCCTGCTATCTTATAGGTAGACAACAGGTCAAAACCCAAGGTTACCTCTCCCCATTTAAACCCTGCAGAGAGTGGTTCCTCAGGGGGTCAATTCTGAGGCCCCTGTAATTCGCTATTTATATTAATGATATTGACCACAAAATTAGTACTGCAAGTGTCCATCTCTCTGCAGATGACACTGTACTCTACGTCATTAGGCCTACCCTGAAGCTTGCATGCCTAGAGCTGCAGCCAGAATTCAATCTTTTACAATAAAATCTGCACCACTTGAAAATATTGCTTAATGCCAAAAAGACCAAAGTCACGCTCCTCTCCCCACTAACTAAAGCAGAAAGTGCTAGCTCCATGAATACCAAGCTCCAGCTCATGACCGTCCTGGGGGAACCACTTGAAATAGTGGACAAATTCAAATACTTAGGCTTTTGGCTCAACTGTAAGCTCTCATTCATAATACATATTCAGGAACTTTACAAAAAATTAAGACAAAGTCTAGGACTCTTCCTTTGCATTAAGTATCTGTTTTCTAATGAAGCAAAACTAAAGCTGGTTCAGATGACATTTCTCTCCCTTATTGACTACACATACTTCTTTATAGCCATTGCTCCAAACCGACTGTAGCTAAATTGGATATGCTGTATCATAGAGCATTAAGATTCATCACTAACAATCATTTAATACCTGTCACTGCTTCCTTTATACACAACTAGGTTGGACTTCACTGACAACTAGAAGGTGGTGCAAAGCCTCCTTCTGGGCCTACAGAGCCATCACCAAGAAACTTCCCCTCTACATCTCTGCCCTTTTCAAATGTACTCCCTGTGCAGACTCACTCATAATATACTCATATATCCTGGTATACCCACCCGACAGTGACAGTTCGACAGCGAGGTCCCCCACAGCGACTACAGTGCCATGCCGCTGTAGGGGACCAGCTGGAATCGGCTTTTGGCTCAACTGCAAGATTTCATTCATAATACATTTTCAGGAACTTTAAAAAAAATTAAGACAAAGGCTAGGACTCTTCCTTTGCATTAAACATCTGTTTTCTCATGAAGCAAAACTAAAGCTGGTTCAGATGATATTTCTTTCCCTTATTGACTGCACAGACTTTCTTTATAGCCATTGCTCCAAACCAGCTGTAGCTAAATTGGATAAGCTGTATTATAAAGCATTTGGATTCATCACCAACACTCATTTAATACCTGTCACTGCTTCTTTTATACACAACTAGGTTAGACTTTGCTGACAACGTCCAGAGCACATCTCCAAAGCAACAGTCCTCCCAGACTCCATAAGTGATCATTCCCCTATCTTGTGTATCTGGACCAACAACTACACCAAACTACCCCCCAAAATTATTAACAGGAGAATGCTGACCCCCGGTCATCTTGAGTCACTTAAAACACTCCACCATGAGCATGACTGGTCACCAATTGATATAAGCCCCAATGTAGGCACAGCACTTGAATACTTTATCACCTGTTTCAACTCAGCCTGCAATGTTCATGCACCGTTCAGGAAGCATAAGATCAAGGGTGTCAATAATCCATGGATGATACTAGGCCTCCTTACACAAATGAAATCTCGAGACCAGCTCTGGTATCGTGCTAAGGCTACTGGCACCCAGACTGATATCCAGGCCTACAAAACAGCAAGGAATGCATGTACAAGAGCAATCCATCATGAGAAGGCTAACTATTACAGGAATGCCTTAGCCAGCACCTGGAATGATGGAAGTAAATTCTGGCATAATCTTGCTGAAGTGACTGGAAAGGATCCCAAAACAACACCCTCAATGTTGAACATAGATGGTACCATCACTCTTGACCATGTAATCATTGCCAATGCATTTAAGACCACTTTTGCTGACCTTAGTCATGTGCTACCCCCTAACTTGTTTGATCTCACCACAGTCATCCCAGCTCCTGTTAGTTCAGGTTTGCCACCAGGGCACCCTCCTTTCCATTTCAAAGCAATCCCGGAAAGCCTAGCTAAAAAACACATTCTTAAAGTGCTTGGAAAGTCTAGGGTCAGTGGTGATCCACTGGATATGAAACTTCTTGCCCTCACCATTGACAAAGTCCTGCTCCCACTAACCAATATCTTCAACCATTACCTCATGCTCTCCCAGTTCCCCTAAATGTGTAAACTGGCAGTGGTGACTCCAGTCCATAAAAGTGGTGGCAAGGCTTTCACAAAAAACTACAGACCTATATCCATCCTCCCTCCTCTATCCAAAGCATTGGAATGGATAGTGGCTGATCAGCTCATGGAATACCTTGTAAAATACAGCCTACAATGTTCCCAGCAGCATGGCTTCTGCAAAGGGCACAGTACTACAAATGCACTCCTCAAATTCACTACACATATCCATCATGCACTCGAACAGGGCCAGTTGGTTGGCTCCTCTTTTATTGACCTGACTAAGGCATTTGACACTGTTAATCACTCCATTCTCCTCAAACAATTATCCCTCCTTGGTCTTTCAAGTGAAACTACCCTCTGGTTTCAAAGCTACCTCAGTAACCGGACCCAACAGGTCAGAATTGGTGAATTCCTCTCGTCATCCCTACCAATCCACTCTGGAGTACCCCAAGGTTCTATCCTGGGTCCCTTATATTTCTGAACAATCTCCCTGCCTCCTGCCATGACAGAATGTTACTGTATGCAGATGATGCAGTAATTTTCACTTGCCACAACGATCCCACCTCTCTTCAGCCTCAACTACAGGAAAGTTTCACAGAAGTGGAAGACTGGTTTTGCTCACATAAACTCATCCTTAGCCACAAAAAAACTAAAACAATGTTGTTCCATGGAACCCACAACAAGTACAAGGACCATGAGCTCATAATTAATAACCACGGAAGTGTTGCTCTTGAGCAGGTGGATATGTTTAAATATCTGGGCCTGACCCTTGACTTCCCTCTCATATACCAAACACATTGACAATATCGCTAAAACTGTGAACTCCTGTATAGGACTACTGTACCAGCATAAACATTGCCCAACAGCTGAAGCCTTGAACCTCGCTATTCAGAGCTCTGTTATCTCAACTATTGACTACAGGCTCGTTATCAATGGATCCGTTACTGATACAGCACTCCGGCCATAGCTGTAGCCTTTAATAAGGCACGTAGACTCCTTATTTCAGCTGCCCACCTTTCTCACACATGTGACATTTACAAGCAGGCTAACTGGCTCCAGCTATCCAGCAGGCTAAAGTGCCAGACCTGCATCCTAGCTAAGAAGACATCACTGAGCCTTATGCCACCTGGAGTCCAATCAATATTCACCCCACAGCATGTCTGACGCCTAACTAGAAGATCAGTCTAACCTTTGCAATTCCTCGCTGTTGGACCTCTCAAGCTCAGCATTCTTACCTTGTCAGAGCCTCCACCTGGTTCAACTTGCTACCTACAGAAATCTCCAACATTGCCACAATTGGTGCTTTTAAGTGTAAACTGCGTCAACACCTCGTGACTAGTGCCTTCTGTGATTGCTTCTTATAATCCCCTCCAGGCATACTACCCTCGAGCATCCCTCCTCACTGCCTCAGCTCCTCCTCCTCCTCTTCTACCCCCCATTACTGGGTATAGGATGAATCTGTCTCCTTTTCTTTTTCAACCCCCCACTTTCCTCCTCCCTTGCTGTTTCCCATCTACCACAAACCCAACGCAATGCTCTCCCCATTTCTCCTCTCCTCTCTCTCTCTCTTTCCCATACTACCCCATCACCACCACTCTTCTTTCTCTTTTCCCACTAACCCACTCCTAACAAAGCGTCACTGAGCCGCCTATGACTTGTACTGTATAATTAACACGCAACACAATTCCTTGACAATGCCTTTGGCTGCTATTATTGTAACCTTGTCTTTTTTTTTGTAAGTTCCATTGTAATGATCATGTTATGTTTTGTACCTTATTGTCCATATTGCCTTGATATGGGACCTTTGTAAAAGAGCCCTCAGCTCAAAGGTGTCATCTGAAATACAAATAAATAAATAAATAAAATAAATAAACTAGGAGGTGGTGCAAAGCCTCCTTCTGGGCCTACAGAGCCATTACAAAGAAACTTCCCCCCCCTACATCTCTGTCCTTTCCAAATGTACTCCCTGTGCATACTCACTCATAATATACTCATATATCCTGGTATACTCACCTGACAGTGACAGTTGAACAATGAGGTCCCCCACAGCGACTACAGCACTGTGCTGCTATAGGGGACCAGCTGGAACCGGGCATTGTCTGTCGGGGGGGTCCTGCACCCCCCCCGAGTCAGTTCTGACTCAGACTTGATCATTCTTAGTGGGGAGTGCGGGGGGCACAGCCCCCCCGAAGAAAACACTTCAGCAGTTGAGAAACTGGCAGCTGACTGCTAAATGCAGTCAACCTGCCGGTTTCACTGTCAGGGTGTTCGACATGAAAATTGTCGAACACCCGTCGTGGATCCATATATCCTGCTCGACATTCCCTAGGATAAGATCCCACTATGGTACCTCTTCCCTAAGCCCTGCACTATCTACCTTATGGAGTACCCTCCAAAGTTCTCTAAGACCTATGCAAATTGTTGGGATGTTCACCTTCAGATCTCTGCTAAGGCACTCTCTAAAGGAAAAGCTGCAACTGCTATTCCTAACTGCTTCTCTACCACCAGGAACTTCCTTTGCACTTTCTACTCAGCACTTGCCCAACTACTCTAGTTGGTTATTGAAACTTCTGTAGCTGCTCCTTCCTTATGGTCCCACCCACCTTCAACCCTTAGGCACTCTCCCCATCTCCCTCCTATCTCCTCTCCCAGCCTTCCCTTCTGCCTCTCTCTTGTCAGAGCTTCCTTTTCCACAACCCCCGTACTGTCCCTTAATGCACTTTTCTGAACACTAGTGTCCTATTCTATTGTACCTGTTACTGTCATATGATCTTAGATGTACTTTGTTAGGTATACTCAATGTATAACATGTATTGCCATCCATCTGCAAAGTGCATTCACCTGTTTCATAATTGTATTGTTTGCATTATTCTTTACTTGTGTCCTTCCAGGATCACCTTGTAAATTAATCTTTTCAATGGTGTCTTTCCTGGTAAAATAATTGAATTGAATTGAATTGAAAAAGAACACTTTTATTTCAAAACGGAACAGATTCAGCGACTGCGCTGTCTCTAGCTCGGTGGCATCACGTGACCTCCCGGCTTAGTAGTTATAATATTTGTGGTCCACTTCCTTCAAGTGTTTGTCAAAATTTGCTTAAGTTGACCAGTTTCTATCTGAAAAGATAACATTATAAGGAACTACAAATGCCCAAATCTAAAAGGAATGTGCTTAATGTCTTGACCAAGAGGCTACCAACTGGAGCTGTACATGGAAAAAAAAAAAAGAAGGCATACAGCACAGTGACTATGACCATGCAAAATAAGTGGAAATGTTACTCATAATATTTTTTTACTGCTATCAAAACCCAGAAGAAAGAAGGTAAACATGCAGAATATATGTATATGTACTGCAAATTAATCTATATTTAGCTAAGCTGAAGTTTTGCTGAAAATTATTTTGTTATTCTGCTGGAACTGCTTTTAATTTGTTAATTTATAATTGCTGAATTTGCTGATTACTCACTACTGTTTCCTTCACTGAAAGCTGCCTTAATTTCATTTGTGCTGAATACTGGCAACTCCTTCCCCACTCCCCTCAGTGCGTGGCATTGCCCTGCCCTGACCCCTCCAGCTCCTTCTCTCCCCCCTCTACATTCTGTTCACTGTCCTGATTAATCTAAACCTCTCACCAGATGCATCTGCCCCCTGCTATTAGTCAGTATCTGCAGAATCCTGCCCCCACCCCTTTAACCACTGACTAAATTATTTAATCCTATACTTTCTTTTTCTCTCTCCCACAGCTTCGAGTCCCTCTCACTGGGTGAGCTCCCATAGTTGTGCAGCTTCCCTTCAGCAGCCACCTGCCTCACCCTCAGTAAGCTGCAAGAACTCGCAGGTACAGCCCCTCAGCTGATGAGCTCCAGGAAATCTTCTCTTACAAACTTTGGTGCCCTCCACCCACTACCTACCATTTGGCCACTGTTCAGGACAGCTTCCCTGATTGGCTACTGAATGAGCTGAAAGGACTCTCTTACCTATACCAACTTATTTCACCTTGTTTCACATATTAAAATTCCATCCTGCTCCCTCCCATTCCCCTCCTCTACCCCCTCCCAAATTAAATGCCCACCATGGCACAGGAGAGTGAAAATCTACTTTTTGGCCATCACACTACTACTACTACTATCCTCAGATGATAAGAACCCCAATCCTGAGCCATGCCTCTTGGGTACCCCCTCAACTGTGCCTGCATTTGCTGCCCAACTGTAATTCCTGTATACTGAACTAACGCTGTATTTGTCTCTGGTATTATGTAATTTCCCGGGTCGCCCCTGAAAAAGGGACCTTCGGGGCTCAGTGGGCTTACCCTGTCAACAAAATTGAATAAATAAATAAATAAATCATTACAATCCTCTTATGACACCCTTGTCCTGCCCCGTGGCTTAAAAATCCTGCATTTAAACATACGCAGCCTGCTCCTGAAAATTGACCTTCTTCAACCTATAGTTACCTCGCAGTCCCCTGACATCCTCATCCTATCAGAAACATGGTTAGGTTACAAGATAGGGCACCCTGCCCTCTCAATCCCTGGTTACACTTTGTCTCAGCAACACCGTCCCAACAGGGGTGGTGTGTTGTCAATTTATGTCTCCTCTACTATTCAGTAAACCAGCATTACGGCCTCCTCCATCCCCAAAGCCTACAAGGTTGTAATTCTTAAACTCTCCCTCCCCTTTTTGGTACCTGTCTATGTTGTGGGTGCATACTGCTGCTCTGGCCTCCCCCCTGTACCATCATGTAGCTTTTAAACATAGTCTATGACCGCTCTCACTTGAACAGGTGAAGCTTACATATTGGGTGATTTCAACCAAAACTGGTTAACCCCCTCCCTCACTAAAACACAAAATGATATCTCATCCCTCAACTTCACTCTGCTCATTTCAGAACTAACCCGCATGAACCACAAGTCCAGCAACTACTACCTTATGGACTGGTCCCTTACATCTCACATTCACAGGGTAATTAAATCTGGTATCTTACCAGATGCCATTAACGATCACAATCTTATCGTCATGGTATGTAAGATACACAGATCTAAAGCTTCCCCTAAAACTATACAATTCCGTTCATACAAATTATTGAACCTTGCTCCCCACCTCCAAGAGCTGGCCCACTCTAGCTGAGAGCCAATAGGTACAATGACTACTATAGATGCTTCATATAACTACTTACAAACTAAATTTCTCGAGGTCAGGAACAAACATGCCCCCCAATGGCATACATGAGTGAGAGGCAACCACCTTCCTTGGATTACCCGTGAACTTAATGCATGTCAAAGGGCCAGAGACCAAGCCTGGAAAACATATAAATCTTCTATACTCCTGCATGCACATGACACCTACTGGTCTCTACAAAACAAGTGCACGAAAGCCACCCATCTAGCAAAGTCTGAATACTTCTGCTCAACCTTCCAATCAAACATCAATAATCCATCCAAATTCTGGAAGGTAATCAACTCCCTTGTCTCTTCCACCTCCTCCTATCCAGCACCCCTCTTTAATATAAATAATACTGACGCGGTTGATCACCTTAGCGTTGCCACAGAATTTATTACATATTTCACTTCCTGTGGTTCTGCTCTTCTTTCCTCCCTGCCAACACCTCCTCATGCTAACCCCTCTCTCTCTTCTCCCTCTTCTCCCAGCTTACCCTCTGTACCCCCCTTCTTCTTCTTCTCTAACATCACTCCTGCTGCCACCTTGGAAGCACTATATGCCCATAACCCCTCTAAAAGCTGTTCTCCTGATGGGTTGGACCCCAAGCTGCTGTACCTATCGGTGCCTGCTATCTTGACGTCACTATCCTATTTCCTAAACCACTCATTTGCCACTGCTTCCATCCTATCTATCTGGAAACATGCTACTGTCTTACCTTTGCCAAAGGGTGGAGACCCTACCTCTCCTATTGGCTACGGCCCCATCTTTCTCCTTCCTACCTTTGCTAAACTCCAGGAGCCTCTAGTTCTCTCTCAACTAACCTCCTATCTCTCTGACTCTAACTTTTTCACTCCCTTCCAGTCTGGTTTCTGGAAAAACCACTCCACCACTGCCTTCTTGATTAGGCTCACTGATTCCATCCTCTCAGGGATGAACAATGGCCAAATCACATCTGCCATTTTTATCGACCTAGAAAAAGCCTTTGACATGGTCTCCGACAGCCTTCTTCTAGACTCCTTCTCCTCGGCTGGCCTATCTGACACCGCCACTAGTTGGTTGAAAGTCTATCTAGTAGGTAGGACCCAGTCAGTCAGAATAACTGAAACCATATCATCTCCTTTCCCTATCAACACTAGCATACCTCAGGGTTCTGTGTTGAGCCCAATTCCTTTTTTCCATCTTCCTAAATGACCTGCACTCAGTTTGTTCATCAACCTCAATCCACATGTACACTGATGATATGGTTCTCTTCACCTCAGGCCAATCCTCTGTGGTTGTAGAACCCAGACTTCAGTATGACTTCAATCCAGTTCAGCTCTGGTTCAGCTCCCACTGGCTATCACTCAATGCCAAGAAGACAGTCTCGATTACCTTTGGCACTAGGCAGAGACTCTCCCGGCTCCCCTCCCTACCCTCTTTTCACACCCTGGATGGGACAGTCCTTGAGAATACCTCTTCCTTTAGGTATTTGTGGGTTTGGTTCAACCAGTATCTCAACTTCTCTGGACACAGTGATGCCATCCTGAAGAAGCTACACCCAAACTTGACACATTATACAGGAACCGTAGCTGTATCCCGTTACTGGCTAGGCATCAACTGGTCCAGAAGATGATCCTACCTATCTTTGACTACTACGATGTAGTCTACAGTGCCACTCCCAAGTCCTCCTTAACCAGACTGGATTCCCTTTTTAATGCTTTCTGTTGCTTTACACTAGATGCATCCTCTCTCACACATCACTGTACTCTCTATCACTTCTTGGCATTCTCCTCCTTTGAAAATTGCTGCCATTTTCACTGCTCTAAATTCACATCCAAATTCTGGTTTGGCCCCATAACTTAACTCCTCCCTGTCTATTATCCCCCCTCCAGACCATTCCTTTAAGTCTTAAAACTCCCAGCTTCAATCAGTCCCTCATCGGTCCACTGCAGTAGGACAGATGGCCCTCTCATATTGCCTACCCAAGTAATGGAATGCTCTCCTTCCTCAGGTTTATCATTCTTCCTCACCCCACTCCATCTCACTAGCCCTCCATAACTTTTTTGTGATAAACTGCTCCCATGGCTAAGTCAGTATCACCAGCAATACAGCATGCGCACTATGGGCCGGAATCTAGAATAGTTACACCTTGTATAACTGCACTTTCACCAAAAAGAACAGCGCAAGTAGCAAGTTAAGCCAGCAATTGTGATGTGTGGTATTCTACAAAGTGGCCTGTGACATGCTGCAGGCCACCTGCACCAAAGTGTAGTTACGCCCGTAGTCATGCCCTAAACCCCCCGTGACATGGCACTAGGGGGTTTACAGCAGCAGTTGTGCCCTATTCCAGTAGGGCAGCAACAAAGTCCCCTATGTTGGGATTCTACAAGAACCGCCAGAGCAGAACTGGCAATGTAAGTTGCACCAGCATTTAGCTGGTGTAACTGTACATATGTCCTCTGGTGATTTTGGTGACCCACTGCATCCACTCCAAGAAATCCCACCCTCATGCCCAGAACACCACCATCGGTGCCCCACAGGGCAGCCCCCAACCTCCCCTAGCCTCTGATCCCCACAGCAGATGTACCCAGCTAGACATCTTGCACCCCCAGCACCCAGAACCCCCAAACTCTCTGTGTCCTGCAGGGCAGCCAACACACATCATGCACCTGACCCCACAACACTAGCGCCCCACAGGCAGCTGTCCCCACATGATCTGACCCAATATGGTGCTGCAACTGCATATATGTTAGAACCCTGAGTATCCTGGTAGTCCAGTAGCCCCCACCCACTCCACGCCACAGTGCCAGTCACCGCCACCCATCCCCAGCCGGTGACTGGCACAGCCCACCTCACACCTCCGTGGCCAGCCACCAACTGAGCTCCGTATGAGTGCTTACTGTATAGACACACTCAGAAATGAATGAGTATTCATTCATTTCTGAGCACATCTATACACTAAGCACTCTGGAGAAGCCTCAGTCAATGGTTGGCTGTGGATGATGTGCTCAAAGTAGCACTGGCTGGGGATCAGTGTGGGGGGTGTAGGGTGTATTGGCACAACTTGGTGGAAGCCATTTAGACTACTAGGTATATCCTTATGAGACACTGGACATCTGTGTGTACCATAAATAAAGTACAATACACTGGCTTGCTCCTGATCCATAACTGTGGTGGCATGACAGTGGGTAAGGGGCCCCTAGCCCTGTGGGGCTTCAGCAGTGAACGGGCATGGAGGGCACTTGTGACTTGCGGACCTGCGGATAAGTCTTGTGACATTCTTGCAAGGTGTCCCTGCTGTTCGGCAAACCTGGCTGTATGTTGCAAGTCGCAGAACTTAGATGCAGGTACCCTGCCCCTTCTAGAATAGGGTTTAGGGTCAATGTCGCAGCTGCATTTGGCGCAAGTCGTGTTTGGTGGTGACTTATGCCAAGCTTCTAGAATCAAGCCCTATATTTCCATCTCTTGTCCTGCTTTCTGTTCTCCTACAGGTCGCACTTATCTTATATTAGTATGCCTAACTGCATAAACTGTCTTCATCACTTCTTGGCACTCAGTTATTTCAGGTTTGCTTTATCTTGAACTGTTAACTCCTCCTATTGCAATGTATAATTGTACCTATGACTAATGCAATGCGATGTTTATATTATTAGTGTGTGTTTGCACTGTAAATTTTGTACTCCTTCATGATTGTATTGTACAGTCACAGCCAAAGATATGGTCAGATATTTCCTGAAATTTCTGTGATATTTCTAGAGAAATCTATTGTTTTCTGTAGTTCCACAGTAGGGGCAGAAGAGAGAAACTCTTTAGAAAGTTTGTGAAATATCTGGAAATATCTGACCATATCTCTGGCTACTACTGTACCAACTGTGTAAAGCTGCTTGATGTATGTATGTATGTATTGTAAAGCATGATAATTCTCCTGATGTCCCCCTCCCCAAGGACACATGTGAGATGAGCAACTTGTTGTTTAGTGTGACCTTCTGGTGAAACATTTCAGTAAATAAATAAATAATATTAAAAAACATATTTCAAAGCCTAGAAAAAGGACATCCCAGTACCAACTTTTAACCACATGGATGCTGGAGAGCCAGGAATTGTGATACAAGAAAAGTGAACAAACCTAGCAGTTATTATAGTAATGTCCATCCCTAGCGACTTTAGTGTCTAAGGATTGAGAGACCAAAGATTATTAAATATCAAGATATGCAAACAGAAAGAAAACTAATGTGGAAAGAAGGTACACAAATAGTGTTCACCAACAATGCAGCAACAAGACTAATTCAAAAGAACTTCCAAGCACATCTTATACGATGAAAGGAGAAGCCATTGTAGTTCCAATACTTATTAAATAAAAAAGAAATACAGGGTGGAGACTGTTCCAACAGCGGAGTATAATGCAAACTATAAACCTGAAAATGAAGCTTACTCACCTATCTGGAACATTTCAACTGTTGTTTATGATATTCTACTGCCACTTATTGGTGTAAGCCAACATTTTATGTGATATTTCATATATACTTCACCAAGGCAGCTGTGTAAATATATATGTATTTATTATTTTTTTGAGAAAGTTTCACCAAAAAAAGGCATACTGAGCTACAATGTCTTGTTTCCAGATGCATCCTGGGGAAAGGGGAATGGAGGAGAATACAGAGTGGAAGGCAGCTTAAATATAGAGTGGAAGGGAATAAAACATTATGGAATACTGTACATAAAATACATTTAGGCAGTTTCATAACATCATTGTTGTGCAGGATGTACATTCCAATGTGTGTGGACTAGGTAAGACTAAAACAATTACATAGATATGTATATAAACTTATAATTTGTATAGTATGTGCAATATGTCCATATATATATATATATATATATATATATATATATACACACACACATATATCCACACACATAGTGCTATATAATGTAGTTTAAATTCATGAGCATACTCTCTTTGAATGATGCCATAACCTTAGGTACACACCATTTCAAGACAGTTATACCTTACTTTAATACGCTTAGGGTGCAGAGTGAGGGCATAGCTACACTATGGTGAAATAGGGTAGGTATTTGGGACTTGGATGGAACAAGGTAAAGGGAGACTAAGGTGGAGGGGGAGAAGGTGGATAGAGAGATGGGCCTACACCCCTCCTTCAGGATGCAAGAACCCACACAAAGGTGGCAGGGGAAGTAGGGCTAGAGTTGAAGGAAACAAAAATACTGGAACTGTAAGGGTAACAATTAAAATGATGGGGTGACTGAAATTAGAGTATGGGAGTGGCTACATTGAGAAGGGTTAAGTGGTGAATTGTGGGTAGGGTGTGAGTACATTAAGGCTGAGGAATGGAAGTGTGTGTGTGTGTATGTGTGTGTGTGTGTACAGAAAATATACATGCTAATGATATAATTCTATATACAAGTATACAGTCACAATGGGGGTTTACACATCTCAGATATTAAGTGTATTCAAACCATTTGGTCTTAAATGTAATATATTAACCTACACCTATCTGTGCTACTACAGCACCTCTTGAAGGGAAATCTACTATTTAATACTGGAAGTTTTATTTTAAATTTAATAGCTTTTTTGTATAAAAAGTCTATATTTCTTTTCCTTTTTTTCAAGAATGCAAGATTCTGCATCTCTGTCATTTGTCATGGGAGTGTACACTTTACCAGGTGATGCTGAAATAGGAAAATGTTGGACATTTTTAATAATCGTTTACTAAAAATATGCATGGAGAGCTACAGTACATTAAATGCAAAATGTTTTATGTAACTTCACTTACTACTGTGTTCCATATTCAAAGGATACACGTTACATTTCTCTTTGGAGCTTTATACTCTGAATATTATTAATAATGCTCTTATTTAGTTACTACATGGCTGATACATAAGTAGAATTATTTAAAAAAGTATGCTTAAATTTATTCATGGTGATGTTATTACTGCTACTGTCTGCTGTGGAGCACTTAATCCTGTTGCCACAGAAATGTTTTTGCGTGCTATTGATTTAAAAACACTTCCTCTATGTAGTAAGACAAAATAGAGCTGCTTTAAAAGCTTGTGCAAGTTGTAAGTTTTCTAAACGGTTAGATGCTGAGCAAAAATACAATAGAAACTTACAGGAGTACTCTTAACTTCACACACAGAAGTGTTAATCTTGGCACTATGGGCTGAAGTGCTGCCTTGTAATATACACTAAAATATAAATAGATACAGTATGTTCAGTACCCACAGTTCTTTGTTTTGCATAGCTAAAAAAATGTCCTGTTACTCAAGAACTAAATATAGCGTACATGCACCCTGTTGCAGTCTATGCCGCATTAGTGCTGTGTCCTGTTTTGGTGGGGGGATTATTGGTAGATGACATCCTTCTAAAGGGAGGATGAGGCTGGATCAGTATGAGTGCACTGATGTCAGTGAACGCATCATCTGTGTGACATCACTGCATGACACTGTCACATGTTTAGCTCTGGTTGTGCATAGCACCACAAACTACAAGAAACAGTCTCAGCTGTTTAAGGGGGCAAGAGCCCTAAAAGTTTGTTCCAGCTGATGAAGCCATTCAGCTCCATTGGCAATGTTTACCTTTAATTTGTGTACAGTAAGTGCTATTAAGGGTTGCTTTGTATTCTTAAATTCAGTTCATTAGTTAAAAATAATTTTTAAACAGTCATATTCTTGTTCACTGTGGACGACTAATTTCACAATCATTAACACGCTATATCACATTGTGGTGTTACCAAAATATTATAAAAAGAATGTATGCACTTGTACAGTTAAGCAGAATATATATATATCAGTAGGTACAGAAGTGAAAAGAAAGAAGACTGGACAAAGAAGATAGTAAGTGCAAGGCAGTAGGGGGAGTCAGGGAAGGGAGGACAAGGGGAACAAGGTGAGGGAAGGGGAGGGGAAGGCTTTTGTATATGACAGTGGGTATAGACATAAAAAAAGAAGACAAGACAAGAAAAATAATAAAGGAAAAGGTGGGGGTTGGGAGAAGAAAGTGGAGAAGGGGTAGGTTGGAAGAGAGGGGAGGGGTAAGTAGGGTAAGTGAATTTGAGGAGGGAAAGGAGAATGAGGTGTTAGTGGGCTGGGTTGAGAGGGGTGCATGAAGGAGGGTCACAGTGCAGTGACTGGAAGGGAAGAGAACTATGAATGGTAGGGAATAGAGGTGAAAACAATATTTAAATAACAAAAGATCAATTACACATACAGTAATTTTATTTTGAGATACAGTACTTATTTATTTAGTTTTTTGTTTACTGGGTAAGGTGCACTTGCCATGGCAATGACTATTTTCAGGCATGACCCGGGAGGGTACAGAACAAAAACAAATTGATGCAAAGCATAAACGGTAACATAATTTTACATCATGACATTACATTAATGTTAATATGAACATTTTACAGGAATGGGAATACATTGAAGCAGGAGTAGATAAATAGCAAGGAAGGTAAGAAAAACAGTACAGAGTAATACATAATTTGTGAGGGAAAAAACAATACAATTACTAAGATCATATGAGCAAGACCTCAGTCAGATTAGGTTAGGATAATGCAAGGAAGGCCGTTGTTTGCCAATTATTTTCTTAGTTCAAAATAAATTTCTTATCCATCATCTTAAATCTGCAGATCCAAAATGTCTCAACTTTTAAAAACAAGTTTTCTAAGTCACGCCCCCTGATGCGTTCTGTGATATATTCTACACTGAAAAATCTTAAGGTGGCTATGGGGTGATTGGCCATGTGAAAATGTATCACTAGTGGGGAATTAGCATCTGACCTACTAATGGCACTTTTGTTTTCCCCAATTCTGGCCCATAGTTGCCTAGATGTTTTTCTATTATACACCTAAATATGATACTAGTATAAGTAATTCCTTACAAATTACAGTTGGAAGCTATCAAAGGAATGGTGAATTATTAAAAATAGACCTTTCTCATAATGGCCCCTATGCACAAAGGGGCGGGTAATACATGCCTGAGGCACGTACCCCACCTATGCAGCTCCACCCCTGTGGGAGATCCATGGGTGGCCACATTCACGAACAGTGGCCACCGCACATCTCCTGTACATGGCCCTGGCATGCAGGCCTGCAGGGGCTGTCGGGTGTGGAGCTGCAGATTTAGGTGGGCAGTCAATCAGCCGCCTGACCCAGAACCCTCAGTGGATCACCTGCACCTGTGTGTGCTGGGTGAGGAGCCAGCACACAGAGTGCCACATGTGGTGTGGAGAAAGGGTTCCCAGATGCCATCTGCAGTACCCCCAGTGTGCCCCACATGCTGGGTCCTCCTTGTTGGAGGTGCAATGGACCCCTCATCACAGCCACAGCCCATGGCTGTCACTCTTGGAGGGCTGCATAACAGGCCCCCTGCCTTTACAGCTGCCCCAACCTGGCAGTGGTACCGACATCTATGCCCGGCACTCCACACATAGATGCATCTCATGAAGTGCTGGAGCACCCCCTGCACCACCCCAGGTCTGCTCCCCATGCTTAGGTCTGCATGCTGCTGTGGATCTGCCATGGAGGGGAGCAGTTGTCTGGTAATGAATGCCGCAAAGGGGGCACAGTGGGTCTGAGAGGGTGCTGAGTGGGCTATGCATCTGGGATAGGCTGCGCATTCCCATTTCACACCTTTGTGCATAGGGCCCAAGGTATTGATTTCTTGAACATTCCTGGCTCACATTTGTGATCCATTCTTGCCATAGTACAGTACTGTATATGAAAGCCCAGACTTTGGGGACATGGCCATCTAGAGAAACATTTCCATGTACAAATGATAATGCAACATCATCAAACTACAAAGAATGGGACAGCAGCAGTGGTGCTGACCCAGCATTATAGTCCAATGCAGAATATTTCTGCAAGGGAGCACCAATTCTTCCAAAGGGAACAGCTCCCTCTGGGAGCCATTTGTACAGAATGTTCCTTTTAAATATGATTTTCAGATATACTAGTTTCCAATAACCTGAAACTTTAGTGCAGACTGTCTATCATTGATTACGTACACCCTACAGCTGGGAGGAGGCTGGAAACTCCAAATCCTTTCTGAGTGAGTAAGAGTCTGGTGTGTGATATGTACAGATGGTCAAAATTAGAAGATCCTGGCTCTTCAATGTTGTCATGAAGTTCCACAAATTAAAACAAAAATCAGTGAAATTTCATGAAAAGACTTGAGGAATGTATGATAATTTCTCTAGTGACAAAAATATTTCCCCAAAGCTTTGGGCAACCTCACCTCTAACCTGTAAGTTTTTTGCATATTTCTGCACTGTAGAGAATATATGTGTGCTTCAAATGCCTTATAAAGACTTTTTTAATAGTTTGAGAGGAGTTTTTAATAGAGTCAAAACTGGAAGTGCAGCAGAATGCAAATTCTGGTGTCAGCATTTAATAACCCAGCACAACATAGAGTTTTGGTTGAGTAGGAATGGAGGAACTGCTGCTAATTTCCCTAGTGACAGGAATCTTTCACCAAAGCTTAGGGTAATCCAACCTCTAACCTATCTGTCAAAAAACCAATAAATTACAACACATCTATAGAAATACAAAAAAGAGTTTCCGTCCTCTCTGTAATGTGTTTGTTCTGTCTGTGGGCTGCTAAGGGCATTGTGGGAAGGTAGATGTCTGCCAGTACATGGTGATAACTTCAATTTTAGAAACCCTGGATTTGGGATTCTTTAAGTCTTTTGCGCAAGTTCCTGCACAGTACAGCAGATATTTGTGCTTTTAAACTCCTTATAAAGGTTTTTTTTTAATAGTTTCCAAGGGTTTGGAGCATTGAAAAAACAACACAACAGCAAGCGTCAGCTGTGTATGACACTTGCTAATTTCCCTAGTTACAGAAAGCTTTACCCGAAGCTTGGGGCAACTCGGCTTCTAATCCATCTGTCCAAAACAATGCAAATACAAAAATAATTTCTAACCTCTTTTCTGTGTGTTTGTTCTGTCTGTGGGCTGCTAGAGATATTGTGGGAAAGTGGAGGTCTGAGTGTACCTAGAGGCAGCTCTGATTTTACAGACCATAGGTTTGGGATTGTTTTATCTTTTGCATGAGTGTCTGCACTGTAGAGAATATAAGTCTGCTGTTAAACCCTAATAAAACATTTTTAATAGTATGAGAAGGTTTTGAATAACACCAAAATCAGAAGTGCAGCATAACACAACTTCTGGTATTGGCTCTTGAAAAGGTTGAACAACAGCAATCATTGGCAAGTGAGTGCAAAGGTGATGCACTGCAGAGGCAAAAGCATTGCCTGACATCAGCCAGGGCAGTTGGGTTGAGGCCAGAAACCATAAATGGTAAATACAAAATTACTTACAATCTCTTGACACTTACTTGCCATGATTATCACTGTATTGTACAGCTAACAATGGATCCCACAAGGGACATTATAGATGTATTATGTAAGGAAGGGTTTTTCATCAATGGCTTTTATTAATGTATGCAGAAAAACCACTCGAAGGAGATCCTCTCCTCTTAATCTAAAGAAAATGTCTGGCATATAAACAGATTCTGATAGAACTAATAGCCAAACATAAATACACATCACCAAAATAAATCAAGTAAAATCATTTATCCAAACACTAGAGACTGGAAATGCCTTGTTAACAAACATTCAAACAGCAAATAAAAATCCATGAGGTAAAAAAAAATCAAGATAGGAGGGGGAAGAAAGCAACAGCCAAGTTATAGAGAAAAACAGGACAATGTGGATGAGTACTGATCTAAATGATTCTAATGAAGACAGATGGTTCATGGTGCAACATAACAAACTTCAGAAAAAGGGATGGAGGCCAAGAATTGGTAGCCAGGAAAATTCCCCTATCGAACAGATTCTCAGGTCTATCAGAGGATGGCAATCCAGAAAAGAAATCATAATACAAATAAGCACTCACATAATCATAAACCCAGACAAGTTAGAATAATAGGAAATTCCATAGTTAAACACTGTGACACGATGATCTATCAACAGGACGGATTAAATATAATTGTTGTGTGTCTCCTGGATGTGACAACATCACACCTAAAATCCTAAATGCTAAAAGAACTCAGCACAGTGGAAGAAACTGTGTTATAGCACTCCATGTGGGCACCAATAATGTTGGCCGTGACAATGAAAAATATATTTTTTGTGAACTATTAAACATCTGGAAAGACATTCTGAATCATGGAGGAACACCTGTCATGTCAAGTACTGTATATTGCTTGTCTTGAAATGAAATAAAAACATACAATTGTTAGAATCAATACTAATTACCAAAACTGGTGTCTTAGGAATAACATCCAATTTGTTTATTCTTGGGACCTCATCAATGGAATACAAAACTATTTTTCAAAAGATGGTCTGCATTTAAATAAACAAGGAGTTGACCTGTTAGGCAAAATTCTGAATGACAATTAAAAAAAATGCTTCAAACTAGTGTTGAAGAGGGACACGAGTAGAAATAAAAATAATACATAAAATAATTAAAAGTTTGACAGGCAAAAGAAATTTAATGGCCTGCATGTTTCTAAGTGCTATATGCTTGAACTATAATAAAAAACTTGAACTGGAAGCCTTATTATTAACATCAGAAGAATGGGACCTAATATTTATAATCAAAATGTGGTGGTCTCCAGTGGACACTGGGGGTAAAACATCACAAGGATACCAACTCTTCAGACTCAAAAGAGAAAATAAAAGGGAAAGTGACATTGCTGCCTACATCAAAGACCACATTACAGTACCTGACAAGTCAGAAAAAATATGGGAATCACAGCCTGGTACTGAGACAGTGTGACTAATCCTAATTTTTAAGAAATATAAACAGGACTAGTAATAATCATAAGACTGTGATATAGGCCCCCGGGATCCAATAATAATGCCAATCTGAAAATAATAAATGAAACTGAGCATGCATGTGATTTGGGGGGAATAATTTTCCTAAGTGATCTTAATTATGGAGACATAGATTGGAATTCAGACACTGCTACCACTAAAGCTTTAATATGACCTGCAAAGAACTGCATGTAGTCCAGCAAGTTACAAATCCCACTCGAGAGGATAAAATACTAGATATTTTCCTTAGTATCAAAAATATTTAACTATTGAATAGTAAAACAGGTTAGCCTCTAAGTGACAATGACCACAACAGTATATCTTTCCAATTAAAGAAGGAGGCAGAAAAGTGGAGGGATTGGGCACCAAAAGTGAAAAAGGAATTGAAAGAGGAGGTGAGTACAGTGAGGTCAGTGACAGAAGAGTCAACCATACTGAGAACAGGGGGAGAGTACTGGGTCAGAGTGGAGAAGAGGGCTTGGATTGCTTTCCAAAACTTACATGGGTGATTAAGACTTTTGTGGAGAGTGGATGCAAAGTGTTTGGTCTTCATAATCCTTGTAGCTCTAGTACAGGCATCATGAAGGGACTAGTAATTTGTCAGGTCAAAAGGAGAGCCAGTGGACTTATATGTCCTGCAGGCATGTTCATGGACATGGTGACAAGACTGCAACTTTGCTGAGATCAACGGGAGGTGAGATCCTTTGACCCTAGTTCTTCTATAGGGGCAACATGATCCTAGACAGAAATTTTATTTATATATTTCATTTAAAGTTTGGTTACTGGGAAAAGCACACTGAGTCAAGGCTCATCTCCAGATGTCTGACCTGGGGTTGGAGTTACAGAAAGAGAACACAAAGTAAAGTGTAATACAATAAATACAATTCTACACAGCAAACGGGCTTGGTTCGTTACAGGCAGCTATACAGGGTAATCACAATACGAGAAAAAAAGAAAAACATGTACATTTACTTCATAGATGTTTGACTATTTGGGTTATGGCATCATTACTATCAGGTACCCTGATAGTATATGGACATTAATTTGAAGGTGAAGAGGGCACTATCAATGTTGTCAGCTGTGGAGATCAGGAACCAGTCAGTGTTTTTTTTAAATGTTTTTTTATTTATTGTATAAATCGGATTTACAACCTTTGAGCCAGAAGCTCATTTACAAAGATACCTCATCACAAAGAGGACATACAGAGTCAACATGCATACAGAATACAATCATACAGAGTAACATAGTTTTACATAGTTGCTTGAACATAATGCATAATTAAAAAACATTTCAGACATGACAGGTTGGTACCAGCAGGTACTGGCAGTGGAGACGGAGGCCATGGGGGAGAGGGGGGAGGGGAGAGGAGTAGTTCGGCCCAGAGAGCTATGTCAATAGTGATTGAGAGCAGCACAGCATCTTTTAGCGACAGGTGCAACAGCAGGTGTTAGGCAATTGGTTCCGTAGGGCAGTTTTAAAGGGGACAATTTTGGTAGTGTTGGAAATGGCTGCAGGGAGTGAGTTGAACCAGGATGAGGCTCTGTAGCTGAACTACCTCTGTGCCTGGGTGGTCGTAGTTATGGGTATCGGTAGTGTGACCTTGTCAGTGGTTCGAGTAGTGACTCTGGAAGGTTTGAGTTGATGGCGGCAGAGACCCCAGGGGGAAAGAGCCCTAGTAGAATCTTCTTAGCTAATAGGCAAGTTTGGTAGTGGAGGCGTTCATCGAGGCTTAGGATTTTGGACATGTCTTAGAGCTGACGTGTGGGTGAGCCTAGAGGCACTGGTCACTAGTCTGCAAGCCTTGTTTAGAGTGAGTCGAATTTTGTTGAGGCCTGAGCACCATGGACTGGAAGGCCGTAATTGACAAGGGACATTACTGAGGACGTTACGGTAAGTCTGAGGGCATCAGGTGGGAGGCAGTGCTTGTGATGGTAGAGTATGCCAAGATGAGCATTAGCGGCAGAAGCGAGGGCTGTAATGTGGGTATGAAAGGTGAGGGCCGAGTCAAAAGTGATCCCAAGGTATTTGTAGGTGTAAACTTGTTCAAGTGGTTGATGAGTGCTGGGAAGGATTTGGAGGGGATTGTTGCTGGCTTTGTTCTGGTGTTGGGAAAAGAGCATTGCCTTCATTTGTTTGAGGTTAATGACTAGTCTGCTCTCCTTAAACCAGTTTTCAGTATCATTGAAGGAGCATTGGAGGGAGTCTTGAAGGGAGATTGGATTTCTGTTGGTGGCATAAATAATGGCGTGATCAGTGTACAGGAGAATATTGCCAGAGCAGGCACCAGGCAGGGTGTTTAGGTAGAGGCTAAAGAGTAGTGGGCCCAAGATAGAGCCCTAGGGAACCGCTGAGCAGATGCGATGGTTTTCTGAAAGTATCCCATTATTTTTGACACGCTGGGAGCGGGCTGATAGGTAACTCGGGCACCAGGCAAGGGGGCCAGCAGAGAATCCTGTACAGTTGAGGGCATTTAGTAGGAGGGGGTGGGAGACAGTGCCAAAGGCCTTAGAGAGGTCAATGAACACTGCTCCAGCTAGGGAACCAGATTTCAGGGAGGAGTGCAGGAAGTTGGAGAACTCCATTAACACTGTACTTGTGCTGTGACCAGCATGGAAGCCATGCTGTTCTGGGCAAAGAATGTTGTATTTTGCTAGATATTTGGTGAGTTGAGTGGTCACCACTTTTTCTAAGGCTTTGGAAAGGTGGGGAAGATGGAGATTGGACAGTGGTTGCTGGGGTGGACCTGTCACCTCCTTTGTGAATTGGTGTGACTATAGCTGTTTTTCCTGCTGTGGGGAATTGTCCCAGGCAGAGGGACTGGTTTAGTAGGTCAGTGAGTGGGAACAGAACATCATCCAGGACCAGATGGAGTATTTTCGGATCCAGGGAGTTGCTGCTAGGACTGTTGCTGTTTAGCACTCTAAGCAGGAGTGGTCTGGCTTCCTGGATGGATATTTTGTGTAGGTAGAACTGGGGGCGTTGTGGATTTGAGGGTGGTGGGTCAGAGGTTTGGCCAAAAAAGTCACTAGGGAGGATAGGGGTAAGATCTGTAAAGAAGGAGTTAAGGTAGTTGACAATGTCAGTGGGGTCAGTAAAGGTGGAGCCATTGACTGTAAGTTGGGCTTGGGGGGTAGTGATTTCCCATTTATTTCTTTTATATTGCCCCAGAAGTTCTGGGCACACCCCCATGAGGAGGTGAGGGTGACCTGGTAATGGTCTGCCTTGGCTTTTCATATGGCCCATGTGCACCTATTACATGTGGCATTATATGCTTGTCTGTCAGTCATTTGGCCAGTCTCAGTGGTTATATGACAGAGGTTATCCCTGTCCCTGAGCAGTCGGAGTAGGGCAGAGGTGACCCTAGGTGCATTTTGCCTTTTGGACTGGATCATGGTGAAGGGAGCAAACAGATCACAGGCCATGTTAAAGGCTTGTGAGAAGAGGTCAAAGGCAGCATCAATGTTGGTTGCATGGCGGATGGGAGACCAATCAATGTCAACGAGGAACTGTTTGAGTTTTTTCAGTCTGCCTGGATGAAGACACCTGTGGTGGGTGGCTTGGGCTACAAGCTTAGGGTGGGGGCAGACCAGATGAATAGGAGAGGGGAATGGTTGCTTAAGGAGTCCGGGAGGACTCGAATATCCTGAATCTTTTGGGGGTGGTTGGAGATAATGACGTCTAAGAGGGTGTAGGTCCCAGCAGCTTGGTTATGTCTAGTGGGTTGAGAGATGAGTTGGGTCAGGTCTAATGCAGTGAAGGTGTCTCTTATTGGTGAGGCAGAGGGACTGTGCCAGTTCATGTTGAGGTCTCCGACTTGGACTTGTGCTTTACGGTGGAGGGAAGATTGATATTCAGTGAGAGATGATATAGTTGGAGTCTGGTTGCTTGGGGGTATGTAGGAGACTGTGAGATAGAGCGGGCTCTTGGATGGGTCTGGGGTAAGTTTGAGGGTAAGGGCCTGGGTCGCTTCTACTAGCTTGGGGATAGGGAGGGCATGGCCAGTGATGGTGTCACGAGCATAAAATGAACAACCACCACCACATTTACCTGTTTGATCCTCATGATGTAGGGTGTAGCCTGGAAGGGAGACAAAGGAGTCTGGGGTGGACTTAGTTAGCCAGGTTTCTACTAGGGCTATGATGTCTGGTTGGTGTAGTATGACCCAGCACTGAATGGCAGCACATTTTTTCATCAGGCTGCAAATGTTCATAGATGCAATACAGAGTCCATTGGACCTGGTTGGTGGACTGGTGGTGGCAGAGCCTGGGTTGGGGTAGATATTACCAGAGAGGAGTAATAGAATGACCAAGGTTCTGGCCCTGGGGTGGCAGTTTATTAACTTTTTGGGAGTACTTTGAGAGGCAGGGCAGGCAGTAGGGGAGCAAGGGGTGGGCAGGGTTTAGAGGGTCTAGAAGACACAAAGGTGGTGGATCCAAGGGAAGCCAGGGTGGGTAGCAGAGTTGGAGGACAGCTAGGGGGTGGATGCAGGGGTCCAAGGTGCATTGACATGGTTGAGGGTGAATGGGTTTCAGTGGAGAGGTATGTGGGTGCAGTCAACAGAGGGCAGGGGGTAAGGTCTGGCTGGTAGGAGATGAGCCTCAGAATGCTTATGAAGATGAGATACATAAGGTGGAGGTGAGTATTCATGGTGCCAAGTACCCTTGGAGGCAGAGCAAGGTGGCTGGGGGGAAGCCAAGCTTTAACAGCTTTAAGAGATTTAAGAACCAAGATTTAAGAACTTGGTCTATTTTTTAGAATAAGGCACTTTCTAAACAGAGATTCCAAAATGAGGTTGGTCCAGGCCACATTTCTCTCAGTAATTGACTATGCAGACTTCCTCTATAGTCATTGCCCTATCTCCTACCTATGCAAATTGGATACACTATACCACAGAGCTCTGAGGTTCATAACAGATCTACCATTTAACACTCACCATTGCTCTCTCTATGCAGCAGTCAGTTGGACATCTCTACATCTCAGAAGAAACAGAAATGCTGCAGTGTGGACATAAGAATTTTGACTAAGATGCTTCAAACTATATATTAGACTGCTTACAGGCCACAGCTGGCACCTACGCCCTAAGAAGCTACAATTTCATTATGCTCAAAGTGCCTAAAGTCAACACCTGGCATGGGAGATCTGCTATCAGCTATAATCTAGCTATATCATGGAACACGATTCAAAAGTCCTTGAAGCTGATCAACCGGGTATCCTTAGCATCCTTCAAGCATCTATACCCAAGTCTCTTCCCTGAAAAATGCGATTGCTTCCACAAGTTCTAGTTTATTTGCAGTTCTTTCCTTCACCCCTCTCAGGCTGCCATCATATCATAGCAATTCACTTCCCTAGAATTCATCTCCACAAATACCTCACCCCCTGGCTATAATCTTCTCCCATTAACTCCAGGCTCCTACCTTAGCCCTTATCACTGCCTTTCACCTCCCAGTTCTAGCACCAGCCCCTGCTCTAGTCATGCGTACCCCTTCCTACCATGTCACTTGTCTCAGTCTATGACCACCTCTTTCAGTCATCCAATCACTATTTCTCTTTGTCCACATTGACTTCCTTGGATCTTTGGAATCTTGGGTATATCATGTTGAATGTATGCCATGTTTACTGCCAATGTTGGAATGTATATACTGGTTTACCTAGAGTGCATCTCATATGTTCCTACCATATCCTGTTATGTTTAAACAATTTCTGTTCTTGATTTCTGTATATAAGTGTTTTAATTATTCATGTACATTTACCAATTATTGAACCTTGATTACTGTATATAAGTATATACGTGTTTTAAATCTTCCTATTCATGTACCAATTATTGAACCTTGACCTTATCAGGTCCATCTTGCAAATGAGCTGTGCTCAATGATGTTCGCCTGAATAAATAAAGATATGATTGATTGATTGATTGAAGAGCAGATTATCTTGGCTTGTTGGTTTAGTGGTAATGCTGCTCCCTTTGGTCTCAAAGGTACAGGATTTGAGACCTGGAGTAGGACAACAGGGTGTATGTTTTGTTGATTATGTAACCAAAAAGTTTTAAGAGCTTTAAAAAGCTAAGCAAATTTAGCTTGGCTTGCTGTCCTAGAGGTAGAGCTGCAGACTTTTGTGTTAAAGAGTACAGGATTTGAGACCTGTGACAGAACAGCAGAAAATAATTTTAGTTGCTTATGGGACCAAAAAGGCTTAAGAGCTTTGGAAACCAAGAGAAATATATCTTGGCTTCATGGCCTAGAGGTAGAACTGCTGACTTTGGTGTCAAGCATACAGGGTTTGAGATCTACAAAGGGACAGTAGAACAAACTGTTTTTTAACTGACTATGGAGTAAGAAGCTTTAAGAACTGAGGGAGCAAATGTCCTGACTTGATGACTTGGTGGTAGAATTGTTGACTTTGGGGTCAGTGGTACAGGGTTTGAGACCCACAGGAGACATTAGCAGATTAGGGGAGGAGTAGAGATTAGGAGGAATGCAGGATGGGGAAAACAGGAGTTAGGAGGGTGCTATATTGACTCCTAGTGGCCAGAAACCAGTAGTAACAAATAAGGAGTGGAGATGAGGAAAGTAAAAAGAGTGGTGGCTGGAGGGGCACAGCAGCAACCCCTAGTGGTCAGAGAGTATAAGCTGCAAATGGAAAAAGGTCATGTGATGTGTCATGTGACCTGTAAGCAGCAATAAGTGTAGATCCAACAGTGCATGTGTGTGTGGGTGGGGCAGTCGGTGCACAACACTGATGGATAATAATAATAATACATTTTTATTTATAAAGCACCCTTCAAATGTCAAGGCACCGTACATAATAACAATTAAAACAGTTAACAGCATTAAAAAATACAGCCAGACCAAACAGTTAAAACAATCAATATTCAGGAAATGCAGATTCCCACAGAAAGGTCTTCAGACCCCCTCTTAAAACCCTCCACAGAGGTGCACTCCCGCAACCGATGGGGTAGAGAGTTCCAAAGGGTGGGGGCAACATACGAGAAAGCCCAAGCATCAGAAGATTTCAAATTCACCCTTGGAACCTCTAGCAAACCCTCATCGGCCGAGCGGAGAGATCGATTAGTTTGATAGGGAACCAGAAGTTCTTTCAGATAAACTGGGCCCAGATATGTAGGGCTTTAAAAGTCAGCAAGCTGACTTTAAAGGTGATCCGCCACTGAATTGGCAGCTACTGCAGTTAGCACAGCACCAGAGTAATATGACAGGATCTTTTAGAACCCATCAAAAGCCAAGCTGCAGCGTTCTGCACTAGCTGCAGGTGACAGATTTCAACCCCAGAAAGCTCTAGATAAAGGGAGTTGCAATAATCCAGGTGTGAGGACATGAAGGCATGGACTAAAGTAGGCAGATCAGCAGATGGAACAAAATGCTAAACCCTGGTGATATTCCTAAGATGATAAAAGGAAATCTTGATGACTGCTGACACCTGTGAATGCAGTGTCAGCCTATTGTCAAGAACTACCCCCAGGTTCCGCACCCATACAGAGGTCGGCAGAGAAACACCACCAAGAAAAATTCCGGAAGACGCAACACCGCCTGACCCTCCCATCTGTTGGCCCGGGTCCATAACCAATACCTCAGTCTTATCAGAGTTCAACCTCAGCCAGCTGGAATTCATCCACTCCTGGATTTCTCTTAGGCAGCTATTGAAGACCAAGAGAGCTCCCTACTGGTTGGGGCCAAAAGAAAGTTAGAGCTGGGTATCATCTGCGTAACAATGAAACCTCAGCCCATACTTCCTTACAATGGTTCCGATGGATAGCATATACTCCGCAAATAACATGGGTGACAATACTGAACCCTGAGGCACCACACACAACAAAGCCATTGAATCTGAGGAAAAAAAACCTGGACACAACTCTTTGTGATCTCCCAGTGAGGAATGAAGTGAACCATCTTAAGACGGTTCCAGATATTCCACAAAGCAGCCTCAGGGGTTCTATCAACACCATGTGATATATGGTGTCTAACGCTAAAGAAAGGTCGAGGAGAACCAAGATGGAATGGCTCTTCCAATCTCTAGCCATCAAGAGATCATTGAGCACCTGAACCAGTGCTGTCTCGGTACTATGTCTTTTATTAAATCCAGACTGGAGGGGTTCATAGGTGTCATGGATGGTGAAATGGTCCTCCAATTGTGCAGCCACTACTTTCTCAATCACCTTCCTAACAAAGAGAAGGTTAGAGATAGGTCTGTAGTTTTCAAGACAGTCAGGATCCAAGGTAGCTTTCTTCAAGAGGGGTGTCACCACCGCCTCTTTCAAGGAGCTAGGAAACTCACCATATTCCAAGGAGCACCTGACTATCTGCACAAGGGCAGGACAGATGATATCAATACAACCCAAAATTAAGGCGGTCAGTCCAGGGTCCAAACTACAGCACGTGAGGCGCATATGCTGGATGATCCTCATGACATCCATGAACTCCAGCTGACTGAAGGAGCTCCAAGTAAGCTGAGGCACCATGATCTCACACCAGCCAATGGCCGCTCCCCTAGAGTGTGATGGCAGCAGTTTCGCCCTAATGTCGGCCACCTCATTTGCAAAGAACCGAGCAAGCTCATCACACTCCAATTGCAAAAAAGCTTTCCAAACTTGCAGACAGGCTAGGTTTCACAGTCTGTCCACAGTTCAAAACAGCTGAACTGGTCGATTCCGAGCAACAGCAATCTCCCTAGACAGGAATTCTGCCTTCTTAAGGGTGATAGCAGATTGACAGACCAAATAATGATCCATCTATCTAAGGTGGTCAGGATCAAGGGCGGACTTTCGCCAGCAACGCTCTAACCTTTGCCCCTGTCTCTGCATCTCCCTCAATGTCCCATCAAACCAAAGGGACTTGGGGCAAAGCAAGAGGAGGCGAACACAAACTGGAGCAATGGAATCCAGAGCCCCCGCCATGGTTATGTTATAAGCTGACGTGAGGGTCTCTGGACCACTGCTTGCCAATGTGGGGGATGAGAGGTCAAGCACTGCTGCAAGGCCTTGGAAATCTATATCCCACAAAAGGCAGTACCTAACCAACTCCACAGGGGCAGGCCTTCTAGAGGGGGTGCAAAAACTAAACCCCATGTTGTAATGGTCTGACCACCCGAAGGGTTCCACCCCCACATTGGATGCCTCAACCCCAAGGAGGAAGATCAGGTCCAATGAGTATCCAAATTTATGTGTAACAGAGGAAACCACCTGTGTAAGGCCCAGTGTTGTCATTAGCTGGAGGAAGTGTTGACCAAATTGCAAGAGTTCGTCATTGACCCAGGCGTTGAAGTCACCCAGAACTATCAATCTGTGCGACTCGAACGTCATATCGAAGACAAAGTCCACCACTTCCTGAAGGAATCGCTTCTCATCACCGGGTGGATGGTAAATGAGGGTGATTTGAAAGCCTACACCTGCTACTACTACTATACACTCAAAGGACTCAACCCCCCCATTAGGACCTCCGTGAGGCCGAGTTTGGTCTTGAAACAGACCGCAACCTCCCCCCTACGATCCAGTCTTGGTTGGTGTAACACCGAGTACCTGGCTGGAGTCATAGCCTCCAAAATGGCACCAGAATTATCATCCAACCAGGTCTCGGTAATGCAAGCAGGGTCCACCATACCAACAAGATCAGCAATAATTGCCGTCTTGTTTTTAATGGACCTGGCATTGCACAACACCACCTGAGCTGGACAAACCTCACAGGCTGCCCTGGCCATCTGCCCACCATAATCTGTTGTGCCCTTGGGTATGGGCACCAGACATGGAAAACCACTATCTGGATTCCATTTCACCCCAGGGCGCCTTTTGGACCCAATCACCCCATTACGATAGCCCCACCCTTGATCATCCTCCCCTGTTCATGACCCTGCGCCCTTCTCCCTCTCTTGCGTGCAATGCCCAGCATTCTACATTGCTGGTAGGTCTCAAACTGGAGAGGGGGAGAATAAAAAGGGTAAAGGGCATGAAGAGAAGAGGATGAGTTGCGCAAAACTGTGGGGGATGAAGGTCAGCACATGCTATAAGCTATCCTGCTGAATAAAAGGAAAAAACAAGCAGACCCTAAAAAATAAAACTTACAAACTAATAATACCCCTTAATAAAAACAATTTAAAACCCCCACCCAGCACCCAAATTAGCTAGCATCAAGTCAGAGCCTGAAATATAGAGACCCTGACAACCCCCCTTAAACACAAAATAACCCACAAAAACAAATGAACAAGAAAACAAAGCTTAGGGACTCTCACCCCCAAACCCAAACACATAATACAAGAAAATACAATTAATAATTAGTCCCCCCCATGCAGTCCTCTTACCACTGGGGGAGAGAGGTAAAAAGCACTATACAATACATTAAATAATTAGTCTCCCCCACCCAGTCCTCTCACCACTGGGGAGAGAGCACTCTTACTGCCAAACAGTTAAAACAATTATAATAATACAACAGCAAATAAATATAAACAAAACAAAATTATCCCAGCCCATGAAAATGAGAGAGAGACAGAACTATAACTCCCCGTCCTCTCACTACCGAGGAGACAGATAATTACAATCTTCCACCCTGCCAGGGACAACAGCTGTAAAATCCAACAAAACAGGAAAAATAAGTAAAGTACATGGACGCAGGGTCCTCTCACCACCCGATCGTCCAAGCGGCAGAAAATTAATAATCCACAAAATAGTCAGGAGGGAGTCAGCAGTTTCTTCAATCCAGGTCCAGAATTAAATAAAGTCACCAAAACCTGCATAGTCCAAAACAAATCCAAGGGCTGAGTCGATGACCAATTTTACTGAAGAAACTCCTTTATAAAAACACTTCTGCTTACCGCTGAGTGCTCTCAGGAGAAATAAAGACACCCAACACCAAAGGACCCCAAGAAAGTCCACAATTGCAGCCATTTCCAGGGTCCAAGGGAACAAGATGCCCCAACTGACTCCCCAGCTGGGGAACAACACCAGGCCCCCCGTGGGTCAGCCAATCTCCATATAGAAACACCCAGCAAAAAAACAGGGGCCAAGGAGGCAGTTCAACAACAGTACTCCACCAGATATCAACAGTCACCGCCCAAGTTCGAAGAGCTCTCCACAAGTAGGCTGGAAGGAAGGAGGATTTACCTCTTAAGGCTCTGCAGTCCCCTGTTACAGGCTCCTCAGCTGGGCAGTAGGCAGTGTT
This sequence comes from Neoceratodus forsteri, assembly GCA_016271365.2. Lineage (NCBI taxonomy): Eukaryota > Metazoa > Chordata > Ceratodontiformes > Ceratodontidae > Neoceratodus > Neoceratodus forsteri. Next base: position 248,031,803 of record CM028130.1, on the reverse strand, counting down.
CATCATGGAGGCAGGGCATGTCTAGCAATTGAAAGCACAGGATCTGGAAGAATTTGTAGGGAGCTTTGGTATAATGAGTCTTATGCACACAGTAGAATATATGGTGGCCATCCTTAGGCATAGTAAATGGTACCTACATACTCAATATGATGAGAATGAGAAGAGAGGAATCAGTCCAAGAGTTGTGCGAAATAGAAAAATTTTGTGTAATTTGTGCATTACACAAAATATTTCACAGGGCGAAATGTGAAATTTCACCCCCAGAGCAAGTGAAGTTTCACCCGCAAACTAGAAAAATTGTGCACCTGTGGGTGAAATTTATAGATTCTCTGCAGGTCCCCCCCAGCCTATTACGAGCCGTAATTGAAGAAAGCCCCCCCCCAGTTATCCTGGCCCCCTCATGTGCTTTTGTAATAGATAAAAATTATACCCACGCACTCCCTAGTGTCTAGTGGCCCCCAGTGGCTCAATGGCCCACAAAATTATTTGCCCTGGCATCTAATAGTCCTCCCTCCTGGCTGATTACCAGCCATAATTGAATAAAGCTCCCCCAGTTACCCCAAACCCCTCATTTCGTTTTCTTAAAACAAAATAAAGAAAACTCACACTCCCTGGTGTCTAGAGGTCCTCTCAGCCCCCTGCTGCTCACAGGCCACAAATTATTCTCCCTGGTGTCTAGTGGTCCCTCTGGCTGATCACTGGCTGTAGTTGAATAAAGCCCCCCACTAGTACCCTGGCTTTCATTCCTTTTCTTAAAAAATACAAAAATAAATAAATAAAACCCACACTCCCTGGTGTCTAGTGGACCCCTCATCCCCCCATCCTGTTATTATGAGCTAGCACTACTCGCCTCCAGTACTCTGAAAGGGCCAATGACTCAGCTCCTCCACTCACTCATGGTTAGCAGCCTGACTGAGTGCTTGAATGAATGTGATGCTTGTACAAGCACGCTCATTCATTCAAGCGCCGTCAGGCTGCCAGCTATGGTGGTGGTGAGTGGAGGGCTGTGCTAGTGGCCCGATCAGAGAACTGGGGAGGGAGTCGGGTGCTTCATCTCATGATGACAGGATGGGGGTCCACTAGAAACCAGGGATTGTGGGTTTATTTTTTTATTTTATTTTTTAAGAAAGGAAATAAGGGCCAGGGTAACGGGTGGGGGCTTTCTACAATTACAGCCAGTGATCAGCTGGGGGGGACCACTAGACACCAGGGAGAAAAATTTGTTGAGCCTATGAGCAGCCGGGGAGGGTGGGGGGACCACTAGATAGCAGGAAGAGTTCTACAAGGAATGGCAGGGTGTGATATTGCACTGAAATTCACAATTTCACTACAATTCCATGAAACATTTCAGACAGTGAAATTGCCAATTTTGCAGCAATTTCACCAGCGAAATTTGACTTTGCAACATCTCGAGCCAAGCATGAGTGATGCAGAGTTTTGAAATTTAGATGAGTGGAGTCAGAGATGAGCTGGGATAGTAGGAGGGACTTGATGTTCAGGCAAAATGGATGAAGAGATAGGGAAAGGCAACTGACATTGAAATTACCTAGGATGAGTAACTCACCAGTGGTGCCATGGGAGAAAATGGTGGAAAGTACAATGAAGCCCTCCCAGGATAAAGCGAAGTGTCATAGTTTCCTGCATGACAAAAGGGACTAATTCTTATTGAAATTGCATTGTTTACTGCAGTAACTCTGCTGCAGCATGCTGCAGAATTGGGCTTAATCCTGGCAAGCTTCACTGTAGCTCAATGACTGAAGGAGGGGTCTTGCCAGATCAGCAGTAGACTGGTAATAAATATGGGGACAGAGAACTGAAGGGAGAGTTTGAGAAGTAGCATCTTATATGCAGAAGGAACAGAGGCAGAGGACACAGGCTCAAACCCGATGTTCTAGGAGCAGTAGATGGCTACATTTTCACCCTTCTTTATTGATCCTGACAAACAATGGTGAAACTGGGGGGGGGGGTGGCAATTAAGGAATCAGGAATCCTGGGGGGACAGCCAAGATTCTAAGATCACAAATATATCAGGTTTTAGGTTAACCATGAGTGGTTGCAACTGGTTGATCTTAGGTGGTCACAGGTTGGCTCTGCCCAGTGCCCACAGTCCTGATTCTGCCTCCTGACTGGAGGAATATCAATAATAGTCAATATTAACACTCTCTGTGCTGTGGATTGCTATATCAGTCCAGAATTCCAATACATTTAAACTCTGTCGGTGGCCCTACTGTAAAGTAAGGCAGGTGGCAACTTTGTGGGAGTGATGGTCCAGTTCTGGTATCCAAAACATAAGAAGTCCACAGTTCAAAGAGAGAGAAAGAGCCAGATCCCCTACCCTTCTCAGCAACCCACCATTGATCATAGGTCTTCTGCCAAGTTGCCCCTGTCACTGTCACATCCCAGTCCTGGACCATTTAAATACTGATAGAGAACCATGATTTATTTATTTATTTACAATTTGTTACCAGGAAAGCCACACTAAGCTGTGATATTTTGTTTCCAGGTGCATCCTCTGGGATGGGGTACATGGACTTGTTTTTATTGAGCACCACGTTCATTACTTACTATCATCTATCAACAGATGAAGCCTGTTACATTCTCTGGTTCAGTACATGTTGCTTACTTTGTAGAGAAGGGCGCTGCACAAAACTTGACTCCACCTCAAATTATCTTGGATAGTTTGCAAATAAGAACAAGTGCTTTGGCATATCCCAACAGATTAGGTCTTGGATTTCTGAACCTAGGAACACTTTCACCTGTGGAGCCTCTGTCATTCATTTCCCATCACCAAATTAAAGCCTGCCATATGGTTCGGGATGTATTTAAATGTTCTTGTGTACTAACTGCTCAAGACATGACTGAAGGTTTGGCATCTGCCATTAGAAATGGGTGGGGAGGATGCTGTTCAAGTTTGATGACTCAGTATATACTGCATACAATTAAACAATATGCAATGACAGGACATGGGTTTATGCTAAATAATACACATCCAGGCTGCATTGTAAGGCAAAAGGTGAATGGCAAAATACCTTATGCAGCTGGAGCATGTATTAGTCAGCATACACCAATACCCTGAAGTGATTTACTCTGCTTGTAAAATGTGAAATATGTTAATGAAATAATGAAATATAAACAGAAAAATATTTAATTGCTGTAAAACTGATGAAAGTGATAGCATATAAATCCACTTTTTAACATAGTTTCTATTCTGCAGTTCTAATTTAATAGATATATCCGCTTACCATTAAGCATCCTTTTGTTTTGGTTTGTTGCCATGCCCCTGTAGCTCAGCACCCACTGCCTGGACTCCCACCTAGCCCACCCCCCTGGACTTACCTTCAGTGAAGAGCCTCCCAGGCTTTCCCCGCAAGGCAGCGAAGGGTTGAGCTGCTACCTGCACTGGTTGCATGCAGTCCAGCTAATTATCAGCTCTCATCATGGGGAGTCAGCAGGGTGTCTCCTTGCAGAGGTTGTATGTAGCTCATCTAATTAGAAGCCTCTCATCATGGAGAGTCATCTGAGCTGCTTCTTGCAGAGATTGTTTGCAGCACAGGCAAGTAGAAGTTCTCATCTTCAGGAGTCAGCAGGTTGGCAGAATCAGCAGTCATGACAGTGGCTGCTGGGTCCACTACCCCATTCCAGTCATTGACCAATCTGAACACTGACACTAAACTATGATGGCCTATGAGAGATAAAACAAATTGAACCCTGGCCTATCCACTGCTGTCCTGCACCCATCCCAAAGCAACCAGGGAAAAATAACAGTGGGGTTGAGGAGGTGGTTGACCTAAACAAGCCCCTAGGTTCTGACTGAATGCCTTACTAAGCACAGAGTCTGGCACAGTTCTTCAGGTCTGCTGTCTCCTTACCACCTCAGTTATTTTTCCAAGGTCACTCATGGAGGGATTCAATACTGCGATGGGTGAACCATGGTTCAATTTGCTTTATCTCTCAATCAAAATCATGGTTTGATATTGGTATTCAGATTGGTCCATGACTGGAATGGGTAGTGGGTGATGACCAGTTAGAAACAACTTAGCAGCAGGTGTACAGTTGGTGGCAGCTTGTGGGGGAGGAAAGTCTCTCTTTTTGGACCGCTGACTCCGTACTAATTTGGAAACCAGAGCCAGACCCTGAGTTTCTCCACCAGTGCCACTGGCACAAGGAGCATTAGTTCTTCTCTGACTCAGGTGGCTCAGTGATGACTTTCAAGTTCACAACACAACAGCAAATGAAGCCAAATTGGGGGGGAGGTACATTTTGGTAGTAGCAGCCATGGGGTAAGGGATCCTAGCAGGGGAGACACAAAGGTGTTAGAAGAATGGAGATCTTTCTTTGTCAGCTACAGGGGCCTGTTGTTACTGTACACTGGATAAGGGTGGTTTTAACATGTAATTCAACTTTAAATCTGATGGCATAGGGTCCCACAACAACTCCATAAATGGGAACTTACTACCTCTGAGGAATACTGAAGGTGTTCCTCTAAAGTAGGCAGCATCACTCACCTGCTCTGGGAGTGCATGGTCTGAGACACTTCTGGAAAGAAGTTCAGAAGGTGATTAATAAGGCAGCAGGCACAAAAATTATCCTGCCACTTGCCTTAGCACTACTGGGCCTGGATGAGAGTAGGCATGAACAGCCAAGCAGGACCTCGCCAGTGAAGAGATGGCTGCTGAGTGCACTGATCACCACCAAAAGAATATTTCTGCACCACTGGAAGGTTCAGGAACCCCCTAGCTTCTGAATGGCTATTAGAAATTGTGAGAATGGCAAGCTTTAAAAGGGTATACTATGGGTGCACTATGCCACTAACAAAAAATTTGGAGCCATACATGCGTTATGGGGCCCATACCTCTACTCAGATTACTACAAAATCCCTATAGGCCACTACATACCTCACCATCATACCCAGCTCACCCTATTCCCCCCCCCAAGGATAAACCTTTGAATCACTTCATACACACCTGGCAGCAGTTTTCATACCAGTCTGAATACAGATTAAAGCAACATCTAGGCTATGAATTCTGTCATACTGTTGTGCTGATATACTGTTATCCCATCCACTTAACAGCTGTAATGTACCATGAGGATGGCAGGGCAGGGTGATCCAACCCCAACCCAACCTCGCCTCACCCACCACTGTGACCTGCATAGCAAACTTAACTGGCTCTCCCAGCCCATTTACTTAAATTTTGTCTTATACTGCTTCACAGGCAAGGTTCTTGGCACTGGCACCCCCCCCCCCAGACTGGTGGAGCTCTTCATACTGGCTGCCATCTCTTCTTACTCCCTCAGGTCTCTGGGCCCTGCTGTTCTTAAGGTTCCTGCCACTCACACTCAAATGGGAGACAGATATTTTGCCTCATGTGCCCCCAGATTATGGAACTCCTTTCCTGTCCAGGTCCACTCTTCTCCCTCCCACGCATGCCTTCAAACCTTCCTGTGGAATCACTTGAAGCTCTCTTCAGCATGTGGTTGTCCCAAACCTCCATAATTACTCTTTGTCCCCCTGCACTCGACTGACATGTCCCACTTTTTGAACTCCGGCACAGATCCTGTTGATGCAACCTTCCCGCTTGGGTTTGGCCCTGTATATAATGTTTCCACTCCCTGTTTCAGGTGTTGCTTTGACTGGCTCCACTTTTGGGGTTCTGAACTGTATATAATTGTATTTATAAAATGGCAAAGGATTTCAAGCAATCTGATTGGTTGTTAGCCATGCATTAGATGTGTCTAATGCACAGCTAAGACTAGAACCCCCATTTAGAATACACAGGCCCATTTTATAAGCGCAATAAGCCACTCTGGGGATGTGCATTAGACAGTTCTAATGCACACCCCATCATGTCTTATTGCTTACATAATGCACCACACACAGCCTTGGTGACTCTATGTATATTTTCTGTCCATATTTTCAACTGTGTGTACTGACTGATTATGTTATGTTTCCCCTGACTCTGTGTAACTGCCTAACTTATATCACGTTGTCCTCTGTATTGAACTCATATTTCCCTTGTACTCTCCCAGGTCATACCCGAAAATAGGCAAATGTCTTGTCAAGTGTACTTACCTGGTTAAGAAAAACTAAATAAATAAATAAAAGTGATCTGATTTGTAACTCCAAATGCCTCAAAACCATATTACTGTTCTTCTCTCATTGCTTTTTTGATACTTAATCAAATTAGGGCTGTATATCCAAGGGGCATAGCCCCAGCCAGATGTTTTGCTGTATGCTGTTTCTCTGTATTTTGTAAGTTTCTGTATGTTACTTCTTATGCAATAAAGCAGTAATAATAAAATAATCTGATTTTTAATTTATTTTTATCTTCAAAAGGAGGACTTGAGGCATTTAATTCCAAAAAATCCAAATTCCAAAAAAAAAGCTCAGATTCTGATGTAGCTGATTCAATGAATCATATTCTAAACATAGAAACATGGAATTTGATATCAGATAAGGACCACCTGGCCCAAGCAGTCTGCCCATTTTCCTACCTACATAAACTCCAGATCCTAATTGATCAGCAACTTACTCTCTCTTTCCTACCACCATGGTTGTCTTCTGTGTATCCCATGCATTCTTGAATTCACCTATTGTTTTTGCCTACAACCTCTGCAGGGAGGCTATTCCATGTATCCACTACCCTTTCTTTAAAAACGTACTTCCTCACTTTACCCTTGAGTCTCCCCTCCCCCTCTAACCTCATATTGTGACCCCTTGTTCTTGAACGTCTCTTTTTCTGGAAGATGCTGCCCTCCTGAACCTCGTTTAGCCTCTTGAGGTACTTGAATGTCTCCATCATGTCCCCACACTCCTTACTTTCCTCCAGGTTATACATATTGAGATATTTCAGTCTTTCCTCATATGTTTTCTGGTGCAATCCTTTTACCATTTTTGTTGCCCTTCTCTGGACTGCCTCCATTCTGTTGATGTCCTTCCAGAGATGTGGCCTCCAGAACTGAACACATCTGATCACATCTACCAACTAGCAACAGCTATAGTCCCAGAGGTTGGGGACTAGCCTCTCATCATGCATCTTAGTAACCACTAACCTGAGTGCTGTTTCTGAGTTGTTGGGGGGGGGGGGGAGGCTACAGTACATGTATTCTTATACACTAATTGTCTGAATCTCTGCCACCTACCTCAGTGACTAAGAAATAACTATCAAGTTAGCTGCTGGTAATCTATATTATGATGTCTCTGCCCATATTGTCTGTACCTGTAGCCAAAGGATAGGTTATTAGAGTAGCCTCTATAATTAATGATGTGGAGGACTAACAAAGGGGTTGTTGGTCTGAGGAGTTTTTGTTTAAGGCAGAGGGGAACTACTTAGGAAAGTAGGTGGAGTGGATGGTAGATTGGTCAAACAGTGGTGGCTATGTACACCAGAAATAATTAGTCATTTGGACAAATCCCATATTTTTCTTTTAGGTAACACAAGTTTTGCTTTAGCCATTTTAAGCATATTAGCTATTTTTTTTCAAATCTATCTATCTATCTATCTATCTATCTATCTATCTATCTATCTATCTATCTATCTATCTATCTAGCAGCATAAAAAAAGCACTAGTCAACTGTGACTAATTCAAAAAAAACATTTTTTAGCCATATTGTTAACAACTAAGTCAAATGGCTCAGTGACTGATATATCAAGCCATCACCATGGACAAATGCAAACTTTCTTCTTCTGAGAATTTCTCAGAAAATGTGTGATTTGTTGCAAAATATTCACAAAAGTAGAAAGTAAACTAGAAATTTCACCCAGCTCTAGCCAGAAGATACTGCAAAGAGCAGTACCCATGCTTCCAGTACATTTTTAGATCCATTAGTTCCAATTCAATATGTTGCACAAAACAAAATGTAATCCTAAAACAGTTGCCATGGTAATAACTGAAATATCACTGTTGCCTTTAGCAGTTGAAGTTTCAGACCTACAGTACAGTAGCTGCACTTGGCATGTTTTATTATAAATAAGAGTTTGGGAACAGTCAGTGCTATAGCAAGGCATTTTGGCGCCCGGGGGCAAGACACACATTCTGTACACACCCCACCGGCCCATCCTGTACAGAAAAGAAACTTTTGTTGCAAGCAAGAAATAGCCCATATTAGCACAGCCCTTGTTCTAGTTCTGTATGCATACATAATAATGTGAAACCAAATAGACCCTGTCCCTGGCCTTTCTACACTATGCTGCTCAAAGAGTCTGCTGAGCTGCAGGACTGCAGTCTGCACTGCAACAACTCATCCTTATACAATCACAATACTGTCTGTAAATAAAAAAAGAAAACTAATAATCAAACTTCATTTCTGACTGGTGGTAGTGCTAGAAGTCGGGGCGGGCCCACAGAGAGAAGAGCAGGACAGAGAGAGGTTCTTAACTTTTTCTGGTCGACTTGCCAGGCCAACTTGTAATTGGTTCATCCCCCCCCCCAATGGATTACCATTATGTGGGCATGGGATGGTTCAGTATGACAGTAGTCACTCTCAATCATCACTAGTCAGAGTAAGTAAACTCTAATATCTCAATAGACACCCGAACTGCCTGACTAATAAACATCAGAGAATGAAAACAGAGCAGACAGAAATAAAATTCATTGGCTCTACTATGTGTGTGTGTGTATTAGCAGTGCTGCTGAGCCTGAAGACATTAAAAAAAAACAATGCATACTGACCATTGACCACTGGACTGACAGACTGAGAGAGACAGAGTGAGGAGGGCCCGGGGAAATTAAACGGCAAGCCGGCAACACTTAAAATTAGTGCAGACCACATTAGCAGCATTGGGACCTTAAGTTCACACCTTACCTACTCTACATAAAAGTAATAAAAGACGACAAGTTGTTGGTACTGTAGACAGACTAGGAGCAGCAGCCTGTGCTTTTCCCTCTTCTCTTCTGTCTTCTGTTCTGCAGCCAGTGTGTGCAGATTAAGCAGAGAAGTGAGAACTGGGTTATTTAAATTTTGGCTAACCAGAGGAATCCATTGTGCATTCCGCAATATGCAGAAAACAACTGTGCATCTGCATCTCGACCAGAGCTAGGCAGGCCAGGTCACAAGGTCAAGCCAAGTTAAATTAAGGATAAGAACGCAGATGGGTTGGGGTGAGATGTGAAGACGTGGGTCTGGAGAGCAAGGGAAGCACTCATCAGCAGTAGGACACACCCATGCCACCGCAGAGAAATAATAGCATATTAGTAGCCCTTCAGGGAGTTGGCGGAACTGTAATTTATATTCACAGCCGGGCCATGGACACTGCAGATATCAGTGTGGGAGGGACTTTGTGTGTGCCCCCCGGAGACTTATGCCCCAGGGCAGCTGCACCTCCTTCCCCTCCCTTCCTAAGGAACTGAGAAGAGTTATGCTTTTTCTGCATCAGAAACCATTAGAAGAAAGGCTTAAGGATTTAAATATGTACTCCGTAGAAGACAGGAGGGAATGTGTCAATACGATAGAGACATTCAAGTACCTCACAGGAATGAACAAGGTACAGGAAGGGAGCATTTTCCAAATGAAAAGATGCTACAGGTCAAGGGGTCATAATATGAAGCTGGGGGGTGGCTGAGATGAAACATGAGGACGTACTTCTTCACACAGAGGGTGGTGTACACTTGGAACAGCCTCCCAGAGGAAGTGTTGAGGATTAGAACTGTCAGAGGATTTAAGAATGCATGGGATAGACACAAAGGAATCTTAGAAGCAAGAGACAAGTGTAAGCTGGAGTCCAAGTAGGGTCTCTGGTGGCACTATAGGTAGGGAATTTATTACAGACTAGGTGGACCAAGCGTTCCTTATCTGCCAACAGCTTCTATGTTTCTCTGTTTTTATGTTGTCTTTCTGAAGTAGAAATAACCATCTTTAGAGGTGCTTAAGGTGCTGAAGGGCTAGGGGGTTATTCACAGTTGAGCCGGAGACAAAAACAAAGGAGCACAGTCTCCAGCTAAGAGGGAATGGATAAAACTGGATATAAGGAAGTACCACTTATAAAGGGCAGGAGGGGGTAGCCACTTTTGAGCAAGCAGGGATTAATATTTTGCAACAACAATGGTCCTCTAATAAGAAGTGTCAATTTCAGAATGTTCTGCACTGTACCTTTCCTGAAAAAAAACAAGTAGATAGGGTCCATCAAGAAATGAGTTGCTAAGACCTGCTTAGGTTGCTATTACCACTCTTTATGAGGTATTAGTTCTCATAGCCTACTGTTGGTGTTTGACCTCTCATCCCTTTCGTTAGCAAGCAGTGATCCTGAGACCCTCGTGACAGCCTATAATTTGGCCGTCTCGATGGCTCTGGATTTTATTGCTCCAGTCTGTGTTCGTCCTCTCTCCCTTCACCCTCAATCCCTTGGTTTAATGGGACTTCAAGGGAGATGCGGGGACTAGGATGAAGGTTAGAGCATTGATGGCAGAAGTCCACTCTCGATGCCAACCACCTCAGATTGATAGATCATTATCAAGCCTATCAATCTGCAATCTCCGGTAAGAAGGCAGAGTTCCTGTACGGGGAGATTGAGGCCGCTCAGAATTGACCAGCTCAGCTTTTCTGTACTGTGGACAGACTGTGAAACCCAAACTGTCTACAGGTACGGAAAGTTTTTTCGCAATTAGAGTGCGAAGAACTTGCTTAATTCTTTGCGAATAAGGTGGCTGACATCTGAGCTGTACTTCACCCGACACACTCTAGGGGCATTGCTTTTGATCAGTCCGAGGTCACTACACCTCATTTTTCTTGGAGTACCTTCAGCTGACCAGAGTTTATAGATGTAATGCAGATTATCCAGGTTATGCACTCTATGTGCTGTAGTTTGGACCCTGGACCAACATCCCTAATTCTGGGCTGTATTGATGTCATCAGTCTGGTCCTTGCATGGATAGTTTTGTGCTCCTTGGAATCTGGAGAGTTTTCTAGCTCTCTGAAGGAGACAGTGGTGACACCCCACTTGAAGAACTCTACCTTGGACCCAGACTGCCATGTAAACTACAGACCTATCTCAAGCCTTCCATTTTTATGGAAGATGATTGAGAAAGTAGTGGCAGTACAACTGGAGGACCACTTGACCATCCGTGACATCTATGAACTGCTCCAGTCTGGTTTCATAAGAGACATAGTAGTGAGACAGCACTGGTTCGGGTGCTCAATGATCTCCTGATGGCTAGATATCAGAAGAGTCACTCCATTCTAGTCCATCTAGATCTCTCCTAAGCATTTGACACCGTGGACCATGGGGTATTGCTGGAGCACCTGAGACACATCTGTGGACTATCAGAGATGGTCCTCAGGTGGTTTACATCATTTCTCACGTGTAGAATACAGAGAGTGGTGTCTGGAGTTTATTCTTCAGACCCTATCTCTCTGTCATGTGGGGTGCCTCAGGGCTCGGTGCTTTCACCCATGTTATTTGTGGTGTACATGCTTCCCATCGGAGATATTGTAAGAAGGTATGGGCTGAGGTTTCACTACTATGCTGATGATACCCAGCTGTACCTGGCTTTTACACATGACCAGGTTGGAGCTGTCTCAGTCTTTAACAACCGTCTGAAGGAAATCCAGGAGTGGATGGATTCCAGTTGGCTGAAGTTGAACTCCAAAAAGATGGAGGTGTTGGTTGTGGACCCTGGTCACCGGATAGGGGGGTTAGGGGTTAGTTCACCCTCAGGAATTTTTCTCGATGGCATCTCACTCCTGACCTCTGAACAGGTGCATAACCTGGGGGAAATTTTTGATGAAGGGCTGACCCTGCATTCGCAGGTGTTCACTGTCATCAAATCTTCCTTTTACCATTTTAGGAATATTGCCAGGATTAAGCACCTGGTTCCATCTGGCTACCTTCCTACCTTGGTCCATGCTTTTCTATCCTCAAACTTAGATTACTGCAATTCCCTCTACTTAGGGCTGTCTGGGGTAGAAATCTGCCACCTGCAGCTAGTGCAGAACAGGGCGGCACAGCTTTTGACGTGATCTGCTCGATCCTGTCATATTTCGCCGGCCCTGTGCGAACTGCACTGACTGCCTGTTTAGTGGAAGATCACCTTTAAAGTCAGCTTGCTGACTTTTAAAGCCATACACAGACTGGGCCCTGATTACCTGAAAGAGCTCCTGATCCTTACTGCCTGGGACGATCTCTCAGCTTGGCCAACGAGGAGTTGCTAGAGATTCCAAGGGTATGCTTAAAAACATCTGGGGCGAGAGCTTTTGAATATGTAACCCCTTCACTTTGGAATTCTCTACCCCATCGGTTACGGGGCTGCACAACTGTGGAGGGATTTAAACAATCACTAAAAATGTATTTGTGGCACCAGCTTTTGGCAACTGATGTCTTTTTTAACTTTTTTCCTTGGTATATTATTATTTTAATGTTGATATTTTTGTTGTTTGTTTTTTATGAATTGTGAGGCACCTTTGTTTTTGATAAGGTGCCTAATAAATAAATATTTTTATTATTATTATTACCACTGGCGGTATAAAGGCAGAGCATGGGAAGAGCTAAAGTGTGGTATAATGTTCTCATGTTCTGATGGGTTGGGAGGAGAGCATCCTTTTAGAGTTCTTCAGGGTTTACAATTTCATGTTATCATCTGCCACTGGTAAAACAAAGACCTGCTATACATACAGAGTGTGACACTAGGTGTCTGGTATATAGTACAAGTCTCCCAGTTGTTGTGGTCCACTGACAGATGGGATTCTCAGAGAAAAAGCACTAAAGGGAGTTGATGAGTTATATTGGAGGTTCCACCTTACGGGCTTAGTCCATGTGCTGCACTGAGTGGTTTGGGAGTTTCCAGTATTAAGCTGAAGACAGTGGCTTCAGTGAGGAATTAAACTATAGTAGGCAGAATCCAGGTACATACTCTAAGCCTCCATCAAATCCCAGGAGACAGGACTTTGGTAAAAAATGGGTGGTACAATGATTTCTGTTTGGGAGCAGTGAGTTTGCAACCTCAATACATTGGGAAAAACCAGAAACCGCAGGAGTTTCTTTGAAGTTGGTGTCAGGGTCCTGGGTGACTGATACCCCCATTGGGTACATCGCCAACTATCATAATTCCCAGGGTAGCAATATGGTATCTAAAGTTAGATACTCAAGGGACAAGAGAATGTGTGAACTATGAAAATAAGATGGTATTTTCTCACAGACAGCTCTGCTTCCAGTGTAGGAGTGCAAAGAAAAATGCTGACTAGCACTGTGGGTTCTCATATATTTATTCCATGAAATCACAGCAGCAACAGTTAAAAACTCCCTCTACAGTTAGGGCTGGACTTGAGATTGAATAGAAGATGGTAATGGGCATCCTTGGTGCCAAGTAACGGTACTCCTATTGTAGAGAATGGTTCACTTGCAACTATGAATGTACCATACAGAAGAAATAGTAGCAGGGCTGTGAGTTAGATGGTGGTCCAAATCCTTGAACTCAAACAGACAGAAAACCTGCATGAGAACAGACAAAAATATATTTGTGGAATTCAGGCTCCCAACTGGAGAGAAGTGTATGTAAATAACTCCTTTATGCATAAGATAAATATCAATATAGATGATCAGGTTAACATATAGCTCTCATGTCAGACATTTACTGTAAGGGTCCCATAAGGTTTCTTTATTGCAGCTGAGATGTCTTGCATGAATTACATAATTCCTTTGAACGTACATCACTGTCACATGGTCCAATCAGCATGAAGCTCTTAAAACATTTCCTGATTGTGGCTGAAATAAAAGAAGTTGCCAAAAATATACAAAGCACCATATTTCAATTCATGGTAAATAATTACAAGATTCAAAAGTGCTCCATTTTGTTTGCCTTCAGATACACAGGAGGGTTTTGGCAACAGAATAAGCAGTAATAACCTAACCCTGTTTAAGTAGCCTTTAAAAATTAAAGCTCAACTCTGGATCTGTCTTGAGGAGAACAATTGCAAGAATGCATCCCATAGTTATCACCTCTCATAACAAAATCTGCAGACTGGGTTACTCAAGCCATCAGTGAATTTATCAACACCCATTAAAGAAACAGACTTAGGGTTTGGAATGTGTATCTCAGTTTATCTAGCATCATCATTGCTGAAGTTATTTCTTAATTTAATTGGTAAGTCACATATAAGACTTTGGAGAAGGATTTAAATACATAAGATTATTTTCAAGGAAAAACGATTCTCACCTCTCTAGAGAAGTTCTCCAGCAGTAACTTAAGCTGATGGAGGAACAGATGATGTAATAGTACATACAGATGATTCATCTGATATAGATGTTAGTTTTAACAAAGGCTATTTAGCCCATGGTCCATTCTTCAGTGGAACATTAGTTTGGTACTGGGAATGCAAAATGACAAAGTCAAATGGAGGGGAGCTGACATGAAGGGGAAGACATAGGCACAAGCTAGAAAGCTATCTGGCTAAATGTCAGGAGTACAGGAAAAATAAAATTAGCTTGCTACATGTAATAGAGGCAGATGTGAAATTAGAGCTTCTAGTCTTTCGGGAATAATGACTGGGACCTGGCAGTACCAGGGCATACCATGTATAGGAAGTATAGGTGTAAGGGAAAATGAGGTAGGATAGTGCTCTATGTCAAGAAAGGCATAGAGATGGTAGAGAATGGATCCATCAGAGGAAGGAAAGAGAAGACAGAATTGCTGTGGATACAGCACTCAACAACATCAGGAAAGAAGTTGCACATGGTGGTGGTCTATTGACTGCTGGTTCAGGGGGAAGAGGAGGATAGTGAATCAGGGCCAGATATTATGGAGGGGCTACAAGGGGGGAGGTAGTGGTGGTTCGGGATTGCAATCTACAAGACTTATATTGATTGAGACATTCCAGCAGCTAGGAGCACCAGAAGTCAGGCCCTGCTAGATACATTGCAGGACTGCCTGTGAAGGCAGCTGGTCAGGAAATCCACAATACTGACTGCCATTCTTGATGTGGTGCTCATCAACTTGTAAGTTGAGTATGGCTTGGGGAACTACTGGGGTCCAGTTGCCATAATGCCATATAGTTTGAACTGGCCTTGGGTATCAGAATACCCTTGTTAGAGGCTGTGGTTCTGGATTTCACATGATCAGACTTTGACCAAGTGATGGAATTAGTCAAGTGTATGTATGCTGAAGTGAACAAAATCTTGGGGGGGGCAGAGGGGTAGGGGAAAAGTGAGAACAAATTAAAGTGACCATTCTCAAAGCAACTAAATCATGCTTGAGATGGTTACCAAGGGAAACAAGCACACAGGATGAATCTGGTTCTCTAAGAAGGTCACAGAGGCAGTGAGAGCCAAAGAAATGGCCTTCATTACATGCAAGGAGAAACAGGAAAATGAAGAATTGAGTCAACATCAGGTAAAGATAAAAAAGACCAAGAAAGCAGTTATGGATACAAAGGCAGACATAGGCCTGTGTATTGCAGATGGGGTCAAGAGAGGTGAAGAAACAGTTTTCAGGTACACCAAGGAACAAAGGAAGATGGTGGATGGGGGAATTGTAGAGGGAACAGGGTAATAAAGGAGTATCAGCAGAAGGCAACCATTATAAATGACTATTTCTGCTCAGTATTGACAGAGGAAACCAGTGGGTCTCTGCCAGAAAGTGGCATAAAGGCCGCTGCAAGGGAGAGTGGAATACCAGATATGAGCCAGGATGAACCTACAGGAGAAAAATTTGAACAGGGCTTGCAGACCTGAAAAAAGATGAGGCCCCGGGACCTTATCGGATATACCCAAGGGTTTTCTGGTAAATGGTATCAGAATTTGTTGAACATCTGACAGGGCTGTTCAGTAGCTCACTACATAACACCATAAGGTTCAAACTGGTTTTTGGTGCCAGTAAAACTTCATCCTGGATTTCAGAAGTGCAGACTTTAGGGTGGCAGTATAGCACAGTGGTCTAAGACTCTGAAATACAAATCTGGAGACTTGGGTTTGAATCCCACAGCCTCCACTTGCATACTGTGTGACCCTGAGAAAATCACTTAACTTCCCTGTGCTCCCAGGTCACACCTGTAAACAAGCTTTCAGCTTAGTGTGCTACTCCTGGTTAACACATCACCGCAGGGTATTCAGCTTTCTCAAGCCTTGAGAAAGAGTGAAAGTGAGCGTGAAAATGTTTGGCTGTTTGGGGAGGGATACAATGTATATGTGTGCTGGCATGTTATAGACGCAAATAAATTATTTTTTTCCTATAGCCTGATTTAAATAATTTTTTCTGAATACCCTGCGGTGATATGCAGCCATGCTACTGTTTACTATATGTAAGTGCCTTTTGCATTTGGCTCCATCTTTGCTTTTAGCTGCCTGCTTGTTCTGTATGCTACTCCTGGTTAAACAATTAAAAAAAAATACTTTCACCGGATGAGGAAACTAGTCAAGGGTAAACTGAAGCAAATGGACAAAGTTGGTGGTTGGGGGTGGAGGACAGGTGGGAAGTAATTAAAGTGGTCATTCTAGAGGCAACTAAGTCATGCCTGAAAATGATTACCAAGAGTAACAGGAACAATTGACAAATCTTGTTTTTGGAGATGGTCAGGAATACGGTGAGGACTAAAAAATGACATTCATGAGACACATAAAGAGGCAGGGAGACACACATGAGGTGAATACCAATAAAGTATGAGGGAGCTCATGATGGCAGTCAGGGATCCAAAAGCAGACACTGAACTGCATATGAAGGGGGTCTAGGGGGCACAGTTGTGTAAATACACTAGGGAAGAAAGGAAAATGAGAGGAGGAATAATTTGGCTGATGGAGATGGAGGACATTGGAGGAGGATGAGCACAAAGCAGTCATTAGAACTGATTACTTTTGGTCTGATTTCATAGTAGACAATAGTTGGCCAGTGCTTGAAAGCTGCATAGAGGCTGCTGCAAGAGGGATCCTAGAAATGGGGCAGATGGTATGTATGGGAGAAAGAGTCAGCTTGGAAGTAAACATGACTGCAGGGCCAGATGTCACCATTGGTGCTCAGGGAACTGGCATCAGAACTGGATGAACCTCTGGTAGGGATACTCAATAGCTCCCTACAGTCACAGGTGGTTCCAAAAGATTGGAGGGTAGCCGATGTAGTTCTGCTCCACAAGGGAGGACACAACAAGCAACCAGAAAACTACAGGCCCATAACTCTTACCTCCATAACAGGCAAACAAATGGAGACACTAGTCAAAGAGGACCTAGTGAACTACAGTACCTGTAGAGAAATGGGGCAGGATTCTCAAAGAACTGCAAAAATCCCGCAGCTGCGGGAAGAAGGCTTGCAGCACCGTGGAAATGCAGTTGCATGATATTCCTAAAGAAAATCCCACAGCTGAGGGAATTCTGCAAAACGTCCTGCAGCTGCGGAATTGCAGCAGCTGTGGGAATCCCGCAAGTGCTGCAAATCCGCAGCTGTGGATCCACAGCTGTAGAAATGGCTGAGGAAGCCCTGCAATAGTAAATCTGTGTAGCTGAAGCAACAGTCTTTAACATTGCTGCCATAATATGAAGCTGACAGCACTCACAAAGAGACCTGCAACCAATCCCTCAACTGGGACCACTGCAGCACCACAGGTACCAGTGATACCATGGCACCACAGTGGCTGACTGTCACTGATGGTTGTCCCTCCCTGGCATGTTCCTGTGGCCTGCAGGGGTAGCACTTTCTGCAGGCTAGCCAGGCTCTACTGCCTGTGGCGCTCCGTCATGGGCTGCACTGGGTCTGGTGGTTGTTGCCTGTTGCCATATCATGACAATGTATGCATTTGTTGCTGTACCAACAGCCACTGCTATACTATCTGGGATGCTATTACCTGTGCCTCATCTCCACCTTATTTGATTCCAATTGCAGGGGCACTACTGCAGTGTGCTGAGGGAGAGTTACACCTCGTTCCACTGTGTGTAACATTCTTTCCTCAGCTGCGGAAAAAACTGACTGTGAATAGCCTTTCAGGGGCTGTACCTTGTTTATCTCATACCTTTGTGTCCTGAGGGACTTCCACCACAGCTGATCTTTTTTCCACAGTCCGTAGTGATTTTTCCTGCAGCTGCGGAGGATTTTTTGAATAGCACTTGGAGCAAACTCACCTTTTTTTTTCCGTAGCTGAGAAAGTTTTGGGGACTTAGGGAAGGATTTGCACTTTCTGAAAGCTTTGAGAATCCTGCCCCTGCAGCTGAGGAAATGGCTGAGGAGGCACAGCAATAATACAACATGTAGCTGAAGCAACAGACATTAACATTGCTGCCATAGTATGAGGCTGACAGCACCCACAAAGATACCAGTAACCAGTCCCTCAACTGGGACCACTGCAGCACCACAGGTAAGAGCAAAACCATGGCACCACAGTGGCCAACTGTCACCGCTGGTCGTCCTTCCCTGGGGCATTCCTGTTGCCTACAGGGGTAGCACTCACTGCAGGCTGGCTAGGATCTACTGCATCATGGGCTGCATCGGATCTGGTGGTTGTTGTCTGTTGCCATATCATGGCAATGTGTGCTTTTGCTGCTGTAACATCAGCCACTGCTATACTATCTGGGATGCTATTACCTGTGCCTCACCTCCACCTTAATTGATTCCAATTGTTGGGGCACTACTGCAGTTTGCTGAGGGAGAGTTACACCTCGTTCCACTGTGTGTAACATTTTTTCCTCAGCTGCAGAAAAAAACTGACTGTGAATAGCCTTTCAGGGGCTGTGCCTTACTTATCTCACACCTTTTTGTCCTGAGGAACTTCCGCAGCTGCACTTTTTTCCACAGTCCATAGTGTTTTTTCTTGCAGCTGCAGAGGGTTTTGTGAATAGCACTTGGAGCAAACTCTCCTTATTTTACTTAGTTGAGGAAGTTTTGGGGACTTAGGGAAGGTTTTTGTACCTTCTGAAAGCTTTGAGAATCCTGCCCATGAATTCCAGGATAGTAAGCAGCTTGGGTTCATGGTAGGGAAGTCATGTCAGACCAACCGGATATTATTCTTTTACTGTGTAACTAGAGCAGTGGAGAAGGGGCAAGTAGTGGGTTTTCTCTACATCATCTTCAGCAGGGTGTTCAACTCTGTGCTGCACAAAACATTGCTGATGAAGTCAGAAAATCTGGGAACAGTAAAGGATCTAGTTAGATGGGTTAGATGCTGACTGAAGGGAAGACAGCTGAGGGTGGTGATAAATGGGTCAAATCAGAGGAGGGAGGATATCAGTGGGGTGCCATAGGGCTTAGTCCTGGGGCTTGTCCTTCTCAAGATGTTCATCAGTGAGTGACTCAGTAGATGGAATACAGGCAAGATGTTTCTCCTTGCAGATGACACTTAGCTGTCTGGTAGGGTAGACAGTATGGAAGGGGGTAAGGAGTTACAGAGACACCTACAAAGATTAGAGATGTAGTCCAAAGTTTGACAGTTTAAATTCAATGACAACATGTGAAAAGTGATACACCTAGAGAACAAGAACCTGAGAAAGGAATTCTGGATAGACGGGTTAAGTTGGACAATACCACTAAGGAAAGATATCTTAGATTCATCATAAGAGACTCCTTAACACAATACAATAATTACAGCAAGGCTGAAATCAAGGCAACCAGGCTTGTGGGGTACATCAGGAGGGTGTTTGACAGCCAGAGGAAGAGGTTATTCTGTCTCTCTAGAGATCACTGGTAAGGCTGCATCTGGAATACTATACCCATTTCTGGAGCATCCGCTAAGAAAAAAGAAAAAAAGACAAGTTACAAGTGGTACAGCTTAGGGTAACCAAAATGATTCAGGGCTTGCAGTTATGGCTGGGAAATATTTATTTTCTGCCAGCGAAAATCTAGTGAAATTCTAATTTTCGCCTCTGTGAAATTTCACCATGCTTTTGATTTCAGTATTGTTCATTTAGTTTAAAAAGTATTTGCCCACATGTTACCACATTTGGAATGATGACATTATCAAAATAAATACAGAGGTAGACAAAGTGTTAAATTGCTATCTTTAAAGGTGACTGAGTTACAAGCCCTCAAACATTCAGATATTTTAACATTGTATTTCACAATTAGGTAAACTGCTGAATTTTAAGCGCCTATATCTTTAAAATTAGAAAATGGAATATCACCAATTTTGTTATTTTCATTGACCCTAAATATGAGGCATTGAGGCTTCCCCATGGCACAGAAGCAGAGTGTCATGCTGGCATGCTGATGACTCGGGTTCAGAAGGAGCCCGAGAAGTCACATCAGGAAGCAGGCCATGACTGAGACAGGTGCCTCTTGGCAGTGCATCTTGGTCAGTGAAGGTTGGTTGTGGAGTTCACCACCATAGTGACCCCTGTGGCAGGACCAGGGAGCTTGGTCCTTCCAACATGGAAGCTGTGACTGTAAGAGACTGACAGAGGTGCTTCCCCCTCTACTGGAGATTGGAGGGAAAACAATTGTCTGTGAAAGACCTGGTAACCAACTGAATGATGGCTGGGTTCAGCCTGATCAGGGTATGTACCTTTGAAGTGGGAATATCCCTAAGAGATGAGCTGCCAGACAGGAGGAAAAACAAACTGGAAAAAAAAGAATGTGTGTCTCAACTCTCTAATCCCTTGCTCAAAGGCTGGCCAAATAATAAATAGCCAGCAATCCCAAAATAACATTAAAGTTGAATGTCATAAGCCTTTGTAAAATTGTGGAATGTTGTGATACTTTTGTCAAAGCCATACATTGTGCCTAGTCATACACTAGAATTACCATTGTAGAGGAAGGTAAAAGCTCTCCAAATTGGTAATAAGGTAGCATTTGCAGGCTACATAGTAAATATGTAGTGGTGCCAAGTGTCAGGCCACTATTTTGAGTGACAAACAATGAAGGAGAGTCATGGACATCACTGTGCACTAGCCTGAATTCTTGCAATATGCTAGATAACCACAATAACTCATTGACTTCATGACTTGTGGAAGCACTTGCATGTACAGCACGGTTTCTGTACAATGCCACCTGCTGGCCCTTTAACATCCCTGCAGATAACAAAGTATATTTTTACCATTTGAAAACAGTGACACCAAGTGATGCTAATCCTTACAACTAGTTGCAACTTAGGCCACTGTGACAGAAGTATCTGGCTATCTTTAGTGATGATGTAGCATGATGCTGGACATCACTTTTGCAGAAGAGTTGAAGGAGTACTGCAAGGCCATGATGCCAGTGCAGGTAAGGTGATTTAGTGGTGGTAAGTGCTTTGTGAAAGTTAAATTGCACATGTGACATACTAATGGTATAATCTATTATGCGTCCTTGAATTTTTGAGCAAATATGGCCAATTAGTAATTTCTAAAGTCTCCACAATAAATGTTAACCTACTGAACCACATTATGCAGCTTAATTAACTAGTTACTTTTGTATGCATGCCAGATCTTGAGTGTAGAGATGGGCGAAGTGGCCCCAATTCACTCCATGAAGTGGAATGCAGAGTAAAAGTGAATTTGCGGAGTGCTCCGCAACGCAAAGCGGAGTACTTTGTGTTATTAATGAGTAACGCAAAGTCCACTGAAAACAATGACTTCGCATTACTCTGCCTTCCCAAACCACTACTCCAATAATTCTTAAGGCGAAGTACATTGAAAACAATGTAGTTTGCCTTACTTTGCCTTGTTTTTAAGCTCCAAAGGCTAATTTTGCAGTGATTCATAAGATTTCAGGTCACATGGGCTCTAGATTGTTCTGCACAGCCTCAGTTTGGGGTAGTGCATGTAGGAAACTGTCGGATACAGTCTGCTTTGAGAGCTCTCTGTGATTCAAACCTTCTAAAAGCTGCTAAAAAAGCCTTTTTGAGTCATTTTTTTTTGCTGAAACTTTAGTTCATCAATTATAGGAACCCTTCCGTGCTCATATCATCAAGCGTTTATTGTTTGTGTGTGTATTTTGAATGTTAATGTACAACTTTCAGTCTGTGTACTGAGAGACAGTGGAAGTGTGCTTTGGGGGAGTGGCATATCCGTGGTGTAGTTAGATTAATTTGGAGAAAAAGACAGTGCTTTCTGTTTTGGTGATATTTCTTGTATAACTGTGTTAATGTACAGACAGTAATATTTTCAATAATTCTTGCCATTTTTTTTGCTGATTGTTGTGGTGCAACAGTGCATAATTTTAGTTTGTTTAAAATATGTGGTTATATTACTGAAGTTTTTAATTTGCTACGCATTACGTAGTGTGTGTGTGTGAGTATTTGAGTGATGCGTGTCATCAAATCAGACACCTTTTATTGTGTCACATAATTTTACCAATGTGAACCTGCTATCCACTGCAGCTGTGTAATTTTTTGTATTTCTCTGTGGTATCTTTACTGGTACTCGTACTAGTGACTCTTACTGCAGCAGTGCAGTACACTACCCCCGGCCCACCCCAACCTGCAAAGATATTCTTTTCCAGATTTGAATTTCTGATGGTGAGCACTGGTTAGGTGTTGTGCCTTTGCATCTGCATCTCTTCAGTGCGCAGAGCAATCTGTCTGTACATTTGTATCTCTTTAGAGACCAATCTCCATCTCTAACTTAAGTCACAGTTGTTTCTTTGGCTTCTCTTTAGAGTACTGGACAGGTGTGGTGCATAATTCAGCATAAACATTGTACTCATTAATATGCGTTTTTAAGTCAGGACCATCATCAGGAGTCACTCGTGATACAAATCATGTTCTTCATAATCACGGTCACAAGTGCAGTCACAAATTACAATTTCCGATCACATCACGAATCACAACAGTAATTTTTTTTACTAGTTACTTGGATGTATCGTAAGCCTGTTTTGTAGTATCTCTCCATGCTTCACCACCCCACCATTGTACTCATTAATGAGTGTTTTTAAGTTGGGGAGTTTTGTACCACACCTCATCAGGGCCCAGGGAAGTACAGCCGTAGGCAATTGTGTTTCTTCATCATCATGGTCACAAATGCAGTCACAAATCACAATTTACAATTACGTCATGAATCAAAACATTAATATTTTTATTAGTTACTTGGATGTTGTAAGCCTGCTTTGTAGTATCTCTCCAGGCTTCACCACCCCACCATTGTACTCATTAATAAGGGTTTTTAAATCAGGGAGTTGGATAGTGTCTGCAGTACATACACAAACTGGAAAGAAAACTGCACCCATGCAGTTTAGCACAGTATACTTCAACTGCTCAGAATACATATGGAAGATGACAAAAAAAGGCATAATTACATACAAGGGTCAGGGATGGTGAAGGAATACATTTTATAACACAGCAAGGAAGTTGTGGGGGGGCACATGGTGTGAGGAAAAAAAAACTAATGTGGGATCCCATGGTGATCCAGCAGCAGTTCCAGCATGGACATAATTTGCAACGGATGTCCCTTTATGTAAGAAAAATACAATTTACAGAAAGAACAAATTAAGTAAAAAAGAGTACAGACAGAAAAGACAAAAAAATGTAGCTTTTAAAAAAGCTGTTGGGTCTAAATCAAAGTTTAAATCTCCTCCTCATTCTGATCTCAAAGTATCAGCAGTCACAAAACACAGTCCTCTCTCTCTCCATCTACACAGGAGAAAATGAAAGTATCTGCTTGTATTATTCACTTTCTTCCTGCCTAGCTAAAGAGCATGTGACTTACAGTACTGTAAGCCATGTGATATATGGGGGGCTGACAAATCTGAAACACCAAGTGGATCACTTAGAATCATAATGAGGAACGTGAAGTCCATTAAAAACAATGACTTTGCCTTACTCCGCATCGTCATTCCACCTTAACGCAAAGTGGTACGACAGCAGGGAGGAGCATTCTTTACTGCCACCTGCATAGCAGAGTGGCAATGCAAAGTGCTCACTGCTACTCACTTCGCCAAGTGGAATTTAAATTTTCTGCATCACTACTTGAGTCTATACTTGGAATAGCAGCAGAGCTACAAACATTCAAATATTTGGAAAATGTTCACACTATTTATCAAATAAATTGTGACATTTTGTACTCCTGTAGGTTACAATCTATGTAACCAATGTCACCTCTGTTTAGCAGTTTCTATGATTTTTCCAAGAAAATATGTAGATAAATTTTCAATTACTATATGTAGCTCCAATGGTGGCTAAGTTGTACATATAAAATATTTTCCAAAATGTTCACATGAATAATAAATTGCTATCAGCACCTAGAACTTCCCCTCCCCTCATCCAACTGTCATGACACTTGGCATCCATTTAGGGCATTGTGCAAACAATAAGCATACTAAATTCAGATATCTTGCTATAACAAAGACTGAGTTATGACCAATTTATGAATTTCAGAACATTCCACACAATTTCATGAAAATTCGCAAAATGTGAAAGTTTTGCAGAGTCAGAATTTGTTAATGTTGCTCAGTCCTACAAACTGGGCAGACCCTATGAGGATGTGCTTAAGGACCTGAACATTTATTCCCTGGAGGCCAAAAGGAGAAGGGAAATATGACAGGGACCTTCAAGTTCTTGAAAAAGGAAGATTGTGAGGAAATATTCAGCAGGACTGGTGAATCAAGAATACAGAGACAGCCTTTACAGAAATATAGGTGTGCTGTGTACATGCAGAATGCATCTCACACGCTTAATTGTTCAATGTTTGCATGCAGTTCGCATACACAAAGTGATCCTAAGTGAACCATGTCTAAAAAGCAAATCAGGTTTGCATGCTGCAAGCTTGACATGTGCGCAGCAGGTAAGCTGTGTGAACATCTTCTAAAAAATTACATCAGGGTCACGTGTTGCATGCTTGCCATGTGTGCATCAGCTAAGCTACTGCAAATCTCATCTAAAAAACACATCCGTTCCTATTTCTTATACTACTGCTAGCAATTAGAGTCATTAAAACAAATTTTTATTTGAATTCCCATAAAAATTAAGTAAACTTAATAATTCTGATCCTTTTGCAAGTTGTTTAATGGCTTTTGAGTTTTGTCATTAAATCATCATTCATTTGTAAAGTATGGTTTGCTTACTGCATTAAATGCCTAGGATATAGCCAGTCAACATCCCCCATTCCAGATTTATGAAGAGGGGCCTCTTGTGTTGTGAAGCCTGTCCTTTTTGTTTTGGACCATATAAATCCCTTAGGCATATTTAGTCCTACAAATGTGTTTCTCCATGACTGTTTCATCTCATTTACTTTTACTTTGTCATTCTGTATTGAGTATATACACTATGGTCATGCTCAGCACTCTTTGTGCTAAGTAGGGTATGGCAAGCACATACACCATACCCAAGGCCCCTGGAATTCTACGGTTCTACGGCTGCGGAATTTTCTGCAGAATTTGCATTACGCCATAGAGTACAGTATATATATTGCCACAGAATTTATTGTTTTTGGTGAATTTTCATTTACATATACTGTTTCTCCATAGTGTCAGGCTTTCTTTCCCATCTTGTTTATCCTGAAGCCCCTCCTATATGCCCCTCCTCTATGCTCAGCATATGATGTCATTGATGACATCCCATAATATTTAACCAACGACAGGACTGCATTCTGCCAGAGAAGTGAATAAATCATGCCACAGAAATCAAAAAATGCTGCTGCAGAAGCCAAGGAGCCCTGCCACAGAAATCAGAAAATTCTGCTGCTGAGCACCAGGGGCCCTGATCATACCTCACATTTTGTTACTGAAATCAGGGACATGGACACTCAAAATGAGGGACACTAACCCACATGATGATCAGAACATGTCATGAAACATGGAGATACAGTACCTCAGAACACAGTGGAAACCATTGCATTAGCACCTGAGAATGAATTTCTACCATTACCAGGGGTGCCATTTAGGTGGGGCAGAGGGGGGGCACTTCGCCCCCCCGTATTTGTGCCTAGGTTGCTCTTATGGCATGGCAATAATGGCTTTAAATTTGGATTTAATCTTTTGCACAATAAGAGCCAACCTAGCCTGTGTGTGCTCACGCTGCAGGTACTTTCCCAACCCAACTGTGTCTGCATTGTGTTGTCAGTTCTCTCCACCTATTAGCAGTGCCACAGTCACATGTGATGTGGATGTGCCCCAGTCAAGAAAGAGTGCATGAGCCTTGCAAGTGCCACAGAGTAGACAGACTGCACACTACAGCTTGGAGGAGTCAGTGAGCACTGAACTTCCAATAGCAATGTTGTGGGGGCATATTTTTGTTGTTCTGCTCTTAGTAAGTTTCTATCTCCCATGGTGGCTCAAGGGGAACAGGGTGAGTTAGAAGCTAACTCAAGACAAGGCTACCTACTTAATCTTCTAGGCTCACCTTGCAAAAGAAACAGCACAGACCCCCATGGCAGCAAACTAGACTTAGCAGCAGTGGAGACAGCAGTGTGGGTGACCTTCATAGGCCTTGATCAGTTTAGTGCAGCAGCAGCTACAGCAGCAACCAAGCAAGAAGCAAGCAACCCAGGTTAGGTGAGTTTGGTTGTGAGGTAACTTGGTTGCGGACCACATTGGGGGGCATTTGATGGTTGGTTCAAGCATCCAGCTTCTGGCAGAAGGAGAGATGGGGAGCTGAATGAAAACTGGGCTGGTGGCAAACTATGCCAGGCTGCAGGTTCTGGCCATATGGCTGGGTAGGTAAAAGTAAATATTTTTTTTTTACAGGGGAATTGTAGAAGGAGGAAGGACTGAAATATTTATGTGTTTTTCATGTTTCTTCACCTTTGGGCTGCTCAATGGAAACAGGGAGAAAAATTGGGACAAAGTTCTTTTTGGGGGGGCAGAACTTCAGTCAGGAAAACATTGATTAGTAACTGGGTGGCTTTAAGCCCAAATCTGATACACTGATCTGGAGTATATACAGATGAATCTTATACATTTATATTTTTCCTGATTTGCATATCACTTTTCAGTCAAAACACATAAGTTGTACCTTGTGGAGAAGTTACAGACATTGTAGATCTGTCCCTTACATTCACAAACAGTTGAGCAGTATGGTATGCACAGCCTATTGTAGCCCCACTATAGTCAGGCTTATGCCCCCCCTTATGAAGCTGATCTCCACATCCCCATGCTCAAGCACATTATGACAAATGGCAAAGGAGACTGCAGGGGTGTGCATCATTAAAGTGAATGGGAGTATTTTTTATTACTATTTTATACATTATTGATGGAGAATTGGAGATTAATGAAGGCCACCACTCAACTAATGAGTGACTTGTTAGTAGAACAGTGGCCTTCATTATTCTCCAACTCACCATCATAATATATAAAATAGTAATAGAAAATAACTCCAATAATTTTAAGGGGTATGCACCAGTACTCTGACCCATGGACTTGATCTCTTAAAGACTCCTGCCTCTGGCTCCCTAGTACTCAAGTAAGAGACTTTTTACTTATAGCTATACTTTGGTGGGTTGTCTGTAGCAGTATGGCCACACCTACTATAGTGTTTATGCATGGGGAGAACTGGCTGTGTGTGTGTGTGTGTGTGTGTGTGTGTGTGTGTGTGTGTGTAAAGTTATTGCTACTTTTGTGTTTGCACCTTATGGTCTGTTTGTATGGAAGCATTCAAAACTATGGAGAGAACATAATAGAAGTACAGATGAGACAGAAGTAACTAAGTGGTTTTGTGGGAAAATATGCGTATTGGGGGTGGGAAAAAACACATGTGTTTCCATTGGTATATGTGCCACAGTAAAACTGTGAAAATTAGATGAGGGAGAGAAGAAAACTGAAAAGCATAACAGAGGCTACAAGCATGCTGCATGCATGGAGATGTATTCAGATACAGTCTGTATTGAACTACAAGTAAGCTATATGTGTGCAGATAGTATGGCTTAGTGGTTAAAGGCACTGAACTGCAAGCCAGGACACTTGGAAGCATGAAAATTTGGGTTTGAATCTCATCAACTTCCACTTGTGTATGATGTGATCCTGAGAAAGTCACTTAACTTTTACATGTGCAGTTATCAATGACCACTTGCTTTTTTCACACATGTCACATGCGTGCAGTCTTTCCCAATTTAACATAAAAATCATGGTTTCCACACTTGCTTGCTGCACGCATGCCGTATGCATGCAATAGGTTCCAATTTGTCATTTAAATCATACATGCAGCACGCATATCACTTAGGTACAGTAGTTTTATGTGTGCAGCACAAAAACATTTTATATAATTATTTCTGTAATGGATGAGTGGAAGGTGGTATGGGGAGATTAAGGAAATGAGAAAGTTTTATTTTATGGACAGGATAGTCAGGGATATCAGTTGGTAGAAGGGAGATTGAAGAATGACATGAGAAAGTTTTATTTTAGAGAGAATGATTAAGCCATGTAATAGCCTACTAACAGAGGCAGTAGGTGTAACAATTATTAATGGTATATGTTGGGTACACTATACTAGCTCATAAAGAAAGGATGTAAGGGCACCTGCACACAGTTACCAAGTCAGAACCAGGCACTCCAGTTGGTATTCACTTTGCCCTGCAGCATGGTAGTGATGCACAGTTTTCAAATTGATTGGATTAGAACACATACCTAACAATCATAGGGGTGGTGACAGGCCAAAACTTCTGCTACAATGTGATACCAAATGGATTTACACCCTTTAAGCACATTTCCACTTGACCTGAACGAGAATATTGACATTATACTATTTAATTCATATATCTTTTTCTTTGTTTCAGATTCTGTTGTCAGGATTACACCCTCTGGTTTCATTTTCTTGACATTAACTGGATTGTAACATTATTATTCTTTAAAATTGTATTACTAGTTATGTTATCAGTTTAGGTGAACAAATGGAACTGTATATGTACTATTTTATCTGCGTGGTGTTATGTCTTATAACTTTTCATCATTTGCCCTTCCCAACCATCCCATAGTAAATTTGAAAGACAGCCTTACACATTTACATTTACTTTATCATCCATTGACTATAATTTTTAACACATCTCTCCAAACCTTCTGTCTCAGTTTGATATTACTAGTGCTTATTTTTTGCTGCTTTTGGTCTATTGATCTTGATTTTCGTCCTTCACAACTCACTCCTGACATGTTTTTAATAACCTTATTTCAATCTATAACTTCTTGTTTCAGTTCAGTGCCATTAGTGCTTACTTTTTACTGCTCTTGGTTTTTGAATTGATATTTCCTTTTCTTTCCTGTCCGTTACCTAATCCCCCTTCTTTTCCCTTATAATATCTGTTTTCTCTCTTTTTCCTTATAGTACTAGCTTCTATGTACTGTTAAAGCCCTTACTTGAAAATGTTGTCTGTAGACTCTATTTGTTTCACTAATTGGGTTTATTTCTTCTATAGGGAGTAATTTAATTAATATTGGAGCCTACTTATTTTAAAGTGCCTGTTCGATGTTCTACTCCATGGGTCCCTTTTCCTGCAATTCAAGCATGTGCCTTTAACTTTTCTGAATTAATCCAGGACCTTCACACTGTAGCCCCACCTCCTGATAAAACATCACATCCATGATGGGAAGCACTGGGGGTTCCATACACTGCTTTGAGTTTCAAAAATGCAACCTGATGACCTTCTCCAGTAACATGTAAGATTCATTTCTTTTTTCATTTAACCTTGAGTGCTGCCACTTGTGTTTTGTACATGTTGGTTTATTTGGACAGGCACCCACTTGTGTCCATGAGTGTGTGTTGCTAGTGTTTTCTGGTTTCAAACATGAATGGGACAGATTAAAAGGCTTAAGAGATAAACAGGAGGAAAGCAGAAAGGAATGGGCTGGAGTGTGGGTGGTGAGATAAACAACCCTGACAATACATTAGGTCAAAGGGATTGGATAGGGTAAAACCAGATAGACTGTGGTCTTTTCTGTGGTTCCATGTCAAAACCACACTTGCAAAACTGCACGGGGCAATATCAACAACTCCAAAACAGTGAGAACTACTGTAAAATGGTGTATTACAACACATCACCAAACAACAATGGTAAAACCCCATTATAAATCATGTAACATGTGCTATAAATATCACATTGCTCAAATCACGAGTGGGTGCTCTATTTGCCTCACTGTTTTCCAGTTGATATATTTGACTTGCTATTTTGTCGGGATACCTTTTTCTGCCAACATATATATGTTTCTGTATTTCAGTGTAACCTCTTCCCATCATCTCCTTTATTACTGGGAATTCTTTACTGGCTGATATAATACTCCATATAGAAGATTGGTAATTTATGGGGTAATTCATTTTTTCAATTTTAAGATTCTTTACCATTCCCATTTTTTTTTTATTTTGATGTCCTGTATTACTTTTATTTTTATATTCACAATGCCCATTGCCCTTTCTGCTTCTAGTTTGAACTAGGAGGGAGGGAGGGATAGTGAGGCTTAATAAAGGGGAAGGGGTGGGCAGAGGGTGACAGTGAACAAGCAGGGCTACTGAATGAATACTTCTGCTCAGAATTCACAAAAGAAGAGGAGGGGGAGGTACCTAATCCAATCAATAGAATCACTCTGGTTAGGGGGGTTGATACCAGTCCATTCATAGAAGAAAGGGACCTGAAAGAACTCCTAAAACTGAAGGCAGACAGCAGTGAGGTCAGATGGGATTCACCCAAGAATTCTAAAATAACCAAGGGGCAAACTGGTGACACAACTGACTACTCTTTTTAAGAAATCATGGGAGGATGGTGTGGTACCTGAGGACTGGAGGAGGGCAGATGTGAGTCCCCTTTGCAAAAGTGGGAGCATGGCAGTGGCAGAAAATTATAAACCTGTTAATTTGACCTCTGTGATAGGGAAAATGATGGAAACACTTCTGAAAGAAAGAATTGTTGAGTACCTAGAGGCCAGAAGGGCACTGGACCCAAGGCAGAATGGATTCATAGCAGGATGATCATGTCAGAAGAATCTAATAGAGTTCTTTGACTGGGTGACCAAAGAAGTAGACCAGGGATGGACTGAAGACATGAACTAGTTAGACTTTAGCAAGGCATTTGACACAGTCCACACAAAAGATTAATAAATAAGTTAACCAGCCTGGGTGTGGGTCCCAGGGTGGTAGCCCAGGTAAACAATTGGCTACACAACAAGGTGCAGAGGGTAATAGTAAATGGGGTCCACTCAGAAGAAAGGAGGGTAACTAGTGGGGTACCTCAGAGTTTTATACTGGGACTGATCTTATTTAATGTCTTTATAGGTGACATGGCAGAGGGACTGGAAGGAAAAGTATGCTTCTTTGCAAACGACACAAAGATCTACAACAGGGCTGATACACAAGGGAGGGTGGAAAGTATGAGAAGGGACTTGGCAAGCTTGGAGGAATGGTGAAAAGTATGGCAGCTTAGATTCAATGCAAAGAAGTGCAAAGTATTTCATCTGGGAAACAAAAACCCAGGGGAAGAGTACAAAATGGGAGGGGAGGTACTAACAACAACAAATATGGAAAGAGAACTCCGTCTCCCATTCTCCTTGTCTTAAGCCCTGTACCAGAGTCTAGAGAGTTTGGCTTCATGATCCCTAAGACGTTGCAGTACTGTAATGTGCTGCCTCTCCATCTCCTCATTTCTCTGCTCCAAGACATTTTGTTTATCCTCTAGCCTGCGTACATTGGCCACATTCCCTGCCAGGGATGCCCCAATGTTGTCCACTCTCATCAGAAGGGCTTCTAACATCTTTGTGATGTTTGAGAGGGTGTCCCCTAGTTGGACCTGATCTTGGGGCAGCTGAGCATCTTGTACACAAGGACCTTGCACATTGATTCCTGAGGTATACATCACCAACCCCCCAGCTCAGAGGTTAGTTCGGGAGTGTGGTGGGACACCAGCTTATAATTCCTTTTCAGATGCCCACAGCTGACCAAAAATTATGACTCATCAGGCTGTAGTCAGTTGCTAAAATATCAGTGGACATAACCACAGGCTAAGTCATACCCCCGCGCTCAGGCCTTCACAACCTGCCTTGACTGTGTGGCCCCGAGGTATGTGCACTAAGAACTTACTTATAGAGCGTGACTTCCCCAACAAGAGAAATATCAGGATGATGGTGGCAGAGGTGGGGAGGGATTTTCCAGTTGCTACAAAGGTAGTTCAGTCCAGCATTGTGGTGGATTATGTACAATTAGTTGCCAGGCTGGAGCACAGCAAACAGTGCTAAGCTGCCATTGCCATCAGGTTCAAGTCACACCTCCCATCAATGTTTTTACTGCCCAATCTTTAGCTTCTCTCATAGTTGGAGGATATAATGTTGTCCCAGCTAGTAGTGTTAGTGCAGTTTCTGCTGGCATGAATATTGCTACCTCAAGTTCTGCTTCTATCCAGTTAACCATTTCAAAAAATATAGTTGAGTCTAAAGCTGCGACTGACAGTGTTGATTATATCATACTCCCCATTAACATACCCATGGTAGTTGAACATGATTCTGAACCCAGCAACGATAACTCACAATGTCACATTTCTTCCAGTGCAGTTAAGGTCATGCCTTTGCCATCCAATGGTACAAAGTGTGGCACAAAAGTATCGGGTGAGGATGATGATGATAATGATGCTGTGCTTGGAACATATTCTCCACATGACAGTATCCAAGCTGAAAATGTGTATGCAAATGATGTTGATGAATATGATAATGATGTTAGTGACCCCTGTTGGGAACCTGAGAAAAAGAAAGTCAAGGTGACTGTGTCTGAGTCTGTTGGGGTTAAATACCCCCTCCTCAAAAAAGTTGTGATTTAGCAGTTCTTGTTGATGATAATGATGATGACCCATTAATAATCATAGGTAGTCATTGTGGTCAGTTGGAGTCCAAGTGCATCCAGCTTGAAAAATCATGTAGCACACCCCCCATTTCAGGGGTTAAAAAAACGGAGTCCAATAAACCCTTGTTTGGGATTTTTCTGTCCAAGATGCAAATGATTAGTCAGTAGCAATCTGCCAGCTTTGCCATGCATGTGTGAGTCAAGTTAAAAAGGGGAGTCATCTGGGCATGTGAAGCCAACATACACATCTTAAGAACAGGTAAATGGCACTGCGGACCTGGCACCAGATGGCAGCTAATGCCAAAGTGGGGCATTCACCCTCATCATCAACCTTACTGAACATGTTATCCCCTTCTATGAATGTAAGACCAAGTAGGAATGTCTGCAGTTGAGATGAAAAAACACCAGAGGATTACTACAGGCATGATGAGGGGGAGGAATATGTTTTAGAAATCTTGTCATGTGGAGGTCAGAGTAGCAGTGGTGGTGGTGGTGGTCAATGCAGTATATTTAATGCAAGAGGTACATCAACCCCTGTATGTAAAATGGGGAAAATAACTTCATTCTTGAACTTGTCACCTATGCACCACTCTTCATCACATGTCCACACCCAACCCCCTGGCCATTCACAGAGCAGAGCCATTTGTCACAACCCAAGTGTTTTTGCCCATAACCTCCTGCCTGCCTGCATACCTGAAGCATGTAACCTACACTGTGTAAGCCATGTGATGTCTGTGGGCTGCCTGTGAATCTCACTCTGCCTTATAGCAGAATAAGGCAGAGTGTACAACATGAAGTCATAATTGCAACACAAAGTGGTGAAGTGAGGGTGTAAAATGGGCACTGCACAATCTGAAGCTAGAGAGGGGATGGCTCAGGGGAAATGTGAGGAAGTATTTTTTCACAAAGTAGGTGGTGGACACATGAAATGGCCTTCCTGAGGAGGTTGTGGGGTTGAAAACAGTGGGGGTTTTCAAGAATGCATGGGACAGGCATAAAGCAATTCTAATGGGGGGGTAGGAGGAAGCAGGCTGTTGGTTAGTTAGGATGTGCAGCTCATCCATTAGGTAGGAAAATGGGCAGACTGGGTGGGTCAAGCATTCCTTAACTGTCATCAGAGTCTATGTTTCTATGTTTCTATGTCGTTCATTCAAGTGTTAAAGCAGTCCTTAACTGTCATCAGAGTCTACGTTTCTATGTTTCTATGTAGTTCATTCAAGTGTTAAAGCATGGCTGAGAAGTATTATTTAGCAGATATGTAAATATTGATTGTTCATCAAGTTTTCCAGCTTCAGTTTTTGACTTTAAAATTAAAGGGGTTTATAATTTTGTTATTGGCACAGCAATCAGCAACAGACTTCAAGTTTTTTGCTTGAATTGTTTCTTGACTTGTCTCCTTTAATATGCAGTTCCAGCTTTGGAGCATTTGGCCAAGACCAGGAATCAGACAACCTAATTTTCAATAAAGTCTCCTTAAGATGGGAAAAATTGGATAGACCATTCCAAGCAGTAGGGCTGAGCAGAATGTTGAAATTAAGATGAAACAGAATTTCATCGCTGTTGAAATTCTGACATTTTACATGTGAAATGGTTTTCTTGGATTAAATATAACCATTTTGCATAAACTGCAGCAACATTTCATAAACTGCAATGTGAAAAGGTCACAAAAATCTGTGATAACTTGTGCAAAAAAAGTGCTGTTTTCATTTATGTGCAGACTCAACAAACACACTTGAGAAAGCACAACCGAGCATGTTTAATGTAAAAAAATTACCTCTGAAGCACCCTAGAAGTAATAGTTCAGTGTTAATTTTCTTGAAAAGGTGTACTAGTTCAGAGGTAACTTTCCCTGGTGAACATGATCTGTTCTACAGCCCATGATGTTTTGCATTATGGGGGTATGTGTAATTTTGCATTTCTTTGAAACTTGACTTCACAGCCAATGCCCTTTGCGGTAACCCTTGCCTCTGTGCTTGCGCACTAAGGTTCTTTGTCTTTTAGCTTGTATTTTTTGTTTTTATTGGGCTCGCCACAACCTAACCCAGTTAGAGCAACAAATGGTAGCTGGTTCATTCCACTGGGGTGTCATACAGATGAGGCACACTGATGAGTCCTAGTTGGACAAAATACATGTCTGAGTTCTCTGTTAGCACCCTTTACAGACTGTTTGAGAGGCCTTTCAGCAGCATGCATTTCTGCTTAAAGTTGAACCAGCAGTATATTTTGTGGAGATTTGCATATACAGCCCATGATGCTTTGCATTATGGAGGTATGTGTGATTTTGTATTTATAATGCTCTGTTCTAATCACTCAGGAAAAGCATGTATGTCAAGTCTGCACTTTAATAAACAAGCATTTATCAATACCGAATGTTGTCCTGCTGGCATTGGCATTGGTAGTGCAGGAGTTAGAGAGAGATGTATATTAGGAATGGCACTGAAGTATGGAACTGACGCCAACCCCACCTCACCCTGCAGAGACTGACAGGCATTGAGGTGTGCCTTTCAGTCATCAGCCATAACACTCATGCCATTTCATCTCACCCTACCCTGCAGACTCCAACAAATGTCACATTGTGCCTTGTGGTCATCAGGCCTTACACTCACCCCATTCCATAAGGAAATACATTAAGATGGGTGCAGTGTAGGAGAATGGGGTGAACCTTGTGGCCAAAGAGTCCAAAGCATACCTTGATGCCTGTCACTGGCTGCAGGGTGGGGGTGGGGGTGGAATGGTGTGAGCATTACAGCCAACAATCCAAAGTCACACCCCGATGCCTGTCAGTCTTTACAAGGTGAGACGGTACGGTTAGAAACTGTAATGCCCAAGGTGTTTGTTTGTATTTGCACTTCAAATTTTCAACATGGGCTTTTTGTGACCCCACCTCATGAAAGCATTTGGAACCTACACTCATGAACAGTGGCACTGTGATTTTGTTAATCTGTCACAAACATTGATTCCTCACAGATACCATGCCATTCTGCACCAGATGTCCAAAAACACATTTTGCACAGAATTTGAAAAATGACAGCTCTACCGTTCATAAGGAGGTGTAAAGAAATGGCAATGTTGAAAATCTGGAGTGAAAATATTAAAAACTCTCAAAGTTATGAGCATCCATGGAAACTGCACAATGCACACTCATAACACAATCAATTTTGTGGAATTTTTTGACCACATTTTCAGCAAAGGCATTTTGGGACCTCTGCTCATGAACAGTGGCACTGTGATTTTGTTAATCTGTCCCGAAAGTTGATTTTCCACAGCGACCATGCCATTCTGCACAAGATGTGAGAAAACACATTTCGGGCAGGATGAGAAAAATGACATCAGTATCGTTCATAAGGTGGCATGAAGAAATGGCAATGTTGAAAATCTGGAGTGAAAATATAAAAAATTCTCGAACTTACAAGCGTGTATGGAAACTACACAATGCATACTCATAACACAGTCATTTTGTGGACTTTTTTCACCACATTTTCAACATAGGCATTTTGGGACCTCCGCTCATGAACAGTGTCACTGTGATTTTTTTAATCTGTCCCGAATGTTGATTTCCCACAGTGACTGTGCCATTTTGCACCAGATGTGCAAAAACACATTTTGGGCAGGGTGTGAAAAATTACAGCTGTACTGTTCATAAAGGGGTGTGGAAAAATGGCAATGCTGAAAATCTGGAGTGAAAATATAAAAAATTCCCAAAGTTAAGAGCATGAGTAGGAACTGTGCAATGCACGCT
The DNA here is from genome assembly GCA_016271365.2 of Neoceratodus forsteri. Taxonomy (NCBI): domain Eukaryota; kingdom Metazoa; phylum Chordata; order Ceratodontiformes; family Ceratodontidae; genus Neoceratodus; species Neoceratodus forsteri. Next base: position 247,995,513 of record CM028130.1, on the reverse strand, counting down.
CATAACTCAGTCACTTTTTGGAATTTTTTCACCAGATTTGATACATAGACTTTTTGGGAGCCCACCACATGAACAGTGACACTGTTGTTTCATTAATGAGTTCTGACAGGTGATTCCACGCAGTGATCACAAAATCACATTTTGTAACCAAATAACAAAATGACAGTGACTGAGTTCATGAGGTAGAGTCCCAAGAACCCCATGTTGAAAATTTGGAGCAAAAAGTTGCACAAATGGCTGAGATAGCCACCTAAGTTGCCCCCCATTGATGCAATTATACAGCTGACAGTGATTTTCTTCAGTTCACAGTCGGCTTTGAAGAGTGCAGACATGTTCCCATTCCACCGGGTTCCAGAGGTAAGTATTGGGTGAGAGGGGGCGCCGGGAAGTGGGGTGTAAAAGGGTGGGTGCGGTTGGGGGATGGGGGTGTTGTGACCATGAGGGACTGTTTTCTCTTTTACAGGTAACCAAAAAAAAAGACATTGTAGGAAGGTTTTTTTTTCCAGGTTTGCTTTGGGCACACTGGGCTCTCGTTGGCAAAGAAAGTGTGTCTGTATTTGGGTGGGAGCATGATGCCAAGGGGGATTAGACACCCCCCTCGGCACACGAATTCACAAGTGGGACATTAAACTGACGGTGACTGGGATCCCCCATTGGCAAATGAACTGGGAAGGGGGCTTGCCGACAGGGGGATTGGGCACTCCAACATTGGCTTTCGCGGGACTGTGAGAGGCAGACAGTGACAGTTGCTGCCATGTTTATTGAAATGTTACACCAGGCAAGGCATGCCCTGCAATGACAGGACACTCCCTCATTACAGTGGTGAAAATCTTTCAAGTTGGTGGCACACTTCTGAGCTGTTGTCATAGACAGTGTGCTCATTCATTGGTGCCACACAGACCAGCCCAAGAAAGCAGTGGTGACATTAGTTACAAAGTAGTCGCACCTCCACAACCTGCTATTCCAGTAAGCTGTCACAAAATGTTGCTTGTGCTGTGCACACAAGACAACATAAAAAGCACAATGTTGTACATGTTATTGCAGATGTCTGTGGATTTTTTATAGTGGTGTACAGAGAGGTTGTGATTAGTGCTGGTCTCTTTATTGAGATTCCTGCTAATCGGCCACTAAAACTTCATGCACTTGCCCTTTCAGCACAAATATGTACTTGTCAAGTTCTGTCTTACCTCTCTCAAGAATGGACACCATCCCATTCTTGTAACATGAATCAAGTATGGTCTAGAAACATGGAAACATAGAGTATGACAGCAGATAAGGTCCTCTTGGCCCATCTAGCCTGGCCATTTTCCCTACCAACCATAATACTGTAGACCCTGCTTGATCTATGGTTTGACACCCCCTCCCTCCCCTGCCACTAAGGTTCTTTTTTGTTGATTCCATGTCTTCCTGAATCCCATTACAGTTTTTGCCCCCACCACCTCCGCTGGGAGACTGTTCCAGGCATTCACCACCCTTTCATTGAAGAAGTATTTCCCTACGCCTCCCCTACAGTTTCACAGCATGAGCCCTTGTTTTTTAGCATCTTTTACTCTGAAAAACACTTCCTTCTTAAACCTTATTGATACCCCAAGGTATCTGAAAGTTTGTATCATATCTCCCCATCTCTCTCTCTCTCTCTCTCTCTCTCTCTCTCTCTCCTTTCCTCCAGGGTATACATATTTTGATCCTTCAATCTCATTTCAAAGGACGTTTGATGCAGAGCCTGCACCATTTTAGTTGCTCTCATCTGGAGCGCCTCAACTCTGTCTATGTTCTTTCTGACATGTGGTCTCCGGAACTGGATACAGTACTCTAAGTGATGTCTTACCAGTGATTTATATAGCAGTATCACCACCTCCCTCTTTCTGCTGGTATACCCCTCCCTACACACCCTCACATTCCAATGGCTCTTTCTTTTGCCTTGTCACACTGTTTGGCCACTTTTAGGTCATCAAATATGATTACCCCAGGTCTCTTTCCTGTTATGTGGTAGCCAGTAGCACTACATCATTTTATACTCCTCCTCCATGTTTCTGCACCCCCCAGGTCATGATTTTGCACTTCTTTACATTGAAATTTTCTGCCACACTCTTTACTACTCCTTAAGCTTCTTTAGATCCCTTTTCATTTTTTTTTCACCACCCCACCACCGGTAGTGTCAACCCTATTGCAGATCTTAGTGGCATCTGTAAAAAGGCATAACTTCCCTTCTAGTCCATCTGCAATGCCATCAATAAAGATTTTAAAAAGGATTGGTCCCAGTACTGATCCTTAAGGCACCTCGCAGGTCGCCCTCCTATCCATGGAGTGAACTACGTTTACCACCACTCTCTGTCTCTGGGGCTTTTTCCCCAACTTGATAAATGTCATCAGGAAATACACATTGACACATGGGCTCAAGTGAGAGTCAGAGCAGGAGGCCAGTTATCCAGCCTCTTTCCAGCCAACAGAGTGGTCAGACAAGGCTGTATCTTGGCACCAACATGTTTTTCAATTTATATAAACAAAATATTGATTGTCTAGAGGAGTCCAACACAGATCCCCCTAATATTGGAGCCACTCTGTGTTCGGCACAAGCTTATGCTGATGATTTAGTATTATTCTCTCTCTCTCCAGAATTGGACTCCAAAAGAAATCAAACATTTTAAATAAATACTCTGTAAATCTTGCCCTAAGAGTTAATCTGTCCAAGACCAAGATAATCAGTTTTGGTACAAACAAAAGGAGTATCTTTGCAGATTACATTCAGCTACAGTATAATTGAAATAGTCAAGTTTTATTGTTATCTGGGTATATGCTTTCATGGAATATGTCCTGCAAAAACCCACTTGGACTATACTTCAAGTAAAGTGAACACTGTACTGGTGGGATTGAAAGGATTTAATTATTCATATAGTGGCCACTCAATCAGACCTCTGCAGAAATTTGGGCCATATCACCAATTAATGTCTTAGAAAGACCTCTTATGCAAGTATAGATCTTGGCCCTTGGACTTGTGACCTCGACACTAGCCTATTTTGTTAGGGCAGTATAGGGTCTTGACAGGCTATAGGTTGTAGTTGACTGCAGAGTCATAAATCTGTGGCTCAGACTTTCACTAGACTTTCGGATTGGAGACTTGTTAAAAAAATGCCTTCTGGGAAAGAGATTTTGGAAAGAGAATGGCTACAAACCTTTAGAATAGTTACGATATATAACTGCGTTTTTGCAAGTGCACTCCTTGGAAGTCTTTGCTAATTATGTCAGTAAAAACATAATGCTAAGTTTTACAAATAAGCTCAAGGAAAATTTCTTAGCACTATAAGACTGAGGACCTGAGTGCAATTGTAAGTGCTAATTGCACTAAGTGGTACAGTATAAACAGATGTAAATATAATTTGTGATACTATTTGGACCTGCTTAAGACCCACAAAGTAGAAAAGAACAGTGTATTCCAGATATAAAAGGGAACAATTTGTGTCAAATGTTTTGGTTCATAGATTTGCTAATTCTAACAAAGAGGAAGATTGTAACTGAAAGTGCAATAATACTGTAAAGAGGATCTTGCACATGTCATACTTCACTGTCATTGTTATAGTAAGGCCAGGAAGTACTGGCTCGCTCCAGTTTTTGCTTCTTTATAGTTAACAGTTGACAATATGGATTATTGTGATATTGCTTACTTGGGAAGACAATTATATAATTACAATAACTGCTAGATACTTGATGAGTATCCAGAAAATTAGGGAAAACATTAATTGTCAAGATACTACCTGATGGAATGTTCTATTTTTTCTTGTAACACATACTTTACTGTTTATGTTTTTATAACTAATTTATTAACTTGTTAACTCCTGGATGGCCAGTTTGTATCAGGTAAACAATAGATAGTTCAGACTTAATATGGAGCTATTGGAGGTAATGAGTTAATGTGAATTTGTCCTTAGTTTTATATTTGTAGTGATTGTTTTTATTCATATATGATCGAACAATAAAAATATACCATACCTTAGAATACCATACCACTCTCTGTCTCCTATCCCCAAACCAATTTCATACCCAGTTTACCATCTTTGGACCCACTTGTAGGCTGTTCAGCTTGTTTACGAGTCTCCTATGTAGAACTGTGTTGAAGACCTTACTGAAATCTAGACAGACAATATCCACCGCTCCACCCTGATCCACTTCCCTTGTCACCCAGTCAAAGAAATCTATCAGATTTGTTTGAGATGACCTCTCCCTTGTAAATCCATGCTGCTTCAGACCTTGTAAGCCATTGGAGTCAAGGTTTTCCACAGCTCCTTCCTTCAGTAGTAAATCAATTAATGTCCACACCACCGAAGTCAGGCTGATAGTTCTGTAATTGCCAGCCTCCTCTTTGCTGCCACTTTTATGAAGTGGGTCTACATCTTCCCTCCTCCAGTCCTCCAAGACCATTCCCATCTCCAGTGAGTGGTTGAACAGGACTGTCAGAGGTGCAGTTAGCACCTCCGTGAGCTCCCTCAATATCCTTGGATGTAACCTGCCTGGCCCCCTTGCCTTGTCATCTTTCAGATTTGTGAGTTCTTTTTGGACTCTCTCCTCTGCATATGCACTAGTGTCCACCTCCCTTCCATCAATGTCCCTGACAGTTGTCTGTGGACCCTCACCTTCCCCTTCCTGTGTGAACTGTGAACAAAAGTATTTGTGCAGGATGTCTGCTTTTCCTCGTCCCCTTCTGCACACACACACACCTTTCCCCTTAGCCTTACAATACCTCCTCTGGACTTTCTCTTGTTGCTAACATACCTGAAAAATGTTTTGTATCCATTCTTTACTGCCTGTGCTATTTTCTCCTCCGTTTATGCCTTTTCAGTCCTGACTGTTTTCCCTGCCTCACCCTGCTTCTCCTTCCTCTGTGCCTCCTTATACCTCCTGAAAGCTGACTTTTTTGCCTTTACCTTCCCAGCCACCTCCTTTGAGAATCATAGTGGTCTCTTTGTCTTCTTGTTTTTGCTAGCTTGTCTGATGCAGAGGTCTGTTGCCTTCAATATTCCTGCTTTTAGTTTAACCCACTGCTCCATCCCTCCACCTGATTACTTGATGGGGTGGTGGCTGTCGGGTACACCAGACACCAGGGATTTAGGATATATTTTTATTATATTTTTGGCTGGCGATTGATGGGGTGGGGTGTCCACTAGACACCAGGGATTGAAGATATATTTTTTATATTGGGGCCATCAAGCAGCATGGTGGGGGTCTACTATGCACCAGGGATTTAACATTATTTTTTTTATATTGGAGCCTGTGATTGGAGGGGTTGGTACTAGACAGCAGGGATTTGGGGGATCATGGTTGTAACTTCTCCTTGCTTTGGAGATTAACGTGTGATTTCTGATTAAAAGAAACCCAAAGCAAAGGCAAAATTACAAGTGGTGAATTTTCGGTTGACAGCTACAAACCCGCAAACTCATATATCGAAGTGAATTTGGTGTCTTTGCTGAAAATTCACAAGCAAACTAAAACTTCACTGCATCTTTACTTCTGCCACAGTTTGTGTATCGAGCCACACCATATGGTGATCACTGGTCCCCAGGTGGCCACCCACAGTGACTTCTGCAACACTGTCCCCCTTTATGAGTACAAGGTTCAAAATTGATCCCTCATAAGTGGACTGTCCCACAAGTTGCCTGAGGAATGCTCCCTGCAGTAAGTCCAGGATGCCCCTACTCCTAGCTGAAGCTGCAGTTGAGAAGCTGCAATCTACATCTGGCAGATTGAAGTCCCCCACCAGCACCACCTCCACTTTATTTGCCATCTTTTGGATGGCTTCCATCACAACCTTATCCATCTCCTCCTCCTCCTGTGCTGGAGGTCTGTAGATCACACTAGTGTGGATAGCGCTCAATTTCCTGTCTCTAGGGTGACCCACAGTACCTCCGCCTCAATCATTGTTCCCTGTATATCTGCTGTTTTTATGCTATTACTCATGTGAAGAGCAACTCCCCCCCTTTTTACCTACCCTGTCCTTCCTGAACAGAACAAATCCTGGTATGGCTATGTCCTAATCATGGTTCTTATTGCACCATGACTCGGTAATAGGGAAACTGTCCAGGTCAACTTCTGCCATAATGGCCACTAAGGTGTTTGTGGATTTTAATTCCCTGATTTTGAGCATTTGCACACATTGGCTTCCAAATTATTCTTCCCCCCTGTTTGTCAACTTCTCCTTTCTCCTTTGACTTTCTTCCTTACCCCCTCTGCTCTCATTCCCATCCCTCTTCATTTCTACCATTTTGTTCTTATTTTTGTTAGATACCCTTAGGGATTTCCCTCCCTTAGGATACTCCCTACTGACTACTTCAGCTTCTGGTCAGGGACAGTTTATTTGTCCCTGATTCCTTCCTCCACCCCCAACCCTAGCTAGTTTAAATGCTCACTGTTTCAACAACATAGGGCTTTAACTCCAACTTGCTATGTAACCACCTGTCTGTAATCACAAGTGCCAGTATTTGCTACATCTGATCACAGCTGGTCATATCAGTATATGATTCAAACTGGTCAAAGATGTTAACCAGAGCCTGTCACAACACCAGATGAAGTCACACAAATGGCATGTGCTTGCATTTGCAGCACTTACAGCTAAGTTAGCATGTTCAAAGGGCTGCAGAATCTGAATGAGACTTTCCATCATACCACACTGAGCTGGACTGAAGAAGAGGTATGCAGTGTTGTGATCACAGTGCAGGATGGTGTTGTCTGTGAAGGCTTTGTGTTGCTCAAACACCTGTTTGAGGGTGGAATTTTACCTTGTGGTCACCTCCTTCAGTCAGTGTTGAGGAATCCCATTTTTGACCTGGAGCTCCCTCAGCTGCTGCCGAGCCTTTGTGGAATGGCCGAAATGTCCACACATATTGTAGGGTATGATCAACTTGCTGTCATCTTCTTTGTCTATCTTCAGGGAGTCCTGCACAATCAAACTGAGTTTGTGTGCAAAACAGTTGATGTCTTTGCAGAATATTTAAACTAGCAAATGGGGAGGGGGTGCAGCACCCAATAGATCAAATGGGATGAACATCCCTTCCCCCTCAGATAGTGATCAAACAAGAGTTCAGCATGTTTGTAGTTCATTAGCACCACTAGGTAAGGAAAAAGGACCAGCTCCCCATATGATGCACAGGGGAAAAGCCAAACCTGGTCCCTCAATTAATGCGCTAAAATCTAGCCAATGGAAAATCATGTACACAAATACCTGCAGTCTGGGAAACAAGATCTCAGGCCTGGAGGCAACAATGACAGAGACTAAACTGGAGATAGTAGCCATTAGCGAGACATGGTTTACCACTAAACAGACTTGGGAGACTTCAGTACCCGGCTATGTATTGTTCAGAAGAGACCGAGGTGCAAAAAGGAGGGGGAGTGGCCCTTTATGTCAATGAAAATATTAAAGTTACAGAAATTCAGAATACACATAAGGAGACAGAAGAATTGTGGATCACCCTGGAAATAGGAAATGGGACAGCCATACAAACTGGGGTTGTCTACAGGCCTCCAGAATGGAGGAGGACATAGACACATTACTGTTAGAAGATATACAAAACATGTCAACTAAAGGGGAAGGTCTGATAATGGGAGATTTCAACATGCCAGATACAGATTGGTCAATACTAGCAGGAACATCTGCAGAACTACACAGATAGTGGATTCCCAGCAGACAGAGGGCCTCAAACAATTGGTACAATAACCCACAAGAGACAGGTCTATCATTGATCTAGTACTGACTAATAGGGAAAGAGTCACAGATCTCCAGGTAGAAGGTCACCTGGGGGCCAGTGACCATCACATGGTATGGTTCAATTTGGCCACTAGAACTAAATCATCCCATTCCAAGGCAAAAATATGGGACTTCAGAGGTGCTGACTTTGATAAGATGGCCAACAGAGTTAAGCTAGCCCTGGCAAGAAGAAATAAAGGTGAGGGGGTACATGCAAAGTGGGTAAGCATTAAGGATGCAATACTTGAAGCAACATCCCATTGTGTTAGGGAGAAAGAAAGAGCAAAAGAAGGAGGAAACTATGTTGGTTCTCAAAAACAGTAGCAGAAAAGATCAGAGCCAAAAGACTGGCTTTCAGGAAATATAAGGAAATGCAGCGGGACAAAGATAGGGCAGCATACCAAACCTCCCTAAGGGAAGCAGGGAAGGCAATAAGGCAGGCAAAGGCCCAAACCTAGGAAAAACTAGCATGAACAGTAAAAGAAGCAGACAAGACTTTCTATAGATACATTAGTGAAAGGAGAAAGTTCAGAAGGAGTATTGCTAAGATCGAAGGGGATAAGGGGTAGTGTGTGGAGGAGGACCAAGGAAAAGCATCTATCCTAAATAGATACTTCTGCTCAATATTTACTAAGGAGAAGGAAGGGCAGGGCCCACTGCTCAACACCATGGACACAGGGGGAAGGGAGGTGTGCACAAGTCCCTTCACAAAAGGAAGGATCCTACAAGTGCTCGCTAAGCTCTGGGTGGACAAGGCAATGGGACCCAATGGCATACATCCCAGGGTACTAAAGGAGCTAAGAGTGGAACTAGCAGAGCCAATAACAGAACTGTTTACTGAGTTTCTGAGCAAAGGAGAGGTTCCAGAAGACTGGAGAAGGGCTCATGTGATCACACTCTACAAGGGTGGCAGCAGGAAGGAGGCAGGGAACTACAGACAAGTCATTCTTACCTTAGTAGTGGGCAAGATGATGAAGGCACTCCTTAAGGAAATGCTAGTGCAACACCTGGAATCCATAGGAGCACAGGATCCAAGACAGCATGGTATTACAATAGGAAGGCCCTGTCAAACTAATCTCATAGATTTCTTTGACTGGGTAACCAGAGTGGTGGACTAAAGGGGTGCACTTGGTGTTGCCTACATTGACTTTAGCAAAGCTTTCAGTACTGTTCCACATAGGAGATTACATACGAACATACAAAATGCCAGCAGAAACAGGCCTCATGGTCTATCAAATCTGCTCAATTGTGCAGCTAGCCCCTCAAGTTGCAGCTGCCCCACCCTCCCTTCCCCTCCTCATAACCCCATCAAAATGCTATCATGGCCCAATGTGATTTAAACATGCAGCCTTCTGATCTGGAGTCAGATGCTCTAATGTTGCACCACAAGGTCAGTTTTGATTAATAAGCTGGATAGGCTCGGGGTGGGTCAGACGTTGGTCAACTGGGTGGCAAACTGGTTGGAGGGCAGAAAACAGAGTGTGGTGGTAAATTATATATAGTCAGAAGAGATGGAAGTCACAAGTGGGGTAACCCAGTGATCAGTCCTGGGGCCAGTCCTCTTCAATATCTCCATCAATGACATTGCAGATGGACTGGATGGTAAGGTTTGCCTGTTTGCAGATGACACCAAGATCTGCAACAGAGTAAATGATCCAGATGGGTTGGGCAGAATGAGAAGAGATCTTGAAAAACTGGCAAAATGGTCTGATGAAAGGCAACTTGGGTTAATTGCAAAGAAGTACAAGATCATGCACATAGGGATGAGAAACCCTGATACTACCTATAGGTTGGGAGGGTATTTGCTAACAATCACAAGGGAATAAACTTTGGCATCATCATCACAGATTACCTGAAATCATTCATGCAGACCCCTAAAGCAGTAGGTTAGGCTAGAGGGATGTTGGAGTGTATTAGTAGGGGTATCATAATTCTTAAAAGGGAGGTAATAATCCCTCTTTACAAGACACCAGTTAAGCCCCATCTGGTGTACTGCATGCAGTACTGGAGGCCGCACCTGCACAAGGACATTAACAAAATGGAGGCAGCACAGAGAAGGGCAACCAAAAGGGTGTAGGGACTGCATCAGAAAACTTATGAAAACAGATTAACCGAACTCAATATGTATACCCTAGAGCAAAGGAAGGAGGGCGGTAATATGATCGAAACATTCAAACATCTTAAGGGCATTAACAAGCAGAAAGTGTCTAACATGTTTCAGTATAAGAATAGCAAGACAAGAGGACACAGCATCTGATTAGAGGGAGGCCAATTAAGGAGTAATGTGAGTAAGTTCTTTTTCACAGAAAACGTGGCAGATGCATGGAATGGCCTACCTCAGGAAGTGGTGGATATGCATATAGTGCAGGGCATCAAACAGTCATGTGACGGGCATGGGTGAGCAATACAGATGAGTGTGAATAAATTGGCCATTGACAGAGTAAAGGCCAATGGCACATTCATAAGGTAGAAAAAATGAGCAGACTGGATGGGTCTTGCGGTCCTTATCTGCCATCAACACCTATGTTTCTGTTTCGATACTGTATATGATACCACTGCTCTGAGGCCATTGTTCCCCATGTTTGTCATTAGATTGACAGTATCCACTGCCAAATGACTTAGGTCACGTCAGACTATGTCTCCTGATATGCACCATAGTAACAAGTAACCCTGGAAAAAATAAATTCTTCTGTTGCAACAGGAAGCACACACTACAAATAATTTTCATACTCACCAGATTGCAAAGAATTAAATAACCTCAAGTTTCAACTTTCTTGCACTTGACTCATGTACTAGCCATATAGTGCCACCCAATGGCTCCTAATTACATACACACATACATACATACCTACATACAAGATGTTTGCAGAGAAGGACCACAAGGCCTTCTTAGTCTGCCCAATTCAGGACTCACATAACAAGAGACTCCCCATTTTAGCTCCTACTCTGGAAACCCCTCCCCTAAGTCTCAGAATCCACTAGTGCCAGTCCCATACATTCTTAAAACTAGAAATTGTGCTTGCTACTACCAATACCAGAATATTTTTCGTCAGTATTCCCCCTTCAGTCTGGGGCCCCCAGCCCCATCACTTGAATTCCACTGGACTTACCTTCTCATGTGCCATCCTCCTGTTTGCAGGACATACGGTAGGGTGCCCGGTCCCCAGTGAAGGGCCTGTGAAATACCCAAATGTCATCCTGAGGCCAGAGAGTTTTTTCCATCTATGGTTTTCTCACTGAAGCTGCCCATGTGCAATGACAAGGTGATGAGCTCCACTTCCTCAAACACCTATGATTGGCTGTTACTAATGTGCCCCAACTGTGCAACCACACAGATATCTCCAGGTGGCAGGCAAGCAGCAGGTCACACAACCCACCCACCCCAAGGGAGGAGAGCTGTCCTAAGAATGCTCAATCCTCTCTCCCCTGGCCAGCCTCTGAATGTCCCTTATCCATTCCAGACCCAGGTCACCAATGTAGCAGGAGGTAAGGCGCTGTGTGCCTTAGACCTCCACATTAGTGGGCCGGCTGTAATGGTCCCTAACTTTAAGGGACATGCCTGATTTTGCATAGCAAATTTCCTCTGTCTCTTCAAAATTTGGCATTTTTGCATCTGAAGAGTAGGATTTGAATAAAAAAAAATCATACAAGACAATAGTTTTACAGTCTCCATTTCCATCAGAAAATGCTTTTATTACTAAAGCACTTATTGTAACAGCATTATGAGCTGATATTACCCTTTATTTAAGATGTATCCCTGATTTTGGTCACGTGTCCCTAATTTTGAGATAGTAGTTAAGAAGTACAGCTATTACTGGGCTGTGTAATTTTGCCCTCGCCCTCACAACAACTAGATATGCAGCAGCAGTGGCAGCTAGCAAATTCTGTAAAAAGTATCAACCGGCAACACTGCACAGATGATGAGAAATAAACTGCACTAGAGACTTTGACTACCCTTAGTTTTGTGATTTTGTCTTCTAATGGATGCTATACTATTCAGGGCCCTGTACACTCTCTGCCCTGCCACACACTATAGCAAATGCAGATTGCTAAATTAGACCAAAAAAGTCTAAATTCTAGCAACAAGAAAGAACTAAAGTTTTTTTTTTTTCTGGCACTAAACTGCAAACTATTAGTGAAAGAATACCAGAGTAGCAAGATAGTCAGTTTTCATAAACAAAACTGCAGTAGTTCCAGAGATATGGGGCATATCTGGATTCAGTGTTGCTTCTCTACTACCCTGTTTCTTTTTCACTAGAGTCAGTTTGTTTCGGTGAGTCCGGCAACTGTGAACTCGGGTCTGGATTTCTCTTTTAGCATTTGTGACTCTAACAGAATTGACAAAAGTTATCAAAAACTTAGGTACAACTTTTTTAATAGTCCAGCATGTGCTGGGTTGTCAAAATGATAGCTTAGTGAGTGCCAAGGATCCAGACAGAGTCTGCCTATCACAAACAAATGTCTAACACCCTAACACTCATTCCTCTCATTGCCTTAGGCTAATAACAATAAATCTTGTTACTCATGTCTAAACTGACAGGTTTGAACCAACAAGTTCTCATAAATAATGAATAATGCTGCAGTTGCAACTTTAATGTCTATCTTACCAATACATATTAACTTCTATATCCTTGAACAAGAGCATACAGAGGACTTTACAGGTTTGGTTCCATAGGACATGAAATATTGAAATTAATGAAATACTGGATAGGTTTTCCAAAAGTAAACCAGCCTGACTAATTACTAATGAGCCCGAACTTAAATTTATGGCAATCCTGTAAGAAGCAATGATGTCATCCTGTATTCCCCTCCCCAACAAGCCAGCTTGAAGTTCAAAACTATGAATCTTAAAAAAAACATTGTATGTCCACTTGTGTTTGTCAAGCCTATACATCTATTTCATAAAGCACGAGACAGACCCCCAGTTTGTTGCACTTACCAAAGTTAATGTTGGAGTAGAAATGTCAATCCTAACCACTGAAGCCCACAAGAAATGCTTCCCTCGCACAGTCTTAAACTGGGACATATGATGAGATGAGCCATGAATCCGTAACCATTTTTCAGTTCCTGTGCTGCTGCACTTATGCTAATAGCTGCTACTTCAAAAATGTTTTTTTGTTAGAAATAATGAGACTCTCTGACTGCAACTGACTTCTGCTAAAAAATAGACAGGTCCAAGTAATGACTTACTTCTGGCATGTAGATGAGTTAGAGCACTGCTCAACACATGCCTCAGTAGATGAATCCTCCTGCCCAACACAATATGGGATGATGCACATTGCATCTATGGCCAGTGTCAACTAGTGAAATGGCACTGCATTCCATCCTTCTGACATACTGATACATGCAGGTGGTGGCAAATTTGATCCCCCCTAATCTCCCCAGAACAACAAGACAACTTCCTGAGGCACAGAGCAGCTCAGAAAAAAATAGCCAGGTCCCAAAAAAGCCATAGTCAGTAACATATAGCGGGACAATCTGCCACCGATTGGATTCCCCACTTACGTCACTGTCAAAGGTCGTACCCTCTTGAATGCCTCATGAATTCTGTATGATTGCAAGGGTATTAGGGGAGTCACATGGTGTGGAGATTCCTTCTGAAAGTCAGCCACATGATATCACTATCTGTCCACATAATTATGTTTCATGGAAAGACCTATTCCATGGAATAGTAGATGCATTTGGGAAGAACAAAATACCATTATGGAAAAGAAGAGGACTACAGTTGCATAATAATTACGTAGCAGAGTGAATGCAAATGGCAGAATTTAGACACAGTTGCAGCACACAACAGGCCATTCAGACTCTATGTGCACCTATATAGCCCATTTCATCCAATGGTATATGTAAAAAGTTAATGGATTGTGGTGCCATTTCTAGTCTCTAAGGTGACCCACAGTGCAGCCTCTCCTCCCTGTTTTCTCTTTTGTTCAGTTGCTTTTATCTCTTCTCATACAAAGAGAGCTACTCTGCCCTATCTTTTCCCATCATTGTCTCTACTGTAGGTTGTGTACCCTAGCATGTTAACATCCCTGTCATGGTTCTCTGTGTACCATGTTTCTGTGACTGCTATGATATCCAGGCATCCCTCTTCCATCAAGGCCACCAGTTCAGGGAGCTTGTTGCCTAGACTATGGGCATTGGTACTCATTACCCTCCATTTCTTGATAGTCTTACCCTTTTTTGCCCCATCCCTGTCATTATGCATTTGTCACTTTCTCCATTTACCCTTGCGTTTCTCCCTATCGACATCGCTATGTTGGTGCTACCTCATTTAGTACCCTGATTTTTTGGGAGGGTCTAGGATTTCCCTGCTCTTCTCCAGTGCCTCCCCCCTTGGCTAGTTTAAATGCTTGCCAATGAAGCATTTAAACCTATCACCTAGGATCTTGGTTACCCTCCTGGACAGATGCAGACCATCATGCCAGTATAGGCCTGCATCCCTCCAGATGGACCCCCAGTCCACAATGAAGCCAAATCCCTGAGCTCTGCACCAGTTCTTCAACCACTGATTGAATCCCATGGTGTGGAGCACCCTAGCCTCACCTGTGCCATAGACAGGCAGCACCTCTGAGAAGGTTAGTGTGTGTGCTGTTTGTCTAAGGCCCTTCCCCATCTCCACAACTGCTTCTTGCACTACTCTGATCCCTTTCTTAGCCACGTCATTTGTTCCTAGGTTGATAATGACATCCTGCTCCCTCCCCTGTGCAGCTGCTCCCACGATCCTTGAGGATTCACTCCTTGTACCTCAAAGCCATGGCGCCAGGCAGGCAGGCACCTTACCTCCCTCTCCCCTTCCTCCCCCAGTTCTACCTTCCTAACCATAGAGTCCACCACCAGGAGTTGTTTCCTTCCCCTGTGGGGTCCCATGCCACCCTGCTGTGGGTCTCCTTTGTGGAGGTTCCCAGCATCCTCCTTGGTCTCCACTGTGGGTGCCTCCATAGAGGAACCACACTTTTCCAGAATGGCATAGAAATCGTGGAGAGGTACAACTGGAGGGATGCACCTCTGTTCCACCATCCTTACCCTCCCTGAGCCCACTGTGGTCCAACCACTCCTCTTTCTTGGCAACTTTTGAGGAGATGGCAGTTACCCTGGTGGTCCCTGGGTGGGAGAGGAGGTCCCACAAATCCTGGCCAACTCAGCCTGGAGATGATCAACCTCCTCTCTCAGCCCAGAGAGGTGCCTGCAGATGGGACAACACCACATCCTCCTGAACATCTCCCAGAAGACAGCTGCGCCACAGTGACTGCACTGCACCACTCCCAACCTGTCTTATTTCTAGCCCCCTAATTGTTGTTGGGAATACTTATTCTTTCCTCTGTTTGTTTTTTTCTTTTTCTTTTTTTCTTTTATGTCTCTATTTACACCTCTGTGCCCTTTTAGCTCCTGATCTTCCTGTTCTGAGACTAGAAGTTCCTATATTTCTCAGTAGTCTCCTTACTTGATCAGAGTCAGACCTTCAGCAGCTGGGAGGGATGGAGAGCTACTCTTGCCCTTTTAGAAAGGTGAGTCTTTGGTGGCTCTGTGATCACTCACTTCCTGCTCCCAAACAGGACGTTCCTGTTGTCAGTTAAATCCTGTGCCTATAAAAGTAGCCTTTGGCTATGGGGGGTGGAGGGAAGGGGAGGGAAGGAGGGCAATATAGTCCAAGTAGAGAAGTTTGGTTATACCAGGAGGTCCTTCCTCCTGGTGCTCTGCTTGTTCTCTGGCAGAAGCTATCTAGGGCAGTGCTTAAATTTGTTTTTAACCTGGCTTCTTCTAGCTAAGCCACTCCCCCTACTTTGCAAATCTTTCTACACTTAGTTAATTTCACAGATAATTCCCTTCAGCCACCTGTGACAAGCACCTAGTTAACTACACAGATGACAGATAACATTTCACTTCAACTAACTCTGACAAACAGACTAACTTTTTTTTGTTACCCATGCCTGAATCCTTGTAACACCAGGGGATCCAAAACTCAGCACCTCCAGGTTCTCCGCTGTCGCACCTCCCAGGGCCAAAGATCCTTTTTCCATAGGGGGCTGAGCTGGCTAAATGGTCTCGGTCCTGACATCTCCTCCACACCTAAGCTTGGCCCATTCAAATCCAAGCTTCACCTTCATCTCACTGCAGCTAGCTCCAGTGACTGCTACATATAACCAGCCCTACCCATCTTCAACCTATCCTCTCTATGCTCATCCTCACTAGCACTTATACCCTATTCTCCCTCTCCTCCCACTCCCCCTTCCTTGCCTTCTCTGCCCCCTTCCCTCCACTAGTACTTCCCCCGGTTTTGTAGACTATGATGCTTTCTACTCCCCTCCCTGTGATGTTGACAATGCCTCTGGCCACTCCCTCCTCCCTCTGTGTCAGCCCTTGTGTCCCCTCTGTAGCTCTCCCTGGTCTTCTCCTATGTTATCTCACTCTAGTACAGCTTATCCTGACTACAGCATTGTATTTCTCTCCTATTCTTAACATGTTATCTTCCATATTTTTTCTGTATTGTACAGTATTTGACGTGGAACCTTTGTAAAAGAGCCTTGGCTCAAAGGTATTTGTAATCCTAGACTTAATAATAATAAATAATAAATCATAAATATCAGCATATTCTATCGAGACGTAAGAATTAGTAAAGCTATCACCCTTTGTAGAATTCATTGAATGTGTGGGTCAGTTATATGCAGGAAGTGTCTTCCATTGGTAATTCAGACCACAGAAAGCACACATTCTGACTCAAGTCATAAAGACATTATAGCATAAAGAGATGAGTTAGCAATGAAACCATAACCATTACTGATGGGTTTCCAAAGACTCATGGGATTAAGAAAGCAGTTAGGTTAGGGTGAGACTTCAAAATGTATTATCATTTATTTTGTTGTTTTCTGGTCTCCTTTTGTGAAATGACAAAATGTAGCAATTATACTAAGGATTTCCTTGTCTGAGCTGAGACATGAACCAGAAACTGATGCCTTCCCAGCTTTGAAGATTAATATAAGAAACTGTAACATTTCATGCAGGCACACCTAGTTTGCATCAATAGACATGCTGAGATATTTCCAGTTACTTTGCAATATTTATTAAGAAATTCTCTCTGTTGCCACTACAGTGGTATTGCAGGTACACAGGAATTTCATTAGAGAAACCGTATCACACAGTTTTCAGGAACTATCAGACTATGTCCTGTGGAAACATAAGTGATTCTGGAGGTCTGGAGGGGGAAGATGTAGTCCCACTTCACAAATGTGGTAGCCAGGAGGATGCTGGCAATCATAGGCACGTCAGTCTGATATCAGTGGAGGGAAAGTTAACAGAATGACTGCTGAAGGAAAAGACTGTGATCTTTTGAACACCATTACACGTAGGAGACTAATGATAAAGATGGGTAGCTTAGAAGTGGATCTGAAGGTGGTAAACTGGGTAAGAAATCAGTTAGGGGATAGTCAGCAGAGGGTGGTGGAAAATGGAGTTCACTCCATGGAAGGGAGGGTGACCAGTGGGGTGTCTCAGGGTTGTTGTGTGTAGAACCAGTCCTCTTTAATGTCTTTTTTGTAAGTGACATTGCAGTGGAGCTGGAAAGGAAGGTCTCCCTCTTTGCAGTTGACACCAAAATCTAAGAACATAAGAATGTGTCAGCAGAAAGGGACTGTGTGATCCTTCTAGTATCCCCAGATTGCCTACACCTCTATTTCGTTCTTCTTTCAACATTACCGCAGTACTTGTCCCAGGCTACCTTAAAAGCAGTGACTGTTTCGACTTCCACAACTTCTGGTGGTAAGCTATTCCAAGGGTCCACCACCCTCTCTGTGAAGTAGAACTTACGAATGTTGGTTTTAAACTTACCCCATTTTAGTCTCAAACTGTGCCCCTCATTTGCATGGTCTCACTTTTGTGAAATAGATTTTCTGCTTGTATCTTATGTATGCCCTTTATGTATTTGAAGGTTTCTATCATATCTCTCCTGTTTCTCCTTTGCTCGAGGGAGTACATATGCAGTTGCTGTAGTCTAGATTCATATTGCTTCTGGTGTAGTTCCTGTACCATTTTAGTAGCTCTCCTCTGTACATCCTCCAAGTGGTCTATGTCCTTTTTTAGGTGTGACCTCCAGAACTGTATGCAGTATTCAAGATGTGGCCTCACCAAAGGACCTTTACAGAGGGAGTATGACCTCTCACTTCCTGCATGTAATGCCCCTGCCAATAGATCCAAGTTTGCTACTAGCTTTCAGTGCCACCTTTTCACATTGTCTACTCACCTTTAAATCATCAGAAATAAGTACTCCGAGGTCCCATTCAAGTTTTGTTTCTGTTAATTGTTCAGCATCGAGAGTGTATGTTTTCCTTGGGTTTCCTTTATCAAGGTGCATAACTTTGCAAATTTTGGTGTTGAATTTCAGCTGCCCAGACCCTAGATCATACTTCTAGTGTATGCTCTTTAGATCTGCTTTCATTGCTGCCATTTCTTCAATTGTATCTACCCTGCTACAGAGCTTAGTGTTATCTGCGAACAGGCATACCTTATCCTGCAGGCCATTAGCAAAGTCACTGATGACTATATTGAAGAGGACTGGGTCAAGGACATATCCTTGAGTCACACCACTGATCACCCTTTCCTTGCTAGACAGTGTTCCATTGACTATGACCCTTTGCATTCTATTTTGGAGCCACATTTGAATCCACTTGACTATTTTGTGCTCTAACTCAGAGTGCTCTAGCTTATGACCAGTCTTCTACGGGGGACAATCTTCTGCAATAGAGTTGGAACTCTGGCAGGGAGGGAAAGAATGGTCAGAGACCTGGGAAAACTCAAGGCATAGTCAAGGGTATGTTAGCTGAGTCTCAATGTGAAAAAGTGCAAAATAATGCACTTGAGATGTAGAAACCCAGGGACTGAATACAAAAGTCCTGGGTGGTATTGACAACCTCCAAACAGGAAACAAACCTGGAGGGTAATCATATCTGATGACCTAAAGGTGGTCAGGCAGTGCAAACAGGCAGTAGGGAGGGTTAGTGGGAAACTGGAGTACACAGGGAGGGGTATCACTACCAGAAAGAGGGATGTGGTGTTGCCTTTGTATAGATCTCTTGTAAGACCATCACCTTCTGAGTTTAGATCTGAAGACCACCTCTCAGGAAGGACATAGAGTAGATAGAGTGAAGGTGGTCCAGAGGAGGGCACCAAAAATAGTCCAGGGCCTTCATCAGAAGCCCTTTGGTGAGAGATGAAAGGACCTAAATATGAATACCCTAGAAGAGAGGAGGAAGAGGTGGTTATGATAGAGGCCTTTAAATACCTCTAGGTGGTAAATAAGGTACAGGAGGGAACTATTTGTCAGAAAAAAAGTTGCTGAAGAAGAAGGGGGGACATGCTAAGAAATAAAAGGGGGAAGATTCAGGAGAGATGTGAGGAAGTACTTCCTCACATGAAGAGTGTTGGATTTCTAGAACAGCCTTTGAACAGAGGAGATGGGGTTAAAACAGTGGTGGGATTCCAGAATGCAGAGGTTAGACATAAGGGACTCTTAGGGGTAATGAAGGGGGGAGGAAGACTGGGCTACAGATCGAGTAGGGTCTTTGGTGATACTGAAGGTAAGCCAAATGGGCAGACTAAGTGGACCAAGTAGTCCTTATCTACCATCAAATTATGTGTTTCTATGTTTCCATGTCAATTTCTGCAACTGTAAGTACAAAAACATTTCTTCATCACATAGACAGGGTACCATGGGACTACCCTTAGTGTATAATGATGATAAGGCTTAATGCTTTGTTAAGTATAATATTTTTTATGTATCACTTTCTCCTTCAGAGCAAAGGTTACATAGAAACATAGAAACATAGAATTTGACAGCAGATAAGGACCGCTTGGTCCACCCAGTATGCCCATTTCCCTACCTAATGGATAATCTGCAGATCCTAGTTAACCAACAGCCTACTTCTTCCTACCCCCACCCCCTAGAATTGCCTTATGACTGTCCCATGCATGCTTGAATTCCACCACTGTTTTTGACTCCACAACCTCCTCCGGAAGGCCGTTCCATGCATCCACAACCCTCTCTGTGAAAAAATACTTCCTTAAATTACCTCTGAGTCGCCCTCCCTCTATCTTCAAATTGTGCCCCTTGTTCTTGCACACCTCCTTTTTTGAAAGATGCTACCCTCTTGGACTTTGTTGATTCCCTTGAGGTACTTGAAAGTTTCTATCATGTCCCCCCTCTCCCTCCTTTCCTCGAGGCTGTACACATTAAGCTCCTTAAGTCTCTCTTCATATGTCTTCCGGTGCAGACCCTGCACCATTTTAGTTGCCCTCCTCTGGACAGCCTCCATCCTGTCTATGTCTTTGCGGAGATTGGGTCTCCAGAACTGCATGCAGTACTCCAGATGGGGTCTCACCAGCTGTCTGTACAGAAGGATAATAACTTCCTGTTTTCTACTGGTGATGCCTCTCCCTATGCATCCCAGCATCCCCCAGCCCTCCTTGCTGCCCTTTCACATTGCTTGCCCACCTTTAGGTCATCTGATATGACTACCCCCAGGTCCCTTTCCATTTTTGTTGTTGTTAGTATCTCACCCCCCATTGTGTACTCTTCCCCTGGGTTTTTGTTTCCCAGGTGCATTACCTTGCACTTCTTAGCATTGAATCTAAGCTGCCATACATTTGACCATTCCTTTAACCTTGCCAGTCCCTTCTCATCCTTTCCACCCCACCTTGTGCATCAACTCTGTTCCAGATCTTTGTGTCATCTGCAAAGAGACATACTTTTCCTTCAGTCCCTCTGCAGTGTAAACATAAAGGGACATTGAAGAGGACTGAATCTATCTGAACCCTTGCGTGCCCCACTAGTAATCCCCTTTCTTCAGAGTGGACTCCATTTACTATTACCTCTGTGTCCTATTCTCCAGCCAATTCTTTACCCAGGCTGTCATCTTGGGACCCACTCCCAGGCTGGCTAACTTGTATATTAATCTTTGTGTGTGGGACTGTGTCAAATGCCTTGCTAAAGTCTAGGCAGGCCATGTCCACAGCCCTCCTGATCTACTACTTTGGTCACCTAGTCAAAGAAATCTATCATATTTGTCTGGCATGACCTTCTCGCTGTGAATCCATGCTGCCTTGGGTCCTGTGCCCCTCTGGCCTCTAGATACTCAACAATTCTTTCTTTCAGAAGTGATTCCATCATTTTCCCTACCACTGAGGTTAAACTAACAGGTCTGTAGTTTCCTTCTTCTGCCTTGCTCCCACTTTTGTGAAGGGGAATCACATCTGCCCTCCTCCAGTCCTTGGGTACCACCCCATCCTCCCATGATTTGTTAAAGAGGGTAGTCAGTGGTGTCACTAGTTCTACCCTTAGTTCTTTTAGAATTCTGGGATGAATCCCATCAGGCCCCATTGCCTTGTCCACCTTCAGTTTAAGAGTTCTTTCAGAACCCTTTCTTCTGTAAATGGGCTGGTATCAACTTCTGTATCCAGAGTGTTTCTACTGTTTGTTTTAGGTACCTCCCTCTCCCCCCTCTTCCTTTGTAAATACTGAGCAAAAATATTAGAGAGGACAGGTACATAGTATTTATCTGGTAATAACTATATAATAACATAAGGAATAATGTATGGGTGACCATACACAGTAAGCCTGTGTTTCCATCGAGGGGTTGAGATAACAGCCTTTAGAAATTGAGAGTAAAGGTCAAGAGGTCTGTGCTTTTAGCTCAACACCAAGATGGAAACACAAGGTGAGTTGTGTATGGTTACCCATATTATATGTTTTATAGTATATGGTTTAAAAAAAAAATATGTAACAATATAGAGAGGAGAGGTACTCAGTTTACGATAGGTTTACTCAATGAAATTGGAGTGAAGACATTACTAAAGTTTACATTTTTCAGTTGATAGCATAAGTAATTGCCTTATTTTGTTTGTGTATTTATTTTTGCTCTTTTTGGCACTGATCCAATAAGGCACAGCTCCCACCTATCCAGCCCGCCACCCACTGCCCCTGAAATCTACCTAGGGAGGTCATCCTCCCTGGTTTTCCCCCAGAACAGAGCCACTGAGAAGGCATTGACCCAATGAAGTTAAAGCCCGGTTCCCTGCGGATGTCTCCGCCAGTGTTCCTCCCTGGCTTACCCCACATGCTGGGGTCATAGTTGAAGCTGTTCCCAGTGGCATTAAAGCTTGGTTTCCAGCTGAGAGTCCTGGTGTGGTGGAGTGGGTCCATGAGAGGTAGGGTGTCATGGCTGCATCTGGCATTTTGCCAATTAATATCCCGGGCGAGGCGTGGTGTGCAATGACATTTGGCAGATTAGCACAGAAATCCAGCATGCCTCCTAATAATGTGAGGTCCAGGCTGCAGCTCCCCTTGGACACAGTCAGAGGTCTGAAAGGTACCAGATGCTTTCCCACCCTCATCCCAGAGAAGAAGTGCAGTCTACAAGATGCGTGATCCTCCTCCCCCCAGCCAGTCCTCCAACTGCCCAGGTCCATTTCAGCACCCAGGGCACTGGCTTCGCATGTGAAAGACACTACAACTGCACTGGCGGGACCAGTCATAAGTAACCGTCTGCTATTCTGTTAAATATTATAACTTGTGGAGGCAGTATAGCACAGTGGTTTAAGGCTCTGTGCTGCAAACATGGAGACCTTGGTTTGAATCCCACAACCTCCACTTGCATACTGTGTGACCCTAAGCAAGTTGTTTAACTTCCTTGTGCTTCTAGGTCGCACCTGTATACAAACTTCAGCTTAGGGCTGGCAGTATAGCCTAGAGGTTAGAGTAATGGGCTGTGAACAAGCTTGGTACATCCAGCAGACCAGACCTGAGTTTGATTCTCACAGCCTCCACTTGCATACTGTGAGACTCTGAGCAAGTCACTTAACTGCCCAGTGCTCCCAGGTCACCCCTGAAAACAGGCACTTGTGCCTAGTGGGCCTTACCCAGTTACCAAAGACTAAAATTAAAATAAAATAAATAAATACTGTGACTCTCATGGTTAAAAGAAAAAAAAACTTGCAAAATGTATTCTTTTAATAATTAATTCAGTCCTTTTGACTATCCTTTAATAACTCAGCCATGTTTCACATGCTCACAGCTGAATAATCTGTTTTGCTGTGCTTCACCCACTAATGGTCAAGTCAGCTTACTGTGACCTAAACAGCACAGTTTACCATTCACAGCAAGAGGCATAGTCATAGTTTAAATCAAATCCCAATTTAAAAAAAAAAGTTTGAGATGACAGGGAACACCAATACCAGAGGCTGTAACATTAAGTAACTAAGGGGTAGGTGTGGTAAGAAACTAAAAATGACTTTGTGGTGTCCGCATTGACACTGAGGACCAAAAATAGCAATCAAAACTTACGGGACACTGCAAGGCAGAGCACAATTGAATAGGTAATTATAAAACATGCAGAATAACTTTTAGAATGTACAAAACAACTTCTAGAATGTGCACAGCAGCTTTTAAACCATGTACAGCAACTTTTGAGGAGTTATCATTTTCTATGCATGATAAACCTTAACTGTATTCTATAGGGTAAGCATTTGGGTATTACACTGTAACCATGTAATTTATGGTTAATAAGTAGGTAGTTCCATTTTAGCTATATGAAACAAACATTCTAACTTTGCTGGTATTACCATATAGCTATAGATATGTTTATCATGTAATGGCATATAGCAGTGACAATGAAACTATTACATAGTGTAGTTCAAAGATAATAATGTTTGTTTAACTAATATTTTATCCACCCAAGGTGTGTGATGCCTATTAAATCATAAGAGAGAAGCCTGAGTTGTTTAAAAAAGGCATCACACTCTGCAGGAGATTAAATTCTGGTTTTGAAAAACCTGCCCATATTTTATATATAGAATAATAGATAGATGAGTATGTATTACAAGGCAGTTAGACCATTGAGGGGTTTTGGGGACTTGGAACCTTGAGAGCGAAACTCGGAAAGTGCCCAAAGCACCCAAAACCTCGAGATGGCCTGACTGACTTGTAATACATACTCATTTAACTGTTATTTTTTGTAATATGTGGATCCAGTTGTAAAAAAAAACAACAGTTTTTTTATTTTGATTGTGTGCATGCACAAGAAGCATATTGTGGCAACTTGCTGCAGAAGCAGGTTGTGGTGGCAAGCACTGTTGTGGCCAGTGCCCCCACTGCCTTTTGAGGCTTAGACCACTTTCCCCAATAGGGTGGCATGCTGCTGCTGACACTAGCTCAGCCAGCATGCCACAACCTTGAAACATTTCAGCTGCTGCAATAAGGGGCCACCTCATCGTTACACCATCTGCCATTCTGCTGCAATGAGGGAGCGACCCGTCATTGCTGGGCGGAATGTTGGTACTGTAATATTGTTTGTGAACGTGGTGGTGGCTAGCTGCCATGTTCACAAACAATATGAATGAGGCCCCAGTGCTGAAGGATTACCCAATCCCCCTCGGCAGCATGTGCCCCCCACAACAGTGTTTGTTTGCCAATGGGGGCCCCAATCCACGTTGGCTTGAGTGCTCACACGAGTTCAGGTTGCCAATGGGGGATACCACTCCCTGTCAGCATAATGTCCCCCCCACAAAAACGTTCGGTTTATGCCGAGGGGTACCTAATCGCCCTTGGCTCTTGTTCCCCTTCCAGCACTCCATATGTGTCAACAGGGGTGCCCAATCCCCCATCAGCAACAGCCCCTCCAGCACATTCAGGTGGCATGCTGGGAGCCCACCCCAGCATGCCTAATACCCCTGTAAAGAAAAAAAGTCCTAGGATTTTTTTTGTTTTGTTTTTGAAACCTGTAAAAAAGAAAATGGTCCCTCGCAGTCTCCCTGCCCCCTCCCACAACCCATGCCCACCCACTGCACACCCTGCCTCCCCACACACCCCCACCGCATACTTACCTCCGGAGTCTGGCGCAACGATCTTCAGTGGACTGGGAACATGTCTGCACTCTTCAAAGCTGACCACAAAATGAGGAAATGCTGGTAAGCTGTATAATGGCATAAATAGGTCTTTTTCAACTGCTTTGTATATCGCAGGCATTTTTGGGAATGTTGTCACCAAATCTTCCACATGGGGTTATTGGGCCCCCTCCTCATGAATTCAGCCACTGTCATGGCATAAATCGGTCCCAAAAGGTGATTTTGTGGTCACCGCACTGAGTCACCTTTCGGGACCGGTTAATGAAATGACAGTACTAGTGTTCATCAGGTGGGCTTTCAAAAAGTCTATGTTACAAACTTGGTAGGAAAAATCCAAGAAATTACTGTTTTACAAGCATGCATTGCACAGTTGATATGCACTCTCGTAACTTCGTCAATTTGCAATATTTTCACTCCAGATTTTCAACATTGCCATTTTTACGCACCTCCTTATGAACAGTACAGCTGTCATTTTTCACATCCTGGTCAAAATGTGTTTTCGCAGTTCTGGGGCAGAATAACTTGGTTGTTGTGGGAAACCAGTGTTCAGGACACATTATGAAACTTACACTGACACTGTTCATGAGCAAAGGTCTTAAAATGCTTATGCTGAAAATTTTGTGATGAAAGTCCATAAAATGTGTGTGTTACAAGCGTGTGGTGTGCAGATTCCATGCATGCTCATAACTTCGCAAATTTGCAATATTTTCACTCCAGATTTTCAACGTTGTCATTTTTCTGCACCTCCTTAAGAACAGTACAGCTGTCATTTTTCACATCCTGGCTGAAATGTGTTTTTGCACTTCCAGCGCAGAATAGCACAGTCACTTTCGGAAATCAGTGTTTGGGACAGATTAGGATCAAGCAAGTGAGAAAGGGGGAGTGACCAAGCTCACCTCAGCTCTGTTGGGACTGCTGCAGATTTCTCTGTGGGCAGAAAAAGGCTCCAGCACAGGCAGGAGCCCAGTACAAATGGGCAGCCTGCAGCATTGGGAAAAACAGAAAGAGCGTGTGAGGAAGGGGGAGTGAGTGAGCTCAACAGAGCTGTGTCAGGACTGCTGTGGATTTCTTTGTGGGCAGAAAAAGCAGCAATGCAGGCAGGGGCTCAGTACTAAAGGGCAGCCTGCAGCGGTGGGAGAAACAGAACGAGCAAGTGAGAGAGGGGGAGTAAGGGAGCTCAAAGGAGCTGTATCATGACTGCTGTGGATTTCTTTGTGGCAGAAAAAGGTGCCAATGCAGGCAGAAGTCCAGTACAAAAGGGCAGCCTGCAGGGCTGGGAGAAACGGAATGAACAAGTGAGAGAGGGGGAGTGAGCGAGCTCAATGGAGCTCTGTCTGGACTGCTGCAGATTTCTTTGTGGGCAGAAAAAGGCACCAACAGAGGTAGGAGCCCAGTACAAAAAGGCAACCTGCAGTGCCAGGAGAAACAGAACAAGTGAGTGAGAGAGGGGGAGTGAGCAAGCTCAATAGAGCTGTGTCGGGACTGCTGTGGATTTCTTTGCGGGCAGAAAAAGGTGCAAATGCAAGCAGAACCCCAATACAAAAGGGCAGCCTGCAGCGTCAGGAGAAATAGAACGAGCGAGTGAGAGAGGGGAAGTGAGCGAGCTCAGTGGAGCTCTGCCAGGACTTTACAGTTGTCCACCCTCCCACACATGGTCCTCTGTATTTGTATATTACAGCAGGGTCTCTGGAGTGGAGACAAAGCAATGATTGGATACTTTAGGATTGATGTAATAACACAGATTTAGTTGTTCTGTTTCTTTCTCTAACTGATCTAAGTACTGAGCTATACTGTTATGATTGCTGTAATAATATATATTTATTTGTTCTGTTTATTTCTCTAACTGAGCTGAGTAATACTTGGAATTCAATAGGATTTTTATCTGTGCTAACTAAAACTATACGAGAGCTGAGAACAAAAAGTATAGCAGCTGAGGGGTGAAAAATGGACAAGGAGCCTTTAGAATTGCTACAGTAATACAATATCTAATGGATGAGATTTGAGACTGAATTACCCGGGGCACACAACAGTTCTTAGGCATGGCACTTTCATTTCCAAATGCCTAAACAGCACATATAAGCAATCAACATTTGGCATTAACAAATGCTTTTTTATGTGGATTCCGTAAAATGGGCTGGACACCTGCCGCACTGAAGACGCGCTGTCTCTCAGCATTGCACTTGCTCTTTTATGAACATTTTGTCTGTCTGCATTTCTTAGGCAGTCCTACCTTTCAGTTTCTTTCTTTGTTTTACGATTGCAGGATCAGCCAGATATTCCAATATAGTGTATGTTTGAAAAAAAAGAAAAGAGAAATAAAGTTCACACATTCTTCTCGCTAAACGAGAGGAAACAACAGCCATGTTTTTCATTTTGTTTTGCCTGCCCTCAGAAAAAAAGCTGCCAATGGAGATGCATGCCATCACTATGGCTATTGAGGAAGGGGTGTGCCACCATGGCATCTGGCTTTCTTGGCAGGCAGAGTTGCACATGCGCTGTGGCATTTTGGTGATAATACTATCATTCAGAGCTGAAACAATAGTATTATCAGAAGTGCACAATGGTATTATCAAAAAGCATCAATACTATGATCACTTGAACAATGACAGTATTATTGAAAATGGTGTAGTCTATTACAGGGATTTTTTTTTATGGATTTTGATGGTATTATTTTAAATATCCTTGTATTACTTTTTGATAACTGCTAGTCCCTACTTGAGAAAGACAATTTCATGCATTAAAGAAGAACACTATGAGACTTGTCTGAGACAAATTTAGTTATGTCATTATGGTCACCTACAGTAGGATGACTCATGACAACATGCTAGTCTCTAACATGTACTGTATGCCTGCTTTCTATGTGGTAACTGAGTGAAGATTAACAAAGAAAGCAGGTACCTGAATATGTTTTTAGGAAGTTGTGGAAAAGGGATTGTTTTCTTTTAGTAGCTGTGAGTGAAGACACTGTTCATGCTAATGAAAAAAAACTAAACATGGCAGCTATGAGTGCCTTTCTCACACTTTGAAACACATGCAGTTGATTTAAAGCTCACAGTTTCACATGCCTTTCTGTAATGGATAATTTCAACATGGTTATCTGTGTAAAAAAAATGATGACCACTAGTATTATGTGTGTTACATGGTACAGATGAAGACGCTTAATAGGGCCAGCCTTGTGAAATCCAATTTGCCCCTGTTAAGTGACCATCCTGTTTATCAGAAGCTGCCTTTAAAAAAGACCTTCACAATGATTATGGCTGGCATTCTTGTATGAACAAGTAAATCAAATGATTATAACTAATAAAGTGAGACAGGTATTAAAGCTATTTTCATGACAAAGTGAATTTTTTAAAGAAATCCTATATTCTGCTATAATGTGAGTCAGAGCAGATCCTACTGGTCAGTGCTCCTTCAAGGAATTGCAACATGATGCATTTGGCCATTTCTTCATTTTAGTGGCACCACGGCATGAGCGAGTGGAGTTGAATGAGCAAGGATGCTATCACACATTAAGCTTATACTCATGGGCTAGCATTTGGAGATGCTGAATTGCTTGGTAACCATGGACAGAGAGTTTTTTGACCCTGGAGAGCTTCTGGAACTTTGAATGTGACAGAGAGAGAAGGAGAGAGATCAGTCCTCTTACTGAATATTCCATCATTGGTCTGACATAGCTTGAAGAGAAGAGTGTTTCAAACCCACTTAAGAGTCATCCCAATTAGTCAAATTATCAATTTAGATTAACTAATAAAAAGACTAATTAGAAACAATGCAGTAAAAATCAGTTTCCGGGGAGGTATCCCATTTAACTAAGCATCCCTATTAGCCACATCCAGATTAAGTGTGTTGCACTGTATATAGGATAGTGTATGCCGCCCTATACACAACCAGGCTATTCTCCAACCAGGTGGTTACTATGCGACTGTTGACCTCGAGAGCACAGTTCGAGAGGTCTCACAGTCAGCATACTAACCATGAGGTTGGAGATTAGCATGGTTGTGAATAGGGTGCCATTCACTTTTCCAAATAGTGTATGGAACAAAACTTGCTCATTCAGAAAAAGACAATAAATAACTGTTTTATTATCAAGAAGCATTTTACTGACTGTCACAAACATTTCCTTTAGCAATTCAACACGCAATATAGCTCCAAACCAGAAAGAAAAAAACATTAATAAATTGCCTTCTGAGCTCCTGAAATGCCATTATCCTGACACATTTGGAAACATAAATGTGGGAGAAGGGAAGGAGAGAAGAAGGTTAGAATAGCCTAAATATTTGCTTATGTTTTTACTGCAATCATTATTAATTGCAAAGCCTGCTTCTATCATTCGGTGACTATTGCTAAGCTACATTAATTCCACCCCCCACTTCAAAATGAATCGTTGGCGGTCTGAGATGGGCTTTTAAAGAACCATGGCAGACATCGCTATTAGGATATATGTCACAGAGCTGGAACCGCTAACATGTATTGCTGTGCTAAGACTTTTTTTTTTAAATACTTGTTTTATTGTTGGCTGACAGACTGGCTTGAGGAAAGTGGCTGAACTGACTGCTTGAACTGCAGCTTGTGCTCATTACTGTGTAACATTCATAGTTCAGCAGAACAAAGTCATTCTGCTGCACTACAGGCATCACTGCTGCAGCAGAACAGCATTTTGGCATTCATTGAAATCTATCGATAACAACGTCTTTCCACACGCTATAATACCAATAGTTAACTTGTTTTTATACAACTACTACCATTCAACTACCATGGAACCTGTGCCCCGAAACATAAAGTGAGACAGTACCAATATATTTCTTCTGTTTAAGTATTGGAATAACCCTATAGTGTATGTTGGAATGCCTTTATGCATGGGATTCCATGCCTGGAATATAATTGTTCTGCTGCAGTAGTGACATTATGTTGTTCTGCTGCAGTAGTGATGTCATTACTACAGCAGAACTTGGAATGCTGCCACGTTATGGCTTTCCTCTATCCATTTAAGCTGGAAGTTTGTTTTTTTTTAAAACTTGAACTTACAGAAACATCTGCAGCACACTGTGTTAGTTAAAAAAAAGAAATGTTAAAATTTATATTCTCTGTTATCTTCACTAGCTGGTTTGTGTGATTTTCTATGCTGTGAATGCCCATACACTATAAAAGACTGTGTATGAGCAGTCATACACAAACAAGGATATTCATGTATCTTGAGGTTCCCTTAGTAACAGAGCACCTCTGGAGTTGCACTCTTGAGGTCATCTGTTACCAAAGAAACCTCTTGAAACAAGAATATCCTTGTTGTGTATGTGTATCACTGCTCATACACAGTCCTCTATATAGTGTATGGTGGAATGCTGTTGCTGTTATGCACAGAATTCAGTGCCTGGAATATGCTTGTTCTGCTGCAGTAGTGGCATCATTATGTTGTTCTGGTGCAGTAGTGATGTCACTACTGCAGCAGAATGCAGAACAACTTGGAATGCTGTTACACAGTTGCTTTCCTCTAAACAGATAAGCTAGAAATTGTTGTTTTTTTAAAACTGAACTTGCAGGAATATCTGCAGCACACTGTTTCAGTAATTTGAGCCTGCCACCAACCCTGGAGATTCCCCACAACCACCAGTTCAATGAAATGAAGTGCAGTGTGGGAAATTGGCATGGATGTCCATACACTATAAAACACAATGACCCCTATGCAGGATTGGGGTGGAGGTAGAGGGAAAATTTGTCTACCTCACCCATGTAGTTCCACACCCGTGGACAGCTGCACACACACTGGTATTCACAACCAGCGCCCCCCACCTTCCCAGAGCACTGGACTCCTCAGGGCTGCTGGGGAGGGGAAGTGGTCCCAGGTGGGCATCCAATGGGATGCCCATCCCAGATCCCACAGTGGATATCTCATACAGTGAGGCACGGGTCTGGGGTAGTGAATGCCTACCGCAGGCACCCAGACACACGCGTCATGTCCCCTACAGCCAGTCTGCCCAATGGCCCAGCTCTTGTCTCACAGCACCCTCCCATTGCACTGAAGTACCCCACCCCCACCCCATACCCCAGCAACAGCAGCTGTGCCCTGACCCCTCTGTGGCCAAACCCCCAAGCCCCCATAGTTGGGCAATGTATCATTCCCCTTCACCCAGCAACATACTTTTCCAGTGCCACCACTCTGTAGATGTGTTGGGCACTCATCCACATCCATCCCGCTTCCGTTGCCCTCTCTGTCTTCCTAGTGGGCAGGGGCAGCATGGAGGGCCCTTTTCTGGTCCCTCCATGTCCAGCAGGTGATGACAGTGGGGGCCTGCAGTGGGTTGTGACAGGATCCCCTCTGCCATGACCTGCACCCATCTCCACACCCATTCGGCCAGAACTACATGCTGTAGTGAATAGCGCATAGAGCTTGTATGCCCCCAGCCTGCTCCCAGGTGCATTGCTCTCAGTGGGGCTGGGGTATCAGGTACATAACTGTCATCTGCACTGATCATGAATGCCACAGGGGTCTACCAGATGCCATTGGGTGGCATTCCCTTCTATCTATGCCTATGCCCCCACTATATGTGGCACGTAGGCATAGTGCAAAAGGCACAGTGTAGGGGCAACCATACACAGACAAGCCTGTGTCTTCATCTTGAGTTTTGTATGGCAACCAGTGAACCTCTCGAGCCTCACTCTTGAGGTTCCTGATTGCCATAGAAAACCTCTCAAAGCAGACACTGGCTTGTTGTATATGGCTGCCCATACATTATCTTCTATGTTGTAGCTTTCTCTTGAAATGGCTATAGTGACAGGAAAGAATGATTTGTACCAGAATCAGTGTTATACTCTATGTTGGAATATTAATTCAGTAAGCAATCCAATTAAAAAAGGAAATATTATACAGTGGGGTCTGATAATCTGAAACTCAGGCTGACTAGCACCTTTCTGCTGTGGTAAATTCTGGCATAACTCACCAAAAAAGATACCAGTCAGCCACATCTGGAATCCCACTCTGTGAAATCAGTCTGACCCCCGAACATCAAAGAAGAAACACTGCCATATTGACTCCCCACTAAACTACAATGACAAAGCGGGAGTTTCAAACATGGACTGCAGAAGGAGAAACTGCTCATTTAAAAGAACCAGCCTTCCAAACATCAAACCACTCCAAAAACCACCTCACGTTAAATAAAGTAATTCAAATCATTAGTCCATATCTAACCACGATTGCTTCACCTGAGCGGCTCAGTCTTCTTGATCAACCTATCACTTGTATCTCTGTGTTTCTCTCTCTCCCCCTGACTGTTGCTCTCATCCTCACTGACAAAACTTCTCAGTGAAGCTCTTCACAAGCAGCTCAACTTTTTTTTCCCATAAAACTGAACCAAAAAGAAATTGCTAATTTGTAGAAAGGAAAAATGATACTTTGGTGATACAACCAGGTTTAAGATGGAGTTGTTGAAAATTCCTAAAATCCCCTTTACATAACACTTGGTCAATGGAATGCTTAGCAACTATGATACAGTAAAGGAACACATTTATCAGACAGCTGAAAAATATTCCAACCAAATGTCAGAGAATATATAATACATATTACTCTAAAGCCCATAAGGAGGGCATGAGCAAGTTGGGTGACTAGTCGTGTTCTTGGAGACTCTGATTCAATGTAAACAACTGCAAGGTGCTACACTTGTGGAGGAAAACAGAGGTAGGACCTTCACAATGTGTGGATCTCCTCTTGGAGCAGTGAAGCAGGAAAAGGGCCTGGGAGTCATGATATGGCTGAAGCATGACAACCAGTGTTCACTTACTGTCAAGAGGGCTAGCTGACTGTTTGAGTGCATTGAAATGGAAGAGTAACAAGCAGAACAAGGAAAGTAATCATGCTACTTTTTTAA
The DNA here is from genome assembly GCA_016271365.2 of Neoceratodus forsteri. Lineage (NCBI taxonomy): Eukaryota > Metazoa > Chordata > Ceratodontiformes > Ceratodontidae > Neoceratodus > Neoceratodus forsteri. Next base: position 247,963,032 of record CM028130.1, on the reverse strand, counting down.
AGCTGTGGTCAGGCCCCACCTGGAGTACAGCACTGTGTGCAGTTCTGGACTAATTGATACAAAAAGGACAATGTAGCGGTTAAAATGGTGCATCACAGTGTCATCAAAATGATTACATGTTTTGCAGACAAGAAATATAAGAGTCTTGTTTCCCTGAACATGTTCACACTGGAGAAAAGGCTAACAAAGGTCGTGATCTCAGTCTTCTGCATGCTCAAGGGTATTGACAAGAATAAACAGACAGAGATGTTTTATGCGGCATGCTCCAGCATAAAGCATAAAGCATAGAGGTGGTACATTCAGACTACATATTATGAGGCTCTTCATGCAGAAGGAGTAATTCCTATGTAACAGCATAACAGCAGAGAAAGTGGACATGAAGATAGTACAGGCCTTCAAGAAAGCAAACCTGTAATTATATTTATTTATTTAACAGTTTGGTAACCAGGACAGGCACACTGAGCTGAAGCTTGTTTCCAGGTTTGCCCCATGAGAAAGTGGAAAGGGGGTAAAACAAGTAAACAGATTGCAATGTAAATATGGCAACAAGTAATAACAAGCATTTATCAATGCTAAATGTTTGCTTGCTGGTATTAGCAGGAGTTAAACAGATGCAGAATAGGAATGGCAGTGAAGTATTGAACTTCACATCAACCCCACCCTACAAAGATGGAAAGGCATTGGAGTATGCCTTTGGGTTGTCACCCATAACGCTCATGCCATTTCACCTCACTCTATCCTGCATACACCAACAAGTGTTGAGGTGTGCCTTGGGGTGTTCGGCTTTACAGTCACCCCATTGCATAAGGACATACTTTGAAATAGGTGCAGTATAGAAGAATGGGATGAACTCTGGGACCAAAGAGTCCAAGCCACACCTCGATGTCTGTCACTGACTGCAGGGTGGGGGTGGAATGGCATGAGCATTACAGCCGGCAATCCAAAGGCACACCCCTGATGCCTGTCAGTCTGTACAGGGTGGGATGTTTTGGTTAGAAACCCCTAATGCCCATGGCATTTGTTGGTTTTTGCACTACAAATTTTCAACATGGCCTTTTTGTGACCCCTGCCTGATGAAAGCATTTAGGACCTCTGCTCATGAACAGTGGCACTATGATTTTGTTAATCTGTCCAGAATGTTGATTTCCCACAGTGACCACGCCATTCTGCACCAGATGTGTAAAACCACAGTTCAGGCAGGATGTGAAAAATGACAGCTGCACCATTCATATGGAGATGAAGAGATGGCAGTTTTTTGAAATCTGGAAGTGAAAATATTAAAAATTCTCAAAGTTACGAGTGTGCGTGAAAACTGCATGATGCACGCTCATAACACAGTCCTTTTTTTGTATTTTTTCACCAAATTTTCAACATAGGCATTTTGGGACCTCTGCTCATGAACAGTGTCACTATGATTTTCTTAATCTGTCCCAAACATTGATTTCCCACAGCGACCGCACCACTGTACGTTGGATGTCTAAAAACACATTTTGGGCAGGATGTGAACAATGACATCTATACTGTTTATAAGGAGGTATTTAAAAATGGCAATGTTGAAAATCTAGAGTGGAAATATTAAAAATTCTCGAGTTATGAGCGTACATAGAAACTGCGCAATGCACGCTCGTAACACAGTAATCTTTTGGAATTTATTCACCAAATTTGCAACATACGCATTTTGGGAGCCCACTTCATGAACAGTCACACTGTCGTTTTGTTAATCAGTCCAGAAAGGTGACTCTGTGCAGTGACTGCAAAAATCACCTTTTGGAACCAAATAACGCCATGACAGTGACTGAATTCATGAAGAGGGGTCCCAATAACCCCATGTTGAAAATTTGGTGCCAAAAATCAAAAATGGTTGAGCTATCCACATAAGCAAAAAAAACAAAACATTTATGCCATTATACAACTTACCCGGCATTTCTTCAGTTCACAGTCGGCTTTGAAGAGTGTAGACTTGTTCCCGATCCACTGAAGATTGTCACACCCAGCTCCAGAGGCAAGTATGGGGTGAGGGGTGTGGGAAAGTGAGGTGTGTAGAGGGTGGTGTGGTTGGGGGAGGGGAGTAAGTCTGCAAAAATTATTTACTACTCTATGTTGGAGATCGGGATGCGGGGGATAGGGACGGGATTCACTAGTATCACCACCACTAGACCACCAGTGAAAAACAATAATATTTTACTTTTACAGGGGATAGGGATTGCAGCAATGGGGGTGGGAGACTGGGGGCTAACTGACTGATTATTACTACGGGGACACAGGTGGGTAGTGGGTTGGGGGAGGAAGTCAGGGACTATTAACCACTGGGCTTGTGTTTTTTTTTAATAATGTTGGGTGCCTGGGTGAGAAGGTGATGGTGTGGGGGAAGGGACCACTAGCGATGAGGTTTTTTTTTTTTATATATATACAATAGAAAATGTCTGACGGGCAAGTGATGGAGTGAGGGGAGGGACCACTAGCCACCATGGATTATTTATTTTAGTAAATTGGATGGTGGTGGAGGGAGTGGGGACTAGTGGACAATACTGTGACACAGGTGATGGCACCTTTTATAGTAGGGTGCATGGCAGGTGTAATTTCTGCGAAAGTTAGATTTTTGCCTAACTTTCACCCACCAAAGTTTTTTTGCACACCCCAGCCTGGAAAGGATGAGGGAAAACACTATTTAAAATTTACTCAGAATTCCACATTTCACACCCACAAAATATTCTGTGAATTGCAGGAATTTTGTAAAATATTTCACAGTGCAAAATTCAAAATTTCACCTGACTTTCACTTGCGAAATTAAACCTTGCTGCATCCCTAATTAACAATGATCGGCAATAATGGTCGGCAATAATGTGAGACATTTGTAGCAAAACATTAGTATAGGAAGCTAACTGTAAAGGAGATACTATGGAGAAACTATGGGAGGCAGGAAAGGAGGGAAAGTTTGTAGGGGGAGTGAGGTGAAGATTTCTGCAGGCATTAAGATTTGGAGGGAATCAGAGGGGTGAGGAAAAGTGGAGTGCAGTAGGAGGCAAGTTAAGAATGTGTAGAAAGAGACAGCCACACCCCGGCTGTCAGAAAGAGGAATTACAGTAACACTGGAAGGGAAGGATTGGGAAAGGATATGTTTTATAGTGCAGAGAAGGAGATAAATGAAGGGAGCTTGGAAGAGAGTTCCAGAAGGAGGGAGATTGTAAGAGAAGGCTGCCTGCCCCGAATTGGAATGAAGATGGTGGAAAGAGAAGGTATGGGGGTATCTGGAGCATAGCTGATAAGAAAAGGGGGATGATGAGGGAGGAGAGGAGAGAGGAGAGGTAGGAGGGGAGATGCCCAAACCAGAAATTGGAAATAAGGGTAGTAGCATGGTGCTGGTGGTGTAAGTGAAGAGAGGGAAGGCAGAGGAAAGAATAGAGGGAACAATGGTGCATGTGTGTGTGGGGGGAGCATTGGAGGCAAAGTGGCAAAAAGCATTAAAAAGAGAGTCTAGTCTGGAGAGGGATGAGGTGGAGGTAGACCCAAAGACCACATTGGCATAATCAAAAACCAGTAGGATCATTTTGGTAAGGAGCTCTTGGTGGACACAGGAGAGAATGAGCCTTTGTTCCTATACATTGCTCCTCACTTAGGGCAGAGCTTGGTGTGGATATAGTCAATGTATGAAGAGAAGTTGAGATGTCTGTAAAGCCAGACAACAAGATACTTGAAGCCAGGGACTACGTCAAGAGAGGTGCAATGAAGGGTAGAAAAGGAGGGGAGGGGGGAAAGTTTGGCAAAATTTGGAGCAGGACCAAATTACATGGACATGGTTTTCTTGGTGTTTACCTTGAGCTGATTTGCCTGGAACCAGTGTAACATCCTCAAGAAGTCACTCTGCATCTGAGTCTCTACCTTGGGGTTGATGGACGGGAGACATAGAAGACCACAGCATCAGTGTACATATGAATATGGGAAGAGACACAGATAGATGTAAGGTCATTAAAAAAGATAGAAAAAAGGACAGAGCCCAGACTGAAGCCTTGGGGGACACTTGCTTGAATGGGAAAAGGAGGACAGGGCATCATCTGCTTGAACACATTGTGTACAGCCCATAAGATAGGACTTAAACCAGTCCATGGCATGGGAGGTGAATTCCAGCTGCAAGAAGTTTGGACAGAAGAAGTGGATGGGACACAGAGACAAAAGCTTTTGCTAGATCAGTAAATATAACATCGGTGATGTGACCACAGTCCATACCGGAGAGAACTGTGTCAGTGATACGAAGAAGGGAAGTGATGGTAAAATGTTTTTTCCTGAAGCCTGATTGAAACAGAGAGAGGGAGCCTGAGGAGTTAAAAAAGTCAGAAAGTCTAGAAAAGATAAGGGCTCCTGTAGTTTAGCCAGAGAGGGGAGAAGGTATGTAGGCATGTAATTGCCAGGAGTAGAGGGATCACCCCCTTTGTGAAGGTGTAGCACCCTGGCAACTTCCCCTGCCTGAGGTAATGTACTAATAGTGAAGGAAAGGTTCAGCAGGTGGGAGAGAGAAAGAGCTATAACATGGACAGGGATTTGGAGAATGAAGAGGGTAGAGGCCATCTGGGCTGGATTTGTGAGGACTGACAGGGAGGAGGACATGGAGAACTTCATGCACAGAAATAGGTGAGAGGCAAATGCCTTCAGATGGGGAGGGGGCAGGGGAAGCTGAAGGGACATTTACTGGGCTAGAGGGGAGGGCAAAGGTAGTGAAAAAGGAATTGAGAAATGAGGCAACAGAGGAGGGGTCCAAGACAGGTGAGCGATCAAATATCAAGGTGGGGGGGGATCCTGGGTGGGGGACTAAAGGGAGAATGAAGGACTTGCCAGAATTTAGAGGGGGAAATAAGGTTTTGTTGTGGGGTCGATTTGAAATATTTAGGTTTCGTGGTTCTTATTTGCCTTAGTACAGGCATTTCTGAGTCACATTTTGAATAGAGGTGGAGATTGGGTGGGGGGATTTGTATCTCGCCCAAGCAACATCATGGGATTTACAAAGCTGGATATCATAGCAGTCACAGAAACATGGTACACAGAGAACTATGACTGGGATGTTAACATACCAGGCTACACAACCTACAGGAGAGACAGTGAGGGGAGAAGAGGGGGAGGAGTAGCTCTCTATATATAAGAGAAGGGATAAAAGCAACGGAAGAAAAGAGTAAACAGGGAGGAGAGGAGGCACTGTGGGTCACCTTAGAGACTGTAAATGTCACCACAATCCGCACAGGGGTTGTATATAGACCCCCATGTCAGAAGGAGGGAATGGGCAAGGGTATGATAGAAGGCATCCTTAGGATGACAGACAAAGGAGAGATACTGTTCATGGGAAACCTGAATATGCCAGATGTTAACTGGAGTACCTTTGGGGGGGGTGTGGCTTGGACCCTGAAGTAATGGCTGTTTGAGGTTTTTGCTCTGTCCCAACCTGGCGTCTTTCTACAACCATTTTTCCAGAATGCTGGACTGAAGTGATTTAATTTCTGCTGGGGAATTAAGATTTTCCCCCACAGAGGCTAGCGCTGCTGCTGAATTGTGGGGAACTATGTCTGCAATTTGAAAACTTAACTGCGAACAGTTCGGAGGGGTGTGTGGAAGTAGGCCGTAAAGGCCCAAGCGTGGGGGAGCGGCAGGCCTGTTAGATGCTGCAGATAGGTAGAGCAAGTGAGGCAGTGATCGGGAAGATTGGAGGAGCGGTCCAGACAGGAGAAGCTATAGCTGAGGCAGGACTGAGTGTTTGGACAAACTAAAGATATGGCTTCAGAATGGAAGCTGCAGGAATCCGTGTGGGTGGACAGTCTACACAGCGTCCAATGCCCTCTCAAGAGCAAATCCCCATTGGATAGGAGTTAGCCAACATCACAAAGATGCTGGAGGTGCTCCTGGTCGGAGTCGATGATATAGGGGCTATGGTGGCAGAGAATGTGGAGGATGTAAGGAAATTGGCAGACCAACAAAATGTGCAGGATCAACGTACAGAGGAGTTGGAGAGGCAGCATCTGTCTGTGCTGAAGATACTTAAAGATCATGAAGACAAGCTTGTTAGATTGTGGCAAAGGGCAGAGGATCAAGAAAACAGGAGCAGGAAAAATAATGTTCGGATATTGGGGGTACCAGAGGGGGCTTGAGGGGCTGAACATGGAGAAATTCCTGAACGACTGGCTACCATGACTGCTTGGTAAGAGGTGGAAGGAACCTGTGGGGGTGGAGAGAGCACATCGGATAGTGGGCAGGCCGGAGGGTGCGAATGGGCCTAGAACAATAATTGCATACTTGTTGAAATGCTCGGTGAAGGAAAAGCTTCTGAGGGCTGCCAAGGAGCTAGGAGAGCTTACTTGGAAGGGCAACATAATTTCATTTTACTGGGACTTCTCGCAGGAAGTGGCCTGAGGAGGAAGACGTTTGGCCTGCTGAAGAAAAATCTGGCTGCCAACTATTTTCAATATAGGTTCAGAAGGCTGACTGCCCTGCAGCTGTCTAAGGATGGCAGGTCATTTGTGGCTGAATCCCCTCGAGAAGCGGAGGCTTAGATAAATGGTCAATGGCCAGGTCTACTGCCGAGGTCCTCTCTCCCCAAATGCCTCTGGCCCATGAAAGAACATTTTCCAAAGGGGTCGGAAAGAAGGGGAAACATTCCCCAGGTGGATAGGAATGCTGCTTGTTCAGTCCTAGGCACAAAGGATATCCCATCGCCTCTACCTATGGGATTACAAATGGTAGGCAAGCACCAAAAGACCCCCCCACAGACCGTGGAGACTATCTATATAATGTGCATGAAATTAGGGGACAGGAGGATTGGGTAACCCCCCTAACATGGGTCACCAACGTCAGCAGGCCAGGAGCCCTTGGCAGCTAGCAACGAGTAATGTGGAGGCCTCTCCCCCTGCCAAGCTCAATAGGGTGGATGCCGAGGCCCCGGTCATGAATGTAGTACCAAAGTCAGAATTGGAGGGGCATGAGGAGTCTATGGAAGGTGTAGAGGTGCTGGACTGGACTGTAGAAGCTGAAAAAGATGAGCAAGATGACAGCCGTGAAGTGGGCTACCTGAAGCCTGGGACTAGATCGTATGCTGAGGCACTTAACTCGCCTTTCAGGGGCTCCACCGTTAGACACAAGGGGAGACTGTCGAAAGTGGGAGTGGAAGGCTGAACAGACTGTTGGACACTTTAGCCACACCAATTTGAGACTTGCTCTGTTTGCTTCTTATGAACATACGAACATACGAAATTTGCCAGCAGATAAAGGCCTAGAGGTCTATCAAGTCTGCTCGAATGTGCAGCTAGCACCCCTTATTCTGCAGCTGCCCTTCCCTTCCACCCTTCCCCTTCATTGACCCTCCCCCTTGTCCTGTCCTGTCCCCTTTTGAAGCAGTCCACTGTTCAACTGGATACCACTTCTGCAGGTAACGCATTCCACCCAGCCACCAACCTCTCTGTAAAAAGTGTCTCCTCATCTCCTCCTGAACCTTCCTCCATCCAGTCTCATATCATGGCCCCTGGTGTCCCTCCCCTCCCTTACTTTGAACAGCCCCTCTGTACCTGTCTTGTTTATTCCTTTCATGTACTTAAAGGTTTCAATCATGTCCCCCCATCCCTTCTTTCCTCCAGTGAGTACATGTTCAACTCCCTCAGCCTCCTCTCATATGATAAGTCCCCCAGACCCTTGATCATCTTTGTCACCCTGAGCTGCACCCCCTCCAGTAACTTAATGTCCCTCTTCAGATATGGGCGCTAGTACTGCATGCAGTACTCCAGGTGTGGTCTAACAAATGACCTATACAGTGGCAGAATCACCTCCTCCCTCCTCAAGGATATACCCCTTGCAATACAACCCAGCATTTTTGTTGGCCTTTGCAGCTGCAGTCCTACATTGTGCCGAGGTTTTCATTGACCCTGTAATGAGCACCCCAGATCCTTCTCCTCCTCTGTCTGGGCTAGCTGCACTCCCGCCAGCTGGTAACTCCTCCTTGGGTTCTTCATCCAAAAATGCTGCACCTTGCACTTTTTGGCATTAAACCCCAGTTGCCAGGTGTCTGACCAGGTTTCAAGCTTTGCCAGATCATCCTGCCATCCCTGCCATCCCCCTAGGTCATCCACCACTGCTCCTACCTTGGTATCATCAACAAACAGACTGATCTTGCTCTTGATGTCCAATGATATGTCTTCAATGAATATCCCAAGCAACACTGGTCCCAACACCCAGCCCTGTGGAACACCACTTGTCACTACACTTGGGTGTGAGAGCTCACCACCCACCACCACCCTCTGTTGCCTTCCCTGAAGCCAGTTCCCTACTCATCTTACCAGCTTTGCACCTGCCCCTATGCCGACTAACTTACTTCCCAGCTTTCCATGTGGCACTGAGTCAAATGTCTTACTGAAGTCCAGATACAGGACATCCACTGCATGGCCCCTATCCAGTTGCCTATTTACCCAGTCATAGAACTCCACCAGGTTGGTTTGGCAGGATCTGCCCCATATGAAGCCATGCTGTCTGCTGTCCTGTAGTCCTTTGGCCTCTAGAAGGAACACCAGCCTTTCCTTCAGGATAGTCTCCATTAGCTTACCCACAATGGATGTGAGGCACACTGGTCTGTAGTTTCCTGGTTCATCCTTGGGGCCACTCTTGTGGAAGGGCACCACATGATCCATCCTCCAGTCCTGAGGTACACACCCCAAATGTAGTGAGGCATTAAATAGGTCTGCCAAAGGTGCTGCAAGGACCTCTTCCAGCTCCTTCAGTACCCTGGGGTGGATGCCATCTGGGCCTGGTGCCTTATCCACCCTCAGTGCCTTCAAACCCTCCCGAACTCTGCCCTCCATGATTTCCCCATATGTCACCCCCTCCTCCCCTGTTTATGCCATTTTCCCCCCTTGGGTGTCATCCCCCTCTTCTCTTTAGTAAATACTGAGCAGAAGTACTCATTTAGTGCTTCTGCCTTATTGCATCCTGCTTCCACTCAACCCCCCTCCTTTCTAATCCTTACTATGTGGTCCTTACACCTCCTTTTCTCTCTGATGTACCTAAAGAAGTCCTTCTCCCCCTTCTTAATGCCTTGTGCCAGCTTGAGTTCTGTAGATGCCTTGGCTCCCCTTACTGCCCTTGTCACCTCCTTTGATTCCATCAAGTACTCCTCCCTGTCCTCCCCTCTCCCTGTTTTCTTGTACTTCCTAAAGGCAGCTCTTTTCCTCCTTAGCTTTTCCATGACCTTCTTGCTCAACCAGCTCGGTTTCTTAGCCCTAGCCTTCTTGCTCTGGGCCTTGCAGCAGGTTTTGGTTGCCTCCACTATCCCTAGCTTTATGAGCTTCCACCTCTGGTTAGTGTCCATACTAGACTGAATACTGGCCAGATACCCTTTTACCACTTCCCCTATCCTACCAAAATCGGCCCTCCTGAAGTCCAGCACTTTTGTGCCAGATTCCACTCCTTTCTTGCCCATATCCTATGTGGGCCATACATACTGAGTGGTGGTTACTCCCTGACAGCGGTTCCTCCACTGTAAGTTCTCTCACAAAGTCACCATTTGCCAGCACAAGGTCAAGGGTATTCCTAACCTGGTTGGTTCACTGACCATTTGCAGCAGGAAGCTGTCCTGGAAGGCATCCAGCAGTACCTGCTCCTTCTGTTCCTGGTTGGGGTACTCCAGTCACTCCTGGCATGTTGGAAGTCCCCACAGTCACCACTACCCTTCCCTCAGGTCCTCCTGATCTGTCTCGCTAGTTCCTGTCTAACTCCTCCATCTGAGATGGCGGCCTGTACACCACTCCCATTCTAAGAATCCTATTCTTGGAATCCTGGATTTGCATCCAAATTGACTCCGTACTACCCTCCTCCCCTTCCTCCCTTACACACTTCAGTCCTTTCTTCACATATAGTGCCACACCCCCTCCTTTCCCAATCACCCTGCCCCAACAAAAAAACCTGTACCCTGGTTCAGCAGGTTGAGAAGGAGCGGAGTAGCAGGCGCAGATATTTATTATTTCACTGTCGCATTCCTTGCTCTCACCCCCCCTTCTCTTTCTGAAGAGTGTTAGGTAGTGATTTTGGGGGTACTGGTAAATAGGCACCCCCCCTCCTTTCTCTGAACACATCTTTGTAGCCATCTAAATCCTTTCATGCCCCTGTCTTACCCCTTTATCTCTTTTATTAGTCTCTACTCTTAATATTTCTTAAATCCTGAATGTTTGTGGGACTAATGAGTAGAGGCATGGAGATTTGGACAGTCAGTCCCCCGTCCTGATAGAGACGCCCTGGCCGATCTGCCGAGTAGCTACATGGAGGGACAGGCACTTGACAAAGTGCCCCCAGCAGCTCCCTCTCACTAGTCTCCCACCAACCCTATTAAAGTACTTTCAAGCTAAGTGCTAGTCCCCCTCCTCCCCTTTTTCCCCTCCCACCTCTCCTTCTCTCCTCCTTCCCCAGTAGGTAGGTAAGTGGGGGCTGCACACTGTAAGAGCAGTCTCCGTGGGCTCTGCTTACACTGGTACCTCTGGATCATGCTGAGTCCACAGAGATCCCTGGGGCCAGGTTGGGACAGAGTTCGTGTAATTGGGTGTAACCTCTCCCTTGTTACGGCTGGTGTTTGAAGCAGTGTGGCGTGAGGCTACCCTTTTGTGGGCGGCTTCTTTCACACATCCACGTCATCATCAGTAACTGTTGTGGGTTAGGAATCCTTAAGTTGGGTGTAGATTCATAGCCGTGGTTTTGCAAATAAGTAATTTTAAGATTGATATATAACTTGCTAAGACATTGCTTGTGCTTTTCTCTCCTTATTTTATCTCCAATCAGGTGGGACTCAGGTGGTTTCATACTTAGGTGCACTGTGGACTCCTGCTGTACTGTCCTCGTTACTGATACCAGGAGGGCTCAGCTGTCAGACAGGTACTTGCATTTGTCCCGAGTTCAGTGTCGGTGGGTCTGATACCCTGAGGGGAGCTTTGGGGTGAGTACCACACCAGTTCTAACTTTTTCTACTTCCTGGAGGGATGGCAGCAACTGCAAAACTGATGTCGAGTCTTGGTTGGAGGTACATCTCCTGGAATGTGAAGGGGCTCAACCACCCAGCTAAAAGAACCAAAGTTCTGCAATTTCTAAACTCTAAAGGGATGGATGTGGCTCTGCTCCAGGAGACTCACCTTACCAGTTGGACTGTGCAGTGGCTGAAGAAGCTTTGGGTAGGGACGGTGATCTCCAGCTGTGCCACAACCAAATCTAGGGGAGTGGCCATTTTAATAAGGAAATCTCTACCTTGGGTTGTAGAGAACAAGTGATTGGATTTGCAGGGGCACTTGATAGCAGTTCGGGTATCATATCTGGGTGGACTGCTATTGTTGGCTAACATTTATGGCCATAATGCAGATGTTGGGGAAATATATTGTGACCTCAGCCAAGCTATCTCGGACCTGACGAGTGGCTTCTCTGATGTCCCCATTCTAATTGGAGGGATCACAATTTAGTCATGGACATCTTCCTTGATAAATCTGTGCCCACCCCACAAACACATCCTAAGGCTTTAGCCAGTCTTACTGACTTGATGACAGAGTGGAGTCTATGTGATACATGGAGGAGGGCTAACCCGCAGAAACAAAACTATTCCTTCTATTCTTTGGTGCACCACACACATAGCAGGCTGGATTTGTGGCTCACAAATTATGCTGCTGCGCTGGGGGTTGTTGCTGCTTCAATAGGTAGAATTCTGATTTTAGACCATGCACCGGTCTCCATCTTGTACTCTCTTCCTGGCCAGGGTGCCCCTTCCACAAGATGGCGATGTAACCCTACCCTGTTGCAAGATAAAACTTTTCACGCTTATAATAAGAAGGAAGCAGAAAATTATTTTGCTCTGAATACTCCTGGAGAGAACACGGCTTCGGTGGTATGGGAGGTGTTTAAAGCAGTACTGCGAGGAAGAATTATATCTTTCTCAGCAACTAAAAACAAGACCAGAACAAAGACCATCTCCTTGCTCCAGACAAAGCTTGTGGCTCTGGAAAGGCAATTTAAAGTAAACCCTCGAGACCTGCTTATTTCCCCTCTCCTACCCGCCATTACAGGTATAAAATATCAGATCAATACTTTGTTAAATGGAAAGGCCACCTGGCAGCTAATTTGCACTAAGCACAAGTCCTGGGGGGGGGGCAACGGGGTCAAACTTCTTGCATACTATCTTCGCAAACAGCAAGCAGTATCCAGAATATTAGCTCTGAGAAACCCACAGGGAAGAGTAGTATCTACTCCAAAGGCCTTCAGTGAGGTAATGCACAATTATTATCAAGAACTCTATCATTCCAAGGCCTAGGTGTCGGAAGATGAACTCAGGGCCTGGATGGCCAAGCTGTTTGATGGGGTCTCTCTCCCTAGACTTTCCCCGGAGCAGAGGATGGCTCTAGACATCCCGATCACGGCAGAAGATTTGAGCTCCGCACTATCCCACATGGCCAAAGGAAAGGCCCCAGGCCCAGATGGTATGACAGTGGAGTTATACTAACTGTTATGAGCTGAAATTACTGCATCTCTCTTGCAGCCCCTGCAAGAAGCTCAGGCATCCACAATTCTCCCTCTCTCTATGCGGGAGGGTCTAGTCACCTTAATTCCCAAAAAATCCTCTGATGTGCTAGATTGCGTTAACTTCCAGCCTATTTCTCTCTGTCAGTAGACACCAAACTTCTAGCCAAAGTCCTGGCAAATAGGCTATCCCCAATGTTACCTACGGTGATACATCCCTTGCAGGCAGGTTTCTCTAAGGGGAAGTCGAGAATGGACAACCTCCGACTAGTCCTTAACTTAAAGTGGATTGCCCTAAGTTCGAATGCACCCATGGCAACCTTGGCTTTAGACTTTGCCAAGGTCTTTGACTCATTAGAGTGGGGATATTTGAGTGCAGTGTTACCTCTCTATGGGTTTGGGCCGGGGTTCTGTTCCTGGGTCTCCACTTTATACCATCTGCCCACAGCAAAAATTGTAACTAACCAAGATGTATCTCAGCCCTTCTCTTTACACAGGAGTACTAGACAAGGCTGTCCCCTCTCCCCTCTCCTTTTTATTTTAGCAATGGACCCCCTGATACAGAAGCTTCTGAGCACCCCGATACTACTGGAATCCCGGTAAAGGAGCAAAGCTTCCTAGTTAATGCTTATGCGGACAACATGCTGCTTACTCTGTCTAATCCAGGATGCTCCATTCTGATAGTTCTTTAGGTCCTGTGAGAGTTTGCCTCTCTGTCAGGATTGGTAATTAATCAAAAGAAAACAATTTTATCCCCCTTTAATGCAAGGTGCAGCAGGGAATGCTTGCGTAATACGGATATTACCTGGGCACCACAGGGTTTTTTATATCTTGGGATTTACATTCCTTTTGCTTGGTGGGATCTAGAGAAGGTTAACTTCTCCCCACTAATCGAGGGTATAATGGCGGAGGTTCAGTGGTGGAGAAGTTTGCAGCTCTCTCTGAAGGGAAAGATAGAGGCCATTCGGATGTTCATCTTTTCTAGGGTGGCATATCTCCTTAATAACATTTCCGTCCCTCTAACCCCTAGACCTTTCCAGCAGCTGGATAGAATTATCTCCTCCTTCATATGGGAAGGTAAAACAGCACGCTGGAGCCAAGTTAAGCTGTGGGCACACTGGACTAGGGGAGGACTATGACTCCCGTGGTTCTTGGGATATCACCTGGCCTTTCGTATGGCCCAAGCTGCCAGCTGGTTTGCTGCCCCCTTGTCCCCTCCTCATCAATGGGTGCAATTAGAAGCAGCCCTCCTACCTAACAATGCACTCTTCTCTCTGCTCACTGACAAAAGGCCAGTAGGTAGTATGCTATCGCCCATAATGACAGAGACTTGCAGGGCATGGCACAAGGTGATAGCCCTTACGGGCACCCCAAAAAAAAGCATATCTCCCTCCAGTTATGTATGCCCCCCTGTGGAATAATCAATTTATAAAGATAGATCACAGAATGATACACTGGAATCACTGGGCTTCCAGAGGCATACGAGTGGTGGGGGATCTCCTCCTCCCTGACAAGTTAATTGTTTAGTCCTTCGATCAGATGAGAGAGAAATATGGACTTGACACTCAGGATTTCTGGAGGTAGCTCCAGATCCGGAGTGCAACTGCCTCTCTTTTGGCCGTGCCTGAGAGCGGGGAGAGGTGGAAATGGTTGACTACCCTTCTTGAACCCTGTAGGAGAAGAGGCCTGGAGGGAACCTTCTATAGGGTAAAATTGGGGGCCCAACCCGATCATATGCTGACCAGTCATGCGGTTTGGGAAGCCGAACCAAGATGCCCTCTCTCCCAGCAACTCTGGGAGGATTGTTTGAAAGCTGCTCACCTGGCATATGAGGATGCCAAAAGCCAATTGATTCAGTAGAAAATCCTGCTCAGATAGCACAAGACACTGGCAGTGCTTCATAAATTGAACATTATGAAACATGACAAGTGCTGGAGGTGTGATGCCTCTCCGGCTCACCTACTCCATATCTTATGGGCATGCCCAGTAGTTCAGGGGTTCTGGTAACAGGTGCTGGAGGACTGCTCCAAGGTTATTGGCAGACCCTTGTCAACTTTCCAAGCCAGTCTGGTGCTTGGGGATGTTTCCTTTCTGGGCCATTTGATGACACCTGCTAAGGCATGGGTGCTGGTGGCCATCATGGAAGCAAAAAGGGCTATTCTGAGGAGGTGGTGGCTGCCCACTCCTCCTGTGATTGCCAAGTGGCAGGCTGCTATGGTGCTTTTGAAAACCTTTCTGCAATGGGGAAAGGGCATCTCCCCAGATACTATAATATAAATAGGATGCATACTTACACTCACATATCTGTTCGGTTCCACCCCCCCTTCAAAACCCACCTATAATTTAAACAGTGATGTCTCCCACACCCTACAGGAGTCCGTGTTATTATAAGTATCGACTCTTTAAATATGGGATGCCCCAGGTTGAGGGTAGCCTGGTGCTTTTTCCTCACAATACATGGTCTGTCATCAGTCTGGCTTAATCACCTAACTGGGTGTCACTTGTCATAGGCCCTCTCTCTGGAAGGTTCAGTATGACCTGGGTAAGGTGGAAGGACATGAAAAATGTGGCATGGACTTGGCCAGAATATAATAGGGATGATGAGTTCCATGAGACCCCCACTGGTTGGATGATGATACAATTACAAAGACTGACTATTTTATATGTAAGTATGGATTCAGTATTGTGAGTTTGAAGAGTAGAAAAGCCCTGTAAAGGTGGGACTGAATGTAAGAAGTAAATTTTATAACTGATGCTGTCAGAGATATACTATTCCTGTGTACAATACTGCAATGTATAATCAGGCTTGAGACATTGGAGTTTATAAGCAGGAGGCTAGCTGGAGAGTCTCTACCATGATTGGAAAAATTTGAAAACTAATAAAATCTTATATGATAAAAAAAAAATACTGGAGTACCTTTGCTGCAGCCACATCCAAGACCAGGGCCATTCTTAATGCCGTACAGGTGGCATGCCTCAGACAGCTAGTTTTGGAATCCACTCATGACAGAGCAATCTTAGACCTCATACTCTCAAATGGGGACAGTGAGAGGATCTCAGATCTAGAAGTGGGTAGCCATCTGGCAACAAGTGACCACCAAACAGTGTGGTTCATGATAAACTCAGCTACAGAGTAAAACCATACAAAAGTGAGGGTACTGGACTTCAGGAAGGCTGGCTTTGGCAAGATGGGAGAGTGCCTTAGAAAAGCACTAGCAAACAGGCTAGAAGGAGTGGTAAAGCAACAATGGGGAAACATCAAAACTGCCATCACAGAGGCAACAAGGCTTTGTGTGAAGCAAATAAACAAATCAAAATGAAAGAAAAAGCCACTATGGTTCTCAAAAGATGTGGTGGGGAAAGTTAGGGAGAAAAAGATAGCATTTAGGAAGTATAAGGAAACACAGAAGGAGCAGGACAAAAAACTGTACCAGTTAAGGCAGAAGGAAGCAGGGAGAGAAGTCAGAATAGTAAAGGCCCAAACTGAGGAAAAGATAGCCAACTCGGTTAAGAATGGGGATAAAACCTTTTATAGGTACATCAGAGGGCATAGAAAGACAAAGGGAGGGATAGTGAGGCTAAATAAAATGGACTGTGGGTGAGCAGAGAGGGACAGTGAAAAAGCAGGGATACTGAATGAATACTTCTGCTCACTATTCACAAAAGAGGAGGTGGGGAAGGTGCATAATCCAATTAACAGAAGCACTCTGGATAGGGGGGTGGATCCCAGTCCTTTCACAGAAGAAAGGGTTCTGAAAGAACTCCTAAAACTGAAGGTGGACAAAGCAATGGGACCGGATGGAATTCACCCCAGAATTCTAAAAGAATTAATGGGAGAACTAGTGACACCACTGACTACCATTTTTAAAAAATCATGGGAGGATGGTGTGGTACCTGAGGAATGAAGGAAGGCAGATGTGATTCCCCTTCACAAATGTGGGAGCAAGACAGAGGCAAGAAATTACAGATCTGTCAGTTTGACCTTTTGTGCTAGGGAAAGTGATGGAATCACTTCTGAAGGAAAGAACTGTTGAGTACCTAGAGGCCAGTGGGGCACAGGACCCAAGGCAGCATGGGTTCACAGTGGGAAGGTCATGTCAGATGAATCTAATTGATTTATTTGACTGGGTGACTGAAGTAGTAGACCAGGGAGGGGCTGTGGACATGGCCTACCTAGACTTTAGCAAGGCATTTGACACAGTCCCACACAAAAGATTAATAATCAAATTAACCAGTCTGGGAGTGGGTCCCAGGGTGGCAACCTGGGTAAAACATTGACTGGATCAGAGGACACAGAAGGTAATTGTAAATGGAGTCTACTCTGAAGAAAGAGGGGTTACTAGTGGGGTACTGCAGGGTTCAGTACTGGGTCCAGTCCTTTTTAATGTCTTCATAAGTGACATTGCAGAGGGACTGGAAGGAAAAGTATGCCTCTTTGCAGATGACACAAAGATCTGTAACAAGGCTGATACACGAGGAGGCATGGAAAGGATGAGAAGGGACTTGGCAAGGTTGGAGGAATGGTCATAAGCATGGCAGCTTGGATTCAAGGCAAAGAAGTGCAAAATAACACACCTGGGAAACAAAAACCCAGGGGAAGGTTACACAACGGGGGGGATAGTAACAACAACAAAAATGGAAAGAGACCTGGGGGTAATCATATCAGATGACCTTAAGGTTAGCAAGCAATGTGAGAAGGCAGTAGGGATGGCTGAGGTGATATTGGGATGTATAGGGAGAGGCAACACCAGCAGAAAACAGGAAGTTGTTATCCCTCTGTACAGACAGTTGGTGAGAAAACATCTAGAGCACTGCATCCAGTTCTGGAGACCCTATCTCCATAAGGACATAGAAAGGATAGAGGCAGTCCAGAGGAGGGCAAATAAAATGGTGCAGGATCTGCAACAGATGCCATATGAAGAGAGACTAAAGGATCTTAGTACGTATACCCTTGAGGAAAGGAAGGAGAGGGGGGTCATGATAGAAACTTTCAAGTACCTCAGTGAAATCAACAACATCCAAAAGGGTAGCATCTTTCAGAAAAAAAGATGTGCAAGAACAAGGGGTCACAATTTGAAGATAGAGGGGGATGGCTCAGGTGCAATGTGAGGAAGCATTTTTTGTCACAGAGGGGGTGGTAGACACATGGAACAGCCTTCCTGAGGAGATTGTAGGGTCTAAAATTGTGGGAGAATTCATTGGACAGACATAAGGTGATTCTTGTGGGGGGTAGGAAGACATAGACTGTTGGTTAACAAGGATCTGCAGCTTATCTTGTAGGTAGGGAAATGGGCAGACAAGGTGGGCCAAGTGGTCCTTATCTGCCATCAAAGTCTGTGTTTCTATGTTTCTATGAATGAAGTCAGCAGAGATCCAGGGGTGGTGGGAGCATCAGATTCTGCATCTTCTAGCAGGTGTGTGAGTATTCCATGCCTTGTTTAGAAAGTAGCAGAAGAGGGCGAAAACAGAAACCAATGTTGGGGCAGAGTACAGAAGGGGCCAATCACAAGAAGAAAGGTCACAGAGGAGGGTCTGGGCACTTAGCATCCTTAATGATCTAAGCAAATGCTAGTTGGGAGGGGCATAGGGCATGCATAGCTTACAGACAGAGTAGGTCATGTAGTGGTCACTAAAGAAATCTGTAAATGTGCCAGCAACAGCAATACAGTAGGGGTGGGAGAAAGCACCCAGTCCAGTCCCTTTCATGCAAACTTCTCAACGTGCTTTTACAATCAACTGACACAACTCCAGTATAAATGATCACTAAAGGGCAGCTACCTGAAGGAACTAGAAGGGGGACAGGATCAGATCTGTACAGTACAGTAGCTTCTTCTTGTTGTTTTTTACATTGTTTCTTGTGGATTCTACTTGTTAGAATGTTATTTCTTTTCTTTCTTACTACTTCTAAGGAGCTAGCAGGGTATTGTTTGGGGCTGATGGAATTTTGAAACCTGTTTAGGTAGCTATAAGTGGGCTCATTTGTTTGATGATTCACTGTGTGACAGGCTGCATTTGTAGAGGTCTATTTCTTCTGTTTTAAAACATAATTGGTGTGATTTAACTGGGTCTATTTCTTTGAATTGGAGACCTATATCTTCTAATTCCAAGCCTATTTTGATGTGTTGTTTGTGAAGCTGTTTGAATTGGAGTCCTGTTTCTTTGGATAGCAAACCTATTTGGGGGGATTTGAGTAGAATTGTGATTCATTGTTGCTGGCTTCACTAGCTGCAAAGTTTTAGTGCAGAGTGGGGGAAGGGTGCTAATGGTCTGGCCAGGTCTCATTCAGTTAGGGAGGCAGAGCTGAATCAGGTGTGGTGTCAGTGCTTTGGCTTCTCAGAAGGAACTAGAAGGGGGACAGGATCAGATCTGTACAGTACTGTAGCTTCTTCTTTTTGTTTTTACATTGTTTCTTGTGGATTCTACTTGGTAGAAGGTTATTTATTTTCTTTCTTACTACTTCTAAGGGGCTAGCAGGGTATTGTTTGGGGCTGTTGGAATTTTGAAACCTGTTTTGGTAGCTATAAGTGGGCTCATTTGTTTGATGATTCACTGTGTGGCAGGCTGCATTTGTAGAGGCCTATTTCTTCTGTTTTAAAACATAATTGGTGTGATTTAACTGGGTCTGTTTCTTTGAATTGGAGACCTATATCTTCTAATTCCAAGCCTATTTTGATGTGTTGTTGGTGAAGCTGTTTGAATTGGAGTCCTGTTTCTTTGGGTAGCAAACCTATTTGGGGGGATTCGAGTAGAATAGTGATTCATTGTTGCTGGCTTCACTAGCTGCAAAGTTTTAGTGCAGCATGGGGGAAGGGTGCTAATGGTCTGACCAGAGGCCTCAGCTACCTGATTGTTTCTGGAAGACTTTGGCTGGTCCCACCCCCAAACCCTCACCCCATCCACCCTGGTCCATTATTTCCTTTATACCGGGGGTTCTGACATCACTTCCTCAAATGGGCAAAGGATATGCACCTATCATAGCAGAAGCAGACATCCAGGAAAGGAAAAGCAGCAAGTGAAGAGGTGACTGCTATCTCAGTGGAAGGGAAGTAAATGCAAATCTAGGAGCTTTCATTATCAATTCTTCACATTGATATTGCATTGGGAAAAGAAGGAGTAGGAGTTTGAAGAAGGTTGTGCAGTGGCTACTTAAAGTCTCTTTTTGAGTGCAGATAGGAAGGATAGGAATATAAAAAGCAGTTGCTCAATATATCGAAACATGTACAACAAAGGAGGTAAGGGAAATAAAAATGAATGTTTTGCACTGGTAGAAGGGGGAGAGGGGAGACTTGGGGGAGTGTTTGGTATCCTGCATCTGGAAGGGTGGGGGTCACTGGTGGGCAACGACAGCAATGGGTAGGGTGGTAGGCTGCAACAACTGCGGTGCACCAATCTTTCTAAAAATTGCCTGGAGTGTGGGAGGATATTTAGTGTGCAACCACATAGAAAAACTTAGAAAGGAGATTGAGGTTCTGCAGGAGGAACTAAGACAGGCAAGGCAGATTGAGGGTGGGTTTAGCCCAATACTGGAGGGAGGAAGAAAGGGAGATGAGGTAGGGTGATTTAAGCCAACAGTGGTGAGGAGAGGGTCAGAAGAAGGGAAGCAGAGACAAAGGGACCCAGACCAGGAAGAACGATTGCCAGGAAAACCAGGTCAGGAGACAAAAGACAAATGGAAGGAGGAGATAGAGAGCTGTGATGGGAGATGAGGAAGTGGCAAAAGTCATGGAGTGGAAAGGAGAGAACAGGTTACTGTGAAGAGAGAGGGAGCGGGCATTTGTGAAGGGTCTTCAGAAAATAGTTTTGCACTGCTAGAGAGGAAGAAGGTGGAGGAGGGAAATGATGTAGTTAGAGGAGTAATTGATAAATGCCAGGACCAAACTGGGGCGGGGGAGTTCTGCTGGGAAAATTGCAACAGGGGTAAAAGGGGGAAATAATGTGCAGGAGGAGGAAGAAGAGGAGTTGGAAATGAGAGAGGGAGATAAATGGAAGCAAGCAGGGAGTAAGAGGGGTGGAATCTTAGTGCTGGGGGACTCAATACTAAGAGGAGTCAGGTGGTGTAGCAAGGGGGAGAGGCATAGTCGCATTTGGGTGGAGGCCATGCCAGGAATGACAGCGGAAAGGGTGGGACAATCTGTTCTGAAATATGCTAGAAGGGGTAGGGACAAGCCTCATTTAATTATATATCTTGGGACAAACGACCTGGCCGACAAGACAGTAGATATAGTCCAGAGGAGGTTTGAGGAACTAGCACAATTTTGTCAGGGGGCAGGAAGATCAGTAACTTTTTCAGAGATACTCCGGTGCCAAAGGCAAGCACAACAAGAAAGCTGAGAATAGAGGAATTTAACGGATGGCTAAGAACCTGGTGTTGTGCTAAAGGGTATGGGCTGTTGGGGGGTTGGGGAGGGACCTGGGAGGACAGTAGTCTCTATGCTAAGGACAGACTACACTTGAGTGAGGAGGGAAAGAAAATGTTGAAACAGAGGATGGAGGAGTACATAGAGGAAGTTGGAAATTTAAACTAGGAGAGGGGGGTGGCAATTGAGCAAGAGATATGCAGAGACCACAGGTTGGGAAACCATATGAGCTTACCCCCATAACAGTGACAAAGGACAAATGGCAAGTACTATTGGTGATGCTAGGAAAGGATGGCAGGATGGGAAGAGGGGAAAAGGGTGGAAGGTGGTTACCCTTAATGCTAGGAGCCTTGGGAGGAAAACTGCAGAGTTACAGGTTCTCATGGCAGAGGGAGAGGTGGACATTGCAGCCATCACAGAAACATGGGCCACCCAATACAATGACTGGGACCTGTCTGTACCAGGGTACCGGTTATTTCGTAGGGACAGGGTGATTGGGAAAGGAGGGGGGGATGGCACTATATGTGAAGGAAGGACTGAAGTGTGTAAGGGAGGAAGGGAAGGAGGGTAGTATAGAGTCACTTTGGATGCAAATCCAGGATTCTAAGAATAGGATTCTTGGAATGGGAGTGGTGTACAGGCCACCATCTCAGATGGAGGAGTTAGACATGGAACTAGCAGGACAGATCAGGAGGACCTGCGAGAAGGGTAGTGTGGTGATTGTGGGGTACTTCAACATGCCAGGAGTGGACTGGAGTACCCCAACAACCAGGAACAGAAGGGAGCAGGTACTGCTGGATGCCTTCCAGGACAGCTTCCTGCTGCAAATGGTCAGTGAACCAACCAGGTTAGGGAATACCTTTGACCTTGTGCTGGCAAATGGGGACTTTGTTAGAGAACTTACAGTGGAGGAACCGCTGTCAGGGAGTGAACACCACTCAGTATGGCTTACATTGGATATGGGCAAGGAAGGAGTGGAATCTGGCACAAGAGTGCTGGACTTCAGGAGGGCCGACTTTTGGAGGATGGGGGAAGTGGTAAAAGGGTACCTTGCCAGAATTCAATCTAGTATGGACACTAACCAGAGGAGAGCTCATAAAGCTGGGGATAGTGGAGGCAACCAAAACATGCTGCAAAGCCCAGAGCAAGAAGGCTAGGGCTAAGAAACCAAGCTGGCTGAGCAAGGAGGTCATGGAAAAGGTAAGGAGAAAAAGAGCTGCCTTTAGGAAATACAAGAAAATGGAGTGGGGAGGACAGGGAGGAGTACTTGACAGAATTGAAGGAGGTGACAAGGGCAGTAAAGGGAGCCAAGGCATCTACGGAACTCAGGCTGGCACAAGGCATTAAGAAGGGGGAGAAGGACTTCTTTAAGTACATCAGGGAGAAAAGGAGCTGTAAGGACCACTTAGTAAGGAGGGGGGTTGGGTGGAAGCAGGGTGCGATAAGGCAGAAGCACTAAATGAGTACTTCTGCTCAGTATTTATTAAAGAGAAGAGGGGGTGACACCCAAGGTGGGAGAAATGGCAGAAACAGGGGGTGAAGGGGTGACAGATGGGGAAATCATGGAGGGCAGAGTTCGAGAGGGTTTGAAGGCACTGAGGGTGGATAAGGCACCGGGCCCAGATGGCATCCACCCCAGGGTACTGAAGGAGCTGGCAGAGGTCCTTGCAGGACCTTTTGCAGACCTATTTAATGCCTCACTACATTCGGGGTGTGTACCCCAGGACTGGAGGATGGCTCATGTGGTGCCCCTCCACAAGAGTGGCCCCAAGGATGAACCGGGAAACTACAGACCAGTGAGCCTCACATCCATCGTGGGTAAGCTAATGGAGACTATCCTGAAGGAAAGGCTGGTGGCCCTCCTAGAGCCCAAAAGACTACAGGACAGCAGACAGCATGGCTTCATACGTGGCAGATCCTGCCAAACCAACCTGGTGGAGTTCTATGACTGGGTAACTAGGCAACTGGACAGAGGCCATGCAGAGGATGTCCTGTATCTGGACTTCAGTAAGGCATTCGACTCGCTGCAGCATGGAAGGCTGGGAAGGAAGTTAGAAGGCACAGGGGTGGGTGCAAAGCTGGTGAGATGGGTAGGAAACTGGCTGCAGGGAAGGCAACAGAGGGTGGTGGTGGGTGGGGAGCTCTCACACCCAAGGGCAGTGATGATCAGTGTTCCACAGGGCTCGGTGTTGGGACCAGTGTTGTTTGGGACATTCATTGCAGACATATCATGGGACATCAAGAGCAAGATCAGTCTGTTTGCTGATGATACCAAGGTAGGCATGGTGGTGGATGACCTAGGGAGATGGCAGGGGTTGCAGGATGATCTGGCAAAGCTTGAAACCTGGTCAGACACCTGGCAACTGTGGTTTAATGCCAAAAAGTGCAAGGTGCTGCATTTTGGGATGAAGAACCCAAGGAGGAGTTACCAGCTGGGGGGAGTGCAGCTAGCCCAGATAGAGGAGGAGAAGGATCTGGGTGTGCTCATTACAGGGTCAATGAACAACTCGGCACAATGTAGGAAGGCAGCTGCAAAGGCCAACAAAATGCTGGGTTGTATTGCAAGGGGTATTTCCTCGAGGAGGGAGGAGGTGATTCTGCCACTGTGTAGGTCATTAGTAAGACCACACCTGGAGTACTGCATGCAGTACTGGTGCCCGTATCTGAAGGGGGACATTAAGTTACTGGACGGGGTGCAGCACAGGGTGACAAAGATGGTCAAGGGGCTGGGGGACTTATCATACGAGAGGAGGTTGAAGGAGTTGAACATGTACTCACTGGAAGAGAGGATGGACAGGGGTGACATGATTGAAACCTTTAAATACATGAAAGGAATAAACAAGATGGGTACAGAGGGACTGTTCAAAGTAAGGGAGGGGAGGGCCACCAGGGGCCATGATATGAGACTGGAGGGAGGAAGGTTCAGGAGGGAGATGAGGAGACACTTTTTTACAGAGAGGGTAGGGCGGTGGCTGGGTGGAATGCATTACCTGCAGAAGTGGTATCCAGTAGAACAGTGGAATGCTTCAAAAGGGGATGGGACAGGACAAGGGGGAGGGTTAATGAAGGGGGAAGGGTGGCAGGGAGGGGCAGCTGCAGAATAAGGGGTGCTAGCTGCACATTCAAGCAGACTTGATAGACCTCTAAGCCTTTATCTGCTGGCAAATTTGGTATGTTCGTCTGTACCTATGAGGTGAAACAGCAGCCATTCAGCACCAAACAACTACACTCTACAGCTCTGCAACTTTTTAGGCCCACATGCAAACTACTCAATGTTGAGCCATGTTAACATGTTGATGGGCTTGTGAATGGGTAAGTTTGGCTTGGACACTGAGTAAATTCCCAGACTCTTTTTGAGTATAGCCATGGGATCGTTAACATCCACCTCAACAACCACCAGAACAGGCAGCTATAACTACAGTTAAACATCTCATCCATGAGATAGAAGGTGATCCTGGACAAAATTTTACTTGTTTGGGTTGTACAATGGTAAGGGAATGTATATAATTTAGTACATGTTTGAACAGCATATTTATTTATCCCTACCTGTAAACAGAGCTGGGGAGGTTGTTTGCAACCTTAAATGACAATGTCATTATGTATTACGATGTTTCTTTGTTAGCTGTACAATGAATGACTATACTACTATGTTAGCAATGCAATAATCAATATAGTACTGCCCTCTAATGAAATTGTAAAATTTACTGAGGGCTACAAACTTTAGCTAATCTTAATATCAGATTACATACCAAAAGTGAAAACCATTAGCACGGAAGGGCCAAGGCCATCCAGTGTACTAATAGATGGAAAGTCAATACATAATGATAAGATAACCTGGATATTCCAGAAAGGATTAATACATTTAACAGTAACTTTGTAACAGTCCATCTTCAGGAGCATTCAAATGCACTCTAAGCTGTAAATGTATACTCTGAATATATCAAAGGAAACATAAAAAGAGGTAGGATGTCTTAAAAACGTATATGTGAGAATTTACAAATTCAGCACAAATCTTTTCATAACCAGCTATTGCTGGGTGAATTAAATAAACAGGAACTTGGTAAAATAGCCATGACAGCATAAACTCGACTTTAATTATAATTGGAAGCTTGTGAGTCCTAGTCCCAAACGAGGTACATGGGACCTGGGGGTAGTCATATCAGATGACCTAAAGGTGGGCAAGCAATGTGAGAGGGCAGAAAGGAAGGCTGGGGGGATACTGGGATGCATAGGGAGATGCATCACCAGTAGAAAACAGGAAGTTATTATACTAACATACTAAAATGCCAGCAGAATAGGCCTAACGGTCTTTCGTGTCTGCTCGTTTGGTCAGTCCCCAACCTGGGTGTTGACCTTGCTGTCCCCCTCACCTTCTCTGGCTTCTCCCTTCCCAGTTCCGGATATTCTTGCTGCATTGGATTTTGCTTCCAGAACCCTTCCCCTGTACCTGTCCCACCCCCTCTTGAACCCCTCCACTGTCTCTGCCTCCACCAGCCCCCTAGGCAGTGCATTCCATGGCTCCACCACCCTCTCAGTGAAGTAGCACCTCCTCATTTCTCCTGAATCTTCCCCTCCAGCTTCCAGCCATGCCCTCTAGTGGCCCCTTCCTCCTTCCTTCAAGCACCTCAACTGTTCCTCCCCTATTTACCCTCTTCATGTACCTAAAGACCTCTATCATGTCCCCACGGTCCCTTCTCTCTTTCAATGTGTACATATTTAGCTCTTCGAGCCTCTCCTCATAGGTCCTGTCCCCCAAGCCCCAAATCATTTTGGTTGCCCTCCTCTGAACCCTCTCCAGGAGGTTAATGTCCCGCTTTAAGTGTGGCCTTCAAAACTGCATGTAGTACTCCAGGTGCGGCCTCACCAAGCAGTTATACAGAGGGAGTATCACTTCCCTCCTTCTGGAGGTGATCCCCCGAGCGATGCATCCCAGCATCCTGTTGGCCTTGGCTGCTGCCCTCCTACAAGTCTCAGAGTTGTTCATCTTGACATCCACCACCACCCCAGGTCCCTCTCAGCCATCGAGACTTGTAGCATTCCCCAGAGTGTACACTTGACCTGGGTTTCTGGCCCCAGGTGGAGTACTACATTTCCCTGCATTGAACCTCAGCTTCCACTTTCTA
This sequence comes from Neoceratodus forsteri, assembly GCA_016271365.2. Lineage (NCBI taxonomy): Eukaryota > Metazoa > Chordata > Ceratodontiformes > Ceratodontidae > Neoceratodus > Neoceratodus forsteri. The sequence continues at coordinate 247,937,048 of CM028130.1, read as the reverse complement.
GACCATCTTTCCAGACCCTCCAGGTCCCCTGTAGGCCACCTCCCTCCTCCCCATCCACCACCCCTCAGTTTCGAGTCATCTGCAAAGAGACTCATCTCTCCTGATTCCTGTCCTTATGTCAGATACGTAGGTTTTGAATAGAAGGGGCCCAAGGACTGATCCCTGTGGGACCCCATTAATGACCCTCCTTGGGGATGAGACTATCCCACCAACTACGACCCTCTGGGTCCGGTCCTGGAGCCAATTGCCTATCCATCTGATCATCTGGTTCCCCACCCCATTTCTCCCAGCTTATCCAACAGGCCCACGTGAGGAACAGAGACAAATGCCTTGCTGAAGTCCAGAAAGAGGACATCTACTGGTCTACCCAGGTCCAAGGCACTTGTCACCCAGTCATAGAACTCCACCAGGTTTGTCTGACACGATTTTCCCGGGATGAATCCATGCTGTCTATCGTCCAGGCACCCTGACTTATCCAGGTCCCCCCCTAGCCTCTCCTTGACAATGCCCTCCATCACCTTGCCCACCACCGAGGTCAGGCTGACAGGCCTGTAGTTCCCTGCCACCTCCCTTGATCCCCCCTTGTGCATAGGCACTATATGCGCCACCTTCCAGTCTTGGGGCACCCACCCTGTCCTCAGAGAGATGGTGAAAAGCTCTGCCAGGGGTTTTGCCAGGACATCTGCAAGTTCCTTCAGCACTCTGGGATGTAATTTATCCGGCCCTGGTGCTTTCTCTGACTTAAGGGAGCTGAGGGCTTCCTCACTCTCAGCTGTAATTTCACTTCCGGTACCCCTTCTCCTGCTTAGCCCTCCCCACCTGCCAGTGATGCCTCCCCTCTCCCCAGACCTGCCGATCGGTAAGGGTCCCCTCCTCAGTATCTCTGTCTCCCCATGTATGATGCAGCACCCCATTTTCCCTGGTGAAAACTGAGGTGAAGTACTCATTTAGTACCTCAGCCTGCTCCCCCGGGTCTTGTGCCCATCTCTCCCCTGATTTAATCCTGCTAATCTGCCCCTTCACCCTTCGATTTTCCCCAATGTATCTAAAGAACCCCTTTTTCCCTCTCCTAATTTCCCTGGCCAGGTTCTGCTCCTTCCTTGCCTTAGCCGCCCTCACCACTCTAGTGGCCCTTCTAGCCATCAGCTCATACTCCCCTCGATCCCTTTCACTCCTTGAGCACTTGAATTGCTTATAGGCTGCTTTCTCCCCGCACCACCTCCTGGACCTCCCTGGTCCACCAACAGGGTTTTTGGGCCCTACCGCATTTTCGTCTTACTCTTGCACAGGTGCTGGTAGCATCCTGCACCCCTCTCCTGATGATTTCCCACCTACTATCAGCGTCCATGTCTGACCCAATCCCATCCAAATGCTCCTTAAGGATCCTTCCCATTTCCTTAAAATCCGCCCCCTGAAGTCGGTTACTTCCGTCTTTGTGCAGCCTTCTACCCCTCCTAGGTCAAGGCAGAACCAGACCATGGCATGGTCACTCCCTGCCAATGGGTCCCTTACCTCTAGGCCCCCAATCTGGTCACTGTCTGCCAGGACCACATCCAGTACCCGTGCCTCCCTGGTCGGTTCCCTCACCTGCTGAGTTAGGAACGTGTCTTGAAAGACATCCAACAACCTCTGTTCCCTGGTCACATAGGATGTCATAGTCTCCCAGTCTGTTCCTGGCATGTTTAAGTCCCCCAACACCACCACCGTTCCTCTGCCCAGTCTGCAGTGTCTCCTAACATCTGCCACCAGACTGTCCTCCAGCTCCTCCGCCAGGGCAGGGGTCTATACCCTCCTATTTTCTCTCTTGCCCCTTGTTATCAAGGTGACCCATCGCCTCCACAGTTCCCTCCGCCTCCTCTACTCCCCATGCCAATGCAGTTTTTGACTATCATTGCTACCCTCCTCCTTCCCTCCCCTGTCCTTCCTGAACATAGTGTATCCCTCCAGGTTCAGGTCCCAGTCATGTCTTGCAGTGGCCCAAGTCTCAGTGACCGCTGCCACATCCACTGCTCCCTCAGTTAGCATCGCCTGGAGCTCAGGCATTTTATTGCCCAAGCTCTTGGCATTTAGCAGGACCACCTTCCACCCTTTCCCTATAGTTCCACTTCCCCTGCTCATGTTCCCATGGGGATTCTGTTTTCCCCTGGTCTGCACTTTGCCAGTTGGCCTTTTCCTGCAATCCTCCTGGTCCCCAGGGGGGTGGAGACAGAGTCCCTCCTTTATCGGCACCCTCTTGACAGCCTTTTCTCCCATCCCACCCCTTCACAAGTTTAAACCCCACTTTTCACCAATGAACCCCTCTATTTTCAACTTAAGGATTCCCTTCCCCTCCAAATTGAGATGTAGTCTATCTCTAGCATATAGTTCCTTATCCTCCCAGGTCTCCCCCCAATCCCCCATCATCCCATACCCTCTGGCCTCACACCACTCCCTGAGCCACTGGTTTATCTCCCTAATCTTCCTTTTGTGCTCCCAACTAGCCCTTGGCACCTGCAGGATTTCTGAGAAGGAAACTGTGCATCCTATGTCATGACAGACCCTGGCGAGCTCCCTGAATCTTGCCTGTATCTCTAGCTCGTTATTTCGCTCAATGTAATTTGTACCCAGGTGGACCAGTATGTCTGGGGAACCCCCACAATCCTTTGCCAGCTGATATACCTCGTGCTTAGCCCTGTGCACCGTTAGTCCAGGGAAGCATCTTGTTCTAACTGGCCAGGCTTCTCCCTCCCTATCCCATTTGATACCCCTGATCATAGAATCCCCCAGCAGGAGCACTCTGACCACTCCTTTTCCTCCATCCCCCTTCCATGTCCCTCATCCTTTCTACAGGCCCCTCCACCCAGCTGGCTCCGTGTTCCTCCCCCTTTCTGGGTGCCACATGCCACCCCCTCCTCTCCAATCCTATGCCTCTCCTCCTCCTGAGTATCCTTCTGTTCCTTGCTAATTCCCCCCTCACTGCTCGCAACTGGTCCTTCTCCCCCATCTGCTAAACTAGCCTGGCTCATCCTCCCTTCCTTCCTGTCTCCATTTAGTTCCTCCTTGCTAGTCGTGCTCCCCTGGCCTAAACCCTCAGCTCCCTTTACTGAATCCTCCTTGTACTTCTGGTCCTTCTCCTTTACCTTTCCTCCCAAATGGTCCTTCTCCTTGCGCTTTCCTCCCTCTTCCCCCTGCCCCTCCTGCTCTAATTCACTGCTCCACCCATTCTCCTGCATTCCAGGCCCCCCCCGTTCTTCCTGCTATCTGGCCCCTGCCTCCTGCCTCCCACTCCCTTTCCATCTCTAACTACCCCTGTCATGGCTACATCACCCCCCTCATCCTTGAGCAGAAGAAGAGAATTGAAGCGGTTACTGAGTGTAAGGTCTGATCCACTTCCCTGCCTTGCTTCCTTCTATCCAGCCCTGGCCATCTGCCTACTTCCCTAAGAATGTTGTCCCTCCGTCCCCCCTTTGTGAGGGCCCCCAGTTACCTGCCTGCTTCCTTGATAGTGTCCTTTTGGACCCCCTCTGCCAAGTTCCCTATGTGACCCCTGAGTATTCTCCTGCACTCCTTTACCTATGCCCCACCCCAGTGCTTGGTGCAACCCTGTGGAGATTCCCAGCCCCTTCCACAACCATACCACCCCTTCCCCAGCTTTCTCCTAATCCCGCAACCTCCTCCCTAAGCTGTGCTAGCTGGTAGCACACTGGGCAACCACCGAACTTCAAGCCCAGTCCAGTATCATGGCTGCTCCACACCTGTGCACCCACCACCCTCCCAAAGATGCCGGCCCTATGATGTATGTGGTTCCATCCCTTCCAAATAGGTTTCCTTGGGTGAGCCACCAGGTTCCCCCTAGTCCAAGATACCCCTACTGCCTAATCAGGTCACCCACTAATCTTACAGACAGTCCCACTGTACACCAGTAACCCTGTTACTAGGTGCAGTACAACACATTAAACTTATAAAGAATAGACAACTCCCAAGCTCCTCTCTCCCAGCCTTTAAATCCTACCCCCAGTGGCTAAAACTACATGAGCTGCACCAGCAGCCTTTTCCTCCAATTGCAGGGCAGGTGTTCCCCTATAAATTCGCAGACTTCTGGGGAGGGTGGGTCTTGGGCAGACACCTGACTCGAGAGAGAGTGTATCAGCCCTGTGTCTCCCCTCCAAGCCCAGCAGCCAAAGAACTAGGCCCAAGCAAATCCCACCAAATAGGTTTTAAATCAGAAGAAATAGGCCTCTACCAGCGCAGCCCGTTACACAGTGAAACATCCACAAAATGAGCCCCACTTACAGCCACCACATCAGTTTACAAACATCCAACAGCACCCAAAACAATACCCTGCTAGCCCCTTAGAAGTAAGAAAGAAAAGAACTAACCTACCAAGTAAAATCCACAAGAACCCTGTGAAAACAACAGCAGCAGCTACTGTCCTGGAACACAACTGATCCTGTCCCCTTCCAGTATCCCTCTGTACAGACAGCTGGTGAGACCCCATCTGGAGTACTGTGTGCAGTTCTGGAGACCCAATCTCTGCAAAGACATAGACAGAATGGAAGCTGTCCAGAGGAGAACAGCTAAAATGGTGCAGGGTCTGCACTGGAAGACATATGAAGAGACAAAAGGAGCTTAATATGTATAGCCTCGAGGGAAAGGAAGGAGAGGGCGACATGATAGAAATATTCAAGTACCTCAAGGGAATCAACAAAGTCCAAGAGGGTAGCATCTTTCAAAAAAAAGAGGTATGCAAGAACAAGGGCACAATTTGAAGATGGGGGCGCTCAGAGGTAATTTAAGAGTATTTTTTTCCACAGAGGGTTGTGGATGCATGGGCAGCCTTCGGAGGAGGTTGTGGAGTCAAAATCAGTGGTGGAATTCAAGCATGCATGGGACAGTCATAAGGCAATTCTAGGGGAGGGGGTAGGAAGAAGTAGGCTGCTGGTTAACTAGGATCTGCAGCTTATCCAGTAGGTAGGGAAATGGGCAGACTGGGTGGGCCAAGTGGTCCTTATCTGCCGTCAAATTCTATGTTTCTATGGGGCAATACCCATAACTCATGTTTATGTACAGTCTAACACGAGGGGTTCACACCTAGAGTAACTTTCAGAAAAAGGGGAATTCTCAGGGACAAACCTATCCACAGCGAATTTAAGGCAGAGAAGAAAATTGCCTGTCAGGGCACTTGGCTAAAAAAAAAAAAACTTAGAAAATATACAGATATGGACACTATAATGTGTTCTGGTTCTGCCAACAAGGAATATAACTTAACCATGATGGAAGATAAGAAGGTTGAAATTAGGAAATTCATTAATTGCAAAAAAATCATTTGTCATTCATGCCCTGTACCTGTACCTGTACCTGTACCTGCACCACTTGTAACAAACCATGCATAGAGAGAACCATCCGTCCCTTAAAGGAACATCTGCCGGAATGTGGTATGAGCATCCCAAAAGGAAACCAGGAGCTACCTGTTGGGGCTCACTTTAAACTCAACCATGAATCCAATCCAAAGCACTTGAAGTGGGTTCCAAATCACAGATGATGCAAGAAAAAATTGAGATTGTTGTTTCAAAAACAAAGTAGTTGGATTTTTTACTTGGGAAGATTAAAGCTGAAAGGTATGAATGAGGAATGTGATCTTAATTCCTTCCTCTAACATTTTTACATGTCCTTAAACACCCACGACCTTACAAGTTTGTGTAAGGGGGTACTTACTGTATTAATTATGATAAATAAAATCAGGCCAGAATTTAATGTAAAACTCAACCTTCCCTCTATCCACCTAACTCTTATATAGAAAGGGGTAGTTTACTCTATATCCAATTTAGTAGAAATTGTAGCCAACAGCTTTATTTTTTTTTAACAGCCATGGTATTATGTAATGATATTTAGTTTCTGGGGAACACTGAGACAAAACATGTTTGAGATGAATGTTTGCTGTATTGTGCTAGTACAATACTTTGCTGTAAATTCCAATGAGTATCTATTCTTTTTCCATCTCTCTCTTTCTTTCTGTCTTGTGCTTGTCGTGATTCACCCCTTTGGAGTAGGCACAAACCAGCTATTCTGATCCCTATAAGCAGTAAGACTGGAAGAGAAAGTGAAATACAGGCAATCATAGCAGGTCACCGGTGCCATGGAAGAGGTGGGAATCCCATTCAGTCTGTTCTACAATGTGGAGTTCTAAGTTGCAAATTAGCACTATTGAATATGTATAATCATTCCTTTTCTGTTATTTGCAACAGCAAACTTAAATGTGCAGTGAACTTTACATAATTGGTAAAGAAGCAGTTTTCTGCTGTGAAGTTTTGTTTTTTATAATATCATCAAGGCCAGCCTTAGGGTATGTGGCACCCCTAGGAGAACTTGAAAATGGCACCACCTGAAAAAAAATTATATCATCCCTTATTTTCTTTTAATGGCAATGAATTTGCAATGTCCCCTGTTGCTGGGTGCCCTAGGTGACCGCCTAGCTTGCCTATCCATACGACTGGCCAAAAATGTCATTTTTGTGTGGAAGATGGGGATTTAATAATTGTCATCCAAAGAAAAACAGGATTTTCAACTATATTTTAAATTCAAATTTTGGTTGGAACCCCTCCAATTCTATTTAATACTAAGAATTTATAACTGTATCAGCTTGTACCAGAAAACGTTTTTTAGAACCTTGACATTTAACTAGTGTTTGCATTTTTAGCAATTCCAAAATGTTTTGAGCTTCATGGTTTGAGCTCCACCATTGTCACTCTACCATCTACTTTTAATAAATGCCCAATTTTTGATATTGATACTCATGAAATTTTTGCACGTTGTATTAATAAATGTGGAAAGGTACTATATGGCACTGTGTTGTTTTGCACTGGATGTTATTCAGAGTACAGCCATTTGCAACAAAGATTATTTAGCTATGTTATGTTACTTTTTTTTTCTGCCTTCCTTGCCCCTGTCCTGCCACTCCTTCCAACTGCACATGACCCCTCCGACCTCCTTGCCCTGACCCCATTCCTACTCACCTCAGATCGCAGCCGACCAAGGGGGACCCGGCGTAACCCTTCGCCGGATGGGTCCTTCTCCTCCGAGGGGGAAGGCACCAGGAGGGGGATACCAGTGCACTCTACAATCAGTCCCCGGGCACTGCTGAGGTGGATTCTGGGGTGTCGGGGCATCTGAGGTGGCGGGAAGTCAGCAGCCATCATCCAGCAGACCAGGTAGCTCTTTTCCATTTTCTGCGGGGAGTGACGTCCTGACGTCTAGGCATACGCCAACGTCTGCCACTTCCCCTTGTACACTGAGCCCTGGCTGTACTGCTGCACTCCCAGCCTCTGCCAGGAGTCAGCCTACACCAGTGTGCATCCCCTGCCCTCCCCCCGGACCCCCCAGAGAAGGTGAGCTGTTCCTGGACACTCCATCCTTCCCCCCCCAGCCGACCTTCCAGCGACCCGAGTCTGTTCCTGAACTCGGGTCGCCGGCATCGCAGACGGAAATTCAACCACTATGCCAATGGGCTGGCTTCTGTTACGTTACTTTGACATAGCTCCATTGCAACTTTTTAACTGGCAGCACTGTCAAGATAGGCCCGCCCCTTGATGAAGCTCTAGTGAGTGAAGCATCAGAGTGGAAAGCATAACTGGAATGTAGATATTTAGCACTTAAGACTGCACTGGCATAATGTTGCACTAAATTAAAGTACTTTTGGGAATTTTCATAATGAAGTGAAGTTTTTCAGTGTGTCAACTAATGAGTGCATTATGATTTCTGGACTTCTGGTTTTGTGCAACAGGACTTGCAGGGGTCTTGGACTATATCACTACCTCAGGACCACAGTATGAGGGCTCTCCTTCTTTGGATTGCAGTAAGAGGGGGGTGCTGCACTTTAAGGTGTATCCTTCAGATGAGATATTAAACTGAGGTCTCTTCTGCCCGTGTCTGGTCACTGCCCAGGTAGAAGTTTGTCAGCCAATCATGTTTTACTGCAGGAGATGTTATCATTCCTTCATGTATTGCAGGACACTAAAGAGAGCACCATCACTCCACTAAGGGATGTTTTCCTGTATTTCAAGGTGCTATAACCTTAAACATGGGGGGCTTGACTACGATGAAGGTTGCATGCTAGAGGGTGGTACAGTTGGGTTGGGGGGTTTCACTTGATTTCAGGGATAGGATGTCTGAGGGAATGAATGGAGGACAGTAGTGACAGGATTTGCTGCTGGTTGATAAAGGGATTTATGAATGAATGAATGACATCTTTATTTATAGAGCGCCTTTCTAAAACCAAGGCGCTCTACACAGACCAAGCAAAAAGAAAATAACAATTTAAAATACATATAACAATCAAAATATTTAAAATCTATAAAACTGCAGTATCATAGATATCAATTTCAATAAAATCTGAATACGCCAGACTAACTATTCAGTTCAAAGACTAATCTGTAAATGCTGGGTTAAATAAATATGTTTTTAGTCCCATCTTGAAACTCTGGATGGTCAGGCAATCTCTTACCTAATGAGGCAGAGAATTCCACATGGTTGGGGCACAAAAGCAAATGATCGGGCCCCTGATGTCTTTAAATGAACCCTGGGAATCTCTAGCAATTCCTTGTTTGTGGAATAAAGAGGATGGAGGGGGAGGTAAGGATGAAGGAGATCTTGCAGGTAATATGGTCCCTGGTCATGTAGGGCTTTATAGGTCAATAACCCAACCTTGAAGATGATCTGCCACTGTATTGGCAGCTAGTGCAGTCCGTGAAGCACAGGTGTTATATGACTGGTCCTAGAAGTACCATTCAATAACCTGGCTGACACATTCTGCACTAGCTGCAAGAGGTGGATATCAACCTCCGGTAGCCCTTGGCAAAGGGAATTGCAGTAGTCAAGGCAGAAGATTATGAAGTCATGGACCAATGTTGGAAGATCATCAGGAGGAAACAGATGCTTCACTAGGGAGATATTCCTCAGATGGTAAAAAGAAGATTTGATGACGGCTGACACCTGAGATTTAAGGGTCAGTCCATCATCAAAAATAATGCCCAAGTTCCACACCAGATGAGTTAGTCAGCTGAACACCCCCGAGCCAAAGCTCGGGGATGGCAGTATAGTGCAGTGGTTTAAGGCTCTGAGCTGCAAATCTGGTGACATCCAGTAGACCAGACCTGGGTTTGAATCCCACAGCTTCCACTTACATACTGTGTGACCCTGAGCAAGCCGCTTAACGTCCCTGTGCTCTCAGGTGGCACCTGTAAAAAAGCTATCAGCTTAGTGTGCTAATCCTGGTTAAACAACTAAAAAAAAAGCCAAGAAGTCTGTCCTGCTGATGAACCCACCTCCTGACGAGCTGGGTCCAACACCAACACCTCAGTTTTAGTCGGGTTCAACATCAGCTAGCTGGCACTCATCCAGTCCTGGATCTTGGACAGACAGTTGTTAAATACCAAGAAGATCACATCTTGTCCTGGCACAAAGGACATGTACAGTACAATTGAGTATCATCTGCATAGCAGTGAAAACTCAGACTGTATCACCTAGTGATCTCTCCCAATGGCAGCATATACACTGCGAACAACACTGATGACAAGATGGCACCCAGTGGTATCCCACAGGGTGGGGAGAGAGGGGCTGAAAAATTTATTCCAGACACCACTGTCTGAGTCCTACCCTCAAGTAAAGATTGAAATCATCTGAGGACCGTTCCAGATAGTCACAAATAAACCGCAGGAGCTCCAACAGCACACCATAGTCCACGGTGTCAAACGCTGCAGAGAGATCAAGGAGGACAGAGATGGAACAAGTCTTCCAATCTCTCACTATTAGGAGGTCTTTAGTTTAGCAAATGAACAAGGGCTGTCTCGGTACTATGCCTCTTCCTAAATCCAGACTGGATAGAATCATGTATATTGTGGCTGGGCAGATGTTGATCCAGCTGCAATGCAGACACCTTTTCAATAACCTTACCCAAAAAGGGTAGGTTAGAGACTGGTCTGTAGTTAGCCAGACAGTCCAAGACAAGGGAGTTTTTTTTTAGGAGGGGTTGAACAACTCTCCAATGACCGCCAGACCTTCTCGGCAAGGACAAGGCTGATATCACCTACGCACCCTACTAGAAGGCATGAGGTGCTCAGGTACAAAATACAACTGGCTGGCCGTAAAGCCTGAATGACCTTCACAATATCCATGATTTGCAGCTGGCTGAAGTCAGACTAGGCAAACTGGGCACCCACCACCTCCTGACAACCTCTGCAGTGCCCACCAGAGGTGGCTGGACAGACCCCAGACCTGATGGTGGCAACCTTATCTGCAAAGAACTGAGCAAACTCATCACATTTCTCTTGTGAAAAAGCTCTTCCAGACTGAAGACAGATTAGACTGCACAATCTGTCCATAGTTCAGAAGATCTGAGTTGGTCGGTTCTGCTCAGTGGCAATCTCCCTGGACAGGAACTCTGCCTTCTTACGGGTGATTGCCGATTGATAGACAGAATAGTGGCCCATCAATTTAAGTCTGTCATGCTCCAGGTCCAATTTCTGCCAGCCCCTCTCTAGCCTTCATTCCACCCTCTTCATCTTGTCCAAGGTTCCATCAAACCATGGTGACCTTGGAGCTGAGAGTGAGTGGGTGAACACGATCAGGAGCTATGGAATCCAGGGCCTCTGTCACTGCCTTATTATAGGTGAGTACTAGAGTCTCTGGACCCATGCTTTTACTTGATATACTGAATAGGTCTAGTACCACCATCAGGCAATCCGGGATCACACCCCTCAAAAGGCAGTACTAGACTATCTCCGTAGGGGCGGGCCTGTTGGGGGGAGCCATGAAACTGAACCCGACAGTGTGATGGTCAGACCACTCGGCTGGTTCCACCACCAAGCTGGATATGTCCTTCCCCAGAAGGAACACCAAATCCAATGAATGGCCATAAATGGTGTTCACGGAGGTAACAACCTGTGTAAGGCCCAATGAACTCATGAGTTGAAGGAAGCTCTTATTAAGTTGCGGAATTCATCTTCGACCCAGGCATTGAATTCCCCAGAATCAACCATCTGGGGAATCCCAATACCACGTCAGTGATGATGTCCATGACTTCCTGTAGGAAAACTTTCCCATCTCCTGGTGGACAATAGATAAGAAATATCCTGCACCCTACATCCACACCTATGATACATTCAAAGGAGTTGGTGGTGCCTACTGGAACCTCCATAAGGTCCAGTTCAGATCTAAAACAGATGGCTACACCCCAACCCCTACAATCCATTTTTGCACAGTGCATCATCGAGTACCCAGACAGAATTGCTGAAGCCAAACCTGGACCAGCATTTTCATCCAGCCAGGTCTCGGTGATGCAAGCCAGGTCTGCTGACCCAATAAGATCCATTATTAAGGCAATCTTGTTCTTAATGGACCTGGCATTGCATAGCACCATCCGAGTAGGATAAGCAATCAAAGAAGACTGTGTCACTTGCCTGCATGAAGCAGAGCCCTTGGGTATGGGAACCAGGCAGGAAGGATCCCTTTCATTGACCCATTTCACCCCAGGGTATCTCCTTGTTCCCACCACAACAATCTGCCCTCTCCTTCCCAATTCCCTTCCAGGCTTAGCCCCTTCCCTCACCCTCTTCCTCCTCCAAACTATTCCCAGAGCCCAACACAACCTATACACCTCTAGGGACAGTGGAGCAGAGTTAAAAGGGAAGAGATCCCTGAGCCTGGTAGGGAAATAATGCATGACCATCATCGCACCTTCACAGCACAACCTTAACAAGCAAGCAGCAAACACCACAATCTTAAGACTATCCACATTTTTATCATACACCACTCAAATATACCACCCACACTACTCTACACATTCAACCTCAAAATCTCACAACAAACATACTTTATATTATAAACACACCCACACTTAATCATACAATAATCACACCCTTAAGTAACTCCACAAATCTTTCACCCAAACCCCCAGATCTTTCAAAATAATAACACACCAATAAACAGGACCAATAAATGTAAACATTACATGAAGACTTATGGCAGATATCCATTTTTATGGAAAAAAAAGGCACTCACTTAAATCTCTTGGGCTGAATTTCTAAGCATCCTTCACAGCTCCTACTTCTTCATGGCAATGACCAAATAAGTTCTTCAAACCAAAGTCAACTTTCACTTGAACTTTAGAGTGAATACACAGAGTTTATATGAAGATTGAAAAAGGTTTTTATAGGCACTCTCACTGCCTAAATAATTAAAAATCTCACAGTCCCAAAAAGAAACTCTGAACAGTAGTGAGATTTCATGTGGAGTCCCTCCAGAGAGTCTCTTTCTGCATTGAATGAATTTCTTCTCACAGTTTTCTTAAAATAACTTCTCACTCCAGTGGTCCCCATGTAACAGCTTAGCGAACAGCGGCAGGCAAGAATGGCAGTCAGGGACAAGAGGGGAAAGGCCCCTCAAAAGCTTACCCTAGGAGACTAGTAAACCACCCACTTGGACCCACAACTATGGTACCCAGCACAGGGTCTGATGACCAGCAGGCACCCTGAGAAAAATATAAAGCACCAGTCAGCTACGTTCACCCTCTAGTGGAACCAAACCAACATCTCTCCTTGTGAACCCCACACAGAACGGTTGCCTGCAGACAAACATTTAGGACAGGATCCCCAAACCTCCCCCAACCTCCAAACCAACCAATCCAGCAATACCTCAGTGGGCTCCAGGCAGACTCACTGCCACACATAGTCCACCAGCAATGGGAACCGACATTGCTTCATTTCAGAAGTCCAGCTGCAAGAGATCTGTGAAGATGTTCTGACTGAACCACCCTCTTTACTGATTCCTCCTCAATGCTGCCGATCTCTTCCCAAGGCAAGACCTCCAACAGACTCCAGGGACTCCACCAGGCCCTCCGAACTCCAACTCCAACCTTGGGAATACCACCATCAGACAGGGAAAGTCAAAGTCGACCAGGTAAATGCCTGCTTTTGAGTTTATGGCACTGTTGAAAAAAACATAGATTTTTTGTTAATTATAAATAAGCGACTGTCTTAAAAAACACCAGAGGTAAGGCTGAAACCCTAATCTAACCCTCAGATGCTGTACCTTCACTAACTAAATCAGTAGAGGCCCTAACTTACTGCCAATACAACTAACCTTACATATGAATTAAAACAAAATAGAACTAAAAATTAAAATAGGACAAGCAGAAAAAATCAATCTAATAAACTAGTGCTGTTGCTGCTGCTGCTGCTGCAGCTAAAGGCTAGCCCAGCATGTTAAAAAAAAAACTTGACTTGTTCTTATTATACTGTTATTTATTATACTGTACTATTATTCTGAGTCTCATTATAAGAAACCTCTCAAAGACTTGAAGGGGGATTGAGGTGATGCTACAGGGGGCAGGCAGTATTTTTAAAGTTCTGGATGCTAGGTTGTTGGACATTGATTCAACTGGGTGGAGGAGGAATACATGTTAAAAAATGTTTTGGGTGGTTTTAATGTTAAAAAACTGCCCCACACATGCTGGCCCTGTAGTGCAGAGGGCTGAGGTGCTGGCACCTTACTTCCGCTACACTGGTAATCCAGGTTCGTAGACGACCTCAGGTCACTGGGGTGCCTGTTTGGGGGGGGGCTGGAGTGGGATTGAACAATGGCTCTCTCCTACAAAGTGGTGGATGCCTGCCTGTCTGTAGTTCTGTTCCCACTGGGTGGAGGTCCGGTGGGTGCACAGGCAGTACGGGCGGTGACAAAAGTCAGGGGAGGGGTGTAAGGGGCCACCAGATCCTGGAGTGTGCATGCGCTTCCACGCATGTACACGCATGTGTACACTGTGGCCTCGGGGCGTAGGGAGAAAATAGAAAAAATCTATATGAAAAAACTTTCCCACACAAAGTTGGTGGCAAAGTCTCAAACTGGACAACAATATGCATAGTGCTATGTTTCCGACTTCACAACAACTTGGCCAGTGGAGTTTAAACTTGCAACATCTCTAGTTCTAAAGATTGCCAATTTTAAATAAATTATGTTTTGAAAGCTTAAATTTTTCAACTATGTCATACTTGCTTTAATACTTGATAAGTCTAGACAGCAGTAGATATAACTATCCACAGAAAGACAGAAACATAGGGCTTGACTTTTAGTCGGCCCTTAGATTGACGCAAGGTGCTCCGATCTACAGATGCACTGATCTATGGCTGCACAAACTCTGGGTGCATCACAGACCTTATGCCTTATTCTAGAAAACTAGGGGTTTCTCTAAGAAGAAAGTTGTAAGACTTGCTGCAGCTTCAGGATTGCACCAAACATTTGGTCCCATCAAGCCCTCCCTCACCCACATGGTGAAATCTTAGAGAATCCATGAAGGTGGGGGGGGTTAAGATGCCTGAAACATGGGGAATAAGGGGCAGAGGGAGCAGTGGGTGTGCCATAGGGGCAACAGGGACACAGAAGCAGTGTGAGGGTTCTGAGGTGGCAACCGGTGGAGGTGCCATACTCCATGGGCAGAGCCAATCATTCTGGGTAGAAGAGGTGGATGGACAGACCATGACCCAGACCCCAGGTGGCAATGGCCCTGGCACCTTCCCCAGAGGAGCCACAGTCCCTGGCAGTGTAGTTGGGCATCATCCTGCCATAATGCAAGGGGCTGTGTACCAGGGGAGGGTCTCAGTGCCCAGAGAACATACCCATTCACAGGCTACACCCTGTAAACTGTGGCCACTGCCACACTCCTCACCTATGGGACTATATCTCCTCTAGGGCAGGTGCCAGGGCTGTTGCCTTGTGAGGTTCAGGTCATGGTTCTTCCATGCCAACCCCATCTATCCAGGCCGATTGAGTCTGTACCACAGAGCATGGCACCTCTGTCAGGTGCCACCTCAGAGCCTTCACACTGCTGCTGGGCTCCCATCACCCCCAGTGGCACCTCCAGTGGTCCCTCTGGCCTCAGACCCCACCTTCTATGCCCACCGAACTCATTGCCCTCCAAGGCAGTGGTGCAGGGTCCCTAGACCAGCACTTGGCTGATCTAATCTAAGCCGCTTCTTGGGACCATTGTGGGCCTTCTAAAATCCCAAATAAGGGGATAGTGCAGCCCCACCATGACACAACCCCTTTTGTGATCTGATGCAGTGGCACTTCTGTCACAAGGATGTTGCAGGGTGGGTTTGGGACAAGGCATTGTGACTTCAATGCACCCTGTGTTTGAAAATCAGGATTGCCACAAAATGTGACGCAAGGTGCCACTTGCATCCCAGCTATTTAGTGCAGGCACCTTGCACCAAATGCCACCTTTTTAAAATCAGGCCCATTGAATCTGACACCAGATAAGGATCACTTAACCCATTCAGTCTGCCAATTTCTCTATACCTACATATTACTGCAGACCATGCACAATCTGCTTCTCTTTTACCCTCCTTCCTTCCTTTCCATTATGATTCCCTTACTCGTATCCCTCACCTTTTTTTTAATTCAGTACACTGTATTGAAAATTAAAGAACAAAAATACAATAAGATGAATCATCAGAATAGTCAGAGGGGACCACATAAAATGCCAGTTGCATCTAACATTATAGATAAATGACCTAATTAAGATGTTCCTTGCCCCCATAAACTAATCCAGGCCTCCCCCAAACCCTGAGCTGCCCCACAAACAAAACTAAGAACTCCCCCATCCTATGCCTTCCTCCTCCCCCCCAGCAGACCTTATTTTCCTCACGAATATCCATGGAAGTGGACAGATAGCCATAAGAACTTAAGAAACCTAGTAGATCTCCTATAATTCTCTCAGATTGCTCTTTCCAGGAGAAAGAGAATATAAACTAATAACCCAGACCTCACCTCTCAGCAAGAAAATAAGAAAAAAGATCCCAAAGGGCATGCAAGTCCCATAACTTATTGTTAAAGATGGCCACTGCTTTCTCAGCAGATAATGCCGTTATAACCTCGTGAACCCATTCGTTAACTGAGGGTCTGCCCTCCTGCTTCCAATATCACATGATCAAAAGCTTAAAGACACCCACAAGGGCAGCCACCTGAGTTTTCTCCAATTTCATTCTTAAACCTTCAAAATTGCCCAATGTGCAGATCTCAAGTATGAAAAAGTCCATATAACTAAATAAAAGTGAAACAAGTGTTTTAATCTCCTGCCAAAAATCAGCCACCCTTGGACACATCCAGATCATATGAAACAAAGTCCCCTCTGCCTGGGAGCTCCTCTGACAAAGACAGTTTGGAGATTTACCCATTCTAAACAGCTTTTGTGGTGAATAGTATAGATTATGGAGACTATTAAATTGTTGGAGGCGTAATCTGTCCTACTTAACATATGTGTACATAGTTCTCCAAATTAAGGTCCAAGCAGTCAAATCATAATTTAATTGCAATGTCTGCTGCCAATAAAAGGCCTGAGGAATACACATTTTCTGGGACAGAGAATGTAACTCTCTATAAATCTTGGATATTGGCTTGCTTAAAACATTGTAAGTCAAAAGAACTTCAAACAAAGAGCTAGCTTGAGAATACCATGGCAGCTTCCCTAGAAGGGTCTTGATACCATGTCTGATCTGGGCAAATCTCAAAACATAATGCCTGGAAGGTGAAATCTACATCTAAATTCTCTGAAAGAAAGAAAGAAATCCATCTGGTGTTACAAAGTCTACCAATATAGAGATATTAATTTGTTTTCCATACAACAGACCAGATTTTTTTTTCTCTAGGGAAATATTTGGGTTGTGGAAGAATGGTTCTCTCACATCTACCTGATGTCTCAACCTAAGGGAATGGCAAAGCTGCAAATGAACCCTAACTGATCAGCCAATGGGAGAATCTCTCAAAGGCTTCAGAAGTTTCACCACAGGAATATATAACAAGGCTGGCAAGGCAATATGATACTGTGTTGTTCTATCTTCTTCTATCAGAAGCCACATGGGAACCTAAGACTGATGCTTTCCCCAAAATGTCCAGTTGAAATATTTTGCACCATGAAAGGCAAAATAATAATAAAGAAGGTGGGGCAGTTGCAGATCCCCCAAATCTCTAGATCTACAAAGTTTCCCAAAGGCTCGTCTAGGAGACTTCCCAACCCACACAAATTTTGAACAGATAGAGTTCAATTTAGCGAACCCTGCTTTGGGAAGAGTTATATTTAACATAGAAAGTGGATACATTTGTCTAGATAAAGCAACCATCTTAAGAACATTAGCATGCCCCTACAGAGTCATAGACAAATGTTACCACTGCTGTAAATCTAACTCTAACTGTTTAACCACAGGTCAAGATTTATTGTTTTCAACAGCTGGAAGTCTCTGGTGAGCTTAATCCATAAATAAATTATCAAATGTGACTCCCACTGCAGCCACATAGCCATGACATCAGCTTTAAGGATCGGTGGGGATGAGGGATACACAACCATTTTATGAAGATTTAGTTTGTAACCCGGAAGAGTACTAAAAGCTCCAATCAACTGTAATGTGGCCAGAAATTACTTATTCCCATGGGAAACAAGTAAAAGAACATCATCTGCAAACACGGATAATTTAAATTCTCTACCACCAATCGAAACACCACTGATCTGAGGTGAAGGAATAATCTTCTGAGCTAAAGGCTCAACATATAAATTAAATAACATAGGGAACAAGAGGCACCCTTGCCTTGTACCCCTTATCAAAGAGAAAGGAAGGGAAAGGGAACATTGTTTAACCAGGAGTAGCACACTAAGCTGAAGCTCATTTCCAGATGTGACCTGGGAGCACAAGGAAGTTAAGTGACTTGCTCAGGATCACACAGTATGCATCTGGATGGCTTTGGGATTCAAACCCAGGTCTCCAGATCTGCATCTCAGAGCCTTAACCCACTGTGCTATACTGATTCCTTAATTAAAAGGCTTGGATAGCTCCACATTACAGAACATTCTCGCTGTTCGGTAGGTGTATAACGTTTTTATCCATTGAATGAACTCAGCTGGTACTCCATATCTGGGCAAAATCTCAAAGAAAAAAGTCCAGGTCACTCTGCCAAATGCCTTCTCTGCATCCAGGGAAATGAGCACCTCAGCAGCGCCCACATCCCCAGACACAGAGAGCAAATTAAACATTTTTCTGGAAGTGGTCACTGGAATTCCTCCCCAAGATAAACCCCACCTTCTCCCCTCCTATTAAAATGGACCAAACCCTTTCAAGATGGGAAGCAAAAATGCTTGCCAAAATTTTAACTTCAATGTTTAAAAGTGATATAGGTCTATAGTTCTCCTGGGTGGTGGGTTCCCTCCCGAGCTTGGGCAAAACTACTATTCTGGCTTCAAAAAGAGCAGTTTCCTGAGTATTGGAGTGGAAGAGGTAGTTAAATATATCTTGCAAAATTGGGACCAATTCTTGTTTGAAAATTTTATAAAAAAGGGGAACAAGCCCATCCGGGCATGGTGCTTTATTCACAGGAAGAGAGTAAATTGCCTTTAAAATCTCATACTCTGTTCAGCTTCCTTTGATGGACCTCATTCAACTGAGGCAATTGTAATCTGTCCAGAAAGTATGAAAATCTTGATGCAAAATCTGTAATATCTTCCAGAGCTGCATATATATTTCGATAGAATAACTTAAAGATCCCTATCAAGGCTTTGGAATCAGGAACTAGATGCCCAGAAAGAGAGTCTGCCAAAGCGTTCACCCACCTCAATTCCCATTTTTGTTTTAAATGCATCACTAACAGTTTTCCAGCATTGTGCCCCTGGCTGAGATATGAAGCCTTTAAGGAGACTGCTGCTTTAGTAACTTTATTCAACATACAGCTGGCATACTCAGCCCTGAGCACTGCCAATCTCTGCCATACAGAATCATCAGAACTTCTGAATGTTTCTGCTTCAAGCCACTGTATTCGAGACCACTCCTTCACTTGTGCATTTAATTTCTTCTTTCTCACCTTAGCAAACCTAATAAGACCCCCCCCATAGCGCTTTCAGTGATCCCCAGACCACAACACTGGCTTCAAGTGAAGGCAAATTAAGTTCTGCTGAATCAGTTATAGATCATTTCATGTGAAAAACTATATACGGATCCATAAGTAATCTGTGTTTAAGGACCAAGTGCCAGAAACCCAGGAACATTGTGTTAAAACAACTTCCAGGGATCACGTGATGGCAGCCTAAGCGGAGACAGTCTCCTCCCGAAGCTCCGCTCTCAATCTCCCGATTTTGGCTTTTTATAGCAGTATTTGCACACCAAAACCCGTCCTAGCTAGGTGGAGTGTGTGTGGACTTTCCTCCGGCACTAGCGTTTGTTGATTTAATGGAAGTTTATATGAAGAAGGCGCCCCCGAGGTACTCCTCTCCTCGGACACCAGAGAAAGGCCTTAAAGTGAGCCAAGCAGCAGGCATGGCGCTCAAGATGGCTACACCAGAAGCTGCCTTCGAAGCCAGGTTTCTGGAGATCATGCAGCCTCTCCAAACGGCTATCACGTCAATCTCTGAGGATTTACAGGATATTAAAGGCGCAGTGGATGCACTATCTAGAAGGGTTGAGGATTGGAGGCTAAATCACATCAATGGAGAAGAAACAAGAAGGAGTGAGACCGAGTTAATTAACATAAAGTGTAGAATGAAGAAATTAGAAGACAAGCTGGAGGATTTGGAAGACACATGGTAGAAGGAATAATCTGAGTAATTATCGGGTTGCCAGAAAAGGAAGAAGGGTGTCATAATTACTTCCTGCAGAAATTTTGTTGTAAAATAGCTGGCGCTCCTCCAGCCGGTATGTTATTGAAACCCACCCGGCGCTGCTGCCGCCCACAGGCCAGCCACCCAGGCCAATAATATTGAAATTCTTGAACTATCTGGACAAGCAACATGTCTTTTCTAAGGCGAGGAAGCAAAAGAGCTGACATGGGAAGGCAAGAAGATATGCATTGCTCAGGACTTGCCCATTCGGTGAGTTAGAAGACAGAACTGCACCAAATTTATCTAAATTGAGTGGCGGCTTCTAAACCATTCAGGGTCAAGTACCCCGCCATATTGATGATAAAGCACGAGGATAAATGGTTGACATTCGAATCCCCTGTGCAAGCTACACAACAGCTGAAGGTCATTTTCCCAGATCTCTACAAATGACTAATGTTAGGATGATCCCTCGACTGGGGGACTGCAAGTGGTGATATAATTGTTTAAATCAAGGGTCCAGAAGGCAATTTTTGATACATGGGCAGACCTATCTGTGAGAAGTAACAGCAGAGTATTGACTAAGAAACTTGGAGGTGATTTGTAGTCTTGTGACAATCGACCCCTGCTGGCGGTCTTAGGTTATGCAGAGTAGAACAGGGCTGTCTGCAGTCGAAATTCTAGAAGTGGATGGAGTTGATCTAAGTTGTTTATCTCTACATGGACACTAGTCTGCACGATTTATGGCACTCCGATGTATACAAGTCCCCTTGTCCTGGGTTACTCGGATTTATGTCTAGGAGGTGAATTGGATTCGTATCACTTCAGGATATGAGCCTGCCTGCTTTCTGAGGATGGACTTATTTATGATGGTGCAACGTGTAGCAGTTACTTTGCCCTTTGGGGGAGGGTGCATCTTGGATGTTCTGGTATCGGCAGTTGAAAGAGCGATGGCCCTATGAATCTGATTAACTGACACTGTGGTGACTGAATGGAGAATTGCGGGGCTCTATGTTGGTTTCTCCTAGTAGAGTCTGAGTATCGAGTTACTCAATGTGCATCAGACTTGTTTACAAGACCTAAATACGAAGGATTTCCTTCCCCTTCCCCCCCTTTTTTTATTTTTTTTATTTTTACATATAGGAACCAGTGGTTATTCGGGGGGTTATTAATTTTAGCACTGGCTTATTAATACTGCCTAGTTGAGGATAGCTGATGACTCAAATTGCTTTTTTGGTAATGGTCAGCTCAAGCCTATCGGGGCGAGCATCTACATAGTTAGGGTTAAGATCTTTCAATAAGGTTTGTCTGTTGTTATAGGGTAGTCTTTTGCAGGGATTATTGGAGGGGGGGCTCCGGGAGGTGGGGTTGAGTAGTTTGGGCCGCTTAGAAGTGAATCACGTGGTGCTGAATACTTAGGAGGGCAGTTTTTTGGAACTGGGGTATGTGTGTGGTATTGGGGCGGGGGGGTTTAGTTGGGTGATATTGGTATTTGGGGGTGGAAGGATTGTGGGTCAGAAAGAGTCAGTTGGACTCCAGGGAGTGAGGGTGGGGTTCCAAGGTTACACATCGTCAGGATTTGTTAAGGATTCCTTAAGTCAGGGGGTTTGTATATACTTAAAGAGTGCTGTAGCACAGTCTACTGAAATATTTTTTCTGCATTTATGTCTGAGTTTAATGGTTGGGCATAATGAGCAGTTCATATAAGTTTATTAGCTGGAATGTCAAAGGAGCCAAGGACAGGGTTAAGAGACAAATTATATTAAGGCACCTACGTCAATTGGGAGCACAAATTGTCTTTCTTCAAGAGACGCATCTAAAGAGAAGTGACATTCATTACTTCAGAAGGGCATGGGTAGGGCAAGTTTTCGGGGCAGGGACATCCACGAATAGGGAAGGGGTTGCTATCCTCATAGCAAGGAGCACTCCTTTTAAATTGGTGGAAGAGATTTGGAACCCGGAAGGTCAATACATCATTACACATGGCCTGCTAGAGTCACACCCGATATTATTGGGCTCAATATATGGCCCCAATTGCGATTCCCCAGCCTTTTTCATGAGATTACTAACATGGTAGTATCCAACCCTGAGAAGCTTACGGTATTGGGGGGGGACTGGAATCTAGTTCTTCAAAATGATCTGGATAGATCATGTAAAGAGAGGCGAGGTCTATCGCCAGCACAAAGGGCGCTGAAGGATCTCATTAGTAAGGCCACCCTGGTTGATGTTTGGCGTGTAATTAACCCTATGACACAGCAATACACTTTTTTCTCCGCTGTACACAAGACATATTCACGAATAGATTATATCTTAGTTAGTTCATTTGCAATGCCGAGTAACACAGGCGATATATCTGCCAGAGTAATATCTGATCATGCACCGGTCAGTCTGGAATATCGGCTAGCCGTGGTGAGTAGGCGGTCTCCGCAATGGAGATTAAATTGTCAGATGCTGAAGGAGGAATCTTCGCTGAGGCACATTGTAGAATTCATCAAGGGCTTCCTGGAAAGTAATCAAGGCTCAGTGGTTCAAAAGGACCTAATCTGGGCTGCCTTAAAGTGCTCCTTGAGGGGAGAATTGATTAAAATGGCCTCTAAAAAGAAATGTATGCAGAAGGTGCAATTAGATTCCCTGCTAGCTTCGATTAGGATTGTAGAAAGTAATCTATCCCGTGCCTCGACTGAGGCAAATTGGGCAAGACTTCATCAGTTGCAGACCCAATATTCTGGTCTAATATCACAGAAAGCGGAGCTGGCCCTTTTGAGGACTAGGCTTCAATACCTAGACATAGGGGAGAGAGTGGGGAAATTACTCACCATGCGCATCCGCCACTTAGACTCAACCCATTTTATAGCTGGAATTCGTAAGGGGCATGGGGAGCAGATTTGTACGGACCATGGGGAAATGGCGAATGCCTTTGGGTCATATTTCCAGGCGTTATATGCGGTAGACCCGGAGTCAAAACCTTCTGTGGACGACATTAATCTATTTCTTAGGTCAGTGGTGCTGCCAAAAGTAACTGAGGGAGAAGCGGCCTCTTTGAGTGCCCCAATCTCGGTTCTAGAAATCCAGCAGACCATCAACAAATGCCTTTAGACAGGTCCCCTGGCCCAGACGGGTTCCCCAGTAATTTTTACAATGCATGCCATTCGTTAATATCCCCAATTTTAAAGGAGGTTTTTCAGTATTGGTTTGATAACGGGTTATCAGATCCTAGCTTCCTAGGCTGACGATCTCTTTAATCCTGAAACAGGGAAGGACCCTCTCAGTATGGATAGTTACCGTCCTATCTCCCTTCATCTGGACATTAAAATCCTAGCAAAATTTTAGCTAACAGGTTGTCCAAAGTTATGGACAAGCTGGTTAGTAGGGAACAAGTGGGCTCTATGATGGGGAGATCACCCCAAGATCATATGAGGAAATTATTACACCTTATCACTACTGCTAAGGACGCCAAGACCCCAGCAATACTTATTTCATTAGATGCCGAAAAGGCATTCGAAAGGGTATCCTGGGATTACCTATTTGCCACTCTGTCCGCCTTTGGTTTGCCTGACGTGTTCCTGAGATGGGTTCAAATTTGATACTCCTTTCCTTCTGCCAGAGTAAAGTGCAATGGGATATTGTCACCGGTAGTAAAGCTAGAGTGAGACATGAGGCAAGGATGTCCCTTGTCCCCGCTACTATTCAACCTATACTTAGAGCCATTATTGCATAGATTGGCAGGAAACTTTTTTATTAAAGGTATACAGGTGGGGAGGCCAGCTATATATACTCGGTATATGCAGATGATGTACTATTACATATTGAAGACCCAGAGACCTCGGTTCCAGCTATCTTGGCGGAAATTGATTCCTCTTCCAAAGTATCTTACTACAAGTTAAATCGTGTGACGACGAAGATTCTCCCCTTAAATAACAAAGTTACAAAGGCAGATTTGTCGTTGTTTGGCCTCTGTTGGGAGGCAAAGTCGCCTACGTACCTAGGAATAAATATTAGCACAGGACTGAATCACATGATCAAAAATAATCTGGGCAGTCTAGTTAAAACCATCATGGGGGATATGGATAGGTGGCGATTGCTCTCTCTGTCACTTTGGGGTAGGTTGAATATCATAAAAATGAATATTCTGCCTAGATTATTATACCCCTGGGTATGTTGATACACCTCCGGCGTGGTTTTCCAACTTACAGAGGGCATTTAACCTCTTTATATGGAACGGAAAAGAGTCTTCGTAGATCCTATATTAAATTGACAGCCCCAAAATTAAAGGGAGGATTAGCTGCTCCCTCTCTTTTCTATATTATACCCAAGCACGTAAGCAAGTTGGTTATTGAGTGAAAGAGCAGTCAATTGACTTACTTACCTTTATGGGTAGACATAGAGTGAGGGTTGGCGAGAGGTGAACTGCTCGCTGCGGGCCCTGCTATATGTTTCTCCGTCGGCTATTCCTAAACCCTTGAAAACAACCTATGGGATGGTCATTAAAGGCCTTTCAGCAGTTGAAAATTACCTTGCAATTAAATGGTACCTATCTGCCAACCAACCTATTTTTGAAAATCCTCACATTAGGGTTGGGGTGCAACATTGTCCACTGCATTTTGGCCCAGATAAGTCACCTTAGAGTCTCGTACTTTTGGGTGAATGGGAGACCTCTGCCATTCGATCAGTTATGGTGAGTCTTTGAGTTCGGGTCAGGACCTATTTAAGTGGCTACAAGTCAGTAAGGCCCTAACTTCTGTTTTTCTCAGATGACTCCAGTTGACCATTTGGTCAGAGATTGAACACTTTTGCTATAGCCTCTCAGCGAGTCCAGTTTCTAAGATATACAAAATACTTCAGGAATGGGACTTTAGGCTTCCCTCAGGGGTATGTTTTTACTGGACGAGGGAGTTAGGAATACCTGATGTACCCGGTCTCTGGAAGAAGCTTTGGCTCACAATGTATAAATAGATAAAACAAGATAGACTGAGGATGGTACATTTTAATATAATGCATCATTTATACCTAACCCCATCCCGATTACGCAAGTATGGGGCAAAGGATACACCCCTTTGTGGGAAGTGCAGGAAGGACGATGGTATTTTGTACCACATGGTATGGTCATGCCCTTCAATGCAG
The DNA here is from genome assembly GCA_016271365.2 of Neoceratodus forsteri. Taxonomy (NCBI): domain Eukaryota; kingdom Metazoa; phylum Chordata; order Ceratodontiformes; family Ceratodontidae; genus Neoceratodus; species Neoceratodus forsteri. The sequence continues at coordinate 247,912,327 of CM028130.1, read as the reverse complement.
GCCTTCTGGCGGGCCATCAATAATCTCTTAGATCCTATCCTTGGCTTAACAAATATGTTCACCCCTGAGGTATGTTTGATGAGCCTTTTTCCAGTAGGCACTTCTAAGATTAAAAGGCCTAAATGTCACTTGTTTCCAGCTGTTGCGAAACTGATAATTTTAAGGCATTGGTCTAGCGATAAATCCCCCTCCTTGATGGAGTGGTGCAGTGTATCCTGGCATTGCAGTTAGAAGCATATTGCTCATATGCAAGGTAGACTGAAAATATGTCGCATAAGCTTTGGAGTTCTTTAGAAAGCGCTCCTTATGGCGTGGAAGCCTGGCGCTCAGAATATCTCGGGGCTGATAAATTAGGGTTTGTTTACATGTGTAGCCTTGGGAGGGGTAGGGGGAGGGAGGAAGCTTAATTTCTCAATTGAAAGTGCAAGTTAATAATTGGTTGTTTTATGTTGCTCCATTTCGCGCTCTCAACTCTGTTTACTAGGTTATGTATGTATTGTAGTGCTGTTGTTGAAAACAATAAAGATGATTAATTACAAAAAAAAAACAACTTCCAAAAAAATAGGAGAGTGATCAGAAAGGACTCTCGGGCATATTCTAACCTCCGTAATATAAGTCATTAATGTATTGCTAACTAGGAAATAATCTATTCTTGAATGAACCTCATATAGAGGAGAATAATAGGAAAAGACACGATCCTCCGGGTGCAAGGATCTATTAGACCAATTTCATTCAAGAACTTTTGTGATGCTCTTTGTGTGGGAGATAACCCAACCCTTCTTCTGTATGACCTGTCCAGGTCATTGGAGTGGACTAAATTCCAATCCCCTCCCAAAATACTTGGAATTCCAGGGGATTGAGCAATAATCTCTGCCAAGGATGAGAAAAAAGAAGGTGTATCTAGGTTGGGGCCATAGATTGGACCCAGTAACACCTCCACTTGAGCTAATATACCCAATAAAAAGATAAACTTCCCCTCTGAATATTTCCATTCATGAAAAAGCTGAAAGGGAATGAATTTATGAAAAAAGATTGCCACCCCTCTCTGTCTAGCACTTAATCCCGCTCTATAAACTTGTCCCATCCATAATTTCCTCAAGAGAGAAAGCTGGTCTGTGGATAGATGCGTTTCCTGAAGCCTAACAATGTGCTGAAGATATCTCTGTAAATGTCTCAAAATACAGTATTTTTTATTATTATTATCCCCCACCCACCTTAATGTTCCAGGATATCACTGTCAAGTTTTGCATATAAGCCAACTAAGGTTAAATGTCTCCCCCTGGCTGCTCCCAAAGTACTGCACAAACTGCAAATAATACTCCCCCCACAACTAACCCCGATACCCTTTGTTAAAGCAATCACACTCCTCCCCATACAATACTATCCACCCCACCCTGCGAAAAAATAAAAAAACAACCTGAAAACCCAGGCCTTAAGCCTAGTCCCTGATGTGTGGTCAGTGATGCAAACCAATAGTGCAGCCCCCATTTGACCCAAATACAAAAAAAAATCCACACACTTCTCCCCCTTCACCCAGGCTGGTAGCCAAAGTAAGCAAAACCAAAAATCTCTGAAATCCCGGTGACAACAAAATTAACTCTGCCATCCCCTGTCTCCCCTAAATGTATTTCAAACAATACAACCCACTAATCAATATTTAAGAATGCTAACAGTCTCCCCAAGCCCAAAGAGTACTCTACCACTAAATATGCAGCACCTAAGAAACTCTTGCCTTCCCAAAAAGCCCATAAAACCATATTCTTGCTACACAAACACAAATTATTCAAGTTGAAAGAAATAAGGAAGAGCATTATATAAAACAAGGTGCTGTGAACAATGAATCAACACCCCCCCCAAAAAAAAAAAAATATTAAGGCCCTAAGAAATAGATCTGCCCTGGGTAATCTTGAGAAATTTGACCATTGCCCAGATAAACTCTCTGATGGCTTATAATCCTTCTCATTAATATCTGACATATAACAATGAAATAAACTAGACAGTAGCATCACTCAGTCTGAAAGTCCCAGGTATATATCTAATCCTATGAAAAGAAAATAGGGAATCCAGTTTTAGTAGTATAATACAATATGAACCCAGGTCCTCTGAATATAGGAGGTCACAGGGGAGGCCACTGGGGGGGGGGTCTCCTTCTGCGCCGATGATGAAAAATAAAACAGTACCATAATGTTCAAACATAAATGATGCTTCCTCTGGAGTCCAGCCCTACTTAAACTGCAAAAATACACTGAAAAATAGCTAACAGCATTAGATAAACTCTTGCTTCTCAATGTTGCTCCTCTTCCAGCAGATCCAAAGTCCAAATCTCTGAACAATGTCCACAAATCCACAGAGCATTCATCGTGCATCTAATAAATCAAAGTTTCCCCTTAAGAAAGCTACACTGTCATTAGAAAGGTCCAGAAATAGTGACTACCATTATGCCTTCCAATAAGCATAAAACAGCAAATAAAAGCTTTGAAGTCCCTATAAATAAAATACCCCACCTGTCTGAAGGTCGATGGAGAGTAATTTGACATTCAAGAAACCTAGTTTGAAAGAGAAAGGTCAGCCATTTGCCACAACGTAATCCAAGGAGAACTGAAAGATTGATGCACTTCTGTGGTCTGCCACAAAATATCCAAGAAATAAGGGGCTCCATCAACGGCAAGCAGTAGTATTCTTGTGGCAATACAGAACCTCAGTGTCCAGAAGCAATTGCCTGCCAATTCAACCCTCGAGGCAGAATTAAATGCTACAAGAATCTCCTAGTTCGAACATTTTTGATCAGTCAGTAGTCCACAGCATAACCCAACTAAAACATAAGTCAATACTCACCTTTAATAAATCTGTACTACCATCAGAAGGATCCAAAAGTAGGAGGGCTCCATAATACTCTGCTGTAGCATGCTTGCAGCAAAAGAAGACTCCAAGGATAATAGAAATAACTGCTCCACCAGTCTGCAGATTGATGAAAGATTGTATGTTGCGGTATAGTCACTGCTCCAACAATGAAAATAACAAAAGCTGGATCACCACAAAATTACGCTTCATTAAACAAAACAAGTGAGATACTGTAGAAGCAACTTAGCAGCTGTCCAGAGTCCTTAATACTGACAACAACTGAGGAGAGATCTTCACTACACTGTACCAAAAAGGTTTGGTAGGAGCTTCAGAAGATCTTGAGAGGCATGTGCAGCAGAGTCAAAGCGATGAGTGCCCTGCGCAGTTTTAACTTCCAGATGGGCAAGGAACAGCATGCAGTGTTGAATTTTAGCCGCCCACAATTTTAAATTGAACAGGGCAGTAAGCTGCCCAATCCTGGCATACCTTGAATGTTAAATTGGGTACCAGGTGTACCCGGTTACCATCCCATTCCAAACACTCAGTCTTTCTCACACACCTCAATAGGTGGTCACAGTCCAGGTAATTCAAAACTTTGAAGATGAGAGTTGCGAGAGGTTCTCCCAGTGCCAGCTTTGGCCTCACCGAACTGTGAGCCTGCTCCACAATATATTGCCTACTGTTGGGAGAGGGACTGGCAATCTTATTTACAAAAACACTGGATGAAATCAATGGGAGATGGTCCTTCCTCACCTTCAAGGAGACCAAGCAGGACCAAATTGTTCCTCCTGGAATGTCTCCCTAGGTCTTCCACTTTATTTTCTAACTTTCTGACCTGCCTTTTAAAGGACACTACCTCTAGCTCCACATTCAAGAGCTTATCTTTGGCCAATTAAATTCTTGTCTCCGTATCAGAGACTCGTACAGAAATGCCTTTCAAAGCCAGTTTCCACTCTTTAAATTCTTCTATCAAAGAGAATAAAGCTGTTTTAATAGTTTGAAGCTCCTTGTAAACTTGAGCAGTAGTGACCGAAATTGTCTGCCCCTCAGGCGGCATGGGAGGGGAGTTACTGCAACGGGGTCACTTGGCCACCATACTTGGAACTTATTCTTGCTCACCCTCCAAGTCCTTTTGCTGAGAGAGGGCTCCAGAGTTGTCTAAATCCACTAAACCTTCTTAAAGAGTTTACACCACAGGCTAATTCACAGTAGGGAGTCAATGGAATACTAAAAACAGATGCAGAAAGAGGAAAATAATGTATTTAACTGTTGGATCGCGACAGAGCTCCATGAGTTGCTGGCTACTCCTGGCTTAACATCACGTGATTCCATCCCTCACCACCTTAAACTCCACCACTGTTTTTACCCCCCCACCTCTGCTGGAAGGCTGTTCCAGGAATCCACCACTCTTTCTGTGAAGAACTTCCTGGTTCTATGTGATAATGGCGAAAGCCTAAAGGCGATCGCCATTATTGTGCAGTCAGAGTGCCAAAAACATTTTCTGTACTCTGATGCCCCAGCGCACAGGACAATGGCACTGAGGACATATATTTCAATGGTTTCTGTGGGGGGGCTGCACCCCCACACCCCCACGCACCCTCTTACTAAAGGATTCTCAACTCCGGGGGGGTGCATACCAGTGGGGGGAGTTGTAAAATTAAAGGTTCGGGCTGGATGCAATAAAATCACTCCAGCACCCTGACCCGAACCTGGTACCTGACCCACCCCAACCACAGGCCAACCCTCAATGCCATGATGTAGCTCGGCAACCCACCACAGTGCCACCCGCTACAGTTCCCCCATCCCCTCTCAGCCCACGCTCACCATGCTCACTCCCCCACGCTCGTACATACAGCGACATCCTGTCGCCCATTTTGCCCACCCCCCAATCCGGTCACCCTAACCTCCCATTGCACTGAGGGATTTAGCAGGGGAATGAGTCACCATTATGGAAGGCACCCTTCCCCATGCGCCTTCCTCATGGGATACTGAACTTCCTCACATCTCTCCTGAATCTACCACCCTCCCTCCCTCCAGCTTCATAGCATGTTCTTTTGTACTTGAGAACCATTCCTTCAGAAAATTACTTCCCTCCTGTACCTTATTTACCCCCATGAGGTATTTAATGGTCTCTATCATATCCTTCCTCTCCCTTCCCTCTCCATGGTGTACATACTGAGGTCCTTTAATCTCTCCTCATAGGGCTTTTGATGCAGACTCTGAACCATTTTAGTTACCAGTCTCTGTATACTCTGTCTATGTTCTTTCAGAAATGTAGTCTCCAGAACAGGACACAGTACTCTAGGTGGGGTCTTACCAGCTGTCTATACAGAGGAAACACCATCTCCATTTTTCTTCTTGTGATACCCCTCCCTATACACCACAGCATCCCAGTAATCTTCCCTACTGCCTTGCTGCACTGCCTGGCCACCTTTAGGTCATTCAATTTGATTACCCCAGGTCTCTTTCCTGGTTGGTCATTGTCTCTCTTACTTCAGGTCTAGCATTGGCCCAGCCTCTCCTATGAGGAATTGTAGTGATCAGCGGGAAGTGAAGATCTCTGATCAGATTTCTGCCAGCCAGAATTCATAGACATTGTGAAGATCATCCAGACATTGCACCCGACCAGATGTAGTTTGGATCCAGGCCTGACACCTCTTTTATTGGGATGTGTTGATGTTATCTGCCGATCCTTGGTGAAATTGCCTGGAGGTCCTTGGAGATGGGGGTCTTTCCAAAGCCCCTAAAGGAGGTGGTCGTTCGACCACTCCTTAAGAAATCCTCCTTGGACCCAGACTGTCTAGCCAACTACTGACCTATCTCTAACCTGCCATTAGTTGGTAAGGTTATTGAAAAGGTGGTTGCATTGCAACTGGATGATCACCTTACAACTCACAAGGTCTATGATACTCTCCAGTTCAGATTTAAGAAGAAGCATAGCACAGAGACTGCACTTGTCTGAGTACTGAATAACCTCCTGATGGCTAGAGGTCAAAAGGCGCATACCATTCTGGTCCTTCTTGATTTTACTGAAGCATTTGAAACTGTAGACCATGGTGTGCTGCTGGAGTGCCTGTGGCTTCTTTGTGGGCTGTCTGGTACAGTCCTCAAATGGTTCCACTCTTTCCTTGCAGATAGGTCTCAGAGAGTTGCCACCGGAATTTATTCCTTTGGCACTTACTAGTTACTCCCTGCCCTGCGGGGTGCCACAGGGCTCCATTTTGGCCCCCATGTTGTTTACAGTGTATATGCTGCCATTGGGAGATATCATCAGGTGATACAGTTTGAGTTTTCACTGCTATGTAGATGATATTCAATTGTGTATGTCCTTTCTGCCCAGACAAAGTGCTGCATTCTCTGTGATAAACAACTGCCTTCCCGAGATCAGAACCTGGATGAGTACTAGCTGGCTGAGACTGAATCAGGACAAGACTGAAGTGTTGGTAGTGGACCCTAGTGGTCCGGAGGCGGGTATGGGAGCTGGACAGGCATCAGGTTTTTTGATCGATGGCATACAGCTCACTACCTCAGACTCAGTGCTTAACCTTGGCATTATTTTTGATGACGGCATGACACTAAAATCTCAGGTGTCAGCTGTCGTCAAATCCACTTTTTACCATCTGAGGAATATCGCCAGGGTGAAACACTTGGTTCCTCCGGATGATCTTCCAACATTGGTCCATGTCTTTGTCACTACCCACCTTCATTACTGCAATTCCCTCTACCTAGGGCTTCCAGGGGTTGATATCCCTGCTTGCAGCTAGTGCAGAACACGGCAGCCAGGTTTTTGGCTGGGAGTTCCAGGTTCAGTCATATCACTCCTGTGCTCTGCGAACTGCACTGGCTGCCTATTCAGTGGTGGATCACCTTTAAGGTTGATTTGCTAACCTTTAAAGCCCTACATGATCAGGAACCCAGTTACCTGCAAGACTTCTTGATACCCTACTGCCCCCTCCGTCCTCTCCGATATGCTGATGCGGGATTGCTAGAGATTCCCAGGGTACGATTAAAAACATCTGGGGCTCGTGCTTTTTCTTTTTCGGCTCCAACCCTGTGGAATTCTCTTCCTCATCGGTTAAGAGAATGCCTGACTGTCGATAGATTTAAGATTCAGTTAAAAACATATTTATTTAACTTGGACTTCCCTAATTATGGTTAACCTGTTTTTATTCTTCTGTTTTAAATTTATATTAGCATTTGGTTCTATGTGCAGTGCCTTGGTTTAGAAAGGTGCTATTAAAATAATGTTTGATTTGATTTGAAGTTTGATTTGATGGTCGTCAGTACCACACCACCCATTTTGTACTGCACACCTGGATATTTTTGCCCTATGTGCATCATTTTCCACTTTTTTGCTTTGCAACCCAGCTGCCATACCCTTGACCGCTCCTCTTTTTTTCTCAGTTCTCTGCTTATCCTTTCTAACCCCCCTGGAGTGTACACATTATTACAGATGTTGGTGCCGTCTACAAAAAAGTAGTTCCCTTCTAACTCCTCTGCAGTGTCACTTATAAAGACATTAAAGAGCACCGAACCTAGCACAGATCCCGGAGGCACCCTGCAGGTCACCCTCCATTCATCAGGATGAATCCATTTACCACTGCACTCTGTTGCCCATCCCCTAACCAATTTTTATTCAGTTTACCACCTTTGGATTCACTCCTAAGCTATCCAGCTTGCTTACTGGTCTCTTATGTGGAACAATGTTGAAAGCCTTACAGAAACGTAGGTAGTCAGCATCCACTGCTCTACCCTGATATAGATCCTTTGTCACCCGGTCAAAGAAATCTATCAGATTCATTAGACATGACCTTCGTCAGTGAAATCCTTGGGTCTGGTAACCCACTTGATTGAAGATATTCCTCAGTTCTTTCCTTCCAAAGTGACCTCATTAACTTTCCCATCACCAGTGTTATGCTGAGTGGCCTATAGTTGCAAACCTCCTCCCTGCTATCACTTTTGTGTAGTGGAACTATATCTGCCCTCCTTCGGTCATCTGGAACCACTTCTGCTTCCAGTGAGCTGTTCAACTGAACTGTCAGAGGTGCAGTCAGTATTTCCCTGAGCTCCCTCAGTTCCCTTGGATGCATCCCATCTGGCCCCATTGCTTTGTCTACCTTCAGAGTAGCAAGCCAATTCAGGATTCTGGCCTCCAAAAAGGACTAGTGTCTACCCCCCCCCCCCAAGCTTCTGTTACTATTCTGTGGTCTCTCACCATCTCCATCCTTTGTGAACACTGAACAAAAGTATTTGTTCAGCATGTCTGTCTTTTCCTGGACCTCTTCTGCACAGTCCCCCCTTCACTTTTTAATCTTACTATCCCACCACTAGTCTTCCTTTTTTAACTTACAATACATGCCTTAAAAACTTTTTCTCCTTTGGTTAGCTATTGGGCTATTCTCGCTTCACTTTGTTCCTTTGCTCCCTTTACAGCTTTCACTGCTTCCCTCCGTTTCCTATGACACATCCTTCTTCCTCTTCCTCTGTACTTTCTTTTATCTTCTGAATGCTATTCTTTAGCATTTACCTTTTCAAACACATCTTTTTGGGAGCACAGTGTTCTCTTTTTTATCTTGCTTTTGTACATTTGTTTGACAGGGATGATTATTGCCTTTACTATGCTCCCTTTCATGTTTGTCCACTGTTTCTTCACCCCACCTAGACCAGCCCCCTGCCAGGTAATCACCGAGGCATTCACCCTTCTTTATAAAATCTTCCCTCCTAAGGTCCATGACCCTTGCCCTTGCAGGTTCAATTATGCAGCTGCAGCATCCTTATATTGAACCACACCGTATGGTGATCACTGGTCCCCAAGTGGCCTCCCACCTTGATGCCTGCAACACTGTCCCTTTCAGTGAGTTCCAACTCCACTATTGCCCCATCATGAGTGGGTTCACTGACTTGTTGCCTAAGAAACTCCCTCTGTAGACAGTCCAGGATAACCCTGCTTCTAGCTGAAGCTGCTGCTGGGAGTCTCCAATCCACATCTGGCAGGTTGAAATCCTCCTCCAGCAGTACCTCCCCCTTTATGGCCATTTTGCCAGTGGTTAAGAACCAGTACCTTATTTAATTCCTCCCCCTGTGCTGGAGGTCTGCAGTTTACTCCAGTGCAAATAGTGGCTCCATTCTCCATCTCCATGGTGACCCACAGTACCTTTACCTCCACCTGCACTCCATGTATCTCCATTGCTTTTATGCTTTCCCCTCACATAAAGCACCACACACCCCTCCTTTCCATCCCACTAGGTGCTTCCTGAATAGAGTATAGCCTGGTATGGCCATGTCTCATTCACGGCTTTTAGTGCACCATAACTCAATAATAGCAACAGTATTTAGGTTGGCCTCTGCCATAATGGCCTCTGGGTCCTGAATCTTATTTCCTAGACATCTAGCATTTGCATTCATGACCTTCCAGATTTTGATTCCACTTTACTTGTTACCCTCTTTTTTCCTTTTTGACCCCGCCCCTTTAATGCTCCCATTTCTTTATTCCTTTATCTCTACCACACTTCTTTCTTTATTAATTTGTACCCTGTGGGATCCCATACCCCTCATGTTCTCCTTACTCTCTATTTCAGTCTGTGGAGGGGCAATTTCTGACTCCTCAATTCCTGCTGCCTCCCCCTTGGCTAGCTTAAATATTTATTGAAGTAACATTTAAACCATTCACTGGGGACTGTGGTTCCCCTCACAAATGGATGCAAGCAGTCACCTCTGTAATAGTCCTTATCTTCCTAGGAAGGCCATCAGTCTCCAATGTAGTGACACCCTTCTTCTCTGCATCATTTCTTTAGCCATGAGTTGAAACTCCTGGTGTGATTACTATCATGTCTACTGTCGTACACAGGCAGCAACACAGCAAAAGCCACTGAGAAAGCAGCTGTTTAAGACCCATGCCCTTAAACTACCCCAAAACCATTCCAATCCTTTTCCTAGTAGGTCATTAGTACCCAGGTGAACAATGACATCCAGCTCTCCCTCGCATCCCTCTGCCCTAGTGGTCCTCCGGATCTGCTTCCAATCCTTCCACGTTGAGTGGTCCCATATATGACTTGAAATACTGCATTGATTTTCCTTTTAAGTGATTATCCAATCTAGTTTTAACTACAGCTATAGTCTTGCTATTGACAGCAGGTATCGGAAGTGAGTTCCAGATGCCCAAAATAAGCTGGGTGTGGTAATCTTTTTTTAATTTATTTGTTCCAAAGCATTTAGCCATTAGTTCTTTAATGTGTTCTCTTGTTTGGATGCTGTCCTTCTTAATGGCAAGACCTTTGTCAGTAATAACCTCATGATCTGTGTACTGTATTTGTTAATCATAAGCAATAAACCACCTCTTATTCATTTTTTTTCTAAGCTATCCAGATTTACTATATCCAAATTTTCCACATATTCCAAGTCTTAAAGCCAAAGCATCACTTTTGTTTCTGTGCTCTGGATTAATTCAGTGTGTCATTTTCCCCCCAAGCAAACACCTGCCCAATACTGAGCAGAGTAATTCATGATAGGCCTAACATCTGTGTTGTATGGCAGAAGTCCGTCCCTTTATTTGTCAACAAAGTGTTTTTTGATGGTGTTTTGAACACAGTGTGTTCTGTAAAGCATTTGGCAGTATGCTTTGCTATCCAGATCTGATGTTATCATACCCAGATCTTTTCAAACACTTATTTCCTTAGTTGTACTCCCTGTAGTCAGTATTCATAGTGCCTATTGTTCATCCCCACATGCATTTAGTTGCATTAAATGACATATTCGATACACTTTCCAGTTTCTCAAAACTATTCATATCTCATTGCAATTTATATGACTCCTCTAGTGATTCCACCATAGCTCCAGTTTTTGTCAGTGAATTAAGTGGATTTATTAAAAATTCTGTCACCCAAGTCCAATATACAGTAAAGTAACCAAAAAGAGCAGGTCACAGCACTAATCTCTGTGGCATCTGTTGAGAACATTCCCTTTTGATGATTTGAAAACATTGATCCTTACTGTTTGCTTTCTGTCATTCAGCTAGTTCAAGACCCCACTGTAGAAATAATGGGCTGATGACTAAACTTGGCAGTTTTTCAACCAGTTTGGTATATGAGACTAAGTCAAAGGCTTTTCTGAAGTCCAGAAATATACAGTACTGCCAACCATGGTGGAGTGCAAAACTGCAGCATTGTACAGTAGAGTTATTGCAGTAACCAAAGCAGTTTCAATGGCAGTTAATCCCTTTTGTCATGCAGTAACTCAAGACACAGAGTTGCATCCAGGCCAAAAACACTGTAATATCTGTCATTTTCCTAAGACGAATAGTCTGTTAATAGGTTTGCAGAGTCAGGGTAGATCTGTGACACATGCCCTCACCTTTTTAATATCATGTTGTCTAAAACCTGTATATTTTTTATGCTCACTCTCCACATCAATAAGACATTTTACCCTTTTTCCATAAGCTTACCAATGACGTACATAATACTAATCATTCTATAATTTGAAACATCACTTTAAAGGACCTTTATATTGCTGAAGTGGGCATAGCCCTGCAGATGTGTTGTGATCACAGTAGAAAAAGAGAGCTTACTGGATACCGAATGGACTTGTTAGTAATGAAGATGAGCAGCAATCACTGTGCAGCTACTGCACTACTTTGTCTGCCAGTAGAACACAGCACAGTCCACCATGCCCAAGATGGTCACTGGAGGCAAGTGCACATGCGTAAGTCATCATGCATGTGCATAGAATTCCAGTGGCCATCTTGTACAAGGTGGACAGTGCCATGTTCTGCCGTGGAGAAAGTCCAGAGGGGGTATTGCTAAGCTTAATGGAGAAAAGGGAGCATGTGAGGAGGAGGACCCTGTAAAGGCATCTATCCTAAATAGATACTTTTGCTCAGTATTTACTGAAGAGAAGGTAGGCAGGCCCACAGCTCAGCATCATGGACACAGGGGAGTGGAGGTGAGCGCCACTCCCTTCACAAAAGAAAGGAGTCCTACAAGAGCTTGCTAAGCTCAGGGTGGATAAGGCAATGGGACCTGATGGCATACATCCTAGGGGTACTTAAGGAGCTAAAGGAGGAACTAGCAGAGCCATTAGCAGAATTGTTTAGTGAGTCTCTGAGCACAGGAGAGGTCCCAGAAGACTGGAGAAGGGCTCATGTGATCCCGCTCCACAAGAGTGGTAGCAGGAGGAGGCGGGGAACTACAGACCAGTCAGTCTTACCTCAGTAGTGGGCAAGATTATGGGAGGCACTCCTTAAGGAAAGGATAGTGCAACACCTGGAATCCATAGGGCACAGGATCCAAGACAGCATGGGTTTACAAAGGAAGGTCCTGTCAAACTAATCTCATAGATTTCTTTGACTGGGTAACCAGAGTGGTGGACCAAGGGGAGCAGTTGATGTCGCCTACCTTGACTTCAGCAAAAGCTTTTGACACTGTTCCATAGAAGATTGATAAATAAGCTAGTAGGCTCGGGTGGGTCAGAAGTTGGTCAACTGGGTGGCAAACTGGTTGACTGGCAGAAAACAGAGAGTGGTAAATGGTATACAGTCAGAAGAGATGCAAGTCACAAGTGGGGTACCTCAGGGATCAGTCCTGGGGCTAGTCCTATTCAACATCTTCATTAGTGACCTCGCAGATGGACTAGAGGTAAAAGGCTTGTCTGTTTGCAGATGACACAAGATCTGCAACAAAGTAGATGATCCAGATGGGTGGCAGAATGAGAAGAGATCTGGATAAACTAGCAAAATGGTCAGAAGAGTGGCAGCTAAGATTTAATGCAAAAAAGTGCAAAATCATGCACATAGGAAGAAAACCTGAAGCCACTTATAGGCTGGGAGGGAGTTGCTAGCAGTCACAAAGGAAGAAGAGACTTGGGCATCATCATCACTGATGACCTAAAATCATCAAAGCAGACCTCTAAAGCAGTAGAGTAAGGCTAGGGGTGTTAGGAATTGTATTAGTAGGGTATCACAAGTCGTAAGAGGAAGTAGTAATCCCTCTGTACAAGACATTGGTTAGGCCCCCATCTGGAGTACTGCGTGCAGTATTGGAGGCCACACCTCTACAAGGACATTAACCAAATTGAGGCAGTCCAGAAAGGGCAACAAAATGGTGCAGGGACTGCATCAGAAGACATATGAGGACAGATTAGCAGACTCAATATATACCCTTGAGCAAAGGAGGGAGAAGGTGATATGATCGAGACATTTAAACACCTTAAGGGCATAAACAAGGTGAAAGAGTCTAACATGTTTAAATATAAGAAAATTACTGCAGAGACAAGAGGACACAGCATGAGATTAGAGAGGAGGCCGATTAAGGGGAATGTGAGGAAATTCTTTTTCACAGAAAGGGTGGTAGATGCATGGAATAGCTTACCACAAGAAGTGGTGGCTATGAATACAGTGCAGGGGCTTCAAACAGGCATGGGATAGGCATAAGGGAGCAATACAAATGACTATGAATAGATAGGTCACTGACAGAGCAAAGGCCGATGGCACATTTATAAGGTGGAAAAAGAAATGGGCAGACTGGATGGGCCTTGCGGTCCTTATCTGCCGTCAACTTCTATGTTTCTATGTTTCTATGTTTCTATGTTTCTATGACTTCGGCTATTTTACAGTTATAAGAAAAAAGTGGAACCTAAATCAGTGTTATCATGTTTTAGTCTTAAGATTTAAAGATTAACAGAGCAATTCAATGTGTGTGTCAGTCGTTATTTTCTTTAATCTCTATAATCAATGGCTTTACAATTTAATTGTTGTTTCTGAACTTAATAAAGTACAGTATTTGGTTTTAAGTTAGTCAGGGTCTTTATAGTGTTGCCACCAAATCAATCTATAAATGCTTGATTGACCCGAGAAGATCTGGTGATTTTCTGTTTTGGGCCATTTTTGTGTATTTTCAACAGACTTTTTCCAGGGCTGGTTAAATTCAGTGATCTGAGAAGAAAAGGGGCAGTCATTTACTTTCTATTTCTCAACCAACTAAGAGTATCAATGATTGTGCATTTAAATCCCTGTCAAAGGGCCAAAGAATTCAACTTTCTCAACAGTCTCTCCTGCAGTGAGCAATGCAACCAAACAATCCCACCTTTGTAATCTTTGCTTTCACTCAACTTCTCTGATCCGTTCTTTCTTATATTATGGCATACTCAAACAAACATATCACACATGGAGCTTTAGGTTCTTGGTGCAACTATTAACGTGTGCTGAAGTTTTGAGGTGTTACTTGTAATAGGACAATTTACGACTGTCTTTTCCTTTTCTGTTTCCTCATGTCAACTGGCCAGTGATGTCATGGGCTGCATTCATTACTAGGTCAGCTTGCCAGTGTGCTTGCTGTAGGTGAAATATGGTGTTAATATGAAGGTGCTGCACCAGGGGATCTTATTACTTAAGAGCTTGTGGCAAAGCAATCAACAGAGAGAGCTTTTTGTCTCTGTCACAGGCTGAGTATGAGCCATCAGAAGAAGCAGGGCTGTGGTCTTCCAACAATGATGAGTTGTGTGGGGAGTGGATTTGGGAGTCCTCCTGCTTGTATGGGAAGATCAAAGAATCTTGGAAACGGCGGACAGTGCCATGATCTGCCATGACCTCAGCTGCAGACATACCGGCTCTGGCCAGAGCTTCTTGTGGATATAGCTAACTTAAGCTGCTGTTCTGTCTTTTGGAAACTCTCCTGTATTTAAAGATCTGCTAAAGATATATGCCAAGGGGTTACTGAATTGTTCCACTAGCTCTGTTAATACAGCAAGAGCAAGGATCTCTAACCCTACTGCCTTATTCTTGTCAGTACTTAATAAATCCTTCCTTATCACCTCTTCCCTAACGTGTATTTACTACCCTTTTATAGATTTTTATATTTTTGCTACTTACTTTCGGATGCTATATTGAGTAAAAATATTTTTATTGAAAGCATTTTCCATCCCTGTTTCATCTTTGATGTCTGTACCATTAATAGTTAATGGTCCAATACAGTTAACTCCCCTTTTCTGGAGTTCATATATGAAATAAATACTTTTGGGTTATGCATGCTTATTTTTACCTAATTTACATTCTAAACTTTCTTTGCTTGCCTAATTACCTTATTTGTGCTTACTGTTATTCTATGTATTAACATATTTTCTTTAGTGAGTGGTGTTTTTTATGACTTTGAACATTGCTTTCAGTTTGGAAATAATTTTCTGTACTCTAGCAGATAACAATTTGGGGGCCTTGCCTTTTATTGCATATTGCAATTTTTGGGATGTGCCTAGCCTGTTAATCCAGGGGCCACATATTCAAAAGTTAGCACTGGCACTAATGGGGTTTGACCCATGCTATCTGTATTTGTGCCTGTTTTGGTGGTGGGTCTAGACTCAGATGCCCCTGTAGCATTGCTAAACCTACAAGTGCCCTGCTGCTAATGTAACACTGCACCCAAACAAATGAGGGGTTCCCTCTTGTATATGAATGCAGTGGCAAATTCAAAGGTTTGCATAGGCAGTAAATGCACCCAAAAGTGGTCCTATTTACCAGCTCCAAAGACCTTGACTTAACTGGAAGTTAAGCCCACTCTTCCACCTTACTGATGGTGGGATGGCTGTACTGCAGCTGCCCATACCTGTTTGCCCATCCCATGACCATCAGATGACTTCCTGGTGTTGAGTGGCACCCCTACATCATCACCTGTCATGTACAGTATTACCCTATACCTGGTATATTGTAATATTCCCCCCACACTCTGATCATCAATCCCAGTTCTGATAAACCTTTCCCTGGTGTCCAGAGGTACCCTCACCTTCTGATTACGCATCATAAAGAGCAGAACCCTATCACTGGTGCCTTGTGGCACCCTACGTTCCCCGATCTCCTGTATACAGTTGAACCCTATCCCTGGTCTCCATTTGCAGCTCCACCCCCAATCAACCATCCCTGTTCTGATACACTGTTCCTTGGTGTCTAGTGGCACTCCACACCCTCCAAAGGCTCATCTCATAGAGTAGAACTCTGTTCCTCATGTCTAGTAACACCCATCTGCCTATCCCATACAGTAGAACCCTATCCCTCTTGTCAAGTGTCGCCTTAGCCTCTGATCAGTTCTTTAGTGCCTTTGAAACATAGAAACATAGAATTTGATGGCAGATAAGGACCGCTGGGCCCACCTAGTCTGCCCATTTCCCTACCTAACGGATAAGCTGCAGATCCTAGTTAACCAACAGCCTACTTCCTCCTACCCCCCTACTAGAACTGCTTTATGTCTGTCCTATGCATTCTTGAATTCCCCCACTGTTTTTGACTCTACAACCTCCTCAGGAAGGCTATTTCATGTATCCACAACCCTCTCTGTGAAGAAATACTTCCTCACATTACCTCTGAGCTGTCCCCCCTCTATCTTGAAATTGTGCCCCCTTGTTTTTGCACATCTCTTTTTCTGAAAGATGCTACCCTCTTGGATTTTATTGATTCCACTGAGGTATTTGAAAGTTTCTATCATGTCCCCCTTCCCTCCATTCCTTGAGGCTATACATCTTTAGCTCCTTTAGTCTTCTTTCATATGTCTTCTGATGCAGGCCCTGCATCATTTTGGTTGCCCTCCTCTGGACAGCCTCCACCCTGTCTATGTCTTTGCTGAGATGAGGTCTCCAGAACTGTACACAGTGCTCCAGATGTAGTCTTGCCAACTCTCTGTACAGAGGGCTAACAAAATCCTGTTTTCTAATGGTGATGCCTCTCCCTATGCATCCCAGTATCCCCAGCCCTCCTTACTGCCTTCTCACATTGCTGGCCCATGTTTATGTCATCTGATATGACTACCCCCAGGTCCCTTTCCATTTTTGTTGTTGTCAGTTTCTCAACCCCCATTGTGTACTCTTCCCTTGGGTTTTTGTTTCCCAGGTGCATTACTTTGCACTTCTTTGCATTGAATCTAAGCTGCCATACATTTGACCATTCCTCCAACCTTGCCAAGTCCCTTTTCATCCTTTCCACCCCACCTTGTGTATCAACCTCTGTTGCAGATCTTTGTGTCATCTGCAAAGATACATACTTTCCCTTCCAGTCCCTCTGCAATGTCACTTATAAAGACATTAAAAAGGACCGGCCCCAGTACTGAACCCTGAGGTGCCCCACTAGTAACCCTCCTTTCTTCACTGTGTACTCCATTTACTATTACCCTCCATGTCCTGTTGTCCAACCAGTGTTTTACCCAGGCTACCACCCTGAAACCCACTCCCAGGCTGGCTAATTTGTTTATTAATCTTTTGTGTGGGACTGTGTCAAATGCCTTGCTAAAGTCTTGGTATGCCATGTACACAGCCCCTCCCTGGTCTACTGCTTTGGTCACCCAGTCAAAGAAATCAATTAGATTTGTTTGACATGACCTTCCCGCTGTGTATCCATGCTGCCTTGGTGGCAGTGCCCCACTGGCCTCTAGGTACTCAACAATTCTTTCCTTCAGAAGTTATTCCATCATTTTCCCTACCACTGAGGTCAAAGGTCTGCAGTTTCCTGCCTTTGTCTTGCTCCCACTTTTGTGAAGGGGAATCACACCTGCCCTCCTCCAGTCCTCAGGTACCACACCATCCTCCCATGATTTATTAAAAAGGGTAGTCAGTGGTGTAACTAGTTCTTCCCTTAGTTCTTTTAGAACTCTGCGGTGAATCCCATCAGGCCCCATTGCTTTATCCACCTTCAGTTTTAAGAGTTCCTTCAGAACCCTTTCTTCTGTGAAAGAACTAATATCAACCCCCCTATTCAGAGTGCTTCTATTGACCGGATTAGGTATTTCCCCCTGCTTTTCCATTGTGAATACTGAGCAGAAGTATTTGTTCAGTATCCCTACTTTTTCACTGTCGCTCTCTGCCCAACCCCCTTCCTCTTTATTCAGCCTCAGTATCCCTGCCTTAGTCTTTCTTGGCTCCCTAATTTACCTATAAAAGGTTTTAGCCCCCTTCTTAACTGAGTTGGTTATCTTTTCCTTGGTTTGGGCCTTTGCTATTCTGACTGTCTTACCCACTTCCATCTGCTTTAACTAGTACAGTTCTCTGTCCTGCTCCTTCTGTGTTTCCTTATACTTCCTGAATGCTATCTTTTTCTCCCTTACCTTCCCCACCACCTCTTTTGAGAACCATAGTGTTTTTTTCTTTCATTTTGATTTGTTTATTTGCTTCACTCAAAGGCTTTTTGCCTCTGTGATGGCAGTTTTGATGTTTCCCCATTTTGCTCCACCACACCTTCTTGCCTGTTTGCTAGTGCTTTTCTGAGGCACTCTCCCATTTTGACAAAATCAGCCTTCCTGAAGTACAATACCTTCACTTTTGTGTGGTTTGACTCTATGGCTAATTGTATCATGAACCACACTTTTGGTGGTCGCTAGTTCCAAACTTCGATATAACTGGAAACTAAGACCATGCCCCAACCCACTGATGGTGGGATGGTTGTACTGTAGCCCTCCTTACCCATTGGACCATACCATGACTGCAAGATGGCTACCTGAAGTCTAGTGGCACCCCATCAACTGTTCTGTATATGTTACTCATTTCCATATTGTCTAGTGGCACCTCTACCCCCTAATTGTCAATCCCATACAGTAGGTCCCTATCAATGGTGTCTAGTGGCACCCCAATCCTCCCATCACCCATCCTGTATAGCAGATCTCTGGTGTTTAGTGGTACCCTCAACCCCGATCTCCCAATCCATGCAGTAGAATCCTATCACTAGTGTCCAGTGGCACCCCCTGCAACCAATCCCCTGACTCATAAAGTAGAACCCTACCCTGGTTTCTAGTGGCAACCCACACTCCAGTCACCTGTCCCTGTTTTGATGCACTGTTTTCTGCAATCTAGTGGCATCCCACACACCCTCCAGTCACCAGTCTTGAAGAGTAAAACCCTATCTCTGTGACTAGTGGCACCCCTGCCCACCAATCTCACATCACATACAGTAGAACCCTATCCCTTGTGTCTAGTGCACCCCTCCCCAATTATCCATCCCACACAACATAACCTTATCCATGGTGCCTAGTGGCAGCCCAACTCCCAATCTCCTGTCCTGTACAGTACAGTCCTATCCCTGGTGTCTAGTGGCACCAGCAACCCCAATCTCCCATTCCATAGAGTAGAATCCTATCCCTGAAGTCTAGTGGTAACCCCTCACCCTCTGATTACAGTTCCAGTTCTGATAAGCTTTTGCCTGGTATCTAGTGGTACACCACACCCTCTGATCACCTGTTCCCATCTTATAAAGTACAACCATTTCCCTGGTATCTAGGGACATCCCACACCCTCTGATCACCCATCATGGTGCTAATACATTGTTTCCTGGTGTCTAGTGGCATTCAACACCCTTCGGTCCCCCATGTCATACAGCAGAACCCTATCCCTGATGTCTAGTGTCACGTCTACTCCAATGATCTGTACCATCCAGTAGAATCCTATTCTTGGGTCTAGTGGCACACTCTGCCCTCGATCTCCTGTCCCATACAGTAAAAGCCTATCCCTGGTGTCTAGTGGCAATCCATTCTCCAATCATGCTATTTGGTTCTGAAACACTGTTCCTGGGTGTCAAGTGGCACCCACTACACCATCACCTATCCTATAGAGCAGACGTCTATCCTTGGTGACTAGTGTGCACCCCCATCCCCTATCATCCATCCCATAATGTGGAATCCTATTCCTTGTCTCTAGTGGCACCCTCCCCCATCTCCTGTCCAATGTAGTGCACAATATCTCTGGTGTCCTGTGACACCAGCATTCCAAGTAGTAGATCAAGGAGAGGCTGTGGACATGGCCTACCTAGACTTTAGCAAGGCATTTGACACAGTCCCACACAAAAGATTAATATATAAGTTTGCCAGCCTGGGAGTGGGTCCCAAGATGACAGACTGGGTAAAGAATTGGCTGAAGAATAGGACACAGATAGTAATAGTAAATGGAGAAAAGGGGGGGTTACTAGTGGGGTACCACAGGGTTCAGTATTAGGACCGATCCTCTTCAATGTCTTTATAAGCGACATTGCAGAGGGACTGGAAGGAAAAGTAAGTCTCTTTGCAGATGACACAAAGATCTGTAACAGAGTTGATGAACAAGGTGGGGTGGAAACGATGAGAAGGGACTTGGCAAGGTTAGAGGAGTGGTCAAATGTATGACAGCTTAGATTCAATGCTAAGAAGTGCAAGGTAATGCACCTGGGAAACAAAACCCAGGGAAGAGTACACAATGGGGGGTGAGATACTAACAACAACAAAAATGGAAAGGGACCTGGGGGTAGTCATATCAGATGACCTAAAGGTGGGCAAGCAATGTGAGAGGGCTGCAAAGAGGGCTGGGGGGGATACTGGGATGCATAGGGAGGAGGCATCACCAGTAGAAAACAGGAAGTTATTATCCCTCTGTACAGACAGTTGGTGAGACCCCATCTGGAGCACTGAGTGCAGTTCTGGAGACCCAATCTCTGCAAAGACATAGACAGGATGGAGGATGTCCAGAGGAGGGCAACTAAAATGGTGCAGGGTCCGCACCAGAAGACATATGAAGAGAGACTTAAGGAGCTGAATATGTATAGGCTCGAGGAAAGGAGGGAGAGGGGGGACATGATAGAAACTTTCAAGTACCTCAAGGGAATCATCAAAGTCCAAGAGGGTAGCATCTTTCAAAAAAAGAGGTGTGCAAGAACAAGGGGGCACAATTTGAAGATAGAAGGGGGGCAGCTCAGAGGTAATTTAAGGAAGTATTTTTTCACAGAGAGGGTTGTGGATGCATGGAACAGCCTTCTGGAGGAGGTTGTGGAGTCAAAAACACTGGTGGAATTCAAGCATGCATGGGACAGTCATAAGGCAATTCTAGGGGGTGGGGGTAGGAAGAAGTAGGCTGCTGGTTAACTAGGATCTTCAGCTTATCCAGTAGGTAGGGAAATGGGCAGACTGGGTGGGCCAAGCGGTCCTTATCTGCCATCAAAATCTATGTATCTATGTATCCCCCATATAGCTAACCGTATCTCTGGTGTCCAGTGGCACCCCTACCACCCTGAACTTCTGGCCCACATAATCTATAATATCCCTAATGTAGAATAGTACCCCAACCCCCCCAAATGCTGGTTGACAAACAGACCAGTGAACATTAGTGGTCAATGGCCCCCACCCTCCACACCAAGAGAAGTACTCCATCCAACCCATCTCTTCATGAATAAATAGGACATAGATAGACTTACATGGTGACGTAAATAGCCCTTTTCTCACCCCTTCAGTTGGCTGCTATATGAGATAACAGTGAGCATGCCTACAGCATACTGTATTCTGTAAGCACTCTCACTGTTAGCCCATTTAGTGGCTGGCTGAGAAGGAGGAAGAAGGGCTGTGCTGGTCACCATATCAGAATTCTATGCATGACTCTGACTTGCTGTTATGGGGTGGGGTTGGATGAGTGGTGTTTTTGATGAGGGTGGGGGTCACTGGACCACCAATTTTTGATGGTTGGTTTATTGACTGGCATTCAGAGGAAGGGCACAGGTTACAACTGGACTCCAGGGATATTATAGGTCTCACACACCAGGAGATTGGGTGGTGTGAGGTGCCACTGGACACCAGGGAAAAGGTGTAATATGCAGAATAGGGGATTGGGGTGGGGGCTGCCACTGGACAGCAGGGAAAAGGTGTAATATATGGGATGGGAGATCTGGGGCAGGGTTGCCAATGGATACCAGGGTGCATTATACAGTATGGGAGACTTGATGGTGGGGAGGTGCCACTCAACACTAGAGATGGGGTTCTATTCCATGGCATGGGAGATTGGGGGCAGGGGGTGCAACTAGGCACCAAGGATTGGGTTCTGCTCTATGGGATGGGTGATCAGAGTTTGGGGGGGTTCCACTAGACACCAGGGAATAGATGAACAGATACGGGACAGTTGTTCGGGGTGTGGGGTACTGCTCGACATCAGGGATGACATGGCAGGCACCAGAGGATGGGTGCAAAAGGCCCACTTCTTCTCATGCAAAACAGTCCATAATGGGCATGCAAATTGACCCCCAGTGCCTTGCATGCCCAATGGGCTTATTTTCATGTTGCATGCCATGCATCATGGTGTATCTGTTCCTGGGGAGAAATTTCCTGTTGACTGGATATAGCTCAGGTCCATGTTGGGACAGTGTAGACTAATTTAATACTGTGCTGACATGGGCTGATATTCAATCAGATAGTGCCAGTCCACAGTCTGAATGAATATAGTAGCCACTGGGTCAGGCACAGGAGGAAGTGCAGTGCAAACCTTTACCCCTTTTTTAATATCTGGCCCCAGGACTTTATCCTTTAAAGTTTTCCATCATGAATTTGTTTCATTATGTAACATTTATTTATTTTTATTTATTAAGATTTCAGATAACACCTTTGAGCCCAAGGCTCTTTTACAAAGGTTCCAAGTCAAATGATGAGAAGACAAAACAACAATCAAGAATACATACAAGTAAGACAGATCTAGGTAGCCAGAGGCATTGACAGGTACCATAATTAGTTTGCATATATACATCAGGTCACATATTAATTAATTTTAGGGAGATTAGACGTTAAGGGAGAAAGGGCAGGTAAAGGTGGAATAGGCCAGTGGAGCAAGGAGGTAGGGGGTGAGGAAAGGGGGAACAAAATCAAAAATGTGGATCATTGTTGGGGGGAAGAGGGGAAGGATGGGGAGAAGATGATGAGAGAAAGGGATGGAAAGGGATGGGAGGAAAAGGGAGAGCAAGAGAGAGAGAGAGAGGGAGAGACAGACAGAGAGAGAGAAAGAAGATATTTAGTGAGGCTAGAGAGTGGTGGATAGGGCTGAGTTAGGAGAAGCAGTGACATGATGCTTTGGGGATGAGGTGTTGATGAAGATTGTGCTTAAAAGTGCCCGAGAGGTATTATTGGTAACTTCTGGAGGAGGTGCATTGTACCATGATGATACTCTGGATTTGAAGGAGTGTTGTCCTTCCGAAGTGCATCTGCGGGGAAAAAGTAAAAGTATCAGAGATTCTGGTTTGTCAGGAACCTCTGTGTGGGATAAGTAGAGTCATAATTCCTGAAGGAAGTAAATACAATGTGGCATTTTTGGCTAAGATGCATGTTTGGTAGCAAAGTCTGCCAGACAGTTGGAGCCAGTTAGCCTGTCCGTAGATATCACAGGTGTGCATAAGGCAGGGGACAGAGATCAGGAGATGGAAGGCCTTCTTTAATGCCATTGTAAGTGCAGTATCAGTGGCAGATCTGTATATCACTAGCCCATAGTCAGTTATAGAAGAAACTGAGCTCTAAATTGCAATCCTTAGGGCTTTAACTGTGAGGCATTTTCTATGTCTGTACAACAAGCCTATCCGGGTATTCACTATTTTGTCAATATTATCAATGTGTTCAGAGTAGGCTAGAGTGCTGTCATGGGTCACCCCCAGATATTTGAACAGGTGGACTTGCTCCAGCTGCATTCCATCCCTAGTTGTGATAGATAAACCTTTGTTTTTGTCTTTGTTGTGGGTACCATAGAACATCATAGCCTTAATTTTTTTGTGGTTGAGTTTGAGTTTATAGGATTTAAACAATGTCTCAGCTTCCATAAAACTTTCTTGCAGCTGCAGTTGAAGAAGTGATGGATCAGGGTGGGAAGCAAAGATCACTGCATCATCTTCATATATAAGTATTCTATTAGGGCAGCAGGAGAAAAGATTGTTTAAAAAAATACTGAAAAGCTTGGCACCCAAAATTGATCCCTGAGGGACTCTGGACTAGACCGGTAGGGAAGTTGAGAGGGATTCACCAATTCTAACCTCTTGGGTTCAATCACTAAGTTAGCTTTGGAACCACCGTTTAGCGTCAGTTGACAGCCCTAAACAGGATAATTGTTTGGTCAGCAGGGAGTGGTTTACAATATCAAATGCCTTTGTCAAATCGATGAAGGTGGTGCCGACAAGATGTCCCAGGTCCAGGGCATTATGGATATATGAGGTGAAATCGAGAAGTGCAGTGGTGGTGCTGTGTCTCTTTCTAAAGCCATTTTGCTCAGAGCATTGAAGAATGTATTTTGTGAGGTAGTCAGCAAGCTAGTCTGAAGCTATTCTCTCCAGGGCTTTGGAGAGGGAGGACGTATAGAGATAGGTCTATAGTTGCTAGTGATAGACTTATCACCACTTTTGTGGATAGGTGTCACCACAGCGGATTTCCATTTTTGGAGGAACTGTGAGAGCATGAGGGACTGATTAAGGATTTTGGATGGTGGGGTCAGGACTTCATCAATGGTGAGGGCAAGGAGTTTCAGATCCAGGGAGTCCCCACTGGATCTGGACTTCCAACGCATTTTTAATAGGTGCCTTTTAGTTGAAGCCTCAGAGATGGTTTTAAAGTAGAACGGCAGGTGTCCCTTCATTGCATGTACTTTGCAGTGTCTTGGTGCGTCCAGTGATAGTACAAAAAAAGTTGGAGAAAGTGCACGACTGAGGTCGGTGAAAGTCATGTTGAAAGCATTGGTCATGGTGACTTGATCCGTGGTGATAATGCCATTTAAATTGAGCAAAGAGGACTTCCAGTGATGTCACTGAACCTAATGGAAGCACAGGGCTGAGCTCTGTAAGCTTCGATGATCGATCTATCCTAATCCAATATCTGCAACAAATATTTTCTTCTCCAAAAGCTTAAATTCAAGTTTAAAAATGAGTCAACTCACAAAATTTAGAGGAAGAAGTAAACTCAAAATGTCCTCCAGGTGACGATCACAGATGGAACGTAGTCCAAGTGCTTCTCTATCTCTAGGGCCTCAGAATCTGCAGCTGGCTCTGGGAGGGAGGAAGAAGAAAATTGTTCTAGGCATAGCTAGGATGGCAAAGCTACAGCACATATCCTTAAAATGCTGCAAAGGATTGACTCAAATGTCAAAGATATTAAACAAGACATGAAACTCCTCGAGCGGAGGACTTCTGACCTAGAGACAGGCCTTACTATGCAGAGTGAAGATTCCTTATTGCTGGACTGAGCTGTCCTGTATCTGAGTAAATGGGAGAGAGAGTTAACAATCCAGGCTGAGGATGCTGAATCTAGAGGAAGAAGGAAAACCATCAGAATATTTGGGTTCCCAGAGGGAGCAGAACAAAATGATCCACTGGAAATCATTCGCATTTGGCTGAGACTGGAATTGGATATTCTAGACTCTGAACCCCTGGAACTTGAAAGAGTGCATCGAGCCCTTGTTCCCAAACCTAAGAGAGATGCCACACTGAGATCTATTTTGGTTAAATTTAATTGGTACCCAGTCAAAGATCTGATCTTGTGGAAAGCATGGGCTAAAAAGGACCTGCATTTAGACAGAAAGCGGGTATACATAGATCATGATTTTCCACCAGCCACCATGCAAAAACAGTGAAAGGTCCTGGCCATTATTAAACAGTTAAAAGAAAAGCATATCAGAGCCCAGCTGGGGTAATCAGCTAAATTGTTGATTCATTTGGAGTCAGGGAGCAAGCTTTATGATTCACTATATCATGCCAGCAAACCACTTCAGAAAGTCGGTATGAAGCTCCCAGACCTCCAGCAAGAGATAATGGAACACTCACTGCTGCAGTTACAATGGGAATCAGCAGAAGGGAGAGCCAGGAGAGGACCTGGTACTAAAATCATGGCTCCGGTTGAACAGCTTTGTAAGGACTTACTGCAAATAAGTAAAGCATTGAAATAAAGTTCATCAGCTTAATTTCTGGTGGTCTCAGACGATCAGGAGTCAGGTGGGTGACCGTAGCTGCATCATGAAAATTGTGAGTTATTTTGTCCCCTACCTTAGATATTTGGGTGTCCTAGGATAAAAATGCTAGACAGGGTTAACTTCCCAATCTGATGGCAGTATACAGCGTCATATTTGAAGAAGAGAGCCCTGCAGTTCATCAGACTGAAAGTGGTTTGGAGTAGGAGAGAGTGAACAATTGCATTGCTGGAGCAGGCAGGGTTTCCAGGCACCTGCAAGACTGTGGGGGTTACTGTACTCAATTCTGCGGATGGCAATGGCAGAGAACGGAAGCTAAATGTTACTTATAAGAACTTGCACTCAATCTGGGCTTGCTGTCAACTGCATTTTATTATAATTTCACTGACTATAATCCCACAGCTAGAAGTTTTGTGTACATGACTTTTCAATTGGTTTTCACCCTATACAGGGTTCTGCTACTGGGTTTGCTAGATAAACCTCTTTTTCATTTTTAGGAACCGGAGAAGAATGCAATACACATTGTTACTGGTTTATGCCTGTTGCATAAAGGATTTCAGGGTGAAATGAAACCAGAATTACAGGCGGAGTTATAATATTAATGAGACATTTATTCATTTCATTTAGTTTGTGGATTGGGTTTGAATAATTGAATAATTAAAAATTCAGATATCAATTCAGAATCAGTGGAAGCCTCTTCAGAGGGAGTTGTAGGTGCTGGTGGTCTTTGGGTTAGCTCAGTGAATGCCAAGCGGCTGCCTATATCCGTGCTCTGAAGGTTTTCACCCTTGGAGACCACTCTTCCATCCCTCCTTAGAGTAAAGAGGGAGGCACGGGAGCCAGGGGTAATCAAAGATACCTGTGCATCAAGACAGAAGGAGCATCCATCTGAATATGACTCATTTAGTCATTCTGTATATAGCTCTTTGTTTGGGATTCATGTTATAGAAATGTTTTTTGGGGGTAAGGGGGATACATGCAGCGTGAGACAAGAGATTAAAGTATCAAGATGTGAGGGATCAAGGAAGGAAATTCCCTTTTTTTCAGGAGTTTAATTAAGAGGAATGATTGAGTTATGATTTCAATAGTCCAGAAATGGGATCACTGAAAGTGGTTTCCTTGAATGTTAAAGGACTCGGCTCGCCAGTAAAAAGATACAATATTCTCAAAGACCTAGATAGGGTGAGGTGTGATAAAGGTCTGTTGCAGTAAACCCACCTCTCCCCAGTGGAACATACTAAATTGAGACATTTATGGGTCAGGGAGGTGCTTGCATCCTCTCACCCTGAGACAAAAAGGGCAGGGGTTGCCATTCTCATTAGAAAGGGTCTAAACTTTACACTGACACACTCATTTAGGGATAAGGAAGGCAGATTAGTGGGTATCTCTGGGACAATAGGAGACAAGAAAATTCTTATTATTAATGTTTATGCTCCTACTCCCAGTAATCCCCAGTTTTTCAGGTATGTTTTCAGGGTAGTGACTTCCCTTCCTGAGGGTCAAATTATTTTAGGAGGAGAATGGAACTGTGTGGAGTCCATTGCTATGGACTGATCTCAGGAAGCAGGCCCAGAAAGGGTGGTAGTGCAAAGATACTACTTAGCCTGTGGACAGAAGTGGGGTTGATTGATCCTTGGAGAGAACAGTTTCACTCTAGTAAGGACTTCACCTTCTTTTCACCTTCATAAAATACTTTTTCAAGGATAGACAGGTTTTACACTCAAAAATCATGGGCTGACTATTTTGGCTCAACAAATTTACCCTACGTGTTTATTGGACCACGCAAAAATTGGTTTTGCCATCAGTTTGGGGCTCTGCAGAGACACTCTTTATGGCATCTAAATGCTGGACTTCTTAAAGAAGAAGCATTTTGCATGAAAATGAGGGAAGTGGTAACTAATTATATAAAGGAAATATGGGATTGGTGGGTGTCGAAGGTGAAGTTCTTGTGGAACAGTCTTAAGGCTGTGGTTAGAGAGGAAGCTATTTCCCATGCAGTACAAAAATAAGAGAGAGAAACAGTGGAGACAAGAAGGTTTAGAACAAAAAATTAGAGAATTAGAGTATCTCCACAAGTGGAGAGGCTTGGAGTTGGTGTTAAGCGACCTCAAAAAGGTGAGACCGATTACATCATCACCTTACATTTAAGACAGAAAACTTACTCCGATTCTCAGCACAAAAGTATTATAGTATGAAGTGGGTAATAGAGCGGGTAGACTTTTAGCCTTCCGGCTTAGGAAGTAGGCTGTGGAGAGATGTATTTCAAGTGTAAAGAATGCCCAACATTTAGATAGGATGGAAAAACCAGGAAATATTGCAGACTGCTTTTGGCAATTTTATAAAAATCTGTATGCTTCAGAGAAACACCCAGATCATAGTGGGAAACTAGGACATTCTTGGATAGCTTGGAGCTCCCACAGCTTTTGCTTGTAATGGCAGAGGCCTTAGATCACCCATTCACCCAGGCTGAAATCATGGGGGTTATTAAAAACCTTAAACACAATAAAGCACCAGGAATGGATGTTTTTCTTTCAGAGTTTTACCAGAAATTTAAAACCTAGCTGGTACACCTGCTATCGTAGGTCTGCAGTGTGGCACATGAACCTGGTGAAGCTCCAGATACCTGGGCAAAGGCTTTGATAACAGTTATTCCTAAGCCGGACAAAGACCCCACCATCTGTGTTAGTTACCGGCCTATCTCCCTCATTAATTTAGACGTTAAGATTTTTGCCAGACTGGTAGCCAACATACTCCAAGGGGTAATAACTAAGCTGGTCCATGCTGACCAGTCAGGTTTTATGCCTGGAAGACACCTTCATGATAATGTCAGGAGATTGTTGACTATTATGACCCTAGCAAAACAACATATAGGGAAGGATCAGGCCGAAGTAATCACCTTAGATGCAGAAAAGGCATTTGACCACCTGGAATGGGGTTATTTGGGGGCAGTACTTCAAAAATTCAATTTTGGGTCAAAATTTAAGGCCTGGATTTCTGCCCGTTATGCAAACCCAACAGCCCAGGTGAGGCTGAATGGAGCGCTCTCGCAGCCTTTCCCAATTCAGAGAAGAACTAGGCATGGGTGTCCTCTTTCACCCCTTCTGTTTGCTTTAAGTATGGAACCCCTGGCTGAAGCTTTTCGATCCCATTCCTCATTGACATGGATTAAGATAGGTTTGGTGGATAATTGAATCTGCCTATATGCAGAGGATACCCTGTTTTATTTGCAGAACCCGTCAACCTTGTTCCCGGAGGCTATGGCTCTTCTGGAGGAATTTGGGCGAATCTCGGGTTTTTAAATCAATGAATCCAAATCTGAGATAATCTCCATTGGGGCGGAAATCCCTGTAGCTGTGAAATCCTTAACTAATTTGAAATGGTCTACTACTAATTTCAGATACCTAGGAATTAAAATCCCCACTGACCTAAGTGAACTATATCAATTTAATCACCTGAAACTCCTAGCTGAAATAAAAGTGGATTGTGATAGAAGGTCAGCCCTACCATTATCTGTGGTTGGTCGGGTGGAGTCGGTGCGGATGAATATTCTCCCACTCCTGCTCTTTCTCTTTGATTCCATACCTCTCTGTCCACTGAAGAAATTTTGATCAGATATCAAAAAACTTTTAAGTACATTTATCTGGGCAGGGAAAAAAATAAGACTAAATTGGACTATGATTAAGTTAGCAAAGGGGAAGGGTGGACTGGGGGATCCGGATGTTAAGGGCTTTTATAGGGCAGCCCAATTACAATATCTGGCGGCTTATGGTACATCAACAGAGGTACAAAGTTGGGTCAAAATGGAGTTTGATCTTATGAAGAAAGACAGTATTAAGTCAATACTGTTTAATAAATGGGACCCTAGGTTACTCTAGACCCTCCCGATGCCCTGGCTCAAAAACTTGGTTCAGACTTGGGTACAATTACTAAGGAAACAAAAAATCCAACATATCATGGCAGGTTATGGGAGGATAATGGATAGGTGGGACTTTCCTTCTGGGAGAGATAATCTAGTGTTTAGACAGTGGGAGAACCTGGGGCTGTGTTATTTCTCTCAGTTTTATACAGATACCACACTAAAAAGTTTTGTTCAGATCCAGCAATACTTTGCAATTCCGGCAAAAGATTGTTATGGCTACTTACAGCTTAAACACTATCTCCAAGTGGGATGGGTGACAGGCTTTGTGAAGCCAAAGTCTAAACAGCCCCTGATAGATTTCTTCTGGGAGATTTCTGCAGGTACAATAAAAAGAACTCACTTAATCTCTAGGATTTATTCAGTCTGTAAGGTAGAGTCCTCAGCTAGTAAAGACAGAATTCAGAAGCTTTGGGAGACAGAGCTGCAGGTGAAGGAAGGCCACTTGGGATGGGACAGGATCTGGGTGATGGCACAGAAGACCACGGCCTACTCCTCTTGGCAGGAGTTTAGGTGGCAAGTACTCTCCAGGTATTTTAGAATCCCAGTGGTGACCAAACATTTTGGGAATAAGTCTGGAAAATGCTGAAGAGGCTGTGGACAACAAAGTACCCATAATCACATCTTCTGGAACTGCCCCAAGCTCTGGAATTTTTGAGGTAAGGTTACAGAACATATGAGCTCTGTTTTTCATAGGTTAGTTCCCGACAGCCCTGAAGTCTTAGTGTTAGGAGAGCCCCCACCAGGCCTGGTTGGGGCCAATGTTATATACCTTTTTTCCATTTTGATAGTGGCAGGGCAGAAATCCATTACTAGACTTTGGCTGTCGGACAGCCCCCTCAAGTGTGGAACAATGGTTGGCTTGCTGCCACCAAATCAAATCCATAGAGAGGTTGACGGCGAGCTTAAGATTTCAGTTGGAGACCTATAAGGCTTGTTGGCTGCCTTTCTTTGAATTTTTAAGCATCAAGGAGGGTGTACCAATTTTAGAGATCTTGGCCAGGGAATACTTGGACCAGTGAGATTTAGTGAGGTAGGTTATACCCAGATTTTCAGATACCTATCACAATGTATTAGAAAAAAAAAACATAAATTAGATCCACTTTTAGATGGAGTCTGTCCTTAGGCTGCTGGAGGGAGTTAAAAAGAGTGGAGGATTTAGAACTCCACAGTCTGGAAAAATTGGAGTTATTTATTCCCATGCTGTGGGGGGGGGGGGTAAGGCAGGGTGTTAAGTAAATATGTATTAATTTGTGTTTAAACCATTTCTTCCCCTTTTTTTCTTTCTTGTACTCTGTAATCTTTGTTTCTCTGTGTTTATGACTGTATGTTTATCATTATAAAAAGAGAAAACAATAAAGAGGCAATTTCATAAACAATAAATTGAGCAAAGAGGGTGGTACTTTTGGGTCTTTCCCTGTAATTTCAGTAAGGTTGGCCAAGAACTTCTTCCCATCTTGTCATGTACTGGCTAGGGTGCTCCTATAGTAGCTGGTCTTCTCAGTCATGATTGCTCTTGTACAGGCATTTCTTGCTGTTTTGTAGGCTTGGATATCTGCATGGGAGCCAGTGATAGCAGCACAATGCCAGAGTTAGTCTCTGGACCTCATTTGCTCAAGAAGGTCATTATTAATCAAGGGATTGTTTACTCCCTTGATCTTATGTTTCTTGAAAGGGGCTTGTATATCACAAGCATTGTTAAAGCTTTGGAGAAAGTACTCAAGGGCAGTATCCATGTCTGGGGATAAGTCTAATGGTGACCAGTCATGTTCTTGTAGGAGAGTTTTTAGAGGCCCAAGGTGACCAGGAATAAGTTTTCTACTGTTAGTAGTTTTGGGGGGTGGCTCTGTGAATTTGTTGGTCCAGGAGCAGATGATTGGGGAGTGGTCACTAATGCAGTCTGTGAGTCTGGGAGAACTACAGTGTTTGTGATGTGATCAGGGTGGTTTGTAAGTACCCAGTCAAGAAGTGTTGTGGTCCCTGTCCTGTAGTTCACCCTGGCTGGTGATTTGACCATCTGCAAGAAGTTTGCTGCTGTCAGAGCATCCCTAAGCTTGTTAGCACTGAGGGAGGACCAGCTGATGTTGAAATCTCCAAGCAGGCTTGTTTCTGAGCTCTGGTCAAGGAGTTGATGATATCCAGTATGGTGTTTAGGCCTAGTTTGGTCAGATTGGGGTGTATATAGACTGATGCCACTGTAAGGATTTTGTTGTGCACCCCAAGCAGCATCTTGGTGACAAGGACCTGGGTATTGTTCATACGGAGGGGCACAGTGGCATCTGTTCAGCAGATTGGAAAAAATACAGACAATTCCATGCACAGTGCAAAAAAAACAATAAAACTAACTTAGAGCAATTATTATAAAACACTCCTCTCTGCCACTATCGAATCCCCCACAACATTATTGGAAGCAGATAAAACATATTCTAGGTCAAAATAATACCCTTGCTCCACCTGCTATGAACATTAATGGTACAAACTGCAATAGTCCCACTATCATCAGCACATTTAACATGCAGTGCAGTAATCTGTCCATATATACAGACCTTTTTTGCCATACTAACTTTTCCCCTGAATATGTCAACCACCTTGATAACAAACGAATTGATCATCCTCTATTTTTTCTCAACATTGTCACAGTGTCTGAGGTGTGTAAACTATTTAAATGCATCTAAGCCTGCTGGCTGCAATGGGCTTCAACCTAAAACTCTTCAGGTTGCTGTATCTGAATTAGCTCCTGCTGTTACCAGACTGATCAACCTATCCCTTACAAACTGTGTTCTGCCTTCTGCCTGAAAGTTGTCACACATTGTCCCAGTGGTCAAAAAGGGGACCCCAAGAACACAAGCAACTATAGGCCAATTTCAATACTTTCCGTCCTGAATAAAATCTCAAAAAATTGGTCGTCATACAGCTAATTGAATATCTGCTCACATACAAAATGCTAGCTCCTATCCAGCATGGATTTAGAACTGCTCATAGCACCACAACAGCCTTGCTTATGCAGACCAACCACATTTCAACTGCAATTGATAGAGGGGAATACACAGGCACTGCATTCAAAGACCTCACCAAGGCCTTTGGCCTTGTGGATCACACACTACTCTATACCAAACTTAAAGACTGGCCTGTCACCAGCTGCTCTAAGTTGGTTTAACAACTATCTTCAACATAGACAGCAACTGGTTAACTTAGATACATCCTGTTCTGAACCTTTATCATCTGAAATTGGAATCCTCCAAGGCTCAATACTGGGTCCACTCCTGTTCTCTCTGCACATCAACAACCTACAAAAGTGCTTAAAATACAGCACACCCATATTGTTCACAGATGACTCAGTACTTATTGCCAACTCCAAAAATATCTACACAATTAATCACATGCTTTCCCACAATGTACAAGCAGTACAACAATGGCTACAGAATAACAAACTACTCCTAAATGTGTCAAAAAATCAGGTCATGCTGTTTGCCCCTCCCAAAACTTAGAAATTGTCTAACACCACTTCAGATCACATATCTAAATGACACCCCACTTGAGCAATCATATTCCTTCAATTACCTAAAAGTCATGCTAGATCCTTCCCTTGATTTTCAACTTCATATAACTAAGACCTGTAAAGCAGTTAATGCTAGGCTTGGCATGGCCTACAGAATTAGGCATGCTCTAACTCAACATGCACGTCTATCTGTCGCACGTGGCATATTACTTTCCAAGCTCACATATAATACAACACTATATGCAACTTCTACATCCAAACTGGCACTCAGAAAGTGGGATATTACCTACAATAATATTTCGATGTGCTTACACAACTGGATGAGATATGAGATGCTTATGTAACTTGATTTACTTTGTGGCTTTCTGCCTCTCTATCCATGGGATGTACCACCCTATAGGGGTACGACACAAGGAACCCTAGAGGAGGGTTCCCCCTTACAGGTGCCACGGAAATGATTGTGTTGGCTAAAGGTAGGTTAGAAAGAAGCCCAAAAAGAATACCCAAAGATGTTGAGCTTCGAGGATGATGAATGAATTCTGAGAAGATGATAAGGGCTGACTTCCCAAGGAGAGAGGAGAAAGCCAGGGATACCATCCACCTCCATCCAACAGCGGAACCTAACTAACCTGAAGAAAGCACTAACTAAATAATACTATGTTCATTGGCACAGAGGAGAGGAGAGGAAAAAAAAAACCTTTTAGGAAGAAAACTCTGGGGATCCAAGACCTAGGTCACCTTCCCTCCAGGCTGACAATGGTTGATTTGAGTACGTACTGTATGTCAGTAAAGAGAATGATTCAGGAAAGAGAAGGATATGAGTAGGGAAAATGACTGGATAGGAAAACCCCCCAAAAAGAAAGCACATATTGAAGATGGAAAATGATGCATCAGAGACCCTAGAAGGGTATGCTCTAGTAGTCGATGGGAAGGAGTCGATCCATGCATAGGTCAGATGAGCGAGGGATATCCAGATGTGCTCAACAGAAGACTGAGGCTAAAGAAAACTGATGATGGTGAGTGCTGTGACTGAGCAAAGTGATGAAGCACACTCCGAGGCTAAGAAGGCATGCCTGGAACCAGAGGGTATTCTCAGATCGAGTGGTCAATAAGAGCAAAATGGAATGGACAATGATGGAGTGAAGTCATGATTGGAGTAAATCCTGGATGGCTGGTGTGAAATAAAGAATGATTACCAGAGTCTTGAACCTGAGACAGGCAGCCGGAGAGCCACGGGTCAATGAGGAAGCATATGAATAAGAATAGGTATGCCCAAAAGAAATATCGAATGCAGGCCAGAGCGAGGCAGCAGAGGTATACAGTAAAGGTGCAGCATCATGGGAAAGGGACAGAGAAATATGAGTCCAGGGCTGGAATAGGTCAGAGATGGCGGTGGTAGGGAAATGCACCCCGAGGTCAGACCGAGCAAAGGAAGCAAAGCAATGCGTGAGAGGGTGATGAACAGGAGACCAGAGAAGTGATACAAAAGGGTCAGCTGAGGCAGACTGAATGGGTGATGGAAGAAAGAACAGGGCAGTGTGAGGCATCGAATAGCTGGCCATGAGAGGATGGAAGTCAGGAGTACAAACCACCAAGTAGAGCGAAGGAAAAGAAAATCAGCAAAACTTATAGAATACAGCAGGTAACGTCAGAAAAAGAAGACATCTAGGGTAAAATGGCTGAGACAGGCCACAAAGGGCTAGGAGTAACCAAAGGGAAGCTGGAAAACAGTCCATGGTCAAACATGCAAATTATGAAGGAAAGTTATTTGATATTGCCCCATATCACCAGACTTGCATGATACCCTGCATGTCCTATTGTGAATCTGCTGTAGCACTGCACTTGTGTCCACATGTTGAAGAAGAAAAGGAGTGCCCCCATGAGGTCAGGGAGCTGTGTCTGCTGCATGCTACCTCATTATAGTTAAAAGGAAAGTGATGTTAAATAAATGGTTTGATGGCTAGAGCAAGGAGATGGAGCTCCAGAAAATGGCTCTAGCAGGTGGAACAGGACCCCAAGGGAGAAGGCCAGAATGAGGCCAAAGGAAAGAGTAGAACTGGCTGCCAAAGTGACATGTGGGAGGGGAGGAAGGGCAAGTCGGCCATAGCCTAGCCCACATAAAAGCCTCCAAGGCAGCGAGAGAGAGAGAGAGATGAGTGCAGGAGGAATTGCAAAACAGAAGCACTCCCACATACCAACTCGCCGTCACACAGCGGGGGATTACAGCTGATGGAGAGAGCCCAGAAAGCACACTAGAAGCAGGGGAGATGAAAAAGGGATGAAGCCACGAAGCAGCAGCTGGAGAGGAAAAGACAGGGGGAGGCAGGTGAGCAGGTGGAGAAGTGCTCGAAAGCGCTGACAGAGGGGCCAACAGACTGAAGCAGCAGTAACTGCATGAGGGAGTGTGGGCAAGGATGCCAAATTGTATCCCCTAGTTTGCATTTCACTCAATGTAAGTAAGATGCTGTTTAGTCAGGGTCACTGTGTTGCAATCAATGAATAGTTCAACAGAAGGGCCCCCAGTTAAAGTGCCAGATGGCAGACGCAGGAGGTATGAGGAAGCAGCAGGAACAGACAGGCAGCAAAGGAAGGCAAAGAAACATGGTCCAAGCCACTCGGTAGGACCGGGGGGAGGTTGATTGAGGAACGGCAAAAACTGAGGGCTGGAGGCCAATGGAGAGCAGCGTCTCTGACAACCAATGAAAAATTAATCCTGGAGGGGCCCAAGATGAGTGACCTTTTAAGCCCGATGGGGGAGTGACATTGTTGATCTGCCCATCTAACCTCGAGCTTAAAGCCCTCCCACTGTCATTTTGCACTTGGTTCAAATCAACTTGCTCATCACTTCCAATTATATGCAAACATAGAATGCCCCCCACCCCCCAATGCTTTGCGTGAATTAGCGCTAGGAAGCATTATTTACAGAGTTGTCAATGATCACCAACCTCAACAACTTGCAGAATGGAGTATGCCTTACTCTAATCCTAACCCTCTTTAATCCTCAGACCTTGAATTGATTTTTGTGCCTAAAATAATGACCAATATGGAAATAATGGCATTCCAAAATTTTGCCCCTAGTAGATGGAATAATATACCACACTTCTGCTACTTATGTGGGCTTCAAGAAATCTTTTTGTAAGCACCTCTTACATATCACCATTTGTAAATAGTTCCCTAACTGGTAGATTGCTAACTATGATGCTGTATACTGTACCTTCTTGCATAGAACTTCATCTCATGTTATGTTGTTATAATGTGCATGTATTTCATCTCATGTTATGTTGTTACACTGTGTACTTATTTCTGTAAATATTGACCTTTTGATATGATTGAAGTGTTTCTGTTCTAGAAACAAAGAAATTGTTGGCAGATAAGGGCTGCTAGGCCCATCTAGTCTGCCTGTAAGCTGTATACATTGTATGTGGCCACTGACCCTATGTGATCAATGGCTTTTCATCACTGTCTCCCCTCTCAGGTTTCCCTTGTGCCTGTCCCATGCATGCTTAAACCCCTCCACTGTGCTTGCCCCTACTAACTCCTGTGGCAGGCTATTCCAAATGTCAACTACCCTTTCTGTGTAGAAAAACTTCCACACATTACATCTTAATCTACCCCCTTCCAATTTCATATTGTGTTCCCTTGTTCTAGTACTTTTTCTACATTGGAAAAGGTCCCCTACCTGCACCTTGTTTATGCCCTTGAGGTACTTGAAAGTTTCAGTCATGTCCCCCCACTGTCTCTTCTCCTCCAGTGAGTACATATTGAGGTGCTTTAGTCTCTCCTCATATGTTTTGCGGTGCTATCCCTGCACCATCTTTTGTTGCCCTTCTCTGGATAGTCTCCACCTTATCTATGTCCTTGTGCAGGTTTGGCCTCCAGAACTGCACGCAGTATTCCAGGTGAGGCCTTGCCAATGTTTTACACAATGACATCACCACCTCCTGTCTCCTGCTAGTGACACCCCTACCTATGCACCCCAGCATGCCACTCACCCTCCCTGCTGCCTTTGTACACTTCTTTGATACCTTAAGGTCATCAGAGATGATAACCCCTAGATTCTGTTCCTCTTTGGTGACAGTCAGTTCCTCCCCCCCAGCCTGTAGCTCTCCTCAAGGTTCCCTGTGCCCAGGTGCATTATTTTGCACTTCTTTGCATTGAACCTGGGTTGTCACATCTCTGACCATCTTTCAAGCTTCTCCAGGTCCCTCTTCATTTTCTGCACCTCTTCTGGAGTATCCACCCTGTTGCAGATCTTGGTGTCATCTGCAGACAGGCAGATCTTTCATTCCAGCCCTCTGTGATGTCACTAATGAAGACATTGAACAAAACTGCTGCTAGTACTGATCCCTGTGGTACCCCACTGGTCACCCCCCTTTCCCCAGATTGTACCCATTTACCACCACCCTCTGTCTCCTGTCTGTTAGCCAGTTCACCACCTTGTCTTCTATGCCCAGACTACCTATTTTGTTAATCAGCCTTACATGTGGGATGGTGCAGAAGGCGTTGCTGAAATCTAGGTAGGCGACATATACCCCCCCCTCCCTGATTTAGTTCCCTAGTCAGTCAGTGAAAAAAAATCTTTTAGATTCATTTGACATGACCTTCCTGCTGAAAATCCATGTTGCCTCAGATCCTGAGCACCGTTGGATTCTGTATGTGTCACTATCCTTTCTTTCAGCAGTGCCTCCATGATCTTTCACACCACGGAGGTGATGCTGACTGGCCTGTAGTTCCCCACCTCCTCCCTACTGCCACTTTTGTGCAGTGGGACTACATGTGCCCTCCTCCAGTCCTCTGAAATGACATTCCCTTCACAACTTCTTTAATATCCTCGAGTGGATGCCATCTGGCCCCATGGCCTTATCCACCTTCAGCTTTGTGAGTTCTTCCAGAACTCGTTCCACTATGAATGGGCTGGTGTCCACTTCCCCTCACCTCCCCATTGCCTCTTCATCCCAACTGTGGTCTTTGACCCTCCCTCTCCTTAGTGAATACTGAGCAGAAGTATTTGTTCAGTATTTCTGCCTTGTCCAGATGCCCTTCCTTACACTCTCCCTTCTCCCCTTTGAGCCTCACAATCCCCACCATTTTTTTTTTCTTTCACTGATGTACTTATAAAATACCTTATCCCCTTTGAGGTTCTCCCTCACTAACTGCATTTGTGTATGTTGTATCCATTTTACACTGTAATTGCATGTACTGTATTCCTATTTGTTGTACTCTCCCAGGTCATACCTGACAACAGACAGTTTCTGTCTAGTGTACCTACCTGGTTAAC
Organism: Neoceratodus forsteri; assembly: GCA_016271365.2. Taxonomy (NCBI): domain Eukaryota; kingdom Metazoa; phylum Chordata; order Ceratodontiformes; family Ceratodontidae; genus Neoceratodus; species Neoceratodus forsteri. Next base: position 247,874,122 of record CM028130.1, on the reverse strand, counting down.
AAAAACTAACTAAATAAATAAATCCAGTTCCAAGATGTTAAGTCCTCTTTAATGCCCTCAGAATTTCCTTTTTTTAAAATGATGTGTTTCAGTTATGCCCTTGTTAATAAAGTACTTAATATTTATTACAAAGTTGATATTTGATTGGCCAAAGGCTTAACAATGTTATAATTCAAATCAACCTCAAAGTTTGTAAGGAATAGGTCCAATATGTTTGACTCTTTAGTTGGCACACTTATGTGCATTTGAAAGCTACATTCCCCATAATGTCAAGAAACATTTGACCCACCAGACTTTCAGCTTTTATGGTTTCCCAGTCAGTTTCTGGTAAATTAATCTAATGGGTATACCACCATAACACCAACTGCGATTGAGTAACTCGAATATAAGTGACTCAATTACAGCACCTGTTATGTAGACTACCAAGCAAGGTTAGTGATCAGGGCAACATAAAGAAGGGGAAGGCAACAGGAAGGACGGGAAGGATGGAGGTATGTAGGGGGTTGTGCAGTGGGAGGCTGCTGAGTTGGCATCGTGGGGGAGTGGTGAGGGTTGCAGGCTACAGAGAGAAGGGTGCAGGGTTCGGGGCTGAGAGGGTACAATTTTTTATTGTCACACAAACTCCATAAAGTAAATATTTATTTTTTCCAATAATTTTCCCCCTCCCTGACATGCACCCCCCTGAAGTTAGTAATATTTTAGTAGGGGGGATATGGGGGAGGGCACAGCTCCCCACAGAAAAACCTGTTTAGGTTTGCCAATGTTCCTTTGCTAGAGTGCACATCACCTTCTTTTTCAGTGACGTGCATTCTCCGTAACAGCGATTGCTATTCCATTATTGCTGTCATGACATGGGACCAATTAATGTCACATAGGATAACTGTACTCCCTTTATTGTTATAGTATTTGATTTAGAAACATAGAAACATAGACTTTGATGGCAGATAAGGACCGCTTGGCCCATCTAGTCTGCCCATTTCCCTACCTACAGGATAGGCCGCAGATCCTAGTTAAGCAACAGCCTATTTCTTCCTACCCCCCACAAGAATTGCCTTATGTCTCTCCCATGCATTCTTGAATTCTCCTACAGTTTTAGACCCCACAACCTCCTCAGGAAGGCTGTTCCATGCATCCACTACCCTCTCTGTGAAATAATACTTCCTCACATTGCCCCTGAACCACCCCCCTTCTATCTTTAAATTGTGTTCCCTTGTTCTTGCACATCTCTTTTTCTGAAAGATGCTACCGTCTTGGACTTTGTTGATTCCACTGAGGTACTTAAAAGTTTCTATCATGTCCCCACTCTCCCTTTTGTCTATATATTCATGGAAGCACTCCTTTACTGAACCAGGCAGTATGTATTAATTCATTATAATCAGATGTCAGAATTTCAGATTTAAACATTTCCATAATGATTTAATACGTTGAGATATTTTTCTGTCAAATTCACAGTGAATGAGAGTGTTACTGATATATATTGTTAGCTACTCTTCCATCTCTATGCTCTGATCTTTCCTACTAATTAATGATTATCCATCAACAAACCTATCTGATGGATCATTTGATTCTCACCATGTTTTGGTTATGGCAATGATACCAGGCCTGTCAATAAGAATCTCCACTTTCAAGGAATTAACTTTATGTATCAGCCTACGTGCATTAATAAAGATTATTTTCAGCTTCCAGTTTTTTTCCATTATTGTTTACATTCATTATGTCCATGTTTCTCAACCCAGTCCCTTGACTTGTCATTTCCAACTTCCCCCAGTATGAGTTTAAACTATTTCCTGCATTTTAGTCTATTGTGCTGTTGATTCTTCCTGCTAATACATTGGTTACAACTCTGCTAAGGTGCAAATTATCCTTGGGATAGAAATTTTTCTCCCCCAAAATAGACCCAAGTGCTTCAGGAAACCCATGTTGTTTTTGCTAATCCAGCATTCTAACCAGTTACTGATTCTGATCATAGCTTGTTGGTGATGACAGGTACAGGCAAGATCTCTGAAGATAATCTTATACTCATACTCCATTAGTTTAGCTCTCAGTTTAATATAGTCAGACATTACATCCTTCTCATTTTTATGGCTGTGGGAGGAGTCTACAGCCATCTTTCCATCTGTAGCTGAAAAATAAAGTATTGTGGAACACATGCTTTGGACTTTTCAATGTATCCTTCCATGCAAACTGAAATAAAATATTCCCTTCTTTCTGTTAAGAATGTTGGAGACATAACTCCAAGCTGCTTATCAGATGCCATTAGGAAACTGAAACAGCTTGTTAAATATTTGTTAAATATTGATTGCCTATTAAAGTGGAGATTTCTTTACCCACTTCAGAATTCAACAAACTGCACATTTAAATACTTAGAATTTAAATAGCTTCTTGATACAAGTTTCACTTGGGAATGTACTATCTTTCAAAAAGATGGATTCACAGTGTGAAGGACATGTCAGATGAATCTAATAGATTTCTTTGACTGGGTGACCAGTGTGGTAGATCAGGGAGAGGCAGTGGACATGGCCTACCTAGACTTTAGCAAGGCATTTGACACAGTCCCACACATAAGATTAATATACAAGTTAGCCAGCCTTGGAGTGGGTCTCAAGGTGGTAGCATGGGTTAAAACTTGGCTGGACAACAGGATACAGAGGGTAATAGTAAACAGAGTTTACTCTGAAGAAAGGGGGGTTACTAGTGTGGTACCACAGGGTTCAGTACTGGGACAGGTCCTCTTTAATGTCTTTATAAGTGACACAGTAGGGGGACTGGAAGGAAAAGTATGCCTCTTTGCAGATGACACAAAGATCTGCAACAGGGTTGATACAGACGGTGGGGTGGAGAGGATGCAAAGGGACATGGCAAAGTTGGAGGAATGGTCAAATATATGGCAGCTTAGATTCAATGCAAAGAAGTGCAAAGTATTGAACCTGAGAAACAAAAATCCAGGGGAAGAGTATACAATGGGGGTGAGATAATAACAATTACAGAAATGGAAAGGAACCTGGGGGTAGTTATATCAGATGACCTTAAGGTGGGCAAGCAATGTGAGAAGGCATTAAGAAGAGCTGGTGGGATACTGGGATGCACAGGGAGAGTCATCACCAGTAGAAAACAAGAAGTTGTTATCCCTTTGTACAGACAGTTGGTGATACCCCATCTAGAGTTCTGCATCCAGTTCTGGAGACCCCATCTCCACAAAGACATAGACAGGATGGAGGCTGTCCAGAGGAGGGCAACTAAAATGGTTCAGGGTCTGCACCAGAAGACATACAAAGAGAGAGAGAGACATTAAAGAAGCTTAATATGTATACACTCGAAGAGAGGAGGGAGAGGGGGACATGATAGAAACGTTCAAGTACATCAAAGGAATCAACAGAGTCCAAGATGGTAGCATCTTTCAGAAAAAGAGATGTGCATGAACAAGGGGGCACAATTTGAAGATAGAGGGGGGATGGCTCAAAGGTAATGTGAGGAAGTATTTTTCACTGAGAGGGTTGTGGATACATGGAACAGACTTCCTGAGGAGGTAGTGGACTCAAAAATAGGGGAGGAATTCAAGAATGATGGGACAGACATAAGGCAATTCTGGTGGGGGGGTAGGAGGAAGTAGGCTGTTGGTTAACTAAGATCTGCAGCCTATGCATTAGGTAGGAAAATGGTCAGACTAGGTGTGCCAAGCGGTCCTTATCTGCCATGAAATTTTATATTTCTATACCTCATAAATGTCACCCTTTCCCAGCAAATCTATGATTTATACTGTTTTTTTTAACCTCTACAGACACTATCTGATGAACACTGAGTCAGACACATGCCAGGTGTTCAGTGAACTGCCCAGACTAAATACTGCATGTAGCAATCGGCTCCAAGTAATAACAGCCCATCAATAACAGTGAACATCAAAACAGCAATTCTGGAATAGCGACACCAACAATAGCACATACCAAGAATAGCACAGCACATTACAGCTACTGAAGCTCACAATTGCAACTGGAAATCAACACACAGCCAACACACCTTCTCTCAAACCTCTATTGTTGATTTGCCCATATTGTTTCGCTATTTCATGCTCGCTGTTATGACATGCTACCTAGCAATCAGCAGATATTTTCCACTATGCTTTTTGGGAGCAAAATATATTGAGCTTCAACAAACGCCGCACACACACACACACACACACACACACATGCACACACACACACATTGCATTCTAAAATGTTGTAAAGAAACTGTTTATATCAGTGAACACAGTGAAGTTCAGTTTACAGTAAATTTCCTTTAAATATTTCTTATCGTATATTTTGTTTACACACACACACACACACACACACACACACACATATGCACACGCACGCACACCCACTACACACCATTTGCATGGCCCCAATACTGCCAGGAGGTCTGGGTTCAAGTCCTAGCTGAGGCATTTATTCTTTCTCAACTCTTTTTGTATGTGTTCCATAGAATATGCACATCACACTCCTATGTGATTGTTACAAATAAATATTTGTGTTGCCATTGGGTTCTGCATGTGAGAAAGAGTAATGTGCTCAGGGACAGCCAAGGTTCCAATTGTCTCAGTAGCGCAGTTGGTTAGCACAATCGGAATGGTATTCTAGGTGGTCTGGGTTCAAGTCCTAGCTGAGACACTTATTTTTCTTACTTCTGTTTGTATGTGTTCTGTAAGATATGCACACCACACTCCTGTGTAATTGTTACAATAAAGAAACTGTTTGTTTATGTCAGTGACCACATATAGGATAGTGGATGGGCAACTATGCAGAACCAGTGTGTTGTGCCACTGAGGGGTACTGATTCCCTGTGATCTTGGTCCTTTTTCTATGTACCTTCAACCTCCTAGTATTTAAATGTCTAGTATTGTAAATTATATAACCTTGGTTCTCCAGGAACAGGTAGTGGGACAGTGGATGATCACCTTCACTTTTCAACATTTTTAAAGTCATGATTAATCATTTCATTGCATTTCTCTTTTCCAGTGTATTCCAGCCCAATTGGAATATAAATCACAACAATGTGTATGATATTCAGCCTTCAAAATAAAGTGTGTCTGTTTGTTATATGCTCTATCTAATTTCTGCAAATCCTTACATTATAAATATCCTTACATATATAAACATTGTGAGCCTCTATTGTACCCCAGTAAGGGCACTAGTAAACAAAAAAATGACTATAAACAGTGGCTTAGTAACCCTTACAAAAGATATCAGTAGAGTCCCTTACTGTAAAGAAATGCAGCTGCCCACAATGTGCTTCAGGTGCCTAGGTCCTGTTACAGATGGGGGGGGGTTCTTTTTCAGCATAAATCCCCTGACAAACAGGAAGTAAACTCACTCTCACTTCTGGTTCATGTGGCATTTGTTAAGGCAATAAAGTTAAAAAAAAGCATGGTTTTATGAGCCTCTATTGTATCCTTGTAGGGAACTGGTAAACACACTGGGGCACAATTATTAAAGCCCCCAGAATGACAGAATGGGCTTACACCACAAGGAATAGTGCAAAGTGCCCCATGGGCCAAAAGATGCAATGGGAGTGATTCTCAAATGCAGCTCGTGTCAACCACAGGCTGCGTGAAAGAAAGGAGGCTTGAGCTATCCTTGCAGTATGAAATGGGCTGCAGCATCACACTAGGGGCATGCAGCAGATGCCAGCTGCCATATCCCTTAATTTGGGATTTTCTAAACCCTCCCAGGGGGCAACATTCTAAATACCTTTAGACATCTGATGGGGTTGGAGCACTTGCCCCACTTTGTGAGCCCTCCCTGGGTGGGAGGGAACATGTGGTGTGGTCTCTCCCTACCCCAATCTCCTTTATTGAAATAAACACCTTCTGGTGGTTTAGCAGACCCCCATCCCCATTCCACTTTAATAAAACTTGATTTCACCTCTGGTGGTATAGTGAACCCCCCCCCCCCGATCCCCTTCTATAAAACATGATTCTAACCCTCATGGTCTAGTAGACACTCAATCTCTAGTCCCCTTTTATACAACTTGATTCCATCCTGGTGGTCTAGTGGACCACCAATCCCACTTTATTAAAGTTGATTCCATCTCTGGTGGTCTATTGAAGCCCTCATCCATGATCCCCTTTAATAAAACTTGATTCCATGCCTGGTGGAAGCAGACCACCCCAAGCCTCCATCTGCCCCTAAAATGATAACTATCATTCCATGGTGGTCTATTGGATCCCCAGCCACCCACCCCACTCCCCCCATCCCAAAGCTGGTGACTGGCACAACCCTCCACTCTCCACCATGACAGACTGCTAGACTGAGTTCTCACTGAGCATATACTCTATGCAGTATGCGCCCATTGATTGACAGGTTAGCTGCCAATCAATGAGCATGTACTGTATACAGTATGCACTCATTAAGAGCTCAGTCATGTGGCTGGCCATGGTAGAGACTGGAGGGCTGTGCCAGTCGCTAGCTTGGGGATGGTGGGAGAATGGAGTGGTGGGGTACTGCATGCCAGGGTGGGGGGGCTGGTGGTCAACTACACCACCACTTAATGATTGCTATTATTATATGGACAGATCAGTGCTGGGGGGCCCACTAGACCACCAGGGACAGAATCAATTGTAACAAAAGGGCATAAGGGATGGGGGATCAGCTAAACCACCAAGGACAGAATCAACTTTAACAAAAGGGTCAGGGATGCAGGGTCCTCTAGACCACCAGGGACATGTTTATTTTAATAAATGGGAATCAAGGATGGGGGATCCACTAGACCACCAGGGATATCATTATCTGTAATAGCAAGGATACTGGGTCTGGCAGGGACCACTGGACACCAGGGAGGGGATGTATGTATGTGGGTTCCACAGTAATTTGTGCCTGGGTATTGAGCTGTGCTGGTCACTGTCGATGGGCACAGCTGTCACTCAACTGCCTAATAGCTTGTGGCAAACTTGCAGATGTGCCATCTGTTTGATGCAGGGCCGCAGTTGCCACAAGCTGTGGGACTTTGCCTTCAGAATCATTCCCATTTGAGAATCGGGTGCAGGGTTCCTGGCACACTGGCAATCAGCACAAGCCGCCATTGGCACAGATTGCACTGAACTTTGAGAATCAAGACCAATGAGTACAATTACTTTCTCAGTAGCCCTCATGATGGCTATCAAGAATATTCTTTAGTGCAGAGTCATTCACATGCCTACAGTGACTTTTAGCTACCTAGGTCCTGTTAGAGATGGGGTGGAGAGTTGGTTTCTTTTTTCAGTAAGTGTTTTTCAAGAAAGAGATAGAGAGCAGAGTTTATTTCTGCAGACCACAACCTCCCACAAAAGATCACAACCTTTTATTCACCATTAATATCAATAATGTGAAATATATGATTCTCCTCAAGGTGATACATCTGTTACTATATTGATCTACTAATTTTATAAATCAAGATTTAAAAGTGAGATACTATAAATCATTCCTTTTTCACTTTTTCAGAATTTTTGCATAACTATACCTTGTTTATTAGGTATTATGTACTTATCCTAATATTTTGGGCAGACTGGATGGGCCATAATTTTTTTATGTTTCTATGTTTCCAGTATTCATTTATCTTATGCACATAATTTCTAGTAACCCTACTCTTCCTTGCTTTTGCAAGCCTTGCCTGTGGAAGCATCAGAAAATAATAACAACAACAAAGGACACATGCTAGGCAGTACACGGCAAGTGAATTTATTGAAAACTGTGGCTATAGACAAAAACAGCCAGAAAGTGCCAAATACAGTACGAGGCAGAAAAGGAAGGCTCATTAGCACTAGTAAAATGTGTAATTAAAGATTATTATAGACAGTTGCCTGAACTACAAGACGCCTTTAAAAATAAAGAACAACAAGTAGCCCATTTTAAGGATGATATAAAGTTTGTTGCCCTAGAGAAAAAAAAATTAAAAAGAAAAATAGAGAAGCAAGACTGAAAGCTGAAAGAACAAAAATTAGAGAGATCTGAGAGAGACAAAAGGGACTGCCTATTGGGACAAGTATTTACTTGGAAAAAAAAAACATGCAAAGGAAATAAGAGGTTGAATTTCAGAAATAAAAATAAGAACAAGAAACAAATGAATAAGCCTTAATCTATAATGAAAGCTAGAGGTGACCCCTTCTCAGGGTATACTACAAATAGTGGGTCGGGCAGTGAAATATTGGAATCCCCATCTAAGGAAGAAGGGGAAGGGGAAGAACTAGAAGGGGCATACAGTCAGCATCAATGACATACAAACAACCCCCCACCCCCACAGAGAACAACTCAGGCAGTAACCTTTCAACAACAACCAGTACAACATGAAAAAGAATGAGAAGAGTGAGCAAGAAAAGAAAACACAAAGAAACAGGACATGAAAGGGAGCAAATAGAAGAAATAACAAACATAATCAATATTTCAAATATTGAACTGTTGGAAGCAGAAATTACACTTCTTCAAAAAGGTTTATGCTTCATATCCTGCAAAGAGATTTCAAGATTTGACCTCTTTGTGGACTTTAGGAAATTTACAAGAAATCTGAATTTGAAAGCATTTGGGGCAAAAAGGAACAAAATGGGAGGAACTACAGTGCAGGATAATTATTCTGGGGTTTGTTTAGAATCCTTTGTTCTAGGTATCAACATCAGTGCATCTGACTTGGAATCTGAAAGCAGAGAGATATAGTATGCATTAGAAGGAAGGACTCTAACCCAGATGCAGGACATAATTTTAAAAAGATTCAAACAACCTTCAACATTCTATCCACCTCATAATCACAGCGTAGAGATCTTTGAATGAGTCTGTGAAGAGGAACTACAAAGATTATTTCAAAGTCAAAGGGATACATTTGATAATTTAAATAGAGAAGAAGGAAATGCTCTCATGAAATTACAAAAAAATCATGATATTACTAACAAGAGAGCTGACAAAGGGAGTGCAGTGGTAGTTATGGACACCAATATGTATGTCAAAGAATGCTTGAGACAATTAAACAACACCACCTTTTATAGAGCCTTGAAAAAGAACCCACTAACTGAGTGCAAAAAGGTGGTAGATGGTGTATTAAGAGAAGCATTAACTAATAATCTGATTACTAATGATGTCTTTGAATACCTAACAGTGGAAAAAATGATTAAACATGTTTTTACATTCTTCCTAAAATACAAAAGAGCCTGATTGAACCCCCAGGTAGGACAATAGTGTCCGAAATAGGAGGTCTTCTGGAGCCACTGTCTCAGTATGCAGATACTCAGATCAGGGAACTGGTTAACCAGCTACCCTCTTATTTAAAAAACACCATACATTTGTTAGGCATCTTATATGACTTTGACTAGTAGTCTAGTAGACTAGTAGTGGGCAAGATTATGGAGGCACTCCTTAAGGAAAGGATAGTGTAACACCTGAAACCCATAGGAACACAGGATCCAAGACATCATGGGCTTACAAAAGGAAGGTCCAGTCAAACTAATCTCATAGATTTCTTTGACTGGGTAACCAGAGTGGTGGACCAAGGGGGAGCAGTTGATGTTGGTTACCTTGACTTCAGCAAAACTTTTGATACTGTTCCACATAGAAGGTTGATTAATAAACTGGGTAGACTCAGGGTGGGTCAGAGGTTGGTCAACTGGGTGGCAAACTGGTTGTCGGGCAGAAAACAGAGTGTGGTGGTAAATGGTATACAGTCAGAAGAGATGCAAGTCACAAGCGGGGTACCTCAGGGATCAGTCCTAGGGTCAGTTCTTTTCAGTATCTTCATCAGTGACATTGCAGATGGACTGGAGGGTGAGGTTTGTCTGTTGCAGATGACACCAAGATCTGCAACAGAGCAGATGATCCAGATGGGGTTGGCCGAATGAGAAAAGATCTGGATAAACTAGCAAAATGGTCAGAAGAGTGGCAACTGGGGTTTAATGCCAAGAAATGCAAGATCATGCACATAGGGAAGAGAAACCCTGAAGCCACCTATAGGCTGGGAGGGGAATTGCTGGCAGTCACAAGGGAAGAAAGAGACTTGGGCATCATAATCACTGATTACCTGAAATCATCCAAGCAGACCACTAAAGCAGTAGGTAAGGATAGGGGATGTTGGGGTATATTAGTAGGCATTAGTAGGGATATCACAAGTCAGAAAATAGAGGTAATAATCCCTCTTTACAAGACACTGGTTAGGCCCCATCTGAAGTACTGCATGCAGTACTGAAGGCCACACCTTCTCAAGGACGTTAACCAAATTGAGGCAGTCCAAAGAAGGGCAACCAAAATGGTGCAGGGACTGCATCAGAAAACATATGAGGACAGATTAACGGAGCTCAATATGTATACCCTAGAGCAAAGGAGGCAGAGAGGTGATATGATCGAAACATTCAAAGGCCTTAAGGGCATTAACAAGGTGAAAGAGTCTAACATGTTTCAATATAAGGAAAATAGCAGGACAAGAGGATACAGCAGAAGATTAGAGGGAGGACGATTAAGGGGTAATGTGAGGACGTTCTTTTTTGCAGAAAGAGTGGTGGATGCATGGAACAGCCTACCCCAGGAAGTGGTGGATATGAGTACAGCACAGGGCTTCAAACAGGCATGGGATAGGCATAAGGGTGCAATATAGATGTGTATGAATAGATAGACCATTGACAGAGCGAAGGCTGATGGCACATTCATAAGGTACTGTAGAAAAAGAAATGGGCATACTGGATGGGCCTTGCAATTCTTATCTGCTGTCAACTTCTATGTTTCTATATTTCTATTTAATTGGAGGAGAACTTGCTGCTAGTCTCTCTGGATATAGAAGACCTCTTTGTGAACATTCCACATAGTGAAGGACTGCATGCATTGAGATTTTGGCTAGAGAATGAAACAGCCTTTGCGCTACAACTCATAATTTTTTTATGTGAACGTGCCCGGTTGGTTCTCCAGCTCAACACATTTTTCTTCAAAAAGACTATTTATTTGCAAATCAAGGGTACTGCAATGCAGGCTGCGTTTGCCCCCAATTATGATAATTTGTATCTGGGATTTTGGGAAAAAGTATATGTTAGAAGTCCCAAGACCAATCCTTACTACCATAGGTTGGATTTTTGGAGACGATTTATTGACAACATTTTCTTGGTATGGAGAGGGGATGAGGCTGAGCTGAGTGAATTTATTAAATGGTTAGAAAATACAAACCAGAATTTATGATTCATTGTAAGTGTGAGCAGAGACAGGGTGAATTTCCTAGATTTAGAAATAAATAAACAGAATGATGGTACCATTTGAACCAATCTTAATAGGAAACCGATGGATAGGATAACCCTTCTGTATGCCACTAGCTGCCACCCCAGACACAACATTAATAATATCCCAGAATCACAACTCATGAGGGCCAAAACAAACTGCAGTAGTAAGGAAGACAATAAAAACAACAGTTATGAGAGGAGACAGATATTTCAGAAGAGGGGCTATAAGGATGAGTGCCTAGATCTAGTGCAAAGAACAGTTGAACAACTGGACAGAAAGGATTTGCTAATACATAAGGAGGTCAGAAAAAATAAGAATGAATGAATGAACTTTGTGACCACCTATAATAAGAGAACAGCAGACATTAGGAACATAAGAACAAAACACTGGGACATAGTAGCTTCAGACCCTCTCTTTAAAACAGAGGGACATAATTTACAATGACCTAGATTTAGTTATCAGAGAGGTAAGAATTTAACAGATCTGTTAACCCATAGTTATCAACCACCACTCAATAAACCTAGAACTTGGCTACCACAGCTGCCAAAAGGGAACCACAGATGTGGGATTGTAAATATTGCCCAATGATGGAAAAAACTAGGACATTCACAAGTTCTAATGTAACTGAGACATTCAATAAATGCAACTTCATTTCATGTGATTCCACATACAGTCTGTGGTTTACCTTGCTAAATGCAGCTGTGGAAGCTTTTATATAGGTAAAACTATCAGACTACTTAAACTGAGAGTGGGGGAGCATGCCAGGGCTATGAAGAACAGAGATCTAGCTAATGCCCTGGCATTGCATGTTGAAACAGTCCCTGATCCAGATGGACATAGGTTTATATTTAGTGGAATAGACAAAATACATCAGAGCAAAAAAGGAGGGGATATTGAGTCCCTTTTATTAGAAAAGAAGTCCATGTGGATTTTTCAGCTAGGGGGGCACTATCCACCTGGCCTGAATGAAAGGGTAGATATTATGCTCTACATCAAAAAGAGAAGGAAGAAGCCCTAATATAGATTATAAAGGTGGTGACTCCCTGGGCAGTCAATCAAGCCTTATAGTATTTACTCTGAAAGTAAGGATTTAAGAACATGTTTAATATTATGTACAGCTCTTGATGAGAGTTTAATGTTTTACATGCGATCCTCTATTTTTGATATTTAATTTCCCTGTTCTTTAAAGGATTCAGAACAACTGAATTGCTCTTAAAACATATAAATGCAATCTAAAAAAATGCTATTAAGTAAGAAACTGTAAATATAGGAAGGTTTTGCACTGTATATTTATATTAATTTATATGTGCGGTAAAAATATATCTATTTAGAATTGCATTTTTGAATTGTAAAACTGACACTGTGAGTATTAGGTGTATTAAGAGAGAGCACATCCATTTATTTGGACAAGCAGTGATAAGGCAAGACACCAAACAAGATTGTAATGCACTTTGATATACACATATGTTTTGAATGTTATTGTCAATTAAAGTAGCTTCATCACTATGATTGGCTCTGGGTTAATTTAAAAAGCCCCAGCCCTCCAATAAACCAGTATCCCTTGAGAAGGCATTTGAGGCAAAAGCTGGTTGGGAGCTGTGTTTCTTGGCATGGTTTTTTTGCACTCAGTGCGAAATAAAATATTTTTTACTGCTGTAACCTGGTGCCAGTTCTTTCTCTTGGTGAGCATTGAATTGTTTTGTTGAACCAGACACAGGTCTTGAGAGGTACAGTGGATAATGTTGTTTTCGGTTAGAGTCCTCCACATGCCTACAGTGTCTTTTAGTTACCTAGGTCCTTATAAAGATAGAAAAGGGGGGGCGGTTGTGGTTCTTTTTTTCAATAAGTTTTTTTCAAGAAAGAGATAGAGCGCTGAGTTTATTTCTGCAAACCACAACCTCTCACAAAAGATCACAACCCCTTATCCACCATTAAAATCAATAATGTGATGCTCCTCAAGGTGATACATCAGTTACTATATTGATCTACTAATTTTATAAATCAATATTAAAAAAGTGATATACTATAAAACATCCTTTTTTTCACTTTTTCAGAATTTTTGCATAACTATACCTTGTATATTAGGTATTATGTACTTATCCTAATATTTTGGGCAGACTGGATGGGCTATCATTTTTCCATATTTCTGTGTTTCCAGTATTCATTTATCTTATGCCCATACTTTCTACTAACCCTACTCTTCCTTGCTTTTGCAAACTTTGCCTGTGGCAGCATCAGAAAATAATAACAACAACAAAGGACACTGCACATGCCAGGCAGTACACGGCAAGCGAATTTATTGAAAACTGCAGCTATAGACAAAAACAGCCACAAAGTGCCAAATACAGTACAGTGAAACAATTCTCAAGATAGACCCTCTACATAAAACACTTTGTCATTTCACATTTCCCTAACACTCGTCTTGGGGCCATAAAGCTACCGACCATCCTGATTTTTCCAGGGCAGTCCTGATTTTAGCTAGCATGTCCTAGTATCCCCACAAGTTTTGCAAAATCTCACTTCTGTCCTGGTTTTTGCTGGTTGTCCTGTTTTTGTCCCTTTTTTGTCTGTGTTATGTTTGAATCTAGTGACATTCACATTTCAGCACCACTATGGTGCTGTTTAAGCTGGAAATTTGTTTTTGCTTTCGCCTACCCATGCTGTGCCATGAAAAACACCTCAGTGGTAGTCTGATGGCAAATGTGAGCACCATAGGCACCTTTCCTTCTGGGTTAGACTGACTGGGTAGTGTGAGCATTCTCAGCAGCTGTCTGCCTGCTAGCAGCTGAGGGAATCCAGAGTCAGACCACAGAGCTATTTGTTTGTTGTTATTGTGAAGAAGATACAAGGAAAGGTATCATTTGCTGATTCAGAATGTTGCTTCAGTGCTGGGAGAAAGTGCAAAATTAAGTGTTGAATTTTTTTGAATGTTAATGTTACAGTGAGCTATGAGGGCTAGAGCCAAGTGGTAATGAATGAATGTGTAGCATGGCCCTTCTCTGCCTAGTTGGATGAGAGTAAAATGGTAGGGGGGGTCACATACAGGATGGAAGCAGAAAGCAAGGTTTCTGTTTTTTCACTTTTCAGTTCCATATTTTTTTGTAATGTGCAGTGCAGCCTTGTCCACCCTGTGAAGGAGCAAGTGACATGGGGTGGTGGATCATGGTCAATTTAGATCATCAGACCCCAAGCACTTATTTACCAATCAGGGGTCCAATGTCATACACCTCTCAGGAAGGCAGACACATCTTCACTTTTTAAAGCCAGACTGTGAACTGAAGAAACAGGCACGCAGATCAATGTATTTTAATAGTGTTTTGAGCTCAGTGGCATACCTTGGGCATTTTTGCATATTTTGGCCCACATTTTCAACATGCCTTTTTTGGGATGCCATCTCATGAACAATTGTACTGACATTAGGCAAATCTGTCCCGAAAGGTGATTTTGTGATCCCTGTGCAAAATCACCTTTTAGGCTTGAGTTGAGATTTTTCTCTGTCCTTATTCATGAGGTGGGGTCATAAGAAGGCTATGTTGAAAATCTGATGTAAAACTATTAAAAAAAACATCACAGTTATGAGCCTACATGACTTGTGTGAATGCAGGCTCATAACTTTGGTAATTTTCGATAATGTTACCTGTAATTTACAACATAGCCATATCTTTACAGTATTTAATGAATGTGACAGCTGTCATTTTTCATATCATGCCCAAACTGTTTTTTTTTTAATCCTGAAAGGTGATTTCACAGTCCCTGCGCAAGTTCACCTTTTGGATAGGAGTTGAAAATGTTCTCTGCCCTTCTTCATGAGGCAGGGTTATACCAAGGCTATGTTTTTTTTATTTTTATTTATTTAGTTTTTGTTTACCAGGTAGGTGCACTAGCCAGAAAGACTAGTTTCAGGCATGACCCGGGAGAGTACAGAGACAAACTTCGAGAACAATGATACATAGTGCAAAGCACAGGAACAATATGATACATAGTACAAATTACATATCAGCAGCAATGTGACAAAGTATTGAGGTAGTTAGGCCAGAAATAAGCATTTAAGCATTTAAGTTAATGTGAGACAAAATACAATTGGGTCAAAATAGGAGATTGAGGTAGGAAGACAAAAGTACAGCATTAATATTTACACAAGACAATACATTAAAGTCCAATTATCCAATCAGGTTAAAAATGCAGTGTAAAAATATTACAAAACAACAACTTTATGAGCCTACAGTACATTTTGCAAATGCAGGTTCATAACTTTGGTAATTTTCAATATTTTTACCTTGAAATTCCTTGTCTGCAGCCCTACCAGCTCTGGACAGAATTTGTTTTAAGTAGAAGAGACTGTCCTGATCCAGAAATCCCAATATGAATAGACAACACTTCTGAACTGTCTTACTCACTAATCTTTTTATTAAATATTTATCATTTGCCAATAAACATGTATTCAATATTTTATAATTGTAATTGCTTCATCAGAAATTTGGCATACAGTACATCTATAAAATATAAAAAGTTATTTTTGTAATTTAGTTGTTAAAAATACAGTAAATGTCTATAATATAAAGTATAGAAGAAGTGTATATTATGGATTGATACAAAGAGGAGCTCATGAGTTTTAGCTATACCTCACTATGTTTAATTAATGGATTTGCAAGTAAGTTACATGGCAAGTAAATATCATTAAGTATTATTATTCTTATTTACAAGGACCCATATGTAAATTGTCTGTATAATGAAGACACTCACCTTGTAATGTACTACTAGAATGGTGTACTTGAAAGTCCTACATTATTCCCAGTTTCAGCAGACTTCATGCAGCAGAAATTTATTTTAAACAATAAAATTACAAAAAATATTTTGATAGATGTATGCAAAATCTCTGCTGAAATAATTATGATTATGAAACATTGAATATGATTATTGTCAACTGATAAATATTTAATACAAAGATTGGTGAGTGAGACAGTCCAGAAGCAATGTCTTTTCAGTCCAGTAAGAAATGCCAAATCACCATCACTATCATGAAATTACTTTTTTAATGTCATGTAAAAGATTGATGTCAGCTAGCCCACCAGGCTTATCACTCTGCACTTATAAGCAACACTGAATATGGATAAGCAGCTGTATATGTGTCATCAATTCTGGTCAATGAAAGTTATTTAGAAACAAGTCCCCTCTAGCTGTCTTGTTAAGCAATATGTCTTACAATGTAAAATGCTTATACCTTTTACGATTTACAACAAAGTATGGGAGTTTCTGCCTAGGAGCAGCAGTAAAAGTTGCAGAAGCTATATTAAATAGTATTGCTCTTTATATGTTGGGTGTCTGAGGCTGTCAAGATATATGACATATTGAGCAGCCTTTTAAATCCTTTTATAGTGCTACACTGCAGGTAACAACATTTATTCCAGCAGGGACATTGAGGGCTGAAATGGAAAGAATAAGAATGGAGGAGACCGGAAAAATAATAATGTTGTCATATTGCATTAAAGTAATGCATCATAAAGAATTTACAGTAGGTTAACAAAACAAAGTTTCAAGGAAAAAAATTCTGGTTTAGTTTAGATATGCAATACCATGGCTAGAGATGATCAAAAACATTTTACAAGATATAAATACAGAATATCTATGGAATGACTGGCAGAAATGTGTGGTAGTTTCTATAGCCTATGTTTATGTAGTAACATTCAAAATGTAGGAACTGTCTAAAATAAAAGACTTACAGAGCATTAGAACTTTAAAGATCTGTAACTGGTACAGTAAAAGCAAAATGGAACATAGGTTGGAACCTTAACTAATATTTCTAAAGGTTAAGGAGGATAAACATTTTTTTATAAAATATAGATTAGAATTATTTTTGTTAAAAACTTTACAAATAACGTATGATAAGAGTATGAGGAAGTCCCTTCCAGCACTCAGAGCAATGATATTATGGTGCCAGACAATTAGGGAATTAGGGCACCAAATGCAGGATGAACCCCCCCCCCCGGAGGTTCACCCACCCCTGGAGTTGGAATCTATAAGAGGGGGTGGCATGGGGCACAGCCCCCCACAAAAATCATGATCAGCAAAATTGCTGCTTGGTGCCCGAATTGTATGGCGCAGGATGATAGGGCATGTTCTGGTGGTGGAACCTGAGGGAGTACTTAGAGAAGGATATGACATGTGCCTGTATGCAAGGTGAATTAGAAAATCTTGCACATTCAAAATTAAACTGCCAAAAATATAATGAGAAAAGATCAAAATCATTAGCTCCATATTTCAGTACCTAACATCCATGGATAGAGGAAGTGCTGAGTGGATTAATGAATCCCTCAATTGATTTTGTGACTCACAATGTCATAGCATTCCTTAAGGGAACTGAACTTAGAAACACAGAACATAAAAACATAGAATTTGATGGCAGATAAGGACTGCTTGGCCCACCTAGTCTGCTCATTTCCTTACCTACCGCATACACTCTAGATTCTGTTTGATCTGTAGCTTACTTTCTCCTTCCTAACACTAGTGTTGCCTTCTATCTATCCCATGCATTCTTAAATTCAACTGTTGTTTTGCCCCCAGAACCCCCAATGGAGGCTGTTCCATGCATCCACCACCCTTTCTATGAAAAAATACTTCCTCAAGTTGCCCCTGAGTCTTCCCACCTCAATTATCACATTGTGAACCCTTCTCCTTGCACTTCTCTTTTTTGAAGGATGCTTGCCTCCTGAACTTTGTTTATCCCCTTGAGGTACTTGAATGTCTCTATCATGTCCCCCCTCTCCCTCCTTTCCTCCAGGGTATACATATTGAGGTCCTTCTGCCTCTCCTCATAAGAAGATTAAGGGAAAGACTGTATATGTAAAGGGCCATAGAAATAGAGTAATGGTAAGAAAAATCTATGGTAACAAAGTTGTAAAAGAGTATATGATTGTAAAAGATAACAGGAGTATTAAAGATTAAAGGAAAGTATGGCAATTAGGTTTTTTGATGATCAAAGGACCTTGATTGTCTGTTAGTACAGACATACTGTACATGTCTACTGGCTGAATGTGCTGTCAGGGGACATAGGAAGCAGGTCTGAACCTTGCAGGGTCCAGTTTACATCCCAGTATTAAACTGGGATTTGTTAAAACCTAAACCCATCCATCCTTTTAATTAGTAAGATAAGGATATTGACCTTTAGAGATCTGAAGCTCACATAAGTAACCTAATGTACTCATAAACAATCTGTGCATGATTTGCACAGAGCACTTCCACTGGCAATATGTAATAAACAAGCATTTGTCAATGCCGAATGTTGCTTGCTTGTATGTGCTGTGTAGGTATTTGGAAGTCAGTGGAGTGCAAATATTGAAAATTTGCAAAGTTACGAGCGTGCGTAGGAACTGCGCAATGCAAGCTCATGAAACAGTCATTTTTAGGAAGTTTGTGACCAAATTTTCAACACAGCCATTTTAAGACATCTGCTCATGAACAGTGTCACTGTGATTTTCTTAATGTGTCCCATACATTGATTTCACACACCGACTGTGCCATTGTGTGCTAGATGGGTGGAAACATGTTGTAGGTGAGATGTGAAAAATGACAGCTGTACTGCTCATAAGGAGGTGTGGTAAAATGGCAATGTTGGAAATCTGGAGTGAAAATATTGAAAATTCGCGAACTTACGCGCGTGCATAGGAACTGCGCAATGCACGCTCATAAAACAGTCATTTTTAGGAATTTTGTCACCAAATTTTCAACACAGCCATTTTAAGACCTCTGTTCATGAACAGTGTCACTGTGATTTTCTTAATGTGTCCCATACAGTGATTTTGCATACTGACTGCGCAATTGTGTGCTACATGGGCGGAAACACATTTTGGGTGAGATGTGAAAAATGACAGCTGTACTGCTCATAAGGAGGTGTGGTAAAATGACAATGTTGAAAATCTGGAGTGAAAATATTGAAAATTTTCGAACTTACGAGCGTGCATAATTTCATGATAGCTCATAAACATGGTCATTTTTAGAAATTTTTCCACAGTTTTCAACATAGGCTTTTGAGAGCCCGCCTTATGAACACTGGCAGTGTCATTTCGTTAATCAGTGCTGAAAGGTGATTTCGCGCAGTGACTGTGAAATCACCCTTCAGGCCCAATTAACGCCATGACAGTGAGAGCGTTCATGAGAAGGGGTCATAAAAACACCATGTTGAAAATTTGGTGCAAATATTCCAAAAAAATGCCAGAGATATGCAGCAAAGTTGTAAAAACCCTATTTATTACATTGTACAGCTTACCGGCATTTCCTCAGTTCACGGTCGGCTTTGAAGAGTGCAGACGTGTTCCTAGTCCACCGAAGATCATTGTGCCAAAGTCCGGAGGTAAGTATGGGTTGGGGGGTGTGGGGAGGCAGGGTGCACAGTGGGTGGGCACAGGTGGGGGCCCAGACCTTGAGGGACCATTTTTTGTGTTGCAGTTTTTTTTTTTAAGCAGTTGCCACACTGAGGTGGGCTCCCAGTGTGGCACAAGGATGCTGCTTAGGGGGCTGTGGAGCTGACAGGGGATTGGGCACCCACCGTCAGTGATAGCATCTGTTGCCACTCTGGGGTGGGCTCCCAGTGTGGCCCCGTGTACTTTGGGGGGGACAGTGGAGCTGACAGGGGATTGTGCACCCCGTTGGCTATACCATGTGTTGCCATGCTGGGGTGGGCACCGTGTGGCATGTGCAACTAAGTTTTAAGGGGAGAGCAGCACAGCGAGAGGGGATTGGGAACCCCGTTGGCTATACAATGTGTGGGGGGCAGAGCATGCAGTATGCATGCGTGTGTGTGTGTGTGTGTGTGTGTGTAGGGGGAGCGCACATGAGCAGGTGATATCTTATCGCTGCTCACTGAAGCATAGCTCCCCCTTTCAACTGTACGCCACTGCATTTTAGACTGCTGTCATAGACAGCTCCAGCAGCAATTGGAGAACTGTGGCCACACCTGCAAACACACTGACTGAATTGGAAGAGGGCTGCCACACCTCCGAAAACTCGGATGATGGCACTATGTTTCTGACATGCGTGCAAGCAACATAAAAACTAAATGCTGTTAATGTGGAATTGTAGTTGTATGTCTAGCATACTATTTTTATTGCTGATTATTACTGTGAATTTCACTGTATGATATATTTAAAAAAATGTAAAGGCTATGAAAAGTCAAACAATTAACCTCAACTGAACTGTTAAACACTTCCACCTATAAACTATTAATTATCACCATGTGAAATACCCAAGATCTGTTATTGTAAAAACTGTGTGACATTGAAACTTCTTATAATATTTTATTGGTATTAAACTCTTGTTACTGTGTATGTACAGTATATAATTGATCCCTAATTGGAAAAATGGAACCTTCTTGGATACCAAGGACAAGTAGCACAACGTTCAAGCTCCATCTTGCAAACTTCGGCAAAAACAACCTTATCAAAATTATAGCTGGAATCTAAGCACAATTCTGCATAACCGTCTTTACATATAATGAAGTGAAATACAAAATGTTTGATCCATGAGATGTACTGTATGAAAATAGAACTTTTAGAGCAACTTGCCTCAAAAGACTATCTCTGGCAAAAAGCTTGAGCTCAGGGCACTGCAGCAAATATTCAACAATACAAGAAGGCATGCAATGTCTGTATGAAAGCTGTCCGCCATGCTAAAAGCACTTATTACAAAGAGGTCCTCACTAACTCGTGGAACAGCAGCAAAACATTCTGGGCTAACCTTAGTGGTATCACAGGGAAAGGTCCTAAAACTCCCCCTTCCATGCTCATGGTTGATGGTGCACTAATTGGACACCCTGCTTTTTGCCAGTTCCCTGAACCATGCATTCACTGACCTAAGTAGTGTGCTCCCGATGAACTTTTTCAATTCCCCTAATCCAAGGGCCACTAAGAGGATGCCTATGCCACCTCCAAACCAGCCACTATTCCACTTTAAAGAGGTATCTGAAGCAGATGCTAGGAAATACCTAGAAAAGGCACTTGGAAGATTCAGGTTCAGTGGAGACTTCTTGGACTTTAAATTTGTTCGCCTGGCACTAAATGAACTCCTGGGACCACTCACCAAAATAATTAATCTTTCCCTCCACCACTTCAGATTTCCCCAATGATGGAAATCTGCAACAGTAACCCCAGTTCACAAGAGTGGGGTCTGGACCTTACACAACAATTATAGACCTATTTCCATACTGTCACCACTCTCCAAGGCTCTATAATGGCTTGTGGCTGACCAGATATTTGAATACCTTAACCATCACCAACTCCTATGCCTACAGCAACATGGATTCTGGGGCTGCCATAGTACTAGTACAGCCTTACTTGAATTCACAGGTTTCTTCCATAAAGCCTTAGACCATGGCCACCTGGTAGTGGCAGCCTTCATTGACCTACCAAAGGCATTTAATACAGTGCATCATGCACTCCTCCTTGAACAGCTGTCAAGGCAGCATTGATTCAAAGTGGGAAGATCATGTCAGATGAATCTTATTGATTTCTTTGACTGGGTGACCAAAGTAGTAGACCAGAGAAGGCTGTGGACATGGCCTAGCTAGATTTTAGCAAGGCATTTGACATAGTCCCACACAAAAGATTAATTGTCAGATTAACCATCCTGGGGTGGTAGCCTGGGTAAAACATTGGCTGGACAACAGGACACAGAAGGTAATTGTAAATGGAGTCCACTCTGAAAAAACAGGGGTTACTAGTGGGCTACCGCAGGGTTCAGTACTGGGTCCAGTCCTTTTTAATGTATTTATAAGTGACATTGCAGAGGGACTGGAAGGAAAAGTATGCCTCTTTGCAGATGACACAAAGATCTGCAACAGGTTTATACACAAGGAGGCATGGAAAGGATAAGAAGGGACTTGGCAAGGTTGGAGGAATGGTCAGAAGTATGGCAGCTTGGATTCAGTGCAAAGAAGCACCAAATAATGCACCTCAGAAACAAAAACCCAAGGGAAGATTACACAGTGGGGGAGGTAGTAATAACAACAAAAATGGAAAGAGCCCTGGGGGTGATCATATCAGATGACCTTAAGATTAGCAAACAATGTGAGAAGGTAGTAGGCAGGGCTGGGGGTATACTGGGATGTATAGGGAGAGGCACCACCAGCAGAAAACAGGAAGTTGTTATCCCTCTGTACAGACAGTTGGTGAGATCCCATCTGGAGTACTGCATCCAGTTCTGGAGACCCCATCTCCTCAAGACATAGACAGGATAGAGGCAGTCCAGAGGAGGGCAACTAAAATGGTGCAGGGTCTGCAAGAGAAGCCATATGAGGAGAGAATAAAGGAGCTTAATATGTATACCCTTGAGGAAAGGATGGAGAGGGGGGGCATGATAGAATTGTTTAAGTACCTCAGTGGAATCAATAAAGTCCAAGAGGGTAGCCTCTTTCAGAAAAAGAGATGTAAAAGAAAAAGAGGACACAATTTAAAGATGGGGGGCTGGTTCAAGGGCAATGTGAGGAAGTATTTTTTCACAGAGAGGGTGGTTGACGCATGGGACAGCCTTTCTGAGGAGGTTGTGGGGTCTAGAACTGTGGGAGAATTCAAGAATACATGGGACAGACATAAGGCAATTCTTGTGGGGGTAAGAAGAACTAGGCTATTGGTTAACTAGGATCTTCAGCTTATCCTGTAGGTAAGGAAATAGGCAGACAAGGTGGGCTAAGCGGTCCTTATCTGCCGTCAAAGTCTATGTTTCTATGATTCCATCTGGCATTGGTCTTGCCCATGAAACCGTGAACTTGTTCAACAGCTACTCGAGCCACCGATCCCAGCAAGTCAGGATTGGGGAAATCCTGTCTGACAGCCAGCCTGTCAGATCTGGAGTACCCCAAGGATCAGTTCTGGGGCCTCTATTGTTTAGTGTGTTCCTAAACAATCTCCCAGCCTCCTGTCACTGCCATGTGCTCCTATTTGCTGATGATGCAGCCCGGAGCTTCTTGAGACACATTTATAAACAGGCTTTGCCTAAGCAGAAAAGTGGTTTAAGGAACAGAGACTGGTGATGAACTATAAAAGGAAAAAGATTATGCTTTACTCCATGGCTCAAAATAAGCTTAAACACTACCCACTGGCAAAAAGGAATGACAGCAGCATCATACTGGAGTTAGTCCCTCACTTTAAATACCTGAGTGTAACAATAGACTCATACCTGTCCTTCTTCCATCATACTGATACCACTGATAGCCAGGGCCATTAATACAAGGATTGGGATACTCTGTCACCATAGACACTGCCTAACTTACAAAGCGCTCTAGTTGGCAATCAACAGCTCTATCATCTCCCTCCTAGATTACGGGCTTGCCATCTAAGGATCTGCAACTGACACAGCCCTCCAGTGCATTGAAGTTGCTCTAAACAAAGCCTGCCACCTATTCACAGGTGCGCTAAGACTCACTCACACCTGTGACCTTTACACTCAGGCTGGCTGACTTCAACTGAATGACAGAATCTGATACCAAACCTGTCTACTGGCCAAAAAAGACTCATTAAAACTGCTTCCATCAGGGATTAAGAACCTTCTATATCTGCCTTTGAGGACCAGATATACCAGAAGCTCCACCACTCAAGTTTTCCATGTACCCAGATGCCGCATTACCATGGCACAATATGCTTTCTCACACTGTGCTGCCTTCTGGATAAATGCGCTTCCCCCAGACATCTCTGGTGCACAAACAATTGGATCCTTTAAACACAGACTGTGCCAGTACCTCTCTGACTCTAGAAACTGTATGTGCACCCGCTAATGCCACTACTTGCAGCAGTGCACTGCGACCAGCACTCTTAAATTCTCACCTTGGGCTGTACTGGATTTGACCAACCACAGCACTTCTAATACCATCCTACCTCCTCCTGGTATGGCCCCCCCCCCTTGCCCCTGTGACCTATTCCTCTCCTACTTCTCAATCTGTCTTATTTGCACTGCCCCTGCATCCCTCCATCTCCTTTGTCCCTACTCTCTCTGTTTTTCATCCTGGTGCTGGCACACTTTGTACAATGCCTCAGTATACCTTTCGTTTTGCCTTATGTCTGGAAACTTGCACCTACTATGTAAATTGCCTCCAGTTTCTGTACCTTGCTCCCCCTATGTAACTGACATGGAACCTATTAATGAGCAGATGCTCACAGGTGTTATTCAAGATAGAAATAAATAAAATAAATAAACAACCATTTCTTGAGATGGGCATGGCATTTTAGATGTCCAGCAATACTATCAAGATGGTGCATGGTACCTTTTTAACATCTAGGTACCAACCATCACCACCACCACCATGTTATCCCTCACGATCAAAGGATGCTGTCATGTCATCTGCAAGGAATAAGTCTGTCTGCAGCAACATGAAAGTTATTGTACTACAGGAGAGAAAACAGGTGCAGCATCCTGTGTCATCTACTATGCCTCAAAATCATGAT
Source organism: Neoceratodus forsteri (assembly GCA_016271365.2). Lineage (NCBI taxonomy): Eukaryota > Metazoa > Chordata > Ceratodontiformes > Ceratodontidae > Neoceratodus > Neoceratodus forsteri. Next base: position 247,849,503 of record CM028130.1, on the reverse strand, counting down.
ACAGCAAATCAGACAGAAGTGACTCTCACCAGCTTCACTGGATGCAAATATTGAGGGAGAGAATACCTGCACGTATCACCCTCTCCATGGACTAAAATGACTGCCACCCATAGCCAAGTAAAACTTCTAAATGCATGTATCTTCTCTGGCAAGGAAATAAAAGTACTGGGAGTGAATGTTTACCTGGGTGGTTGTGTTGTGTGTTCATCAAGTGGTTAATGTGTGCATATTTTGCTGAGAACTGTATAAACAGCCATCATCTGGATTGGATATATGCACAGCTGAAATCAGGACTATCATACTGAGGATATCAACTAAAAAGTAACTGTTCAAAGTGCATACCTTTCCAGTACCACTGCCCATCCGAGACTGCCTTCAGTGTTTTGGGCTTCTAATGATAGAGTATTAACCAATGTATTTGAAAGAGACTGATGCTTAATTACTTATAATTGCTTATATAATCTATTTTTCTTTTCAGGTCTATGTTGCTTAAATAAATGCCGACTGAATAATTAAACTTTCTTCACTAGTGAATGATATACTATAGTGTGCTATCATATTATCTGTTATTGTCTGTGAAACACATGACATTGTAGGATTTATGTAAGGTCCTTTAATCTGGGATTAAGATTTGCTCTTGGGCTAGTATAAAATAAAATAGGTTGCCTCCCACATGTTTAGCCTTCAGGTTTGAGTGAGGGTAATAAAAACAGAACTTTTGAGCCAGTCAGGAAGTAGGCAATTTCAAACCTATTTTGTAAACTTGCACCAATACACCATCTTTTGTACATTGTGCACAGTAGTACCGGCAGAAGGGACATTGCATGGTGCTGGCCTTGACCATGCAAAATGGGGACCTATATGAAGTAAAACTATTTATTTAGTCAACTTCTATAAAATGCACCACATTTTTACAGTCAGTGCCTCAATGCAGACAAAACTGCATATTGTTCATGTATACTTACACTTGATGCTACAGGCATTAATAGTGGTTTCTTACAGTCAGCATTAGACAGAAAAAAAAATAAAAGTATACTAGGGTGAAATGAAAATGTGATTAATATATTTCAAATATGCACATTCATCACACATCAGATTTTTAAGTTAATTTTGCAAGCTTCATTTTCTTTGATTCTTTTTGACTGGAGTTAAAAGGATGAAAATAGCTTCAGAATATATCATTTCTTTTCCAATTTCACATTGCCACAATCCTTTATTAGGCAACAGTGACCTTCAGCATTTCAGTAAATGCTGTTTTTTGTTCTCTTAATTTCAGCTTCTAGCAGATAAGCAGCCTTGTGGTACCAGCAAAAACACACAGCATGATGATTAGCATTTCATTCTTTCATGTCATATGAACAAAATGGAGGAACCCTTCATTTTATTAAAAGCAGTTAGCCTTATCAGCATGCAGGGCTCAGCGGAGCATCATCCTGAACACACAGTTACTAGTCTTATCCCTTATGCATAGATCAAAATGAGAGATGCTTGTGGAATTTAAAAGGGAGTTTAACTAGACTTACCAAAAGGGAAGACTTAGAGCCTCCTCCTGTATTTATCTATTTTTTTCAATTAGGAGAGCTGACATGATTAATTACATACTGTAAGGATGCAGGTTTGTGGGAAAAGTGAGTTAAGTCCAGACAAAGATGATCTAAATGCAATGCCTAATTCAGATTTAATTTAATATCAGTAAAAATTAAATGCTGAGCCTTAAGAGCATTAGGATTTTCAGAGGATATATTAAATACCATTCTATACTGTTTTAGCTCATGTTTTCTACCATATTCATGCTTTAATGTTACTTTTTAATCCTTCTTTAAACAACAACAATCCTAATCACATCAAGAGATGAGGATGAATAAAAAGCAAAAGAACAAAAAGCAATAAAGATTTAAATTACAGTTGCTCCAGTCAGATAAGTAATCATGAGTGGAGATCCAGTAAGTACAACATATTACCTACATACATAGTTTCTCTGGAAAGGTGGTTTACTGCTGCAAGTGAGGATTTAAATAATGTAGCTGATATGGTAATTAGATAATGTTCCACAAAGCAAAGACTAGCAACCCATGAACATAGATGAGCTACTTTTTATATAATAATTGAGATATTCATCCATTTATGATTACCTAGGATAATTTATTAAAAGCCAAAACATGAGAAATGTCTAAAATAAAAGATTTAGAGAGAATTCCACCTTTAAAGATGTGTAAATAGTTTAGTGAAAGCAAAATGGAACATAATTTCTAAGGCAATTCCTGAATTAATAAACTACAGAATAAATTATTGGAGAAAGATTTAAAAATTCCATATATTTTTAAGTCAGTGTAAAGTGCAGTCATGTGTCTTGCTCTTGGCATTAATCTCCAATGTTCTTTTCAGATGTATGTACCACATGACAGCTGTTCATTGAGTGGTTCCAAAATGTGCAGGAAAGGATATGCATTCAGGGGTGCAGGGCCCAGGTGTAGTAACAGGATGGCCTGCCCCAAACAATACAGAAGCAACACAGCAAGCATGTATTGCACTCCTCAAGGTGAAACTTTACCCAGAAAAGCCCTGGGGGTATTTTGGATTGTGGTAGCTGAATTTGTATCACTGTGAATATACACCAACTGGTTATTAAAGCAGCTTGTTCTAATAACTTGACATTTTTGTTGCTTATATCCTGACTCTTCTGCTGTTTGCCATTATCACAGTGCCTTCTTAAGGAGTACAGTACTTGTTTGCTACATTTGATCATGGAGTAGGGTTGTTTATGAAGGCAGTTATTCTCTGTCACTTTTGCTGTAGGCAGAGGTAGCTGTGGCAAACCTAATTGGAAGGGTAGGACAGGGTTCTACAGGTCCCTAATAGCCCATCCTTATTCTCTGACTTGGGCAGCAAAGGATTCTTCAGCAGTCTCAGTATTTTCAGTGCAGCTTTTTGCTGTGGTGAGGTGGTCATCCAGCTCTGAGATATCCTTGTTGGTGTGAGTGGAGGCAATTTTGAGACTGCCCATCTTGTGAAGGAGCTAGACAAACATTTGTTTTTTTTTTTGCCACAGAGCTACATAGCTTTTTGGTTTTCCCACTGAGGCCACCAAGGCCTGGGTGATGAAATGCTGTGTGTAGACCACAAGGGAAACTAGTACGGTGGACACTGCAGTGGGGTTTTAAGCCCAGTCTAAGAGATTTCTTACTTATGTTTGTAGCCCAGAAAAAAATAAATTGGCCCATGAGGTTTACCATTAAACAACAAAAGGTAGATTTAATTTGTGGATGAAGATATATATGTTATGTAGGGGTGATAGTCTAAAGAATTAGAGAGCCATCTTTGTCAGTTGTCTGTCCATGGTCCCCTGACAGGATGAATTATGAAAACATGAAGGAGAGGTAGTAGTTGCTTCTGTGAAGTAAGCTAAAGTGCATGCAGGGTTTCATTGTGTTTTCACATGACACTATCATTTGCTAGTTATCATTCTTCTGTTTCCTCACCATGAATACAACATTTCTTGTATCTACATTTACAGTTTTTTTATTCTATTTAACAGCGGGCAGCTGAGGTGAACAGTGTGGCGGGAAGTGTCACTCATATCTGGCCACAGTGGCACCAATGTACAGGTATGGGAGATGGGGTGTGGGATGTCGGTGCTGTAGGAGAGAAGGTGGGAGGAAGGGGGTCCGCTAACCACCATCAATTGGGTGGGGGGCCTCAAAGTATGGTATGGGGAGGGGGAATACCAGCAGTTGTCTACTATGTGCCCTCAACATGGCACTGCAACACCTCAGTACTTCTGGGTTGCCCCTGACAACACCCACCTGCACCTAGTGGGCCATATCTGGTAACCTATGTATGGTGCCATGTTACATCATGGCAGTGCCTTATGGGTTGGAGGCTGCCAGGCTGGGGCTCCAGATGGGGGGTGTCTCTGCTGTACAGAATGGGGGAAGGTGCACTGCTGAGGGGAAGTGCACCAGGCATTGGTGGCACACTATGTTAAATGGCAGGAGACACCACTAGCCAGGGAAGATCTACGGGTGTCGGCTTAATGCAGTGTGTTGGCACCTAGGGTGGTACGGTATGCACTATCTATGATAGTGTTTGCCATTCACCACCCCCAACCAATGCCACAGCACTGGAAATCCACTCTGGGACCCAGGATGGCCATCCAATTGACTGCCTGCCTGGATCCACAGCTCTGGTCCATTCTGCTGTGTGCACACCTGCACGCCAGGGAGCTGGGGCCACAGACAGGTAGTCAGCATTGGTGCATGTTGGTTGGTGCATGGCTGTCCACGAGTGTGGAGCAGCACAGGCAGGGCACATGCCATTAGAGCATACCTGATGCCCTTTGATGAATATGGCCCAAAGTCTGTTAACAATTACATTTGTTTTTCAATTTTGACCCTAATTTTGAGATACTCATTTTATAATTTGCCTTATAAACACGACATGCACCACTTATAGTATACTGGCTGAAATGTCATTTTGCACCAGAAGTGGAAAACACATCTCATCCAGGACATAAAATAGACATACAACATGTTTATGAGGTGGTGTAGAAAAAATGGCTATGTATAGTGTTTGGGGTCAAAATAGTGAAAATTAGTGAAGTTATGAGTGAACCTTGAAATACTGCAATATTTATCCATAATCTGGGCATTTTTCCGTATCTGTATGCCAAATTGTCAGCATTGCCTTGTTATTACCCCACGTCATGAATCCATTAGTGAAAATTTCCAAATCCCAACCAAAACATCATTCCATGGCATCTCAGTGTCATTCTGCACCACAGGTGAGAAAACACCTTTTGACCAGGATCTGAAAAATGACAGCTGTCACATTTATAAGGGTGTGTAAAATAATGGCTATGTTAAAAATGTGTGATCAAAAAGATTTAAAATTACAAAAGTTACAAGCAAGCACAGTGAAATTTAAAAGTATGCACATAACTGTGCCATTTTTACATATTTTGACTCCAAATTTTCAACATAACCTTCTCATGACACCACCTCAGTGAACAAAGGTAATGAGCATTTTCAAATCAGTCCGAAAGGTGATTTCGCCAAGTGACCACAAAATCACCTTTTGGGCTTGATGTGCGTAATTCCACTGCCATTGGTCATGAGATGTGGTCCCAAAAAGACCATGTTGAAAATTTGGTGTCAAAGTATGCAAAAAATGACAAAGTTATGCATCAGAGTTCAAACCCCCATTGAAATACATTGAACTGCACTTACCTTAGTTTCGCATATTGCAGTCAGCAGTTCTAGCAGCAAGATGTATCTTCAATCAGAGAGTGAATCTTTGCCCTGGGACCTGTTCAGATGAGTGAAGTTGTGTGGATGTACTGAACAGTGTGGGGCGGTATGTGCTGAGTGGGAAGTTGGGGTGGGGAGGTCAGATGTGTGAAGAACCATTTTCTTTTTTTTAGGTTGAAAAAAGAATTGATGGGTGATTTTCTTTATTTCAGATAGCGGTGGCGACTGGAGTGTGGGGCATGCTATTAGAGACCAGGCAAATACCAAAATATCGGGGTGCCACTAGACACCAGGGAGAAACCAAAATATTATAGGAACAGTCATCAGAGGGTAAGGGGTGCCACTAAACACCAGAGAAAGACCAAAATATTATGGGATGGCAATCATAGGGTGGAGGGTGCCACTAGACACCAGAGAAACATTACATTCATAAAGGAATGGCAATGGAAGAGGGTGCCATTTGACACCAGGGAAATGGTAGCTCACTGCTCACACTACAGCCCACAGCATGAGTTCCAGCTACAGGTGCAGAAGACAAGAAAGTACCACTGTTCTCATACAGAGAACAAGGGTGAATGGCTCCTCTGGCTAAGCTGGGCACCCTAGATTGTGGGTGCCCAGAAAATGGATTTCTGCCAACCATAAAAAAAATAAATAAATAACATGAACATCAGAATTTAGCTACATGAATACTGGTTATCTAGGTTCAAGTTTTTTTTTTTTAAATGCATAAATTTTTACTATACTAACATACTAAAATGCCAGCAGAATAGGCCTAATGGTCTTTCATGTCTGCTCGTTTGGTCAGCCCCCACCCTGGGTGCTGACCTTGCTGTCCCCCTCACCTTCTCTGGCTTCTCCCTTCCCAGTTCCGGATATTCTTGCTGCATTGGATTTTGCTTCCTGAACCCTTCCCCTGTACCTGTCCAACCCCCTCTTGAACCCCTCCACTGTCTCTGCCTCCACCAGCCCCTAGGTAGTGCATTCCATGGCTCTACCACCCTCTCAGTGAAGTAGTACCTCCTCCTTTCTCCCCTGAATCTTCCCCTCCAGCTTCCACCCATGCCCTCTAGTGGCCCCTCCTCCTTCCTTCAAGCACCCTCACTGTTCCTCCCTATTTACCCTCTTCATGTACCTGAAGACCTCTATCATGTCCCCCCGGTCCCTTCTCTCTTCCAAAGTGTACATATTTAGCTCTTCGAGCCTCTCCTCATAGGTCCTGTCCCCCAAGCCCCAAATCATTTTGGTTGCCCTCCTCTGGACCCTCTCCAGGAGGTTAATATCCCTCTTTAAGTGCGGCCTCCAAAACTGCATGCAGTACTCCAGGTGCGGCCTCACCAAGCAGTTATACAGAGGGAGTATCACTTCCCTCCTTCTGGAGGTGATCCCCCTAGCGATGCATCCCAGCATCCTGTTGGCCTTGGCTGCTGCCCTCCTACAAGTCTCAGAGCTGTTCATCTTGACATCCACCACCACCCCCAGGTCCCTCTCAGCCATTGAGACTTGTAGTATTTCCCCACCCAGGGTGTACACTTGGCCTGGGTTTCTGGCCCCCAGGTGGAGTACCTTGCATTTCCCTGCATTAAACCTCAGCTTCCACTATTCCACTATTCCACTATTCCACTATTTGTAAGTTTAAAACAATAAAAAAATAATGGCAGCCATTTTGACTCTTCCCCCACACCACAACAAGTAAACCCTACAAATAGTCACTTGCAATAAGTTTTTTTTCACCTTTTGCAATAGTTTTTATTTTTACCTTTCATGATGTATTTTTTTTACCATTCACACGGGATTAACTCAAAAATTGTTATAGCTTTTAACAGATATAATATTTTTTTCACCAAACCTTTCAAAGGCACACCCTTGACATGAGCCTCTTCAACCCTGAAAACTGCATGAAAAAATTCTTCACAGCCTAGGCTGTAGGTCAGAGCAAAATATACCCAATGTTAAGAACAGGGAAACCAAACATGCTTTTTTTTCTGTTTTTTGGCACTCCATATCTTGAAATCATACAAGATGTTGTCACTAAACTGTCAAAGTCTTGAAACTCTGGCAGCCTGACATGTCAAAGAACACAAAAGTTATTAAGCTGTAAAAAAGGGGGTTTAACATTTAATAGGCTACTTAACCCTAACAATAGGGGCGCAACTGTGCCCCTATAACATTTAAATAATGTTAGTTGAGTTATTCCTTCTGGTAGTCCATAATACTTGTAGACCCAACACTGACAAAACATATGTGAGCCATTTTTCCTCTCAAAGCTCAGATATGTTCTGCTATGTATGAAAGATGGTGGTGATAGAGCAGTGGTTAGTCAATGGCACTGCTTTTATGTTTTGTTAACACTTACTTACAGGCCACAATGTCAACACATTCTCTAAGTGGTCTTTGCACATGCATGGTGCATAAGCATTCCCTCCATGCATGATGTGTCATCATCATATGTCCTGTTGACTGGAGAAATCAATATCTTCTGGTATCATCACCTAGCATCTCCCTTCCTCAACTTCTTGAGCTCAGTGTTAAATGGTACTAGAAACAATGGCATGCTGTATTTGTGAGCTGTGTTAGTAGAATCTGCAAATTTAACTTTTCAGCTAAACATACCGTGTCAAGATAAAATGTGATTTGCATTTAAAAAGCATTATGACATAAGTAGTCAAGTCAAGTTGATTTTATTGTTCGGTAAAAACACCATTACAGTATACTAAAAACAAATACAAATACAAGATACATATGCAGAATGTATAAAATAAAATATCACAGCTACACACATTGTAGATGCAAATATTCCTTTTCCAACAGACACAAGCCAGTTTATGTTCTGGCTCTCCTATCTGTGCCTGTTGAACTAAAATTAACACAGATTTTTGCAGTTTCTTATAGTACTATAAGATGTAAAATGTAATATACTATAATTGCTGTGTCTTTGTACAGGCAGACAGTATATTGACAGCAATCAGAAACACTTCATAATTCATAAACCTACACAGGCCCATAGTAAAAGGAAAGCTTAATTTTAATATAGAAAATAAGAATTAAAGATTCCTTTTAGACTTGAAGATCCATAAATTTATAAACGGAGCTTATGGGGCTCCATCTACACTCTGAAGTGCAACCATTTTTGTGATTGGGAGTTATCAGGCTCCAAATGCTCTCAGGAGTCCATCAATTTATAAATAAAGATTGTAAAATAGCGGTTATTCTCCAAGTCCACCCATTTATGTGGGATAATTAAGAGGCTCCTTTTGTGCTAGGAACATAACTTTGTATAGGGATAACTTATACATTTTGTGAGTCCTTGCTGTATGTAAACTGTTGCCCGGTATAATTTATTCGCTCAAATTCCTGGTAACTTCATAAGGACAAGATAAGCAGTCAAAGGTAGGGACTACATAGCAGTTCAACCAACAGCCTTATTCCTTTCCAGCACAGAGGATACTGTAGATGTGAAATGAAGAAATTATTTTGAGCTATCACTAAAGCACCCCCATATAGAAAGCCATAATAGTATCAGTACCTCTAAAAATAGAATTATCTAACAGAGTCATTTAACTGTAATGGACAGCTGCAATCATAACTTTTATTGCTTCAACAAGGTTCATAAAGGGACATTGCTTAAAGAGGACTGACAATTAACAGTTCATCAATTGTGGATACTAATTACAGAAGTTCCAGCTCCACAATGGTAGCTGTTGAAACAATACTTAGGTGTTCAAGCAGTGATGTGTTTTTAATTTTTATTTTAATTAAGCTGGATATCAATATGTCAGATAATAATGATAAATAGGTACCTCAAAAGGGGTAATGGCCCCTTAACAAAACTCCTCCAGTCGCCACTCAGTGTTTTTCTGAAAATTTTGTAGCTGGGGGATTACATGAATAAACATAACAGCTTAATCTGTTTCAAGGTCAGTTGGCATTCATCTGTATCCCTCTCCTGGGTCATGCCTGAAAATAGGCAGGATTTGTCTAGTGCACTTACCCGGTCAACAAAAACAATTAAATAAATAAATAAATGTAGCTCAATTTTCTCCATATAATCCCCAGGGTTCAATCTCAAGAATGTCTCCCAGTTTCCCCGACTCTCCAAAATTGGAGAGATTTCTTCTCACAACTGCAGGTTAAATCCTTGCAAGGCATCGAATGGGGCCGCATCACCTGTGATTCCATTTTGTAAACTCATCTGAAATATAAAATGGAAACAATGCTCCTCTGAGCATAGTATTTCTCTTAATAATGAATCAACAGCACCCCATTCCTTTAGGTAAAATTGGCATACCATTTAATTTATTAGTAAGGACATTCAAGTGCTAAAAGGCACAAGTAGACTCTTAAGTTTCCTCTCACCAGGAAATTGAATCCTTAGACAATACAGCTCTGGTTCCATTTCAGCTCCTGGTCTCCGTCCTCCAAATATCCAGCTCAAGCTGATAAGTTACTTTAAAATCTTTGAAAGTGCTGCATTGTAACATGACAGTTTGTTTCAAAAACTTGAACCTTTAAAATACTTATACGCTCTTAATGGCACTGATTGACGGCCAATTCAACTGTTGGGGGACGAAAGTCGTTTTGCGTTTTTTCAAAATATAAATAAAACTCTTGTTCTGAAGCTATAGATTAAAAATTATATGAGTTTTATTCAGAAAATCTTGTTTAAAGTTTTTTTTTTTACCAATTGTTAAGCAGGGCAAGAGCCAAGTAAAGAACGAGCATCAGGACATCCATTTCAAACTCTGTGTCTCTGCTCAGCTGTGTTCCTAACCGCCGTCTCGCTTGTAATACTTTATTTGCCCCAAATACTCTCAACAAGTACTTTACGTATAATAAAATGACCATGGAAGAAAAAGAATCACAAAAATGCATAATAAAGTGCTATCAGTTTTGCTCAACACAGTAAAACAAAGTAAAAAACTCAGAGGGGCTCTGCAGAGCAGAGCAGCAGGCCCCCCCCACCCCGCTCTCGACATAAGTAGAAACATGGTGTCATTTCATATGAACTTTAGACCATAAAGCTGGTGACTGGGTGCAGAATATCCCCCTTCCCTAACTCCCATCACCATGATCTAGGGTCGGTGCCCTTCCTTGCCAGTCTGTGCCCCCTATCCCAGAACTTAGGGGACATTGCAGCCTCACATTTATTAGTAGTATTGCTAATATCATTACTGCTACTAATTGTATAGATTATCTGCTTACACTTTATATTAAGTACAGGTTACCCTACTCTTTCATCAAGCTGCACCGTATGTCTTGGTTTTTCTAATGTGACATTTTGCTCTTTTTCTCATTCAGCTCTTCTCCTACCCATTTCCTAATCCCCCTCCTGCTGAAACAGGTCCCCTTTTAATACAATATAGAATAATTAAGCAATTTAGCCCTCCAGGGTGTGGGTACACTGGAGGATTTACCACGGCTGGTGTGATTCGGTCACGGCGCGGCCGGTAACTAAATCACACCAGTGGTGTTAAATCCTCAGTGTCCCCACCCTGGAAGGATAAATTTATTATACAATGCAGAATGTTGTTTTTAATGTTTTTAACTGTGTTCTAACTCACTGAGGTCCCTACACTTTGAAAGAGAGGTGTTTTGCTAAAAATTTACTACGGTGTTTAACGAGCAGCAACGGGACAAATCGCGGCAGTTTCGTCTGAAGCAAAAGCGACCGGATTAGCACAGTATAAGGTTGGCTGGCACTTCTTCCAGTGGGTACACTGGAGGATTTATCACGGTGGTCATTGTGCCAGCCAACCAATCAGGATGCAGGATTCGGCATATCGGATTTACCACATTGTATAATAATGGCATTGCCACTTCCTTATATTTTTCAATATTTTAACACTGGAAGTGGCAAGTGTGAAACAGCAGCATCCTCTCATGTGGGAACAGAGGGCATATTCTGCTTTTTATAAAATAATGGATGGAAGAGTTCCTATGTAGACTATTGAACTTGCAAGGAACTTGCAAGGTTGGGATCACAAGATTCCTGTCTTGATTAATAGAGCCCAGCTGCATTCCTATGCAATTACTTTGAGGCAGTGTCTGGGGAAAATGGCAGAAGTCTCACAGGATTTAAAAATTTGAAAAATATGATATGCAAATATGTTTTCTTCCTAAATATCTTTATGTCCCTGTAAGACAACACATATATGATTAACACTGAAATAAAGGTTAGAAAGACTGTATTTACCCATTGTGACATATATAGGATCCCATTCCCCATCTGTACAATGAAGTGTTCTCCCACTGCCCTCCACCATGTTCCTTAAGCCATAAATGACCCCCCCCACCGCCTTCTCCATCCTCTGTCTAATGCAACCACTTTACAAGTACACAGCTATGGTGCATCCTGGGAGACAAGAGTGATGCAAGCTAGGGTGGCAAAACCCATAACACACAAACACAGAAAAAAAACTTGCACATGAAGAGAAACTAGGCTGGATTTTCAAAAGGTCAGAGTAAGATGCGTAGTACTTCCATAAATAAAGAGACGCAAGTAGCAAACTGTATAAGAACTTGTGTCAATTGTAATGTTATAATGGTGCTTGAATCAAATACATCTCTGCATGTGCAAGACTGACTTGTGCTATGCTTGAATCAAAGTAATGACTGCACCAGGTCAGAAGGGGGGCCTGCATCCAAAAAATAATGTATCATCCACTTGTTTGGGACTTTCAAAGCATGAAAATCCTGTCAGTGATTAGATTATCCAGAGCTGGTCTAACTAACACTAGAATATATAAAGATGCCAACTGTAGGCTGGCAGACCTGACTATGTTACTATGAATGGCATTCTGCTGCAAGAGTCCTGCAGTTTCTTTATCATAATGATGTCTCATGTACCATAGCATGTAAAATTATTCTTCCAGAAACAAGCCCATATAGTACCTGTCATTATAAACTCGGTCTTAAAATCAGAGAACTTCAATTCAGGACAGGTAAACGTGCATTATTAGAGCATAATGCACAGTCATCCTGGTCCTAAACCTGACCAGATATGTTCATAGCCACATCACACAATGAGCAAATCAGTCCCCCATACGACCAAAGCTGATCTTCCTTCACAAACAAAGCTGCTACCTTTACACAGTAAACACCTTCTGCTGGGCCCTAAAAATAAAACTACCTTAAATAAAAAAACACAACAAATTAATTACATATTGTTTCCCTGGCCTTCAAAATCTCCTTACACACATAAACAAATTAGAAACATTAATTATTGTTCATAGTTTTCTTTACAAGTGTTCCTTTTGCCGACAATGAAAAATCCTCCTTCTGTCTTTACCTGCTTATCAGGGAAATCTCTTCTACATGCCCTGACAGAGGTATAACTGAGTTGCTGTCTCCACAAGAGGCCTTTGTTGTGTATGTGTACAGTATGTAGAGAGAGGAACATTCTACCAGTGGAACTGAGCAGAATTTTGAATCCCTGTGTTCCATGGTAAACATTCCATATGCTGAATGTGGGGAAAGAGAGAAAAAGAAAAGATGGTAGACGATATTACATTATAAACTAAGAGAAGAGGTGGGAAAACACAATTACGTAGGCAGAGACAGACCCAACTGCTGAGATGCATTACTGTGAAGTTTATAAAAGCATATACATTTGAATCACATATGGGTGTTTTCAGGTGAAATCTATACCCCTCCCCCCTAACAAAATACAACAACCTGGCAGGTTCAAGGTTTTGAACTCATTTCCATTACAATCAGTACTTCTATTTATCTGATATGCAAGGTAACATTCTTTTTCCTTAGAAAAATGTGTGCCACTCATAGTTTTCATTATGTTTTATTGTTTTTAGATAACCACCCAGGTCCCAGAATATGGACTTTTTTGTATTCAGAGTTAACATAGAAGCATATTTCAATGAAAGATCCAATTTTTATCTTTTTAAAATAATTTCTTCCTATTTTCATTCATTTTAAGACAAACATTTAAATGTCATTTTGTAAGAGCCATAAGAAACTCTGTGGTGTGCCATTATGGTGAAATAATCACACTTCTCAGGTGCATTGAATGGCACTTGGATGTGCCTCGTGCCTAACAACGTATCTGAGGCATGCGATTATTTCACCATTATGCACACCCTCTCATGTCTAATTGCTTAAATATTGTCATGTTAGTGCTATGATTGGACTGGAGAGGATACATTACGTAGAGGTTTGGTTATAGGACCACATTCCCTTGCTGGTCTAGTTTAGAGCATTTGGGCAGCTTAAAATGCCATTGTCTAGGTTATTTCTTCAACAATATTTTTTGACGCAGCTTCTGTCATTCTTACCTCATGTCTCATATTTTTGATGCAGCTTCTGTCATTCTCATCCCACATATCATATTTATGATGCAGCAGGCTTCTTGCATCATTTTGGGGTACTTTGTGACAGTGTACGCTTTTCTCTTTTTTTTCATTCAATATGTTTTTATTTAATTTCAAGGACAACAATAACAAGCAATCCAAAAAAAACAAGAAAAAAGAACAGGAAAAAAGCAAAAACTTGTACCAGTAACAACAAAACAAAAAGAAACAATTCAACGCCACCCCATTACTTCCTCCCAACCCCCAGGAGCTCAACAATTACATCAAGAGATACAGGAGGAAGTCTCAGAATTTACTCAAATAAAATATGAAAGAAACCTGTTAGTGGGGAATAGCAATGCATGACAAGACAGGAATAGGAAACCAGATCAATCAGGATGTGGCCCAGTGGATGGAAATGAAAGCAGCATGTATAATTACTCCCATCTAATCTGGTACTGGTCAGAGCACCTCCTAATGGAAGAAATGTGTTTCTCCATAGTCAAGGCAGATAGAATTTCTTGATGCCACTCTCTAGACGATGGTATTAAAGTGTTCATCCAATGCCCTAAAATGATGAGTTTTGCTGTTAAAGATATCACTGATATGTGAGCTTTACATGTACCAGGTAAACCTAGTGGAAATAGACCTATACAGCATATCTGTTGGGTAAATAAATCCTCTAGACCAAGGAGAGGATCTAATTAATCTTTTATAGCTTTCCAAAACAGAGATACTCATTCACAATCCAAAAACATGTGCTGCAATGAGTCATCCAAAAGGCCACATCTAGAACATAACGGGGATGACAATTTCTTCATTCAGTATTGCTTAAGTGGGGTGTAGTACATGTTATGTAAAATACAATATTGTATGGGTCTAAAACTATCCTGTTTAATGTATTTGTAAAGAGCCCGCCAGACTGAATGCCATAACTCAGCATCCTCCAAGAGACCTAGTGCCTGTTTCCAATAATAGCAAACCCTTACAGGGCTTTTAGAATCCATGTCTTAAAATGGCCTATAGGTTTTAGATACCAAATGTGGTTGTACCACTGTGTCCAACAAAGGCTGAAAAAACTGATTAATCCCACCAAGACCACAATTTCGGGCCCATGAAGGTGGATATTGCATGCGTAAGTTGGAGGTATTTAAAGCTGGCAGAATTAGCGAGGTGCAGCTGTGTCTGTAGTGAGCTAAATGATACAAATTTGTCCCCAACTAGTAAAGATTCAGTCATGGTATCGTTAAAATGAGGACAAAAAGAGAACAGAATTGGATGCTCTCCAATACGAACATTTGGATTGCCAGTCAGAGCCTCAGTAATGGCCTTCATCCAGTGGAGCCTGAAACATGCACCTATCAGCAAATGAGCATTCAGGGACCAGTTTAAGGATGTGGAGTGAAGGGGACAAGGAAGTTGGGAAGGCATTATGTAAAATAGGCTTTTAATCATAATACCCATAATATGACAGAAAGAATGTACCAGGTTGCCTGAGCCCTCTTACAACAGGGATTCGCTACTGTGGAGACCACTGTAGTATAAGAAAAAATTAGGTAATTGCAATCCAACACATTGTTTGGGGACAGCCAATTTAAAATATGATCACCAAACAGATCCTACCCTCCAGAGAAATCTGTTAATCATAGATTGTAAATGAAGAAACCACACCTTCTGGAGGTAAACATTCAGCATTCCCAACAGGTATAAAATATGGGGTAACACATTCATTTTGATAACATTGATAAGTTCCCAAAGAGAAAGGGGTAAGGTTGACCACCACTGTAGATCTTGCTATAGGATATGTAACAGGGAAGACAAATTATTTTTAATTAATTGGAATGAGAAGTAAGACAGGAGAATAGTGAACACTTTTCTTGCAAAATACAGCATACGGTATTTGACACAACTGGATTTGATGCAAACTGGATGTTTTCCACATCTTGCATCAGTCTAAGAGCCCTTTGAAAATCTGGCCCAATGTCTCAAAAGCATTGTCTGAGGCATAGAAAGTTTACTTTGCATGTTAGTTGTTGTGAAATTATGCCACCCCTAGCAAAATACAAACTGATGGTGTCAGATATTTTATCTCAGCTGCTGAATCTGTTCTGTTCACCATGAGGCAATGTTTCCATTGATGCTGTTGCTTGCTCCAGACGAGCAAAGCAAAGCACATTAGCAACTCACATGTGAAGAACTCAGACTTAGTTGTGGTAACCAAATAATAGATTAGCTGTACTAATGAAACATCCTTTGGGAATGTGGTATATGATGCAATTGATTTGACGCTGCATCTCCTTCCATAGCTTTGCAATTGAATGCTGTCTTTAACATAACTAATTCTGGGTCACCCGGAAAAAAGGACGTCGATCTCAATGGGCTTACCCAGTAAACAAAATTCAATAAATTAATAAAAAAAAATATATATATATATATAAATATATATAGGCAGTACAAGAACAATTGTTATAGTTCAAACATAAAAATAACTTCCACAAGTAAACCATTTTTCCTGAGTAAGCCTAGTAGTCAGCAGTTGTCATGTAACAACATAATAATTGTCTCTGTGCTGTAGGTAAATAATGTATATAATTGCATTTTTAATACTTTTTATTAGTTGCCTCACGTCTGACTGTATGTTTATAGTACTTCTGTTGTACTCCCCTTCCCCTTTCCCTAGGTCACACCTGGAATCGAGCAGTACTCTGCTCAGTGTGCCTTCCTGATAAAACTTTTAAATAAATAAATAAATAAAATGTCCCTTGTGAATCATGGGCCCGATTTCAGAACAGCTATGCCAGATGTAAACGCATTATGCCAGCCCCAAATGGCACAACTCACACGTTACGCCTGCAACTTGCGACATGCAGGATTCCAAAAGAACATTTATGCTGCAAGCTGCAACCACTATGCCAAATATAAGTTACAACACAGTTATGACAAACAAAGCATGCACCACTGCGTAATGCAGATTGTGACATGAGTAATGCACCAGTATGATCTAAATTCTATTATAGAACAGGAGACGTAAGTAAATACGCCAGAAGAGGATGATGTAAGATAGACCAAGGAATAGCTGGTCTAACCAGAGCACAAGCATATATAACCCCCCCACATAGTCAGAAAGCAGACAGCAGTGTAGTGTGACACACAGCACAATGTCAGCAATATCAGCCCTACTGGGCATTATGCTAGAGGAGTACTGGAAGCACAGGCATGCCAGGGACCATGGCAGGACCCATGAGACACAGCCACAGTGGCCAACGATGGTACCAAGGCCACCGGTGCAGAGAGTGAGATGCCCTCATAAATTCTCTGAGGAGCTGACTGAAGAGCAGTGCATTGCATGCTACAGGCTCACCAAGAGCTGCATCAGGGAGCTATGCCAGGATCTGAAGTGGGGTCCTACGCAGCACCAAAAACAGGGGCCACCACTGCCACTGGAGGTGCGCATTAGTGCAGCGATGTGCTTCCTCGCCACTGGCACATT
Source organism: Neoceratodus forsteri (assembly GCA_016271365.2). Taxonomy (NCBI): domain Eukaryota; kingdom Metazoa; phylum Chordata; order Ceratodontiformes; family Ceratodontidae; genus Neoceratodus; species Neoceratodus forsteri. Next base: position 247,832,464 of record CM028130.1, on the reverse strand, counting down.
TCAAATGCCTACAAGGGACACAATGGGCAACTGATAATGGGGATGCATACATAAATAGGAAGGGGCACCACTCGATGAACATCCAGGTGGTATGTGACAGTGGATGCCGCATTCTAGATGTGGTGGCCAAATACCCTGGATCCTGCCACGATGCCCACATACACAGGAACTGTGGACTACAGGAGGCCTTCAAGAGAGGGGACATCACTGGTGGATGGCTTGTAGGTATGTACCGGGGGAGGGAATGACAACTGCAAATGTGTGTGCAAGTGGCAGTGTGTGTGTGAGTGGCAGACAGTGCTTGCAGGTGTGAGTGGAAACAGTGGCACAGGGTGCACAGGCACTGCAGCGGACAGATGTGATTGCAATGCAGACATGTGGCATGGCACACATGGGACACAGGCAGGGCCAAGACCCACACACCATGTAACACACAGGTGCCTGGGAGGGCCACACAATGCCAAGGGAAGCCATGCAGTGCATGGACATAGCCAAGGTCATTCATGTGACTGACAGTGTGTGCCTGCATCTGTGAGCATGTGCATACGGCAACGCATGCCATGCAGAGGATAGTAAGATGCTGATAATAACTCTGCACACAGCAACAGGCAGCTAACCTCTTCCCCCTCCAACAGGTGATAGTGGATAACCCCAGATGCCATGGCTGATGACACCTGTGAGGTCACCCCAGACAACAGCTGAGGAGAGGTATAACAAGGCCTTCACCAGCACAAGAGTAATCATCAAGCATACCTTTGACCTACTGAAGTCCTGCTTTTAATGCCTCAACACTTCTGGGGATGCACTTGAGTACAGCCCTGTGATGGCCTGCAGGATAGTACTCACCTGCTGCATCCTCCACAACATTGTACTGGCACACTGTGTACCAATGCCTGACACTGACCAGGAGGAAGATACCTCACAGAAGGAAGATGGAGAGCCTGACAGCATGGCAGGACACATGTTGCAAGGTGGTGCAACAGTGGGACACCATGCAAGACAGGAGCTCATACAGCAATTCTTCTGGGGTGGCACATGGCCACCACCACCACCACAAACACCATGGTGGCAGCTGCAGCAGTTTGGGGGACACAGTGTGGTGCAACACATCCCAAACAACAACATGGCACCCACAACACTGTCACTGAGCCACCAGAGGATGGGATACTGTCTGTCAGGTGCAATGCAACACATGTGGCTACACTGGAACTATAACAGTGGCCATGTGTGTCATACAGCATCTGGCAGGCATGGCTGCAAATGAGTAAAGGTCCCCTGCACCACACACAGATGACCACAGCATACAAGGCCAATGGACATGCAGACACAGGTGGGTGAGGAACACACATGGGACAGAGGCACAAAGATGAGTGTATGGTGCCACCAGGCACAATGCACCTGTCATGGCCACTGACACATGCTAACAGTGCAACCACAACAGAGACACAGCACCGGACAGCACAGACCTGCAGATGTATGGTGGTAGAACACACCATTGCACTGTGCCACTGGTGCCATCGACTGGGCCCACCATACCCCTGGGTGGAATGGTGCCGTATCGGCCCATGGCCACCACACAGGCATGACATACACAGAGTGGTGGCACATGAACAGAACCCAGCACAGGACACTGCTGCAAACACAGTGTGCCATGCGGACATGCTCACCGGTGTGTGCCCAAAGCTGTGAGAAGGACAGACAACACACAGATACCATGTGCAGAATGTGGATGCACATGCAACAGTGCAGCTCTGCCACATGTGGGCCCACACATGTACAGTGACTCACACACATGCACACAGGCAGACGCCCATGCAGACCACAGACAGATGCGCAGAGCCAGGGGTGCAAATATATGATTTAATGTAAAAGTACAAACACAGAACAGTAGAATATCAAACCACTATACAACAAACAATATCAACAGCATTCAGAACACCCCCCCCCCCCCAAAACCCACATGGATCCCCTGCTATGTATAAAACCACCCCAGACTCAGCCCAGGTGTACATGACCCCCGACTACAGTAATGTGCAGCAGACAGAACACCCCACAGCATGACGGATCCCTCCTAGGCACAACAGGATATACAGTCCCCCCCTCAAACACTATATACATGACCCTCAAAGCAGAACACTATGTACAGCCCACAGCCCCAGATAAAAACAACAGTAGCCCCCCATTGTCCACCCTGACATACAGCAGGTATGGCCCACACCCCCATGGCATAATACAGTGCCAGCATCTGTGGCCTCAGTACATGGCCCAGTCCACAGTTCAGCTGCCCTAATGCTCCTGCAGTGCTGTCAGCAGTGCCCCAAGGGAGTCGTACAGTCATGCAACATCTGCCATGATGGCTGACACTAGCTGTATCAGCTGCTGGTCACCGTCTGCCTGCTGCCCGGGGACAATGCTGCTGGCTATTGCTGGCCTTCCACAGCCTGCAGGCCAGAGTGTCCCTCAGGTGACACATGTCCAGCCTCCTGCCCGTCCGGGTGCTGTAGGGGCATGTCCACAGGGCCGGCCTGTTGTTCAGCACACTCAGCTGGTGGCATGCCCTCCTCCACCTGCACCTCCTGCTGCAGAGCCTCCAAATGTCCCATCTGGTGAGCAGTGTCAGTTGGCTCCTCTGCATTGTGCCTCTCCATGGGCGATGGTGCACCCTCAGCAGCACCATTTGGCCCCTCTCTGACTGGCTAGACCTCTGCCTCCATCACCTCCGCAGGTTGAGCCTCTGCCTCCAGCACCTCCACAGGCTGTTCCCCTACCTCTAGCACCACCAACACTGACTGGTCCTCTGGCTCCTGCTGCTCTATGGCAGCACCACCCTTGTCCACCTCCTCCTCCTCCTCTTCCTCTGACAATGGCAGCATGGGATGGACTCTGTGGTACCTGCACTGAGTGTGGTGTATATAGTCTGCCACATCCTGGTCCTTCTGGTCAGCCATGGCCCACAGCAGTGCCCGGTGCCTTGGGGCAAGGCTGCTCTGCCCACCTGCAAGGTAGCAAAGGAGTAGGTCAGTGCTGTACTGGGACACACTGCATGCCCACGCAGCACATAGCCCCCACCACCACCGCAGACCCACACGGCATGGAAACAACACATGGTAGACAGTGCATGCACCTACCTGACCTCCTGTGACCCTGCGACTGCTAGTGTCTATGGCTGTGCTGGTGCGACACCTCCTACCACCCCTGCTGATCTGTAGTGCTGTGTCCTGCCCACGTGGGGATGGGGAACACAGTTACATATGTGCATCACTGCTGGCCATGGCCTGTGTGTCAGTGTTACACCAGTGTCCACCTACATGATGGCATACCCACCTGCACCTGTGGCCTGGCCAGTCCTCATTTCAATGTTCCTCCTCTCCGCCATGACTATCATGTGCTGCAGGCTGTCTGGGTCCCGCTTTGCAAGGTCCTACCAATGGTGTTGCAGCTGCCGCGTACTGTGGGACATGCCACTGATGGCACTCAAGCATGCCCTGAATGTCTTGCATGCCCTGTCCTTCTCCGCAGGGGTGTGATTCCTGCATCCAGGTGGGAGCAGTGTAGTGCTCCACTATTGCACCTGGTTGACCAGCTGGGTGGTCTCTGCTGTGGTAAAGGCTGCACCTGCTGTGTCATGACATGGCCTTGTCTGCACCTCAGCTGCTGCGGCTGCCTATGGTCACAACCTGTCGGTAAAGGCACAGATGCATTCTGCTGTGGGCAGTAATGTCCTGCAAGGCAAAATGACACATCCATCATGACATGATACAGTAATGGAGAACACCATAATGTGACAATCCCCTACATGCTATGTGACATGTAATGCCTCAGCTAGCATACCTTACAGTGATGGGATAAAGTAGCAATGGATACAGCACTACATCCCACGTTCCTACCCAGAGTTGTAGCCAGGCATTGCTGTTTTGTACACACATTATTCACCCCCCCCCCCCATTTCCCTGTGTACACATCCCCTCAGCATACTGTCCCTTTCCAAACAGAGCGGATTAGTTCTTTGTACACACATCATGCAACATGTCCCCCCATTTCCCCATGTACACATCCACTCCACACACTGCCCCCTTCCAAACATATCCATTTACCATTCATACACACATTATGCAACAGGTACGCCCCCATCTACCTGTGTACACATCACCCCCACATACTGCCCTCTTCCACACACATCTGAGTAGTGTGACAGATAAGTCCACTAACCTCTGAAGGGGCTATACATATAGCCATCTCCTACACACCAGCTGCCTGAACAGAGACCCCACTCAGTGGCCTACACTGGCTGCAATAATTAAGATTGGTACGGTACAGTTAACAGCAAAGCACATGGTATGTGACAAGCACTCATCAAACCTCTACACATATGTGTACAGTGAGTATGCCTGCCTACACCCTTGTACATGCCTCTGGATCTGTTGGGGGATCAGGTCTGGTGTACCTCACAGGGTGATAATTCATCCTGCACAGTGTGTTGTAGCAGCTGTAATGTCCCACTTTGTGCCTTCTTGCAGTTCTCTGCCTCTGCAGCTACTATGCAGCATGAACGCTGTGCGGCCTGTTCATGACTGGACCTTGTAGGCCCCACGTGTGGCCTACAGTGACACGCTGCACATGTGGGATGCATATACACAAACTGCATGTTCGAAGTACACTGCCGCAGGCCTCAGTTGTGGCCTGCATGCCTGCACCTGCATTGGTGACAACACAGTGTTGTGGACCTGGCGTCAGTTGGCGCACTTGTGTATCTGTAGTGCATCGCTACTGTGGCTTACGGATGCACATGTACATGTGCAACTTGGGCCATGCACGCATCCCAGCCACCAATTGTAAGCTACATGTGATCAGCCCCAACACAGCATGGGGAAATGACTGACACCACACAGATGGCCAGTGAACAAGGTTTACTATGTACAGGTTGTGGTATGGTGCAGTGGTACTGTACATTAGTGACTCACCCCTCAACACACAAACCCACACCCAGTGACATTTCACATCATCTATACCCAAACAGTGCTGTCTGACGTCTTCCACACACCTGCAGACAGTGCACACACACACACACACACACACACACACACATGCACATACACACACAGCACACACACAGCATATCCACACACAGTGCCTTCCCCTTGTGCCACTATGTATAGTGCCCACCACCCCTCGCAGTGGTGCATCATAAGGGTACAGTCACTAGTCCCCCTACCACAGCTTCTTGGCTCATTTGTGCTTGCTGGCACATACACCCTCTGCAACACCCTGTGTCATGAATGCTGCCACCCCTGCATCACCACTGGGCCCACCCTGCCCCAGTTGCATGTCTGTGGGTCCCCCAATGTCAGTATTTTCCTTCTCCACTGCACCCTTCTGATGCCTGCCCCACTATCCTGTGACAGGGGGTTCTGGTCCTGGCACAGTCCCCTGTCCCTTTGTGAGAGTTCTGCATTCCTCCACACACAGTGCTGGTGCTGCCACCTCTGCTGAGACCAGTCCTGCAGTGTCCACAGGTGCTCCCACACTCTGCCTTGCACTGGTCTTGTGGCTAGTGGCTACTGCAGCACACCCCATGGCCATGAAGACAGCTGGCATTGGTGATGTTGGCCATGGTGGTGGTGCCACTGGTGGTGGTGGCAGTGGTGGGGATGGGGGCAGTGGTGCTGGGGGTGGTGGTGTTGGCCTTTGGGTGCCCCTGGTGTTGACACTGCTGGTGGAGGAGGTGGTGGCGGGGTCGGTGGCAGCTGCAAGCTTGTGCCTCCTGGGGCTGTTGGTGGCACAGGCTGCTCTGTGGGTGGTGGCAGTGTGCCCCCTGCCATTGTGGTGGTGTGTGTCCTGTCATCCTGGGGGTGCTCGTCCCTCCTCTGTGTGTGTGGTGCACAGGCTGGGCTGTCAGTGCACTGTGTAGTGCCATGTCAGTTATGTCTGTCTGCTGGCTTTGTTGTGCCACCGACCCCTCCATGGCCATGGCCAGTAAGGTGAGCACCTGCGTCTGCTCCCTGACACAGGCCTGAGAGGTGACCATGGCGTCCACCAGCCTCCCAATTGCTGCCTCTGTGGTGCGTGTCCCAGACTCAGTTGGTTCAATGAGCTTGCCCATGTGCTCCTCCATTGCTGAGTAGTGGGCATCTATGTTGAGGCGGATGCAGCCAAGCATCTCGCTACTCCTCATGTGTTGTGACCAGGGTCCTGTAGAATGTGGAGTAGTCTATGTGTGTGTGTGTGTCCACGGGTGTCCTGCAGGAACTGTGATGCCTCATCAAGGGTCACCTCCAGCCAGTCATATAAGGTTGGGCACAGGTCCTGAACCATGTTGTCTGCTATACTGCACGTGCTAAAGAGGTCACACAGGTCCAGTCCCTCATCCTCCTGCTGGTATCCTGCTACTGTCTGCTGCTCTGCACCATCAGTGCCAGGGCTGAGTCAGGCTCCATCACATCCGTGCTGCTCATGAGGCCAGTCACGGGGGCCTGTGGGCTGGTCGGCTGCATGCTGTCCCACTCTGGCTCACTGCATGTGCCACCACTGTCCTCCACCCCTGTGTCCGCTGCTGCTGCATCTGTGGGGGGACAACAGTGCATCAGTGCTACCCTGCCATGTCCTGCCCTACACACATGCAAACATATCCACCCCTACGTGCTGTCACCAATACCAGTGGCACATGCCATGCGGTGCACAATTATGCCTATCGGGTGGCCCCTGAGATCACAGCCTGACTCCATGGACACACAGCCCCATTGTCCTTGATAGGTGTTCCTGTCACCTACACAGCCTGCATTCACCCTCACAGTGACTACTTGCACGCCCATGTGTCCTGGGCAGCAGGCCCTAGCCTTTCTCTGCACTGGCTCACGGCCCTCCCTGACCAATGTTGTTGGATGATCATCACCTACCTGTCCCTGCTGATCATGCTGTGTCCCAGGTCGCATCTCTCTATGGATGCTGTGCTGGCTGAGGAAGGTGAGGTCCTCTCCTCATGGGTGCTTAGCTGTCTCTCCTCTTGTGACCCACTGCCTGTGACCTCTGCCTACCGCCTATTGAATGCCCCCTTCACCTTTGCATTGTGCTTCATGTCATTCACCCACTTCTGGAAGTTCCAGACACTGCGCTTGGCATTGGTCACCGCATTGACCTTTTTGACAACATCATCCCAGGCCTCCTTGCAGTTCCTGTTCAAGTCGTACTCACCACCCTTGCCCATTCGCAGAGCTGCCTGTGCTTCTAGCTCATCAAGGAGCACATCAGTCTCCTCATTCATGAAGTAATGTTTCTGCTTTCATGCAGATGATGCCACCTGTGCATTACTCCCTGCCTGCACCATCGTTTCCATATACATCATTGTCTGTGACATGTCTGTGAGTTGTGCACATGTATATATGTGTTGGGTTGCGACATGCATAACCACTACACCCGCTGTTGTAGATTGCATCTTGCATTGCAGGCGTAACTTGCGACATGCATAATTCGGTTGTTATCCATCGTAACTGGCCTTTGTTTTGGAATACAGTTCTGCTCGCATGTCACAAAGGGTTGGACATAACTTTACGCAACAGCGCAGGTTGCGCCATGCTCTACTCCCTCTCTTGGAATCAGACCCCATATGTCTATATGTAATGAACATGTATCTTCCTGTGGTTCTGCATTTTCACTATGAGAAATTAATGGGACAGTTGTAGCACAGCCAGTCAGAGAACAATCTACATAATAGGCTTTCTAGTCTTTCACCATATAAGTCATTCACTCTGCAGAATGAAGGAGGGAGTATTTCTCATACCCAAAAATGCTGTACTCTAAACGTAGCTATGGAATGTGAGCAATAAATCACCTGGAATGTTGCTTTGCCTGGGTTTGTGTACTATTTATTTGTCTGGAATGTGGCAATTAAAAAATGTTTAATATGCCATACGACAGTAAAGTGAACAAAGTCACCCGTCAGAGATGGGACCACCTTGGAATTTTGGTAGATTAATGTCAACACAGAAATATGCTATTTATCTGCAAATGGCTCTCAGTACTATGCAGAAGGTGATGTAGTGGGTCAAGCAAACTGGCTTATAATGGTCACAATAGAGCCCCAAATAAAAAAATGATATGTATACACAAACAACAAATGCACACACATACATAAATTTATATTAATTCAATCTGATACACACTATTGGTTACAATACCTTTTCTGGTCTGATTTCACTTACTACGTCTACATAATGACAATAACATTAAATCCTGGTTTACTGATACTTAGCGGTGTATGAAATTGAAACATTTCATCCAGTGAAATGTTACGTGTAATCCTCACATTTCGCATAACATTTCTCAGGTACAAAATATGAACCCCCACTGTGAAATATGAAATTTCACCCATGGAAGCGCTAATTTCACCAGCAAAATGTGGAATTTCACCACCCATGTGAAAATTCGCGTTTGTGAACCAGGAGAGATGATGAGTGGAGGCTGTGCTAGTGGCCAGCCGAGAGGTCCTAGGTGGGGATGGGGTGGGGTTACTACAGTGGGGCTTGAAATCTGAGGGAGAGTTTTTATTTTGGAAGTCTGTGCATCTTTAAAGTGATTTGGATATACTTAGTGGGACTGTGGAGTGAAAATTCTCTGCACTTCATGAATCAATGTTGGTATAGTGTGGTGGGAGCGCACTAAGTTTCTGACTCTGGTTATGATTTTCATTCTCCATGCTGCTTGTTTGTGGACTAATACCGGGGTGGTGAGAGCACCCATGGCTACAGTTGTGGCATATGGAAGAACAGTGAGCAGCAGTTATTTTCTCCTGGAGCCAACGCTGATGTGGTGATATGGTGAAAGCACAATTTTGCTGATGTGGTGAGAACACATTTTACTTTAGTGTGCAGAGGACAGAAAGAACAATTGAAGCTTCTTCTTCCCCTTGGATTTTTCAGGTGAGTGCTCCTTTCTTCTGGAGTGGACAGCTGGCAGGATTTTAGCTTGTTTGGGGAGGTACTGCTGGGGTTTGGACCAGAGGGTTTTTTCCTCTGTGGTTGTAGGTGAGGGGACTCGTGTGGCTGGTGGGCGGCTGAGTTCTCAGATTCCCCTCTTAAAATAGCCTTTTAACTATTGTGGGTCTGTCACTCCAGAACGGGGAAGGTTGCTACCTGCCTTTAGGGCCATGGCACCAAAACAGGGATTTGTGGTCGGAATTGGTTTGCGTTTCAGGGGGATCTCAGAGGGGCTTTAGTGGATGATGCTGGGTTCCTGTGGGGGTTCTTATTCTTGATCACAACATTCTGGCTTAGAGCTGAGCTGGTGTCTAGGTCTGCATCTCTGAGTGCTTTCATTGAGGAGGTATTAGAGGAGAAGGAAGGCAGAACTGGACCGCTCGTTTGGAGGAATTTTTTGGTGTCTGGATGGGGAGAGGGTGAGAGCCCCTTCCATTTTAAGAAGTATTTTTTGAACTCCCAGGAAATCTTTTATATTTGGATGTTGACTCATCATGAGATTTGTAATATTTCACTTTGCTTTCTAGAACGAAGAGAAGGGTGAGGGCCTCTCTTGCCCAAAACACTTACTGAATTTTTGGACATTGTATATTTGGATTTTTGTTATTACTTTTTTTGTTTTTGATTTAAATTTAGTTTTTGTGGTTTCTTTTGTATTTTATTTTTATATAGATTTAATTTGGGGTGGTTTATATTTTTGTTTTGCTGAGTTTCCCTGTTGTGAGTGTGTGGGGACTCTAAGAGAAATTATTAGGGTCTTAAAGTGACTCATTTTAATATGTGTAGAAGGCCTGCCCCCACGGTCATATGCTATTCGTCCTCCACTCTTCGTGCCCTCCACCCTTTCTCTCCCTTGCCATTACAGTTGTCAACTTACCAGTGCTGTAGAGCACTGGGTATTGTGTGAAGGGGGAGGATGGGTTTTGGGGGGTGCGAACGGTGGAGGTCAAATGATCGGGGACACTGTATTGGGGTAGTGGAAACCAGAAGATGCCCTGGGGCAAAATGGATTCTGGAACAAGGTTATTCTTGTCTGGTTTCCATACCCAAGGGCACCACCAAGGATGTTAGGCAAGTGGTCTGTGCAGCTGTAGAGGCCTGTCCAACCCGGGCAGTGTTGTGCAATGCAGATCCATAAGAAACAAGACTGCAGTTATTGCAGATCTTGTTGAGTCTGTGGCTCTGTCACGCATTATCGAGACCTGGCTGGATGAAAATGCTGGTCCAGATTTGGAGGCAGCAGTTCCAGCTTGGTACTCGGTGTTACACCACCTGAGGTTGGTCCGTGAGGGTTGGGGGGGAGTTGCGGTCTGTTTCAAGACCAAACTGGGCCTCACAAGTGTACTAGTAGAGGGAGTTGAGTCCTTTGAGTGTACTGTAGTGGTAGGTGTGGGTTGCAGAATTGCCCTCATCTATCGTCCACCAGGTGATGAGAAGCGTTTTCTGCAGGAAGTAGCAGACTTCGTCATCAACATGGCATTTGAGTTACCCAGGCTGATGGTCCTGGGTGACTTTAATGCCTGGATCAATGAGGAACTCTCGCAGTTTGGATATTTCCTCCAATTAATGACATCTTTGGGCCTTACAGAAGTGGTTACTTCTGCCACTCATAAGAGTGGTCACTCCTTGGACTTAGTTTTCCTCCTGGTGATTGAGGCCTTTGACATGGGGGTGGAACTGATCACTGCACTATGGGTTTCAGTTTTTGCACTCCCCCTTGTAGGCCTACCCCTGTGGAGATGGCCAGGTACTGCCCTTTGTGAGATATTAGCTCTGTTGGCCTGGCAGCAGTGCTTGACCTATCGGAGTTCTCTGGAATGAGCAATGATCCCGATGTCCTGATGCTGACCTACAATAGGGCCATCTTCTCAGCTCTGGATTTAATTGCTCCTGTCCTTGTTCATCCTCTTCCCCTTAGACCTTTGTCTCCATGGTTTGATGGGACCTTGAGGGAGATGCGGCGACAAGGAGGAAGATTAGAGCGTTGTTGACAGAGAACTGCCCTTGATACCGACCATCTTAGATTGATGGAACATTATCAACTCTATCATTCCGCAATCTCCCATAAGATGGCAGAGTTCCTGTCCGGGGAGATTGCGGCTGCTCAGGACTGACCAACTCAGCTTTTTCAAACTGTCGACAGACTGTGCAACCCAGCCTGCCTATAGATTCAGAAAGCTTTTTCACAAGTGGAGTGTGATGAGCTTGCTCTCTTCTTTGCAGCTAAGGTGGATGACATCAGGGCGGCACTGCAGTTTGCTCCCTCTATGGGAGAAGCTATGGACCTATTGGTGGCAGCCTCTAGTCTCTCCTGGAATTCCTTTGACCGGCCTGAGTTCATTGATGTCATGAGGATTGTCCAGAGTATGCGCTCTACATGCTGTAGTTTGGACCCGAGCCCGACTTCCCTGATAAAGGGTTGTCATGACATTATCAGCCCAGTCCTAGCATGGACAGTCTGGTGCTCCCTGGATATGGTTAAGTTTTCTAGCTCCCAGAAGGAGGCGGTGGTGACGCCTCTCCTGAAGAAAGCTTCCTTGGACCCCAACTGCCATGCTAACTACAGGCAGATCTCTAATCTTCCCTTTGTAGAGAAGATTATTGAGAAAGTAGTGGTCATACAATTGGACAACCATTTAGCCATCCATGACATCTATGAACCACTCCAGTCTGATTTTCGAAAGAGGCATAGTACCGAGACAGCACTGGTTCAGGTGCTCAATGGATAGCCTCTGATGGCTAGAGATCAGAAAAGCCGTCCATCTTGGTTCTTCTTGATTTCTCTTCAGCCTTTGACACTGTGGACCATGGGATACTTCTCGAGCTTCTGGAGTTTATCTGTGGCCTGACAGGTACAGTCCTCAATTGGTGTAGATCCTTCCTCACTGACAGAACTCAGAGAGTGGTGTCGGGGATTAATTCTTCCCTCCCAGTCTCGTTGTCATGTGGGGTTTCCAGGGCTCGGTGTTGTCCCCCATGTTGTTCTCAGTGCATATGCTGCCCCTCGGAGACATTGTAGGAAGGTTTGGGCTGAGGTTTCATTGCTATGCAGATGATACCCATCTCTACCTATCTTTTGCATCTGACCAGGATAGAGCTCTCTCAGTTTTTAATAGCTACATCACTGAAATCCAATGCTGGATGAATTCAAGCTGGCTGAAGTTGAACTCAGAGAAGACTGAGGTAATGGTTGTGGACCCGGGTCACAGGGTAGAGGGGATGGGAGCAGGTTTACTCTCAGGTTTGTTTCTGGGAGGGGGTCCAGCTCCCTACCTCTGAACAAGTACGGAACCTGGGGGTGATTTTAGACAATGAGCTGACACTGCGCTCGCAGGTGTCGGCAGTTGTCAAACTTTCCTTTTATCATCTTAGGAACATCACCAAGATTAAGCACCTTGTTCTGCCCAGTGATCTGCCTACATTGATCCACGCTTTTGTGACCTCACACCTTGATTATTGCAACTCCCTTTATCTAGGGCTTCCTGGGGTTAATATCTGCTGCTTGCAGCTTGTGCAGAACGCTGCGGCCTGGTTATTGACCGGTACATCTCATGCCTATCATATCTCACCGGTTCTGTGTGATCTGCACTGGCTGCCAATACAGTCAGGGATCACCTTTGAAGTTGGTCTTTTGACTTGCAAAGCCCTACACGGACAGGGCCGGACTAATTGAAAGAGCTTCTGGTTCCCTACTGCCTTAAGCGATCTCTCCACTTGGCAGACGAGGGGTTGCTAGATATTCCGAGGGCATCTTTTAAATCTTCAGGAGCTCATACTCTTATGTATGCTGCCCCTACCCTCTGGAATTCTCTACCCCATCCGCTTCATCAGTGTGCGTCCGTGGAGGAATTTAAAAAGGTCTTGAAGACCTATTTGTGGTCTAAGATTTATTTTAATTGACTAATATGATGCTATGAGATCAGCTTGATGTCAGATTGATATTTTATCTATTTTATTTGTATTTATTGCAAGACGCCTTGAATTTGAGAAAGGTGAGGTATAATTAAAGTTTTATTATTATTATCATTATTATTAATAGATGATGTGTTAAAGAGAAAAATAGACACTGAGATGTCATGTTATATTCTTCCCAGATGGCTCTGATATGTCATATGGTAGCTGAGTTATAAAAGAAGAAAATAATAATAAAAATGCCTGCTTTGCGGATCAAGAAACAATGACCTGGTCCAGTACTGTGGGGCATGCTGGGAGTGCCCCGTAGCCCTCTCCACACTACGAGGTTTAAAGCAGTGTCTAGTCCGGCATGCTGTTTCTTGAAGTGATTCAGCCTATTTACATTAATTAATTAAAAATCATAGTTTGGACATAGACATTCAAGCGATCACACTGTCCAGAATGAATAAACATTGCTATATATTTGGTTTTGGTGCTGGGGAAACAATGGGAATGAGTGAGTAGACACAGAGGCTAGCATTGCTATAGGGACCTGTGCAGCATCTTGAAGGTGACCCCACAGCTGGAGTTCCATTCTGTCTGGCACTGTCTTAATTTGAACTGCCATGAGAATCTTTGCACTGAGTCAGATAACCCTGCAAATGATCTACTAATATGAAATTGTCTGCTTGTTCTATGAGTATCTGGCCCATGGCAAGATGTACTTTGATCACTGAAGCCACATTGTATGCAAGCCTGTGATCAGCCGAGGTTGGTTCACCTTGCTCGATTCCCGCCAAGATCTCCTCCAACTATTGCAGGTGTGATAGGTAACAGCAGGGATTGGGGGAAGGGGGGTGGTACTGTATTTTAGCCTAGGTACCAAGCATGATTTATGATTCAAGGTTACATGATAGTGAGCCTGCTTATCACGGTCATAGAGAAACAATCTATAGTTTTTTTTTTTATGAGTACTTTCTACAGGTATACAAATTATGGATATTCTGGAGGGTTGGGACCACTAGACACCAGGTATGTGAGGTCTTGAGGGGGTGAATTTTAAACTTGGCTGGATGGGAGGGAGGAAAACACTTTTTAAAATTTCACTGGCGAAATTATAATGAAATGCGCAAATTGCATGAAATATTTTGCGAGGCAAAATTCCCGATTTCGCCAGAATTTCGCCGGTGAAATAAAATGTTGCTGCATCTCTATTGATACTACAGGATGTTGATAACAATAACGTTTTGTATGAATCTGCCTCTTTCTGCTTTTCTCTGACCGTAAATTTTCTGCCTGTTGGTCTGGTCTTGGGAAAATGGGCAAGTTGTTCTCTTTGTTGTCAGAGATGTGTTGATCTGGTTTGGCATTGGCTTTTCTTTTTGATTACTTTTTAGACAGTGTAATTGCAGAGGCCTAGATTTCCATGAGAAACAAAACTAGTGTGATTTTTGATTGAAATGCAAGACATTTGGAAATTAATCCAGGGTCTTACTCTGGTGTCTTATTACTGAACACAAACAAAGAGACAACACTTCTGCAGTACTTTTACCAAACCATGTGGTAGACAGAATTATCTGCTACAAACCAATGTGGTGCAGACTAGTCTGTTGCAGTACAGTATTGTATTTTGGTACAAACAGTGCATTACCAGTGTGGTATAATAGCACAATCATCTGCTAAAATCAACCAGTAGAATTCTTCCACTTATTTACTTAGTCCTTCACCACTGAGCCTGAATAGGCAAATGCATTGAGCAACCAGGGCATTGGTATCCGCTCCACACTGCACAAGGCTCAGCACATACCCTCTAGTATATGTACTTGCATGTGGTGGCTGACTATGACCCTATCCACTGACTACATCATGGGTAGTTTGATAGGATGCTGGAGAGGTGGCAGGGCCATGATCTGCGAGATCCAGAAAGTTATTTGTGCTTGTAGGAGGGAGAGTACCATGTAATGCCTCTAGGGTCCCTGCTGTAATGCATAACCACCCTGCCTGCAAAGCTGGTCAGGACTCTTGTGGTGCCTGAATGTCCCTACCCCAGCTGTTATCCATGTCCCATAGAATCTGATGGCAGATAAAAGCTGCTTGGTCCATTCAGTGTGCCTATTTTCTTTAAATTTGACGCAAATCCTACATGATCTATAGCTCCTCACCCCTTCCTTCCCTCTTTGATTCCCTCGTGCTTATCCCAGGCATTTTTGAAACTGACCATGATTTTTGCCCCACCACCTCTTCAGGAAGGCTGTTCCAAGAATCCAACACTCTCTCTGTGAAGAAGTGTTTCTTTACTTATCTCCTGAATCTACTCACTTGCAGCATCATAGCATGTCTCCTTGTTCTAGAGCAAGTTTTATTGTGAAAAACACTCTCCTCCAGTACCTTGTTTACTCTGTGATGTATTGATGTATTTAAAGGTCTCTATCATATCCCCCTTCTCTGTCCTCTTTTCCAGGGTGTACACATTGAGGTCATTTTGCCTATCTTCAAAGGACTTTAGATGCAGACACTGCACCATTTTAGTTGGCCTCCTCTGGACCACCTTCACTCTTTGTATGTCCTTCCTGAGATGTGGTCTTCAAAACTGGACACAGTACTCCAGGTGGGGTCTTTCAAGCAATCTATACATGGGGTAGCACAACCTCCCTCTTCCTGCTTGTAATACCCCTTCCTATGCAAATCAGCATCACAGTAGCCCTCCTGACTGCTTTATCACACTGCCTGGCCACCTTTAGGTCATTTGATTTGATTACCCCCAGGTCTCTTTCCTGGTTGGTCATTGTCAATAACACTCCACCATTTTGTTCTCCACCCCAGGTTTCTGTGTCCCAAGTGCATGATCTTGCAAGTTTTTGCATTAAATCCCAGAGGGTATAACCTTGACGACTACTGTAATTTTCTCAGATCTCTGCTCATCCATCTCCCCACACCCCGGAGTGTCTTTCCTATAGAGATCTTGGTATGATCCACAATGAGGCAGTCCTTCCCTTCCAGCTGCTCTGCTATATCAATTATAAAGACATTACAAAAGACCGATGCCAGCACCGGGCGCCCCACTAGTCGACTCCATTTACCACTACCTCTGTCTCCTCTCTCCTAACCAATTTCTTACACAGGTTACCACCCTGTTGCCCACCCCCAAGCTACCCAGCCTGCATACCAGTCTCCTATGTGTGTGAAATGGTATTGAAATCCTTACTGAAATCTAGGTAGGCCACATCCTCCACTCCTCCCTGATCTAATCCCTTGGTCACCTAGTCAAAGAAATCTATCAGAATTGTTTTGCATGAACTCGCTCCTGTGAATCCGTGCTGCCTCAGATCTTGTAACCCATTGGTTTCAAGGTATTCCACAATCCTTTCCTTTGGCAATGTTTCCATTAATTTTCCCACTACCAGTGTCAGTCTGACAGGCCTATAATTGCAGCCACTTCCCTACTACCACTACATGTCCCACTCCAGTCCACCGGGACCTCTCCAGTCTCTAGTGATCTGTTAAAAAGAACTGTCAGAGGTGCAGCCTCTACCTCCCTGTGCTCCCTCAACACCCTTGGTGCACCCTGCCTCACCCTATAGCTTAATCCATTTTCAGGTTATCAAGTGCTTTCAGGATTCTCTCCTCAGAAAAAGGACTGAGCTTCTGCAGCAAACCAGACAGCCCCATGAAATCTTGACATCTGTTGCTGCAGTGCACTTCCGTTGGTAGACGGAGATTTCACTTGACACAGGGCTCAGAGGGTCCTGTGCATCTGCATCTATTCACTCAGATCCCAAAGTGACCTGTATGAATGAGGATTTGATTCCACTATCTCAAAAGGAAAGGAAATTCTTTGCAGAAAAATATGTGTCAATGCTACAGCTAGGGTTCAACTTAATGCCACAAAAGTAAGGAAATATGTTGTCAGGGTTTACACGCCTAACTCACAATTCCCCAAGCAGCAAAAGGAAAAGACCTCGAAAGCAAACACAGACAGCCATCTTCAGTTAAGACAAACAACATACAACTGTTTTCAGATAACAAAAATGCAGTAGCTCTGATGTCCTACTTTCACGGATTTGTATCTTTGGCAGCATACATCTGTGTGTGTGTGTGTGTGTGTGTGTGTGTGTGTGTGTGTGTGTGTGTGTGTCATACAGCATGCAAGAGTATGTATTACTGCAGACAGAAGGCCCCTGAGGAAGCTCTAATGAGTGAAGCACTGGAGCATCTAGGTAAGCTGTATAACAGCTCTGATAAATTTCTTTAGCCATGCAGTCTGTACTTGTAGTCTTTTTTTCACCAATAAATTGGTCAAGCACATAAATTCATGTGTCCCCAGTGCATTTGTGTATCAGTGATTACACACTATATTGTGTGTAATCACTCTGGAGTGCATTTTAACATTTTATTCTGGAGTGCATTTTAACTGGTTTTGAGATTAGTTTATTGGGTCAACATGGCCCAATTTTCAACCATCCCCACACCGGTGAGAGCTGTGTTCACCTTGTTCATCAGAAGTTCCCATGAGGCCTGCGCCTCTGAAGCCAGTCGTACTCATGCATGCTGTATGAGGTACTTCACTAGAGTGCATGATCTACTAGTGCAGGGTTTTGTGTATGCAGCTGCATAACTGAAACACTGCTACCCCTTGAAAAATGTTTAGGCCTGCTGTTGGAACCATGATACCCACATTGCAACAGTACTTTTGTCTGGAAAACTGCAGGCCCCATAGAGGCTTGTCCTTCTGGTGCCAGCAGTCAGTATATATATATATATGTGCACCTGTGGTTAAAGATGTGCAGTGCACTCAGGGGCTTAAATGGCTGCAGACAAAGGTACTGCTGGTATGTATGTCTTACATCTGTAGCTGGAGAAGTGCATGCCCATCAATTGTGTGTATGTCTTAAAGAGCCCATGAGTACCTGAAGCTACAGAAGCACAGGCCCAAAAAACTCTTGTAAGTTAGGCATTATAGATTTTTATCTCTGGTTTCAGGGGCCTATGTTTCAGAAGCAGTGCTGCAATCTGAGTATTGTGGCTCTTCTATCTACAGTTACAAGTGATTGCCTATGTCTTTGGGTGTGCATGCTGCAGATAGAAATCCATGAATGCAGCAGATCACTGCTACTACATTTGTATAATCTGGAAACAGTTTTATGCTATTTGTCTTTCCTAATGATGACTGCCTGTGGTTGTCTGTGTGGTCTTCTACATTTGCTAATTGGGTTGGGAGGTGAGGAGTTAGGGATGGATACCCTAATGCCACATTTCCCTACTTTTGTGGTGTTAAGTTGAATCCTAACTGGTGCATTAATGCAGTGTTTTGCAAAGACTACAGACATGAATAATATAGCACATCCAGAGGTTACCACATAACTGAACATATACACATCTGATACTACATGCAAGTCATAGGCATAAACAGAGCAGCATAAAACAATGTGATTTTGTTTGTGCGAAAGACTTATTATTCAGACTGCTTATGGCTGTTTATTTGTCTGCTCTTGTCAGCTTGACAATAAAATTCACTTTCTACACTGATAATATCCTTTAATGCACTCACTCGTGTAGATTAATTGGGAGGTTTGTTTTCCTTCCATTGTTTAAGTATGAACTATTTTGCTACTGATGAAGCTGTCAAGATAAATTGGGTATCTGCTAATTGTAATTGCAAGTTGGAAGTACATCCTAGAATAATTAGCTTAGGACTGGTGCAGAGCTAAACTTGAAAATTCTTAGAGGGGATTGTCAATCTGGAGGGGGTGCTTTTTAATGAGGAAGTGGATCCAGCATCCAGGTCATGTAAGCTGAGGCTAATTAGCACAGTGGGACACTATACCCTATATATTAATAGAGGTAGAAAATACCCATATATATTAACTCTCTGATAACACATAAACATTGTTCGAGTCCCAGAATTGCTCAGCTGCATTGCCCTCAACCAGATTAAAGAGAACAGGAACTTTTTTTTGAGTTTGAAGCTGAATGTAATGTTCCTTTTTTTCAGAAAATATATTTATACATCACATAATCCATTCCTAATACTACCTAAATAAAAATGTATGTGTGAAACCATGTTTTGTATTATTTTCTTTTTATAGACAATCTTATGTGCAGTTCCTTCCATGGAACCAATAATCTGGAGTTCTGACTAAGCCCTAAAGCTTCTAGGTCAATTTTTAAGCTGGTGAAGAATGTGAACAATATTGGAGTATTTACATGGAGTTCAGATGTCTGTAGTGTTGAGGAATGGTTTATACTATACTACATGTGAAACATTAGAAGACTCATCAAGCCTACACAGACAAGTGGTTATATGACAGCTCTCGTATATACTTTCATAAGATTGTGCATTGGCTATTTTATCTTGTATTTGGTCATATTGGCAAGTCATGCCGGCCAACAGCGGATGGTAAAACAATATATATAGTAACATAGTAATTTGATGTCAGAAGGTCTGTAAGGTAAACTCTTATTTCTCAAGAAGGGATGAATCAGTATACTGTGCAACATGTACTTATCTATAGGGTTCTGTACACATGGAGTGGCAAGCAGGCCTCCGATTAGGTTATGGACAGATACGGAAAGGGTGGTTTAGGGGAAAGGGACAAGGAGGGAGACAATGTGAAGGTAATATGAGAAATGGGAAGTGATAGGAAGGGGGAGATCAAAAGTAGGACAAAATAGGATACAGACAGAATGGTAGTTCAGTGAGGCACAAGTGGCAGTATGAAACTAAAGGAAGGGGGAGGGGATGGCAGGTGTCCTTAAGAGTGGTGTCTATCAATACCAGGAGTCTGGGGAATAAGATGAATGACCTACAGGCCATTATAATGTAGGACTAAGTGGATCTGGTGATGGTCACTGAGACATGGGCAGCCCTTGACTATAGCTAGGATCTTTGTCCAAGGTTTCACCCTCTGTAGGGATGATAGAGCAGAGAAAAGGGGAAGGGATGGTGCTTCACGTCAAGGAAAAGATTACATTCACTATTGAAGACATGTGGGGAGGGGTCCCAGAGTTAATCTGGTTGCAGCTTCAGAGAGGAAGAAGAATATGAATGAGGTACTGTATAGGCCACCAAATCAGGAGGAAATCATGGATCAAGAGCAAGGAGATGACTTCAGAATGATGGTAGAAAACGAAGAGACGGCGGCTAAGGGCAACGTTAACTTGTCTGATGTGGATTGTTGCATCCCACAGGCAAGCAGTAACAGAAGCCAAGATCTTGGGTGCAGTCAAAGATTGCTATATAATCCAGGAGGTGTCAGAGCTGACTAGGGAATTCCCATTCTAATATCAGACTATGCCTCTGTTAGTTCAGTTTGGGTGCCAACTGGAGGTCCTGTGAAATCCCCACACTGGCATTTCAATCCAGCTCTTTTAAGCTCAGTCAGATTCCAGGCATGATTACAATCTGAAATTTGTTTTTATTTTGATACAAATATGGACCCCGACATATTGCCATTTACTTGGTGGGACACTTTTAAAGCATTTATTAGAGGTAGGGTCAGCTCCTTTGCCTCTAATGAGAATAAGTCACTGAAACAGCACATTTCCATGTTAACGTCCTAGGTTAAAACATTGGAAGATGCCATTTATGAATGGCCTTCGGATAGTTCCACTTAGGTTCAGGAACTCTTGGAGTGCAAATATAGGTTAAACACCATTTTTCAGCAACAGGCCTCAAGGGCCCTGTTTTTCCAACAACAGGCCTACTGGGAGTCAGGTGGCAAGGCCAGAAAACTCTTAGCTTACCATCTGAGATGACAGGCTATGGAGATGCAGATTCCTTATTAAAAACAGGGGACTGATCATATTGTTGCTGACCATAAACAAATATCTGACTTATTCAGAGAATATTATCAAAATCTTTATAGTTCTTCTATTTCTCCATCTCAGACAGAATATGACTCTTTTTCTGCCAGAATCACATTGCCACCCTTACTGGCGGAGGTTGTTATGGCCTTGTAATCTGACATCTCTCTAGCCAAGATTCAACTAACTATCCATCAGCTTAATCCTAGCAAGGCTACTGGCCCAGATGACCTCAGCTCCAGTTTTTACCAGGTCTTTCAGGCAGAACTAGCACCATATTTCCTCAAACTTTTTCCTCAAATTGGGAAGACTGGTTCCATGTCACCTTCAGTGCAGCAAACAATTATCACTGTCCTGTCGAACCTGAATAAAGTCCTGACTGCTTGCAATAATTATAGACCGATATCTTTACTTAATGTTGATTGTAAAATCTTAGCTAAGATTTTAGCATCACACCTTGAAACCACTCTTCTGCATCTGATACATCAGTCGCAGTCGGGCTTTATGGAGGGCAGGCAGGGCAGGGCAGTAACAACCTTTGTGTGGTGCTGGATCTTATTCAAAATTACTACTAGGGGACCGGACTCTGCGGCCATAGTAGCCATTGATGCCAAAAAGGCTTTTGATTCTATTGAATGGAACTATTTATTTTATGTCCTTTTGGATGTGGGTATAGGTTCATCTTTCAATCCCGGGTCCGGTGCCTATATAAGTCTTGTATCATCGAGGCACAGGTCAGAAAGCATAAGAAAACCATGTGCAGTTTCAAAAATTCACAAATAGAGCTCCATTTTTCTCAGTAACAGCAAAATATAAAATAAAAATTTTCTTGTCAGTTTCAGCATGTGCAGCAAAAAGAACATTGTGATCCAGAACTGACCTCTTGTTGACAGCTCTGGAAATATTTTTTAAACTAGCATCTCAGATTAACCCCTTGAATTCCAGTTTTAAAAAAAGGGATCCCAGTATTAGTAACATTTCCACATAAAGATTCACATATATTTTTATACCCACAGATATGCAAGGGGGGGGGGAAGAATAAACAGAAGCAAGGAAAGGCAGAGAGATAACAAGAGGTGGACAATTATGAAACCATTAGAGAGACCAGTTCTTAGGTCCCTCAACAAAATTTGGTTTTGCAATCAGACAGACAAGAGACAGAAAATTAGAGGATAGAACAGACCATTGCGTTTAAACACTTTCTGCATAACAAAAAGGGCAGGGCCTTATTCAACTCTGTCTCATCGCCAAAGGTTAAGGTGATAGCAAATGGGGTATTATCAGAGTTCTTTACTCTTTTTCGTGGAACCCGACAGGGTTGTCCATTAAGCCCTTGATTGTTTCTACTTGCAATGAAACCCTTAAATGCGGATCTTAGGCAGCATCTAGTGATTCATGGTACTGTATTGGGATAGGTTTCCAAATCTTCTCCACTCTGCTGTATGCAGATGATTTTGCTTCTGTTGTTATTTAAGGTGGATTTTTCCCTTCCTAATGTTTGGGAGATGTTTAACCTATTTAGCACCATTTCTCGGTTAAAAGTCAACTGGACTAAAACAGGGATTTTAACCTTACAGTACATATCGGTAACCCCACCTGCACATCTATTGGTGCTAAATCTCTGAAATGGTCACCTGAGGGGATTAGTTATTTAGGAATGCATATTTCTGGAGATCTTTCTAATATGTGTTCCCAAAATATATTAGCAGTGGTGGCTACTTTGAAATCAGACTTTGATAGATGGTCCAAATTATATCTGACTTTGTTGGGGAGGGTGGCGGCTATAAAGCTGAGGGTGATTTCTAAGTTATTCTAGTTTTGAAGTAAGTTGCCTATGTCTATCCCACTTAGTTTATGGCATAATATAGATTGCTTTCCAATTCTATATGTGAGGGGAAAATCACATGTTTTTCTAGGAAGGTTTTAAGAGCACCAGGGTTACAGGGAGGCTGGAACTTGCCATGGCCTTGGGCTTATCATATGGGAGTAGGTCTGACGCATGCTATTCATTGAATATCTTTTTCTTAAAGGCACACACCAGTCTGGGTGGACAAACTGGATATTGAACATGCATTAGTTGGGGAAATGCCTTTGTCGAGTTTACTTGGGTGTGCTAAGTATGATACTGACTTGTTTGCCTTACCTGTTATATTGTCCATGAAGAGTTTGTCAAGGTTGTTAAAAATCTGTAAGTAGAAATCCCTTCCAGCCATCAGAGCACTGACAGCAGCATGCTCGTAATTAGGGCATCAAATAACAGAATTCACCAGTCCTTCCCTGAGGTCTGGCTCCCAGAGTTAGAATATTTAGAAAAGGGCTGTGGAGCACAGCCCCCACAAAAAGGAGGAATGGTGACATGAAAACGTGGCACCCTAATTACTGGGTGCACTGCTGCCGGCACCCTGATGGGTGGAACCAGTAGAAACTGGGACATTTAGTCCCCTATGAGCCCTTATGGTATAATTACAGATTTCAGGTAGGGGGCCACAGATATTTTGGTCCTCTTGGGTGTCCAGTGGGATTCAAATACTAGGAGATCTCCTGGAGCCAGAAACAGGAGTTTTTTAAAGCTTTCAGTCAGTTATAACAGGACTTTTCCTACGCGCTCAAGATCTTTGGAGGTATTTTCAATTATGGAATGTGTTGCAGCTTTGGTTTACTAAAGATTACACAATAGTCCCATCGCACCTGATTACTTATTTACATAGATAGTCTCAATTCCCAAAGGGCTTGGTTAGTCAGTTGTATAAGTTAGTGCAGGACCTACACCTACCCAACTGGGAGTATCATAGACTTAAGTGTCAACAGAGATGCAGTCTGTCATCTCAGAGGATAGCTGGATAGAAACCTGGAAAGAGGTGCATCAGGCCTTACAAGATCCCAGGCTGCAACTTATGCAAAAGAAAATAGTTAGCCGATGGTATAGGACCCCAGATTGTTTAGCATCGATGGGCCTTGCCACCTCTAATGTGTGTTGGAGATGCTGGCTGAGCCAGGAACACTTTTTCACATATTGTAGGGCTTCCCTCTATTGAAGGAGTGGTGGGAAAGAATTATTTGAATGGTGGAGAGAACCCTTAATTTATATCTATCTCATACTCCTTGATTCGGGTTCCTAGGAGATTCACTCCTACTTGATCAATTAGCCTTAAAGTGTAAATTATTTCTGTATTCTGTGGTGATGGAGGCTAAGAGGCTACTTATTTGACCTACCCTCCTCCTTATTTAAGTAGGTTACAGGCCATGTCTAAATCAGCTTCTTTTTTTTTTTTTTTGGCATGTCTTATTTTGGAGAAAACACAAACTCCCAGCTTTTTGGGGCTTGGGCACCTTGGTTTGCCCTTTGGGTTGAAGATACTATAGATATTAAGTGGGTTGATGCTAGTTAATAGATTTAAGATATTAAATTATTGGTGTACTGGTGTATTTATTGTTGATTTATGCAGTCTTTTCTTTGATGCTATACTTTATTCTTTCTAGCTCTGAAGTTTTGGAGGTGTTTTCCCATATAATACAATTGTTCCTTCATAGCTGTTGTAACATTATTACTTTAATGTTTTCTTTATATTGTTTTTGGATTCGTGATTCTGATTACTTGTATTGTTGAGTGTGGTGGTGTTGTCATGAAACTTTTATATTATCATGTCTATGCTTTTCTATCTTTTGCTGTATTAATTTTCAATAAAACATTTATATACAAAAAAAAAAGCTGACTAGGGAATGCACCCTTTTGGACTAAGGACCGACAAACTGCAAACGTGTCAGAGGCATCAGCATGGCTGAGCCCTTGGGAAGCAATGATCACCAGCCAGTGTGGTTTCAACTTAATGTGGGGAATAACATGCTGGACACAAGGGCATGTGTCTTGTACTTCAAGAGGGACAATTTCACGAAAATAGGGAAAATATGGTGGAACACATGGCCAAGATCCAGGCAACCATAAGGGTGGAAGAAAATCGTCCTTACTCCAGAATGGGGTCGAGGAACCACAAATACCTGCCCTAAATATGAAGGGGAAAAGTACAAGAATAGCAAACCACTCTAATTTTCAAGAGTGTTTAAAAGAGCTGTAAAGGGAAAAATAGCTCCCTTTAAGATATTTAGAAGGACTTAGAGAGAGAAGAACAGGGTGCATGCGAAGGAAAAGGTCCAGATAGTTATCAAAGTGATAAAAAAGGCCAAGGAAGACACAGAATTGAGGATAGCAGAGGGGGTCAAGGAAGGTGACAAGACATTCAGCCAATGAAGGAAAGTGTTGTAAAAGCTACAAAAACTGCCTGAGTGGGTGGAGTACAAAAGAGGAAAGGCAGGAGTACTGAATGAATACTTCTATTCAGTAAGTACGAAAGAGAAAGATGGACTAGTCCCACAGGGAAACATAAGGACAGGGATGGCAAAATGTGCAAGGAGGCCCTTACAGTGGACAGCGTCCTCAAGGGGCTCAGGGTCCCACAAGTCCTTCATCAAGTGAAGAGATCCATCAGGCAGTGGAAGTGCAAAACCCCACAGGTCTTGCATTCCATGGCTACAGAGGCAGACATGCAGCACCATCCGGGTCCTGCACCAAGTGAGAGGCTCCATCTAGCTACAGATGCAGGAGCAGGAGCACAAAGCTCTCTGCCCCAGTGCTTTTCTATGTAGATGAATCACTTACCTGGCACATCTGTTTCTATATGGAAGCACAGGGCCCTGTACTAAGTGAGGGGATCCATCTGTCTTTGGAAGCATTTGGGGCTCTGCACTTTTATACAGCTACAGATGCAGATGCACAGGGCAATCTTGGTCCTGCACCATGTGATTGGTCCATCTTCATGCAAAAGCACAAGGAACTCTGGGATCTGCACTACCATGCACCTACAAATACAGACATGCAGTTTCATTCCTTCATAACATTGTTGTATATCAGTATTGTCATCAAAAATTCTCAGAATAGTCTTTTTATAACCACACCTCAAGAACCAGTCAAGACACATTTTTCAAATCACACTCAAAAGGTCATTTTGTAGAACAACCACAAAAATCACCATTAGAGATGCAGCAAATTATTAATCTGCTCGTGAGTGTATACGAGAAGTGGGCACAGCATCCACAAACCTGAGCAGTGAGCCTGTGAAGTGCTCACATCGTGTTATTGTTACCACTTTGCATTCTTATTATGCCTTAACGCGAAGTAAGGTGAAGTGAGAAGAAAATAGGCACATCACATGGCTTGCAGTACTGTAAGTCACATGATTTAGCCAGGCAGGAAGGAAGTGAGTCAGAGAAGCAGTTTCATTTTCTCCTTTGCATTTGTAGAGTGAGAAAACAAAATTGTGAGAGGAGAGGAGTTTGCTTGGCTTTCGTTTCTTTTTACTGCCAGAACCCAGAACAAACGAACAGCTTTTTAAAAGCTATTTTATTTAGTTTTTGTATTGTCTTAGTGGTTTTTTGTTAGTGATTTTTTTTGTATAAGTTTTGTTTTGCTTTGTGTGTGTGACTGAGTGTGTGTGTGTGTGTGTGTGTGTGTGTGTGTGTGTGTCCACTGTCTGTGTGTGTGTGTCATCCCATGGACTCAGGAGGATGGAGGGTAACATAGGAGAAGGCGAGTCGCTGGCCAGTGGATGTGTTAGGAGGGGAGGAGTGCATACCTGTGGGGGGGTGGGGCAGTTGTGTGATGTTGGACCACTCCAGACTCCTGACCGGTGTTGCTTACCCCACTGAAGCAACAGGAGCAGCAGCAGCAGCAGCACCAGTGTCACCGGTGATTGCTGCATGTGCACCTTCTCCTCCTCTACCACCACCACCACTAGCAGCAGCTGATGGGGCTCCAGCAGCACCCCCTCCACCACTTCCACAGCCACAGGAGGTGGCCCTGGCAGCTGTAGGTGGTGGTGGGACTCGTGTCCGACATGTGAGGACTGTGTCTGGTCCTCCCCACAGCTCCCCAATGTGGGAGTTTTTTAATTGTGTGGGGGGAGACAGCACAGTTGTGGAGTACAGTGTGTGTGGTGTGCTGGTGTGCCGTGGCCCCCCGGGACACATTTGGGGACCGGTAGCCAGTGCACCCATATGCTGAACCCCCACAGGGCAGACTGGCAGGCTGCAATGGAAGGGGCCAGACATCCACCTGCTGGCCCTTCCATGGCAGTGGCAAGAGTGCTGCTGGGGTGGGAGATGTGCCTCACAGTAGTCACCACAACAGCAGGAGGAGGAGGGCTACTACATCAGCTGCTTCACCACCACCACCACAGCCACCAGCACCACCCTGTCCACCACCAGCCCCACTACCTGGATTACCCACTGCAGTGGACCCCACCATAGTCCCTGCAAGCCAGTCTGACCTCGGCCTGATGTGGGCAGTGCTCAAGGAAAATAATGAGTGTTTCAGTGCTTTGGAGTAGCAGGTTAACAGAGTGGAAGCACAGCAGCAGCAAATGCTTTCAATGCTTCACCTGCTGCTGGACCACCATGGCATCCCATGGCCATAGTAAGTCAGGGATTGTTTTCTGCCCCCACACCCACCCCACCCCTGACCCTGCCCCACTACTGTGTTGTACTTTTTGTGTGTTTTTGTTTGTTATTGTTTAATCATACACATTTTCCCTTCCAGGGGAATCTTTCTTGCACCACATAGTACAATACATTTTTGTGAAAACCAGCCATAATTTCATTACAGTGTGTCATGTGATGGAGGAATTCCCATTCTGAAAATCTGCCCAAATTCTGCCTCCCTTCTCAGCAACATTTGGACGTGATGGCAGGGAGAGCACGTGTGCGTGATCCTTACAGTGAATATTCAATTGTCCGGCAGGTTTCTGAATGTTTCTTTATGTTATAATGGTCAGTTTGTGGTGAAATGTGTGGCCACATTTCCAATAAGAAGAGCCTAGTTAGTGGAAACATCCCACATTTCACCACAAAGTGAACCTTATAACATAAGGAAACATTGGTTGGGCTAGCCGCCGGACATTCATTATAGTGGAGCATGCATCTGTGCTCCCCCTGGCATCACATCCTAACATTGCTGAGAAAGGGTGGCAGAATGTGGGTAGCTTTTCTGATTGTTAATTCCTCCATCACATGACTCACTGTAATGAAATTATGGGTGGTTTTCACAGAAATATATTGCACTCTGTGGAGCAAGGATTATTCCAGTATTAGTAATGATCCCACATATTAGTTTATGTGCATTACCATAACTATTGTATGTAATGTGGTGATATCTATAAAGCAGCAGCACAACAATCTGTTGATAACTCTGACCTATATTTTTTAATGCTATGTTACAACTTCCTTTACTTACATCCTGACTGACTGGAATGATACGATAATTTGCACTAGTTAAGTCTGCTGTACTACCTTTTTTCATGTGTGAAATAATGAAAGAAGCATTCCTTTTAAATTAGTGCTGACCAGGTCTTTGTCATTGTTTTACTCTGCTTTTCTTCATCACATCAAGTAGTTGTTATATATCACTTCTGTTGTTAATTAACAGTTATGCATCAGGCAGTGTTTTATGACACCACAGAAAAATAGTTATTGAAAAGCAGCTGCAAATAAATACAAAGCTGGTCCGAACAATATTGGAAGACGTGCTCATTTTTTTTTAATACATGAAAAAAGTAGTCAAGTAAGTAAAGCAGACATAAATTATGAATAGAATCATATCATTCAAGTCACGACTCGGAGGTAAGTAGTGGTGGCTGTGGAAATGTAAAGTAGCATAAAAAAGTACAGTTCAAAACTGTGAGGACATTCTTGTAATGCTGCTTTAATTGTAAAAATGTCAGTATGACATCATGAGCTCACAGCAACAATCACAGAACACACAAAAGTGTCACAGAGTCCCCAGATTTTTTCTGCAGGCCCAGAATGCATCCTTCTTGTGTGCAGAAAATTGACAAGTGGTAACAAAGTGAAATAAGACTGGTTCAGCACATACAAAGTCCCCCAGAATTAATGGCACACTCAGTCATGCACTTAAAAGTGGCACAGAGTTCTCAGATTTTTTTCAGCAGGCCCAGAATGCATCCCCCTTGTGTGCAGAAAATTGACAAGTGGTAACAAAGTGAAATGAAACTGTTTCAGCACATACAAAGTCCCCCAGAATTAATGGTGCACTCAGTCATGCACATAAAAGTGGTACAGAGTCCCTAGATTTTTTCTTCTGGCCCAGAATGTATCCTCCTTGTGTGCAGAAAATTGACAAGTGGTAATGAAGTGAAATGGGATTGTTTCAGCACATGCAAAGTGCCCAAAATTTATTCCGCAGTCACTCATGCACGCAGTGCCCCTAAAATGATGACCATGAGAAAACTGTTGCTGGTCCAATGTGTGCTGCGATTCGAGCAAATGCAATGTGATCATCTCAGCTGAATGGAAGGGTGCCCTTTGTCTGTACACTAACAGTAGCCTTGTTGAATTGATATATATAGATATATATTTCTGTAGTTAGTAGGTGAGGGGGGTTGACATGAACATGTAACCACGGTATTGTTCTGCATCACAGGTCATAGATACTGTTGGTGTGCACATTCCAGTGCTCAACTAGAACTTTATGCATAGAAATTTGCAATGGATAACTGTCAAGCACATGAAGGTAAGTATTTTTTTTTTGAGGTGTGCGGAACATATTTACAGGTTTGTCTGTAATGGTTACTTATTTTCTTACTTTTCACAGATTTCATCTGCATCCTTTTCGAGTCTGGTGTGATGGTCATGATCATCTAATGAAATGAGTTCTGCATGTTGCATGTGCGCCACAGCCCGGGGAGGGGGGTGGCCTGATGTTGAAGAACTTGTTTGGATAAGGCCACTTTGTCAGAACAACAAAGCATCTGGAAGTTTCCTAAAAAAAGAAATGAATGACTTCTTACAAATTAACTGTTATGTGTCCCTCCCTAGTTTTCATATCTCAATCCCTAAAGTCAAGTTACATTTCAAAGACATATCTTGTCAACTAACATAACCTGTTGTGTGCAATATTTACTGCAGTCTTTACAAAACAATGAAACAAATGAAATAAAATCTTCATATTTACCAGACTGGATTTCACATGGATATTACATCGGTTCCTCTCTGTACGGTACAGCTACAGCATCATTCCCAATGAGTTATAGCGATGGAGCCTTTTTTTGTTACCCAGTAAAAGAAAAAAAAGAAGTGTACTGTATGTGTTTTACCATTGCAGCTCTGAAAAAATACAGAAAACAAAACATACAACTAAAGGAAGTGAAGCAGCATAACAAACATGAGTACACATACTCACTTTATGGTTTAAATATTAAGAAGCTGGTGGTAGTGGTGGTCTGGGAGGCAGACAGTCTCATGGTGGCAGACTTGGATAACATCAGTCCCGGTGGTGGTGGTGGTGAAGGTGGTTCGGGGGGGCAGACAGACTCATGGAGGCAGTGGTGGCAGTGGATAACATCAGTCCTGGTGGTGGTGGTCCTGGGAGCAGACAGACTCATGGTGTCAGTGGTGGCAGTGGATAACATCAGTCCTGGTGGTAGTGGTCCGGGGGACAGACAGACTCGTGGTGGCAGACTTGGATAACATCAGTCCCGGTGGTGGTGAAGGTGGTCCGGGGGGCAGACAGACTCATAGTGGCAGACTTGGATAACATCAGTCCCAGTTGTGGTGGTCTGGGGGTGCACCCCACCTTTTAAATACTGCAGCTAAAACCTGCTAAGAATAACCACATCATCATCCTCATAAAGAAAGCTGCCCTCACAGTCATCTATGTCTGAAGTCTGACCACTGGGAAATTCTTTCTCCATTGTGTCGTCACCTACATCAGTGGTGGGCCATTTCAGGCAGCCACTGGCAGTGCCACCAGGTTGCTCCATTTCCATATCAGCAAGACCACCATGACTAGGCAGGGGTATGAATACCGAGGTTGCAGTCTGTGCTGGTATGTGCCTCTCATTCATTTTAATGAATGTTAGCAAACTAACATTTTCAGGAGACAGGTTTGTCCGACGATCCCTGACTATCCTGCTTGCTGAGCTGAATACCCTCTCAACACTTACACTGGAGGGTGGGCATGTGAGGCACTTCAGTGCCACTGCAGTCAGCTCTGGCCATTCACTGACCTTTCCACTCCAGTACAAAAGAGGATCTTCACTTATTGTCAGATGCCTGTTTTCAGACAAATATGACTCAACCATTCTCTGTGCTGCACTAAGTCCAATTGTTGATGCATCATCCTTTTCTCTCAAATCATTAATTTCACAAATACCCACTTGGGACAAAGCCTCCTAAAGCAGGTTGACGCCAGCCACTTTGGATGACAGACCACCTGGAACTACAGTCCCCTTCCCCTTGCAGGATATGCTTGATGGTCCTCCAGGTACACTTTCAGCCGGATTATGCTGCTGAGGTTTGCTGACCTTGGCACGTGACTTCTGTGCTCCATGAACCAAGCGCACCAGTTGACCACTGATATTTTTTACCTGTTCAGGCCCTCCCTCCAGCATTGTTGCTATGGCAAAGTTGTCACTATGCTGAATACTCACAATGTGATGATTATGGTCAAATACTGTCAGCATGTGTTGCATCAACATACTGCTACCACCGTCTCTGGCAACATCAAGGCTATGCTGTACATTCATCAATGTCTGCCTCAGCACCCACAGCAGTGGAATTGATTGGCCAATGGAGGCAGACAAGCCACTCACTGCCTGTGTGGCATGTTCAAAAGGCCGCAAAATTGTTATTAGAGAGTCCATGAAGTGCCACTGTTCAGTCGTCATAGACGTGAAGGCCCCTGAACTGTCATGGCTAGTGTGCATAACAAGTTATTCAGAGATGGCTTTGTGTTGTTCATGCAACCTCTCCGCCACATATAACGTGGAGTTCCATCAGGTGACAACTTCCAGCTTCAAGCGGTGCTGAGGCAGGCTGTTTTGTATTTGCAACTGCCGCAGTTGATCACGGGCCTTTCCAGGTCTTGAAAAGTGATAGCCAATGTGTTGTGCAACAGTCAGCATTTCCTTTATATCAGGGCACTGCAGAAACTCCTGAATCACAAGATTTAAACAGTGGGTCATGCATGGAACATGAAAACAACCACCATTCGTGATGCATTTCACCACATTTGACCCATTGTCACTTGCTATGAACCCAGCTCTCAGGGACAGAGGGTTTAGCCATATGTCAATTTTACTCAGTACCATGTCCAACATGTTCTAACCAGTGTGTGAACAGGTCACACTGCACACAGAAATCGTTGCATGCTGGCGAATTCCACCACGACAATCCATCTTACTGCACTGATTATTCACACTATCAACATCACAAACAACACCCGGCACCTGCGCACAGTGTGCAGTTATACACAGATATGAACTCCCCGCTGTTTTACCACTTGTCCACATATCCATAATTAAATGGATGAATGGAGAGGAGGAATGTTGAAGGGCATGTCTTACTGAGTCGGGCACAATGCAGAACAACTCAGGGACAGCACGGGTAGAAAAGTATGTCCTGGATGGGACTTTCCATTTTAGACAGATATGTGCAGCAAACAACTGGAACCCAGAATTCTCCACAAAGGAGAAGTGCAAAAGATCAATTGCCAGCATTTCCGCTACAGCAGCATTAAGTTCACGTGACACTGTATGATTGTGGGGGGTACTTCAGCTTATGTGCAAAAACACTCTGTAACATGGGCTGAATTAAATGTTTTACACATGGTGTGTTGTTGGTCACAAATGGTTGTGCTCTGTGATGAATGGCATTGGCAGGGGTGGAGTGTGGACATTTGATGAAGACGGTTGCACAGGTGATGATGACAAACCCAGAAATGCTGTTATTTTGCCAGATTTGACAACCGGGGTTGATGTACCACTTGCACTAGACATACTGCATTCACCACCACCACCACCACCACAAAAACGGCTACTCTCACTAGCACTGGACAACATTTCAAAGTCATTATGGTCCTCACCTCATCATACCTGTAGTAATCCTCTGCTCTTATTACCACACTACTGCACATGTTTAATTTCCTACTGGGCTTAACAGTCATGGAAGGGGATAACATGCTGGCTATGGTTGCTGGTGACACGGGTGAATGCCCCACTGTGATATTAGCTGCCAGCTTGTGCTGGGTCCACAGAGCCAAGTGCCTATTCTTAAGATGTGTATGCTGTCCTCCTGTCCCCAGATGACTCCCCTTTTTACCTCGACTCACATGCACATGGCAAACCTGGCAGATTGCAACTGAATCATCATTTGCATCTTGAACAAAAAAATCCCAAACAAGGGATTGTGATGCTCTGCTTTTAACATGTCCATGATGTGGCTTATTTAAGTCCATTATTTTAAGCACTGAAGTGGTGGGCACCTGATGTTTCGGGCACTGCACACCTGGACTGCAACTGACCACCATGACTACCTATTATATTGATTACTGGGTCATCATCATCATTATCATCAACTAAAAGTGGTAGATCACAAGGTTTTATGGGGGATTCCTGCAAACAGACTCAGATACAGCCACTTTTAATTTCTTTTTCTCTGGTTCCCAACTGGGGTCAATTACATTATCATCATATTCATCAATGTCACTGTCACACACATCCGCATCTTCTGCTTGGATGCTAGCATGTGGACTGCATGTTGCAACACCAGCAACATCATCATCATCATCACATTCATCATCAGCATCTACACCACCATCACCTGATATTTTTTCACCACATTGTGAATCACTGCATGGAAAATGCATGGCATTAAGTGCTACGGTGGACAGAATATCAAATTGTATGCTATCATTGACATGATCGTCAGAATCCTCAGGTTCAGTTACTGGGATGTTACTGGGAAGTATGACATCATCTATGCTGCCACTCACTTGCACTGCTTCACACTGAATGTGTTTGGATATGGTACACTGGTTGGAATTAGTACTTGACGCAACACTACTGTTACTACCTACACCACCACTAACACCAGTAACACTAACACCACTGGCTGGGAAAGCATAATCTCCTCCAACTATGAGTGAAGCTACTGATTGTGCTGTAAAAAATATTGCAGGAGAAATACCTTTCCTCAAATCAGCAATGCACTTCTGTATCTGCATACTACTACCATGCCCACAGACCATCTTACTGCCAACATTGCCATGGTGAGAAACAGCTTTGCTTGCATGTCTCTTTGCAGGCATTTTATGGGATCAACCACAAAATATTATTACCAAATTCAGATTTTGATGCTTTCACTTTCTGATTGGAGGGACGCTGGCTGGATGTGAAGCCAAATAAACAACTGTGGCTTCAGCAACAGATGAGACTACTGAGAGACTGTCATGGAATTAAAACAACTTCAGTAACCAGTGGTGCTGATGGGGTCAGAAAAACAATCCAGTCTGGTACAAAAATATTTTTTTACATGGGGTTGGGGGGGAGCACTGAATACAGACAGCGCTGATTTGTACTGCACTACAAGCAGCAAAACTCAGAACAGAGAACCAGATCGCAGTAAAAAATCAAGCAGCTGCAGTGGATAGCAGGTTCACACTGCTGCGCTTAGTTGCAATTACACTAGTCTGTGTCACAATAAAAGGTGTATTATTTGATGCACGCAACACTGCACACACTCTCACACACAACACAGAACAGTCTGTGTACAATGCTGAACGAGGAATGTGACGCAAATGCAAAAGTTCAGTGTACTATGCCACGTTAATGTAAATTTGTAATTTAAACAACCTGACGTTATGAAATGCTGCACCACATCCACACAACAAACAGCAAGACAATTTGTACTATTACTGATACTATTACTATGTGTACATTAACACAGTCAGTTATATAACAAAAATATAGCCAAAAAACAAAGAAATCACTAGTTCTCCAACTTAAATCTACCTACACCACAGATTCGCCCCTACCCCACAGCACACTTTCACTGTCTTTCACCACACACACTCAGTGTTGTAAATTAACATTCAAAATCCACACACAAACAAAAACCCTCGATGATATGAGCTCAGGAGGGTTTCCTACAATTGATGAACTAAAGTTGGATCCCCCCAAAAAAGCAAAAATGCTTTTTGAACAGCTTTTACAAGATTCTGATTACAGACTGCTATCAGAGCACACTGTCTTCTACTCCTTCCTACTCATACTACTCCCGACGGAGGCTGTGCAGATCAATATAGAGCTCATGTGACCTGAAATCCCATGACTCACTGCAAAATTCACCTTTGGAGCTCAAAAACAAGGTGAAGTGAGGTGAAGTGAACTGCCATCAATGCTCTTCGCTTTAAAATTGGAAGAGCAGTGGCCTGGGGAGGTGGAGTAATGGAAAGTCAGCATTTGTAATGGACTTCGCGCTCCTCATTATAATGTGAAGTACTCCGATTCACATTGCGGAGCACTCTGCGAATCCGCCTTTGCTCCACGAATCGCTTCGCAGAGCGGTTTGAACACACTTCACCCACCACTAATCACAATATGGGACAGGTTTGAAAAATTACACTAGCATGGTTAATTGGGTAGGGCTATAAAAAGCCCACATAGAAAATTTGACTGAGTTACGAACTAAAGTTGGTTTTCATTACAGATGCAAGATTTTTCTTTCATAAACCAGTTTACTTCTTTTGTAAAATCATATGGAACAACTTGGGTTCTTCCATGAGAGCATACAAAAAAAACCAACTTGTTTCATGAGGTCCTATCAAAAAATAGGGTTCTTTCATGAAAGCATATGAAATAACTGTCGTTTCTTCATGAGATCATATAACATAACTACTGCTCTTTTGTGAGATCATACAAAGAACCAAACTTGTTTTATGTGATCCTATCATTAAAATAGTTTT
Organism: Neoceratodus forsteri; assembly: GCA_016271365.2. Lineage (NCBI taxonomy): Eukaryota > Metazoa > Chordata > Ceratodontiformes > Ceratodontidae > Neoceratodus > Neoceratodus forsteri. The sequence continues at coordinate 247,796,989 of CM028130.1, read as the reverse complement.
ATTTCATGACTTCATACATCTTATGAAATAACAACACTTATTTCATGACATCATATGAAAGAACTTTAGTTCATAACAACTTGTGGAAGAAGCCTATTTTTTCATAGGACGTCACAAAAAAAAGATTTTATTTTATAAGCTCTCTCAAAAAGAACAATGGTTCTTTCTTAAGAAGAACTATGGTTCTTTCATATGATTTCATGAAAGAGCAGTTGTTCTTTCATTTGAGCTCTCAGTAGGCCTTCTACTTAGGATTTTTGGGTAGTACAAAAAACTTATTTTTTGGTTGTTTTCCAAAAAACAAACTCCAGAATTTAGCTAAACGGTTCCATCTTAGCTATACCCTGGTGTCTGCTTTTCTTCAGGGCATCATATTTATGCTGTTTCAATTTTTTTTTTTTAAACATAGAAAACAAGATGGTAGCCATACGAAAGAACAATTTCTGTTCATGAAGGAAACATATTGGCTCACAAAAGAAGATCTTTTGTGAACTAGAAATTTTTCTTTCTCTTCAGACATATAAATGAAATACCCTACTGAGCATGCTCTGAACTGAAATTTCAGATCCTTGTAACTCAGAAACCAATTAAAATTTTTTACAAACCAAAAAAAGCCTTATTCTAGCACAAGCGCTTCCAACACTGGAAAATTCAGAACAAGATTCCAGACTATCTTGGCTGTTGGTGAAGGCAAGAAAAACAGACAAGACCATTGATTCTTCCACTTTGTGCACTATCTTGATTATGGGATCTGCACATCTGACCATCACGAAACTTGTCGAATCAAGAGGTGTCCCTCCAGACCACACATGCAAAATTACATGCAATTCTATTGAACGGGGGTGAAACTTTTAAAGTTCAAAGTTAGGGGTTTAACATTAAATACCCTACTCAACCCTAACTATAGGGGTGCAACCGTGCCCCTATATATGTATATAGTATATAAATAGACACAACATTAGTGGTGTTAAAATGACAAGATGAAAGTGATATCTTGGCTAGTGACAACAGCAACAGCAACATGATAAAACCATGTTGTTACTGTTATCACAGTGGATATTTTAGGTTACTGTCATCGCAGTGGAATATTTAACCAATGAGAGAGCGGGATTCATAATGCTGATGACTTCAAAATGCCAAGGACTGCAGGGAAGCCAACTGTTAAAATCAAAGAAAAACAATTAAATCCTCAAACAAACAAAAGCTGTGACTTGTAAACTACTGTTGCAAATATCAAATATAAAGTACAGTGGCCTGACTCAAAATAGGCTTTTTATCATCACTTGTGAAGTATTAGGAATTTCATAACATACTCATGGCTCTGCCTCTGATGAGTTATTGTTCTGCACCCTCACACTTGAAAATAAACTGCATATTTTGAGTCAGTCCATTGCATATCCCCTATATACATGTATTATAAAAATACTGACCAGAGTAGAAGGCTATAGTTTGAAAATCTGGACCCTGAGGGATGAATTATTGCCTCACAATACGCATATTGCCTGAAGCTTAAGGCTGAGGGCAATGTCCTCCAGTCAATATCTGTTTTATAAAACCTTTCCTGTATAAGACTCCCCCTATATACACACTTTGAGGTGTCTGCAGTCATAATAAAACCTTTGTCACTTTTGAAAACAAATAAACAGTGCCCCATCCATAGAAAAATAGAAACACAGACAATGATGGCAGAAAAAGACCAGAGGTCTATCCAGTCTGCCTAAGTTCCCTATAATCCCTACAACCTACTTTTCTCCAGGGCTCTAACTCTTCCAGTCCTCTCCCCATTCTTTTTCTTGGTTCTGTCACCCCAGGCAACCACTATTCCCTTCATTCTATCTCAGCTTTACTTGAAATGCCTGTTTTCACACCTGCCATCTTGGCTGACAGACTGTTTCCAAGGTTCAACCACCCTTTCTGTAAGGTAGTACTTCCTCACATCCCTCAATCCTGTTAATTTCCACTTTTGTCCACATGACCTTGAGTTGGTATTCAGGCTAAATAGTTCTCCCCAGTTCACTGTATTAATTCCTGTAAGGAAGGTCTCTATCATATCTTGCCTCCAGTGAGTGCATATTTAGTGTCTTGAGGTGCTCCTCATAGGATCTGCCCTACTGGGCCTGAATCATTTTTGTTACTCTGCACCGCACTGTCTCCATTCTATCCTTATCCTTTCTGAGGTGAGGACTCCAGAACTGGGTACAGTACTCTCAGTGAGGCCTCTCCAGGGATCTATATAATGGAAGTATTACCTGTTTTCTTATGCCATCAATACCCCTCTCAATACATCCCAATATCCTGTTAACCTTGGTATAGGCCTTGTTGCACTGACTTGATTGCTTACATGAGTTGCTAATGATAACTTTCAGATCCCACTGCTCAGCTGTAGGACTAAGTCTCTCCACTCCCATCCAGTACTCCGTCTTGGGGTTTATTTTCCTTAGGTGCATTACCTTGGACTTTTTTGGCATTGAATTTTAACTGCCTGACTTTTCAACCACCCCTCTAGCTCATAGCCAGTGCCCTAAACAAACATGATCCTTTGACCAAAGCTTGAATAAAAACCAGAACCTGCCGTTGATTCTCACCAGACCTGAAGAAAGCTTTACTCAAAAGAGACCAACTATGGAAAAAGGCCAGGAAGTCTCATGCTGACGCAGACTGGTGTCTCTTTAGGACAGTTAGGAATGCCTGCACGAAACTGATCAAAGAAGCCAAGGCCAATTTTTACCAAAATGAATAGCTCTCCGCATCCAACAGCCCTACCAAATTCTGGTCCACCATAAAGGAACTGTCTGGCCATTCACCAGGTACTGCATTACCTTCCAAAATTACCATTGACAATGTCACTATCACTAACAAATCTGAGATTCTTCAAGTCTTCAACAACCACTTTGCCACCGGAGGCATGGCATTCGATAATGCAGTAAGTAGTCTCCATCCGCATCTCAAAGCCCAGCCGCCTGAACCAAGTAACAAAAATATGATCTTCTCCTTTTCCCCAACCACCATTAAGGAAGTTGAAGACTTTCTGCTACAGCTAGATATTAGAAAAAGTGCAGGAGCCGACTCCTTCGACCAATACTTTCTGAAAATTGCATACAACATACTTGCCACACCTATTTCACACCTATTCAACCTGTCCCTAGCTCAAGGCTCCCTTCCCACAGAATGGAAAACTGTTCATGTTATCCCACTATTTAAAGCAGGGGATCCAAGTGACCTAAACAATTATAGGCCAATCTCTCTTTTACCTATACTTTCGAAAATGATGGAAAAAATTGTGGATATACAGTTGAGATTGTTCCTAGATGACTCTTCATTGCTTAACTTTATGCAGTCCGGCTTTAGAGCAAAGCATAGTACTATTACGGCATTGGCCAAAGTCACTAATGACTGGCAACGGGACCTTGAAAATAAAAAATTTGTTTGTACGGTGTTTTTAGATCTCAGCAAGGCCTTCGATACCATTGACCACTGCCTACTTCTCTCTCCACCCTAAAAATGAACAGCTAATATTCTTCAGATGAAGCTACCTCTGGCTGGAAGCTGCAATACTGAACATAGGATTTGCAAGAAAGTGAGTTGTGCTCACAACAGAGGGAGGTGAACCTTACAATTGTCTTTGGTTTGTAGCAGATATTCAGCAGGTGGAGGCTACTTCTAACTGAAAGGTGAAATAAGGAACTTAGAATTACCAGGAAAGACAGTCTTTCAAGCAACAGAGGGAGGTGGATCTTGCTTTACTTTTGTTACAGTTGTTAAGATTTTCAGTGCATGAAGAGTTTAAACCCTGAGGGACGGAATACTGTTTAATGTATCTGTCCTGGTGCACAGCTGACTCTTTTGGGGGCTGACTGCTTTCAGAGCACAAATCACCAGGCTGTTTTGGGGCTGGGGAGGTTTACCTGTGTCTGACTTGGATGTCGGATTTTTCTCTGTTTGATTAGCAGGGTATTTTCTCTGTCAAATTGTTGTGTAGGGCATCTTGCTGACAGGAAGGCACTCATTGCAGCAGTGGGTCAGAGCTTTTAGCTGATTGTTTCATGAGGGCACAGTTTAGACCCAACCCCTGCCCACCCTCACCCCCCCACCCTGGAAATAGTTCCTTTATACCTGGGGTTCTGACATCATTTCTCAAGAGTGCAAGGCATATCACTGTCATATCCTCTCTAGCACACTGCATTGACAATATAAGCATACACATTGTATAATATATATATTTCTATATAACAAAGCAATCTCACACACACACACACACACACACACACACACACACACACACAAAAGTAGATAAACATGTGGGGAGTAGTGCAATGTACTGGCTGTGGGGCAGCAGTCTTCCGGGAGACTTTCTGGAGGCTGAGATGCCGCCCTATTTGCATACAACTCTCTGCCCTGATGGAGGAAGTTGCCTGTCTTCAGGCCACACTGGACAGTAGTAAGGGAACCTTCCCCCAGGCCACACTGGACAGTAGGAAGGGAACCTCCCCCATCCAGGGAGCACCAGAGCCACCACCACTACCTCAGAGGTTGTGAAGAAAGAACAGCAGTTGGACCACAGTGGGCTCAGGGAGGATGAGAATGGTGGAAAAGAGGCACACCCAGTCAGTTGTTCCACTCCATAATCCATAAGCCATTCTGGGGGAGCATAGTTCCCCTATGGATGCACCCACAGAGGAGACGAAGGAGGCTGAGGACAACTGTCACAAGGGAGGCCCACAGGAAGGAGGCAGAGGACACCACAGGGAAAGGAAGCAGCTCCGGGTGGAGGACTCAATTATTAGGGGGACAGAACTGGGGGGAGCAGGGAAAACTGAAGTAAGGTGCCTGCCTGGTGCCATGGCTTGGAGGGACAGGAAGCGCATCCTCAGGATCACTAGAACAGCTGCACAGGAGTCTGAGCTGGACGTCATTGTCCACCTAGGGAAAAATGACTTGGCTCATCATGAGATTAGAGCAGTGCAAGAGGACTTTGTAGAGTTAGGGAGGGGCCTAAGACAAGTAGCACACACAGTATCCTTCTCAGAGGTGCTGTCTGTCAATGGCATGGGTGAGGCGAGGGTACTTTGCACCATGCAGTCTAATGAATGGTTGAAAAAATGGTGTGGAGCACAGGGGTTTGGCTTCATTGGGGGCTGGGGCTCCACCTGGAGGGATATCAGCCTATACTGTCAGGATGTTCTGCATCTGTCCAGGAAGGGAACAAGTCTTTTGAGCAATCGGTTTAAATGCTTCATTGGCAAACTTTTAAACTAGTCAAGGGGGGAGGCACTGATAAGCAGCAGGAAAATCCCAGCCTCTCCCTACAAAACAGGGTACTAAATGAGAAAAAGACCGAGGTAGAAAGGTCAGTGGTGTATGCTGCAACAGAAGGTAAAGTCATCAAAAAATGGAGATCAATGAGTACCAATGCCCATAGACTGGGTAACAAGCTTCCTGAATTAGTGGCCTTGATGGAGGAGGAACATCTGGATATGGTGGCAGTCACAGAAACATGGTACACATAAAACCATGACTGGGACGTAAACATACCAGGATACACTATTTACAGGAGGGAGAGGGAGGGTAAAAGAGGAGGAGGAGTAGCTCTTTACGTAAGGGAAGGAATCAAAGCAACAGAACAAAGGGTAAACAGGGAGGAGAAGAAGCACTGTGGGTCAATTTGGAGACAGGCAATGACACCACAATCCACACAGGGGTTGTATACAGGCCCCCCTCTCAGGGGGAGGAAATGGACAAGGAAATGATAGAAAGTATACTTAGAATGGCAGAGAAAGGGGAGATATTGCTGACGTGTGATCTGAATATGCCAGATGTTAACTGGAGCACGGTTGATGCAGCCACTTAGAAGAGTGGGGTTATTCTAGATGCCCTACAGGGGGCATGCTTTAGACAACTAGTATTGGAACCCACTCGAGAGGGGGCAATCTTAGACCTGATTCTCTCAAACTGAGATGGAGAGAGGATCACAGATGTAGAAGTGGGTAGCCATCTGGGAACTAGCGACCATCGAAGAGTATGGTTCACAATAAACAGCAGCAATAGAGTCAAGCCATACAAAGGCAAAAGTACTGGAGTTTAGGAGGGCTGACTTGGCCAAAATGGGTGAGTGCCTAAGGAATGCACTAGCAAATGGGCAGGAAGGAGGGTGTGAAGAACAATGGGAATAATAAAAACTGCCATCACAGAGGTAAAAAGCCTTTGGTGAAGCAAATAAACAAAACAAAACGATGTAAGAAAGCACTATGGTTCTCAAAGGAAGTGGCAGTGAAGGTTCAAGAGAAAAGAAAGTATCTAGGAAGTACAAGGAATCACAGAAGGAGCAGGACAGAGGACTGTATCAGTTAAAGCAAAAGGAAGCTGGGAAGGCAGTCAGAACAGCAAAGGTCCAAACCGAGGATAAGATAGCCAACTCAGTTAAGAAGGGGGATAACACCTTTTATAGGTACATCAGGGAGCGAAGGAAGACAAAGGGAGGGATAGTGAGGCTTAATAAAGGGAAGGGGGTGGGCAAAGGGTGACTGTGAAAAGGCAGAGATACTAAACAAATATTTTTACTCAGTATTTACAAATGAAGAGTGGGAGGTACCTAAAACAAACAATAGAAACACTCTGTATACAGAAGTTGATACCAGCCCATTTACAGAAGAAAGGGTTCTGAAAGAACTCCTAAAACTGAAGGTGGACAAAGCAATGGGGCCTGATGGGATTCATCCCAGAATTCTAAAAGAACTAAGGGTAGAACTAGTGACACCACTGACTACCCTCTTTAACAAATCATGGGAGGATGGGGTGGTACCCAAGGACTGGAGGAGGGCAGATGTGATTCCCCTTAACAAAAGTGGGAGCAAGGCAGAAGCAGGAAACTACAGACCTGTTAGTTTAACCTCAGTGATAGGGAAAACCATGGAATCATTTCTGAAGGAAAGAATTGTCGAGTATCTAGAGGCCAGAGGGGCACAGGACCCAAGACAGCATGGATTCACAGCAGGAAGGTCATGCCAGATGAATCTGATAGATTTCTTTGACTGGGAGACCAAAGTAGTAGATCAGGGAGGGGCTGTGGACATGGTCTACCTAGACTTTAGCAAGGCATTTGCCACAGTCCCACACTAAAGATTAATATACAAGTTAGCCAGCCTGGGAGTGGGTCCCAAGATGAGAGCCTGGGTAAAGAAATGGCTGGAGAATAGGACACAGGGAGTAATAGTAAATGGAGTCTACTCTGAAGAAAGGGGGGTTACTAGTGGGGTACTGCAGGGTTCAGTATTAGGACCGGTCCTCTTCAATGTCTTTATAAGCAACATTGCAGAGGAACTGGAAGGAAAAGTATGTCTCTCTGCAGATGACACAAAGATCTGCAACATAGTTGATGCACAAGGTGGGGTGGAAAGGATGAGAAGGGACTTGGCAAGGTTAGAGAAATGGTCAAATGTATGACAGCTTAGATTCAATGCTAAGAAGTGCAAGATAATGCACCTGGGAAACAAAAACCCAGGGGAAGAGTACACAATGGGAGGTGAGTTACTAACAACAACAAAATGGACAGGGACCTGGGGGTAGTCATATCAGAGGACCTAAAGGTGGGCAAGCAATGTGAGAGGGCAGCAAGGAGGGCTGGGGGATACTGGGATGCATAGGGAGAGGCATCACCAGTAGAAAACAGGAAGTTATTATCCCTCTGTACAGACAGCTGATGAGACCCCATCTGGAGTACTGCGTGCAGTTCTGGAGACCCAATCTCCGCAAAGACATAGACAGGATGGAAGCTGTCTAGAGGAGGGCAACTAAAATGGTGCAGGGTCTGCACTGGAAGACATATGAAGAGAGACTAAAGGAGCTTAATATGTATAGCCTCAAGGAAAGAAGGGAGAGGGGGGACATGATAGAAACTTTCAAGTACCTCAAGGGAATCAACAAAGTCCAAGAGGGTAGCATCTTTCAAAAAAAGAGGTGTGCAAGAACAAGGGGGCATAATTTGAAGATAGAGAATTGGCTCAGAGGTAATTTAAGGAAGCATTTTTTCACAGAGAGGGTTGTGGATGCATGGAACAGCCTTCCAGGAGGAGGTTGTGGAGTCAAAAACAGTGGTGGAATTCAATCATGCATGGGACAGTCATAAGGCAATTCTAGGGGGTGGGGGTAGGAAGAAGTAGGCTGCTGGTTAACTAGGATCTGCAGTTTATCCATTAGGTAGGGAAATGGGTAGACTGGGTGGGCCAAGCGGTCCATATCTGCCGTCAAATTCTATGTTTCTATGTTTATGCATGGATTCAATCTCATTGGATTGGTTCCAGGACTACCTCTCTGATAGGCAGCAACAAATCAAGGCCGAGGGAGAGCTCTTGCCACTCAAACCAATAAAAAGAGGAGTCCCACAGGGATCCATACTGGGCCCTCTACTGTTCGCCATCTGCATTAACAACCTGGATTTAGGAATCAAGGAAGGCAGTATACACCTGTTTGCCGATGATACGGTGCTCTATCTAAGTCATGACTCTCCTGGAGCCGCATGCTCAGAACTACAAACTGAATTCAATACACTGCAGAACCAGCTTCTCTACAAAAAGCTACTACTAAATGCAAAAAAAAAACAAGGCCATGCTCTTTTCACCGTCTAGCACTTGGGCCTACTCTGCTGCTGCTGGTACATTTCCTCCCATAACCACCCTACTTTGTGAAAATCTTGAATGTATACCTAAATTCAAATATCTGGGCATATGGCTGGAGAACAAACTCTCCTTTTTGGAGCACACAGAAGAATTGATGAAAAAATTTAGGCAGAGGCTTGGCCTTTTTTTCAGAATTAAACATCTCCTGACTACAGACGCAAAAAGACAGCTTATTCAATCTACATTCCTCTCACTAATCGACTATGCCTACATTATCTATGGCCAATGCTGTCTCACACCTTGCAAAAGTGGATGTCCTGTACCATAGAGCTTTAAGATTCATAACCAGCCTCCTGTCCTCTACACATCACTGCTCCCTATACACAGCAGTAGGGTGGGCTTCCCTGCAATACAGATGGTGTAGAAATACAGCCCTCTGGACACTTTGAGCCCTCACCAACAAACTCCCAGATTACATTGTTGCCTGTCTCCCCTTCAGTCCAATGTGTAGCTATGACCTACGAAGCCATTCGCTAATTTCTCTGAAAATCCCCAGGATCTGTAACCATTTTGGTAGGGCTGCCATAAGCCATGCTTTGCCCACACTCTGGAATAGGATACAAAGATCGTTGAGACAGTTCTCCTGTCAGTATTGCCCTGTTTAGGACTATTTATGACAAAACATTTGCCGAATTCTGTAAGTATTTCCATAGTCCCCAGCAGTCCCGCTGATGGTTCCCTGTCTAGTCTTACCACAGTCGGCCACGAACCCAGTTCCTTCCTTCCCTATTTAACTAGTCACTAACCAGCTGTCTTACTGGCCCTCAGAACCCTTGGCACCTCTTTCTCCCTTACTACTCTCTTGCCGCCACTGAAGCAGGAAATACAGTCTTCACTGTGGTTCCCTCTGTAGCCTAGGACCCTCACCCAAGCATATAAACAGTTTCTGAGGGCTGAAATGTAAATAATTGTACCTTTCTATAGAGGCATTAATAAACATGATACCTTAACTTCTACGTCCATGAAGGTTGTAAATACCGCAATAATGTTATGTAATGCATGTAGGTTCTTATGTGAAAAATCGGAATGTATATATCGCACCTACCATGTAGCTGTAAGTTTGCTTGTATCCTTTTGATCATTTTGTATACTGCACCTTAATATATGTATGTATAACTGTCCTTGACAACAGTAGGTCCACCTTGTAAATGAGCCTGCTCAACGGTGATCGCCTGGATAAATAACAATTTGATTTGATTTGATTTGATTTAGGTCTCTCTGCATTTCCCTTATTCCCTCATCACTACCCACCATCCCACATAATTTTGTGACATCTGTGAAGAGACACAAGCTGCCTTGGATTCCTTTTCCAATGTCATTGATGAATATGTTGAAGATGACAGAACCCAGGATAGATCCCTGTGGAACCCTGCTTGTAACCTACCTCTCTTCTGATTTAACCCCACTGACCACCACCCTCTGCTATCTCCCCTCTAGCCAGTTACCTGTCCAGTTCACTATGGGAATAGCTGCACCCTGGTCTTCCATCTTCTTGAGCAATTGTTTGTGAGGTACTGAATTAAATGTCTTGCTGAAGTGAGAGTACAGAAGATCCACAGCATGGTCCTTGTCTAAATCCTTTGTCAGCCAGTCAAAGAAACCTATCAGGTTGGTCTGACAAGACTTTCCTGCCACAAAATCACGCTGTTTACTATTCTGGCACCCATTGCTCTCCAGGTAGTCTATGAGATCCTCTTTGAACCGTGACTCCATCAGCTTCCCTATGATAGAGGGTAAACTGACAAGCATGTAGTTCACTGGTTGCTCCTTATCCACCCCTCCCCATGAAATGGTATAACGTCTGCTACCTTACAATCCCTTGGAACTACCCTAGACCTAAGTGAGCTGTTGAACAGACCTACCAGTGGTTCAGCCAGCTCTGCTGCTAATATCCTGAGTATATTCTGTTGCAACCCATCTGGTCCCGGGGCCTTATCTTTCTTAAGTGCAACCAGCACTTTCAGTACCCTTTTACTAGTAAGCAATGGCTGTCTCATTTCCAGGACTCCCTTAGTGCTGCTTTGATGCCACTCTCTGACACAGGTCCCCCATCCTCCTTAGTGAAAACTGAATAAAAGTAGTCATTCAGGACAGTGATCTTTTGCCCATCCTCCTCTATCACATTATCCCCCTCAAGTAGCCTTACAATTCTCCCACCTTTTTTCCTTTAATTCCCTAACATAGCTGTAAAACTTTTTTTCCCCATTCCTGACCCTCCTCTGTGATATGCAGTTCTGTGTCTGCTTTCACCTCCCTAATGGCCCTCTTTGCTTCCCCATTTTTCTGGAGATAGTCCTCCCAATCTACCATACCTCTCTGCTTTTTTTCATATTTATACAAGGCCTTCTTTTTGGCTTTTACTGCTTCCCTGACCCTAGCTGAGAACCATTATGGTCTCTTAAACCTGTTTTTTTTTATGTTCTTATGCATATCTGAGATGTCTCAAGGGTAGCCCCCTTAATTGCCCCCATCACTTCTCCACCCCACCTATATCCTACACCCTTACTAAATTATCCCTGACCAGTTCCCTCATCCTATAGAAGTCTTCCCTTCTAAAGTCAAAGGGCCCAATTTTCAAAAGGTACAGTTTAACACATAGTGCCTGCACCAAAGGTGTATGATGCAAGTGGCACCTTGCGTCAAACTTTGCTGCAATCATGATTTTCAAACAAGGGCTTCTTTGAAATCAGGATGCCTTCTGCCCAAACCACCCTGTGCCACCCTTGTGGCAAAAGCACCCTTGAGCCAGGTCGCAAGGGTGCTTGCCTCATGGTGGGGCTGCACCGTCCCCTTTTTTGGAATTTTGCAAGCTCCACTGTGGACGCTGCAGGGGCTCTAGTTAGACAAGGCAGGAGGTGGTCTAAGGGCCTTGCGCCACTGCTGGATGATGTTGTGATTGGGGGGATCTGCCAGGAGGGGTCCAGAAACAGATGTAACAAAGGATGTGCCCTAGGGGGCCTGAGGGAGATTGAGGAAGTGCAGGGTGCTGATGTGGCACCAGACTGGGGTGCATTGTGCGTGCAATGCCAGGAAGCTGATTGGCTAGTGGTCTGGGGAGGGTTAGCAGATAGGGAAATGGACTTGGCTACAGGTGAGCACTGTAATGCCATATACTCCAGAGGTACCATGATCCACAAGCATGTATGAGGGAAGCACTGGCTGCAGGGTGAGAGCTGCTGCTGGTGTAGGGGGACATTCACTAGGCACCACTATAGTCCTCTTGCACTTCTCCCCCCCACATTGAGGCAGGCCACCTCCCATGTACATGGTTGTGGATCTTGGAGCCTCTGGGCCAGGTGATACATCAGTGTCTAACTGGGGTCAGGTCTGCTTCCATCCCAGCCAAGCCCCCTGGACTGCCAGCTGATCAGTCACCTGGCATTGCACAATGACCCCATACATGTGCCATATCACCACTATGCACATCCTCCGTCTCCCCTACTCCCTCTAGTGCACTTCTCCATGTTCCTTCTGTCCCACCCACCTCCTTGCATGCACAGTTACACATCCCAGTCCTCTCAGCCACTCTACTGTTGCATCAGCCAGGTTGCCCAGATCCCTGCATCCATCCTCGCTGGTGCACCAAATATTTCGAACAAATCTGTGCCCCCCTTTTAGAAAATTGGGTGCAGGGTCCCTAATGCACCCAGAGTTTCCTGCAGCCCTGGAGCAGTACATTTTGCAATGCTCTAAGACCTCTTTTAAAATCGGGTCCAATGCTTCAGTTCTCGATTGGGCTTGCTGTCCCTGAGGACCAATTCAATTCAAACTGAGTTATGGTCGCTGTTCCCCCATGGCTCCCCTACTCCCACAGCTCCAACCATCTCTAAGTTGGTGAGCATCACATCAAGGACTGCAGTCTACCTGGTGGATTCTTAACTAGCTGAAACAGTAGGTAATCTTGGAAGGTATCCAGCAAGACCTGATTGCTGGCACTCTTGGCCAATGAGATATTCCAGTCGATGTCTGGCAGGTTCAGGTCTCCTGCAACCACTCCTTCCCCCTTTGCTGCCCCTCTTTCTTCTTTTTTTATATAGAGATTTTATTCCCCACCTGCTGGCAAGGCTCAGTGCCCAGCGTGCCAGCTCATCTGGGCTTGGTCTCCCCTTTTATGGAATCCTGCGGCATGGCAGTGGGCAGAAAGTTTTGTGGTATCGAAGAGTAGGTATTGAAGCCAAAAGTATCTGCCCCTGGAGGATGCCAGCACAAAAGGCTGTACATAGAACATGGCCTCTGCCAAGTGAATAATGGCATCCACCCCTCCCCACACCGCTCCCTAGAGAAGCGGCACTGAAATCAGTATAGCGGAGGCAGTATAGTGCAGTGGTTTAAGGCTCTGAGCTGCAAATCTGGTGATATCCAGCAGACTAGACCTGGGTTTGAATCCCACAGCTTCCACTTGCATACTGTGTGACCAGGAGCAAGTCACTTAACTTCCCTGTGCTCCCAGGTCGCACCTGTAAAAAAGCTTTCAGCTTAGTGTGCTACTCCTCGTTAAACAACTAAAAAAAAAATCAACCCCAGAGAGGAGAGCTACCATATGGTGGCTCAATCCAGCTCACCCTCCTCCCTCTGGCTGACCCCAACAAGTCAGAACAGACCAGTTCTTGAATGCGGACTGCTGGTGTAGCACAAGGTGTGGCGTCCAGCACCTCAACACTCAGTGCCACTGATCCAGCACTGCTTCTCTTTCAGGTTTTTCTCTTAGTTCTCTATCCCTTTCCTCCCTATGTCCTGGAGGACTATAGATGACTCCAAAGTGTACTTTCAGGCCAGAGGCTGCTGTGAGTTAAAACACCATTTCTGACTCAGCCTGCCCATTGCTACCCCTAATGCACCCATTCTCTACCACCTTGATGCCCTCCTTAACAAAAATGGCAACTCCTCCTCTATCAGTTCCTCTATCCCTCATGAACAATGTACACCCAAGGTCCATCATCTTCCAGTTATTATTACCCCAGTGCTGCGCGATCTGCACTGGCTTCCTGTTCAGTGGCAGATCATCTTTAAAGTCTGTTTATTGACTTTCGAAGCCCTACGTAATCAGGGTCCAGCCTATATGAAAAATTTTCTGGCACTTTATTGCCCTGGCCAATTGCTCCGCTCGGCCGACGAGGGGTTGCTAGAGATTCCAAGAGTGAGTCTAAATTCATCTGTTTGCAGAACTTTTTCTTATGCTGCTCCCACTCTTTGGAATTCTCTACCCCATCGGATATGGCAGTGCACCTCCATGGAGGAATTTAAGAGGGGTTTAAAAACCCATTTTTATCAAATTGCCTTCTTAGAGTATTGACTGTGTTCAAGTTGTTGATGAGATTGTAGTTTTATCTGTGTTTTATATTGAATTATAGTGTCTGATCTGTATTACTTGTTTTGTACAGCGCCTTGAAAATTTGAAAAGCGCTTTAGAAATAAAATTTACTATTATTATTATATGAGGTCTTTCCACAACAACCAGAAGGTTCACCTCAGTGTCTGCCATCAGTGCCTGGAGCTCACTGAGATTGTTACCTAGGCTCCTGGTATTAACGCATACCCCCTCCCATCAGACCACTGCTATAATTTTTCTACTGTCCTTCTGTTTTCCATGTTTTCTCCCACCCTTGTTGATGCTTTTGCCTTTTGTTTTCCCCCTTACTACTGCCAATTGCCTTGGACCTGTAAACACTACTGCTCTCTTTGTACCCTCTATGCTGCTACTGTCCCACGGATGTGGGGAGTACTATTTAGGAACCCCTTCTGCTTACCATCCACCATGGTTCCCTTAGACCCAGACTCACCACCACAACCAAAATATACCATTAATAAAGAGCAAAACTCTTTCTCATCTCTTTTCATAGGTTCTTCAAGCTTTTTTCTTTGCTGATTTCTCTTCAATCCCTTGAAGAGTCTCGTACAGTCCAGGTTATTCACCTTCCCCACCCCTGGCCCTCACACTTTGAATGAGACCTGCTCCTCCTTTGTTCAGCCCCCCACCCACCCCCGAAGTGCTGAAATGTGTCGGAGATCTGAAAAAGAGATGCACTTTAAAAAGCAATCGAGCTGATCCACTGATTCTCCTGCTGTGCTCACCCAGTCCCCAACAAAGTACTGAAAAGGGCAGAAGTCATGAGCTCGAAAAGAAATGCACTTTAAAACAAAAATGGAGCAAAGCTGCCAGCAATGTGCTCCTGCACTTAATGTATAGGCTCCACACCTGGACCTCGCTGGGAAGCAGGAAATTAAATGTTCTTTTGTTTTTGTGTCATCATCCATGCTTTTTGCAGCTGGAACCACTTGAGTACTTGTTACTCTGGCCCAACATGACAATGGAGCCAGGAATCAAAAGGAGTCTGGACCTCTGAGGGAGTTGTTTATCTGACTTAGGAAGTTGTAGGAGGGTTGGGCAGCAGAGAAAGCAGCACATAACTTTAGTTCCTTCAAAAACACAGAGACACTGAGCCATAAACATAGAAACAGAATCTGACGGCAGATAAGGACTGCATTGCCCACCTAGTCTGCCCATTTCCCTACCTACAGGATAAGCTGCAGATCCTAGTTAACCAACAGCCTACTTCCTCCTACGCCCCACTAGAATTGCTTTGTGTCTGTCCCATACATTCTTGAATTCTGCCACTGTTTTTGACTCTACGACCTCCTCAGGAAGGCTGTTCTATGCATCCACAACCCTATCTGTGAAGAAATACTTTCTCACATTACCTCTGAGCCATCCCCCCTCTATCTTCAAATTGTGCCCCCTTGTTCTTGCACATCTCTTTTTCTGAAAGATGCTACCCTCTTGGACTTTGTTGATTGCCTTGAGGTATTTGAAAGTTTCTATCATGTCCCCCATCTCCCTCCTTTCCTTGAGACTATACATCTTAAGCTCCTTTAGTCTTTCTTCATATGTCTTCTGGTGCAGACTCTGCACCATTTTGGTTGCCCTCCTCTGGACAGCTTCCACCTTGTCTATGACTTTGCGAAGATGAGGTCTCCAGAACTGTACACAGTACTCTAGATGTGGTCTTACCAACTGTCTATGCAGAGGGCCTACAACTTCTTGTTTTCTACTGGTGATGTCTCTCCCCGTGTATCCCAGTATCCCCCCAGCCCTCCTTACTGCCCTCTCACATTGCTGGCCCACCTTTAGGTCATCTGATATGACTACCCCCAGGTCCCTTTACATTTTTGTTTTGTCAGTATCTCATCCCCCATTGTGTACTCTTCCCCTGGGTTTTTGTTTCCCAGGTGCATTACTTTGCACTTCTTTGTGTTGAATCTAAGCTGCCATACATTTGACAATTCCTCCAACCTTGCCAAGTCTCTTTTCATTCTTTCTACCCCACCTTGCATATCAACCCTGTTGCAGATCTTTGTGTCATCTACAAAAAGACATACTTTCACTTCCAGTCCCTCTGCAATGTCACTTATAAAGACATTAAAAAGTACCTGACCCAGTACTGAACCCTGTGATACCCCACTAGTAACCCTCTTTTCTTCACTGTGGACTCCATTTACTATTACCCTCTGTATCCTGTTGTCCAACAAGTGTTTTATCCAGACTACCACCCTGGGACCCACTCCCAGGCTGGCTAATTTGTTTATTAATCTTTTGTGCAGGACTGTGTCAAATGCCTTGCTAAAGTCTAGGTAGGCCATGTACACAGCCCCTTCCTGGTCTACTGCTTTGGTCACCTAGTCAAAGAAATCAATTAGATTTGTCTGACATGACTCAACAATTCTTTCCTTCAGAAGTGATTCCATCATTTTCCCTACCACTGAGGTCAAACTGACAGGTCTGTAGTTTCCTGCCTCTATCTTGCTCCCACTTTTATGAAGGGGAATCACATCCACCCTCCTCCAGTCCTCAGGTACCACACCATCCTCCCATGATTTATTAGAAAGGGTAGTCGGTGGTGTTACTAGTTCTTCCCTTTGTTCTTTTAGAATTCTGGGGTCAGTCCCATCAGACCCCATTGCTTTATCCACATTCAGTTTTAAGAGTTCTTTCAGAACCCTTTCTTCTGTGAAATGACTAATATCAACTCCCCTATCCAGACTACTTCTATTGACTGAATTAGGTATCTCCCCCTGCTTTTGTGAATACTGAGCAGAAATATTCATTCAGTATCCCTGCTTTTTCACTGTCACTCTCTGCCCAACCACCTTCCTCTTTATTCAGCATCAGTATCCCTGCCTTAGTCTTTCTTTGCTCCCTAATGTACCTATAAAAGATTTTATCCCCCTTCTTAACTGAGTTGGCTATCTTTTCCTCATCAAAAAGCTGCCCACAACAGAAACAGTGGAGCATGAGTGTTACTATGGCAAGTTTTACTCAAATGCCACTGTTTTGAAGTTACCGAAGCCTCTGAATCTCTTGCTTAGTTACATTTTTGGGACAATCAAGGGTTCACAAGCAGTGGGAGGCATCTGAGGACAGATTCCACAGAGTGGAGGAGGGTGGTTCATAGTGACTGACATTTTGACTAGGCAATAGTTCAAAAACTACTGCCCAGTCTATTGAACTATTGACCAGTTTCAGTTTGAAACTGTTTAATACTTCAGAAACCTTTAAAGTCATGTGACTGGTTCTGGGGGCAAATCAGAGACCAGGATGTTTCAAGGTTGTATAAATATACATATGTATGTATTTAGATAAGATAGATATGGATGAATGGAAGTATGAATGGCTGGATGGATGGATGGATGGAGGGATGGATAGACAGACAGACAGATAGACAGACAGAAAGACAGACAGAGCGATAGATAGATAGATAGATAGATAGATAGATAGATAGATAGATAGATAGATAGAGTGAGCTAATGTATTAATAACATCTCTTGTTGTAAAGTCTTGCCAATGATTCTGTTTCATGTATTTTCAGGTCCAGCACATGAAAAATCATGGAACATATCATTGAGCTCTGAGGCCAAAACTTCATTTTTTTTAACAAAAGAAAGAGAAAGAATAGTTATCTACTGTAACATAGATGTTTGAGAGAATCTCCTCCATTGAGCCACACCCTGGAGCTGAAAGCTGTCAACGTCAGGAGTGTGATGGGATAAAGATATACCTTATTGTTCTAATCATATTTCATGTTATTTATATATGTATATAATATATCAGGGATGCCCATGGTGGCCCAGTGTAACTTGCAAGGGATCATGAGTACAAAAAAAAAATGGGCTTGGAATAATTACATTTTTTGTTGCTGGGCAGAAACTGTTAGCTGCTTAGCCAAGGACTAGAGTTTGATTAAACCATTTAAAAGAAACAAAAGGGCTAATTAAGCATAGTTGGGAGGTCAGTTATCCCAGTTTGCTTGTGAAAGGCCCAGGCCTCAAGAGTAGCCGAGATGTCTTGGGACCTTTTAGTCCTGAAGATCTACCCTGAGTTCATCTAATTACAGCTGAATGGACTAGCACTTGGATAAATTGCTGTGCTCAGTTTAGCTTGATTGCAGCCATTGGGAAGGGGGTGGCTGGATCTGCTTCTGGAATCCAGGCTGAAACTGATTTGCCTCTGGGCCCTTGGTTCTCATGCTCAGGAATGAACATTTGTTTTTTGTAATAAAATATTAAAACATGATTGGTTGTGTAGCCATAGAGATGGAAGGCTTACCAACCATAGGGCAAGTCAGTATCACTGGGCCTGCCCTTGGAGAAACCCAATAAAACAGGGGAGCAAGACTTTATCCATGCCTTTTAGCCTTTTTGCGTTCTGCTTCCTTCTGCTGCCATTTTGCTTGTTGCAATTAAAGTTAAATATGAAGGAACTGTTTGCACTTGGGACCCTGTCCTGCTGAGAGAGAGCAGAGACACATACTTTTCAAGAATTTTCCTGAACCAAGATCCAAGATTTTAAACAATTTTTCTAAGGACACTTTGTACATCAAATTCAGCAACCAAGGACTTGAGGCAGAACTTTAAGCTCAGAATTTTAAAGTGTAGGTTTTATTGTTTATTTCCATTTTCTTTTTCATATCCTGCAACCAATGTCTAAAATTATCTGGCTTTAAGTTACTTGCTGTATTTAATAATTGATTAGTAAAGCCTTTGACTTACTTAATTTTTTATTTTTTTTATTTATTCAATCTAGGATTACAAGTACCTTTGAGTGCCAAACAGCTCATTTACAAAGGTTCCACGTCAATGGGGGGTACAGATCCATAATGGAAAACAGACTGGTTTCACAAATAATTAAGCAATTTGTATTATAAAATACAGGATAAGAGAACAGCAAATAAATACACATTAGTTCAGCATGTGATTCAAGGCAGGGAGTGAGAAGAGGAGGGAATTAGGAGGGGAGTCGGATCAAGGAAGGGAAGAGCAACCAGGCGGCATTGTCAAGTAGCAACTAGGATAGTAAGGGACAAAAAGCAAGGAAGACAGTGGGGGGCAATAAAAGAGGGGGAGATGGGAGGGTAGGAAGGGAGAGGAGAGGAGAGTGAGAGGGCAAGACAAGTAGAGAGAACAGTGGAAGAATGGTGGTGTGGGGTGAGGTCCCAAGAAGAGGGACAAGGATGATAAGTGGTGCAATCACAGGATTTTTCAGTTAGGATGTGCTGACGAAGTCTGAGTTTGAATTCACTGAGACTAGTAAGGTTAGCCAAACTATTGTGGAGGCCATTTAACCAATATGGTGCTTTGATACAAAAGGAGCATTGGTATTGGGCGGTCCGGCACATTGGGACTAGTAGGAGTGCGAAAGATGAGGTGCACATATGTTGGGTCTTGGAAGATTTGTGAAGTAAGCATCCTAATCCTGAAGGCATGAGTCCAAGGAGAATCTTTTTGGCAAGTAAGCAGGTGTGACATTTAATTCTCTCATACAAGTTGAGCCACCCAGCCTGCATATAGACATCGCAAGTGTGGGTGAGGCATGGTGCACCAATTAGGAGTTTACAGGCCTTGTTTAGTGCCACAGTGAGCCTTTTGAGTGCAGTGGTGGAAGCAGTTCTGTAAATGACAAGGCCATAGTCGATTAAGGAGAGCACCGAGCTTTGGATAGCAAGATTTAGGGCTTCAGGTGTTAGAGACTTTCTCAGTCGATAGAGAAGTCCAATCCTGGTATTGACGGCTCTGGCAACATTTTTGATGTGCAGTGAATCAGGGAGATGTCTATGAAGGGTAACCCCTAGGTACTTGAAGTGCTGTATTTGTTCAAGGGGTTCACCTTGGGAATTTGGGATAGTAAGAGCATGCTCTTTATGTTGACTGCGGGTTGAGGAGAGCAACAGGACTTTTGTCTTCTTGTAGTTTAGTACTAGTTTATGGTTGTGGAACCAGTGTTCAACTTCTGTGAAGCCCTTTTGAAGGTCACTTTCAAGGAGGTAAGGGTCAGAGTGGCTTGCAAAAATGACAGCATCGTCTGTGTAGAGCAGTTTTTGCTGGTGGCAGGCAGTCGGTAGATTGTTAAGGAAGATGCTGAAAAGGAGTGGACCCAGGATTGAGCCCTGGGATACCCCGGACCCAACAGGCTTTGGTCAAAGAGACCATTGGAAATCTTCACGCGTTGAGATCTGCCCTCAAGATAGCTTCTAAACCAGGGCAGTGTATCAGGGGAGAGACGAGTTTGTGAGGGTTGTTTAAGGAGAAGTCAGTGATTAACCATGTTGAAGACCTTGGTTAAGTCTATACGGACTGCACCAACAAAGACTGCCTTGGTCAATAGATTGCTGGACGTAGCTGGTGAATTCTAAGAGTACAGTGGTGGTGCTGTGCCCTTTACAAAAGCCATGCTGTTGTTCACATGGTAGGGAGTATCTGTTGAGGTAGTCCACAAGTTGGTTGGCAACAATAAGTTGGAGTATTTTAGAAAGGAGTGGGAGGATTGATATCAGCCTATGGTTGCTGTGTACTGCACAGTCTCTAGATTTGTGAACTGGGTTAACAATGGCTGTTTAAGATAATTCTGCCAGTGTCTTTTGTGTGTGTTGCTTTGGGAAAGGGTGGTTGGCTGGTCTAATGGTATTTACACCATTGCCTCTAGGAGGGTTTTCAGAATACTAAGTGAGGTGATATGGCAGCCTTCATGTGCCACAAGCCCCCAGCACTGTGACACAGCCCAATTTGTGGTGCACAGCTGGTGCACTCAGCCTTTGCTGCATGCAGCCTGTGTTTGATGCAGGCAGCTTTTGAGAATAGCTCAAGGTGCATATTTTTTTTTTGCAAATAACCAAGCTTTATTGAACCATTTCCAACATAAATTACATACCATACAACTAAATAATACATAGAAATCATATAATGACATATGAAAGAAAACATAACAAGGGGGAAAAGAACCCCCAAACCCCCCCCCTAAGGAATAAAAAGAAAAGGGAAAAGCCCTTCAACCCCACTCCACCCACCCCTGGCAGCTATCCCAGTGAATGACTCACCATAATTAGTACATAATCATAAAATGTCATCAAAGAAAGCAAAAGAAATACAACCAGGTTGGTACATACTTTAAATAGGTAGACAAAGAAGGCCAAGGAGGAAAGGACCTTATTGAAACTAATTTATCGAGCCAGGGCCGATACCGGTCCAGTAAAAGGGAAAACAAGAGAGACATCTATCTCTAGTACCCGTATTCTGTCCTTAAGACATTGGTACAACTTACCCCAACACTGCTGAAATATTGGTGAAGCATTGTGAAAAGAGAAAACCGATCTTTCTGCATTTAATGCATTCATGAATTCATCCCACCATTCCCCAAACGATGGAGTCCAGTCGTCTCTCCAGTGACGTAAAATTATTAACTTAGTTACCAATGCTACCATAGCCATTCGATATTTAGTTAACTTGCCTGGTACTTTATCAAATATCCCAAATATGCAAGCCTCCGGAGTAAAGAACCTGGCAAGATCATAAAATTGACTGATCCCTTGCTTCACCAAATGCCACAACCCAACCACCTTTGGGGCAAGTCCAAAATTTTATGGTAGCTAGTAGCAAAAGAGTCATTACACTGCACATTGTGCTGAAAAGCGGCTACTCATTCTAGAAAGCTTAGCTAGTGAAAATATAAGTTATGAAGTAACTTAAATTGAATGTCTCTCAATCTGTCTTGCTTAATAAATTTATAGATATCGACCCAAGCCTTCTCCCATGTTTCTGCTGATTTACCCAAAGATAAATTTAATTCCCAATATACTGGGATTGGAGACACATTCGAGTTCCCTTTAACTATTATGTATTTATAAATTTTAGAAATCAATTTGCCCACTTGTATGAACCCTTTCAACTCAGCGAACATTGATCCCAAGGCGCCCTGCCCCAGTCCTTGCCAAAGTAAGATCTAACACAACTTATTATTTGAATTAGTTTTAGGAAGGATTGGGTTTCCACTCCTAACTTCTCCACTAGTGTCTGAAATGGAGTAACCCATTATTCTGATAAAAGTCTTTGACTGCAATTTCGTAGCCCATTTAACTACAAATCTAGATATTGGTTGACTTCCAATTGTCAGGTTCGGATTTCATTAGAGGTTGGGATAAATCATATAGTTGCGAATTTTGAACTTTGCATAAAATTGATGCAAAGCTTTAATATCCCATCCTAACGCTGCATCTCACTCTTTTTGGGACCTTAGCCCATGGGATATATAACAACGACTCTAAGTCAAACTTAAAACTTTTGACAAATAGTCGGTCTAAATGAAGTCCGGATAGGAAATACCCTCCTCACAAACCTATGCAACCAACCTTGCTATGTGGATTGCTAGATAGTAGACATAGAAGTCCGGTAGCTGGAGACCTCCCAGTTGACGCCCCCGGGTAAGTTTAAGGTAGCTTCTTCTAGGAGGTCTACCATTCCACAAAAATACCGAGCATTGTTGGTATAATGGTTTAAAAAAAGACGTTGGCAGGTAAACGTTTAGATTTGATAATGGGTAAAAGAGTTTGGGCATAACCACCATTTTAATCATATTAACTCTTCCCGAGAAGGTCAATGGAAGCTTTGACCATCTGACCAAGTCTTCCTTAATAGTTTTGATTAACGGTTTAAGATTTAAATCGGCCAGAGCCTCTAAGATCTTGGATATTTGAATCCCCAAATAAGTTAATGATCTGGTTTGCCAACAAAGTCCCAGAGAAAGGCACCAACTCTTCTGGAGAAATGGGGTCAAAGAATATACAGAGGTTTTAGCCTTATTTAAACTATACCCTGAGAGCATACTGAACTTATCAATTAAATCAAGAGCCTTAGGGAGGGAAGAAGTAGTATTAGAGATGTGTAGCAATAAATCATCAGCAAATGCTGAAAGTTTAAATTCAGAGTCCCCTATCTTAAGCCCTTGCACTTCTCTATTTATCTTTATGGATCTAATTAGTGGTTCAATGTACAAATTGAAAAGGTAAGGAGATAAAGGGCAACCCTGTCGGGTACCCCTAGAAAGTGGAAAAACCTCTGAAATTAGATTGTTGCACTGAATCTTAGCTGAGAGGCAAGAGTACAGAATATGAACCATATGAATAAATCTAGCTGGAAGACCTAGCTTCGACAGGGCAGTGAACATAAAGGTCCATTCCACCCTGTCGAAAGCTTTTTCTGCGTCTAACGAAACTAATGACGCCCATAGCAGGATCCGCAGATTCAGAAATTAAGAGAACAGTTTACGGAAATGGTCAGCCGAGGAGCGGCCTCAACAAAGCCAGCCTGTTCTGGGCCTCAATAAAACACGCCATACTTGTTTTATCTGCTGGTCAAAATTTTAGCAAAATCTTGACATCTAGGTTTAGTAAAGAAATCGGTCTATAGCTACTCACTACCTCAGGGGTTTATCTGGCTTTGGTAACAAAATAATCTTGGCCTCAAACGGCGTCTGGTCCTTGATCCCTTGATCACACCAAAAGGAGAATAATCCCTGCAATAAGGGTACAAGATTATTTTTAAATCATTGAAAAAAAAGGCTGCAAACCTGTCCGGGCCAGGCGCCTTGTCCGGGCAGAAGGAGTCAATAGCCTTCTCTATTTCATCCTCAGAGATAGGAGCTGTTAATTGAGGGCCAATGTCCTCTGACAATCTTGGTAAAGGAATAGCATCCAAAATTCCTGAGTTCTATCTAGCCTGTAGGGGGGGCTGGTTTGTATAAAGCTTTCGATAAAAATGCTTAAAATTTTTGTATCTCAGCCGAATCTGTAACCAACTGCCCTGATTCTGGATGGTTTAGGGCAGTCACCCACTTTTCTCGAAGAATTTTGCTTCAACTGCCAAGCCAGCAATCTCCCTGCCCTACTACCTTGCCCCAGGTACAAAGCCTTGACTCTAGAGGCTGAACTAATAACTTTCTCCTCTGTTTATCCGCATACCAATTTTTAAGGAGATTAATTTACATTCTTGCACTTCCGCTCTCTGACTATCATTTATATTTTCTAGTTCCTTAATCTCTTAAGCATTCATCTAGGAGTTTCCTTTGCTTTTATGCATCGCTGCCATGCGATAACTCCCTCGCCACGTGGACTTAAGAGCCACCCAAGTTTGGTCTATAGCATTGATAGAACCCCAATTACTAGCAATGGAGCTTTCCAAAAAGGATCTGAATCTGATTAATGCCCTGGATTCCTTTAAAATATTATTGTTTAGTGACCATGAGTATGACCTGCTAGGTTGAAGGGGTAAAGAACATACAATGTTTATAGGGGAATGGTCAGAGATTACATGGGGAAAAGTTGCGGCCTCCACCACCCAGGGCAAACTATGCTGGCTAACCAAAAAAAAATCTATCCTCGAGTGCGACTTATGCACTACAGAGGAAAATGTGTATTCTCGAATGTTGGGGTTCAAAGTGCGCCAAGGGTCTGTTAGACCCGCTGATAGCATAAACTCCCTTAGGGCCTTCTGTGCTGGGGAGGGAGGAGAGCCTTTAAAATGCGATCGGTCTAGCCGGTTAGACTGGACTAGGTTCCAGTCCCCACCCAGAATTATTGGGACATTTCCAAAAGAAGCCAAAGCCAAGCCCAACTGTATAAAGAAATCAGGTGAGTCCAGGTTAGACCCATATACCGAGCCCAATACTAGATTAATCCCACCTATACTGCCTAGGACGAATATATATCGACCTTTCGGATCAGAGATTACTTCCAATGCTTGAATGGAATCCCATGAGCAATTAAAATAGCAACTCCCGACAATTTGAAGAGAATCCGCACTAAAAACCTGATTCACCCACTTTTTCTAAATGGGCAAGGCGGTCAGAGAGACATGGGTTTCTTGTAAAAATACTATCGCTGGTTTCAAGCGGCCAAGTGATTCAGAATAACGAATTTTTGCAATTGTCCTTTCCTCCTTTAATATTCCAAGAAACTATATTCAACCTATTATCCATTTGTTGCCCAATCTAGATAAATCTTGGGATAGCTGCCCCCATACTGACCCCCAAAAATTATTTCTCCTGAATTTCCCTCCTCCCCAAAAGAAAATAGAAATACATTCATAACAACTTATAACCTTCCTTCTGGCCCGAATCCAGCTACCCATCCACTGGAACGTGGTGCAACATAGAGATGGGTACACCCTCCCTGCCTAAGATTATTGTTAAGAATTGAATGAGTGATCTTACCAAGCCCAATCCCAAAACCTGGGCTAATAAAAGGAAATATATATCAATCTCCAGATCTTCGTTAAATCAGATAACAAAACACGAACAAATAGGGGTCAGAGGTATAGATGCAACCATTCAAATAATAGAGTATTTACTGCCCAATAAATACTTCCAGTCTCGTGAACATTGACAGGCTAGACTACACCCTCTCACATGACTTCCTATGCATCAGTCCCAGATAGAGGGCTCTGATTAAATCCATGAAGATTGTTTTACGAGCTGTTCCTGACAAGGAGCAACTATATAATCTAAGGTAGAGCCACCAGGCCTGTCATGAAATCTTGCCTTGCATTATACCCCTGGCTGCCATATCTTAACTTGACATGCTCAACTCATGAAACACCATTGCCTATGGTTCTTACAATTAAGAAACTGTTTAAACTCTAAAATCACCAATCATATGAGATTCATAAAGAAACTGAGACCTTCCTACTAATACAAATATAGTCATTATAACCTGTATCCTCTTTACATTTGTGCCTAAGCCAATAACTAGAAGCACAAACCCCCATCCCATCCTTTAATTGTAATCCAGAGTACTTATCTCTTATCAGGAACATATAGCAACAACTAGGTTATTAAACCCCCTTCCCACCTGTAAAGGGTTAAATGTAAACGCACTACAAAATGTATTCTATCTTTCCCAACATGCCACTAGGTATACTAGAATACGCTTGAAGAATAAACGTTTATTAGATGCCCCCATTAGAGGTCAAATAAAGATTATTAACAGCAAATAAGAAAACACAACCGCTGTCTTGCAAAATGTCTGGGTAGTCCTGCAGGTTATCTATGTGATTGAACTTAGCTTTCACTCTTTGGGAAACAGGTCAGGTAGCAGAGATCTCAAAGATACAAGTGCCTCTTCAGTCAAATTAAATCTCTTCGGGCCTTCCTTAAATGTAACCTCCAGCCTCATAGACTTTGAAACATACATAGACTTTGACGGCAGATAAGGACCGTTAGGCCCATCTAGTCTGCCCATTTCCCTACCTACAGGATAGGCCGCAGATCCTATTTAACCAACAGCCTATATCTTCCTGCCTCCCACAAGAATTGCCTTATGTCTGTCCCATGCATTCTTGAATTCTCCCACAGTTTTAGACTCCACAACTTCCTCAGGAAGGCTGTTCCATGCATCCACTACCCTCTCTGTGAAATAATACTTCCTCACATTGCCCCTGAACCGCCTCCTTCTATCTTTAAATTGTGTCCCTTGTTCTTGCAAGTCTCTTTTTCTGAAAGATGCTACCCTCTTGGACTTTGTTGATTCCCTTGAGGTACTTGAAAGTTTCTATCATGTCCCCCTCTCCTTCTTCTTTCTTCAAGGGTATACATATTAAGCTCCTTTAGTCTCTCCTCATACGGCTTCTCTGCAGACCTTGCACCATTTTAGTTGCCTCCTCTGGACTGCCTCTATCCTGTCTATGTCCTTATGGAGATGGGGTCTCCAGAACTGGACACAGTATTCAGATGGGTCTCACCAACTGTCTGCACAGAGGATAACAACTTCCTGTTTTCTGCTGCTGATGCCTCTCCTATACATCCCAGTATACCCCCGCCCTCCCTACTGCCTTCTCACATTGCTTACAACCTTAAGGTCATCTGATATGATTACCCCAGGTCCCTTTCCTGTTTTGTTGTTGTTACTACCTCCCCACCCATTGTGTATTCTTCCCCTGGGTTCTTGTTTTCCAGGTGCATTATTTTGCACTTTTTTGCATTGAATCCTAGCTGCCATACATCAGACCATTCCTCCAACCTTGCCAAGTCCCTTTTCATCCTTTTCATGCCTCCTTGTGTATCAACCCTGTTGCAGATCTTTGTGTCATCTGCAAAAAGGCATACTTTTCCTTCCAGTCCCTCTGCAATGCCACTGATGAAGACATTAAAAAGGACTGGACCCAATACTGAACCCTGCGGTACCTCACTAGTAACCGAACCTTTCTTCAGAGTGGACTCCATTTACAATTACCTTCTGTGTCCTGTTGTCCAGCCAATGTTTTACCCAGGCTACCACCCTGGGACCCACTCCCAGGCTGGTTAATTTGACTAATAATCTTTTGTGTGGGACTGTGTCAAATGCCTTGCTAAAGTCTAGGTAGGCCATGTCCACAGCCCCTCCCTGGTCTACTACTTTGGTCACCCAGTCAAAGAAATCTATTAGATTCTGTCTGACATGACCTTCCCACTGTGAACCCATGCTGCCTTGGATCCTGTGCCCACTGACCTCTAGGTACTCAACTTTCTTTCCTTCAGAAGTGACTCATCACTTTCCCTACCACAGAGGTCAGACTGACAGGTCTGTAGTTTCCTGCCTCTGTCTTGGTCCCACTTTTGTGAAGGGAATCACATCCACCTTCCTCCAGTCCTCGGTACCACACCATCCTCCAATGATTTATTAAAAGAGTAGTCAGCAGTGGTTTCACTAGTTCCTTCCTTAATTTTTAGAATTCTGGGTGAATTCCATCAGGACCCATTGCTTTGTCCACCTTCAGTTTTAGGAGTTCTTGCAGAACCCTTCTTCTGTGAAAGGACTGGGATCGACCCCCTATCAAGAGTGCTTCTGTTAATTGATTAGACACTTCTCCTCCTTTTTGAATACTGAGCAGAAATATTCGTTCAGTATTCCTGCTTTTCACTGTCCCTCTGCCCACCCACCGCTTATTCTATTCAGCCTCACTATCCCTCCCTTTGTCTTTCTACTCGCTGATGTACCTATAAAAGGTTTATCCCCTTCTTAACTGAGTTGGCTATCTTTTCCTCAGTTTGGGCCTTTGCTATTCTGACTTCCTCTCTGCTTCTTTCTGCCTTAACTGGTACAGCTCTCTGTCCTGCTCCTTCTGTGTTTCCTTATACTTCTGGAATGCTATCTTTTCTTCCTGACTTTCACAGCCACCCTCTTGAGAACCATAGTGGCTTTTTCTTTCGCTTTGATTTATTTGCTTCACACAAAGGCTTGTTGCCTCTGTGATGGCAGTTTTGATAATTCCCCATTGTTGCTCCACACCTCCTTCTAGCCTGTTTGCTAGTGCTTTCTGAGGCACTCTCCATCTTGCCAAAGTCAGCCCTCCTAAAGTCCAGTACCCTCACTTTTGTATGGCTTGACTCTGTATCTGAGTTTAACGTGAACCACACTGTTTGATGGTCACTTGTTCCCAGACGGCAACCGACTTCTAGATCTGAGATCCTCCCACTGCCCCCGTTTGAGAGTACGAGGTCTAAGATTGCTCCCTCACGAGTGGGTTCTGAAACTAGCTGTCTAATGCCTGCCACCTGTAGGGCATCAAGAATGGCCATGCTTTTGGATGTGGCTGCAGCAAATGTGCTCCAGTTAACATCTGGCATATTCAGGTCTCCCATCAACAGTATCTCCCCTTTCTCTGCCGTTCTAAGAATGCCTTCCATCATATCCTTGTCCATTCCTTCCCCCTGACATGGGGGTCTGTACACAACCCCTGTGCGGATTGTGGTGCCCTTTCCAGTCTCCAAGGTGACCCACAGTGCCTCCTCTCCTCCCTGTTTACTCTTTTGTTCAGTTGCTTTTATCCCTTCCTTTACATAGAGAGCTACTCCTCCCCTCTTCTCCCTGCCTGTCTCTCCTGTAGGTTATGTACCCTGGTATGTTAACATCCCAGTCATGGTTCTCTGTGTACCATGTTTCTGTGACTGCTACGATATCCAGGCATCCCTCTTCCATTAAGGCCACCAGCTCAGGGAGCTTGTTGCCCAGACTACGGGCATTGGTACTCATTAACCTCCATTTCCTGATGGCCTTACCCCCTTTTGCCCCATCCCTGTCCTTCTTGCCTTTGTCACTTTCTCCATTTACCCCTGCCCTTCTCCCTATCGACACCTCCATGTTGGTGTTTGCCTCACTTACTACTGTGATTTTTGGGGGAGCTAGGATTTTCCTGCTCCTTTCCAGTGCCTCCCCCCTTGGCTAGTTTAAAAGCTTGCCAATGAAGCATTTAAACCTATCACCTAGGATCCTGGTTCCCTCCCGACAGATGCAGCCCATCATGCCAGTATAGGCTTGCATCACTCCAGGTGGACCCCCAGTCCCCAATGAAGCCAAATCCCTGAGCTCCACACCAGTTTTTCAACCACTGATTGAATCCATGGTACGGAACACCCAGCCTCTCCTATGCCATAGATGGGTAGCACCTCCCGAGAAGGTTACCGCATGCTACTTGACTAAGGCCCCTCCTCAATTCCACAAACTCTGCCTGCACTTCTCTAATCCTTTTTAGCCAGGTCATTTGTCCCTAGGTGGACAATGACATCCAGCTCCCTCCCTGTGCAGCTGATCCGCAATCCTGAGGATTCGCGCCCTGTTCCTCCAAGCCATGGCACCAGGCAGGCACCTTACCCTCCCTCTCCCTTCTGCCCAGTTCTACCTTCCCAATAATGGAGTCCCCACCAGGAGTTGTGTCCTTCCCTGCAGGGTCCCCTGCCACCTCCTGTGGGTCTCCTTGTGTAGGTTCCCAGCATCCTCCTTGGTCTCCACTCGTAGGTGCCGCCACAGAGGAACCACACTTTGCCAGAATGGTACAGGAATTGTGGAGAGGACAACTGGAGGGATGTGCCTCTGTTCCACCACCCTCACCCTCTCTGAGCCCACTGTGGTCCAACCACCCTTTTTCTTGGCAACCTCTGAGGCAACGGCAGTGGCACTGGTGGTCCCTGGATGGAAGAGGAGGTCCAACAAATCCTGGCCAACTCAGCCTAGAGATGAGCAACCTCCTCCCTCAGCCCAGAGAGGTGTCTGCAGATGGGACAACACCGCATCCTCCAGAACATCTCCCGGAAGACTGCTGCTCCACAGGCACTGCACTGCACCACTCCAATCATGTCTTATTTCTGTCCCCTTAACTGTTTGCAATCCTTACTCTTTCCTCTGTTTTTTTCTCTCTCTCCTACTTTCTGCCTGTGTGCCCTTTAAGCTCCTGATTGTCCTGTTCTGAGACAAGAATATCCTCTATTTCTCAGTAGACCGCTATTCTTGTTCAGAGGCAGACCTCCAGCAGCTAGAGGGGCCGAGAGCTACTTCACCCTTCTAGGATGGTGGGTCCTTGGTGGTTCTGTGATCACTCACTTCCTGCCCCTAAACAGGAAGTTCCTGTTGTCAGTCAAATCCTGTGCCTATAAAAATAAAACTAGCTTTGGGTGGGGGTGGAGGGAGGGAAGGAGGGAAATATAGTCCCAGTAGAGAAGTTCAGTCACACAGCAGTCCTTTCTCCTGGAGTCTTCTGCCAAGCTATTAGCAGAATCTTTCTAAGGCAGTCTTTAAATGTAGCTTCCTTCTAGCTAAGCCACTCCCCCACTTACCAGATCTTTCTACAAGTAATTTAAACCTCACAACAGTTAAGTCCTTTCAGTCACCTGAGATTTACACCTAGATGACTTTTCAGTTACCCATTCAGTTCAGTTAACCCAAACACACACTTTTTTTTGTTTTGTTTTGTATGTTAGTTTTTTTACCCTAAATTAAAGGTCTAAATACAAAAGTTCTTCTACTTTAGTCCCAGGAGAGCAGTTCAGTTACACAGCAGTCCTTTCTCCTGGAGTCTTCTGCCAAGCTATTAGCAGAATCTTTCTAAGGCAGTCTTTAAATGTAGCTTCCTTCTAGCTAAGCCACTCCCCCTACTTACCAGATCTTTCTACAAGTAATTTAAACCTCGCAACAGTTAAGTCCTTTCAGTCACCTGAGATTTACACCTAGATGACTTTTCAGTTACCCATTCAGTTCAGTTAACCCAAACACACACTTTTTTTTGTTTTGTTTTGTATGTTAGGTTTTTTACCCTAAATTAAAGGTCTAAATACAAAAGTTCTTCTACTTTAGTCCCAGCAGAGAAGTTCAGTCACACAGCAGTCCTTTCTCCTGGAGTCTTCTGCCTCACAGGATATAATAAACGATGTCGAATCCCTGCAGCCCAAAGCTTCGAGGTGATCGGCCTAAAACTTGCTCGAGCTTGTCTCATTTTCCAGGTTAGATCAGGCACCAGACGCAGTTTTTGGCCCTCCCATTGGAAGGCTGCCAGCTTCTTAACTTCTTTTAAAATCTGCTCCCTGTCCAGATAATTAAGTAATTTAAAAATAATTGGCCTCGGTGGTTCTGAAGATGGAGGTTTAGCTCTAAGGGCCCGATGACCCCTCTCTATGATATACTCTGGCCCATTAGGTGAGGGGCCTGCCGATTTTTTAAGGAGTCTCTGGAGAAACTGGATGGTGTTCGGTCCTTCCTCCCCTTCTGGGAGACCCAGCAGGACCAGATTGTTACGTCTGTTGCGGCCCTCCAGGTCATCTAGGCGATCTTCTAATTTTGCAATACTTCTTTTACACTCCACCATAGTAGGCCCTGCCTTATCCATGGCTCTTTCAATGGAAGAGATCCTAGCCTCAGTGTCTGTCACCCTTCGCTCTAGCTGAGTCAGGGCTGGCTTTATCTCTGCCACCTCCTCTATTAATTTAAATAGTGCATCCTTTATGGTAGTCAGATCTTCATAAATTTTGGCAGGCTTAATTTCTTCCTCCTGCGGTGATGTGACGAGCTGCGTCGCGGGCGCTTCTTCTAGTTCGGCTTCCGCTGCTTGCATTTTGCCAAAACGGGTGTAATCAATGTTTGCCACCAAAACAGTTTCTAAGGGCGTAAAACAGTGTCCCAGTGCCCGTTTGCCCCGTTTAGCTGCACAAAATCACGGTTTAAATCGAGCAGGAACGGGAGACCCAAAAGCTGCTGCCTCACTCCATGCGCGTCACGTGACCCAAGCTCAAGGTGCATATTCTGATGCAATGTGCCACTTGTGCTATTTATGTTTGACTCAGGCACCTTGCATCAACCTAAGGGCATTGAGAATTGGGCCTGGTATCTTCTGTCTACAGATACAGTTGAGGGAAAGGATTAAGGGGACTGTAGTCTGCCTCAGAACTGGGTTCCAAATTTGTTACCATAAAACAGTGATGAGATCGGAAAAATATTTTTAACTTATGTTGACATCTGGGTGTAAATGCAGTTGTGGAGATAAGTTATATTCAGTCAGCAAAAAATGAGCAGAAATGGTTTGGATTAAATAAGACTGTTGGGAAAAGTCATGTGTAAAGGATAACATCTCCCTGCAGTGCTTGTAGCATTAAATATTCATTCAGATGGCTCTAAAATACATCCTGATTTAGCTGATTTTTCTTTCAAATAAAACGCATCTGTTTATTGAAACAGAGCTTAGCTCATTTATATTTATGAAATTGTACATTGCCCCAAGGCGCGGACAGGGCTAGATATTCAGATCGTATCAGTTTGGGTTGTTCATCTAAATTTTAAAACCATTTTTGTGCAGAAACATGCCTGTCTAAAGTTTTATGGACAGCACCAGAATTTGTATTACCTTTTAAAAGTGGTTCCATCCAGGCTAGTTATGTAGCATTGCATTTTCATGGAGGTCCTATGGAGACATTAGCATACAAACTGGAAACGAGCTCCTTGAAAGCTAGTTATTGAAATACACAGAGAGTGTATCATAAATTACAGTTTCATTTATAATACCCAATTGACTAGTAGCAATAATGCTATGAATTCTGGATCTGTAACCCCAACTTTCTAGGTGTATTTGTGCCACTAAAAAGGTTTATAATTTTATAGAGTTACCACATATTACCTGGAAATATATGCATATTTGACCTTAATCTGTGTTATTCCGAGGTTATGCACACAGTCTTTACAACAAGTAAGTTGTCCCCTGAGTTAGGACCTCCCTTGTACATAGGTCATTCTTTACCATGCCCTGTCCTGGTACAATTCCTTGACTGTTGCTATTGCCTCCCTATCAAGATTGGGTATTTTAAATCTACTCTCAAGAACCATCTCCTCTTCTCCCACTGCTGTGACTGCCCTGGCTGAGTTTTCCCCTGTCTTTAGTCCTCTCAGGGTGCCTATTTTTGACGATGCCCTTCATTTGACTCATTATAGCCCACATTAGTGTTTATGTCTGTTTATTATTGCTAATTTACCTTGTCATGGGGCCTTTGTAACCAGCCCTTCATTTTGACAGTTTGCTTTTATTTGAGCTCATTTATGTTGTTTTCTGTTGCTTGCTATTAATGTATTTGTCTTCCTGATGAGGAGCCTTTGTAAATGAGTCCCTGACTCAAAGGGTTGTAATTTTGATTATTTCTTAAAATAAAAATAAAATAAAAATAAACAAAGATGTGCATTCGCATTATGAACTATCACCTTAGATATTTAGGGAGCAGCCCCTCCTTCCCAGAGGGTACATAATTTAGGCCATGGAAGGACACTTTTTGTAAAATACAGGAAGTAAATTATGCAACCAAATATTCCAACCAAAATCCAAGTATCTGACTCCAGATATAGAGGTAACTGAAATCTTTTTTTTGTGCTAGGCCTTTACCATTTGGCAACAGCTCTTCCCCATGGTATTGAACACACTGCAGATGGCAGGAGTAATGCCATATGCCATTGGCTTATTTTTTGCCCACTGTTTCCTATGTTCCTGTGTTCCATTCTGAATTCTTCATTCCTTGACTTGATGCTATCTATCTATCTATCTATCTATCTATCTATCTATCTATCTATCTATCTATCTCTATATCTTTTTTTTTTTTTTTTTGGGAACCTTTCATAACTACTCATCAAATTGAATATGGTTTGTGCAGTCTTGTTCACCATGATGAATACTCTTCCCTGAACTCCAGAAGGTTAGGTCACTTTGAAAATGTATTTAAAAAAAAAAAGGATAGAGGGTACCATGGCACCCAAAACTAATTTTACTGACCCGGAGGTTTGCATAATTAAAAATAATCAAAACGTGCTGCATGTTACTGATAAATACTTTATTGAAAGAAAATCTAATATTTATTTAGTAATACTAATGTGTGTGCTTTATATGTAGTAACTATTTCCCGTAGTGCATGAAAGCGTCAATTAATATGGAGTTGATGGACTATACATTAGTGTGAGTTAGACACTAATCTCTTTAATACATATTTATTTGCAGCTTATCAACACCCACAGAACCCCCAGCAATAGAAGATGTCTCTTGGTGTCTGCAAGGCTAAATAGGGTTGTTTATTGACACAAGCTGTGGCAGTTTCAGGGGATGAGGCTGGCAATTGGAGGGTGGGCAGGTGCCACTAGACACCAGGGAAACTTTAAACTTTTACGAGGCCAGCTAATGGAGGGTGCCACTAGACAACAGGTAATGGGGCTTGTGATTGGAGAGTGGGTGTGCCACTAGACACTAGGGAAACTTTGAAACCTTTGTGGGGCTGGTGATCAGAGGGTGGGGGGGAGTGTCGCTAGCCACAAGGTAAACTATAAACTTTCATAGGCCAGTAATTGGAGGGTGGGGGTGGCACTAGAATCCAGGAACACTTTAAAAGTTTATGTGGCTGGTGACTGGAGGGTGGGTGATGCCACTAGACACCAAGGAAACTTTTAAATTTTATGGGGCCAGTAATCAGAGGGTGGGAGTGACCCTAGACCCTAGACTACAAGAAATCTTTAAACTGTTGTGTGCCTGGCAATAGGAAGGTGGGGGTGCCACTAGACACCAGGGAATCTTTTAATTCTTATGGGGCTGGATATCAAAGGGTGGTGGGTGCCACTGAACACCAGGGAGAGGGAAATATTAAACTGCTGAAAGAAATTATGTAGAACTGACCTCTGACTCTGGTTAGTTCTAGGGAATTTTTCCCAGTTTTCAAACATGATTTCTGAACTTTTGCAGAAGTTAAAGTCTGACTTTCATACAAATTCCACTGGCAGAATTTGTTTTCCCACAGCTCTACTCTCTAGGACCTAAGTTATACACCAGAACCAGATCATGGACTGGGGGATATAAGAGTAGAATACCTCTTAGGAAACCTCCATCTGAGCCACTGTCTTGCCATTTGTGAGGGTATGAAAAGCAGATACTGCAGTCAGGTTGACCTTACTAGAGAAGTACCCTTGTCCCAAGTCCTTAAGGGATAAGAGGAAGTCCAGCACTTTAGGAACTGGACATGTAAAGGAATTCAGGGCATGTGCAATCACCAAACTGTAAAACATTTCCATTTTTGCTAGTAGGTGTACCACACAGATGGCTTTCTAGCTGTCATTGGAACATCAGTAACATCCAGGGAACCCTGAAATGGGAAAGCTCTATGTCCACAAAAGCCATGCTGGAGGTGCAGAGACTGCAGATCCAGGTGGACCAGAGAACCCTGCTCCTGTGTCACATGTCCCACCTGCAGCTGGAGTGGAACAGGTGTTCCACTGCCAATTGTTGGAGCAGAGGGAACCACATTTGTCTGGGTCAGTAAAGGGCCACCAGAATAAAGGAGGCTGGTTCTACCTGTAGCTTTACCATAACCCTCTGAATTTAAGAGAATGGTGAAAAGCAGGTGGGGGCCAATGCCCCTCACCAGAAAATGTAAAACACACAGGCTCCAAAGTTCCAAGGCAAAAAATGTATTCCAGACACACAATCTGCATGTTTGATGCATTTCAGACAGCAGTCCTTTATCAATTATAAGCTTTTGATAAAGGTCTACAGTCCGAAACTTGTCAAGCATGCAGATTATGTGTTTGGAATAAACTTTTTGCCTTGGCACTTTGGAGCCTTTGTGTTTTACATTGTGGTTGGTGAGTGCCCTTCTTCTAGGTGCCTATTTCATTGACTGGAGCACCACCTTTCCTTGTGCAGCCACTGCGTGCCTTCTACCTCACCAGAAAATCCCAGGCCCTGGAGTGAGCGAGCTGAAATGCAGCTGTTTGTGTTGTATGGAGACGCAAACAGATCTATGTCTGGTAGACCCAATTTTTTTGAAGAAGTCATCCATGAAGAAGTCTGAGAGTTTCCATTTCTGGCAGATGCATGGTACTTACTGACACAATCTGCCAGTGTGTTTACTGTACTGGGTAGGAACGCTGCTGATAGAAATATGTTGCATTCCACTACCCAGTGCCAAGTTCTCATTTCCTCTCTGTAAACAGGATATAAATGCTTTCCACCTTAATGGTTGATGTAGTACATCACCAAATATTGCTTGTGTAGATCAGCAGCTGATTTCCTGGAAGGATGGCAGTGAAAGTCAATAGGCCACACAGAACTGCCCTCATCTCCAGAGTGTTGCTGTGCAGAGCCATTTTCAGATGGGTCAATTGGCTCTGAGTTCTGAATGGACCTGGATGGGCACACCAACCCACACCCAAGGCATCCTTGGTCATCACCAGGAGGGGGATGGCTAGAGGATTGGTGTCCCCATCTCTTGATTGGTGCAGTCTAGCCACCACAGCAGGGAGTGACTGAGAGGACAGAGAGGAAGAGTTACTTGTATAAGACACTCCACCTCATTTGAATGCTGTACCGACTGTATTCTGAAGAACCACTGAAGGATCCTCAGGTGGAGGCATTCCAGTGAGACAGTCAGTATGGCAGCTGCCATCAGGCCAATTAACCTTAAAAAGCAATTGGTGATAGTCGCTGGATGTGACCTACTGTGCCTGGGCCACCAGTGCCTTTGTACAATTGGAGGACAGAAATGCCTGACCAAGTCCCATATCCAGGTCAGCCCCTGTGTATTGGAGCCATTGGCATTGAGCGAGGACTGACTTAGTTTAATTGATCAGGATACCCAAGTGGTTGAATAATTGTCAGGTCTGAAACAGTGTGCATACTATGGCATCCCACTATGGGCTTTCAGCAGCCAGTCATCTATGTAAGGGAAGACATAAAGGCCCTCTCTGCAGATGGCAGCAGCAAACACAGCAAAATACATTGGTAAATGCACATGGTGCAGGCCACAAATCAAAGGACAAGACACAGAACTGTTAATGCAAGTACTCGAGCATGAAAAACAGGTATGTTCTGTGTGACACAGAATTTGACATTAAGGTATGTGTCCTTCATGTCCAGAGCCATCATCCAATCCCCTTTTAATAACAGGGGGAGGAGGGACTGCAGAGAGACCATTCAAAACTTTTTGTGTTCAATGAATAGATTCAGTCCTTGAAGGTGGTCTAGTACAGACCTTAGATACCTGGTCCATTTTGGGACAAGAAGCTACTGGTAATAATAGCCCTGCTTTTTTCTCTGAAACTGGGAAGAGCTCCACAGCCCCCCTTGCCAAGGAGGGTATAAACTTCCTCCAGAAAGAGTGCAAGATGTCCTGGAGGATATCTTTTTGGAAATTTGAAGACATCACTGGCGAAACAGAAAGGAACTCTTGGGTATGTCATTGCTGACCTACCTCCAGGACCCAAGCACTAGAAGATATCTCCCTTCACTTCTGTAGAAAGAGGGGTTGGGGGTTCAACCTCAAACCAAAACTTCCTGAGGCAGTGAAACTGCAGGAAGGGGAGTTGAGTCAGAAAGCACTTGGGGTGGTGAGGGTGCTGGTAATGGCCTGACCTTTTGTAAGTCTGAACTGGTAATAGGAGGCAGGTTTTCTGCTTGGAAAGTGGAAGGCTGAGGTCTCCTGGAGCCACATCCCTGACCCTTAGAACATCCACAGCCTGGACCTGCATAGGATTTATGAAAATGAACCCATCCCCTTCCTCAGAATTTTGGGTTCAAAGTGTGCATGGACCTTGACATCATCTTTGAGGAATGTAGATCCCTCAAAGCATTTTCCACATCTGTGCCAAATAACTGCTTCCCACTGAAGTGAGCATTTAGTACAGATTGTTGGACATCTAAGGCAAAGCATGCTACCAATAGTCAAGAGTGGCAGCAGTGGCAAATCCCAGAGGCAGTTGCTCTGGCTGCAGCATCTGAGTTGTCATCAGTAGACCATAGCAGGTGCTTTCCAGCCTACTTTCCATTAGCACAGTCTGCTGGGCCAATAATTTGTCATGGTTTATTTATTTAGTTATTCAGAAAAAACCTTTGAGCACAAGCTCTTTTACAAAGGTTCCACATCATAGACTGCAAAAAAAAGTACAGTAGGAGAAAGCAAAGGTACATTACAATGAACGATACAGCTTGGATTCAGAACTTACAAGAATAACTCAAAAACTTAGGTACAAGTTAAATAACAAGAAAAAACACTTTATGAGGGTGGGGAGGATACGCAGCCACAACGTGCCTTGTCAGTAGTTCAGAGGGACAGGGATAGCAGGCAAAGGGGTGAAGAAGGGAGGTACGAGAGAGAGAGAGAGAGAGAGAAGTGAGAACTGCAGTGAAGGTGAGAGGTTGGGAGAAGAGGGATGATAAGGTATAGGGAGAAATGGTGGGGTGAAGGGAGGCTGAGCGGAGACGACATGCAAGAGTAAAATGGTGGGGTGTGAGGGGGCATGGTCAGGCAGCCAGCATTCGTAGTGACTGTTTGGGAAACTCATGAGACTGTGAATTGGGAGAGGGGAAGGGGGTGGCAGGTGCCGAAGGAGCATGATGCAAACTGATTGCTGGGGCAAGTCATGAGATGTGACAAAAGGAAGAGGTATCTGAGGCCTGCCTAGTGCTTGCTGGGGGGCAGAGAGAGCAGGTAGGCTGGACTCAGGGGCAAGTGCACTTAGAGAGTGTTATTAGGTGCTGTTTGAGGTCAGTTTTGAATTGTGCAAGACAATTGGTGGCCAAGAGGTTCCCAGGAAGTTCATGCAATCATAGTGGGGCTTGGTAGGCAAATGCATGTTGCCCCCAAGTAAAGTGTGATGGAAGGGGATTGCCAAGGCCCCTCTAGTCCTCCATCTGGTGACCTGTAATGAGTTGACCACCTTGATCAAATTGCCTACACAAGGTGGTGTTTTACCGAAAAGAGCCTTCTTCCCTGGGATGCAAGTCTAGAATTTGACCCTGTTTCTTAATGACAAGCAATTTGCATGTTCATACAGAATATGTCTGGCATTTCATCAGACAGGGAGACCATAGTCATCCATAGGAAATTCTGATATTTTATTAGGTAGGCCTAGTAATTTGCAATTCTTAGGCTAAGGGAAGCAGATGCAAAAGCCCTCTTCCCCATTACATGCAGCATCCTCAAATCTTTATCTTTATCATGAGGAACAGAACTCATGTGCTTAGATGCCTTAACTGTTTTTTTTTTTTCTTGGAGGAATCCTCCTCCTCTGCCCGAGCAGCCATGTTTGCTACTGAATCTGTTGCAGTCCATATACCATCAGAACAGCGGCAGCCCCACAGCGATTCTCCCACAGTGACTCCCATATAATGACAGACGTTGCGGCATCAGGTGTTTCATGCAGATAGATTTTTCGGCGATGGGGGATATGTATCTAACTCCACTGTCTGTGCGAAGTGGAGTTAGATATATAAAGTAGGGGGGTGCTGGGGGCACAGCTACCCCACATGCAGGGTGCAGGGAGGGGCAGCCCCCCACATTTATCTGACCAACAGTGTTAGGTGCTGTCATGATGTTGCTAGTCATCGTCAGGTCATGTCAGTGTTGGGGATGCCACTGTGTGTCCATCACCGTGAGTGGCATCGTCGGGGGTGTTGCTATAGTGACATGGAACCACTTCAGTCTGAGATGACTAATAAGGCTTTGCTGTAGGGGCAGAATATTGTTTATCGGCCTTTCATGGGACTGCTGGCAATTGAACTTGCCTATGTCATGCAGCCAAGGAAGCATACTCCAATGCGGAATGCATAGGAGGGATGATGACAGTTCCAGAGGGAGACACCTACAAGAACTCATAAAGATATTTCTTGGAGAAATCCTGCTCCTCCGCTTTAAACCCCAGTTTGGCCTGTATCTGTTGAAGGAAGGCATGAAATTACATATCCTCAGGTGGAGATCTTCAAGCTCTCTTCTGAGTAGTAAGAAAAAGTGCAGCTTGGGCCAGCTACATCAATTACTACCTCTTCCTCATCAATATAGCTTGGGCCAGGTACATCAATTACTACCTCTTCCTCATCATCATCCATGTTCTCCTACTCTTCTTCCATGTATTCTGAATTGTATTCCTGTTCTTTATTGATGTCAACCAGGATTGGTAGAGGGTTGACAAGATGATAAGACAATGGAGGAGGCACCATCGACGGGTGTCCAACAAAGGCTGTTCAGGGCCCAACACCATGACATGGACTGAGAACTGAAGTACTGACAGGAAGACAAATGATGGCACAGCTAAGAGTGCTGATAGACACAGTGATGATGGCAGCACTGGCAGAAGGTGTGGAAAGAGCACCTACATCATCTGATGAGGAAACTGTATGTCTACTGACCCCACGGAGGTTTTTTTTTTTTTGCTGTTTAATTTTTTATTGTTATTTTCTTTTCTTACAATAATGAAAACACTTATTCTAAACAGAAGAACTGTTATAGAGTTGTTGGTTACATATACAACTCGACATCAGAGCATGTGAAGGATAAATACTACCATTTAACATGAACTTACCCCAATACATATGACTCTTAACTTTAAGGTGATAGAGAGGTAAGGCTTCCATGCTCCACATTCCTACCACGTGGGACTCTTTGTGGCTCCAGGTGCTGTCTAGGCTTCTGACACCCTAGCTAAAGAGAAAACAAACACAAAGAACCACTATTCTATATATTATTAAGTACACTTATGTATATAATTAGGGAGGCAGTGCAATACAGTGTATACATACATTCCTGGATAGACGAGTGTGATAGATCCATTTACATAGTCTTATTACCTAGTAGAAATCCTGGTTATACAATCTTCAACCCACTCTGGTTTTGGGGGTGACATATCTGGTGAAGAAGGTCCAACATTTTTCATAGATTACTAAGGAGTTATTTATCAGGTGGGAAAGTTTGTCCATACTGGCAATATGAACCATGGAAGCGAAAAGCTCTTGAACACTTTGTATCACTGTAGTTCTCCATCTATATACAAGAAGCCGCTTCACCTGCATGACCCACAGGGCCAGCCAACAGTAGCCTAGCTCTCTTGGATGGGGAGCTTCTGACTTCATACCAGGAGAAGTAGTGGGGGAACGGGGAATATACTTCTTCAGAACCTTAGCCCCTATCTCGCATATATTATCCCATATTGATTGTATCAATGGACAGGACCAGAGAATGTGAAACAGGTCTCCAGGTTGGGAGTTACACCTCCAGTATACACTGGAGTTTATTACCCCAGCCTTATGTAGTACCACCGGTGTATGGTACCATGAATGAAGAATTTTATTTTGTATTAATCTGCTCCTTGCATCTGTAAAAT
The DNA here is from genome assembly GCA_016271365.2 of Neoceratodus forsteri. Taxonomy (NCBI): domain Eukaryota; kingdom Metazoa; phylum Chordata; order Ceratodontiformes; family Ceratodontidae; genus Neoceratodus; species Neoceratodus forsteri. The sequence continues at coordinate 247,755,588 of CM028130.1, read as the reverse complement.
ATTTTTGGGCCCCTTTCCAACAGTCTTTCCACGCTGATCTGTAATTTCAAGTTGCAAAGCCCCCTCCCACCTCTGCTTAGACTTTTCAGTTTGACTGGGTAATGTGTCCCGAAGGGCACCATATATTAAACTGGCCAGCCCCCTTTTTTTTGTTAACCAAAGGGTATAGTCTGGGTGCCCTTTTTTGCTACCTGGGTCATATACTTCTGAGATGTACTACGTATTTGTAGATATTTCCAAAAGTTGGAGGCAGGAATTGACCATCTGGCCTGCAGGTTGGCAAATGAGTCTATTACCATAGAGGATGAGGCAAGTATATCCTCCAGCTTGGTGATACCCTTGTCTGCCCACCCTTTCCAGTACACAGACCTTTTATCTATACACAAGTTATCATTCCCCCATAGCGGGGTTAATTTGATAGGTGTTAAGTCCAACTTCAACTTCCTTCTTACTTTTGTCTAACATTGTAAGGAGGCTCCTATCATGGGGTGTGTTTTAAGGTTTGTTGGGGGGTTGTTGTAGACTACAAGTGACAAGGAAATCTTTTGACTTACAACCAGCTCTATGTCCACCCATTGAGGTTGGGGAGTAGTACGTAAACCCAGCCAGCATAAGGAGTGCACCAAGTGACTGTCTCGCTTTGCCTGCAACTTGCCTGTGCCTTATTGCTGTACTGTATTTCTGATTGTCTCATGTATGTATGTTCTGTCTTCCTTATGACGAGGTACCTTTGTAAATGAGCCTCTGGCTCAAAGGTTTTTAAAGTGATGTTAAAATAAATAAATAAATAAAATGAAAGGCCCATTTACACCCTTTGAACCAAGGAAGACACCACCTCCCTAAACTCCAATCTGCCCTAAGTTTGTTCCTTCTGTACCTGGAGGGTTTCCCTTCCCATAAAAAAATACCTATTGCCTTATCTATCTTCTGGATCCAGCTCTGTGGTAAAGAAAGGGGGATATGTGCCAGGAGATAAAAACTTTTGGGGGCCAAGATCATCTTGATCGCAGCTATTTTACCTGCTAGGGTTAAATGAAGTTTAGTCCATCTGGACATATCCTCTTGTAGGTCCACTAGAAGAGGATGGAGATTGTATTCCCATAATTTAGAGAGCTCAGCAAATAATCGAATACTTATATATGTGATATTCTCCCCCGCCCATTTCAGACCAGTATTGCCCAGTACTGTTGGTTGGCACCTAGGGTTAAGAGGGAGGACTTCCATTTTGGTGGAGTTAAGTTGAGGGCCTGACAGTCTTCTGAAGTGGTGAAGAGTGTTAAGTATAGAGGGTAGTGCCTCAGCTACATCTGCTGCAAGGACCAGAAGGTCATCTGCATAGAGAAGGATGGTATATTCCTTGCTTCCAACAGGTATCTCCTTAATAGACTTGTTAACCTGAAGAGTAGCCACTAAGGGTTCCACAGCCAACACAAATAGGAGGGGGAACAGTGGACATCCTTGTCTAGTGCCACGGGCCAGCTCGAAAGGTGGGGAAAGAGTCGAATTAGTCAATAATCTGGCTGATGGGGAAGTGTATAAAGCTGTTACCCATGAGCGAAAGCAAGGGCCTATTCCCAATTTTAACAACACCTCATGGAGGTAGTCCCACTCCAAAGAGCCGAATGCTTTTTCGAAATCTATAGCTACCGCAGCTGCTGGGGTATTTCATTGAGAGGCGATGTGGGTTAAATTAATGAAAGTCCTAAGATGGTCTGTGCTAAACCTACCAGGGACAAAACCAACTTGGGAAGGGTGTATTAACTGCGGTAAAAGGGGACCAATCTCAATGCTAAAGCTTTAGTAAATATTTTACTGTCCATGTTAAGGAGTGAGATTGGGCGGTACTTACACAGGGACGTGGGGTCTTTCCCTTTCTTGGGCAGCACTGTAATAATCGCCTCTCTTAGTGTGAGAGGAAAAATCCCTTGCACTTCGGCTTCAACATAAGTTTGTTGAAGAGCTGAAGCGATAATGTCAGTTAAGGCCTGCCAGAACTCACTGAATAACTCCCCAGAGCTTTCCCTGGTTTAAGAGAGAAAAGCCTTTTTATTTCATCTATGATTAATGGGGCATCTAGTTGTTCAGCCTGCCATGGGGTTAAAGTGGGAAGATGTAGTGTATGCAAAAAAGCCTGAATTGCTTGGGGGGGTCTGCCTGTTTGGATGAAGCATATAAGGATTGATAGTATTCTGCCATAACCTCATTTAATTCCTCACAGTTGGTGTGCATCGTTCCTGTGGTTTCTCTCAACCCAGCTATGTAGCGGTCCATTTGCTGTTTCTTTAACCTATAGGCTAATACCTTCCCCCCTTTTTCTCCCCCTTCCCAATATTTGTGTTTCAGTCTCAAAATGGAGAGTTCAGCCTTCCTTGATAAAAGAGAGTTTATCTCCATTTCAAGACCAGCTACCTTCCTATGGAGAGAGTCATGCCCAGCTTTCCCTCTTTGCTCCTTATGCTGCCACTGTGCTTCTTTAAGCTCCTCTTCCAGGTCTTTCAATTTTTGCTACCTGCCTCTCTTCCTGGCCCCTGCGTAGGCAATGATCCTGCCTCTCATGGTAGCTTTAAATGCCTCCCATCTGACCCCGGCTGTGGTGTCCTGTGCAGGACTGTCCTGAAAAAACCTCTGTGCATCCACTTTAGACCATTCTAAAAACTCTCTATACTTTGTTAACAGGGGATATAATCTTCAAGAAGTGGAGATAGGAGTACGAGGGCCCCATATTTCTACTTACTACTGTACCACTGTCTGTCATAACCTTGTCACATATGTATTGAACTGTTCTCTTCTTATTACTTCACCCATGTAACCTCCTACCCTCAGGGCGCATCTGGAATCGAGTGGTACTCCACTCAGTATGCCTTCCTGGTAAATCTCTTAAATAAATAAATACAATAGTCAATCGAATTGGAGCATGATCAAAGATTGCTATGGGAAGTATACTGGATTCTATAGCTGCCTGCGTAATCTGAGGTGATGTTAGCAAAAAATAAATGTGGCTATAAGACTTGTGTACTGGTGAATAAAAAGAGTAATCCCTCCCCGTGGGGTTCAGTACCTGCCATACATCTGTCAGTCCTTGATCACTCATCCAATTCAGCAGGACTCTCCTTCCCTTCCCATGAGCTATATCTCTTTTTTTCATGGTTTTATTTATCATGGGGTTAAGCACTAAATTAAAATCCCCTCCAAAAATGGTGGGCATGCTGTTTTTATTCATATCTAGGAGAACCTGAGAGGTCTGATGAAAAAAAGGCTGCATCATCCTCGTTTGGCCCATAGATATTCCCCAATAAAATAGGCCCTGTAGGGGTCTGCAAAATACCAATCACCCATCTGCCCTGTGGGTCAGCCCTAGATGTGATGAGAGACCAGTGTAACTGTTTATGTATCAAGATAGCTACACCACGCTTTTTCATTGCAGCTTAAGCATGGACCTCTGTTCCCACCCAATCCCTTCTAAGGAGCCCATGGCGCTTTCCATGTAGTTTCATCTCCTGCAGAAAAGCCACCCGGGCCTTAGTCTTTTTCAGATGTGACAGTACCTTCTTCCTCTTCACTGGCGTATTCAATCCCCTCATATTCCAAGTGATTCAAGTTATTTCAGCCATAATCATAACCCTTGAGGAATAATGGAACATAAAATAAATCCAAACCACCGGTGGCGAGGAGAAGGCACCATTCTAAGACCGTCAAATATCCCTGGCCCATCCCAAATTTTTGTTCCAGATGTAGTAGGCCTTTTAGGACCACCCTGCCATGTATAACCAGTCTACCTTTGCTTATGATCTTTCCCCTATCATTTCTTGACGACCAGGTTTCACTTAGTTGCACTTTAAACGTATGCCGCCCTATAATCCAAAACACAAACACACATGCCAACCAACAATTAAACATATTTACACACTGCACTTCAGTGCTCCATTGGAGCCATCCTGCATATAAGATCCCTTGCCGCCCTTGGAAAGGCCAGATCTGCAGAATAGTTCCTGAGGACACAGCAGTCAGGACATAGCCAGACCTAGCTATCTTTTGTTTACCAACGATTATAGCAGTTGGGGGAGGGCTGCGTGCATAAACATACCTCAACCTGCACCATTCCGATTGCATTTTGAAACATAGTGACCAATTAGTAAATACAAAAACTGATTCTGGGGTTATCAGTGTAAGGGGGAGCTTAGGCTATAAGCCCTATGCAATTAAAACCCTTCCCGTGCCCCCAGGAAACCAAGTGCCACTTATAAAGAAAGGGGGGAGCACTTATTTCTATTACTACCCATCCCTTAGGCTCCGTTTGTCATATAGTAAGCCCCACCAGGGCTGCCAGCCCTTCATGACATTGATAACCGAGGCCCCCAACCTAAACCATGTTCCTAGGCAGCCCCTTCCGATTGAACACTCTCAGCCCAGAATGTACAGGGTCGAGTGCAGCATGAACTCTGAATCACATCCACCTTTCAAAGCTATGATGTACATCCCAGCTGTATTTGCCAGATCCCAAGGAGCTTCCTTTATTAGTGTCGACATTTTATCGCTTACCCTCTGCCCCAGCACCCCTCTCTGGTTAAAACTGCATGCGAGCTACTGTCTCCGGCCTAGAGATTAGTGTGCCCTGAAGGGGCATATGTCCCAATGTCTCATGATCTCATAGGCACAAAGCTAAATCAAATCGCCTCAGCCTCAGACAGTAGCATGGCAAAGTGTATACCCACTGCCTCACATAACATAAGTACATAGTTACTACTTATCTAAAATGGCTCCGGATGCTACTTCACCAATTACGGGTCTCTGAGCACTCGTAGACACTGCTTCTGCAGCCTGATCGCCTTCTCAGTCTTCAGGTGCTGCGCCTGGGGAGTACTGTTCCTTCTGTAGGTCCCTGCCATCTCTACACTTTAAAATCTCCTCAGTCAATGTAGTGTTGCTGGCCTTGGAAGCTGCTTCCACCATGGGATTTTCTTCTTCTAAAGGATCTCTGGAAGTAGGCGAGGCGGATCTCAATGCCTCATATGGATTCCGGGTCATATATCTCACTGGAGCTGTACTCTCATTACGCTGTGTTTCCCGATCTGCTGACTTGGTGTACAGGCTGGCTCTGATGTGGGGATGTTCTCTGCGTCTGTGGCTGTCTCTTGCCATTCTTTTTCTACTGCAAGGAGGGAGGCCATTAGGGGCCTCGGGCTGCATTTCAGGGTCTGTCATCATTTCCTCTAGCTCAGGAGGGTCTGGGCAAGTGGGGGGATTCTCAGAATTGCCTGGGTGCCTTTTCAAAAATTCTTCCAGGGCTAGTGGCATCTCAAATAAGAGTGGAGTCCCATTATGCATTATGCGCATTGTATATGGATACCTTAATGAGTACTGAATACCCATTTTTTGCATCTTGTGGCGCAATGAAGTATACTCTTGTCTTTTGTTTGATAACTCCCTTGAGAAAATCTGATATATTGAGATTGAGTGCCCCTGCCAACTTAAGCAGCCCACGTCCCTGGCCTGTTGTAGCAATGCTTGCCGTATATTGTAAGATAGTAATTTAAATAGAATAGCCCTAGGCTTGCCTCCTTTAACTGGCATTGGAATGGCTGTTCTGTGTGCACACTTAATTTCCAAACGGAAATCTGCCTGTAAGCCCAGAATTTCAGGAAGGGCTTCTTGGAGAAATTTGACAGTATCCCGTTTTTCCACACCTTCTGGGAAACCTATCACATGCAAATTATTCCTTCTGCTGCAATTTTCTAAATCATCGACTTTAGCCAGAAGTACATTCATTTTGCTCTGTTGGTCCCTCTGCGTCCCTCTAATCTCTTCGATTGCCGAATCCTGTGTCAGCGACTGTTGGAGAAAAAACAAAACTGCCATCATAGAGGCAACAAGCCTTCGTGTGAAACAGATAAAGAAAACAAAGTGGAGTAAAAAAACACTATGGTTCTCAAAAGAGGTGGAAGGGAAGGTTAAGGAGAAAAAGGCTGCATTCGAAAAGTACAAGGAGTCACAGAAGGAGTACGACAGGGAACTGTATCAATTAAAGCAGAAAGAAGTGGGGAAAACAGTCAGAATAGCAAAAGCCCAAACCAAGCAAAAAATAGCCAATTCAGTTAAGAAGGTGGATAAAACCTTTTATAGGTACATTAGGGAGCATAGAAAGGTTAAAGGAGGAATAGTGAAGATTAATAAGGGAGAGGGGAGGTGGGCAGAGGGAGACAGTGAAAAGGCAGAGATACTGAATAAATACTTTTGCTCAGTATTCACAAAAGAAGATAAGGAGGAGTTACCTAAACCAGACAATAGAAGCACTCTGGGTAGAGGGGTTGACAACAGTCCATTTACAGAAGAAAGAGTCCTTAAAGAACTCCTAAAACTCAAGGTGGACAAAGCAATGGGACCTGACGGGATTCACCCCAGAATCCTAAAAGAACTAAGGCAGGACATAGTGACACCACTGACCACACTTTTTAACAAATCATGGGAGGATGGGGTGGTACCTGAGGACTGGAGGAGGGCAGATGTGATTCCCCTTCACAAAAGCGGGAGCAAGGCATAAGCAGGAAACTACAGAACTGTAAGTTTGAACTCAGTGGTAGGGAAAATGATGGAATCACTTCTGAAAGAAAGAATTGTTGAGTACCTAGAGGCCAGTGAAGCACATGACCCAAAACAGCATGGATTTACAGCAGGAAGGTCATGTCAGATGAATCTAATAGATTTCTTTGACTGGGTGACCAAAGTAATAGACCAGGGAGGGGCTATGTATATAGCCTACCTAGACTTTAGCAAGGCATTTGACACAGTCCCACACAAAAGATTAATAATCAAGTTAGCCAGCCTGGGAGTGGGTCCCAGGATGGTAGCCTGGGTAGCAAACTGGCTACAAAACAGGACACAGAAAGTAATAGTGAATGGAACACATTCTGAAGAAAGGGGGGTTACTAGTGGAGTATCTCAGGGCTCAGTACTGAGTCCAGTCCTCTTTAGCATCTTTATAGGTGACATTGTAGAGGGTCTGGAGGGAAAGGAATGCCTCTTTGCAGGTGACACAAAGATGTGTAATACAGTTGATACACAAGGGGGGTAGAAATGATGAGAAGGGACTTGGCAAGGTTGGAGGAATGGTCAGACATATGGCAACTTAGATCCAATGCAAAGAAGTGCAAAGTAATGCACCTGGGAAACAAAAACCCAGGAGAAGAGTACACAATAGCAGGGGAGGTACTAACAACAACAAAAATGGAAAGGGACCTGGGGGTAGTCATAGCAGATGATCTAAAGGTTGGTAAGCAATGTGAGAAGTCAGTAAGGAGAGCCAGGAGGATACTGGGATGCATAGGAAGGGGCAACACAAGTAGAAAAAGGGAAGGGGATATCCCTCTGTACAAACAGCTGTTGAGACCCCATCTGGAGTACTGTGGGCAGTTTTGGAGATCTCATCTATGCAAGGACATAGACAGGATGGAAACAGTCCAGAGGAGGGCAACTAAAATGGTGCAGGGTCTGCACCGGAAACCATATGAAGAGAGACTGAGAGAGCTTAATATGTATACTGTTGATGAAAGGAGGGACAGGGGGAACATGATAGAAATGTTCAAGTACCTGAAGGGAATCAACAAAGTCCAGTAGGGTAGCATGTTTCAGAAAAAGAGATGTGTAAGAACAAGGGGGCACAATTTAAAGATAGAGGGGGGATGGCTCAGGGGTAATGTGAGGAAATTTTTTTTCACAGAGAGAGTGGTGGATGCATGGAACTGCCTTCCTGGGGAGGTTGTTGGGTCTTAAACAGTGGGGGAATTCAAACATGCATGGGACAGACATAAGGCAATTGTAGTGGGGGGTGGCAGAAAGTAGGCAGGAAGTAGGCTGTTGGTTAAGTAGAATCTGCAGCTTATCCAGTAGGTAGGGAAATGGGCAGACTGGGTGGGCCAAGTGGTCCTTATCTGCTGTGAAAGTCTATGTTTCTATGTTCAATTTTAACTATATGCCCAGTTAAGCTTTGAATGGCTTCCGTAGTGTGATGCGACGTTTCGGTCACCTCATCCATAGAATGTAGTAACTTCTCGAATAGGGCATTAAAGTATGCTAAGTCAAGCATTGGGCCCGGCGCCTCCACCATGTTACAGGCCGCAGATGTTGAAAGGGCTCCCTTCACTAATTCGCAGCTGTTTCACTGCTAAAAAAATATAATTACACACCCAGACCCTAGTTGTGTTTTCTGTAAGTATTTTTCACGGCTCCTGTCCTCCTTAGATGCGAGTAATTACGGATTTTATCTCCTGCATGCAGCAGCTCCAAAATTAAGCTGCCATTTTGCTCTCTAGTTAGGCCCCACCCCATGGAGGTTGTTGATGGTGGAACCACTGACAGGACTGTGACAAACAGCAGTATTACCTGAGAATCCCCGGTCAAGGAGATGATCTAGACCCCAACCTTGGCTTCTATTTGATGATTGTGGGGTGGTAAGACCTATGGTTGTGGCCTGGGCCCCATGTTTTCAGTTAATATACCTCCTCTTTGAGGTTAATGGGAACTGTCTGTGGAAACTGCCTTTTCTTTACCCTGCTTCTCCTTCTCAGAGTGTCAGTATTTTTCAGATATCTTATGAGATAGGTCCTTTTCTTTGATGAATCAGCAACAGATGCCATCAACCTCTGGGAGTGGTAGGTCAGTGACAAACTAGGAACAGAAGAAGTTGACAAATGTAAAGCTGCCTTTCATGCAACTTGTTTCTCTATTTCTTTGAGCTTTAGATGATCCTCTAAAGCATTCTTGGGATGTCTCCTGGCTGTCTGAGAAAAGCCCTAGCAGATTGAGCAGTCTTTAATATTGTGGTCATTGCTGAGGCAATGAATACACATGACGAGGCTTTCATCTTTATAAATTTTAGCATCACAGCAGTGGCAATAGCAGAATAATGGTTCCTTGTCTTAGTGGCAGAATAAAAGAAAGGTTTTAAATTAACAACCTGAAAAAGGCATTTCATCTGGTTGATGATGATATCTTGTTGCAAAAATGGAAATCACTTGGATTTTGCATGTAATCTTTAAGTTGGATTTAAAATTATCTGTATGACAGAAACTGTTAAACTGGGCTCTCTTTTCTTAGATAAGTTATCAGTTCCCTGCAGTGTTCTGTAGGGACTGATTTTAGAGCCTTTGCTCTTTTCATTATGTATAAATGATGCTCCAAAGGCCTGCCCCATAGCAAATATATTAGTATACCTTGATGATATGGCACTTTACATTTAGTCAGAAAATATCAATGCAATTAATGCTATTCTTCAAAGAGAATTTCATGACTTACATGAATGATTCAGGATGAACAAATTGGTATTTAATGGTACTGGGTCAATATAGCGCTCCAAGAAGAGTGTGACAATAAACTCGCTGTGCAAAGCGCAAAAGGCTTTAGAGTAACAGGGGTGTAATAGTGGTAGGGAAGTACCACTACCCCTGTTGCTCTACGCTGTTACTTGGATGGGAAAAAATTGCTGTGTGTATGGTGCGTGGCTGAGCCATATCCATGGTGGAGTGGCTAAGGCACCAGCATGTGGCAGGAAAGGAGACCTGAAACCATGGTTTGGTCCCCTCCAGGTCTCTGGATGTTGCTATTTATGTTAAAAAAAGGAGTTCCCCCCTCCTCATTTTCTCCCCATCCCTGAAGTCCACAAACCCCTGGAGTTGGTTATTTTAAGTCCAGTGGGTGTGTGGGGTACAGGAGGCTGGGGACTTCACCCCCCACAAAAACAAAGAAGTCCCATTGTTTTAAATGGGTGTGCACTTTCTTTGTAAGGTTGGTGTTTTTCTTGACCTTAGTTCTGTGGACAGCATTTTGCTTGCAGCATTCATTGCCGCACGGTTGTTGTCTGTGACAATATGACACTGTGCTGGTATTTAATACATCAATATTAACCTTGGCTCTGACCTTCGGTGCACATATTGATAACATGACAACTAGAGTTCATCAAAAATTGGGTCAACTGTATTGTGTTAGAAAACATTTGACTTATGAGTCACGACTAAAAATTGCAACTCATAATTTACTAATAATTAATGATTATAGATCATTGTTTGTTGATGCTGCCATGAAAACAAACCTAGACAGAAACAGAATTTTATATCACAAGATAACTAACTTTGTTCTACTAGTTAGAAGCAGGACACATTATTGTTTGATTACTTGTAAACTGGATGGGCTTTCTTTCAAAAACAAATCTCAACTGAAGTTCTCTAATTTTGTTCTTAAGATTTTACAGAATATAACTTCTTCCTGTTTAGCTGATTTATGGAATGATAAAAATAGTGACTACAATGCTCATTCTAAATCTGAGGATTTACTTCTGAGTCTTAAGATGCATACTGCATTGGGTCAGAATGCTTTCAGTGAAAGAACATCTTGTTTGTAGAACACAATCCATGTGTCTATTTGATCTTCACCTTCTTTGGCTGTCTTTAATGATTCACTGAAAGATTATTTTTGAAACTTGAGTATTTATAAATATCCTGGGTGGGAAATTCAGAAATGCACCAGAAGCAGGCGCAAGAGTGGCGCAGCGCAGGTACACTGTGCAGGTGCACAACCAATGTGATATTCAAAGGCTGAGCACCAAGGCAAGTGACAGCGCAAGACAGCTGAATATCACAGGGATGTGCCATAGCGCAACTAGGGCTGCGCCAGGGAGCAAGGCAACAAGTGCCATCGCCCAACTAGGGTCGTGCAATGGAGCAAGGAAGGAAGCACAGGAGCATAGCATGGGCAAGGCAAGGGACAGAGGCAAAGGGCCCCTGACACAGTGTGGGGCAGGCCACAAGAGCAGGATACACTGCCACCATAGTGCAGGGGATGCCCGGAGGGTGGCAAGGGAGGTGCATGGTTACATGCCCTGACCACACATCCCACTGCAACATATGGAGGTGGTGTGACACCCATGGCTACCAGCAGGCAGCCATGGGCAACACCCACAAGATGGCATGGGACAAGGCACCGGGACCAAAGCAGACAACATACAAGCCAACAACACACACCACACTGGCCACACAGCCCAGCAGGGAACATACGCACACCACAGGGCATACACACACACACACAGGCCACTGTGCACAGACCACCTGACACAAACCTCAGGCAACTGCAAAAATACCACACAGTCAGCATGCACACCACTGCAGCATGGCACCAATGCCATCTGCAAAGCAGACACGGACACGGATGGCTACCAAAAAATAACTGTATTTAAACAACAAGCAATGAATCAAAACTATGTATAGTTGAACAGGGATAGGTGATATGGAATGGGGCGAACACATTCAGGAACGTAGGATGGGGAATGGGTGGGGAGACAGGGGACATGGTAGGGTTGGAACAATGGAGGAATGGGAAGCATGTCAGTGGAAGGGAGGGTGAAGCAGGCCAATGGGCCCCTTGGAAGGTCCTTGACTATCAGTGCCTCTGCCGCCTCCTCCTCTGTGGTTGGAAAATGGCCTGATGAATTATGCGTGCCACCGCAAGGGTGGCTGTGGCGACCCTCAGGATCCGCTCCAGCAGCCTTGTATGGGCATCCATGGGTTGGGCTCCTAGGACAAAGGAAGGGACATGGATGAGTGCAACGCCCACACAACCATAGCCCATCCACTGAGTGCAGTGGACAACATTGGCATGTGCCCTACAGGGGGCACACAGCCAACCACAAAGTGCGTGCCCCTCACAAGCCGCCGTCCCGACTATCCACAGCCACACACAGCACTGCACACCACCACGAACCAGGCACAGCATGCCACAGCCATGACAGCCAAGCAAATGGCCATTGTGTGGGGCTGACAGTGGCCTAGCTGGGACCTGGATGCACCCACAGCCCACCTGCAGTGGCCACACATACGTGCCCTGGGTGCAGCATGGTGCAATGGACCACATCAGCGAGGCATGGAATGTAATGGCCATGTACATGGGGGGATGCGGCCCACCCAAACCCCACACAACAAAATACACCACCAATCTGCCTACCTGCAAGCTATGGCCTGACTGGCACCTGACCACCTGCACCACCTAGCTGGCTAGCAACCTTCCGTTGTGCACCACCACTGGCCTGCTGCTGTCCGGCAGCGGCACCAGCCATCCGGACTCTTCGCCGATCCTCAGGGACTAGTAGTGTGAGACAAACATCAGCACCTGGCAGCAAGACATGGGCCCCGCAGCACAATAAACCCCATGACCTCACGCAGCGGCAATGCCGAGGCATGGCACAACAGCTGTGAGCTGCCATGTCCAGCGGCATTCCTGGCCACTGCCCCCTACCCACAGCAGCACGGCATGACACACGCTGGAAACCCACACAACACCGACATGGCATGGACAGGGATAAATGCACTCACCTGGTCGTGGCACAGCGCCCCCTGGATGTGTGCCTGCAGTGACCTGAACTGGTCAGGATCCCTCCTCCACAGGTCACCATACCTGTGGTGGCACTGCTCCCCACTACAGCATAACCCTGTTGCCTCCTCTAGCTCCTCAGACACCCCCCTGCCACACCTCAGTGCGTGGCTGGTCCAGGGGTACCTGCCCATAGAGGGCACAAATATGTGGCGCCACCAAAGAAACCAAGTTCACAATCTCCACCTGTGTCCAGTTTGGCACTGTCGGTGTGCTTCTTCATGGCATGGCTCTATCTTGAACCACAGCAGCATAATGGTGCTGGAAAGTGCATGAGACGCACGCAAGTACGATGGATGCGCGATACACCTGGCGATGCACTGGCATCCCCTATCGCACATCCGCAGGGTATGCGTGATATGCATGGGGCAACACTGACATGTGCAGCAGTCACCAGGGGGTCAAGGGGCACACATGGGGTCAAAGGGTGACACACACACCGTGCGCGACAGGGCATGGGTGGCATGGTGTGCTATAGGGTCCAGTGTGCCCCATGGGCCGTGTCCCAATGGTGTACGTGCATGACTGGGTGTACAGTGCATGTGCACCACTTGCCCAATAGTGGCTGAGCATCATGCCACCTGTAGTGCATCATGCGTGGGAAGCGCCACCGACTTATGCGATGTCAGTGTGCACAGGTGCTGTACCATGCGGACTGCACACGTCGCACAGATGTGCCATGACATGTGCATGAGCAACCCCACTGCGCAATGCACAATTCCGTGATATTCAGCGGGTATATGCAGATGAGCTGATCAGCATATCGGTGGCGCATCAGAGGCATTTGCATCCCATTACAGTTGCACATTCCCTCATTTGCATCTGATGCACTATAAAGGTGCCATATGGCGGCACAGGCACCAGACTGGTATTGTAACCTTTACAAGTAGGACATCAGGCACTGGGCATGTCAGGTCTTGGGTGGGCCCTCATGTGTGGCAACCAGCACTGACCTCATGTCCCCACCAACAGGAACAGCATGTCGGAGCAAGAGAAAGTTGAGGAGCAGGTGCCTGCACGGAAGCGCAGGCCCAATTTCACATGGGCGGAGTGCGATGCCCTATATGATGCCTATTTGACCAGGAGATCCTCCTGAGTGGCTCCACAGGCACCCAGCAAGCCAGGGCAGAAGCATGGGTGGGTGTAGCCAGGGCCATGAACCTGCAGGGAGTCCATCAGAGGTCGGTGCAGGATTGCAAGAAGAAGGTGGGAATGGACCACAGGCAGATCAAGGAGAAGGTAGCAGCCATCTGGGCCACATGTGCCACCACAGGCAGTGGACAGCCTGAGATGCCGCAGCTGACACTGTGGAAAGAGCTTTTGGCGGTGACAATGCAGCACAGCACCGTTGAGGGCATTCCTGGCAGTGGATTCCAGACAGGGGGTAGCCCTTCCCTGCATGGTAGGTACAGCAGTGCAAGGGAATGTGTGTAAGGGGTGCATTGGGGTGGGGGTGCGTGGTGGTGGCACTGATGGTATATGTTCCCTTACAGATCCAGGGCACCTGCTTGTGGATGCAGGGGCAGCGGTGCCCATCCTCGGTGATGTCAGGGATCTGGAGGAGTGCCCATCCACCTCCACCGGGGTCCGTGGCCCGGACCCCTGCCGGAGCCACCACACTCTCCACACAGATGCCTGTGGCATGGGCGTGGATGAGGCCCAGGCAGTGTTTCAGCGGGATGCCAGCCATGGCATCCAGTATGCTGAGTCAGTAATCGGGGTGGGGTCTGTGTCTGATGACGACATGGCCACTACCCAGGACAGTGGTGATGTTGTACAGAGGGAGGCACCCCTACCATGCAAAGGACATGGCAGTGCCAATGGTGCATGGGTGGCACTGGCAGACCCTCCAGCCATACCACCCGGTGTTGCAGTGGCCACCATACCTGTGGTGCAGTCAGGCCCTTCTGGTGGTGGGGGTGCAGCCTCCCCGGCCACATCGCGTGCACAGCGGCCCGAGGGGCAGTGGTGGCAGCAGGACCGTGTTTAGAGTGGACAGGGTGCAGTGTCCGCTACCAGTGCACCACAGTCAGGAGAGGCCCTAGAGGGCCCTGCTGTGCAGCTCCCACCTGCACGGGGGGCTGTGCCGCGGGGCCACAAAACCCCCGCGGGTTGACATGATGCCCAAGCCCTCCAGGGTGCTGACCCGATTGACGAGCACACCTGTCTGCTCAGGAAATCTGTGGAGCAACAGATGCAGGTCATGGCAGGGATGCATGCACTCTGCACTGAGCTGCGCCAGTCTGCAGGGAGGCGTGACCGGGAGTTTCAGCAGCTCCTGGCCCAGGCAACACACATGTGGGAGGACATGACCGCAGGCCTGGATCGGCTCACCGCTGCAGCCACGGCCAGCCTGGCAGCACTGGCCACCCTGGAGTAGGGCCGTCCATGGCAGTCACTGTGGAGTGCATTCTCTACCCCTCTGTTCCGGCATCGTGTGACCCCAGCATTGTCGTCACTGGGATCAGCTGTGGGCATCCCAGGCATGCCTGGAGCGGGCCTGTTTGGGGGCCTGCAGATGCCTGCGAGGGCCCGGTCGCATTCTCGCAGCAACACACCTGGGGGTATGTCTGTGACACCCACTGTGGCCACCGCACAGCCTGCGTCTGCTGGGCAGTCTAGGCAGGGCCATCCATGTGTCCATGGTGGCCATGCACCTGCACGGCAGACATGATCTGCCGCTCTCCCTGTCCGGTGCCTGCCGCAGCCCTGTATGCATGGAGGTGTGGTTTGTGTGTGTCCATATCTGGGCCATGACATCTGTGGCTGCACGTCATGCCCGCCTTGTGCACAACCTCCCGGCTGCTGACCACCATGGTGTGCATGATGATGCCATCACAGCACCAGCCGCCACAGTGTACCAGTGTTCAGCATCTGACACATGCCCACTGGCAGCCTTGGGGGTGTGCGTGTGTGTGTGTGTGTGTACCCATGTGACTGTCCCTGTGTTGGTGTGGGTGTGTGGAGCTGTGTTTGTTGGGTCCACTGTTCTGTCAGGGATGCTTAAATGGTGACCTGTCCCTTGTCCGTCATCACCCCCCTCAGGCCGTGTCTGTTGTGGGGCTCTGTGAGCCATGCCTGTTTACCATACCCCGGACCCTGTGACCTGTGTGTGGGCCTGTTCACCTACTTGCATGTACCATAGTGCTCCTCTGCAATGGTGTCCCTGTGCTGCTGGGCCATCCTATGCAGGTGGGGCTCCCCTTGTCCAGGGGGGGCTGCCCACCACAGTTGGCCCTGGCATCAGTGTCAACTCCACTGCTGTTCCCTCTTTGACCTTGACAACTATCCCACAGTTAATGGCCATGTTGTGTAGCACACAGCAGACCAGGAATAGGCCACAGGCCTTCGAGGGGCTGTACTGTAGGGCACCGCCGGACCTGTGCAGCTAACGGAATCATGCCTTCAGCAGTCTAAACACACACTCAATGATGTTCTGTGTACTGGTGTGTGCCTCGTTGTATCTCTCCTGTGCTGGGGTTGCCTGTCTCTGGTATGGGGTGAGCAGCCAGGGCCTGAGTGGGTATCTGCTGTCACCTGTGGGGGAACATGTTGGGTTAGCACATTGGTCTGTGTGGCTGCACTCCATACAGCTGAGCCCTCTACACCCCATGCATTGCATAATCCCCCCACACCCTGCCCTGTTGCATAGGGATGCCCTTTCCTGCTGCATACTCACCTACTAGGTGGCCGGCTTGGATGTCCTCACTCTCAAACCTGTGGCACAGTGCAGACTGGTGCCAGATGAAGGCATTGTGTGCTCCCCCAGGGTGTGTGGCACATACATTGATTATGCGCCCCTTGGCATTGCACACCACCTGGAAGTTGACATTGGGGTAGCCCTTCCAGTTGATGTAGGCCACCCCCTCCAGCCCCTGTGGTGAGCGGATGCCTACGTGGGTGCAGTCAATGGCCCCTAGAACACCAGGCATACGTGCAACCCTGTGGAACTCCTGCATGTTTGCTGTACACTCCACCTGTGTGCTGGGGAAGTGGATGAATTCCACAGCATGTGGCAGCAGTGTGTTGCGGAATTGTGTGAGGAGCCATGACGAGGCCGACTGGGTTATGAATGTGGTGTCCTCTGTTGGTCTCTGGAAGGTGTCCATGGCGAGCAGGCATATCATGGCCGTGACCTTGGTCTCCACTGACAGTACGTGGCTCCGTCTCGTGGGTGCCTGCATTTCGTCACTGCACAACTCACAGAGCTGCCTCAGATTCACCCGGTTCAGGTGGTATTGGCCCACGATCTCAGTGTAGCTGTACTGTTCTGAGGTGGTGCGAGCACAGTACCACCTGTTCCAGGCATATCGCCGCCGGGCCCTTCCAAGGCCACGCCACTCAGCCGCCTGCCTCCTCACACCCCTCATTACTGCCTCCATCTGGAATATTGCACTGGCCATGGCCCAGCCTGTCCGACTCCTCTCTGCAGCTGTCTCCCTGGGCCTCCCTGGCTTTATGCTGCTGCTTGGGCCCCTGCACTAGGTGCACATCTGTGTTGGGGACTCACACGCATGGTCTTGCCTGCCTATGGGCTCAGTCTGGGTCATGCACTCTGTCCCACTGCCCGCTGCACTTCTTGCCTCTGTGACTGTCCGGCACCCCTGCTGCTGTTCTGCCTGGCCAATGGCCCTCACCCTGTCACTGTCTCACACTGTCTCTGTCTCTCACTCTGCTCTCTCTCTCTCTCTCTCTCTCTCTCTCTCTCTCACCTCTGCTCCCCTGGGTGCAAGCCACCATCCCCTGCTTGCTCCCTCCTTCTATAGGCTCAACTTTGCTCGCGCATGTCCCTATTGCTCCACGCTTGTGCCATCGGCCTGCTGTTGAATATCACACTGCACTGTTTATTCATGGTTATGCCCCCTGCAGTTGCATTTGTATTCATTAGGGTTGCGCTTAGGCACTCTGCATTTGAGCAGCACCTTGTCGCCCGCTGATATCACTGTTTGGCGCATATCCACCTTTGCGCTGGCACATCTCACTTGCACCTTGTACAACCGCTTTGAATATCCCACCCTCTGTGTAATTCAGATAAACTGCTGTGTGTATTACACAATGTTATAAGTTGCAGGCATGTATTTACTGTATTACATAGGTTTTAAGAATTTTTGTTACACTGTAAATTTTTGTAGTGATGTACCTGAGTCATGCCTAAATAATTAACTTTTTTGCACCAGTGTACTCACCTGGTTAACAAAATAAAACTAAACTAAACAAAGTTCAGATAGCAGCAACAGCAAAAGATTCTAAATTTGACAACATTTGTCAGCAGCAGTGAACCAATGAGTGGCTGATGGTGGGAAAAAGACTGAAGCGTACTGGGGACATCCACATTATATAGGCACCAACAAGGTGCATCAACATGGGGGCCCTAGCCAGCAAAAACTTCTAGATAGTCCTGATGCCAACAGCATATAGTTCCAAGATGTAGCTCAATGGAGGGAGATATCCTCAAAGAAGATCTTGTATTATTATAAACTTTCTATTTATAGTGCATCTCAATGTGCTGCACAAGCAGTAAACGAGACTGGTAGTGTATTAATGTAAACATGTAGTCATCACTAGTCTGTTCATCAAAACCCACACATGGTCATGTACAGTTATTAGAACTGGTTTTATAGAGAAGTGGGGCTGTTGATATGTACACTGAGGAAGAGCCACCACTCTTGCAAACAGTGCCATGGAGTTATTGATTTTTACATCGACACTTAGCATGAAAGCAACAGAACTAGGCAGAATGGACATCGATTTAGCATCTCATCTGAAGGATGACACACCCCAACAGTACATCTGTAGTAGCACATCACTGTACTGGGGTGCCACTGTTTGGGGGGGATTAGCTCAAGTCCTAGTGTTTTACTGGAACCTATAACCTTTGGCCCAAAGGTGGATGTTCTATCAACACAGCCATGCTGGAATCATATGTTCAACTTTCTTCATTATTTATAGAATATTTTTTTTCAAAATAATAGCATGAAGAGGCACAATTTTCAATCAGTAATTGTTGGTGAGCCCATATAATTCAAGAAACATTTTTTGTTTGTTTTTTACATTCACTTGCGCGCATGCGCAAGGAACGTTTTGGGAGAGTAGCACACTTGGAGGTGCACCTCTCCCATCCAATGCACTGCTCCGTTGAGCAGGCATGGCAGTCCTGCACCAATGGGTGCAGGAGCTCAGTATGACAGCGGTGTTCCTCTGCTTCAAAGGAAAGCACCGCTGCCATATTGATCGCCGCCGCTGTCCCCCCTTGCGTCACGCGCTCCCCCCCGCACAGGTCACGCCGCCCCCCCAAAGCTTTCCTGCCATGCTGGGAGCCCACCTCAGCGTGGCAAACATTGTTTACAGATGGGGGTGCCCAATCCCTCGTCGGCTCCACGGCCCCCACAAGCCATCCTGCTGCCATGCTGGGAGCCCACCCCAGCGTGGCAAACGTTCGCGTTTGTTTTGCCGAGCCAGGGGATGCCCCAATCCCCGTTGGCTCCTCAGCCCCCCACACATCTTCTGCCATGCTGGGAGCCCACCTCAACGTGGCAAACGTCCCCATGTCGCTTTTTTTTAAACCTTAAATAAAAAACGGTCCCGGCGAGTCTCCCAGCCCCCACCACAACCCGCACTCATCCACTGCGCACTCCAGTTTCCCCACACCCCCCACCCCATACTTACCCGACCGCATGACGATCTTCGTGGACCGAGAACACGTCTGCACTCTTCAAAGCCGACCGCGAACTGAGGAAATGCCGGTAAGCTGTATAATGGGCTAGATAGGGGTTTCAACTTTATTAGATATCTCAGTTTTTTGAATTTTGTATCAATTCAACATGGTTTCGGACCTTCATGATGATGTCACCGTCATGTGCGTTATTAGGTTCAAGGGGTGATTTCGCAGGCACCGCGCAAAATCACCCTTCAGCCTCGAATAATGCCATGACAGTGACATCATTAATGAGAAGGGGTCCCAAAAACCCCATGTTGAAAATTTGGTACAAAAATTCAAAAAAATGACTGTTTTACGAGCATGCGTTGCGCAGTTCCTACGCAGGTTAGTAAGTTCGCGAATTTTAAAGATTTTCACTCCAGATTTTCAACATTGCCATTTTATCACACCTTCTTATGAGTTGTACAGCTGTCATTTTTCACATCTCACCCAAAACGTGTTTCCGCCCATGTAGCGCACAATGGCGCAGTCAGTGTGCGAAATCAATGTTTGGAACACATTAAGAAAATCACAGTGACACTGTTCATGAGCACAGGTCTTAAAATGGCTATGTTGAATATTTGGTGAAAAAATTCCTAAAATGACTGTTTTATTTAGCGTATGCTAGTAGTTCCTACGCACGTCAGACGCTTATGAATTTCAATATTTGCATTCCATATTTTCAACATTGCCATTTTACCACACCTCCTCATGAGCAGTACAGCTGTCATTTTTCACATCCTGCCCAAAACATGTTTCCGCCCATGTAGCACACAATGGCACAGTCGGTGTGCAAACTCAGTGTATGGGACACATTAAGAAAATCACAGTGTCACTTTTCATGAGAAGAGATCTTAAAATGGCTATGTTGAAAATTTGGTGAAAAAATTCCTAAAAATGACTGTTTTACAAGCGTGCGTTGCACAGTTCCCATGCACGCTCGTAGGTTTGCGAATTTTCAATATTTCCACTCCAGATTTTCAAAATTGGCACTTTACCACACTTCCTTATGAGCAGTACAGCTGTCATTTTTCACATCCTGCCCAAAACGTGTTTCTGCCTATGTAGCGCACAATGGGGGTAACAAAAAGGTCATGCTGACAATTTATTGTGCAAATACCAGCAATCGCACAGGGCATTAGGGTAAAGCACCATACATGCCAAATACCACTGCAAATAGCTGCAAGCGAACGTTCGGCATTGACAAATACTTGTTTATCACCAGACAAGAAGGAGGAGGGGGCCACTAGAGGGCATGGGTGGAAGGTGGAGGGGGTAAGATTCAGGGGAGAAAGGAGGAGGTGCTACTTCACTGAGAGGGTGGTGGAGCCATGGAATGTGCTGCCTAGGGGGCTGGTGGAGGCAGAGACGGTGGAGGGGTTCAAGAGGGGCCGGGATAGGTACAGGGGAAGGGCTCTGGAAGCAAAATCCAATGCAGCGAGAATATCCAGAACTGGGAAGGCAGAAGCCAGAGAAGGCGAGGGGGTCAGCAAGGTCAGCTCCCAGGGTGGAGGCTAACCTGACGAGCAGACGCGAAAGACCATTAGGCCTATTCTGCTGGCATTTTAGTATGTTAGCATGCTAGTAAATACTATTAAATTATTATATAAACATTTTATATGATGAAACCATGTCTAAAATATATTTTCTGTAAGGTTAAGTTGTATATTATAGCACTTAGTTCAATGTAAAGACACTACTGCTACTACTAATACTAATAATATTAATAATCCAAAATTTAAAAATCAAGCTAGGTCCATATTACTTAAACCTAATTTTTGTCCCAATGTTCCCTATTTTAATATAGTTATTAATAAAGTTATCAAATCATACCTAGATTTTCAGCATTTCACTTGTTAACTTATCTAATAACTATTTTTTTAATATCAGAAGTATATACCGTATGATTGTTTTATATTTTGTTCTCACTGCAAAAAGAAGACTTTTATGGAGAAAGTCACAATATATGATCTCCTTTTACAGAAGATGTATTCTACACCCAAGAGTTTCATCACTACTAGAAAACTAGAATATATTTATTACAGACAACCAAAGTCTTTAGGGAAGGTCACCAGATAAAATTACAATGCATTTCTGTCAGTAATAATGTTTTCCAAAGTGGAAAAGGAAATTGAGTGGCTCAGTGGGAAAAAAATATTCTGTTCTAGTGGTAGAACCTTTTCTTCACAGAGAGGGAAGTTGAAATGCAGCCCAGAGTGGCATGAGTGTAAATTGTCCTGATGTGAAGATGTCAAAAGGCTATTTGTGAAATGTGAGGAAGTGTTTGTAGCCTAACTCTTGCAGAACAGAATTCAAGGAAATAAAACCTGCAGGCAATATATGACTTTGACAGTGAGTTTATCATTGACTTCTGTTATTATGGCAGATATTTTGCAATAAACAAACCTTAATGGAGATTGACCTATAACTCTGAACTCCAGACATAGTTATGGGTTCATGACCAGAAAGGGATCGCAGGATCATACACAGTGCTATCACCATAGTGCAACCCTGGGAAAAGGGTGGTTATTAAAACATTTCCTGCTTTCAATCTTCAGATTTTCCATGTAGGAAATCCACCCCCCCCCCAATGTTTCCTGGAACACACTCCATTAATGACAGAGACACCCTAGGAATATATTGCAACACATGTTTGTCTGAAGTCAGCAGACATGATCTTACCAAAGGTATCTAATTTGCTTTTTTTTCTCCAGGCATGAGGTCTAAATCTAAACATAGCTAAAATGTAGGCTGTTCAGTTAAACTCCGTAACTCCTTGTCCTTGTAGCCCACTGGGCTACCTACCACCATCCGCAGTTCGACTCCTGCACACCTGGACACCACTCTGCATCTCTTTTGGTGCAAAGGAGCCTGCTGCCCCCGCCCCCCTGGAAACAAGCATCAGGCATCCTTGTAGCCCACTGGGATGCCTATCGCCATCCGCGGTTTGCCTCCTGCACACCTGGACACCATTCTGCACCTCTCTCGCTGCTAAGGAGTCTGCTGCCACTGGCCCCCTAGAAACAAGCATCAGATACGGCCCATGCATGGCCTTGGCCTGCACGGCTGCTGCTTCTGCTTCTGAATTTTTTGAAAATCAGTGCATTTCCCTTGAAAAGTCCTCACTGGTTGCTCCTGAGCAGAAGCATTCTGATTGGCTGCCCGATGGACTGGCTTTCTGCTCTCCTGATATCAGACTCAGGTCTTAGATATTAAGCCAGTGAAATAATTTGGGCTGCCTCCGTTCTGAAATTGGCAAAGAAATATATTTGTTTTTATTCTCCCTCCTACAGTACAGCTGAAACTCTGCACTTACAGGGATCCTGTCTCCCTGCAAGTGCCGATTTTCAGTTTCAGTTCATCAAGTTGTTCCACACAGCTTCCCCTCTGCAGATTTACCCTGTGCTACTGCTTACAATCATTTCTTGTATTGTGTTAAACCTTCTACCTCAGTTTCTCTGTCTAAATTTATTAGAATACAGGATTTAGAATTCAGGATTTCTTTGTTGAAAGTCTCCATGGCCTGCGGATTTGTTGTATTTTAATCCAGTGCAGCTACCAATTTAATTTCTCCCTTTGTTTCGCTCCCCGACTGTGGCCCCCTTGTTTTACAAATCTCAGTTACAGAGCTGGCACCTAGCTGTCTACTTTCTGCTCCATGATTTGGCCCTCTTTTAGTAAATTGCAGCTCTTTTGTCTGTGTGCTAATTTTATTTTCACTCCCACCACTTCAGAGTGCTATTAATCCCTGTCCTGTCCCTCTCTAAACAGGCATCCTTGTAGCCCACTGGGCTACCTACCGCCATCTGTGGTTCGCCTCCTGTACACCTGCACACCACTCTGCGCCTTTCTTGGTGCTAAGGAGCCTGCTGCCACTGGCCCCCTTGAAACAAGCATCAGGTACGGCCTATATATGGCCCCAGCCTTCATGGCTGCTGCTTCTGCTTTTACATTTTTTGCCCACCTCCCTTCTCAGGCCACCTTTAAATACCCATAGGCTCCTCCTTCCCCTATCCTGTCCTGCACCCATTGGCTCCCAGTACCAGAGCTCTGGAGCTTAAAGCTATCCATTTCTCCACCCCCTTTGTTGATCTCAATTTCTCTCTTAAAGCTTCCTCACTGGTCTGCTGTTCTCACCCAGCACTTCTCATGCAAAAGTGTCCTAGACCTGCGTTTTGGACTCCAAATTTTTCACCTCCTCTCTACTAACGTCTGCTGTCATCGTGAACCTGCCCCATCTCACACTGTTTGCAATCTCCCTAGCATGTGCCCTGGTGCTGACTGATGTATGTGCCTCAGCATTGTCCCAGGAGCAATTGTACCTTGCCTACCTCTTGGAATCCCGCTCCCCCCAGTACACCCTACCCTCCTTCCCTCATGAGGACTCTCCTACCCAAGTCATGTCACCCTCTCTTTCCTCTTAAACACAGAATGTTGCTTACTTGGTCACGACCTGGCCTCCATATCCTGCTCTATTGCCATTTCCTCCTGCACCTGCATCCCATTCCTATCCCTCTTTCTCCATGCAGGAGACATTGAGAGCAACCCCGGCCTACCTAATTCCCACATAGCCCCCTCCAACAGCATCTGGATAAATGTTTCAGGGCTAAAAATCGCCCATATAAATGTATGCAGTCTCCTCTCCAAATACCAGGACCTGGAAGCATGGGTTGAGCTATTCAAACCCCACATACTGGGACACTCTGAGACATGACTAAAGCCTCACATTACTAATGCCACCTACCAACTACCTGTATATTCCTCCCACTGCCTGGATAGACCTGGCAAAAAAAAAGGGATGGAGTAGCTCTATTCATTAAGGAACCCTTTTCAGCCAACTTAGTTTTCTGCTCTGACCCAACCTCTCGAAGTGAATGGCTCCTCACTGAAGTCACCCTGGGAACTAGCAAAACCTCTACATCAGATGCTGCTACAATCCCCCTACAGCTGGAACCAAGGGTCTAAACAGCTTCCTGTCTGGCCTGGGCTCCATATCCCCACACAGAGACTCAGTTCTCTTGGGTTATCTCAATCTAAACTGGCTCAGTTCCTACCAGCATGACTGTGCCTCCCTCCTAAAACAATACAACCTGGCCCAAACTATTAACCTTCCCACAAGGCAGAACCCTCTCAAGGGCACATAGACACTCCTAGATTGGATTGTAATTAACTGGGAGGATTGTGTCCTGCATGCAGGCATCATGGCCGACTCTGTTAACGATCACTCCCCTACGTACCATCTCTGGTCATTCAAACTGAAATGGCCCCCACCCAAATACCTATCTTTCCATAATTTCAGAAGCCCAAACTCCCCTGTCCTTCTCTATGAGTCATGGGCATTGTACTGGTCTGTCATTTTCTCAGAATCAAATGCCACCCAGGCAGCATCCATGTTCACTCAAGCTCTCCTGACTCTACAGGACAAGCATTTTCCAGTGACCACCAGAAGGGTGAGGGGTGGCTACTCATGATGGGTCATGAAAGACCTCCTTACCTTCATGAAAGACAGGGACCATGCCTGGTCAACCTATTAAGCATCCCCATCCCCTACCCTATGGGGTGATTACAGACATCGGAGGAACCATTGCAAACACCTAGCCAAAGCTCTGAAACAGACACATTTTTGCAATCTCCAGCAAACTAACCTCAGGGATTATAAAAAATGCTGGGCATCCACTGGCTGTCTACTAACCCCCAACCCCCCAAGTAAGCCTGTCCCACAGGTACACACTAATTCTGGCCTCATTATTGATCCTCAAGAAGTGGCCAAGGCCCTCAATGATAAATTCTCTGACCTCACTACATACCTGAGCAAACTAACAAAAGACCTGCAAAAAAACCCTGTCCCCCTGCACACCCCCATGACATCACCCACCAGGCCAACCTCTCAACATCCACCTCCTCCCTTTTTCTTCAAAATACTCTCAGACACTGACATAGCTAAACTCCTAATGTGCCTCTCAAACCATGGCTCCCCTGGAGCAGATGGATTATCCCCTGTCTTCCTTAGACCTATCTCCCCTGCCATCGTTGCCCCCCAATGTTCATTTTCAAACTCATCCTAACCACCTCCTCCATGACCGATACATGGAAAACCGCGAAGGTCATTCCCATTCATAAAGCTGGGGACCCACAATCTACAGACAACTATTGTCCGATCTGCATCCTTCCTCACCTAAGCAAGCTACTGGAAAAGGCCATCCACCACCAACTTGCTGACTACATAGGTAAATATGACCTACTATGTAGCCAACAACATGACTTCCACAAGAATAACTCCACCACCACTGCCCTCGCACTCCAAACTGACCACATCCTCACAAACATGGACCATGGAAATGCAACTGGCACAATCTTCATTGACCTCTCCAAAGCCTTTGACCTGGTCAGTCACTCACTCACTCCTCCTCTCCACATTGCATCACCTTGGCTGCTCTCTGGAGGTCACCATCTGATTCAGAAGCTACCTTACAGGGCACTCCCAATGTGCATTGGCCCTGCCCACTCACCCACCCTGCCTGTCTCTACTGGGGTGCCCAAGGCTCTATCCTGGGACCCCTACTTTTCTCCTTATTCATTAACTCCTTTCCAGTGTATAGTCTCAACTGTCACCCAGTCCTTTGTGCTGATGACCTCGTGCTCTTCTCCTATGGAAAGTCTCCTACCCTCATCTCTGCAGCCCTTTCACAAAACTATACCGCAGCCCACAACTGGTTCTCTGAAAACCTCCTTCTGGTCAATGCCAAAAAAACAAAAACAATGTTGTTCAGATCTAAGCCCTTCCTAATGAAATCTAAATCTAACCAACCACTAATCATCATGTCTCCTGATGGCCATGCCCTAAAGGATGTCAAGCATTTCAAATATCTAGGAGTTGTGCTTGACCCATACCTTTCCTTTACAGAGCACATAAACTCCCTGGTTCTAAAATTTCACCAAAAACTAGGGGCTGCCTACAGATACCTGCAATACCTCACCTCTGAGGCCCACCATGCCATCATCCAGGGAGACCTGCTACTTATCCTGGACTACTGCACTCCTATCTACTCCAGGACCTCTGCATCCACCATGGCAAAACTATCAGTAGCATACAACAGTGCCTGCCACTTCTCCCTGCTGGCCCTTTCTCCACGCACCAGTGTACACTCTACACTATACTGGGGTGGTCCTCCATTGCAAGCCCACTTAGACCTTGCACCGTGCAGTTTTTTTGATTCTGCCATCTGTATTGGCCAGAAATCCCCTCTTGCTCCCTTCTCACTGTCCAAACCTCACACCACTGCCTATGCTCCTCCAGTATCCCCTCCCTGAAAATCCCCATGGTAGCCATGAACATGGGTGCTAGAGCCCTGTCTGTAGCAGCCTCCATACTATGGAACAAGCAGCCCACTGAACTGTGCACCATAAACACTCGCCGCTAGTTCAAAAGACTCACCTCAAAGACTGGCTTCTGTTGGCATCCTCCTGCCACTGCTTTAAGGACTACCCCCCCCACCACATAGGTTCCAGGGGTAGGGCCAAATAGGTTGTCTTATTTACTGAAACTGTACCACCATAAACCTTACTTTGCTTTATTATTTGTTTTCCTTCAACTACTGCCACCATGCATTGCCAAATGTAACAACTGTAACCTTTCACTATGTATTATATGCTCTTGTTATGTTCTTGTTATTCTGATGTTTCTACTCTGTGCCACCTTAAGTGGCCCAGGTCATGCCTGAAAATGGTCCCTGAGATCAGTGCACCTACCCAGTTAACAAAATCATAAATAAAAAAAAAAATAAAGTAACTCAAATATTCTGTGCCACACCAACAGAACCTAGTCATGGATTTAATTTCACATGGCAAGCCAGTATATTGCAGTGTCTTTCTTGAATTTTCTTAAAAACAGCAGGTTCTATGTCAGCTCATCCTGTACAATATTTATTTATTTAAAAATTGGTATCCAAGAAAGGCACACTGAGTTGAGGCTCATTTCAAGGTATGATCTAGGGAAGGGGGAAGGGGAGTACAGACAAAACTGAAATACAAAATATCAGAAATGCATATTCATAGATAATCATCACAGATGGGACCAAAGTCATGAAACAAGTGAGTTTATAACAGTATGGATATGAGCAAAGATAAAATGGACAAAACATACAAGAATACAAAATGAGCAATGTGCCTGATGGGTAGGGTCATAGTGCTATTGGGGTACAGAGAACACACTAGGGAAGAAGCCTAGAAGCACTGATTTTGGGAGTACTAAGTTGGGGGGGGAGGGATAGGGACAGAGAGTTAGGATGAGTCAAGAGGGAGACTGACAGGAACAGGAGGGGACAAAGTACACCATAGCAGGTGTATAAAGGCAGGAAGTGAAAGGGAGAGGCAAAGGGAAGAGGAAATCAGTTTCCAGAGAGATGGAAGATGGTGGGAGAAAGCAGCTTGCCTAGCACAGGAGTGAGGTTTGTGAATTGATAAGGTACAGAAATCCCTGGAGTATAGAGTAAAAAGAAGACAGGGTTTGTGAGAGGAGAGAAGAGCGAGGAAAGGTAGGAGGGGAGGGACACAAATCAGTATTTAGCAATGAGGGAGGCACAATGGAATCAGCGACATGAAGGTAGTCGGACGATGGAGAGGGGGGAATAAAGGGAGCAGGGGTGAGTATGGGATGGGGAGTTGGTAACAAAATGACAGAAGGCATTGCAGAGGGTATCCGATATGGCAAGTGAACAGGATGGGGTGGTTCCATAGATAGTATCCTCATTGTTGAAGACCAGGTGAACCATTTTGGTTACTGGCTCCCAGCAGACCTGGAGGGACAGGCAATCCTTGTTGCAGTACATGGCATTAAGTTTGGGGCAAAGGTTGGCATTGATAGAACCAACATGGACTGAGAAGTCAAGCTTGCTATCAAGTCACACAGCAAGGCACTTGAAGGCAGGGACATCTTCCAGGAGGGTACCATTCAGTGTGGAGAAGACAGAAGGATACAAGAGCCTTACAAGTTTCTACATAGTGCCGAAGGTCATAGGCACAGTCTTTTTGGTGTTGACCCTCAACCAGTTGGTGTGAAATCTGAAATGGGAAATATGCATAACATGGACATGAAATGCCCTTGCACTTTCTACTCTTCCACTGTCATGTCATAGTCTATTAGATGGTTTGATAGTGATATCAGTGTGCTGTGCATGTTATCAGCTGCTTTGACAGTTACAGTGGCACCAGCAGGATGCAGTAATGCTGAAGTATATCACAAAATTCTGCTGTATACTGCAAGGAAAAGTGTAATTCAAGGGCATTTAAGCCCTTCTGTCATGCAATATTTGAGACATGTCATTTACTGCAAGGTGCCCCATCACTCTCTGCTCTCCAACACATTACCTCCAAAAACCATATAAACACTACAAACAGGTATCTGCCTCTATCTCTGAAATCAAATAAAGAGGCAGAAGACACTGCAGAGCAGGACACTGCGGCACAGGAGCTAGCACAACAATACTCACCCAAATCAGGAACCAAAACTAAACAAGCACAAAGGAAATCCAAAAACTTCTGATCATAGTAGACTCCATGATTCGGGAGTTGATACCCATCTCAGCTAGGGTGATGGTCAGATGTCTCCCAGGTACATCAGCATGGAGAGACACTGACCGCATTGCTAAAATTGTTCACAAAGCAGGAGAAAACATTGATGTCCTAGTACACATAGGGACTAATGATCTCGCCAGCCGCTCAGTTGTGGAGACCAAGGAACACCTGACTAGGCTGGGTGACAAACTATCATCTATTTCGTCCGGCATCTCCTTCTCTGAGATCCTGCCAGTCTGGGAGAAGGGAGCAGATGGACGGAAGGTCAGAGAAGGGGAGATAGGGGAGCTAAACACGTGGCTCAAGGACTGGTGCCAGGAAAAAGGACACAGATTTGTAGGGAACTGGCAACAGTTCTGGGAGCGAAAGTTCTTTAAATTTGATGGACTGCATCTGACTAAAGAGGGAGTCAGTGCATTGGGGCAGAAGTTTGACGTCTTTGCAGAACATTTAAACTAGCAAATGGGGAGAGGGGTGCAGCACCCCATACGTCGAATGGGAAGAACACCCCTCCCCCCTCAGCTAGTGGTCAAACAGGAATTCAGCATGTTTGCCGTTCATTTGCATCACCAGGTAAGAAAAAAGGTTTGTCTCCCCATACGATGCACAGGGGTAATGCCAAACTTCACCCAACAACTAACACACCAAATCTGGCCAATGGAAAATCATGTACACAAATGCTCACAGCCTGGGAAATAAGATCCCAGACCTGCAGGCAATAATGTCAGAGGCTAAACTGGACATAGTAGCAATTAGTGAGATGTGGTTTACCAGTAACCACACTTGGGAGACTTCAGTACCTGGCTATGTATTGTTCAGAAGAGACCGAGGTGCAAAAGGGGGAGGAGTGGCCCTGTATGTTAATGAAAATATCAAAGCTACAGAAATTCAGAATACACATAAGGAGCCAGAAGAACTGTGGTCACCCTGGAAACAGGAAATGGGACAGCCATAAGAACTGGGGTTGTCTACAGGCCCCCAGACCAGAGGGAGGACATAGACACATTACTGTTAGAAGATATACAAAACATGACAGCTAAAGGGAGGTTATGATAATGGGAGACTTCAACATGCCAGATATAGATTGGTCAATACCAGCAGGAACATCTGCCAGAACTAGACTCATAGTGGATTCCCTGCAGGGAGGGCCTCAAACAACTGGTACAGCAACCCACAAGAGACAGGGCTATCCTAGATCTAGTACTGACTAACAAAGAAGGGATCACAGATCTCCAGGTAGAAGGTCACCTGGGAGCCAGTGACATCAACATGGTATGGTTCAATTTGGCTACTACATCTAAATCATCCCATTCCAAGGCAAAAATATGGGACTTCAGAGGAGCTGACTTTGATAAGATGGCCAACAGAGTTAAGCTAGCCCTGGCAAAAAGAAACACAGGTGAGGAGGTACAGGCAAAGTGGGCAAGCATTAAGGATACAATACTTGAAGCAACATCCCATTGTGTTAGACAGAAAAGGAAGTGCAAAAGAAGAAGGAAACCACTTTGGTTCTCAAATACAGTAGCAGAAAAGGTCAGAGCCAAAAGGCTGGCCTTCAGGAAATATAAGGGAACACAGCGGGATGAAGATAGGGAGGCATACCAAACTGCCCTAAGGGAAGCAGGTAAGGCAGTAAGGCAGGCAAAGTCCCAAACTGAGGAAACACTAGTACGAACAGTAAAGAAGGTGACAAGACTTTCTATAGATACATTAGTGAAAGGAGAAAGTCCAGAGGGGTATTGCTAAGCTTAGTGGAGAAAGGGAGCATGTGAGGAGGAGGACCCTGTAAAGGCATCTATCCTAAATAGATACTTTGCTCAGTATTTACTGAAGAGAAGGTAGGGCAGGCCACAGCTCAGCATCATGGACACAGGGGGAGGGAGGTGAGCACTACTCCTTCACAAAAGAAAGGGTCCTACAAGAGCTTGCTAAGCTCAGGGTGGATAAGGCAATGGGACCTGATGGCATACATCCCAGGGTACTTAAGGAGCTAAAGGAGGAACTAGCAGAGCCATTAGCAGAATTGTTTAGTGAGTCTCTGAGCACAGGAGAGGTCCCAGAAGACTGGAGAAGGGTTCATGTGATCCCGCCCACAAGAGTGGTAGCAGGAGGAGGCGGGAACTACAGACCAGTCAGTCTTACCTCAGTAGTGGGCAAGATTATGGAGGCACTCCTTAAGGAAAGGATAGTGCAACACCTGGAATCCATAGGGCACAGGATCCAAGACAGCATGGGTTTACAAAAGGAAGGTCCTGTCAAACTAATCTCATAGATTTCTTTGACTGGGTAACCAGAGTGGTGGACCAAGGGGGAGCAGTTGATGTCGCCTACCTTGACTTCAGCAAAGCTTTTGACACTGTTCCACATAGAAGATTGATAAGCTAGGTAGGCTCGGGGTGGGTCAGAAGTTGGTCAACTGGGTGGCAAACTGGTTGACTGGCAGAAAACAGAGAGTGGTGGTAAATGGTATACAGTCAGAAGAGATGCAAGTCACAAGTGGGGTACCTCAGGGATCAGTCCTGGGGCCAGTCCTATTCAACATCTTCATTAGTGACCTTGCAGATGGACTAGAGGGTAAGGCTTGTCTGTTTGCAGATGACACCAAGATCTGCAACAGAGTAGATGATCCAGATGGGGTGGGCAGAATGAGAAGAGATCTGGATAAACTAGCAAAATGGTCAGAAGAGTGGCAACTGGGATTTAATGCAAAGAAGTGCAAAATCATGCACATAGGGAAGAGAAACCCTGAAGCCACTTATAGGCTGAGAGGGAGTTGCTAGCAGTCACAAAGGAAGAAAGAGACTTGGGCATCATCATCACTGATGACCTAAAATCATCCAAGCAGACCTCTAAAGCAGTAGGTAAGGCTAGGGGGGTGTTAGGGTGTATTAGTAGGGGTATCACAAGTCGTAAGAGGGAGGTAATAATCCCTCTGTACAAGACATTGGTTAGGCCCCATCTGGAGTACTGTGTGCAGTATTGAGGCCACACCTTCACAAGGACATTAACCAAATTGAGGCAGTCCAGAGAAGGGCAACCAAAATGGTGCAGGGACTGCATCAGAAGACATATGAGGACAGATTATCGGAGCTCAATATGTATACCCTTGAGCAAAGGAGGGAGAGAGGTGATATGATCGAGACATTTAAACACCTTAAGGGCATAAACAAGGTGAAAGAGTCTAACATGTTTAAATATAAGAAAAATAGCAGGACAAGAGGACACAGCATGAGATTAGAGGGAGGCCGATTAAGGGGGAATGTGAGGAAATTCTTTTTCACAGAAAGGGTGGTAGATGCATGGAATAGCTTACCACAAGAAGTGATGGCTATGAATACAGTGCAGGGCTTCAAACAGGCATGGGATAGGCATAAGGGAGCAATACAAATGACTATGAATAGATAGGTCACTGACAGAGCAAAGGCCGATGGCACATTTATAAGGTAGAAAAAGAAATGGGCAGACTGGATGGGCCTTGCGGTCCTTATCTGCCGTCAACTTCTATGTTTCTATGTTTCTATGTATTGTATTGCATTGTGGCTGTCTCTGATGTATGAAACAAAGAAACATAGAATCTGTTGGCAGATACAGTAAGGACCACAAGGCCCTCCTAGTCTGCCCATTTCACTACTCACTGCTGCAGCCCTAGATCCCATTTCATCTGCAGCTCTCCTGTTCTGCACATCTCCTGGGACCCTTATGGCAGGTGCTGTGATAGTGATACCAGTGTACTGTCCAGGTTATCAGATGCCTTGCTGGTGAAGGCAATGTGCAGTGCAGTCTATCTGATGCTTTGAAAGTAATTTCATTCTGTTGTAAGCACTGATTTCATTGTTAAGCTTAGCCCTGAACAGACTGTCTCAAAAATCTATTTGCCTTATGGAGATGTGCTGTACACATGATGAGAACTTTGCATTTTTTAGCTGCCTGCTATGGTTGGTCACAGCAAGGACTGGTTCTTGCAGCTGCCCACCATACTGGGTTTCAGCTAGGGGTGGGTGAAGTTGTGATTTCTCTGCCTACACCTGACTGCACTCGATGAGGAGAAAAATGTTGCAAATTCTGCATTTCATGACATTTATCACAAGGAGAAGAGAATCCTAAAACGTTTGCAAAAAACTTTGCAAGATGACCAAAAAAGTCCCACAATATGTGTAAATAGAATCTTGTGGAATATTTTTTTTGTACCAGGAAATGTGGGTTGTGGGTGGTTATAGTTTAACCTACAACTAAGCCATCACATCATAATGTTTTGAGTCTTACCGTGCAGTTCCTCATTGTCTGTTTACATGCAGATTGGCACGCAGCGGCTCAGACTTTGTGACTTTTATTGACTTTATTCAACATTAAAAAACAATGTAACAACTCTGTGAAATCACACCAAAGTCCCATGAGTTGACTTTTGTTACTGGGGTATCTTATTTTTTCAAGATGACTCAAAAAAAGCAGAGCACTCTCAAACCTCTTTTGAAAAGAATTCCAAGGGCACCAGTCTGTTGTCTTAATAATTTATTTTATAAAACAACAAAAGGCATCAACCTGATGCGTTTTGGCTGCACTCCATCCTGTTTCATATTATTTGTGGGTTTTGTAACTATATTTTGAGTTTTTAATTTTCAGGAGTGCGTGTGCAGGTCCATCAACCCGCTGCAGTGTGACTGCTGGTCTTTCTTTACAGTACAGTACACAAATCCAGAAAACTTACACTCCAAACAACAAATAACAGCAAATAATTTTGGACCACAGCAAAACTTGCAAAACTAGCAGAGTTCAAAACAAAATACAGTTGCAGCATACAGGTAGATGCCTGCTACCCCAGCGCTTCAACGTAAAAGCTTTAGTCAATCCCTAATATTTTGCTGTAATTTGCTGTTTGGAGTGCACATTTTCTGGAATAGTGTTCTGTATACAGGGCTGGCTGCTGATTACTTTTAATTATGATTTAAGGAGGCAGTATAGCACAGTGGTTTAAGGCTCTGAGCTGCAAACCTGGAGGCCAGGGTTTGAATCCCACAACCCCCACTTGCATACTGTGTGACCCTGAGCAAGTCACTTAACTTCCTTGTGCTCTCAGGTTGCACCTGTAAACAAGCTTTCAGCTTAGTGTGTCTCTTCAGGTAAAACAAAGGTAAAAAAAAAAACTTGCACCCCCTCACTTTGGTTGTTCATGGTGGTGCTCTTTAAAACTTCATAGTACAGTAGACTGCTCACTCTGCAGAGTGCATTTTGTGTATTTTTTTAAATATTGTTTTAATAATTTGGGTAACAATTGATTTTTTGTTTTCTAAAAATAATTTTTTTAATTATTTTTGCAGCCTGCAGCACAGACTCAGTTGTTTAAAAACAGATTTAAGTCTCCTTAATTTTCCCAAATCCTCACTTTCTCCTTTCTCTCTCTACGTGTGTCTTGCTTTGTTCCTGCAGTGTGGAGTAGATCTCCATACCTATTTAAATACCAGATTCAAGCCTTCCAAATTTGGCAGACTCCATACTCTCTGACTACTTGTGTTTTGACATCTCCCAGCAGCACAGAGTAAATCCCAGTACCTGTTTAAATACCAGATTTAAGTGTCCCAAATTTTTCTGTGTTCACACTCTGTATCCAGTTCTGTTTTTCTATGTCCCAGCAATGCAGAGTAAATCTCCATACCTGTTTAAATACCACATTTAAGTCTCCCAAATTTTTCTGTGTTCACACTCTGCATCTAGTTGTATTTTGCTATGTTCCAGCAATGCAGATAACATCTCTGTACCTGTTTAAATACCAGAGTTAAGTCTCACAAATGTGTCTGAGTCCACTGTCTCTACTTGTGTTTTGACATATCCCAGCAGCAAAGAGTAAATCTCCGTACGTGTTTATCAGATTTAAGTCTCCCATATTTTTCGCATACATCCAATGACACCAAACATCTAAAACAATACCTTAAAAAGAAACTGTCACTTTTTTTTTGCTTCAGGCAAGCAACTCATACATGTAGTTGCCAGGGATAGGAGCTTTTTCACCTACAAATTAATATTTTCTGCTTTGTGGTTTGTAATGCTAGTTCCCTTGTAAAGCCTGGCTCTTAACTTCCGTGTGTACAAGCCAGGCAATAGCCAAGTGCTTCAGCCCCTCAGCTACTGAGTTTATCACCCGAGGAGGATGTTCAAATAACTGTTCTGCCACAGCAGCAAAAGCAACCAGGCTCACCTGAAGATAGCAGCTGTGATGCTGATGTTGAGATTAGAGTCTCAGAGCAGGAGGGTGGGGAGGACATGGAACACACTGAAAAAATTAGTAGTGACATTAAAAATGATGATGACACTGATAAACTGTGGTTACCAGACAAGGGGGATGGAGGAAGAGGTAGGAGAAAGAGGCAGAAGAAAGCAAAAGAAGTTGTCCCAACCCAGTATCAATGGTGTTGTGGGACAAGATGTAAGTAATGGTGAATGGATAATGATCCTGCACTAGGTGACAACTGTAAGTCAATATTGAATGTGGTGATGATGAAACAGCTGCAGTGATAATGATCAAGCTGCTACATATAATGTTGCTCAGATAGTGCTTTTATGGATCTGAATAACATCCATCAGATAGTGTTGGTATCTAACCTAGGATCCAACCAGAAATCCAACCAAAGCTGAGTGTTGGATCCAGGGTCAGATAGCAATATATCAGAGGTCAGATCCAGGGATCTGTTGCCTGAATCCATTGGATCCACAATATTTGTAAGATCCATGCAATGGATCTGAGAAGCCTGGAACTATCTGGCCAAATGGGTGGTATCTGTTGGTATCCTAGTTTCTAGGATACTATCTGAGCAAATCTAGCTACAAAGATTTCAAATTCATTTGTTTATCGGTTGTCCTACCATTGCTCCATTGATTTTTTTATCATTGACAATCTCCTCTTACGTGAGTAACAGAACCCCTTTCAATTGAAGCTGGACTGGTGGCACCTGTCTTGTTTCACAGTCTGCTGGCAGAAGGAGTCTGGATTAAAAGATGAGCAAACTGTCTTTTTAGATTTAAACCATTTCCCGTTCTGCCTCCTGCTTTGTACTTAACAGCTTATCCAACATGAAGGTTTTTTTGGCTTAATGCATTCAGCATAGGGTATCCAAGCTAGTGGCAGCTGTCTTCATTCCCTGTTTGCTGGCAGAAAGGGGTTGGGGTTTTCAATCTTTCAGGGAGAGCCATTGTTCCAAGAAAAAGACTATCATTCCATGTTTGTAACAATTTTCAGATTGATTCATATGTTGTGCTATAAATCCCCCCTTACAAGTTTTCATCAGTATGATGAGCCCAGTATTAGGTAACCATACTGGTGAGTGCTGTCTAGGTTCTTGGTCTGCTGGTGTTATGGAAGACGGGCCTCCAGTTGTAAAGGTTGTCATTGCAGTAACAAAGTGACTGCCTTCCATTGTTTAAAACGTTCCTACTGGACTACCTTTGGCCTGTTGCTTTCAGTGTTTGCTTTTCCTTTTTTCGTTGTAATAATTTTTATTGATATTTCAGAACATAAAACAAAACATAAGGTCACATTACAAAATACAGTGATCAGTTATAAAGTACATCCAACCCCGCCCACAAGTGCTGGGATGGTATACTGATCTAGTTGTCATATGGGGGCAACCAAGTATACCCTAAGAGTAAACTATATAAACGTAACATTTCAGTTAACAGAATAAAGACTACTGTATATCACTGGGTTACATGCTCTATTATGTATAGACATACCATAGAATTTAAGCCAAGCACTCCCGGGTACCCCAAAACCTCCCACTATCAACCCTATAAGGAGTACTTACCAAAGTTGGATTGAATCAGATCCTTCACAATACTGGGCGTACTACATTGCAGAAGTAATTTTATACTTGCAGCCAGAGGTGTTCCTTTTCAAGGCATTCGGAGCACTGTGACATAGAGTATAGATATGTTCTGCAAGGACCACCCGTTCCTGAAAAGATACAAAACGACCCAAGCTTAAGTCCGTACTCATAAGATAACTTTGGTGTGTCCAGCAGACCAAACACATTCAATCATAACACTTATAGTTCTGGGAATATCACATCCCCCACAAAACATGGGGCACCATTACTGTTTTTCCTTTTTTGATTTACCTTCTGGGTTGCCCCCTGCTTTGTCTTAAACATCCCTCCACCTGAAGTTTTCTTTGGCTTGATATGGTCAGCACCAGGCAACGGGATTGATGGCAACTGTCTTTGTTTCCTGGTCTGCCAGAAAAAAGGGAGTGAGGCTCTCAAATTCAAGGAAGGGCTGCTGTAACAACAAAGTGACTGCCTTTTCCCATATGAAACTATGTCTTGGGCTGCCTCCTGCCTTGTACTGAACAGTACCCCCATTCAAAATGTCCTTTGTTTGACAGTTTTAGCATTGGGAAACAAGACTGCTGGCACATGTCTTGGTTTCCTGGTTTGCTGGTGAAAAGGGGGAGGGACTTCTAGTGTTAAAAGGCAAATTACTCCAGCAATAAAGTAACTGCTTTTTCTTGCTTAAAACTGTCTCTAGGACTGCTGAAACTATTTCCTGTACATAACTAGAAAAATAATGTATACAGTTTTGTTATTTTACTGTAATTGTGGTAAAAGATAACTATGTTAGTGTGGAGGGTTGTAATAATTATGGGCTTTGGTAACATCACTATGTGTCTCAGTGAGATGGAAGAAAATGGAGGAGTGGGTACCCCATTCGAGTAAAACATAAGAACAGAAGGAAACAATGGCTGTCAAGTTTAGCAACAGCTTGTACTCACAGCTACCCAAAGACCTTGCCAGAAAACATAAATGAACAAGAAATTGTTATTAGGGATAGTATATGGTGCTAACAAATGGGGATCAAGTCCAGGATGTGATAGTACAGGACTCTCTAGCAGGAAACAACCACCGCTCAGTGTAGTTCCTCCTCAACACAGGAAGGGAGTCAGTTAAGATCAGAACAAGAGCGTTGGACTTCAGGAAGAAAGATTTTTGCCAGAATGGGCAGCATCCTAGAGGGGTATTTAGCTAAAATTAACCCAGGAATAGATGCTGAACAGAAGTGAGTAATCATTAGGAAGGTGCTGAATGAGGCCAGAAACACATGTGCCAAATCTCAGAGTAAGCAGTCCAGGTAACAAAAAACCTAGCTGGCTCAGCAAGGAAGTGGAGAGGAAGGTGAGGGAAAATAATCGGCCTTCATTAAGTTCAGAAAACTGGGGTGTGAGGAGGTGTTCACAAAGGAATCTAGGGAGGTGACCAGGTCAGTCAGGGTAGCCAAAGCAGCAAAGTAGCTGAAGTTGGCTCAGGGGATCAGATGGGGGGAAAAGGGGTTCTTAAAATACATAAGAGAGAAGAGGAGTTGTAGGGATGACATTGTTAGAATCAAGAGAGAGGTGGGTGGGAGGAACAAGGGGAAGATCAGGAAGAGGCACTCAATGAGTATTTCTGCTTGGTGTTCATGAAAGAAAGGGATGGCTCCAATATCAAAGGGGAAAGGGAGCAAGGGTGGAGTGGGGCAGAGATAACAGATGGGGTAATCCAAGAGGATAGAGTTCTGAAGGGCCTTAAAACCTTGTGGGTGGACAAGGCACCAGGACCGGATGGTGTACACCCAAAGGGCCTGGAGGAACTAGAAAAGGTTTTAGCATGCCCTCTGATGGACCTGTTCAACACCTCCTTGGAGATGGGGAATATAGCCATGGCCTGGAGGATGGCTCACGTGGTGACCTTTCACAATAGTGGACCCAAGGACCAACCAGGCAACTACAGACTGACGAGTTTGACTTCCATAGTGAGGAAGTTGATGGAGACCATACCGAGGGAGAGTTTTATAACCTTTATCAATAGCAATTGTCTGAAGAATGAGATATAGCATGGGTTTGTCACAGGAAGATCTTGCCAAACTAACCTAATCTACTTCTTCGACTGGGTCACTAGGGAGGTTGATGAAGGCCATGCTGTGGATGTCCTGCATCTGGACTTCAGCAAGGCTTTCAACTCAGTGCCACACAGAAGGTTAATGAGCAAGCTGAGGGACATGGGGGCTGGGGGAAAACTGGTGGGGTGGGTGAAGAGCTGGCTGCAGGGCAGACAAGAGATGGTAGTTATAAGTGGGAGACATCCATGCCAAGACCAGTAATGAGTGGGGTACAGCAGGGTTTAGTGCTGGGCCCTGTTCTGTTTAATGTCTTTATTGGAGACATTGCAGAGGGGGCCAAGAGTAAGATCAGCCTGTTCACGCACAACACTAAGATTTGTGCAAAAGTGGACAATGAGGAAGGGAGGCAGGCACTGAGAGAGGATCTAGCTTAACTTGAACACTGGTCTAGGGACTGGCAGTTGGGATTTAACTCTAAGAATTGCAAGGTCATTCACCTCAGAGCCAGAAATCTCAGGAACAGCTACTGGCTGGGGGGAGTGCACGTAACAGCTTCAGAGGAGTAATGCGACCTGGTGGTAATAGTTACAGGGGACATGAAGGTATCAGCACAGTGTAGGAGGGTGCCATCAAGGGCAAATAGGATGCTGGGGTGCATTGCCAGAGGGATCACCTCTAGAAAAGGGGAGGTCATCCTGCTATTGTATAGATCACTGGTGAGGTCACACTTGGAGTACTGTGTACAGTACTGGTGCCCATACCTCAAAAAGGATGGGAGATAACTAGAGTGGTGCAGTGTAGGGCTCCAAAACTGTTCATGGGACTAGTCAATTAGTGCCGTACGAGGAACACGTACTAGCTGGAAGAGAGAAGAGAAAGAGGGGATGTTATAGAGACCTTTAAGTACTTGAAAAGCATACACAAAGTCAGGGAGGGAGGATTGTTCTACTTAAAGGAAGGAAAGGCCACTAGGGGGCACAGTCTGAAGTTGGAAGGGGGAAGGTTTAGGAGGGAGATGAGGAGGTACTACTTCACAGAGAGAGAGATGGCGGGTTCGAATGCATTGCCGGAGGAGTTAATCGCTCAAAGGACAGTGGACAGCTTTAAGCAGGCTTGGGATCAAGTCAAGGGCAGGGTTAATACAGACAAGAACACAAAAGGGGAAGGACAAGGAAAGAGGAGGAAGTGTGGGGTTTGGGTGAGGTGGGGGTGGGGCTGCTGTAATGATATGAAACTAAGAGCTGCACAATCAGGAAGGCTTGCTAGACCTGTGGGCCTTTGTCTTATGGCAATTTTGTATGTTTGTAAAAGTGTGTCCAGGTATAGGAAATCGAATGTTAAAAACCTGATATCTGTACAAAGTAACAACAACATGTGTATCACATTTTTTAAACAACAGTGTAAGAGCATTTGTATTCAAAGTTGATGATTTAGGCATTATACTCAGAAAAAAACAAGTGCAAATAGCATACATTGCAAAGACATTGTTCACCAGTTTTATACCCCCTGAATCTATCTACGTTGAAAATTATAATGTGGAGAGATTGGATCAGGTTGGCCAAAAAAAGGGTGAGGGAAGTTCCATGCCACTTGAATGGGAAGTGTGCCATACAAGCACCTTACAGATTTAGAGAATTCAAAATATGAAATGAGGTAGTTCGACATTAAAATGCAAAAATAGGCCCTTAATTTTTGGTTGTTTTACCATCCTCCTTCAAATTGTAAAAAGGACATGGTTGATTACTTACAGTAAATGATTGCACTGATGCAATGTTTCAGAGTGATCTGGTCTGTGGTTTAATGATAATGGTGGAGGGAAATAAGATGCAACTAAGTAAAGTGATGCAAGGAAAAAAAAATAAGACAAACTGCAACTGAAGGAACCAGGTTAAATTGCATTTTGAATGTTGTGATCACTAATATGAGAGATTGGTTTGACCCCCCTTGGATTTTGCCACTGTTTGGTGCCTCTGACCACATACAGTAATTGTTGCTCCCAGTTTTCTAAACATGAAGAAAACCAAGTTCAAATGTATCCCTCCTCCTTGCTGCATCCTCAGCCCCCTCTTGCGATACTCTCCCATAATGGTGATGCCCTTGAATCTTTCCCATCCTTTAAATATCTGAGCATCACCTTAGATTCCTCACTTTCCCTGAACACTCATGTCACCCTCCTAACCAAAGCTCTAAACCAAAAGCTGAGTCTGCTCTACTGCATATGACCCTTCCTCACATCGGCTTCATGCCACAAGATTGTGGCCACCACCCTCCTGACCCTCCTTATGTATGGCACCCTGCTACTACTTACAACCAACACTATCATCCTATCTCACCTTAAACAGGCCTTTCTTTGGGTGGGAAGGTTTTCCTTAGGAGTCAATGACTGTCATCATCACTGCAATGTCCTCTCCTCCCTGGGCTGGCTAACATACAAATCCAAACTCCAATATGCCATGCTGAGTCTAGTGCACAAACTGGTCGACCATTACATCCCTCATTGCCTTTTCGAACTTATTCGACTACGGCTTCCACCACGTGCTCTTAGATTTGCCTCCCTCCCTCTTCTCGTACTGCCCAAACCTTGGTTAGCAGTAGCCCAGTGATCATTTGCCTTCTCAGCTGTGTCTAGCTGGAACTCACTACTGCACTCTACCTTATTCTACACCACTCTCTAGGTTCCAATCCTCCCTGTCACTCCACCTCAGTGGCTCATCACTTTGCTCCTCCTTCTGTTGACTCGGTCCAGCTTCCATAATGTTGTGCATAAATTTTCACTGCTCACTGATCCTCATACAGTATGTATAAGAATCCCAGCTCCCAGAACCTCTCCTGTTTATGTAAAGATTTGATGTAAGTGTATCAGTAAATGGTGTATTTTGTTAATCTGCGAACAATGTAAATATAACCACCGTAACTGCCATGTCTTTGTAATCTGTAAATGTTCAATCTGTTAGTGTTTCTATAAATGATGAATTTTTGTAAATCAGTAAATGCTGTAAATATTCAGTCTTGACTGTTTCTGTAAACAATGAATTTTTGGTAAATCAGTGGACGTTGTAAATGTTTCCACTGCTACTGCAATGTCATGTCTATGTTCTGCACTTTATGGGTCACCCCTGAGAAAGGGACTGTAATGTCTCAACAGGCTTACCTGGTTACCAAAATTCAAATAAATAAATAAAATGAACAACAGAGACAAACGATAGGGTCCTGAACTATTTAATGCTAGAATGACATATTGATTGTTAGTTTAGAAAATAACCAAGATGAGACATGGGATAAAATAACAGAGAAAATTGGGGAAGTGATGGAGTTGCATCTATTGTAAAAGTAAATTGGTTGGGGGACAAGCAATGGATAACAAATAAGCCAGGGCAGCAGGTCAGATTACAAGTTTGGGCCATTCGGGTTTGGCAGTGTTTGGAATTAATGGTCTGAATTAGGTTTCACACTGCAAAATCTGACACGGAAACCTGAAACTTCTGAAAGCAATAGTACAGTAATTTTTTTTTTCTTACTTTTTCTCCTTGTGGCCCCGGTTGGCTCCTACTCCTCTCCTCCTACTCTGGTCACCATCCACCCACTCCAAACTCCTCTTGGGCCACCACCTTGTACTCCCCCATGGCTTACCTCTCATGGCTGGGAGGCAAGGGAGCCCCCAACTCCCCCACCAGGTATGGATCCAGATCAGGTGGTGCCCATGGAGATGGCGTGTGAGGCGGATGGCCAACAAGCTGCACAATCTGGCTGCCACTATTTCCATTTTTCTCCCCTTGTGGGAGCATGGCATGCAATGATGCCTGCAATGGGGGTTGCACACACACTCACATGCATGCCTACATCAACTGTCTACCACTCTACCACCCCATGTTCTTGCAGCTCCATGCCATTGAGTCCCAGCCTCCACTAGGGGTCAGGCATTCACCAGCCACTGGTCTGCCCCTACCCAGAGATGGAGAGCAATCCATCAGAAGCTTGATCCATTTATTCCCTGCCAACCCATGGCAGCCCATGCTCATTCCTGACCACAGGTCACTGGCACGGAGCAAGGTGTGGCGTCCAGCACCTCAACCCTCAGTGTCATCAGGCCGGTTCCAACAGAATGTTAATTTAATTTGAAAAAAATGATCCAAAGCAGCTTTTGCACTGCATATCACCACTCCAGCTCCTAATGTGCAGACGGGGGTGGGACTATCACCACTGTGGGAAGACTAGGGCTGTGCAAGTCTGAAAATTTGACATTTGATTTTGAGGTATTTAATTTCAGGCCAGATTGGGCCAATTCAAGTTTTGCCCAGCCCGGCTCGAAATTGGCACATATGGCCAAATTTACCGACTCACACAGCCCTATTAACAAATGACTTTAAAGAGTTACTCCATTAAAGGCAGACTGCTCTAAAAGAAAAAGAATATGGCATTTTGATGTAAATACTGATATTTTGTATAAGTAAAGTATCAGCTTGTCTATTTTTGCATTCACTTTTGAAAACTGGTAGTGCAAGAGGCACCCACTCGCAGAGGCTGCTGGTTAATATTTTAAGTTGTTCTCAACATTCTAACATTAAGAACAACTTTTTAGTAACACCAGAAAATGATGTTCAGCACATATTATTAGAAAATAGATATAAATATAAATATCTGGGTTAATGTATGAATAGTAACACTCTCATTCATGAGTATAACAATATTTTTGGCATAAAAGAGCAGACACCCACTTCACCATTTGCAGGAATGCTGTTCCATTTTAGATCCTTATTGAAACACAGAAGAGCTGAAAATTTGGTGGTCAGGAGAGGTGTCATTCTGGTTGCTGCAAGAGTCAGAAGAGTTACTACTCAGGTGGCCTGGTGGGACACAACTATGGTGACCGCAGGAGTTAGGAAAGTCACTGTGGCACCTGGGAGAGCTGCTACTATGACATAATTGTGATGGTTTGCAAAATCTGTGAAGCGAAGCACAGTCCATGAGAAGACACACCATAAAAGCAACAGTAACTGTAACTTCTTTTACTTACTACTATGATTTTGTTTCTGCTTCTGGAAATCAAAGATTAGCCACAATGAGCTTTTCTCTATGTAATGTACCATGTAGGTAACAGGGGGATCTTATTGTAACTTCATTACTGCACAACACTCGATATATCACTTTGTGTTTGCTTTGTATCTGTATTTAAGATTGTGCAAATGCAAATTTCCCTGTGAGCATCATTCTTCACCCTTAGATTGTGACTAGAAACAAGTCCCCTGGGAACTGCTTGTTTACCGGGTAAAATACATTTTAACTA
This sequence comes from Neoceratodus forsteri, assembly GCA_016271365.2. NCBI lineage: Eukaryota > Metazoa > Chordata > Ceratodontiformes > Ceratodontidae > Neoceratodus > Neoceratodus forsteri. The sequence goes on along the minus strand of CM028130.1, from coordinate 247,711,762 downwards.
ACTAAATAAACAAATAATTAAGTATAAAAATTATATAAAATATGTTAAAAATGTTTGTTAAAAAAAACCAACAACTTTAACTTAAAATCAGAATGTGTTGCTTTGCAGAAAGTTACAGAATGTTTCCGAAACCCAAGTGTGGAAAATGGACTATGGTAATGAAAGTTACAAGTTTAAATGAGAAAGGACACCAGTACCAGGGGGCATGTGATGAAGTTGGGGGGGATATTCAACAGATATTTAAGGATATATTTCTTCATCAAAAGGGTGGTAGATGCCCTGAACAGACTGCTAGCAGAAAGGGTGGAGACTAAAACAGTGGGGTGCTTCAAGCATGTGTGGGATAAACAGAGGGATATAATTGAAAAGAGGCAAGAAGGCAGGAGGGTCACATTAGACCAGATAGGGTCTGCAGAGGCAGACTAGACAGGGAACATCAGCCAGGTATTCACGTGGGGCTTTTCTGATGACATATTCTATGTTTCTATGTCCAGACATTAAGAACTGTTTTCATGCAATAACCTCTTATGGTTACAATAGTACTGAGAATGTTTAGAACTATACAATCTTGAGAGGCCTAAAATGATCAGTCTAAAGCTGCAAAGGGTGTCCCTGAGAGTTTAATGAATGCTACATGCAGTACAATACAGTACAGTACAGTATAATAGAACACAGCAAATCCGTCGTGCATACAGTAGCATCTTTCATGAACATGTATAACAAATTACTTCACATATGTCAAAGTACAGTAAGTGATAAGACACAACAGAGTGTGGGTGCCAGGGATACCCACATGCCCAGGGTGTAGTGAGACCTGATGCCAGAGGTGGAGGGCCATACAGTCCCTGGAAGTACAGGTATCCTCAAACACTTCAGAACCCCGAAGGGTCTCAGTGTGCTTAGAAATTGGGCTTTTGTAGTAACACGATTTAAGAAGAAGTATTTTCAAACATTTGAAGAACAAGTTTTATATGTAAAATAGTCTGCATGCTGGAACAGTTCTGGTTCTTTTTACAGTTGCAGTGAACATAGCCTTGCAAACGTTTTGCTTTGAGAAAAGGACTCCCTACATAAATTACCTACCAAACAACATGTTAAAAATAGTGTCCGACGCTGAAGCCTCATTACTACGCTGCCTGTGTGTGTATGTCAGCTGGAGAGCACTATTTTTCCTCTGGCTTGAGAAGTTAATTGAGCCCTCCCCAGTACTGCCTTTTGTTGCAAGTTGAAACCTCTTCCATAGTGTTTTGTGGGCCCTTTCTTTGTTAAGTTTAGTGCTTAAGTTGAGCCCTCCCAGTACCGCCTTTTGTTGCAAGTTGAAACCTCTTCCACAGTGTTTTGTGGGCCTTTTCTTTGTTAAGTTTCGGTGCTTAAAGCTCAGCCCTCACCAGTACTGCCTTTTTTTGCAAGTTGAAACCTCCTTCATAGTGTTTTTCGGGCCTTTCCTCTGTCTTGAGAGTAGTTAATTGAGCCCTCACCAGTAGTGCCGGTTTTTGCAAATTGAAATTTCCTCCATAGTGTTTTATGGGCCTTTTCTTTCGTTGGTAAGTTTCAGTGTTTAATTTACTACCATTTACAAACTGAGAAACTTGTTTTGATGATATCCACACCCCACTCATCCAGAGATGTGACTCTCTTTATTTGCTAACCATGCTGGTGGATTTTACTTGCTTCCCTCATCGTAAGAATGCGAAACTGAACTTGTGTTATTTTAAAAGATTGATAAAGTGACATGTCCAGTATGAGTCTCTTGGGGATGAAGCTGTATCCCTTTACCTGTATGGAGTAATTCACTTGTCACCAACTCTTAAGACCTCAGCTGTAAGATAAATCATGCATGTAAGGTGATATATGAAATCAAATTGCATTCCCTGAAAAACAATTAGGTGCATTTCTCTTCCCGACCTCTGTAGCCACACAAAGCCAACCCCATCTCTCTCTCTCTCTCTCTCTCTCTCTCTCTCTCTCTCTCTCCTCTGTGATACCTACTGCTGGACAACACAGCTGCCCAAACAAACAGAGCTTGTTTTTTTTTTTCTTAAAAAGTAGGAGGGTTTTTCCTTGCTTGTTTTAAGTGCCAGGTAAGCCACAGGAAGACATTTCTACTCCCAGGGATCTATAAAAAGTCACAAGATATCTATAGAGAGAAGGAAATACAACAATTTAATGGTTACAACTGCATTAGACTACAAATGCAGTCTGCGACTCAAAGTTATCATGAAATGATTCAACATTAAACTAATTGAGTTTATATTCTTTATGCTTCTCTTTTCTTTATGTTACTATCATCCCAATTTGCTGTTGCAAACATTTGTTCTGGTGGATCCAGCCATCTCAGAAAAGATATAGATTGGGTGAAGGCAGTACAGAGAAGGGCAACCAAAATGGTGCATGGCCTGAACCAGAAGCACTATGCAGAAAGACTCAGGGAGTTAAATATGTACTCTCTAGAGGAATGGAGAGAAATGGGAGACATGATAGAAACATTCAAATACCTCAAAGGTTTCAATAAGATACAGAGAGGGTAGGTGACACCTGGAACAGCAATGGGTATTGAAATGGTAACAGGTTTCAAGCATGCATGGGATATATATATAAGAGGACACTGGTAACAGGGCTGGTGTGCAGGGGGGGTGTAGGCTGGAGATCAGCTATGGTCTATGTTCAGCATTAAACTGATTGACTTTATATACCTTATGGTTCTCTTTTCTTGATGTTACTATGATCCCTATTTCCTGTTGCAGTTGTTTGTTCTGGAGGTCTAAGCCATCTCAGAAAAGCTATAAACTGGGTGAAGGCAGTCAAAGAAGGGCAACCAAAATGGTGCATGGCCTGCTCCAGAAGCAATATGGGGAAAGACTCAGGGATTTAAATAAATACACTCTAGAGGAAAGCAAGGAAGGGGAGACAGAAGCATTCAAATACCTCAAAAGTATCCGTAAGGTACAGGACAGTTCAATTCTGCTGAGAAAGAGATGTTCAAGGACAAGGGGGCATGATATGTAGCTGTAAGGGGGAGAGTTAGAGGGGGATAAGAGGAAATACTTCTTTACAGGAAGGGAGGTGGACACCTGGAACAGCCTGCCAGCAGAGATAATGGATAACAAAATGGTAACAAGTTTCAAACATGCATGGGATACTCATAAGGGGATCTTGGTAACAGGGCTGGTGCATGGGGGTTAAGGCTGGAGATTAGTTATGATCCGTGGCAGCACTGTAGGTAAGGACCTTAGGGCAGACTAGGTGGGCCAGGAGGTCCTTTTCTGCCAACAGCTTAAATGTTCAACATTAAACTATTTGACTTTATATTCTTTATGCTTCTCTTTCCTTGATGTTACTATGATCCATTTTTGCTGTTGCTGTTGCAAACAGTTGTTCTGGAGGTCCCAGCCATCTCAGAAAAGATATAGATTGGTTGAGGGCAGTACAGAGAAGGGCAACCAAAATGGTGCACAGCCTGCACCAGAAGTACTTTGTGGAAAGACTCAGGGAGTAAAATATGTACTGTCTAGAGGAAAGGAGGAAAAGGTGAGACATGATAGAAGCATTCAAATACCTCAAAGGTATCAGTAAGGTACAGAAAGATTCAATTCTGCTTAGAAAGAGATGTTCAAGGGCAAGGAGGCATGATATGTAGCTGGAAGGGGGGGGAGACTTAGAGGTGATATGAGGAAATACTTCTTTACAGAAGACCGCTCTGCTCAGCCGATGAGGGGTTGCTAGAGATTCTGAGGGTGTCTTTAAAATCTTCAGGTGCATGGGCATTTATGTTTGTGGTCCCAACCCTCTGAAATTCTCTAACCCATCAGATTAGGGAGTGTGTGACCGTGGGAGGATTTAAACAGGCATTAAAGACATATCTATGGAGCAGGGCATATGGTGATAAGGAAGACAGATTTTAACTGCATGATATTTTTATTACTGTGATTGCAGCATTGGTTTTACATATAAACATAGAAATTGACAGCAGATAAGGACCGCCTGGCCCACCCAGTCTGCCCATTTCCCTACCTGTTGGATAAGCTGCAGATTCTAGTTAGTCAGCAACTTACTTCCTCCTGCCCCCCACTAGAATTGCCTTATGCCTGTCCCATGCATTCTTGAATTATCCCACTGTTCCTGACTCCACAACCTCCTCAGGAAGGCTGTTCCATGCATTCACAACTCTCTCTGTGAAAAAATACTTTCTAACATTACCTCTGAGCCATCCCCCCTCTATCTTCAAATTGTGCCCCCTTGTTCTTGCACATCTCTTCTTCTGAAAGATACTACCCTCTTGTACCTTAATTCCCTTGAGATACTTGAAAGTTTCTATCATGTCCCCCCTCTCCCTTCTTTCCTCAAGGGTATACATATTAAGCTGTTTTAGTCTCTCCTCGTATGTCTTCTGGTGCAGACCTTGCACCATTTTGGTTGCCCTCCTCTGAACAGCCTCCACTCTGTCTATGTCTTTGCAGAGATGGGGTCTTCAGAATTGCATGCAATACTCCAGACGGTGTCTCACTAACTGTCTGTAGAGAGGGATAACAACTTCCTGTTTTCTACTGTTGGTGCCTCTCCCTATGCATCCCAGTATCCCCCCAGCCCTCCATACTGCCTTCTCACATTGCTTGCCCACCTTTAGGTCATCTGATATAATTACTCCTAGGTCTCTTTTGATTTTTGTTGTTGTTATTAACTCACCCCCCCATTGTTTACTCTTCCCTGGGTTTTTGTTTCCCAGGTGCATTACCTTGTACTTCTCTGCATTGAATCTGAGCTGCCACGTATTTGACCTTTCCTCAAACCTTGCCAAGTGACTTTTCATTCTTTCCACCCCACCTTGTGTATCAACCCTGTTGCAGATCTTTGTATCATCTGCCAAGAGGCATATCTTTCCTTCCAGGTGCTCTCCAATGTCACTTATAAAGATATTAAAGAGGATCGGTCCCAGTACCGAACCCTGCAGTACCCCACTAGTTACCCTTCTTTCTTCACTGTGGATGCCGGTTACTATTACCCTTTGTGTCCTGTTGTCTAGCCAGTTTTTTATCCAGACTACCACCTTGGGACCCACTCCAAGGCTGGCTGACTTGTATATTAATCTTTTGTGTGAGACTGTGTTGAATGCCTTGCTAAAATCTAGGTAGGCCATATCCACAGCATCTCCCTGGTCTACTACATTGGTCACCCAGTTAAATAAATCTACTAGGGTCATCTGACATGACCTTCCTGCTGTGAAACCATGCTGCCTTGGGTTCTGTGCCCCACTGGCCTCTAGGTACTCAACAATTCTTTCCTTCAGAAGTGATTCCATCATTTTCCCTACCACTGAAGTCAAACTAACTGGTCTGTAGTTTCCTGCCTCTGCCCTACTCCCACTTTTGTGAAGTGAAATCACATTTGCCCTCCTCCAGTCCTCAGGTACCACTCCATTTTCCCATGATTTGTTAAAAAGAGTAGTCAGTGGTGTTACTAGTTCTAACCTTAGTTCTTTTAGTATTCTTGGGTGAATCCCATCAGGCCCCATTGCTTTGCCCACCCTCAGTTTCAATAATTCTTTCAAAACCCTTTCTTCTGTGAATGGACTGGTATTGACCCCCCTATTCAGAGTTTTTCCCTTGCTTGGTTTAGGTACCTCCCCCTCCTCATCTGTTGTGAATACTGAGCAGAAATGTTCATTCAGTATCCCTGCTTTTTCACTGTCACCCTCTGCCCACATTCATTACATCGTTTTAATTTGTACTCTGCCTTGATACCTGAAAGGTGCACTAAAAATAAAGATTATTATTATTATAATATATTATTATTACAGAGAGGGCAGTGGACACCTGAAACAGCCTGCCAGCAGAAGTAATGGGTACCAAAATGGTAACAGGTTTCAAACATGCATGGGATACACATAAGGGGACCTTGGTAACAGGAGTGTTGCATGTGGGATGGTATGGCTGGTGATTAGTTATGGTCCATGGCAGTAGAGTAGGTAGGGACCTTAGGGAAGACTAGTTTGGCCAGGAGGTCCTTTTCTGCCAACAGCTTCTATGTTCAGCGTTAAACTAATTGACTTTATATTCTTTATGCTTCTCTTTTCTTGATGTTACTATGATCCCTATTTGCTGTTGAAATAATTTGTTCTGGCAGTTCCAGCCATCTCAGAAAATATATAGATTGGGTGAAAGCAGTACAGAGAAGGCAACCAAAATGCTTCATGTCCTGCACCAGAAGCAATATGGGGAAAGACTCAGTGAGTTAAATATATACTCTCTAGAGGAAAGAAGGGAAAGGGGAGATATGATACAATGTAGACACATTTAAATACCTCAGAGATGTCAATAAGGTACACGTAGATTCAATTCTGCTGAGAAAGAGATTTTCAACAACAAGGGGGCATGATATGTAACTGGAAGAGGGGATACTTACAGGGGATATGAGGAAATTCTTCTTTACAGAGATGGTGGTGGACACCTGGAACAGCTTGCCAGCAGAGGTAATAGGTACTGAAATGGTAACAGGTTTCACACATGCATAGGATACACATAAGGGGACCTTGGTAACAGGGCTGGTGCATGGGGGGGTGAGGGTTAAGGCTGGAGGTCAGTTACGGTCCATTACAGCACCATAGGTAGGGACCTTAGGGTTGACTACGTGGACCAGGAGACCCTTTTCTGCCAACAGATTCTATTTTTCTATGTTAGTAAATTGCTGGTACATAAGCATTATACATTAATGTTGACATCAATTTAAAGATGTTAAATATAAAGCTTATGGTACCAGTAACACAATGCCCTTAACAAATACTGCTCAAATATTCAAAATCCATGGAATCAACCTCTTGTCAATTTAAATCAAAAATATGTATCTCTATAGAAGTCAGGATCATAAAGAAAAAGAGAGAAATATAGGAAAGCAACACAGAAAAAAAAGTGTGCATAAAATAAGCTAAAGCGGGGGTGTAATATGTATAAAGCAAGTGAGCAGCACTGAAACACATTTTCATTATACTTGTGAAAGAATAAAAGCTCAAGTAAAATATAGGTTCTAAATATAGAAAACAGTTGAAAAGGATAAAAAGGAAGAGGAAGGGTCCTAGATGCAGTAGAAAAAAAAACAACCCAAAAAATCTAAGAAACTGACTGGCATAAAATTTAAAACAACAAAATAGTGAATTACATTTGGCAGATTATAAAGGGCAACACATTATCATTTGCAATAGTTACATTAAAAGGATCAAGGAATATAACAACAAATGATGACAAGCAAGATGGCTAAATGAGAATGTGAAGAAAGTTACTAAACAAACCAAAAAAGAACTAAACATGCAATAAAATATCTGAAAACAAAAGCTATGATATAACTACATGGTCAGAATATTAAACATTTTTAAAAGAAACATAAAAGCAAAAGTAACCATGGCAAAAGGAAAATGGAACTGAAACTTGCAACAGATGCAGACAAAAGCAACAGCAAGCAATTGTGCAGCTACATCAATAGCCTAAACACACACACACACAAATATAAGTAATATTAATATTAAATGGGAAACGGTAAAAAATCCAGTTGAAATAGCAAACCAGTGTAATGAATATTTGTGTTCCTTATTCAAAGCCAGTCACAACTCAGTTGCCTGCCCCTTTACATTACCAGGAATGTCAACAGAATTTATATAAATACAGACAACATACTGCAAAAAATTCAGAATAAAAAAAAATGAGTGCAAAGTTTCCACTAAAATGCTGAAATTAAATATTGGGATAATCCAAAACCAGGCACCCCCTCAAAATATTTTTAAAAACAATAATAAATACAGATTCTGGCTAAAATTCTAGAATCACTACTTAAATATATAAGTTAGCCAACTGACTAACAGTGATTTCAGTGACAGAGATCAGCAGGGATTCATAAAGGGACAATCATGTACCACAAAAGTAATCTGTCTCTATGAAAACGTGACCCAACTCTTGGATGACAATGCTTCATAAACACAATTTCTGTTATACCTTTGCAAAAAGACATCTACTACTGTACCACATTTGGTAGTCATTGAAAAAATGTCTTCCTAGATATTCATCCCTGTATTATAAACAGTAGAACCCAAACAAGCCAAACTATATCAAGATTCATCACTGTAAGCCTTGCATATTATGCAGACTGTGATAGTTAATGCTTGTAGGGTAAGTTAGTGCATCTGAACTTATATGCTGCATATTCATCTCAATTGCTCTGGGGTCCTGACCATGTTCACCCTTCCTCAAGCCAAGCTAGCTATAATATGTCTTACAACTCCTGGTAGGTGACTTCACTTTAACTTATGTATTACTGTGGTAAGCTGCAATTTTCAACAAGTTAAAATTTTAAAACAACAGTGATGTGGACTGAGAAGCAACTTGTGCAGGTGCATCATCATGCTAGCCTTGATATTTTCAGGTTGCATTCAGTTAGCCTAACCAGTGAGAGAAGAAGGGGACAAGGATACATATCTAAAATAGAACTGTTTAACCCATATGTGATTTAATGTTACATTACAGAAATACAGACTCCAAAACTAGACTCAGTATTCCAAATGAGGCCTCACCAGTGATCTGCACAGTGGTATCATCACCTCCTTCCTTTTGCTGGTGATACCTCTCCCTATGCACCTCAGCATCCCACTGGCTCTCCCCACAGCCTTGGTACATTGTTTAGCCACCTTTAGGCCATCCAATATGATACCCCCAAGTCACTTTCCTGTTTGGTGACCATCAGTTTCTCCCTCTCCCCTTCCTGTAATCGTCTCCTGGGTTCCTGAAACCCAAATGCATGATTTTGCATTTTTTTGCATTAAATCTCAGCTGCCACTTCGGACCATTCCTCCAGTTTACCTAGGTCCCTCCTCATTTTTTCCACCCTTCCTAGAATGTCCACCCTGCTGCAAATCTTAGTGTCATTCACAAAGAGGCACACTTTCCCCACCAGCCCCTCTGCAATTTCACTTATGAAGACATTAAACAGGACTGGGCCAAGGACTGATCCCTGTGGCACCCAGGTGGTCACATTTCTTTTCATAGATTTAGCACCGTTTACCATGACTGTATATCTTCTGTCATTTGACCAGTTCCTAACCCAGTGTACCACCTTGCCACCCACTCCCAGGCTGCCCAGCTTGTTCACAAGTCATGTGTGGAATGGTATAGTTGGCCTTACTAAATGCAATTCATGTTTATGTTTATGTTTAATCCCATGAAACACCCTTATCTAATTAATGATTTTGCAGACATAATGGCTCTGCCAGAATTTGTTTTTTTTAAGAGGGGTCTGTTGTCCAATAAACTTATTCCATGTGACTGATGTCAGCCAGTCAGGTTACATAATTTTTATAACCCATTGTCTAAAAAGTAATAATAACCATTGCATTATATGTATTCTAATCATGGGTCTGTTTAATGCCTTGAGATGCTTGATGCTCTGAGATGCAAGTCTACAATTCGATTCTTCTGCAAAACCAGTTAGTTACTATTTATTTAACTTATTTGTTTTATTTGAGTTACTTGATATTCTGAACCTATTGTTGTTACACTACAATTTATGTTTACATTATTTTTATTATGCTTGCTATTTATGCTAATTATGAATATTTAGGACTTGTACATATGTGAATAAAATATATATGTATCTCTTATATAATCCAAAAGTGTGACAACAGTGTTTTTCACCATCATTTTTGAATCTGGAGAGCATAGGATAATATCATATTTGAATTTTTATTATTTTTGATAATTTATGAAAATAATTTTTGGGTAGTGCCTGAGGTGAATCTAAATGAATCTAAGTACATTATTATAAACAGTGATTTTATAAGCCTTTGATCTGACACCTTTGGAATATAAATAAATGTACTAAAAATATGTTTTATTAGTTTGTTGGATTATCTGAAACAATTTTCTTAATGTTTACAGTATTATGCTTGATAGTTATGCTAATAAGGAATATTTAGAATGAATGTATAGCTGTAAATGAAATATATATTTTTCATATGATCATAAGTGTGGAAAGCAGTGTTATTTGCTGCTGTATTGGAATCTGGAGAACATAGAATAATATTGTATGTGAATTTTTATTATTTTTAGTAATTTAGGAAAATAATCTTTGGGTAAGGCATGAGGTGAATCTAAGTGCATTATTATAAAAAGTGATATTATAAGCCTTTGTTCCAATCTTTATGGAATTCATAATTAGCATAAATTAGCATAAATGTCAAGCATAATAAAAATAGTGTAAAGATAAACTGTAATGTAACAAATATAAATATATATAATATAAATAAAACAAATTAGTTAGTTAGTACATTTTATAACACCAAGAGAGGGATATGCACCAACAAGAAAAATGTAAGCATCTTTGTTTAAGAAAGTTTATAATGTAAGTATTTATTTTGTTTCACTAGGAAAAGAATACTGAGCAAAGAGAAGCTGCAGTAGTTTCAATATGCATCCTGGGGGAATGGGTACAGGGGAGTAAAAGATTAAATCTCACAATATATGACAAAAGAAGTACAAAATGATAAATAAAATACTTACATATTCAATCAATCAATCAATCAATCAAGTCTTTATTTAACCAGGCGTTCATCATTGAGCAGAAGCTCATTTGCAAGATGGACCTGGGTGGAGCATGAACAATTGTATATACAGGTCAACACAGGTAATTACAAGGCAATACAGATAATAATCTTTACAGAGAGGAAGAAAAAGAAGTTCATATGTACATAGAATTATACAGATATTGTACAGATTACATGGTATTTACATACATAGAAGTGTCTATAGGAAGATAAAGCAGGTTATCTAAGGTTGCAGGAGGAAGTAATGGAAGAAAAAAATAAAAATAAAAATATACACCAGGCAGAGGTGAAGGTAGGGGGGAAGAGAGGGAGGGAAGTAGGGGGAGAAAGGCTAGGAGGGCACGGTGCACAGAAAGGAGTTGGTAAAGCTGGATGTAGAGAAGGTGGATGGAGAAAAGGAGTATGTGTGAGCCCCAGGATTGAATGCAATAAAGTACGGGGCATGGTAGGATGTCACAACCCAGGGTAGTGAGCTCCTATCCGAGGTTGGGAAAGGAAGAATAAGGGGATGGATGGGCCTAGTGTTGATAAGACAGGGGGATAAGAGAGAACAATTAGGCTGGTGAGGAGCAAGCTGGGGGGGTCAGTACTTAAAATTGGGTCTAGGCGTGGCTATATACCAGTACTGGGTCTGAGTGGGTGAAGCAGTTACATACTTCTCTGATTGTACGGAAATAAAGCATCTTGAAAGCATTTATACCGATTAGAGTGCTTAATTTGAGGGGTTTTTGTAGATCGTTCCATAAGGTAGGTAGCACGAAGCTTATGGCTGCCCTGCCGAAGCGGGATTTTGCTTTGGGTACTTTAAGTGTAATAGCTGAGTAACTTCTTATGCGTATTTCCAATTATACTCAGGGGAAGACAGCAGGAGATATAGTAAGGCAGCTTATTAGAGATGGCTCTATAGGTCCAGAGAGCAGTGTTTCTGTGGCGCCTGAACTTTAGTGATGTCCATCCCACTGCCGCATATAGGGTATGATGTGTCAAGGGGAATCCTGTTATAAACCTCAGTGCTCGATGGTAGAGTGTGTCCAGTTTAGCCATGTAAGAGTTGGGGCATTGGCTGTAGAGGAAGTCAGTAATCAACCAATTATAGGAAAATGGATTGGACCAGTTGTTTCTTGGCATCTCTGGTGAGAAATTGGCTGATTCTAAAAAACAGTCCAAGCCTTTGCAGAAGTCGTTTTAACAAGTCCTCGATATGTTCAATGAAGGAGAGTCTTTGGTCTATCCAAACTCCCAGATACTTGAATTTTGTAACAAATTCTAGTTTTTCACCTAGAACTGTGGTAATTTGGGGAACTGTCCCACTGGACACAGGGTTAGCTGAACGGATAAAAGGAGAGAGGACCATCACTTTAGTTTTTTTGTCATTAAGGAGTAGCTTTTTTTTGGAGGAGTTGGCTTTGCAAAAGGTTGAATTCTGACTGTAGGTCATTGTAGGCAGCTTCAGGTGTTGGGCGACACATGAGAGAACTGTATCATCTGCAAACAGATGGATGTTGGCTTTTTATACAGTAGTCAATGTTATTAATGTAGATTGCAAAAAGTAAGGGCCCTAATATAGAACCTTGAGGTACCCCTCTTTGCAGAGTTTTTAAGGGGGACAGGCCTCCTTCGGCTTTAACTTGTTGAAGGCGCCCTGTAAGATAGTCAGTGAACCAACGCAGAGAGGAGGGGTCCACACCTATGGTTTGAAGGGCGGAGAGGAGCAGACTATGGTCGACGGTGTCGAAAGCCTTGCTTAGATCAAGGAAAACAGCACAAATAAAGTTTTTGCTCTCAAGATTACGCTGCCAGTCGTTAGTAACTTTGGCGAGGGCTGAGATAGTGCTATGTTTAGCTCTGAATCCGGACTGCATATTCACTAAGACAAATTAAGAATGTGCTAGAAACATTCACAGTACAAAAGCAGCATAAACAATGTAAATAAATGTACTGAGGGCACAGTAGGGATGGCAGAAAGAGAACACAGTAAGTTACTATATAAGCAAGGTACATTACAATTGTGGTGACTTGCTAACAGGAAGGAAACTAGAACAGATATGCAAGGCTGGGAGTTGGAAAATCATAACAGAATCAGGAAAAGGGGTGGAGAGAAAAGCAGAAGATATGAGATGTAGGGGAAGGTTTATGAGCAGGAATAGATGTGTGTGGTGTGGTCATGGAGTATAGAGTTCTGAACAGAGAGACAGTTTGAGGAATGGAAGTGAGGTGGGAAGCTATAGGTGGAGGTACCTATAAGAGATAGCAGGCTGATCAACAAAGGAGGTAATGTAGCAGGGGAAGGGAGGAATTTTGCTAAAAAAAGACTACCTACTATACTAGTTTTGCCACACAAAAACATGTTTGCTTACATTTCTTGATCAGTTCCCATTGCATCCTTCCTGGACTTGGTGACACACACAACACAGTGTAGACACTCATGATGCAGTGAGAGGAGAGGAGACTATCACATCTAGAGTAACTTTACTGGTTTGGGGAGTATGTAATGTTCATTAAGTACGCAATAAGAGTAGATCAAGGATTCAAAACAAAACAAGGTTTGGTATAATTACACCATTTACATGTATTCCAGTTGTCTAAAAAAGGAAGCAGATGAAACAACCAGCAACATCAATAAATTTTGAAGAAAGTAAGCAATTGTAAAATGTGGGTTTTAACTAAAAATGATATCATGCAAAAAGGGTTGACAGTGTCAATTTAAAAGACAGAACAGGCAGCATGTCTACTTGGTGAAGGGGAGTCAAGAACCCACTGACACCAGAGTCTGGGTGGACTGACATCATATATATGCTGTGAAAGATATCTATTATGGTATAATATCAAGGGAGGGATAGTGAGGCTGAATAGAATGAATGCTGGGTGGGCAGAGGGGGACAGAGAAAAAGCAGGTATACTGAACGAATATTTCTGCTCAGTATTCACAAAAGAGGAGGGGGAAGTGCCTAATCCAATTAACAGAAGCACTCTTGATAGGGGGGTCAATCCCAGTCCTTTCACAGAAGAAAGGGTTCTGCAAGAACCCTAAAACTGAAGGTGGACAAAGCAATGGGTCCTGATGGAATTCACCCCAGAATTCTAAAAGAATTAAGGGAGGAACTAGTGAAACCACTGGCTACTCTTTTTAATAAATCATGGGAGGATGGTGTGGTATCCGAGGACTGGAGGAAGGCGGATGTGATTCCCCTTCACAAAAGTGGGTCCAAGACAGAGGCAGAAAACTACAGACCTGTCAGTCTGACCTCTGTGGTAGGGAAAGTGATGGAGTCACTGCTGAAGGAAAGAATAGTTGAGTACCTAGAGGCCAGTGGAGCACAGGACCCAAGGCAGCATGGGTTCACAGCGGGAAGGTCATGTCAGATGAATCTAATAGATTTCTTTGACTGGGTGACCAAAGTAATAGACCAGGGAGGGGCTGTGGACATGGCCTACCTAGACTTTAGCAAGGCATTTGACACAGTCCCACACAAAAGATTAATAGTCAAATTAACCAGCCTGGGAGTGGGTCCCAGGGTGGTAGCCTGGGTAAAACATTGGCTGCACAACAAGTCACAGAAGGTAATTGTAAATGGAGTCCACTCTGAAGAAAGAGGGGTTACTAGTGGGGTACTGCAGGGTTCAGTATTGGGTCAGTCCTTTTTAATGTCTTCATCAGTGACATTGCAGGGGGACTGGAAGGAAAAGTATGCCTTTTTGCAGATGACATAAAGATCTGCAACAGGGTTGATACACAAGGAGGCGTGGAAAGGATGAAAAGGACTTGGCAAGGTTGGAGGAATGGTCAGAAGTATGGCAGCTAGGATTCAATGCAAAGAAGTGCAAAATAATGCACCTGGGAAACAAGAACCCAGGGAAGAATACACAATGGGTGGGGAGGTAGTAACAACAACAAAAAGGAAAGGGACCTGGGAGTAATCATCAGATGACCTTAAGGTTAGCAATCAATGTGGAGAAGGCAGTAGGGAGGGCTGGGGGTATACTGGGATGTATGGAGAGGCATCAGCAGCAGAAAACAGGAAGTTGTTATCCCTCTGTACAGACAGTTGATGAGACCCCATCTGAGTACTGTGTCCAGTTCTGGAGACCTCATCTCCGCAAGGACATAGACAGGATAGAGGTAGTCCAGAGGAGGGCACTAAAATGGTGCAGGGTCTGCAAGAGAGCCGTATGAGGAGAGACTAAAGGAGCTTAATATGTATACCCTTGAGGAAAGAAGGGAGAGGGGGGACATGATAGAAACTTTTAAGTACCTCAGTGGAATCAACAAAGTCCAAGTGGGTAGCATCTTTCAGAAAAAGAGACTTACAAGAACAAGGGGACACAATTTAAAAATAGAAGAAGGGCGGTTCAGGGGCAATGTGAGGAAGTATTATTTCACAGAGAGGGTAGTGGATGCATGGAACAGCCTTCCTGAGGAGGTTGTGGGGTCTAAAACTGTGGGAGATTTCAAGAATGCATGGGACAGACATAAGGCAATTCTTGTTGGGGGTAGGAAGAAATAGGCTGTTGGTTAACTAGGATCTGCGGCCTATCCTGTAGGTAGGGAAATGGGCAGACTAGATGGGCCTAGCGGTCTTTATCTGCCATCAAAGTCTATGTTTCTATGTTTCTATCAACATCTTGCACAGTCTGGACAGAAAATGACTCAGATTTGCTTCGAAGGCTGCTTACCCAAGCTGCAAAGGATGACACTCTCATACTATTAGTGACATCTCCCACAGCAGAGATACACTTATAGCAAGTGTAGTAAAAGAGATTCTAAGGGAACTCTTACTTATTCAGGACATTCCCACTGAAAAAAATATGTTAAGAGTTTTGCAAGCATACCCTGGGTTTGGGGGTATTAGTGGCAAGGATCACAAGGCATCTTCCCATGGGTATATCTTAAATAATACAATCATACCAAAAAGCTAAAAGAGGTCTTACAATTCTTTGTTGTGTTATGTGTGTTTTAAAAATTACTTCTCCTCAGTATTCAGAAGGATAGAGGGCCACTATCAGAGATTGGGGTTAAGTGCTCCATCAGGGGGTACAACAAATGGGGTAACAATCAATGTAGACAGAGTAAGTATGGGACTTGCTTCATTCAAGGTAGATTAGGTGCTGGAACCAAATGGTTTACACTCAAGGGTGCTTAGGGAGCTGATTGCAGAGCTGGCTGAGCAGTTCAGGTGCTTGTTGGAATTGGGTGTGGTGCTGGGTGAGCAGAGGTCTCTGTACATGGTTCTGCTTCATAAAGGGAGCAGGGAAGAACTGAAAGACTACAAACTGGTCAGCCTTACCTCCATTGCAGGTAAGCTGATGTACACCCTGCACAAAGAAAGGCTGGTGGGCTACCAAGAGGCAACAAGTCACAGGACAATAAGCAGCTCAGATTTTGGAAGGGAAGTCATGTCAGATCAACCTAATAAAACTGTTGTCACTGGGGCACAAGGGGAGTTGATAAAAGGCAGGCAGTAGATTCACTATCCTTCTCTTTCAACAAAGCATTTGGCTTGGTGCCAGACAGGGCAGAAGATCTGGAGGAATGAAGGGAATTTGTCAGACAGGTGGGGAACAGGTCGTGGGTAGCAAACAGAGGGTAGTGGTGATAGAGGACAGATGGTCATGAGTGGAATTGTCATTTGTGACTCCATCAAGCAATCCAACCAGTGCAATAAAGCATACAGCAAGGATAGGAATTAGACACTAGCAGGATGGAGGTGATGTTTTCCCTTTAAAGGTAATTTTTGAGGCCTCATCAGGAGTATTGTGTCCATTTCTGAAGCCCACACCTGCTGGATGGACAGAGATAAAAATCTGGGCAGTGAAAAGTCATCAAGATAATCCAGAGCCAACAAGGCTGATCCTATGAGGAACAGCTGTAGGCTCTTAACTTGTACTCACTGGAAACCAGAAGAAAGAGGGTAGCATGATAGAGACATACTGTACATGTTCCTGAAGGGAATTAATGAAGTAAACTGGGAAGATCTATTCAACAACAGAAGTGCAGTCATGAAGGGGAACAAAAATGGAGGCTGCTTGCTGGAAACCTTGGGTGGGTCATGATGTGGTGGGGCAAGGACTATAAATGGGTTTGTAACCCCCCCACTAAATCAGGGGCTTACTTTATGTATCTCCCTGGGCTCCAGTGATGCCCACTGCCAGGCAGACATCCTGCAGAGATGGTAAATCTATGGTTGTTGGTGTCCTTCTGTTAATCTGCATTTGTAGTGCCATAATGAGTCTCCGCTCCAGTCCCTTTACGGCCACAGCCAGTGTGAATAATGTAAATAGCCTGGGTTGTGTCCGACTGTTTCAGAGCTCATGACCAGCCCGGCATTTCCCTAATCTATCCCACTCTGCTGTCGTTAACAAAGCAGAGGGAGTCTTACATGGTACTGCAGCTATTTACTTTTAATTCATTAGTTTTAATGGTTAGAGTTATTGTTTAACCTGCCTTTATTGCAGTATGTATTTTCCGATGAGAGCTGTCATATTTTTGGTCCAGGACTTCCAGGTTGCTTGAGCCAGTTGGGACACAGGGAACCTAGAGGGGTCCTTAGCTCAGGTGCCTTGTGGGAAAAACTGTGAACTTCAGTGTTTGGCACCAAAAGAAACCAATGAGAGCACAAGACAGTGACTGACAGCTTCTTTAGCCAACAGGATGGCAGGAAAAATAGACTATTCCAAGATCTGCTTTCATACAGAGGGAGTACAGCTCAAACTCTTGAGCTGAGAGGAACTTCTATTGGAGAGCTAAAAGAAAGGTAAGGAAAAGGGACTGTCTTGCCTTCCCTGCTGGCTGGAAGATACTCAGACTAACTAAACTCAGACAAGGAGTAATTTAAAACCACTGTGTGGCAGTTCATCCCAAGACTCCACGGATCAAGGAGCTTTTGGGCTCTGTGGGGATCCAGCCTAAGAGAGGCCAAGTTTTCCTCCTGTGTGCATCCTGTGGTCCCAAAGGGGGGGGTTGATCACCAAAAACTGCCTACTGTAGATTAAGAGGTTTACTCAGCAAAGCAGCTGACATAGTGAACTGGCCAAGAGCTGAACAAGGAATTTGAGAGTCTGATATTCCTTCAAATAAATGTGCTGATTACTTACGGTGGGTCAAGGCCTACTGTTCATGGACTCCTGATTGCCATAGAGGAGTCCGCCTTTACCATTGACC
Organism: Neoceratodus forsteri; assembly: GCA_016271365.2. Lineage (NCBI taxonomy): Eukaryota > Metazoa > Chordata > Ceratodontiformes > Ceratodontidae > Neoceratodus > Neoceratodus forsteri. The sequence goes on along the minus strand of CM028130.1, from coordinate 247,694,027 downwards.
ATATTGTCTACCAGCTGGAGGGGTCACCAGCAGATAAACTGAACTTTGCCAGAGATACTTTATTGAACTTGGGCCCATGTCCATCCCTGCCCATGCCATCTGTTCCTGTGCCAGATACAGTTTTCACAGTGATAGACCAGCTTTGGGGATTCAGCCCCTGTGAAGCAAATCATTGCAGATTGTGGCCACCTACAGGAAAGGGCCATGAAGTAGAGGTGAGTCATGGCCACTAAGTTTCCCCATGCACATCAACTTCCAGCATCAGGTTTTCATTTTACCAGGCTATTATCAATGTTCAGGCACAGTGAGTAAATTCAGGGTAGCTCCCTGCAAAAGCATCCTGATTATCTTTTGGTACTACCTAATTGTTTTCAGCTTAATTTCAAGGGTTTCAATAGGCTAGTCCAACCAGCTGTGGATACAAATAATTTAATTTGCTTTGCACTGTTAATGTTAATTACTTATATTTTATTTTTTTTTAAATCTGTTTGTCTGCCTTCCCAGCCTTCCATCCCCGACCCTTCAGGACCCCCAAAGCAGACATCCCTCTACCTTCCACCTTGCCCGAACAACCCCCGGATCCCCATGGAGCTTTGGCTTACCCCGCAAGTGGGGATGGGGCAGAGCCCCTTTGCCCCATCAATCATCTTTCGTCGGTCTGGGAGCCGTCAGGCAGGTGAAGGCACATCAAGGGCATGTCTCTGGGGCTCCATCTTCCCGGTGATGGCAGGCTATTTTCCCTTCTTTCTCCCACCCCTACTGCATGAGACCCAGACGTCAAGGTGTTGACCGCCGACATAGCGCTGTATAGCGGCCTACCATCCCATGTTGCTAGGGGCTTGTAATACTCCAAGTCTCCGCTTGGAGTCATACAAGAGCATGGGTTATGGCATCAGCCCTCCCTGGAGTAGGCAAGCTGTCATGGGATGCTCAAGCCAATCTCCCCCTGGCTGACCCACCAGTGACCCGAGTTCGATCCCAAACCTGGGTCGCTGGCATGGAGCGAGGTGTGGTATCCAGAGCCTCAACCCTCAGCACCACCGGGCCGGCCTCTAATGTTAATTACTTCTTTCCACCAAGGGCCCCAACAACAGCTGCAACCCTAGGCACTGATTCTGGCCAGCCAGCATTACTTTCTGGGTACCCAGTAGTTGCAAGACTTTAAAAATTGGACTAAATTAATTGTATGTTAAGTAACCTGGCTCTTTCCAGAACAGTAATCATTGGCTCAAATTTGCTCACCCTCCATGTTCATGTCCTTTTAATAAACCTGATTTACTGTGTTACTTTGAACTTAGCTTGTGAACATATTATTTATTTATTTGCTTTTGGTAACCAGGTAAGTGCACTAGGCAAAGCAATGCCTAGTATCAGGCATGGCCCAGGAGGATACAGGGTTACAGAGATAAAAAAAAACAGTTTGTGGAGAACAAAAATGGGTGGAAAAACAATGGCTACAGGTTGGTACAGTTTCAGACAAGTGTGCAGTACATACGAGTCAACAATAGATAACAATAAGTAAAACATAACAGTAAAACAGGATATCAAGTGCAGGTTCACATCTTAGGAGTACAGACTGGGAGAGATAGCTTAGCTAGGCACAGATGTGAGGTCCAACTAGGAGAATGAGTTAGAACACAAATAGACAATCAGCTTTAATTGAAACCAGGGGACTAGAAGTCCAGGATGGTAGTGGAAGTACAGTTTAGAGGGAGAGTTCTAGATGGAGAAACAGGGGGTGAGTGCTTTTCTTTTGTTCAGGGGAAAAGAAGAGCAAGGGAAAAGAGGGACATAAGAGAGAGAAAGAGAGAGAAGAGGGAGGGTGGGTGGATGAGAGAGTAGAGGTGGTGATGGGAGACGGGGTAAGGTAGAAAAGGAGAGGTGAGAAGAGAAAGCAGAGAAAATATGCAGGTGAGGCAGCCAGGGGAGGAGGATAGGGCTTCTACATAGGTTGGAAGCAGGCACAGGGGGTAGAGCCAAGTAGATGTTCATGGTGCATCCTCTTGAAAGTGGCATGGGTTGGAGCAAGTCAAATTGCTTGTGGAAGAGAGTTCCAGTATTTTGGCCCAGTGTGTGAGAAAGCCCATGTACCCATTGCTATTTTGCATCTGGGGATGTGGAGAGGCATTTGGTCAGTGGATTGAAGCTCATAGGGACAGTTTGTGCATTTAACATAGAGGCTAGGGACTAGGGAAGACAAGATCTGGTAATGCTGTCTGTGAGAGATCCGAGTGACTGGAGCCGATGGGCAAAGGGGGAGAACCATTTCAGCTCAGCATAGAGCTGGCAGTGGTGCTTGTAGTGAGAGGATGCAGAGGCATATCTTCAGATATTATTATAGGTGGTGTCCCATTTGTGAAGAGAGGTTTTTAATGCCCCAAGGTAGGTGACTGAGCCACAGGATAGTACCAGAAGAAGAATGCCCTGCGCAATAGCAAACCTGGCTGATGGGGTAAGGGCATAACTAGTTCAGTAAGCACCACCAAGTTTAGCGTTTATGGCTTTGCAGGTAGTATTGATGTGCTGATCCAAAGTCAGAGATTCATCAAGCAGAATGCCCAGGTATTTGAAGGGGCTAGTGTTGACCAGTAGTGAGCCATCAGAGCAGGAGATTTTGAGGGGTTTTTGGTTTGTTCTGAGTCTGGCTGGGGAGCTGAAGAGTATTGCATGTGTCTTATCAACATTTAGAACAAGGTAGTTTTCAATGAGCCAGAACTGGAACTTGATAAAGTTTGAAGAGAGAGAGCAGTTTGTGTCTGAGGTGTTCCTGGCACTGGAATAGAGAACAAGGTCATCTGCATATAGCAGAGATGAGCAGTCAGGGGAGAGAGTAGGGAGGTCATTTACAAAGAGAGAGAAAAGTAGGGGGCCCAGAATAGATCCCTGTGGAACACCAATATTAGTGGTTGAGAGATCAGATAGGAAGAAGTTGTAATTCACGGCCTGTCTTCTGTCTGAGAGGTAGCTATTGAACCAGGCCACTGCCTCTGTCAAGAAACCAAGAGACAAGATTTTGTTGAGTAGAAGGGGTGGTTCACCAGGTCGAATGCCTTAGTTAGGTCAATAAAGATCGCGCTGGTGGTAAGGCCTTTGTCCATTGTGGCATAGATATCATTTGTAAATTTTAGAAGAGTGGTGACAGTGCTGTGGCCTTTTCGTAAGCCATGCTGAGAACTGGAGAGAAGACTGTGTTCTTGTACAAAAGAGATGGTTTGAGTGGCTACTTGTTTTTCCAATATTTTGTTAAGAACGGAGGGAAAGGCTATGGGCCTGGTTGGCCATATTTGTGGGGTCTCTCTTTTTTAAGTATTTGAGTGACTTTTGCTATTTTCCAGATGTTGGCGACAGGGCCTTGGTGTAGTGATAGGTTGAGAATTCTAGCTATGGGTGAGGCAATCATGGGGGCACCAAGTTTCAGGAGATTGGGCACAAGACCATCCGAGCCTGTAACAGTACTATCGGAATGCCTAATAGCATCGTTAAGACTTCCTGTCTAGGGATAGTTCAAAAACAGAAAAGGGTAGTTATATTTGGGATCCACTGTCTGTGGAGGTGGGAGGACTGAATGGAGGCAGTGGTGGGGAAGAAGACAGATATTTTGATAGGTCAGAGAACTGAAGATTAAATGAGTTAGCAATGGTGGATGGATTGTTGCAGTGCACACCATTGATAATCACATCATTGGAGATTGTGTTTTGTTTGGCTCTAGGGAGAGTCTTGATAAGAGCCCAGAACTTTCTGGAGTCACCTGCCACATTTATTAACAAGCCTTTGCAGAACGAGCTCTTAGCATGGTGGATGTTCCTTTTACATGAGTTTCTCTGAGTTCTGTAGTAATAGTAGTCAGATGGGAGGCCGGAAACCTTAAAATGCCACCAGCTCTTGTTCCTAGCTCTGATTTTGGCGAGTAGGTCCTTGTTAAGCCATTTGGTGTGGGTTCCACTTAAACGACGTGTGGTGAGGGGTGCATGGGTATTTTGGATAGACCCTAACAGGGTAAGGAAATGGTCTAGGGCTGTTTGGGCATCATTGACTGAGTAGATGTGGCTCAAGTCGAGCATGATGAGATCGCTCTGAAACTGGGCTATATCAACATTGGCTAGGTTACGAAAGGTTATGAGTTGTGGAGGAGGTGCAGGTTGTCTAATAGAGCGCCAGACACAATATATTGGGGTGTGGCCACTTATGGCATCAGCAAGGGCACCTGCCTAGACTATACAGTCAATGCAATTGGTCAGAGCCCAGTCAACTAGAGTACTGGATCTTGGGGGAGGCATAATCCTAGTGGGGTCAGTGATAAGCTGATGGAGGTTGTGGCCTTGTACTATTGTGTGGAGAAATTTATTTTGTTTCCCAATCCAATTGAGGTTAAGATCTCCAAGGATAAAGGCTTCGTTGTGATCCACTGCTGCATCAACATGTGAGAGGAGCTCCTCAAGACCAGCAGTGCCACCTAGTGATGGGTTATAAGCACATACAATGTGGATTTTTTGGGGGGCCATGCTGGAGGGTGGCAAGGATGGATTCACAGTGTGAGAGGTCAGGTGTGGTGATGTTAGAAAGATTTAGGTGTGTTTTGTGAAAAAATGGTGACTCCACCGCCCCGTTTTGAGGAGGGCCCATCTCGCCTAGCAAGATGATAGTTGGGTAGTGAGCATGCGGAGTCGGGGTAGAGGGTTTGAGCCACATTTCGGACAGACAAATGATGTCCCAGTCATATTGTAAGACTCAGGCTTCTAGTTCAGTTCAGTTATGGAGGAGGCTTCTTATATTCTTGTGAGCAAGGCGAAGACCCTTTATGTCCTTCTATGATGAATCCAAGTGGGAGAGGGGAGCGAGAGGGCCAGGGTTTAGTTCAACATCCCCAGAAAGTATTAATGCAAGCAGGAGGAGATACCATAGCTTGTGATGGATGATCGGTGAAGATAGGGTTGAGAGACAGAGAAGGCACTTTTTTAAAGTATAGGTTATGTGATATAGGTAGTTGTGAGGGATAAGTAGGGGTGAGTTATCCTCGGAAGTATTTTGGTGTAATAACACATTGGAGAAAAAGAAGTTATTTAGATCTGTGTTGAAAACTTCTGATGGGGGTAAGGGGTACCAACCCATTGGGAGCCATAGGAAGAGACCCAGTATGAGAACAGGCAACAGTAATGTGTGCAGCGTAGGAGCCATTTGATATAATGTGGGTTAGTGAAGAGTGTCACAGGATAGATATGCTAGGATAGATGATAAGGCAGTTTAGGACAAGCTACCAGTTGATGGCAGGAGAAGAAAAGGCAGAGTTTAAGCTGGGTTGCAGTAGAATTAGTCTGTCAAATGATTAACTAATAGGATAGTGTGAAAGGTATACCAGACGCCCTTTATGGGCAAGTGCTGATAGGCAGCAAATGGCAAAAAGGGGAGTTAGTCAAAAAAGTCAGATGACTCATCCAGAGCTTTACAAGACAAGCCTCACAATGGTGGGAGTGGTGGGGGGCAGGTGGGAGGCAGCCGCATAGCAGCTGCAGGAAGAGAGCACTGTGTTGAGCAGAGAGAGCACTGAGTTTATCACTGTGCAGCACAGGGAGATTTGCAGGCAAGGATGAATTTGCAGGTAAACCTACTCCTAATGAATAGTGCAGCAGGGGAAAATGAGCTGAAATTAAGACCCCCTGTGGCTGAGTACAGCTTTTACTTTTAATCTGGTACAAGCACATATTTAAAATGAATTTGGTTCAGGTTAGGGGATGGTGAGATACCCTCTGGTGCACTTTAATTTCGGTCTGGTGCAGGCACAGTTTTAAAATTAATTCTGTTCAGGTTAGGGGGGTGGTGAGAGACCCTCCTACCTGGCTTAAAGTGATAGGCCTTGTACTGAATGTTTTAAAAGTGCATGCTGTATTGCAAATCTGTCTTTACAGGGGCTGCAGGGTGTACACCAGGACCAGAGACACTGCTGGTAAGTGGGACAACTGTGAGCATATTATTAATGTGTATTGCAAACTGTCTGTTGAACACTGCTAATGGTCATTGTCAATTCCTAGGTAATTGTTCACTAGGTGGGACTGTGGGTGGTGATAGCTTCCAAGAGGGCTGTACCAGTATAGATAGATACCCATGCAAACAGTACTCTGGATGGAGCCACCAGACTATTGTGTTTACTGAGGGTAGGGACACCCCAGTACTTGCCAATTTGGAACCCAGGCCCTTCAACCTGTTGTTAGGAAGACAGGCAGGGGTATTAGCCCTAGGAGTAGTGCTGCCTAGGGGTTGCAGGTTCACACAAAACTGGGACAGGTTTAACAAACTGATAAATCCAAGAGCTAGAGGAATGGAAGTTAAAGAGGTGAGGTGGCAGTCATGGGTAGAGAGGGAGCATTTGGAATAGAAAGCTCCTTCAATACATTAGATCAGAGGGATAGTGGTAAATTCTTTCTGGGCCAACTAGATGGATCCTTGGTCTTTATCTGCCTGCAACGTTGTGTGTGTGTGTGTGTGTGTGTGTGTCTGTGTGCTTGCGCGTGTGTCTGTTTTACTGTCACCCTGTAGCAGTGTCTTCTTGTGACCAGCAACACACAGGAAGTAACCTCCCTCTGTATCTTTCCTATTCTGCCTTCTTCTTTCTTTTTTGGCTTCTGTTCTGTGCCTTCCTCTGCCCCCAGAGCAACATGTCACTGTTGAAAGGTTTTCTCAGAACTTTGTGTCAGGTTTTTCCTTTTGTCTTGCTCCACTACCTCCTCCTGAAGAGGTATCAGGAGAATCCAAGGAGATAAAGGTCCTCCTGGGTACTGCTGCAAGATGGAAGCACTCTGCCTGGGTTCAGGATGGTGTGCAGAATGCACCTGCCACAACAGGATGAATGATATACAGTTTTAGACATCAAGTTGTCTGGATATGTTCCATTATTTTGTGATATTTTCTGAAGCAAATCTCTCTGGTGGCCCTAAAGTAGTACTGCAGGAGATATATTACAACAATATCAAATTCAAGTTCAATGCTTTATTTGATCAATAAAGATAACAAGTAACTTGATTATTTTCAACACATACATATGACAAAGTTGGAGAGACAAACCATATGAATACAAAAACATATATAACATTTTCTCTAAATAATTTAAAAACTTTGGACATTCTTAGTACATTAGTCCCTTCAGTCTGTAATCACATATCATTGCTCTGAAATTAGCAGCCTGTAATTTTTCTTTTTGCTATTAATAACAAAATTTGAAAATTTTGCAGTCAGACTAGCATCTTCAACTGTTTGCGGATGTAGCAGGATAAATATTACATCATAACCTAAATCTGCATAGATTAACAAATAATTCTTTAAAAATTGATTTCTGGCCTGGTTATACAGGGGACACAGCAATAAAATATGCTGTAAAGTTTCTTCATGTCCTTTTATTGCACTGACATAATTTTTCTAACCCTATTACTTCATCACCTACACTAACTGCATTAAAATATGTATACTTTGAATTTATTAGCCCCATCCTCATCCAAGTAATAGCTTTTCTATATGGGGGAATCATCCAAAAAGAAAGATATAGTTCCAGCTCATGATAAATTGTGTTCGCCTTATACCATCTTGCACATTTTTGTTTTCTTATTTGTGCCATGTCATTACTTTTCCCTAGGGAATACAATTTTTTTTGGCCAGTTGTCTATACTGAGGAAGAATCATAATTCCTCTGGAAAAATCTGACCACAAATGGCCCATATTAATTTGATCTAATTTACTTCAAAGTCCATTTAGCCATAATGATGGTAAATATCTATCTGCTTGTTGCATTTTTTCTTTTAAACATATTTTTTGAAGTATATTTTTCTTATGATTTATTATTGTAATCCAATATGAGATCAACCTAAGGTCTTTAAGAAAACAAATCGGAACTCTGCCCAACTCAGCTCTTACCATGGTGTTTGAGGTAGAAGAAGGTACCATTAAAAGTGCTTTGTAATAATATGACAGAGGATTCTCCATGTCCTTCTTACTAATGTACCCCCATACTGCTGAACCAAACAGCAATAATAGTTGTATTTTGCCTCACCAGCAATTGATGCTGGTACTACTGTATTTCCTTCATACACAGAATTAAATTTCAATAATGCTCTTATGGCTAGCCTAGGTTTGTTTATTTGATTATTAATATGAGTCATCCAAGAGCAAGAGGAAGTAAGTTGTACCCCCAGATAACAATATTATTTTACTAACTCAATATTAACATCTCCTACTTTTAACCTCAGACCTTTTACATTATTATTCCCCCTTTTGAAAACCATTGTTTTGTTTTTTAGAATTTATCCGCAGTTCTAACACTTTACATTTCGTCTGCAACATGTCAAATTTCCTCTGTATCCCAATTCTAGAAAGTGAAAATATTACCAAATCATCTGCGTATGCCAATGAATATATAGCTATATTATTTATTTTTGGAGAGTCAAATACTTCTGCATCTTGAACTATTAAAAGTTCATTGATATATAAATTAAAGAGAACAGGGGCCAATAGGCAACCCTGTTTGACTCCACAATTTGACTCAAATGGCTGAGACAACCTGCCCTCATTATCATACCTGATAATGTAAGTGTATCTGAATAAAGTTTCTGAATCCATCTAAGAAGACATGGGTCCATTCCCTTCTTATATAATAATTCCCATAATTTTAGTCTATTTACCGAATCAAAAGCTGATTCGAAATCTACAAAACTGTATATAACTTGGACTTTCTAAGTAACACATATTTTTCCAGCAAATGGGCAAGACAGTACAAGTTATCAGTTGTAGCAAAACCCTCCCTAAAACCAGCCTGATGAATTGATATATGTGAGGATTGTTCAATCCATTTATTTACCCTATTCAATAAAAGTCATGTAAATATTTTAGAACTTATATCTAATAAACTAATAGAACGAAAATTTGATGGATCATATAATGACCCCTTTTTGTGAATTGGGGCTATAATATTATGTGTCCATGAAATAGGAATAAAAATTATGTTTAACACACAAGTTAAAAAACGTTGTAAGCGTAGGAATCCAGAAATCTTTATATTCTTTATATACTACTGGGGGAATGTAATCTGGACCAGGTGCCTTATTCTTTTATTAATTTCGTAATGCTCTCTTCTATCTCCTCAAGAGTAAAAGTTATCATAGATTCTGCTTTATCACTAAATGGAACTATATTATCAGGGGAAGGGGGAGTCTTACTAAATATTTCCTTAAATATTCTACCCAAGTATCTTTTGGTACACATACTGAGAGAGCCGACTGGTATTGATTAGACTTCTTTGCTACCATACTCCAGAATGCTTTAACATCCTTATTCTTAATAATCTGAAACATTTAATCCCAAGTATCATTTTGAAAAGATAACTTCTTCATCTGCAAAACTTTATTATATGACTTCCTAGCCCTATTTAAAAATGCACAATTTTCCTCTGAGGGATGATTTTTGGTCTTTCTAATAAGTTTCTTAAGTATCCTTTTTTTTCAATTTTACATTCTTTATCAAACTATGTTATATAAGGTTTCTTCCATCCAGAATTAACATCTGTATAGAGTGATGCTCTTATGTTCAGATTAAGTTTATCCAGTTGTACAGTTACTCATTCTATGTTTTCCCAGTCATAATTTTGCATTTCCCTTTTTTCCAAATTCTATCAGAATATTTTGAACCTTATTCCCATAAACAGCCTTGTAATTAAAATGCTGTTTCCCTTTTAGATATAATTGTGCCAGTGGTATACAAGTGGGTTATTGAGAGAGAAGAATATCTTTATCTAGCTTCTTTTGTAAGCTTAAGGCAGCAAGATCACTTTCTGCTTGAGTAAGAATTTTTAGAGAGACAAAGGTCTCTAAACTCTCAGGATTAATTATAATGTAATCTATTATACTTTGGCCTAGCCCTGAAGAGAAAGTGAATTCACCTTCACAGTCACCCTCAATTCTTCCATTCAAAATTATTAAAGCATTTTCCTCAAGGAATTTAATTAAACTTCGACCTCTATCATTTACACCTTTATCTTTACTGACTCTCTTTTGACAAAACTTAAAATCTAACTGATTCTCTAAATTTTAAAAATTATCATGATCTGCAATATGAGCATTAAAATCCCCTAATATAATAATCAAACCTCTAGGTGTTTTAAGAAGAGAAGCATCTAAATATGTCCCCAATGAACTCCAAATATTATCAAACTGCTCCAATTTATTAACTGGAGGAAGATATGCATTAACCAAAATTAACACAGCCCGATCTATTTCTATAATGGCCATAATATAATATTGCACATTTTTAAACATTTCTAATATTGTTATACTAGGTCCAATTTTTACAAACAGGACCAACCCTCCTTTTGTTCTACCAAATTTCTTTTCTCTAGTTGCTGAATTTAATATTACTTGACATCCATTAATATGTATATTATCTGAAGCCCATGTCTCTTGTAGTGCCAGAATTTCATATTTGGCAAGAAAATCCATACATTCACTGTCTACCAACTTATTACAAAAGCCAGCAATGTTCCAAGTTAATACTTCCAACAAATATTTTGTGTAAAGTTGAAGGTAATCTCTATAGAATTTTCTTCTGTAATTCCTAGTCAGTGTTCTGTATCCAGACCTGTAATCCTTTCATCATTCAGATTCACCATGTCCACAATTAATATACCAACACCATCAAAAATATCCACATTCCTTTTTATCAGAGAGAATACATCTGCTGATATGCATGATATATCTATTTGGCTATTGGCTTTATCCAAAAAGACTTTCTTTGCATATCTGATACATTTTTCTTCCTTTGGTTTTTGAAGGTATGCCCCTATAAGGGAATTTATATAAACATCCAGGATTTCCTCATTTTCTCCCAAAAGTCTGTCTATACCAAATAGAGACAGAATAAAAGGGTTGGAATCCCCACTTGAATCAATAATTTTGTCCTTAACTTGAGAGATGCCTAACTCTGCAGCTATTAAATACTTAATAAGATCCTTTAATGATTCTGGAGGTTCATCACTGTTATGGTAGACACCATCAATTCGCAGACAGACTTCTTTTCCATCAAGTAATCTTTCAGTTTCCTCATAAACTTTAGTGAACTCATTAATAGGCCTATTATTGCAGTCTGTACTTATAATTTCTATAGGCATCTCTCTCACTTTTTCTACATCATCATTTACTAAACTTTCTTGATTCCTTAAGTTTTCATTTTTTACTAGATCAGGCATTAAATGTTGTTCTACACTACCTTCTTTCTGATTTTCTGTTTTCGTTATTACTTTTATTGTTGCTTTCTTTAAATGTTTCTTTCCAACCCTTTTCCTTTCCTTTCGTTTCTTGGAACCTTTCCTTTTCATCTTATTTTTCGGTTGATTATCTAGGATACAAATTGATGAAAAAGATAACATATCAGACTTTTTTTGGCAAACAGCTCCATCCATTTTTTCCTCTAGTTGTTGCAATTTTACAAATAAAGTGTTAATAGAGCATTTGCCATAACAGGATGTGTTAATGCCTTGCATATATACTTTGACAATGTATCTGGACATTGAGCAAAAAGATCCTCATTTATTATTATTTGTTCAACTTCTCTGTCCATTTTTTCAAATACTGTATTTGGGGAACCTGTTAATACAGAGCAATTAGCTCTAATTGCCCCTACATCATTCACTGGGTCTTGACTGAGGTTTCCAAAGTCTTCATCTAGTCCAAATGAAATTTCTAAGGGGCTATATAATTCAAATCTTGAGTCCTGTGCTTTTCTATGAGAAGTCATTTTCATTGGTGAAGGCAAAGTTAACACTTCCTGTAAAGGAGTTTTGAGTTCCTGAGCTTTATTTTCTCCTAAATTGGTTTTAAGAGTAAAGAAGTCTGTAATATTTTTCTGCCTGACCCGTCTGTCTGGCATCTCTGGAGTCTTGTTAATACAAAGTGTATCTTCAATTTTTGTTTTCCTCTTATGAGAACTTTGAGTCTTTATATTTAACTCTTGAGAATCTTGAATATCATTGCTAGCTACGTGAAAATCCTTTCCTACACTGTCTATCTCCTTTTCCCCCCCAAATAATCTAACTTCTCAATGGTAAATTTTGTAGTATTTTTCAATGCCTCAGCATAAGTAAAGATGTTTTGCTCAGTGGGGGTGGATGTAATGCATAATGTATCATTGAATATACATTCATTATTTTCATATCTTTTCTTTAGTCCATCCCCTAATACTTTTCCCTTCCCCCCTTATCCCCCCCTTTCATATAAGCATTTCACCACTTCTTGTAAACATTAAGTGAGACTTTAGATAAAGTGCAAAAATAAGTTGGGGGAAAAAATGTAATTACAAGATCTTCAAATTAAAACTTCCAGCTAAACAGCCATTGAAACCTTGAGTCCATAAAAGAAAAATGTTTCACAGTCACCACACATTCAGATGAGTCCATGGTTTTAAATAATTGATTAGCAGTTTTTTTTTCTTGGGATAATACTAACTGTACAGAAAGCATTTATGTAGGTTTTCTAGAACTGTTATGTTTGTTAAACACAGTGAGGCAAGTGCTATGCATGTTCACAATGTTTTAAAACTTTTATGAGCAAAACGCTAATCAATTTCTAGAGTTAAATAAAACCCTGGAGTCCATTTTCACAGTTCAGGAAATTCAGGAAGATCCCACATTCTGCTTCACCCATTCCAAGTATTCCAATTTTTCAAGCCGTAATCCTGCTCACAAAGTTCAAGCCAGTAGGCACCACAAGTTCCACAAATTATATCCCATCCGCTTCTCACAGTCTCCACAAGGAGTTTTCCCAGAAAGTCCCAAGTAGTCACTGTTTGGGTGTAAAAGAGAAACTAAACTGTAATAACAGTAAAATTAAAAAAAGTAAAGAATTCAATTATTATTACACCAATCACTATTGCAAACACAAAAAATCGAAAAAAGTAGACTTAATCCCTACATCCCTACATCACTGGTGTTATATCTATAATTGCCTATAATAAACCAATATAAAAACCTAATAATAGACTCAGAGCAATAACATAACGCAACAGTAATATTACCACAACGTGTGTTACCAAATAAAATATTTAAACAAAAAACTAACTTACTTGTCACCAAGAATTTAACTCTCTACCATACCTCATCATGGTACTTCTTTTCAAAGAAGGCGATATTTAGTGTTCACTTAAAAAAGAAGGTAGAAGCAGATGAAATCACCAATTTCCCAAATAAATCTTGTCCAGTACCTGAAAGTGGAAGGTGAAATGTGTATTAATAAAACTGGCAATGTTATCTAATCTCTTTTTACTATAGAACTTCGTAACTTCAAGGGTTCACAATATTGCACGATAACTCAATCCAATAGTAAATAAGAGTAAGCCAGAAGAAGACAAGAGTGCCACGGGCAACAGAGCTCACACTGAATGTCTGAGTGTCTGAATATCAAAGAGTGTCTGAAGGAATAATTATATCAGAATTTCAGGTGTTCTTAAACCTGACTATCTGATTACCTAATTGTCAGGCACGTTACTTTAGTATATTAATTCTAATTTACTTTGATTAACTCAGCATTCATGTGAAATCCATGGAGTGCATAACGCTCATGCCAATTAAACCAAAGCCAACTTAAAACTCAGATTCAACTCAAATTAATTTACTAATTTAATAATTTAATAGTGTGTCTGGATAATGGATAATAGATTAAATAGCATCACAATAACATCAAGTGTCTCACTTATCTATATATCTATCTCTATAGTAAACTCAGTAATAATTATCTTTCTAACACTATACACGGATTTCCAGTAGCTCATTAGAAACATTTACAGAGCTTAATAATGCAACTAATTGACTCAGCTGTAACATGGGCTGAATCTAATCAGAATAGCTATTGGGATAAACAGAATAACTTAATATAAATGCCATACAACTAACGTAACTTAAATAAATAACTACATAACTAAACAGATAATTAGATTAATTTGTATATGGACATTAGTGAAATGCAACATAAAAATATAAAAAGCTGATAAAAAACCTAAGACAACCCTACAATCTTATAAAGGTATTATAAAATATTACAAAAAATATACACTGTATAATTAAAATAAGTTTAAACACATAATCTTATGTATCCGTGATTCAAGATCAATTCTCAAATTTATACACTTACAGTGTCTCACTGGTTCTCATATATTTCTTATATATTTTTACAGACACAGCTTTTCATAAAATATGTTATTTATAAATACCTCTCCACTCTGTAAGAATAAAATACAATGAAATACAATGGGCACTAGAATAATATGTAAAAACAGACAAGAGCAAAAAGACCAGAGTGTATGTTGCTGGAAAGGAGGAATACAAATCCAAACATGGGGACCGAGGAATAAACTACAAGCTCCTGAAAACAGAACAGCAGTCTGGATATCAGTGGACCAAACGCAAACCACATTCTCCAAGTAGAGAGGGCTGCCCCGTCGCCACGGCACTCCTAGCTTTCTCCGGAGTGGTGGTTCAATTCAGAATGTGGTTCAAAATCTGGTATGCAAGTTGTTCTGGAAAAAAAATGTTTTTTGCCACAGATATAGTGAGGCAACAATGGTATACCTGTTATAAGCAACAATAGAGCATAATGCAAATCCTGCTTCCTCAGCTTCTCCTGAACCAAGCAGCGTGCAATACCTCCTCCTCTCTCAGCCTCAGTCTAATCCCCAGTTAGAAGAGTTCTTTCCTTCAACAATATCATTAAATATCCAAACATGGCAGTGACTGCAACTCATAAGTGTAACCTGGTGGGGGTTTCCTTCATGCCCAGAAACCCATTCCTATCTTGCTTCCATTATATTTTCATAAAAATGTTTTTTCCTCCACTGGGAGGACTAAATATTGGGATATCTTTGGTGGACCCCCACACCCCCATTCCCAAATTCTAGCTACACCACTGCAACTGTATCTTGGCCTACTCTCATGAACCTTTGGTGTTCATGAAATGACTTAGTACTGTAACTTTATTTGAACCTGCTATTTATGAAACATTTCTATATTGCTTTTGAATTTTTGTCTTATTTTACTCTTGCTGTTTAACTTCCCTCTTTAATGGCAGTGTTGAATCAGGAATAGTTAAACTACTGGAATTGTACAAAAACCAAAACTGTGAATATGCTTTATGAATAGTGAAGTAGAGTAAATATGTTAATGACCTAGGAAACTGTGTTATGAATATAGACCATTTCTTATTATTTTATTAGGGGACTCTGTGATCATAGGAACATAAGAACATGATGGCAGATGGGTACCATGTGATCCATCTAGTCTGACTGTTATTTGGTCTACTCCCCCCCAAGTATATTCCTTTATTTCAATATTCCACTACTTCTGTCCCAAGATATTCAAACTCCTTAACTGTTTTGGCATCCATGACCTCCTGCAACAGCCTGTTCCATGTCTCCACCACACTTTCAGTGAAGAAAAACTTCCTAATGTTGGTCTGAAATCTTCTTCTCAGAATCAGTTGTGGCCTCTAGTACATGCCTCCTTATTTTCTTGGAGAAGTTCTGATTCTGCATTGAGTTGATATCCTTTAGATATTTAAAGGTTTTTATCATGTCTCCTCTGTTTCTCGTCTGTTCCAGTGAGTACATGTTTAATACTTTAAGTCATGTCTCATAGGGTATGTGATGGAGGTCCTGAATGATCTTTGAAGCTCTTCTCTGCAGTTTCCAGATGGTCTATATCCTTTTTAAGGTGAGGGTCTCCAGAACTGGACACAGTATTCCAGGTATGGCCTCACCAAGGATCTGTAAAGTGGGATTTTCACTTTGCACATTCTACTTGTGATCCCTCTTCTGATGCAACCGAGGATGTTACTGGCTTTCTGTGCCACCTTCTCACATTGTCTCCCTACCTTTAGGTCACTGGATACCATGACCCCTAGGTCCCATTCTAGGCTAGTGATGGCTAATTGTTCACCCCAGAAAGTAATTTTTTCCTGGGTTTCTTTTTCCTAGGTGCATGACCTTACACTTCTTGGAGATGAACTTCAATGGCCAACTTCTGGATTATTCTTCCAGTTTTGTTAGTTCTGATTCCATTGCTATGGCTCCTTCCTGTTTGTCCACCCTGCTGTAGAGCTTAGTGTCATCTGCAAACAGGCATACTTTCACTTCCAATCCATCTGCGATGTTGCTGATGAATATCTTGAAGAGGACTGGTCTAATCACTGAACCCTGCAGAACACCGTTGGTCATCATCCCCTCTCTCAACAGGGTGTCATTCACTATAACATTCTGGGTTGTCCCCTGAAGCCAGTTTCTTAGCCAGTTAACAATTTTCTCTCTTACACTTGCATTTAACAGTTAGTTAATAAGCCTCCTGTTTGGGACATAATCAAAGACCTTACTAAAGTCTAGGTATACAACATCTACTGTCCAGCCTTGGTCTCCCATACTACTTTTGTCACCCAGTCAAAGAATTCTATCATGTTTGTCTGGCATGACCTACCAGTTGTGAAGCCATGCTGCTTAGGGTCTAGCCTCCCATTGGTTTTCAGGTGTGCCACTATCCTTTTCTTTGGTAACGATTCCATAATTTTCCCCACAATTGAGGTGAGGCTGACAGGGCAGTAGTTCAGTTGTGAATTCAAGTGGTATAGAAGACTGGCGATGCTGCAGCCCTGGATGCACTCTGTTGTTAATGTACTGGGCTCTTTCTTCAGCTCCATTCTGCCAATGAAACATAGAAACATAATAGAAATTGACAACAGATCAGGATTGCAAGGCCCATCCAGTCTGCCCATTTTTTTGCCTCAATGCCTCTCTAAATTTACCTCAGGCAGTTCTGATGAACAAAGGAGTAGCTTAAGTCTGTGCAATGGCTTGTGGCGGGCACAACAGTTGATGTTTCAGCCCACTCCTGACACCCAAGTGACCAGGACTCCCTAATTCTTTATCACATGACAAAAAAAATGCATAAAATATAAATGTATACTTAATTTTATTTAAAATTTTGGTTAAGAAAAGCACACTGAGATGAGGCTTGTTTTGAGGTGTGACCTGAGTGGGGTATAAATAACATTTAAAAACAAAATGCATCAACATTTTTGAAGATATACAAAGGTAAAGTTTAGAACAAAACTAGTGCATAGAGAGAAATTGCAGCTGTGAATCAACAACACAACATGTTTTCAGTTAGAGTCAGGCACCTGGAGAGGTGACAGGAGTAAGAGGGGAAGGGAACATAGGTGGCTCTCTACCTAGGATTCTTCTCAACCCTGATGCATGCCTACAGCTTGTGCAGAATGCATCATCCCAACTGTTTGCTGGGACTTCCCCATCTGACCATATCATACATGTGCTATGTGAACTGCATTGGTTGCAAGTACAGTAGTGTGTCAGTGTCAGGGTGTGTTTGTTGACCTTCAAGGCCCAGTATGATCTTAGCCCAGGCTACCTGAAAGATGTCCTGGTCCCTTATGCTCCCAGCCATTCTCTCCAGTCATCTGAGGGGGGGGGTCTTTTCTGTGTCAAGAGGTCACTTCTTACATCCTCAGGAGGTTGTGCATTCAGGATCACAGCTCCACTTTTGTGGATGCACTTCCCCGCGAAGTTTAGAGGACCCACCTCAGTGGTGGGGTCTTCCTCAGTGGTTCTCAACCCTAATACCCATGGTGTTCCCTGGACAAACCATATCACACGTGATCTTTTTTTTTTACACAGGGTCCAGAAAGCTAAAACAAATTGTGTTGGCAACATGCAGCGAGACATACTTCTCTGTCTTTGAAGAGTGTATCACTATGAGGCACTGGCTTGAAGCTGTACATTGTACTTCCAATGGGAAGCTATGATGGATTGAGGGAAGGGGTGAGCCTTAGAGCTGAGAACCCCAAGGAATATCCCACCACTGATTTGCCAAGACTCTGGACACTGAGAACCCTAATTTTTTTTCCTTTTTCTGCTTTGGGGTGGGGTGGGGTGGGAGTTAGGACTGGAAACCCTAACACCACATTTCCCTAGTTTTGTTGCATTAAGTTACTCTAACTGGTGAAGTAACGACTTTATTTGCAAATAATTATCTGTTATGGGTCTGGTGGTTGATACTAACTTTTAACTTGATTTATGTCTTGCTGCTTTTATTCTGTTTTTATGTCTATAAGGCACACAGAGCCCATGGGATTGGTTGCCATAGAAATCTCTTCAGTATTTGTGGAGTTTTTCCAACTGCCATTTTTTCTGAAGCATGAACAGCCTCACAAACATACTGCCAGTGCACTTCACAAGTCTACTCCTCTAATACATTAACTCAGTAACTCTGTTTAACTATCCTCTGCATATATCTGGATGTGTCACATCTTAGCAAGCTTGAAAGTATGCATGATCTCTCTCCCAACCCCACCCTCCTTTCTGACACTCATTCATTCCTGACTGTTTACAGCTCATAGTTTCAAACAAACAAATTAAAAAAAAAATTGTACCTGGTTCTATTAGATCATGCCAGTTAACTTCTGTCTTGCCAGTATTCATCAATGCCTTGAGAAACCCAACTGAATCCTGTTGCTTCATATAAGTAATAAGCCATGACAGGGTGTGCATTATAGGATTATAATAACTGGCCAGCAATTTTTCCCATTGCTTGATCCAGTTATAATTTGCTGTTATAACCCGCGGGTCATAATGACAAACACACGCCACCCCAAACTCATAAGAGCCACATCCTGATTGGCTCTGCATTCCTCGGAGGTGGGGAAAAGCAGCTCAAAAAAACGTGTCAGGTTCTCTTCCCACAGAGAGAGAAGCCACCAAACTGGGACACCTACTTATTTTCTTGTTTTTTTTTACAAAAAAGAAAAACTCATTTAACTCATTTAAGAAATATCTGGTTGATCCTACCATTCCAAAATCACACCACACCACTCCCAAGAAGAACGGCAAAAAAAGTCTTGATTGCTAATGCCACAAAGAACGGCTCTGACCTCTCTCCTTGTGGTAAGAACATCACAATCCCGATCACAATGCAAAAATCTGCCCAAAGTAAAAAATAAAATAAAAAAGCAATTGTAGAAATTAAAAGTACAAGAAAAAAATTTTGAATGGGGATATGTGTGCGTGTGTGTGTGTGTGTGTTTGTGTGTGTGTGTGTGTGTGTGTATGTGTGTGAATCAATGTGTCTGTGTGTGCGTGTGTGAATCAGCATGTCTGTGTGTCACAGTCAGACACAGGGCTAGAAAAAATTGCTGCCCAGCAATTATAAATAACAAAGTATGGGGAAATGTGCTTTAGTTTGAAATGAATGTTTGCCTTCGGGTGGGATGCTTTAATAAAACCCTTGGGCTTTGCCCTCAGGGTTTATGTAGCATCCCACCCCTCAGACAACCATTAATTTCTCAATAAGCACACTTTCCCATACATTATTGTATATTTAATGCATACACCAGGGTTGTAGTAAGGCATGAGGACAAAAGCTGAGTGTCATTATGCCTGTGGGAAGTGCAATACAATCCTATGATACCCCTGAGGAGCTTATTACAAAGATAAAATGGCTCAAAAGTATGCTTTATTTTGGGGGGGAGGAAAATAAGATTTTGTACCTGTGTGTTTATAGAGATTTAATGCACTGTCAGGTGATATCTTGCAGCCAATGAAATTTCTAGATCTTTTCTTGCCATTTTATAAATCAGTTTCACCATAGCTATAACTGTGCTTCCTCTCTTCACATGATGCTGTTGGTCTGTTGTGCTCCATCACTTAAAGTAATCTGAACAAAACTGAAGTAAAAAAGACAGCCTGTCAGAGCTAGAGATGTGCGAAGTGAGGAAAATTTGCTTAACAAAAATTGTTGCAGATTTTCTCCACTTCACAGGGTGTGTGAGGCCCAGTTTTGCCACTCGAAAAACTCTTCAAAATGCAGTTTCCCTGGTGTCTAGTAGTCCCCGCTCCCACTGCTTGTTGCCAGACTAAAATGAAACAATAACCCACCCAATCACCAGGCAATCCCTGGTGTTCCTCCTGCAATGTTGTGTGCCCCCATCTGCCTATCACCTACGTGTTGTACAATACAAACAAAAATGAAAGATCCAATCCCCCCATTGTGGGGCACTTGTTTGTAATAATTTCTTTGATGTCCAGTGGACCCCCCATCCCTGCATCTACTGCCCACCAACCCACTCCCCCCCACCTGGACCCTGAGCAGATGACTAGCACAGCCCTCCATGGTTAGCTGCATGACTGATCTCAATGAATGAGCACATGCTTGCACAAGCATGCACTCATCCATTGAGCTCAGTCAGGTGGCTGGCTGTGAAGAACAATGGAGAGGACTATGCTGGTTGCCCTCTCAGGGTTGGGGTGGGGGTGGTGGGCAGTAGATGCAGGAATGGGGGGTCCACTGGATGCCAGGGAAATTATTTCATACAAGTGCTCTGAATGGGGTGGTAGTTGACCTTTGATTTTTTATTTTATTTTCCAATAAGCAGGCAATCAGGGGAGGCACACAACACTGCAGCTGGGACACTGGGGATTGCCTGGTGATTGGGGAGGATTTATTTTTTCATGTTGGACTTGCAATTGGTGGGGGGGTAGACAGAGACACCGGGGACTTGGCACTCCTTGTTTGGGGTTTTTAAGTGCAAATCGCACTTAACAAAATCCCCAAAACAATGCAAAGTTACCCCATGCCATTTTGGGGAATTTTCCACTACAGGTGGCAACTTCACAAAATGGTACAGGGAGGTGGAGTTGGTGAATTTGCAGGGAGTCCACCCGCAAAGTTTTACTTCACTGCATCTCTGGTCAGAGTAGTGGTAGCATTACCACTCATGATGCCAGTTGCCTGAGTTTTGGAACTAGCTTAAGTCATCTGAGGGCCAGCAAGTTGGAGTAGGACAGAGTGTCCTAGAACACATTCTCCTCCAGGGAGGGAGGAAGGGTTACAGTTGTCATGTTGTGACCATCATCTGGGTAACCACAAGTGGTGGTGCATGCATGGGCATGACATCATGGAGAGGAAATACCAGTGGAGCTGGATGCATGATACACTTCCAGATATGTATATCACTCAGCTCATCTACAGTCAGTATCATGGGGGCAAAGGACCAAGAAAAAGAGGAAAGAACTCTCAGTCACTGCAAAATTGTGCTGCTCTTACTCAGCAGGCCCCAAACTGTCAACCATGTTACCCACCTCTGGACCAAGCATGGATGTTTGGGAGTGGAAGGCTCTTCATCAACTCTATCCTAGGGGGTAAGACAGAGAGTAACAAAAATACGGGGTTAGTCAAGAAATAGGTGGGTGATGTGGCTAGGAGCAGGGAGATGGACTTCATTTGTATATCTTTTGATATTGTTTCTCTATATAAAAACATTCCCCATGTGGAAGGCCTTGATACCCTAGAATACTGGCTCAGGCAGGATGAGATTATTGACATGCATTTGAAAGAATTGCTTGTGGGCTGTGCTGAGCATATCCTAACAAAAAATGTATTTTCTCTTCCAGAGGGACTGCTATCTCCAGATTAAAGATATGACTATGGGGAGCGACTTTTGTCCTCAATTATCCCAACCTGTATATGGTTAAGTGGGAGAAAGAATATGTCTATGATGACCAGGTCAATCCTTATTACCATGGGATTGACCTCTGGGATCATTTTATAGATGACATATATATGGTGTGGCATGGATATATGGAACAATCATTTGACTTCATCAAGTACCTTCAAGCAATCAGTTTGAATTTGAAATGTATATCTCAGTGTGACAAAATTTCTGTTTCTTTTTTTGACCTTCTCATCAAAAGTAATATGAAACCGATCTGTTTTGTATAATTACTGATAGGAACTCTCTGTTACATGCCTCTAGTTGACATTAATGCCATTTGATTGGCAATATTCCTAAAGCCCAAATGCTGAGCATACGTACGAACTGCAGTAATGACAGAGATTACACAGTGAATGGATCTGCTATGTGTGAGAGATTCATTTGTAGAGGATATAAAAGGTAGGTTGTTGAATAAGTTTATCAGCAAACTTTGACTGTGGATAGGGAGGAATTTCTACAGAACAGAAGTAGGGTGGAGGAACCTATGAGGATAAATTTTGTGACTAAGTACAATAGACAATCTAAGGCTATTGAGAAAGTGCTTAGAGATAATTGGTACATTTTATAGACAAACCCATTACTCTGAGAAG
The DNA here is from genome assembly GCA_016271365.2 of Neoceratodus forsteri. Classification (NCBI taxonomy): domain Eukaryota; kingdom Metazoa; phylum Chordata; order Ceratodontiformes; family Ceratodontidae; genus Neoceratodus; species Neoceratodus forsteri. Next base: position 247,671,868 of record CM028130.1, on the reverse strand, counting down.
CTACTAGATTGCCACCAAGGATAGTGTACAGGAGGGGTAGAAACTTGAGGGACAACCTGGTGAATAGTGTGCAACATGTAACATCACATATGCCAACTATGGGATAATGGTGACCCTCGCCCCTCTCTGGCACATTTCCTTCTGCCAATTGTAAATTTTGCCCATCCATTATTAAAAGACAAACTTTTTCTAGTGAGAGTGGTAGAAAAACATTTGAGGCATGTTCTTTCTTTATTTGTGTGAAAGGAGTGTGTTCTGGCCACTCAAGCAAATGAATGCCATACACAAAAATATCTATTAAAATGTTTTCTTTTTATTCTGTTTTTCCACGTCCTAGCATTCTGCCTGTCAATAGGCTTCTTCTGGGGAATCCTAAATTCAAATTCAGATTTGTTTATATTTCCAATTTCTATATACATTGTATGGCTAACTGCCCAATAAAAGGACTGGTTCAAGTTATGCGTTGGACTGGATTCTAACCAATCACACAGAGAGAATCTCTAACACCACTGTCTTGCCTGACTCGATTAGTGACCACTCTCCCATCTTCTGTAAATGGTTAAATAGGGCTCACAAACTAGCTGCTAAAATGTTCATACGCAGGTTTCTGAAGAATGGGAACCTTGAACCCCTCAAGACCCAACTCAGGCAAACTGATTAGTCGCCTACTGATTCTGGCCAAAATGTGGACCAAGCTCTAGAGCATTACATCTCAGAGTTTAATACAGCTTGTGACATCCATGCCCCCATAAGAATGTGTAAGATTAAGGGATAAAACACCACCTGGATTACCCCATCCCAGCTTAACCTAATGGCCACCCAGGACAATCTGTGGCACCATGCCTGGGCTACCAGAAAACAGGCTGATTGGAAACAGTTCAAAGCTGTCTGAAATGCCTGTACTAGGGTAATTCAGGCCACCAAAATCCACCACTTCCAAGAGGAGCTCTCAAACTCCTGAGGGGATGGCAGGAAATTCTGGAAAATATGCATGGTCAGACCACATCTGTAGTATGGGGTACAGTTCTGGAGGCCTCATTTAAGAAAGGATATAGATGGTCTGGAGAGGGTTCAGAGAAGGGCAACAAAGATGGTGCACGGTATGCAAGAGAAACCATATGAGACTAGAAGAAGAGAATTCAATTTATACCAGATGGAGGTTGGAAGAGATAGAGGCAATATGATAGAGATTTTTAAGTATATGAAGGGAATAAATAAAGTGAATGAATGTAGCTTATTCAAAAGGAAAGTAGGAGTTAAAACAAGGGGTCATAATTTAAGATTGGAAGGGGGAAGATTTGAGAGCAACGTCAAGATTCATTTTATTAAGTTTTTATTAATTTAAAACTCATTGATTGAAGAATTTATATAGCTTATATAATTTATACAAATTATTTTGTCTGTTGTTTTAAGTTTAAAATTTAGGGTTTAGGGGTTATTTATGTAGTTTTATTTTATTGGGTGTATTGTGACTATTTTAGGGTAGCTATTCATTATATAAGAAAGTTAGTATTTTTGTTGTGGAGCTTTAGTTTTAGTTGGTGGTTATTGCCCGTGGAATGTGTCTGTCTGCCACCCCCAGTCTTGCGCTATTTGTCCTCTTCTCTCCATGCCCTCCACCATTTCCCCCCTTTGTCCTTTTCTATCTACCAGCACTGTCGTGTGTTAGGTATTGTACATAGGAGGGGTGGTGGGGGGTGTGGTGGAGGTGCATGGACCTTGGAGGATGAATGATCAGATCTCTCGCATAAGGCAAGTAGCCCGGATGGCTTGTGAATCCTGCCCAACTCGGGTGGTGTTATGCAATTCCAGATCTATTAAGAACAAAACCACAATTATTACAGATTTTGTTGGAACAGCTGATCTGGCTTGCATCACCGAGACCTGGCTGGATGAAAATGCAGGCCCCATTTTGGAAGTGGCAATTCCATTCGGGTACTCGGTGATACACCGCCCGAGATTGGACCACAGTGGGGGTAGCGGTCTGTTTCAAGACCGAGTTGGGCCTCACTGGTGTATCAGTAGATGAAGCCAAATCCTTTGAATGTACTGTGGCAGCATGTGTGGGCTGCAGGATAGCTGTCATCTACCGTCCACCCGGGGATGAGAAGCAATTCCTGCAGGAAGTGGTGGACTTTGCCATCGACATGGTGTTGGAGTCACCCAGACTGATGGTTCTGGGTGACTTCAATGCTTGGGTCAAAGACAAACTCTCGTATTTTGGACAGCACTTCCTCCAGCTGACGATATCCCTGGGCTTCATACCGATTGTTTCCTCAGCTACCCATAATCATGGTCATTCTTTGGATCTGGTTTTCCTCCTTGGGATTGAGTCCTCTGATTTGGTGGTGGAACCTGTCCATTGGTCCGATCATTACACCATGAGGTTAAATTTTTGCACCCCCCTTTGTAGGTCTGCCCCTGTGGAGATGGTCAGTTACCATCCTTTATGGGATGTGAGCCCTGAAGACCTGGCAGTGGTGATTGATCTCTCAGAGTTCCCTGATGCCAGATCAGGTCCAGAGCCATTGGTCCTGGCCTATAATAAGGCCATCTTCTCGGCCCTCAACCTGATTGCTCCTATCCATGTTCATCCTTTCCAACTTCACCCTTGGACCCCTTGGTTTGATGGGTCCTTGAGGGAGTTTCAGCATGTAGGATGAAGGTTAGAATGTCATTGGTGGAAATCCTCCCAGGAGGTCGACCATCTTAGTTTGGTAGAACAGTATCAGACCTACCAATCAGTGATCTCACGTAAGAAGGCAGAGTTCCTGTCCAAGGAGATTGCTGTCACTCAGAATTGACCAGCTTAACTCTTCCGAACTGCGGACAGGTTGTGCAACCCAACCTGTCTGCAGCTCCGTCAAGCTTTTTCACAAATGGAATGTGACAAGCTTGCTTGATTCTTTGCGAAATATGGTGGCCGACATCAGGTCGGAGATCCTCTTGACTCATTCTATGGGGGACGCTGTTGGTCGGTACTTGATCACTACACCTTGTACTTCCTGGAGTTCCTTTGACCTGCCAGAGTTCAGGGATATTATGCGGATTGCCCAGGGGATACACCCTACATGCTGTAGTTTAGATCCTGTCCCAACCTCCCTGATTTTGGGTTGTTGTGATATCATTGGCCCAGCTCTGGCTCAGATTGTCTGGTGAATCTTGGAATCATGTGAGTTTCCATGCTCCCTGAAGGAGGCGGTGGTGACACCCTTTCTGAAGAAAGCTTCATTTGACTGGATGCTCTAGCTAATTACAGACCTATCTCAAACCTTCCCTTTATAGGAAATGTTATTGAGAAAGTTGTGGCAATTAAACTGGAGAACCATTTGACCATCCATGATGTCTACGAACCTCTCTAGTCTGGTTTCTGAAAGAGGCAAAGCACTGAGACTTCTCTGGTTCAGGTGATCAATGATCTCCTTATGGTGAGAGATCAGAGAAACGGTTCCATTCTGGTACTCCTTTATCTCTCCTCAGCTTTTGACACTGTAGACCATAGGGTGCTACTTGAGTGCCTGAGGTCTATTTGTGGCTTGACAAGTATGGTCCTCAGGTGGTTTACATCTTTCCTAATGGGCAGAACACAGAGAGCTAAGTTGAGGATTTTTTCTTCTGACTCACTCCCTCTGTCCTGTTGGGTCCCTCAGGGCATGGTGTTGTTCCCCATGTTATTTGCAGTGAATATGCTACCCCTCAGAAACATTATAAGACTGTATGGGCTGAGGTTCACTGCTACACTGATGATACCCAGCTCTACCTGTCTTTTGCCCCCACCAGGTTAGTGCTCTCTCAGTATTTAATAACTGCCTCGCTTGAAATCCAGAACTGGATGAATTTGAGCAGGCTAAAGTTGAACGTGGGAAAGACTGAGGTTATGGTCATGGATCCAGGTTGCAGGACAGAGGGGTTGAGGACTGATTAGCCATATGGATTATTTCGGAGGGGCTCTCAGATCCTTACCTCAGAATGGGTGCCTGACCTGGGAGTGATACTTGATGATGGGCTGACCCTCTATTATCAGGTGTCAGCAATTGTCTAGTCCACCTTATACCATCTTAGGAACATTGCCAGGGTCAAACACCTTGTTCCATCCCGCGATCTGCCTGTGATGGTCCACGCCTTTGTGACCTCGCACCTTGACTATTGCAACTCCCTTTACTTAGGGCTTCCTGGGGTTGATATCCATCACTTGAAGTTAGTGCAGAATGCTGCTGCTGCTCGACTGTTGACCGGGGTGTCCCGGCGGTCACATACTACTCCTGTGCTGTGTGATCTGCACTGGCTGCTGATTCAGTGCCGCATCACCTTTAAGGTAGGTTTATTGACCTACAAAGCACTACAAGGACTTAGTCCTGACTACTTGAAAAAGCTGCTGATTCCCTACACCCTTGAGTGACAGCTCTGCTCAGCTGATGAGGGGTTGCTGGAGATTCTGAGGGTAATTTTGAAATCCTCTGGGGCCCATGGATTTATATTCGCAGCCCCCACCCTCTGAAATTCTCTGCCCCGTCAGCTTCAGGAATGCACAACTGTGGGAGGGGGGTTTAAACAGGCACTTAAAATGTTTTTGTGGAGTCAGGCCTACCAGTGAATTGTTACCATCTGTAATTGTTGTTTTATATATTAATGTAATTGTTTTTATGGAATTATGTTTTATTATTGTAAAGCACCTTGGTACTTGAAAGGCACTTAAAAATAAAACATTATTATTATTATTAATGTAAGAAGATGTTATTTCACTGAGAGGGTGGTGGAACACTGGAACAGTTTACCTAATGAGGTGGTATGTGCAGAAACAGTGGAGGAATTCAAGAGGGTGTGGGACAGACACAAGGGGTTGGCTAGTGGGCAGAGGAAAATATCCCTGGGAAGTGGAGACAAGTAGGGGATGGTGAGAAATGGGCAGACTAGATGAACCAGGATGGTCCTTTTCTGCTGACACATTACTATGATACGATGATCTCATGGGCACAACCAGCAAATCATCCCCATCTATACTCTCTGTTAGTGGGTAAATCACCCAGGACTCCAAGGAAATCACTGATACTTTTAACTCAGACTTCTCAGACCTTAGCAGCATACTTCCACCTGACTTCTTTGATGTACCTGCACCTATTGCCAAGGGACAAAATGAGAAAACCAATCATTCCCACCCCCCTTTCTATTTCAGGACAGTCTCTAAGCAAGAGGCCAGAAAGTATCTACAGCGGGTGCTTGGTAAGTCAAGATATAGCAGTGATTCTCTTGACCTGAAGCTTCTAAACCACACCTTTGAAGTGGTCCTAATTCCCTTAACTAAACTTCTCAGTGTCTCCCCTGTGCCTAGGTCAGTTTCCCAAGAGGTGGAAGGCAGCCATAGTAACCCTTGTTTTCAAAAATAATGACCGTGCCCTCCATACAAATTACCTCCCAATCTCAATCCTTCTCCCTCCTCTCGAAGGCCTTGGAAAGGATTGTATTGGTCCAGCTTGCAAAATACAAGATCCAGTGCCCACAACAGCATGGCTTCTGTAAGGCACATAGTACCACTACAGCCCTGCTCAAATTCACTAGCTACATTCGTAGCACAACTGATCAGGGCCACTTTGTTGGGGTGATTTCCATCAACCTCACTAATGATTTTGACATGGTAAACCACACCATTCTGCTTGATTCACTCTCCATCACTGGACTCTCACCTGAGTCAGTAGGATGGTTCAGCAGGTAGCTGGAGGGCAGATCCCAACAAGTTAAAATAAGTGGTGTTCTCTCAGACAGTCATCTAGCTAGCTCTACTGTCCCTCAAGGCTCAAGGCTGGGACCTTTACTTTTCAGTCTGTTCCTAAATAACCTGATTCACCAAAATTATACTCCATGCTGATGATGCAGTTATTTTCTCTAGCCAACCAGATCTGCTTCCCCTCAAGACTAGAGATGTGCAAAGTCTGAGAAATTCACTCCGCAAGGTAATTTGCAGATTTCGTTGAACGATTTTGGGAAATTCATGGTCACAAATTTTGCAGATTATGCTGCTAAATGAGAAATTGTGCCTGTGAAGTTCACTCTTCGCACACAAAATTCATACTTTGAGGTAAAAAATGGCAAATTGTGGTGAAAATTTCATGTAAATTGCGCAAATCAAAGTTTTGAAGGGCAGCCAAAACAACATGAATTCCATGAATTGCAAATTTTGGGCGCATTGTGTGGAATTCACAGGCAAAGTTTAACTTCACAACATCTCTACTCAAGACCCAACTCCAACTTAATGTCACATCTGTTGAGGCCTGATTCACAAAGCACAAACTCCTCATGAATTACAAAAAGACAAAAGTCATGCTTTTCAGTAACACCCACAACAAACATAAATAACACAGGTTAACCATCCATAACAGCCTGGGTAACACACATGAGCAAGTCCTGTACTTTAAATACCTAGAAATAATCCTATATAGTTTGCTGTTCTACGTCGCCCATGTGGATCAAGTTGCTGAAGTGGTAAACACCAGGACTGGCCTCTTAAACAGACACAGATTATGCCTGACACCCTGCTACACTTTGGATAGCAGTTAACAGCTCCATAATATCCATTATAGGCTATGGACTAGTTGTGTACAGTGCGGCCACTGACACTACACTCAAAATGATTAACTTAGCCCTTAATAAAGCATGCAGATAATTACAGGAGCATACCGAGTCACCCAAACCTGTGACTTGTACATGCAAAAAAAATGTTTGAATCTCTGGGATCAAGTAAAATACCAGACCTGCCACCTTGCAAAAAAAGCCTGCCTTGGCCTAACCCCTCTGGTTATATAAAATCTCCTTAAACAAGTGGTCAACCCACATCTAACCCAAGGTGTGCCAAGACAAACTCTTCAAGTCCTCTTCTGCCCTCAACACAGGTGGAACTCTCTTTTGCATACCAGTCTCCCTCTTGGCTCAATGACCTCCCTGCTGCAGACCAGACAGTGCCCAAGTTGGGCGCTTTAAAGTGTAAATTTTGCCTACACCTCACTGCACGTGGCAGATGTGATTGTCCCCCCCACTCCAGTCCCAGGCCACAAAAAAATCCTTGTGTCTAGTGCCCTCCTCCCTGCTGCCATCAATTGCTGTCTGACTCCATCCTGAGTATGAGTCCACAATACTGAAAAAAATGTCATTTAATCCCTGGTGTCTAGTGCACCCTGCCACCTTGTCAGGTAGTGACCCCCACCTCGCTCCCCCCACCCTGATGCTGAATGTGCCCCAGCACATCCCTCCATTCACCTCCATGGTTGGCAGCCAGACTGCTCAATAAATGAGCGTGTGCTTGTACAAGCATGCGCTCATTCATTGACAGCTCCTGGTAATTTTTCAATGTTTTCAGGGTGCAGAGAAGGGGAGGAGGCTGTAGCAGTTGCTGACGGGGGTGGGATGGGTTCAACAGTGTCATTCCTCCCATCCTGCCCCCACCGGTGATCAGAGCTGCTTCTCCCCTTCTCTACACCCTGAAAAATATCAACACATGACTGCAAGCTGTCAGTGAATGAGCATGTGCTTGTACAAGCACATGCTCATTCGTTGAGCTTAGTTGGGCTGCCAGCCATGGAGGTGAGTGAAGGGCTGTGCTGGTGGCCTCCTCAGGGTCAGGGTGTGGGAAGCAAGGTGGGGATCACTACCTGACAGTGTGGGGGGGTGTTGGGTCCACTAGATACCAGGGATTAAATGATTTTTTTTTTACTGTTGTGGAGTCAGGAAGGGAGTCAAATGGCAAACAGTGGCGGGGGGCCACTAGATACCAAGATTTATTGTGGCTGAGGATTGGTGGTGCGGGGGCACTAGACACCAGGGAATCGGGATAGGGATTTCATGAAAAAAATTTATACTGTGAACTGCAATTGATGGTGGTGGGGGGCACTAGACACCATAGGGATTGACAGTGGTCAGCAATCAATGACGGTAGTGCACTAGATACCAGGGAGGGAAGTCAGGCTGCCAGCTGTGGGAGGAGGGTGTACTTTCTCCTTATATTTTTTTAAGTGCAATATGCACTTAAAAAAATAACCAAAGCAATGCAAAGCCAATTTTGAGACGTTTCCATCACAGGCGGCAACTCTGCAAAATGCTCCATGGAAGCAGATTTGGTGACTCCACCAAAACTTTGAATGTGGAGTGAAACTTTGCAACATCTCTATCCATAAGCATCATGGTTTCAATGCATCCTATTCATCTTTATTGTTTTGCTATTTTCTGGCCAGCTAGCACATTGATAAGGCAAGAGTCATAGTGGAGTTTCACTCTAGGGGCACTTAGGCCCCCTGGGCTTAATGATAGAATTAATTTAATTCCAAGTATAAAGCAACACATCTGACTTGGTTGTGATTTATTGTTTTACTAATGTGCTTTCTCCCTTTGTGTATTTTGTTCTTTAGAGTGTGGGGTTGAAAAGAATCAGCATACTTGGGCACCATGAGAACTGTCGAATAGGACTTTGTTTGGGAATCTTCATCTTGACCTTACTACTTTAGCTTGATGGTTTAAGATATACTGTATTTTAATATAGTGTATATTTATATAGCATATTTTTTGCTTACTTGTTAATACTTTTCTTTTGCTTTACTGTGAGTGCTTTTTAACTTTTACACTCGTTATGTGTTTAGCGGTTTATTGCACTGTCACTTTTAATTACCTTTTTAAAGAACCTTATCTTTTCCACTCCCTTATCCTTCTAATGATACAGTGATCTGCAAAGTGGGTCAGAGATTTTGTTAGCCAGGTGAGTCCGTTTGGGAAGTTTGTTATATTTGGTATATTTGAATAAAACCTTTTATTTCTGTGTAGTGATGCTAGTGTTTGCCTCTCTAGTTAAGAAATTGGGCAAACTAGAATGGCAGAACAATCCATAGAAACATAGAAACATAGAATTTGACGGCAGAGAAGGACCGCTTGGCCCACCCAGTCTGCCCATTTCCCTACCTACTGGATAAGCTGCAGATCCTAGTTAACCAGCAGCCTACTTCTTACTACCCCCACTCCCCAGAATTGCCTTATGGCTGTCCCATGCATGCTTGAATTCCACCACTGATTTTGACTCCCCAACCTCCTCCGGAAGGCTGTTCCATGCATCCACAACCCTCTCTGTGAAAAAATACTTCCTTAAATTATCTCTGAGCCATCCCTCCATCTTCAAATTGTGCCCTCTTGTTCTTGCACACCTCTTTTTTTGAAAGATGCTACCATCTTGGACTTTGTTGATTCCCTTGAGGTACTTGAACATTTCTATCATGTCCCCCCCTCCCTTCTTTCCTCGAGGCTATACATATTAAGCTCCTTTCGTCTCTCTTCATATGTCTTCTGGCGCAGACCCTGCACCATTTTAGTTGCCCTCCTCTGGACAGCTTCCATCCTGTCTATGTCTTTGTGGAGATTGGGTCTCCAGAACTGCACACAGTACTCCAGATGGGGTCTCACCAGCTGTCTGTACAGAGGGATGATAACTTCCTATTTTCTACTGGTGATGCCTCTCCCTATTCATCCCAGTATCCCCCCAGCCCTCCTTGCTGCCCTCTCACATTGCTTGCCTACCTTTAGGTCATCTGATATGACTACCCCCAGGTCCCTTTCCATTTTTGTTGTTGTTAGTATCTCACCCCCCATTGTGTACTCTTCCCCTGGGTTTTTGTTTTCCAGGTGCATTACCTTGCACTTCTTAGCATTGAATCTAAGCTGCCATACATTTGACCATTCCTCTAACCTTGCCAAGTCCCTTCTCATCCTTTCCACCCACCCTGTACATCAACTCTGTTGCAGATCTTTGTGTCATCTGCAAAGAGACACTTTTCTTCCAGTCCTTCTGCAATGTCGCTTATAAAGACATTAAAGAGGACCGTCCTAATACTGAACCCCATGGTACCCCACTAGTAACCCTCCTTTCTTCTGAGTGGACTCCATTTACTATAACTCTCTGTGTCCTATTCTCCAGCCAATTCTTTACAGGCTGTCTTCTTGGGACCACTCCCAGGCTGGCTAACTTGTATATTAATCTTTTGTGTGGGACTGTGTCAAATGCCTTGCTAAAGTCTAGGTAGGCCATGTCACAACCCACCCCTGATCTACTACTTTGGTCACCCAGTCAAAAGAAATCTATCAGATTCATCTGGCATGACCTTCCCACTGTGAATCCATGCTGCCTAGGGTCCTGTGCCCTCTGGCCTCTACATACTCAACAATTCTTTCCTTCAGAAGTGATTCCATCATTTTCCCTATCACTGAGGTTAAACTAACAGGTCTGTAGTTTCCTGCTTCTGCCTTGCTCCCACTTTTGTGAAGGGGAATCACATCTGCCCTCCTCCAGTCCTGGGGTACCACCCCATCCTCCCATGATTTGTTAAAAAAGGTAGTCAGTGGTGTCACTAGTTCCTTTAGAATTCTGGGATGAATCCCATCAGGCCCCATTGCTTTGTCCACCTTCAGTTTTAAGAGTTCTTTCAGAACCCTTTCTTCTGTAAATGGGCTGGTATCAACTTCTGTATCCAGAGTGTTTCTACTGTTTGTTTTATGCACCTCTCCCTCTTCATTTGTAAATACTGAGCAAAAATATTTGTTTAGTATCTCTGCCTTTTCACAGTCTCCCTCTGCCCACCCTCCCTCCCCTTTATTAAGCCTCACTATCCCTCCCTTGGTCTTCCTTCACTCCCTGATGTACCTATAAAAGGTTTTATCCCCCTTCTTAACTGAGTTGGCTATCTTTTCCTCAGTTTGGGCCTTTGCTGTTCTGACTGCCTTCCCAGCCTCCTTTTGCTTTAACTGATACAGTTCTCTGTCCTGCTCCTTCTGCGATTCCTTGTACTTCCTGCATGCTTTCTTTTTCTCTTGAACCTTCACTGCCACTTCCTTTGAGAACCATAGTGGTTTCTTACATCATTTTGTTTTGTTTATTTGCTTCACACAAAGGCTCGTTACCTCTGTGATGGCAGTTTTTATTATACCCCATTGTTCTTCCACCCCTCCTTCCTTCCCATTTGCTAGCGCATTCCTTAGGCACTCACCCATTTTGGCAAAGACAGCCCTCCTAAAGTCCAGTACTTTTGTCTTTGTATGGCTTGACTCTATTGCTGTGTTTATTGTGAACCATACTGTTCGATGGTCACTAGTTCCCAGATGGCTACCCACTTCTACATCTGTGATCCTCTCTCCATCTCCATTTGAGAGAAGCAAGTCTAATATTGCTCCCTCTCGAGTGGGCTCCAATACTAGTTGTCTAAGGCATGCCCCCTGTAGGGCATCTAGAATAACTCCACTCTTCAAAGTGGCAGCTGCAACTGCACTCCAGTTAACATCTGGCATATTCAGATCACCCATCAGCAATATCTCCCCTTTTTCTGCCATTCTAAGTATACTTTCTATCATTTCCTTGTCCATTTCCTCCCCCTGAGAAGGGGGTCTGTATCTAACCCTGTGTGGATTGTGGTGCCATTGCCTGTCTCCAAATTTACCCACAGTGCTTCTTCTCCTCCCTGTTTACCCTTTTGTTCTGTTGCTTTGATTCCTTCCCTTATGTAAAGAGCTACTCCTCCTCCTCTTTTACCCTCCCTGTCCCTCCTGTAGATAGTGTATCCTGGTATGTTTACATCCCAGTCATGGTTTTGTGTGTACCATGTTTCTGTGACTGCCACGATATCGAGATGTTCCTCCTCCATCAAGGCCACTAATTCAGGAAGCTTGTTACCCAGACTACTGGCATTGGTACTCATTGCTCTCCATTTTTTGATGGCTTTACCTTCTGTTGCAGCATCCCCCACTGACCGTTCTACCTCGGTCTTTTTCTCATTTAGTACCCTGTTTTGTAGGGAGAGACTGGGATTTTCCTGCTGCTTGTCAGTGCCAATCCAATACAAATTTTACCAGACTTGAGTTATTTAATATGTATGCACAACAAAGCCCTTGTTGCTGTGAGAGGGCAGTTGAGAGGACTAGGGGTGCAGATCTTCCTTCTGATGCTGGCCATGCTCATGGTGATGTACATCAATAAAACATATTTTTACACTTAACTTGCAGGTAAGCTGCTCAAGAAACTATCAGCATAGTCTGCAGCCCAACATAAAGAACCAGAGTCAGATGGTGATTCAGAGTGAACCCTCTGCCTAATAAAATGCTATAATGACTCTTGGAGACAGTGGGAAAGATTGCTTCTGAAAAGCATTATACTTAATGCACACGGATGATTTTGCATAATATAAAGTTATTTTTTGATTGTCATATAAAATGTGTACTGTTTGATTATGAGCACACAGTGATAAAATGGGGTATAAAAACTGACCAAATCAAACAATTAATTGCTTAAAACACAGCACCTGACTGTTGATTATTTACTTAGAAACTGCACAGTTCAAAAGTAAGCAAGCAATAAGTCACTACAAGGTGGGCGTTATGCTTTTTTGCAGTAAAATGTTTTTTGGTTTCAAATCATAACATTAAATAATATCATACTTATAGCCAAATCACAAAGACATAAGCAATATATAATTACAAGAAGTCTAAAGTGAAAGTAAGAAAGATAAGAATAAAAACAAACTCTGGTCAGACCCACTATGGCTGCTAATATAATTAACTTGATAAGGATGTTTTATGGCCTTAAACTTAAAGATGAACTACCGTAGTCAGCTCCATGTGTAAATTTCATTTTTGGTAAATTTAGCTCATTTATCTTATTGATCCTGTGTTTCCCATGTGTCTCAAAGTGAGTGGCAAGTGCGTGTTGCACTATATATGGAAGGAGAGGGAGCTCTGCACCAAGGCCTACAAGTAACGGTAAAAGGAATGGTGCAGGGAGAAGAGGTATGTCTACACTGGGGACTGTGGCCCAAGCTAGAAGGATAAGAACCTATACTGAGGTGATGGCTAGCTTTCATCCAGGAGGCAACCACAGTCCTCAGAGGATGATTCAAATGTTACTTCGATAGACATTTAAAGCAGCTGAGGTGGTGGTGATGGAAGACATAGGGGAGGCAGAGAGTGGGCCACTACAAGCTGAGATAGAGAGTAGGGAGATCACAAGGGAAGCGAGCCCCTCCAGGATGCAATTTATTCAAGGAAACAGGGGGTAGCAAAGGAAGAAGGGGAAAGGAGCAGTCAGAGGAGAAAGGTGTGGAAGGGGGAACAATTGGAAAAAAGAGAAAGCAGCAAGAAGAGAGACGAAGGCAGTCAAAATGGTGCAAGGTCTGCATCAGAAGCCTATGAAGAAGGACTGAAAATGTTCAATATATACACCCTGGAGGAGAGGAAGGAGAGTGGGATGTTATGGAGACCTTTAAATACCTCTTGGGGGTTAATAAGGTACAGGAGGGAGATATGTTTCAGAGAAAAAGGTGCTGTAGAGCAAAGGGTCACAATATGAAGCTGGAAGGAGGTAGACTCAGGAGAGAAGTGAGGAAGTAGTTCTTCACAGAAAGGGTGGTGGATTCCTGGAACAGCCTTTCATAGGATGCAGTGGGGGTGAAACTAGTGGTGGGTTTCAAAAACCCCTGAGACAGGCACAAAGGAATCCTAGGAGGAAGGAAGGTGGTGGAAGGTGGAAGAGAGAGTGCTGTATTGCAAGTTGGGTCTGCAGCAAAAATTATCATGATCTGTTCAGGTTTTGTATTGACAATCCTGTGAAAGAATTTGGGTGGTTACACATTATATGTTCATCACTGTTGGACTTGATGCATTGCATAGTATTATACAGCACAGATATTTAATTTGTTTTGTTTTTAGTTTTGTACAGTCAGCTATCGCAGCAGAAGGCATTGCACTTTTTAACTTGCAACCTGAACAGAAGACTGCCCCCCCAACAGTGCACCACACAGCCAAACATACAAGATAGTGAGAAGGGCACACAAAAACATCAACCTGGAGGTGCATGCGTCTTTCACACAGTAGACATGTACACAGATCATCCATGCCAGACAATGGAAGTGATACACAAGACCCACTAGAGGGTACCTCCAGGACCAGCATTAAAACAGGATGTATACCAGGTCATGAATATGTTGTCTGCATGAACTCTGAACTGAGACGGTTGCAGCAGAGTGGGTATGGCTCAACAGGGACCGCTGCATGAAATATAGGACATATACAGTGACATCACAGTCCACAGACTTAACATGCAGCAAGGGTTCCTCAACCTGTGTGAGATCTCAGACAATGGCATGACCATAAGGATGATGTTTCCCATTCATATCCTGTACATGGCAGACAACCCCCATATCCCCTAATGTCATACACCAGAAGCACAACACCACCAACCCATTCATATTTAGTACATGGCAGCCAATCCCCAAATGCCCTTATGTCATACACAGGAACTACAACACCATCAAGCACTCTAGCATAACCCACACATGACAACCAACCAGCAGGGGTGCACAGCCAACTGTAATAGATGATGACCTAATGCCTAGCACATTCTGTGGCATATACACAGGCCAGACAGATGGCAAGGGAAGGGGCTTTGCCATCCTAAACACCCATTCAGAAGTCATCCTATTCACCAAAGTCAAAAAACACACATGACCTAACGCCTCATCAAAATGCAGAACAGGCTTTAATGCTGAAGAATTGCCATCCACCATCAGATGCATGTGTACTTCACTTCATGGGTTCCATGTTCACTCACAGCAGGGTATGGGAGACTGGCAAAAAGGGCAAGCTTGGAGGAAAGCTAGATCACTCAAATCACTGGACACAGCCCAGCCCTTCCCCACACTGTCAGATGAGGTAATTCAATACAAACAAAACTATTAATACAAAACAGCGCACTTACTTCACTGCTTCTTTTATGATAAAGCCAGGATGGTTATTAATTCATATTGTTTTGTTGGCACTGACTATCTAACTCACTCGGTCCTAGCCAAGTTCTGACTCTTAACTTGTGAAAATGAATCCCTCACAGGCTCATATGATGTGACTAGTCGGCTGCTCCTTGCTCACACTCTGCATAATACCAGCCACACCTCCAGTCATACAGGTACAGCTAGCTGCTTGCTGGGTAAGATTTCTGCAGCACATTCACCAGACTGCAGATCTATCCTTCACATGAACAAAAAGTACCAACTTCAGGATGAGAACAAAGTTATCAATGCCAGGTTATTAAATTACTAATCCTTCATGGAGAAGACATTTAAAAATACAGTACTGCTTTGCCACATTAAATGTGTTAATTAAATATGTACTGTAAGTCCACTATACTGCTCTATCCTGGAAATATACACTGTAAATGCTGGACCCCACTGAAAATGAGAAATTTCCTCTTACTTGAGCTATCCCAGGCAAATGCATTATACAAACTGGTAAAAGGAGGACCTCACTGAAAAAAAAAAAAGATCTTGCATCTCCACTGTACTATCCGTGGTAAATACAGTGTAAAAATTGGGCCAAACAGAACTGTACTGCAAACAAGATATCACAACTCATCTGGGCTATCCTGAGTTAATATATTATAAAACTGTAAATGCAAGACCCTACAGCAGAACTCCACTGAAAAGCAGATGTTGCATGAAAGCTGATCTGTCCTGGGAAAATACATTGTAAAAGCATCGCGAAGACCCATCTTGTAGCTGTCTAGTATATTCCTGGTGGTCTAGTGATTCCACCCCCCCAATAAGGGCATCTGACCACCTCCTGGCTCTCCCTATCAGGCACTCCCCAAGCCCTGGTCACATAATGCAAACTGCAACAATAGTTATGACTGGCACAGCTCTCTGCTCATCACCTTATTTGGTTTCAATCTGACAGTCTGTGAGCAATCACAAGTATTGTACAAACACCTGTGTCTACTGTACTCATGATCACTCACTGGCAGTCAGATGGTGGCTCGCCAAGGTGGTGAGAAGAGGACTGTGGGCTGTGTAGGCCACTGCCACTATTGCTGTACTTCAGCTTAGGTGACCTGAGTGGGGCGGGGGGTAGGGAGGAGTGTCCTGAGCAGTCAGGTTGACAGAGGATCAGAATGCTCTTATGGGGTTGGGAGACCATTTGACTACTAGGAATATTCAAAACAGTTACAGGATGGTCAGTTGGGGGTGCAGTAACCACTACACCATCATGAATATTTGAAACAGCTACAGGACAGGTGATCAGGGGTGGGAGACCACTAGACTACCAAGAATATTTAAGACAGCTACAGGATGGTCAATTGGGGGTGCAGGAACCACTAGACCACCAGGAATATTTGAGTCAGCTACAGGACAGGTGAATGGGGGGGACCATCAGACCAGAAGGAATATGTAAGACAGCTACAGAATGACGGGGCCATGCACACATGTTAATTGGCCCTTAATGGGCATGCAAATAGGACATAGCACCTTCCATGCCCAAATGGGTCATTAGCATGTTAGGGATAAATATGGCCTACAGGAGCCCTTCTGTGATCCCATTTGATCCACACTACCTCCTTTGTGCTCCTGTCAGCAACATTCAGTCTGGACCTGTGTCAGCATAGAGCAAAGTCACTATGCACTGTACTGACATGGCCCCATATTTAGACAGTTTCCACACTACAGTTGCAGTGCACTAATTGTCTGAATATTGCCCCCAGACAGGCGGTGCACAAACTACCACAGACTACACATGGCCAGCTCTGAATATGGGACACTATACTCCTTAGCCCAGCAGAACCCAAAGTCTATGAAAGAATGGCTCATGGGGGTAAGAAAGGCCTGCATATATCCTCAAGATACTGTTGTTCTAACTTGTAACGGCATGAAAGCAAGCATGTTTGACATTGACTTTTGCTTGTTTGTTTTTACAGCAAAACATACATAGCATTACCACATCAGGCAAATGCTCCATTAAATACAAACAGAAATATATCATTAAATAGGATACGTGGGAGACAATATGACAAGTCAAAGTAGAGCAGTGCATTCAGCTCCAGGGTCCATGCTATCACAAATGCATAAATAGGCACCTCTATTGGGGGTGTGATCCTAGTTTAATATCATAGCTACTCTATTTTACTGTTTACATGTTTGAGTATAGAACTAAATAGAGCAGACTCTTACTTACAGTGCCTTTTCAAGTCTCAGGGGGAAGACAGCCATTAGACACAGGCACCAATAAAACTGGCACTTTATTATCAATCAAGCAATAATTACAAATAAACTCCTTACAGATGCAAAGTGTAACTACCCAAATTCTTTCACAGGATTGTCAATCCAAAACCTGGACAAAGGGTTACATGATCTTTATTTACCTTAGTAGGGAAAATAACTTTAACTTAGCAAACAAACAGATTTACTGAAAAAATGAGACTGCCTGTTTTGCTCAATTGGAGGATCATCACAAAGACTGTATGCCTGTCTCAGCCCAGTGACACCAGTGCCACGAGCCGAAATCTGATCTCAAATTAACATGTGCTCTTCTGTGAAGGAATTCAACAAAGAGAGAGAACAAAGTTCACTTACAGCTGTGCTTCAAGACTGTTCAGTTGCTGATTTAAAACTGCTACCTTGAGAACTACATAAAGAAAACTTCATTGAAGACATTAAGAAGAATGGGAGCACTACACCTCTGCCAACAAGGTAGCACTTAGATAAAAATGTGTAAAAAAATGGTTTAGGTGTTCTTTCAGAATAAAACAAGCTACCTGTACTGTTTATAGTACTACAGTAAATACAGTACTTTGCAAGTCTCAGAGGGAAGATAGCCATTAGACATAGGCACAAATAAAACTGTCACTTATCAGTCAAGCAGTATTTCAAAATATACTCCTTACAAATGCAAATACTGTGAAGTGTAATCACCCAAATTCTTTCACAGGATTGTTAATACAAAACCTGGACAGATGGTTACATGATCTTTACTGACCTTAGTAGGGAAAGTAATTTTAACTTAGCAGACAAACAGATTTACTAAAAAATGAGACTGCCTGTTTTACTCAATTGAAGGCTCATTACAATGACTGTCTGCCTGTCCCAGCCCAGTGACACCACTGCCACAAGCTGAAAGCCATATGTCAAATCAACTTGCATTCCTCAGTGAAGGAATTCAGCAGAGAGATAAACAAAGTTCCCTTACAGCTGTGCCCCACAACTGTTCAGTTGCTGATTTAAGACTGCTGACTGGAGAACTGTGTAAAAAAACATAATTGAAGACTTTAAGAAGTATGGGAGCACCACACCCCTGCCAACAAGGTATTGTTTAGATAAAAATGTGTGAAATAGAGCTGTTTGGAATGGGAAAATTCTGAATCTGCAGAATAACGATTTTGCAACATTCCAAAAAATTATGTGGGATTCAGTTTTATGTGGGATTCAGTTGGAATTTTAAAATTTAGTAATTTAGTTATACCTTACGAACCGTTCAAGCTACAGGTCTGACATTTGGAATATTTACTTCCTGAGATAAGGGTCATAAACACAACAAACATCATGTACTGTAATTTTGTGGAATACTTTTAAAATTATAGGGGCTCAAATGTTGTCATTTTATTGTTTGTGCGAAATTTCATGAACATTTTTTATCTGCATATACCTTAAACATCTATTGGGTTAGGGATCTTAAATTTGACATCATTTCTTGATGATAGGTGTTCTAACAATGTGCCAGATTTCACGACAATATGATGCATCATCTCAAAATTGTATGTGCTCAAAGTCTGTCATTTTATTTTTTTCAGATAATTTAATGGAAAAATTTCTTCTACATTTAACTCAGGCAGCTTTGGAGCTAGACGTGTAAATTAGTATGGATAACCTTTTTGTAATGCTTGTAAAATGATCTAAATATGGAGTGACTTAGATAAGAGATTTTTAGATTACAGGGGTTCAGAATCTTACTAAGTAAATATTTGCAAAACTTTCTGAAGACTATCAAAAATGTGAATGTTTGTAACTTCTCTGCTCTTGCATGCATAGAGTTAACATTTAACATGCATATCCATAGTCCATGTATCCTGGTGTCTAACACAACTGGATAAATTGGTTAAGCAGTTTTAATTTTGCAGAAGAAAAAATGATTAGTAACATTTTCTCACACATTTATAATAGCATATTCTGTAGATGAAGCATCCAGAACTTTTTTTTTTTGGTGGAATTTAACATTAACAATGCATATATCATTACTTCATTTGATAAGCTGGGCCGAGCTTTTTGCAGTCCTGCAGTTTCTCGCTGGGTGACTACCCCCCATCTCTTTTGGCATAGCCAGATTTACTCAGTAGATATACTGATCCCACTGATATCTTCTTTGTTATTTACAGTGACGAACTTCCTTAAAATGTGAATCATCTACTCCTTTTCCTATCAACCTACCCTGTTGGATTAGATAGAATTCTTTCTTCCTGCTACCCAAGACATTGTCTTCCCCTACTACATGTTTTTAAGTACCTCTAAGTCCTAGATTTTGCATGTACACCAGGCTCCCTGGATCATATATTTACTGGATGTGATCCTTAAATGTCCATCATTCAGGCTCAAATTGTTGACAAGTTGTGCTTTCTTGCTCCAACCTGGGGGTCTACCACTGTTGTGCTACCCAGCTCAGCAGTCCATTTCTTGTTGAAACTGTGTATCTAACTCCTGAATCTGGTGACCCCTGCACTACCTGCCTTTTATACCCATATCCTTTAATTAGAACCCCCCAGATAAGACTGAGTGAAATTAGAAAATTCCAGTTTTATGGAATTTTTCATGAAATTCTGCAATTTTCACAAAGATTGATGAGATTTGACTTTAAGTAGAGATGTTATTTTGCAATTTCTCACAGCAAGCTAATTAATAAAATTGGCACACACAGTCCCCTTGTAAGGTCTATGAACCTGCAAAATTTAACGGTATTGCATTCTGTAGTTTTAAAGTTTCAGGGGTTTATACATTTGTAGTTTACATTCTTGCAAAATAAAATTTTTAAATGTTGTGGAAGTTTGACTACTTTTTATTTAATCCCATTTAAAGCTGAAAATATTAACTTTTTCAGAAATTACCATGTGGTATGGCAGTTTAAATGTTTCAACTCTGATTAAATTTGATATGTAGTTTTAAAATTAGAGAGAACTAATTGAAATTGAAATTTTGGCAACATGTTTGGCAGGCTATAAAGCTGTCCCATTTAAAGCTAGAAATCTGAAACTATTTGCATATACAGATGTACTGCAAATCTGTATACCTAGCGATTTTTGTAATGTTTCAATGAATACTTTCAAAGTTATACTAAAATTACAGAATTCCAAATTTTGGCAAAATATATGACTACCTAAAAGTCATCTCTCATTAAAGCTTGAGACTTAAAACATGGTACATATATGCATTCTATGTGCTTCTCTAAATCCTGATATATGTGAAAAAATTTGGAGAAGAAATTTTAAAATTATCTCAAAATAACTGAAAATTATATTTTGATTAAATGTGTGGCCACCCATAACTCTGCTCCTTTTAAATTCACAACTCTGGAATTTGGCACACATTTATAAGCCATAGGATACTGCATGAATTCCAGCTTTGGGGTTTGAATATGTACTTTCAAAATTATAGTGAAATAACTGAAATTTAAACTTTTGCAAAATTCCATGAAATTTTCACAAAAATTCTGCAGAATTTCACTGAATTGGAATGATCATTCTGCAGGCATTCTGTAGGTGGAATTTTATATTCTGCACAGCTCTGGTGTGAAAAGAGGGTTTAGGTGTTTTTTCAGACTAAAATAAGTAGTCTGTGCTGTTTATACTCCACTGATTATAACTGGAGTTGGCATGAGAATCCTACATGTAGGAAAGAAACTCTTTCTTTCCTTGCCCCTCAATGTAGTGATTTCAGGCAGTGGAAGAATCATGCTTCAACTCTGAAATTATGCTTTGGCAGGAGTCTGAAGTGCCCTTTTTCCCAAGTGATATAAAGACATCTGCAGGGCTCAACCCCTGCAACTGTAAGAAGAAAACAAACATTATGTAATTACCCATGAAGCATTAATAAATAAGTACAGCATATATAAAAACTGAAAAGCTGATACAATTAAATATCCCACATAACTCACAAAATGTAGAACTCATAGCTTATTTATGAAGGAGGTTCAAGAAGGGGTCCCATACCCCATGGAACATCACCTTTTTGTTAAGTAGCATATAACTAATCCTTTCATTATTGAGGGGTTTACCCATGTATCAAAAACAATCTTCTAAGGCAGGGACTAACCTTGTTTTCTCTTTAGTTAAGATTAATCTTTTGGCACCAAGGTAGGTGGCCATGATTCAAACTCTGCAATTTTTATTCAGCATTATATTATCTGGGAAGATGCCCATAATGAGCAATTGGGGGGGGGGGTATATTGACAATAGTAGAGCATGAATTCACAATTAGGGTCCAGAACAGGGTGAGCTAGACAGAATTCCACAGCATATGGAGAATGTTTGCATGAGAAGCACCACACTTCCATAAAGACAGCCCCAGCCCAAACCCATATTTTCCAGCCTATGTGGAGTACAGTAAAAGTGATGGAGAATTGTGTACTGAATTAGTCTTCCCTGTACCTTTTTACTAGGTGGGTGTTACACTGAGATAACAACCTGCCCAGGGCATAGTGAGGCTGGACACCACAGGTGGAGGCCTTACAGCCCCTGGAAGGGTTGTAATCTCTGTATATGAAGCTCACCATGAAATCATATTGCACTTTTAAAATAGTTTTTTAAATCAAGTATGGAAATGAGAAAGGAAAATGTGGGCGCACTGGGATTTTAACCATGGACCTCTGGTATGCCGTTCCATGCTGGAATGGCATACCAGAGGTCCGTGGTTCAAATCCTGGTGTGTCCACATGTTCCTTTCTCATTTCCATCCTTAATTTAAAAAACTATATATCTTGCAGGGGTTAAACTGCACTGAGAGAGAAGTGGTACTTTTAAAATAGGTAATAGGTAGTTTAAAAAATAAAAAAAAGAACAACCCCCCTCCCCAGGAAAATAACAAAAGGTTTGATTTTAAATATAAAATAGTTCATCCACTAGCCATCACTAGAGGGAGCTGTTATTTTATATCTTGCTGTTTTCCATTCCCTGCTACATGCTATGAGGAGCAGCTGTGAGTGACAGATTTTTTTTTTCCCCTGCCCTTGTTTAAAAAAGTTTACCCCTTGTTGTGGCTTCCAGAACATTTTTTGTTTTGTTCCAGTCTTCATTGCCTGCTCTGAGGACTGGCAGTGAAAAACTGTTTTTTGACAGTTTTTTTATTGAATGACATTGGTCCTTTGTTGTGGCTTCCGGCCATTTTGGTGATTGCCAGTCCTGACTGCCAAATCTCAGGACAAGGAGACAATTAGTTTATAGCAAGTGCTGTGTTTCCCGATCCTCGCTGCTGGCTCTGAGGACTGGGAGAGACTGAATAAGCACTGTTTTGGAAACGCTGTTTCATCTGACATGTTGTGGCATGTGTTTGGTCAGGTGGTGGGCTGTCAGTTAAACAGGTGGGGGGTGTAGTAAAAGAATAAAAAAAAATAAGGATGGATGTATGGAAATTTTAATGATCCAGTAAAAAAAAATGAAGGTAACTGAGCAAGGTAATCAACACTGGAGATTGGGGTAGATGGATGTCACTGAAAAAATGGTATCCATTTCAAGGCTAAAAATCCTAAGATAACATATTTGAGGGAGGCTGGCACAGGTGCTTTTTCATACCTGGGTATTTACAAGACATAAATGCACTGGTACAAGCCTGTATCAGCCAATCAGAAAGCAGGATTTCCCCCTTACCCATTTTATAACCTGCCCTAATCTAACTAGCAGCAACCTAACTAAATAAAAATAAAACACATTTCCATTAAAATATTTTTTCCACTTTTTAAAAGAAAACCACAAAATAGGGCATATGTTTCTTCAAAATAAATGCAGTTCCCTGGTTCAAAGGCACATGAGCTTTGTTACCAAACTATCCTATTCTACCTAGCTGCAACCGAACTAAAGGAAAATAAAACCTTTTTCCAATAAAAAAAAAACATTTTATAAGTACCATAATCCACACCAAGATTTTGGTTTCTTTTCAGAATTAATGCACTTTCTGGGTGCATTGAAAGCCACTTGGCTTTTAGCCTCCTGTCTTTCAATTCACCCAGGCTGTGCACTAATTCTCTAGAAATGCATACCATATATTAGGTTATTGTTTATTGTAACATGGAAAGTAATGGCTGATTCTCACCTTACTTTCTGGAAATACATCTTTCATTTTCCAAAGAGACTGTTCACTTGGCCATTTTAAATACTGCTGCACCATAACATGTTCACTTGGTCTGGAAGGTAAGACTCTAGCATGTTACCTAGCAGTCGGCTCTGTGCAGTAATCATTCACAAAGTTATGTTTCTTATTGACACTTATCAGCTGCTTGATTGGAAAATGTTTTATTCTTAGGACCAAGTTATTTAAAGCGTGTTCTATTGATAAGGATTTGCAGGGTTTAAAATGGTGTCAGTGGGAACAGGTATGGCGTATTTTGTCCTAACTGTGATGCACTGCAGTACTGCTACTGATCCAAACAGTTATCCAATTTTTAGAATAATGTCCCTTAATATGGAAGATTAACACACACAGGACTGTCTTGTAAAGAGGGAAATTCTTCCCTAATGAAATGTTTTTCTCCTGTATAAAATAAAGATTTTTATCTATCTATCTATCTATCTATCTATCTATCTATCTATCTATCTATCTATCTATCTATCTATCTATCTATCTATCTATCTATCTGTTAATCTATCTTATGAGGTTAAGATCCCCGTTATTGGCTACAAAGAGCTTTTGTGCACAAAAATTCAGGTGAATTCTCCAGTGTAACATCTGTAGAGGAATGCATGCAATCCTGTCATTACATGTAGTATATTAAAAATTTGCAAAGCATTTCAAGAAATCTGATTAGTTGTTAGCCATGCATTAGAAGTGTCTAATGCATGGTTAAAATTAAAAACCTCATGTAGATTACACAGACCCATTTTATAAGAGCAATAAGCCTCTCCAGGGTTGTACGTTAAATCTAACACACGGCTAGGGAACTGAGCGCACTCAGGTTGAAGTCTCATGCCTCACTATGCCTTCTAGTCATGCATTAGAACTGTCTAACAAACACCCTGTCATGTCTTATTGCTAACTAAATCAGGGATTTATTTAACTATAAAAATTGATTAGTGTTTTGCTCATAAAAGTGCTAAATCTTTGTGAAAATGCATAGCCCTTACCTCACTGTGTTTAACACACACAGCACTTCTAGAAAATCTATATAAATACTTTCTGTACAGTTAGTATCACCCAAAGAAAAAACTGCTAATTAATTATTTAAAACCCTGCTAAATGCATATGTAAGTGCACTTTCTGCACTGAATGTATCTTTACTGTATCAATTTTATGTTGAAGTTGATAAATTCAATGAAATATAGTTTCAAAAAAACTCCATCAATGTTCTCAGCTCCCCAACAACACCACTCCCATGACACCCATTTCAGCATCCACCACCCTACTCCAACTAACCCCTCACTCACCTATGAAGGGTCCCATGAAGTAATCCTCTCTCAGCCAGCAAAGCTCTTGTATAAGGTACCCAATCAAAGTTTCAGCACAGCCATTTTTCACCTCACGTCATTATTAAGCCAGGTCTAATTTTTCAAATCCCCTTCCAAAACATTTTCATAGTTGCTCTAAGAAATTACCTTTTGGATAAGATTTATAACATTCCACCTGTATTGGTCATTAGGGAAGGTCATAAAAAGACTATGTTGAAAATTTGGGGTCAAAATGTCAGAAAATTAATAATGTTATAAAGAAACTTTGAAGTTTTTCAATGTGTGCTCATAACTTTGCTATTTTACCATTTTTATTCTAGATTTTTAGCAGAGCCCTTCTTTGACCCCAGTCCATGAACATGACAGGTGTCATTTTTCAAAATCTGTCAAAAATATCTGTTCATGCTCATGTTGCAAAATTATGCTTTGGCCAGGATTTCATAAATGGCACATGTCATGTTCATAAGGTGGTGTCATAAAAGGACTGTGTAGAAAATGTTATGTCAAAATCGAACAAGCATTTGTCAATTCTGAATGTTGCTTGCTTACATGTGCTGTTTAGGTATTGGGAAGTGAAAGTACCATGCCTAAGAACTGCCATGGTCCCCCCCCCAAAAGGCATCCACTGTCTTTTTCTATTCAGTATGCACAGAAGAGGGGGAGGGGAAAGGGCCACAGCAGTACAGCAGCTGCAAAGGCATGAAGAGATGGACAATAGTCCATTCACAGGCAGAAGAATCCTGCAGAAGGTGACTAAATTGAAGCTGGACAAAGTGATGGGACTAGATGGCATACACTCAAGGATATTAAAAGAACTGTGAAGGGAGATAGCAGTACCTCTGATACTGGGGTCAGTTTCACTCCCTAGCTGTTCTTCCTACGTCCCTCTTTGCCATCCTCAATCCCCCCAGGATGCCTACCATACTCATCTGCCCTGCCACTTAGACTCCTCTCTAATCTCCACAGTTCCTTCCTCAAACTAGCCAGTCATCGGCAAACCATACACCCCCCACCATCCTCCAAGCCCAGTCCAGGATCATGGCGGACCCACACCCTGTACACACCACCAGCCTTTCAAAGATGGCCACCCTATTGGCATATGGCACCTGCCCCATTTTGGCCACCATCTTATGTTATGGGCTATTACTCAAAGGTTCTGTACCCTACTACAATGGTAGGCCCCTATTTACTCAAATTCCTGCCCCCCCCCCACACTAGTCCCCCTACTGATGTCTTGCTGTCTGGGTTAATTCAGTCTCAGTTCTCATCCATTAGATACTGTATTACTGTAGCAATCCCAAAGCCTCCTTGTCAGTTTTTCATCCCTCAGCTACAATACTGTTTGTTCTCAGCTGTCATATAGTTTCACTTAGCCCAGTTAGAAATCCTATTGCACTCCAAGTATTACTCAGCTCACTTAGCGAAATAAACAGAAAAAATAAATATATATCATTGCAACAGTCATAACAGTATTGCTCAGTACTTAGCTCAGTTAGAGGAATAAACAGAACAACTAAATCTGTATTATTACAGCAATCCTAAAAGTATTCAATAATTGCTTTGTTTCCACCTAGAGACCCTGCTGTAATATAGGACCACTAAGGACCCTGGGTGGGAGGGTGTGCAACTCTAAAGTCCAGACAGAGCTCCACTGAGATTGCACACTCCCTCTCTGTCACTCGCTCATTCTATTTCTCCCGACGCTACAGGCTGCCCTTTTGTACTGGGCTCCTGCTTGCATTGGCACCTTTTCCTGCCCACAAAGAAATCCACAGCAGTCCCGACAGATCTCCATTGAACTCACTCATTCACTTGTTCTATTTCTCCTGATGCTGCAGGCTGCCCTTTTGTACTGGGCTACTGCTTGAGTTGGTGCCTTTTTCTGCCCACAAAAGAATCACAGCAGTCCCCACAGAGCTCCGTTAATCTCGCTCACTCCCCCTTTCTCACTTGCTCATTCTGTTTTTCCCAGCGCTGCAGGCTATCTTTTTGTACTGGGCTCCAGCCTGCATTGGTGCCTTTTTCTGCCCACAAAGAAATTCGCAGCAGTCCCAACAGAGCTCCGCTGAGCTCGCTCACTCCTCCTGTCTCACTCACTCATTCCGTTTCTCCCAGCACTGCAGGCTGCCCTTTTGTACTGGGCTCCTGCCTGCATTGGTGCCTATTTCTGCCCACAAAGAAATCCGCAGCAGTCCTGACACAGCTTCAATGAGCTCGCTCACTCCTCCCTCTCAATCGCTCGTTCTGTTTCTCCTGGCACTTCAGGTTGCCCTTTTGTACTCGGCTCCTGCCTGCATTGGTACATTTTTCTGCCCACAAAGAAGTTCATAGGTGTCCTGACAGAGCTTCTCTGAGCTCGCTCACTCCCCCTCTCTCACTCACTTGTTGTGTTTCTCCCGGCACTGTGGGCTGCCCTTTCGTACTGGGATCCTGCCTGCATTGGTGCCTTTTTCTGCCCACAAACAAATCCACAGCAGTCCCGACAGAGCTCTGTTAAGCTCGCTCACTCCCCCTCCCTCACCCGCTAGTTCTGTTTATCCCAGTGCTGCAGGCTGCCCTTTTGTACTGGGCTCCTGTCTGTGTTGGTGCATTTTTCTGCACACAAAAAAATCCACAGCAGTCCTGACAGAGCTCAGTTGAGCTCGGTCACTCCCCCTCTCTCACTTGCTCAATCTCAATCTGTCCTAAACACCGATTTCTCAAAGTGACTGCGCTATTCTGTGTCAGAAGCGCAAAAACACATTTCAGCCAGGATGTGAAAAATGATAGATATACTGTCCGTAAGGTGGTGTGAAAAAATGCCAGTGTTGAAATTTTTGCGTAAACATATTATAAATTTGCAAAGTTACAAGGGTGTGTGGAAACTGTGCAATGCACAATTGTAACACAGTAATTTTATGGACTTTCATCGTCACATTTTCAACATAGGCATTTTAGGACATCTGCTGATGAACAATGTCAATGTCATTTTCTCAGTCTATCCCAAAAGCTGATTTCCCACAGCGGCCGCCGTATTTGGCACTGGAAGTGTGAAAACACATTTTGGCCAGGTTGTGAAAAATGACAGCTATACTGTTCATAAGTAGGTGTGGGAAAATGGCAATGTTGAAAATCTGGATTGAAAATATTATACATTTTCGAAGTTATGAGGGTGCATGCAAACTGCGCAACGCAAGTTCGTAACACAATCACTTTCTGGACTGTCATCACAAAATTTAAAAAACAGGCATTTTAGGACCTCTGCTCATGAACAATGTCACTGTGATTTTCTTACTGTGTCCTGAACACTGATTTCCCACATTGACTGCGCTATTCTGCACTGGAAGTGAGAAAACACATTTTGGCCAGGATGTGAAAAATGACAGCTGTACTGTTCATAAGGAGGTGCAGAAAAATGCCAGTGTTGAAAATCTGGAGTGAAAATATTGCAAATTCGTGAAGTTACAAGCACACATAGCAACTGCGCAACGCACGCTCATAAAACAGTCATTATTTGGATTTTTTCCACCAAATTTGCAACATAGGCTTATTGAGAGCCCACCTCATGAACACTGGCACTGTCATTTCATTAATCAGTCCTGAAAGGTGATTCCACACAGTGACTGTGAAATCAACTTTTGGGGCAGAATAACATCATGACAGTGGCTGAATTCATGAGGAGAGGTCACAAAAACTCCATGTTGAAAATGTGGTGCCAAAATTCCAATAAATGCCTGAGATATGCACCAGAGTTGAAAAAACACTATTTATGCCATTATATGGCTTACCAGCATTTCCTCAGTTTGCGGTCGGCTTTAAAGAGTGCAGACGTGTTCCAAGTCCACTGAAGATCGTCGCGCCAGACTCCGGAGTTAAGTATGGGGTGAGTGAGGGGTGTGGGGAGGCAGGGTTCACAGATGGTGGGCAGGGGTTGGATGAGGTGCCACCAGACTCAATGAGGGACTGTTTTCTTGTTTACAGAGTTAAAAAAGGCAAAAAAAAAATTGCGGGATGGTTTTCCTTTTTACAGGGACATTTGGCATGCTGGGGTGGGCTCCCAGTGTGCCACCTGAGTGTTGTTTTGGGGGGGCTGTAGCTAACGGGGGATTGGGAACCCCCCTCAGCAGACTACACATTGAGGGGGTATACATTACGCCAACTGGGAATGGGAGCCCCCATCGGCAAATTCAGTTGGGAAGAAGAGACTGAAGCCAGCAGGGATCGGGCACCCCATCAGCAAACAAAGACCGGGGGTGCTTGATGCCAAGGGGGATTGGGCACCCCCTTGGCATACAGCAGAAACATGGGGGTGGGGAGATTATGCCGACAGGAACTGGGCTCCCCATCAGAAAACTGGGTTGGGAACATGGTAGGGACCACCCTGCAATGACGGGTCACTCCCTTATCACAGCGGATGATGCTTCAATGACGAGGTGGCCCCTGATTGCAATGGCTAAAATGTTTCAAGGTGATGGCACACTGGCTGAACTAGTGTCAGCAGCAGTGTGCCACCCCATTGGAGAAAGCGGGCCAAGCCTCCAAAGGCAGTGGGGGAATTGGCCAAAACAGTGCTGCACCTCCACAATCTGCTTCTGCAGCAAGCTGTCACAACATGTTTCTTGTGCATGTTCACAAGCAACATAAAAAACAACCAAGTCATTAGCAACCATTGACATTTTTCAATGTTTACAGTACTTATAATGATGCATTTTATAGAGATGCAGCAAATTTTTAATCCGCCTGAGAAGTGGATGTGAAGTGGGCACTTTGCGTTAGCAGAGCACAACACAAAGTGGGCACTGCAAAGTGCTCACTTCACATTATTATTATTACCATTTCGTGTTGCCATTATGCCTTAATGCGAAATAAGGCAAAGTGAGAAGAGAATAGGCACATCACATGGCTTGCAGTACTGTAAGTCACATGCTTTAGCCAGGCAGGAATGAAGTGAGTCACAGAAGCAGTTTCACTTTCTCCTTTGCATTTGTAGAGGGAGAATGCATTTGTGAGAGGAGAGAAGTTACAGTGCTTGATTGCCTTGTTGCCACTTTGTTGCATTTCAGTTCCAGAATAAAACAAACAGCTTTTTTAAAAGCTATATCTTTATTTAGTTTTTGTATTGTATTTGTGTTTTTTGTTAGTGCTTTTTTTTGTATACATTTTGTTTTGTTCTGTATGTGTGACTGAGTGTGTGTGTGTGTGTGTGTGTGTGTGTCCACTATCTGTGTGTGTGTGTGTTGGCCCATGGACTTCAGGAGTATGGACCTAGGAGAAGGCGAGTCGCTGGCCCATGGGCATGGTAGGAGGGGACTGCGGACCCATGGGGGGGCAGGGCGGTCATGTCATGTTGGACCACTCCTGACTCCCGGCTGGTGTTGCTTCCCTCATTGAAGCAACAGGAGCAGCAGCTACACCAGTGCCCACCTTCTCCACCACTACCACCACCACCACCAGTAGCAGCAGCTGTTGGGGCTCCAGCAGCATCCCCTCCACCACCTCCACAGTCACAGGAGGTGGCCCCAGAAATTGTAGGTGGTGGTGGGAGTCATGCCCATGTGAGGACTGTGTCTGGTCCTCCCTGCAGCTCCCCAGTGTGGGAGTTTTTTAACTGCGTGGGGGGAGACCGTACAGTGGTAGTGTGCCATGTGTGTGGTGTGGTAGTGAGCCATGGCCCCTGTAGGACACATTTGGGGACCAGTGACCAGTGTTCCTACATGCTGAACCACCACAGGGCAGAGTGTCAGGCTGCCACAGAAGGGGCCAGGCATCCACCTGCTGGCCTTTCCATGGCAGTGACCGAGGGTGGTGCTGGGGTGGGAGTTGTGCCTCACAGTCACTGCAGCAGCAGTAGAAGGGCTGCTACAGCAGCTGCTCCACCACCACCACCACCACCACAGCCACCAGTACCACCCTGTCCACCACCACCCCCACTACCTGGATTCCCCACTGCAGTGGACCCTGCCACAGTCCCTGCAACATAGTCTGACATCAGCTTGGAGTGGGCAGTGCTTGAAGAAAACAATGAGCAGTTCAGTGCTTTGCAGCAGCAGGTGAACAGAGTAGAAGCACAACAGCAGCAAATAGTTTCAATGCTGCACCTGCTGCTGGACCACCATGACATCCCACGGCCACAGTAAGGGAGGGAGTTGTTTTCTGCCCCCAACCCTCACCCCTGACCCCACCCCACTACTGTGTTGTACTGTTTTTGTGTTTTTTTCTTTGTTATTGTTTAATCATACACATTTTCCCTTCCAGGAGAATCTTTCTTGCACCACATAGTGCAATACATTTTTGTGAAATCCGCCTGTAATTTCATTACAGTGTGTCACATGATGGAGGAATTCCTGTTCTGAAAATCTGCCCACATTCTGCCTCCCTTCTCAGCAATGTTAGGATGTGATGGCTGGGACAGCGCGTGTCCATGCTCCTTACGGTGAATATCCGATTGTCCGGCATGTTTCTGAATGTTTCTTTATGTCATAATGGTCAGTTTGTGGTGAAACATGTGGGCACATTTCCAGTAAGAAGAGCCTTGGTAGTGGAAACATTTCCACATTTCACCACAAAGTCAACCTTATAACATAAGGAAACATTGGGATAGCTGCCAGACATTCACTATAGTGGAGCATGCACCTGAGCTCCTCCTGGTATTTTTATTTTTATTTAAAATTTGGTGACCGGATAGGCCCACTGAGCCCTGAAGGTCCCTTTTTCAGGGGCGATCCAGGATAACAATACATATTTTCATACAGAGAATGACTTGGGTTACAGAGTAGTTTCAGGTGTGTGAGCAGGTTACAGCCATGGTTATCATCATGCATCAGTCCTTACAAATATGTTGACATTAGAATTAACAAAAGGTGCAGAAGAAATGTAATTTTACATGGTAAGCTCATTGTTTACTACTGGCATGGTTCAATGGAAAGTTAGCTGTGGTACAATGTCTAGAGAGAAGCACCGTGGAACCTAATAAGGTGCTTGGAGGATCTGGATATTAGGAGGATAGAAGCAAGTTGGGGGGGTCATGAGCCATGGCAATGACAAGTGCTACTGTCAGACATATAGGCTTTGAGTCTGGTGCAGAAGTTTGTCAGTGAGGAGACTTCCTGCACTGGGGTGGGAGTTTGTTCCACAGGTTAGGGGCTGAGTAGGAGAACGGCCTGCCACTAGCGTTAGTCCTGACTCTGGGACTTTAAGCAGTGTACATCCAGATGTCCATAGACTCCAGGGGTTATGTTTGAGTGCGATAGTTCCAGCAATGCTGGGTGGACCTGAAGGGCTGAGTAGCTTGAAGGTCAAGTAGAGCAGGGGGTAGTGGAGGCAAGAGGTCAGCGAGGGCCAGTGTAGCTGGGCAAGTGTGTCACAATGGTGCCTTCGATAGTGGTCCTGGGTAGCAAACTGGGCTACCTCGTTATACAGGATTTACATCTTGGTGACCTCCTTCTTGGCCATGCCCTGTAAGATTGGGACAGCATAAGTCAGGGTGGGGAGGAGGGCACTTGTGGTGATTGAGGTCCTGGCCTCAGGGATGAGCTGTTTTTTTAGCCGGTACAAAGTACCAAGTTTGCAGTGTATGGTCTTGGTGACCTGATCCACGTGGTACTTGAAGGTAAGGCAATGGTCCAATGTTAGACCTAAGTATTTTAAGGAGAGCACAGCCTCGATGTCATTTCCCAAGAGAGCAGTGAGTTGCAGAGATTTAGACCTCATGTCCTAACGTTGCTGAGAAAGGGTGGCAGAATGTGGATGGCTTTTCTGATCGGTAATTCCTCTGTCATGTGACTCACTGTAATGAAATTATGTGTGGTTTTCACAGAAATATGTTGCACTCTGTGGAGCAAGAAATATTCCAGTGGGAGTAATGTCCCCACATATTAGTTTATGTGCATCACCATAACTATGTAATATGGTGAATCTCTGTAA
Organism: Neoceratodus forsteri; assembly: GCA_016271365.2. Taxonomy (NCBI): domain Eukaryota; kingdom Metazoa; phylum Chordata; order Ceratodontiformes; family Ceratodontidae; genus Neoceratodus; species Neoceratodus forsteri. The sequence continues at coordinate 247,639,497 of CM028130.1, read as the reverse complement.
AGCAGCAGCGCAACAATCTGTTGATAACTCTGACCTATATTTTTTAATGCTATGTTACAACTTCCTTTACTTACATCCTGACTGACTGGAATGATACGAGAATTTGCAGTAGTTGAGTCTGCTGTACTACCTTTTTTCATGTATGACATAATGAAAGGAGCATTCCTTTCAAATTAGTGCTGACCAGATCTTTGTCATTGTTTTCCTCTGCTTTTCTCCATCACATCAATTAGTTGTTAGAAGAAAATACAAAATCACACATGCCCACACAATGCAAAGCATCATGGGCTGCATATGCAAATCACCACAGAATGTTATGCTGGTCCAACTTTAAGCAGAATTGCATGATGCCGAAAAGCCTCTCACACAGTTTGCAAAGGGTGCCAACACGTGTTTCGTCCTACCAGGACTCATTAGTATGCCTCATCTGTTTGACACCACAGTGGAATGGACCAGCTACCCTAAGACAGTGTGTCTTGGATATGTTGTGGTGAACCCATTAAAATAAAAAACTATTTAAACGACAAAGAACTTCTGTGCGCAAACACTGAGGCAAGGGTTACCCCAAAGGGCATTTGGCTGGGAAGACAAGTTTCAAGAAAATACAAAATCACACATGCCCACACAATGCAAAGCATCATGGGGTGCATATGCAAATCACCACAGAATGTTATGCTGGTCCAACTTTAAGCAGAATTGCATGGTGCCAAAAGGCCTCTCACACAGTTTGCAAAGGGTGCCAATAGATGACATAGACACGTGTTTCGTCCACTGGGATGTCGAACAGACAAGGCATACTGATGAGTCCTGGTAGGGCCCGAAACACATGTCTATGTCATCTGTTGGCACCGCGCTGAAACTGTCAATATTCATACGAGCTCTGCCGAACAGACCTCCCTTCACCAGCCAGTATTCATAAACGCTCATGATGCTTGCATGTACTGTTCTGTTCTTAAACGGCTTCTAATACTACCCCAGGCTTACCACCTCCGGCGTTTCTAACGCCTGAAACCTTTGTCTTTAATAGTTGTTATATATCGCCTGTTGTTGATGCTGAAGATTATGCATCAGGCAGTGTTTTATGACACCATGGAACAATAGTTATTGAAAAGCAGCTGCAAATAAATACAAACTTGGTCCAAACAATATTGGAAGGTGTGCTCATTTTCTTCATACATGAAAAAAGTAGTCAAGTAAGTAAAGCAGACATAAATTGTGAAAAGAATCATATCATTCAAGTCACAACTCAGAGGTAACTAGTGGTGGCTGTGGCAATGTAAAGTAGCCTAAAAAAGTATAATTCAAAACTGTGAGGAGATTCTTGTAATGCTTCTTTTATTGTAAAAATGTCAGTATGACATCAAGAGCTCACAGCAACAATCACAGAACACACAAAAGTGGCACAGAGTCCCAAATATTCTCTGCAGGCCCAGAATGTATCCTGCTTGTATGCAGAAAATTGACAAGTGGTTACACAGTGAAATGAGACTGTTTCAGCACATACAAAGTCCTCCAGAATTAATGGCGAACTCAGTCATGCGCACAAAAGTGGCACAGAGTCCCCAGAGTTTTTCTGCCAGCCCAAAATGCATCCTGCTTGTGTGCAGAAAATTCACAAGTGTTAACACAGTGGAATGAGAGTGTTTCAGCACATACAAAGTCCCCCAGAATTAATGGTGCACTCAGTCATGTGAGCAGTGGTGGCGCAGAGTCCAAGATTTTTTCTGCAGGCCCAAAATGCATCCTGCTTGTGTGCAGAAAACTGCCAGGTATTAACACAGTGGAATGAGAGTGTTTCACCACATACTCCAGTATAAAATGATGACTGTGAGTGTTGTGTTACTGGTCCAATGTGTTCGGCGAGACGATTCCAGCAAATGCAACGTGATCATCTCAACTGGATTGAAGGGCGCCCTTTGGCTGTACACTAATAGTAGCCTTGGTGAGTATATATATATATATATTATATATATATATATATATATATATATATATATATATATATAGATATACGGTTGTGTTGTGTATTTTGTAGGTGAGGAGGGGGGGTTGACATGGACATGTACTCATGGTATTGTTCTGCATCACAGGTCACACAGAAACTGTTGGTGTGCACATTCCAGTTCTCAATGATAATTGTTTGCACTGAAATTGTAAACAGATAACTCTGAAGCACATGAAGGTAAGTATTTTTTTTTGAGGGAGTGGGAGGAATCATATTTTCAGGTTTGTCTGTATTGGTTTCTTATTTTGTTACTTCTTCACTGATTTCATAAGCATCCTTCTGGAGTCTGGTTGTTAATGATGGTCATGGTCATCTTATGAAATGACTTCTGCGTGTTGCATGTGTGCCCAAGCTCTGGGGAGGGGGTGACTGATGTTGAAGAACTTTTTTGGATAACGCCACTTTGACAGAACAACAAAGCATCTGGAAGTTTCCTGAAAAAAGAAATGAATGACTTCTCACAACTTAATTGTTATGTATCCCTCCCTGATTCTCAAATCTCAATCCCTAGAGTCAAGTTACATTTCAAACCCACATCTTGTCAACTAACACAATCTGAGTGCAATATTTGCTGCAGTCTTTACAAAACAATGAAATGGATGAAATAAAATCTTCATACTTACCAGAATGAATTTCACATGGCTATTGCATCGCTTCCTCTCTGTACAGTACAGCTACAGTACCATTCTCAATGAGTTTTGGTGATGGAGCCTTTTTTTGTTACCCTGTAAAAGAAACAAAAGAAGTGTACCATATGTGTTTTACCATTGCGGCTCTGAAAAGCTACAGAAAACAAAACATACAACTAAAGGAAGTGAAGCAGCATAATAAACATGAGTACACATACTCACTTTATGGTTTAAATATTAAGAAGCTTTGTGTCTCTGACTGATGGATGTGGTGGTCCAGACAGACTCAGGCTCAGTGGTGGCAGTGGGTAACATCAGTCCCAGTGGTGATTGTGGTCTGGAGGTCAGACAGATTCATGGCAGCAGTGGCTAACATCAGTCCCATTGGTGGTGGTGGTTCGGGGGCGGACAGACTTATGGTGGCAGTGATGGCAGTGGCTAATGTCAGTTCCGGTGGTGGTGGTCCGGGGGGCTGACAGACTCATGGAGGCAGTGGCTAACATCAGTCCCAGTGGTGGTGGTTCTGGGGCAGACAGACTCATGGTGGCAGTGGCAAACATCAGTCCTGGTGGTGGTCTGGGGGTCAGGCAGACTCATGGTGGCAGTGGCTATCATCAGTCCCAGTGGTTGTGGTCCAGGGGGCAGACAGACTCATGGTGGCAGTGGCTTACATCAGTCCCGGTGGTGGTGGTGCTTCAGGGATAGACAGACTCATGGTGGCAGTGGCAAACATCAGTCCCGGTGGTGGTGGTCCGGGGGGTCAGACAGACTCATGGTGGCAGTGGCTAACATCAGTCCCAGTGGTGGTGGTTGTTCGGGGGCAGGCAGACTCATGGTGACAGTGGCAAACATCAGTCGCAGTGGTGGTGGTCCAGAGGGCAGACAGACTCATGGTGGCAGTGGTGACAGTGGCTAACATCAGTCCTGGTGGTGGTGGTCCGGGGAGGCACACCACCTTTTAAAAACTTCAGTTAAAACTTGCCAGCATTAACCACATCATCATCCTCATAAAGAAAGCTGCCCTCACAGTCATCGATGTCTGAAGTCTGACCTCTGGGAAATTATTTCTTCATTGTGTCATTATCTACATCAGTGGTGGGCCATTTCAGGCAGCCACTGCCAGTGCCACCAGGATGCTCCATTTCCACATCTGCAAGACCACCATGACTAGGCCGGGGTATGAATACTGATGTTGCAGTCTGTGCTGCTATGTGCCTCTCATTCATTTTAATGGATGTTAGCAAACTAACATTTGCAGGAGACAGGTTTGTCCGACGATCCCTGACTATTGCACCTGCTGAGCTGAATACCCTCTCAACACTTACACTGGAGGGTGGGCATGTGAGGTACTTCAGTGCCACTGTAGTCAGCTCTGGCCATTCACTGACCTTTCCACTCCAGTACAAAAGAGGATCTTCAGTTATTGTCAGATGCCTGTTTTCATCAAATATGACTCAACCATTCTCTGTGCCACACTAAGTCTAATTGTTGATTCATCATACTGTTCTCCCGAATCATTTATTTCACAAATACCCACTTGGGACAAAGCCTCCCAAAGCGGATTGACACCAGCCATTTTGGATGACAGACCACCTGATACTGCAGTCCCCTTCCCCTTGCAGGATATGCTTGATGGTCCTCCAGGTACATCTTCAGCCGGATTATGCTGCTGAGGTTTACTGACCTTGGCATGTGTCTTCTGTGCACCATGAACCAAGCGCACCAGTTGACCACTTATATGTTTTACCTATTCGGGCCCTCTCTCCCTCCTTCCCTCCAGTACTGATGCAATTCCATGTTTGTATCATGAGTCCAGCATTGTTGCTATGGCAAAGTTGTCACTACACTGAATGCTTACAACGTGATGATTATGGTTGACTACTGTCAGCATGTGTTCCGGCAACATACTCCTACCACCATCTCCGGCAACATCAAGGCTATGCTGTACATTCACCAATATCTGCCTCAGCACCCACAGCAGTGGAATTGATTGGCTAATGGAGGTAGACTCACCACTCACTGCCTGTGTGGTAAGTTCAAAAGGCAGCAAAATTGTTATTACAGAGTCCATGAGGCGCCACTGTTCAGTCGTCACAGACATGGAGGCCCCGGAACTTTCACAGCTAGTGTGCATAACAAGATATTCTGAGATGGCTTTGTATTGTTCATACATCCTCTCTGCCATGTATAAAGTGGAGTTCCATCGGGTGACAACTTCCAGCTTCAAGCGGTGTTGAGTTTTGTATCTGCAACTGTCGCAATTGGTTACGGGCCTTTCCAGATCTTGAAAAGTGAGATCAGGTACATCATGCAACAGTCAGCATTTCCTTTATACCAGGATGCTGCATAAACTCCTGAACCACAAGATTTAAACAATGGACCATGCATGGAACACGAAAAAAAACACCATTCGTGATGCATTTCACCACATTTAACCCATTGTCACTAGCTATGAATCCAGCTCTCAGGGACAGAGGGTTTAGCCATCTGTCAGTTTCAGTCAGTACCATGTCCAACATGTTTTCACCAGTGTGCGAACAGGTCACACTGCTCATAGCAATTGTTGCATGCTGTCAAATTCCTGGAAGATTGCTACCACAACAATCCACCTTACTGCACTGATTATTCACACTACCAACATCACAAACAACCCCCGGCACCTGCGCCTAGTGTGCAGATATGAACTCCCCGCTGTTTTGCCAATTGTCCACATATCTATACTTAAATGGATTAATGGAGAGGAGGAATGTTGAAGGGCATGTCTTACTGAGTCGGACACAGTGCGGAACACCTCGGGTACAGCACGGGTAGAAAAGTATGTCCTGGATGGGACTTTCCATTTTGGACAGGCATGTGCAGCAAACCACCAGAACCTAGAATTCTCCACAAAGGAGGAGGGCAGAAGATCAATTGCCAGCATTTACACTACAGCAGCATTGAGTTCACGTGACACTGTATGATTTGAAGGGGTACATCAGCTTATGAGCAGAAACACTCTGTAACTTGGGCTGACATAAATGTTTTACATGGGGTGTGTTGATCACAAATGGTTGTGCTCTGTGATGAATGGCATTGGCAGGGGGTGGAGTGTGGACATTTGATGGAGAAGGTTGCACAGGTGCTAATGACAAACCCAGAAATGCTGTTATTTTGCCAGATTTGCCAACTGGGGTTGATGTACCACTTGCACTAGACATACAGCTTTCACCACCACCACAAAAATTGCTACTCTCACCAGCACTGGACAACATTTCGAAGTCATTATGGTCCTTCACCTCATCATGCCTGTAGTAATCCTCTGCTCTTATTAATGCAGTACTGCACATGTTTACTTTCCTACTGGGCTTAGCAGTCATGGAAGGGGATAACATGCTGGCTATGGTTGCCGGTGACATGGGTGAACACCACACTGTGGTATTAGCTGCCAGCTTGTGCTGGGTCCACAGTGCCAAGTGCCTATTCTTAAGATGTGTATGCTGTCCTCCTGTGCCCAGATGGCTCTCCTTTTTACCTCGACTCACACTCACATGGCAAACCTGGCAGATTGCAACTGAATCATCATTTGCATCTTGAACAAAAAAATCCCAAACAAGGAATTGTGATGCTCTGCTTTTAACATGTCCATGATGTGGCTTATTTAAGTCCGTTATTTTAAGCACTGAATTGGGGGGGGGGGCACGTGATGTTTCTGGCACTGCACACCTGGACTGCAACTGACCACCATGACTACCTATCATATTTGTTACTGGGTCATCATCATCATCATCAACTAAAACCAGTAGATCATAAGAATTTACGGGGGGGGGGATTCCTGCAAACAGACTCAGACACAGCCACTTTTAATTTATTTTCCTCCAGTTCCCAACTGGGGTCAATTACATCATCATCATATTCATCAACATCGCACACATCCACATCTTCTGCATGGATGCTAGCATGTGAACTGCATGTTGCAACACCAGCAACATCATCATCATCATCACATTCATCATCAGCATCTACACCACCATCACCTGATGTTTTTTCACCACACTGTGAATCACTGCATGGAAAATGTGTGATATTAAGTGCTATGGTGGACGGAATATCACATTGTATGCCATCGTTGACATGATTATCAGAATCCTCAGGTTCAGTTACTGGGATGTTACTGGGAAGTATGACATAATCTATGCTGCCACTCACTTGCATTACTTCACACTCAGTATTTTTGGATACAGTACACTGGTCGGAGTTAGAACTTGATGCAACAATACTATTACTACCTCCACCACCACTAACACCAGTAACACTAACACCACCAGTTGGGAAAACATCATCTCCTTCAACTATGAGTGAAGCTACTGATTGAGTTGTAAACAACATTGCAGGAGAAATACCTTTCCTCACATCAACAATGCACTACTGCGTCTATGTACTACTACCACATCCACAGACCATCTTACTGCCAACATTGCCATGGCGAGAAACAACTTTGCTTGCACATCTCTGTCCAGATATTTTGGGGGATCAACCACAAATATTATAACCAAGGTCAGATTTTGATACGTTCACTCTTTTATTGGAGGGACACTGGATGTGAAGCCAAATAAACAACTGTGGCTTCAGCAACAGATAAGAGACTACTCTGAGACTGTCATGGAATTAAAACAACTTCAGTAACCAGTGGTGCCGATGAGGTCACAAAAACAATCCAATCTGGTAATAAAGACCTTTTGAATGTGGGGTTGGGGGGGAGCACTGAATGCAGACAGTGCTGATTTTTGCGGCACTACAAGCAGCAAAACTAAGAACAGATTCCACGATTGCAGTACAAAATCAGGCAGCTGCAGTGGATAGCAGGTTCACACTGATGCACCTGCAATTACACTAGTCTGTGACACAATAAAAGGTGTATGATTTGATGCACGCAACACTGCACTGACACACACTCACACACAGAACAGTTTGTGTACAATGTTGAATGAGGAATGTGTCACAAATGCAAAAGTTCAGTACTATGCCACGTTACATATTGTAAATTTGTAATTTAAACAACCTGATCTTACGAACTGCAGCACTGGCCACACAACAAACAGCAAGAACATTTCTACTATTACTGACAATATTACTGTGTGTACATTAACACAGTCAGTTATATAACAAAAATATAACCAAAAAACAAAGAAATCACTATTTCTCCAACCTAAATCTACCTACACCACAGATACACCCCTCCCCCAAAGCACACTTTTGCTGTCTTTCACCACACACCCTCAGTGTTGTAAATTAACATTCAAAATCCACACAAAAACAAAAATGCTTGATAATATGAGCATAGGAGGGTTTCCTACAATCGAAGAACTAAAGCTGGATCCCCCCAAAAAAGGCAAAAATGCTTTTTGAACAGCTTTTACAAGATTCCTATTACAGACAGCTATCAGAGCACACTGTCTCCTACTCATACTACCCCAAACTGAGGCTGTGCAGATCAATATAGCGCCCATGTGACCTGAAATCCCATGAATCACTGCAAAATTCACCTTTGGAGCTCAAAAACAAGGCGAAGTGAGGAGAAGTGCACTGACTGCAATGTACTTCACCTTAAATTTGGCATAGTAGTGGCCTGAGGAGACGGAGTAACGCAAAGTCATTGTTTCCAATGGACTTTGCTTTCCTCATTATAAAGCGAAGTACTCTGCTTCGCATTGCAGAGCACGCCACGAATCCTCCTTTGCTTCATAAATTGTTTGTTGAAGTGGATTGAGCCCACTTTGCCCACCACTAATTTTGAACCCACATTTGCAACAGCCATTTTTTTACCCTGTCATTTGAAAATTCCAGGTGTAATTTTTAAATCCTCTTCGTGCACCTTCATGTTCATTCTACAAAATCATGTTTTGGTTGGCATTTCTTAAATGGTACATGTCATGTTTATATGCTAGGGCAATAAACATGCTATCATGAAAATTAAAGATCGCAATCTAAGAAAACAAGAATGTTAATGTGTGACCCTCTTCATTTGCCAATTATGATTATTTCACTGTTATAACTCATGTTATTATTTGTTAATTGTAACTGCTGAGCTATCTATGCCAACAGTTACACAGCAAATACAAGCAAGTAAGCATGATTGGCATTGGTCAATGCTTGTTTAACACTGAAACCTTTTAATTTTTTTATGCATGTGCAATACAGAGGCCCATTTTATAAGTGAAATATAAGCCACTTCGTGGGTGTGCACTGTGCAGATATAACTAAGGACTGTGCAGTGAATACTTAAATCTGAGCTGCTAATTTTCACTTAATTATTTATATTTGATTGTTTTTACCTTGTGCAGCAACAAACTTGGGTCATGCAACTGCTTCTTCACATACTTTGAACTATCCCCAAAGAGAAGAGGGCCATCGGTGGCCAACCTGTGGCCACCCCATTCTCAAATTATTATATTCATGCCAGTGTATTCTATTATGTATTTGCTATTTTTAAAAGCATTGCCACTGACCTGTGCTCATGTTTGGTAGTTCTAGAAATGACATGGCACTCAGACCCTTACAGTCCACAAGGACTCCACTCTCATCCACCTCTCTCTAGAGGTTTTCCTGGCATCACAAGTCTGTGACCTTCAGGGCTGCCCACAAAAGAAAAAAAAATCCTTTATGCTTTTTTGCTGCTTCCCCGGGAACCCTCTCTCACAGAACCCACAGAGACCAGTCCACCAGCAATGGCTGGTTCTCTCCTGTTTATACCCCTAAGCTCCTAGCTCAGAATTTCTTTCTTATTAACCCATAACCCCCTTCCAGTTTGATGGTTTACCATAATCTCTTCCTGGGCTCCTCAATGCTCATTGTTAGGCTGGTGTCCTGTCTATAAGTAGTTTGTTCAATTGTGTGAGAGTTCCATATTGAGCATCCACGCTTGTCCCTTTAAAAGACTAGCAAACCCGTGTTAAATAAATGGGCTGAGTTGGGTCTGAGTGACTTGGGGCTTGTGACCAGACAGCCACAGCTCTGTTTTGCTCCACTCTGTAGTCGCTACATGCACAAAGGGAGCCTATGCAGGAACTGTGCTTTTTTACTGTATATGAACTGTTATATTTGATGGAGAGAAGTTTGTCTAACCTTCTTTATTTGCTGCTTGTACATTGGATGGGAGCCACCATGTTAGGTCTGGGACTTCCAGTAAATGGACCAATAGAACCACTTGGGACCTCGAATGGATCAAAACCCTAGTGTTCTGTGGGAAGGAAATTCTGTAGTTTTGTAGTTTTTCAGTTGGTGCCAAATTAACCTGGAGGGAGAGCCCTACCTGTAACTGACAGCTTCTTCAGCCAACTGAACTCCTGGATTTACAAGAGAAATCCCCAGTGTGATGAGAGACAGTGGATAAGTTAGAGTTGTAAGTTGAATGTGAACAGCTCAAGCTTTCTAGCAGCTGCTCCCAGAAGGAGCATACTGTAGAGGAATAGTTGGGAAGAGGCCCAGCTTGCCTCCCTGCCACCTTTCTCCTGCTTGAGACTGCCTATTGCAGAAATCAGACTTGTCTGATTCCAGCCTGGAACTGCAGCAGAAGAAAAGAAGACATTTATCAGTGCTACTTGTGACTTGGACCAAAGACTTGCTCCTGAAGCGATCAGCCCAGATCACATGCGAGACATACTCAGATCAAAATATTTGCCCAATAAAGCTGTTGAATTGCAACCAGACAATATCCATACTGTACCCTGAGTTAGCTGTTTATTTTGAATGTGCTGAATGTGTTACGTGGGTCGAGACCTGCTTACCCATGCCCAAACCTATTACGTCAGTTGGAGACTTCACCAGTAGAAGATCACAAACTTTGCCAGACTGCTTATCCCACTTGGGCCTTTCCAATTTTGCCCAGACTACTACTTCTGCACCAGAGACTGTTTCGGTGAGAGAGACCAGATCAGGGATCCAGCCCCTGTGCAGCAGCAACAACACACAGGTTGTGGTCACCTGAAGGAAAGGTCAAGAAGAGGAGGTGTGTCATGTCAGCCCTGTTTCTCCATGCCCATCAGTCATCACCATGAGGTCTCCATATCACCTACCTTGCAATAGATTCCTGGTAGCGTGAATACAATCAGGGTATCTCCCTGCAATGAGTGTATAAATCATCTGTGGTACCATCTAATTGTTTCTATTTCTTGGATTTACAAAGGACTGAGCCAACTGGCTCAGATTACAAATAATCTGGTTGTTTTGCACATTAACTGCCTTTCTTTCCACTAAGGGCCCCAACATTAGCTGCAATACTGGCCACCCTCAGGCAACACCTCTGGCTAGCCATACTTACCATCCTGGATACCCAATGTTGCGTGACTGTCAGTTTGGGACAAAAAGTGCATGCAATTACTGTACAAAATCAGATTTTAAATCATTTGACTAGATTCACGCTCCTCCTTTGTTCACTGCCCCTAAATAAACCTTATTGTCTTTCTTCACACTTAACCGGCTAGTGTGCATATTATTAGCTGGATTACAGTGTTAAGAGTGTGCTATTGTATTGCTAACCTTACTTTACAGGGGGTCTCCAGGGAAACTGCTGCAAATCTAACCCTGGAGGTAAGTGTGAAGGTTGTGGGTATATCATGACTGTTCCATACTGCCTGTGAATTTACTACTACATCAGGTATTAGGCCACTAGCAGGGCTGGTGGATGGTTATAGCTTCCCAGAGGGGCTTTATCAGAATAGATGAACATCCCTAATACCATCACTCTGGATGGAGGCACCTTGTTAGTGAACCCAGGCCTCTCAACCTGTGTATAGACCTACAGGCAGGGGTAGTAGCCCTTAGAATAGCACCACCTAGGGGTTACAATCCATTGCTGGACTAACTATATGCATTGTTCTGTGGAGCGTATTCATTTACATATTAAAAATTTGGTGACCGGGATAGACACACTGAACTGGAGTTTGATTCCAAGTAAGGCTGGGGTAGATGATACAGTGGTTATTGAAACAGCAATTACAAAATGACGACAACAGGTGCAGTTACATGAACAAAAAATGCACAGCACAAGTAATGATCTCCAGAGAAAAGAAAGAAAACAATGTGAAAAGTGTACAAATACTTGGTTTATAGAAACAAAGCAACACAGAGTCTGATAGCAGAAGGCAATCGAGGGTCCATCAAGTCTGCTTATACTATACTACCTCATCTCACCCCACTGGCCTACTGTACTGGCAGGTTGTCTCCATCCTCCCCCTCTCCATCACCCTTTAATCCCATGCTGCCCCATTGACAGACTATGACTTTCCTCGTTGGTTCCATTAAGGGTGGTTTTGTTGTGGTTGCAGCCAGAATAAGAGATATGGGAGCATATTCTGCCAATATACAGTATGGCAAGATGATTCTACAGAATTGTGGTGGCATAAATTTCAAATTACAATACACTGATTTAGGAATGAGAATGAAGAAATTAGTTTGCCTTCTCCACACTCTACAGTGGGATGAGGCAGGTGTTCAGGTAAGTACAGTGAAGCCTATCACAATGAAACCCATTTCTGCAGCATTCAGCAGCAGAGTTACTGCAGAAAACAAGGCAATTTCAGTGGGAGTTAATCCCTTTTGTCAGGCAGAAAACAGTGACACTGCTCTTCATCCTAATAGGTTCCACTAGCAGGATGGGGTTTGGGGGAACCTATCAGGCAGAAAACAAACAGAAAAGCATCCAGTCTCAAGTCCAAATGACAGTTCTGGCTATGGACCTCACAAAAAGGCAGTGCTGCTGCTAGACAACAAAAATAACCACCTGCCTATTTGCTTTATTCACATCTTCTGTTGTTTCAGCCAAATAGCCTTTTAGCCATTTTTTTCAAAGGAATCCTTGCTAACATGGAATATATATTAAGTACTAGATAACAGTGGATAATTCAGAAAAGTATGTTTTAGCAAATCAACTAAAAAAAGCCAGTTGTCTCACTGGCTAATACAAAGAGCCAGCACTGATCAGAGGTTCTGAGTTTTCTGCATTCTCTAATGTTTTCCTTTTTTATAATAAAGAAAACATAATCTGTGTTTGTGTCTGTAATGTCTTACTACAGTACAACGCTACCTGTATCACTAGGAGCTAGAACATATTTGCAATAACAAGAACATTTACTGTTTGTCATAATGGTCTCCATAGTAACAATTAACAGTGCTGGGCATCCGTGAGAACTTAAAGGGAAACCATGGATATTCACAGATTGATGCAATATTGGGCTTTCAGTATTACATTATTACCACTACCTAGCCCATGTGTAACTTTCTAATCAGTGAATTACCTTTTTTGACTGGTTTCCTTCTCCCCTGCACTGCTCCATTCTCAGTCTGAGCACCGCTCGCTGAGAGCTCCTGGTATGCTACTTTTCTTCACCCTGTGAGAGATGTTCCCACGCAACCAGTGCAGTCAAGCAGGCACAACAAATAAAAATGTCTCTTACAGCACACCAGTTCACTCTTTGTTGCTCCCACAAACGTGCCAGTGATCCCTCAAGATTTCTTTTCCTGGTTGCTAAAATAAAATGTTAAAACGTTGCTTATTTTTTGTGTCTTCTTTATTGCTTGTGTGACTGGACTCGATTCCTTTGCCGTGCACAGCACCATTACTATTTATATTCTTGACCTTTCATGCATGTGGGAACGTGCTTCAATCAGAGTTCCCTGCTGTGTGTCATAGCAGCCCTGTTTTGCTATGTCAACTCTTAAAGAAACAGCGCTCCCACTAAAGACTTTTCATGTGACTCCTGATTTTTCCCAAGGCAACTGTTTTCAATTGTTCACCCCCCAAATGTACTCAAAAGCACAACAATGTCATTTGCTTTGTGTATCTGTTTCCCGTCGTTGCTGGTATAGTGGTTTCTATCCACCCATAGCCCTGAACACATTCCTAAATGATCCTTTGACATGAATCTTTTTACAAATTAAAAATACAGTCGCTAGGAATGTAGCATTCTGGTTGGCTGGCAGCATTCTTCATGTACAAATCAAATTAAAGGAAATACAAATTTTAATTTGAACTGCTACAGTAATGTGTGTCTTCCTCAGTTATGTAGTAGTTCTGACCTAGAACGCTATACAGTTCATCTCCTCCGACTTGTCTTGTTTAAGGCCCTATTATAAAAGTAGAGTTGCAGTCAGGTTCAACCCCCAATACATAACAAGGTTTGGAGGTAGCCAGGTTGAGGAAGGACAGCAATGCTACTGTTGAATGTGTTTCAATTCTTCTGGTGTTCAGTTGTTCTAACTCCAACTTGGCACATTCAGCAATTAAAACAAAAATGCTGAGGTGCAGTCATGACAGATTTATCCTCACCATCATATTTTTTTTTCTTGGGGGGGTAGCCAGGTTGAGGAAGGACCGCACATGGACAAAAAGCACATGCACAAAAAACTGCTACTGTTGAATGTGCATCAATTCTTCTGGCGTTCAGTGGTTCTACAGTATAACTCCAACTTATGAATGGGGGAATTTGCCCAGGACAGAAGGGAAAATCCCCCATCTCTTTTCAAGTACTGCCATGAGATCTTTAATGTCCACCAGAACAGGCAGATGGGACCTCAGTTTAACATTTTATTCGAAAGACAGCACCTCAGGTGAGTAGCAGACCCCCTTCATGCTGCACTACAGTGTGAGGATTGGGATTTAACACAAGTTCCTGGTGTAGGTCTTGAACACCAACCCTTCTGGTCCCCTGACCTCCGAGGAAAGTGTGCAACTTAGTAAGCCACTGACACTGCATTAAGTGCTGCTTGGCCAACTTTCTTGTTCATGGGGGTGGATATGTAATTCATGGGGGTGCATATTTAGCCTTTTATCTATCTCTAAATGCACTAGTTCAAGTTTATTTATTGTTGATCAGTTAAAAACCATTACAACATAACATTTCTAAAAATTACAATAATACAAAAACAGGTTAGCATCAGATTCCAAGATTTCTTTGAATAAAATATTTTCATATACATTTTAAGATACTATTTACAGTTCCTTAATAGATCCATTCTAGATCTCTCCATTCAGAGACATTTATAGTCAACATATGTATATGACATTCAATAAATGATACAATTATATTACATCACTAAATAAAAGTGAGTGCATTTATCTTAAATTTATGAATATTTTCATAGATGAGTGGCCTGAAGAAAGCCAACCACTTTCTCCAGTATACATAAATTTTCATTATTCATAAAATATTTCACCATGTCATTGGGGGGAGGTCGAGATTTGCCACGATGTCACCTAGCCACTTCACATGTATTCCCTTATATAAAGGGCATAACAACAATATATGTTTTAAATCATCCTCAGAAGACTTGTCACATTTGCAATAAGGGCTAGTTGTATTTCCCCTTTTTTGTCTATAAAATACATAGTTGGCATTATATATTTCAAATATAAATTTAACCATAATTCTTCTTTCATTTGGATTAGTCAATTTCTCTAAATAGAATTCAAAGCCATGTGTTAACTTAATCTGTTTAAACCACCTATATAGCTTCAATTGCTTCATTTTTGTCAGATCTTTAATCATTTCCTTGTCTCTTATCCTATTCTTCACTTCTTCAACCATCATCTGCCAAGAGTATATGAACATTCTCCACAGAATATCTCCAAGTCCGTTTGGAAAAACAAAATGTTTTAAAACATCCAAAATTGGGAAAATTGTTCCCATCCTTGTGTATTTAATTTCTTCCTCTAAACATATCCTTGGTAGTCTGGCTTCATTTAATAAAAATAACTTTAGGGAGGAGAGAATCAATCTTTCAATTACTAAAGTAGCAATGGAGAATTGACCCAATTCCAGGTTCAATAACTCAGCAGGTACTGATTGAGGTACTTTTAAAATATACCTTTTTATTTTGTTACACAATGTTTCCAAATTTTTCAGATCATCTGTTCCCTATATTTCAGCCGTATAAAGAGTACTAGAGTTTATTTTAGTTTCAAAAACCTTTAGAACACCCTTAACTGATGTTTGTCCCATCTTTGAATTAAATATCCTAAAGGCGTTGAATGTTCTCTTCGTTTTCACTAAAATCTGTGCTATATGATCTCTCCATCTTAGTGATTGACTGAATCTAACTCCTAAGTATTCGTAATAGCTAACTCTCAATTTTTTCTAATTTTAACCACTACGGTTTAATATATTTTTTATTATTTCCAAAAGTCAAGATTTTTGTTTTAGACATATTTATTTTTAATTTATGATTATCACGTAGATCAGAAAAATAATTAAGTTTCCTTTGTAGTCCCAAGATTGAGTTTGACATTAAGACTACATCATTGGCATATGCCAAACATTCGACCAGAATATTTCCTATTTTGGGGGTGTGAAATTGTGGATTTTCCAGTTCCTTCAAGATGTCATTTATATATATATATATATATTAAATAGGAAAGGTGCCAAAAGGCATCCTTGCCTAACTCCTCGTGTCATCTTGAAAGGCCTGGAAATATTCCCATGGTGGTGACATCTTATTGCACCCCAAGTATCTTGATGCAATCTTATAAGGATGTTAAGGAGTTCTGGGTCTAACTCTAATTGTTTAAGTTTGTTCCATAAAATAACTCTGCTTATATTGTCAAATGCAGATGTAAAGTCTACAAAGCAGCAATAAAGTGGAGCATTTCTAATTTTTATATATTTCCAAATTAAATGTCTAAGTGTATAACAGTGTTGTATTGTAGATCTATTTATTCGGAATCCATTTTGAGTTTCGTGTAAAATATTATTGCCTTCGCCCATACTTCTAATCTTTTTAGAATGATTTTAGTGAAATTTTTTTTGTGAGATGTCTATTAAACTTATTGGACAGTACTTTTTGGGATCACCTGGATCACCTTTTTTAAAAATTGGAAATATTATGCTCCCTTTCCAGCTCATGGGGTAATCATGTCTTTGCAAGATGATATTGAATAATTTTTCCAAAATTGGAGCCCACCAATCAGCATAAGATTTACATACATCTCCTATTATATTATCCAGACCAGGTGCTTTATTAAATTTTAATTGGTTAATTGCAATTTGTATTTCTTCTAACTTTATTGAAATTGCAATTGGATAAATTGCTCGTAAGTATTTTACATTTTCTGTCCTTCCTAGTTCTATTAATAAAACTTCATCTTGTTGAGAATAATAAAGTTCAGTAAAGTAAAGGACCCAAGTTTCTGGATGAATATACACATGTACTGTCCTTGCATATTTATCAAATCCTTGACTAACCAATGTCCAAAACTTTTTATTGTCTTTGTCTTTTATTGTTTTCCTCAGTTTTTCTCATGGTATTCTGGAATATTGATATTTCTCTACTTCTAAGATTTGTTTATAATTCTTCATCTCTTTATTAATGTTTATACTGACTTTATTACTCTTAATTATTTTAGTTTTCTTAATTTTCCTATAATTCCTAATAATTTTACTCAATTCTATTTTTTGCTTCTTTACAATTTTTATTAAACCAGGCCTTACCATGTCTGGTCTCTTTTTGAAGCCCTTTCCTGCTAAAAGTGCAATAAGGGCATACCAGACTCATTAAATCATCCCAGTGTTGTAATACCGTATGATAATTTGTATTTTCTACTATCAACATTCGTGTGTCATTTATTGGTCCTTTAAACAGAATATCAAATTGTTTGATTGTCTTAGAGTCTCATCTCATCCTTTTTAAATTAACTATTTCTGTATCTTTGGTAATACTTAAATTGTTCTTGCAATTATTTCCTCTTATAAGTTGATTAGTTTCAATTATAAGTTCGATTGGGTTATGTGATGACTCCGATCTATCAACAAGCAACATTTCCTTAATCATTTTTATTCCCTCTAAGTTGCTCCAAACAAGATCAATAATGGAAGAGCCTTTGGGACCATTATAAGTTAGCTCTCCATCCCTGTCTCCCTTTGTTCTTCCATTAATTAGGAGCATATTTTTCTCAGTAAGATAGGGATAAATGATTCTCCCTCTCATATTATCCCTTTTATCTTTTGAAGCTCTTATCCAAGTTATTTTAGGGTTTAGTTCTGTTATAATTTCCAGATATTCTGGTCCCTCTAAATTTTTCCCAATCCTAGCATTAAAGTATCCAATTGTATAAACAGGAATATTCAGCTCTTTGTCCGTTAAGTGATCAAATATTGTTTTAATTCTATTCATTATTTCGACTTTATCTTTAATCGTAGGAGACAAATACAAATTTACAACTATGATTTTGATTTTCCTTTCTCCTTTATCATTTCCTTCTTCAATTCTCACCATTAACATATCTTCCGAAGTGGGATATTGTCTGGTGGTCTTATAATTATTTTTAGTTGTCAGATATATAGCTACTCCACCTTTATGCCTCCCATATTTACTACTTTTAGTTGCAGATTTAGATATATTAACATATCCCAAAATTTTGGGGGCATTCTCAGAACTACACCAAGTTTCCTGAAAACAAATAAGATCAAAGTTTTCAAGGAACTGATCAATTTCTGGGTCTGCAATTTTTAAGTAAGTACCTTCGATATTCCAAGATAAAATTTTGATTTTAACTTTGTCAGTATCTTGCTTTCTTTCCTGACAATTCCTTTAAATTTTTTGTCAATCTTCTTTTTCTTTCATGTTACCTAAGACCTGATATCTATTGGAACACCTATGTTGGTTCCAACTATCATTCTTTTCTTTTGATCCTTTGTCTATTTCTGTCTTAGGGTCTCCTATCCTTTTAGTTCTAACTGCCTTTGGCCACTCCTCTCCTGAAATCAGATAGAGTCCAATTTTCCTAAACAAATGTTCTTCTTTTAGTAACTTTTGAGCTACCTCTGCTTTTTTAAATGTAACATCTATTTGTGATGTTAATTCCTTATTTTTATGTAATGTCATGTATTCTGTTGAATTTTTGGTTATATTCTCCCTATCAGCTCTAGAAAAGAGTATTGCCATTTCCTGTTTCATTTGTCCTATAGTGTCCTTTTCTGATATTCCCCATCCTAAAACAGTCACAGTCTTATTTTCCCATTTCTCTTCCTGTTTTTGTTCACATTTTTTAATAATATCTAGTATTCTGACAAGATTTCCCTCTCTCGTTTCCTTGGTCTCTTCAATTCTTTCTGCTGTAACTACCTTAATTGCTTCTAACCCTTTCTTAGTTTCTGAAGTATTTTGGGACTCCATGAATGGAACAATTTGTATTGACATAATCTGGAGACCCTCTGTTGTGGATTTTTTCACTTGATTCCAAATATCCTCCAATATGTATCCTTTTTTTTAGTATAAATCAATACACAGTCTTGAAAGGACTTGTTAGGAGGTCTCATCAGGTAGATTTCACCTTTAATAATGGGCTCCAGGTGGAGAGTCTCAACAATCCAATCCTCAAATCCCCCCATTTTCTGATACTAGTCTAAATACTCCATGAATCTCAAGTAGGTATTCCATATTTGTTCCCTCTAAATCAACAAATCTGTTCTTCGTTGCTAGAACCTCTTTCTTATGTGACTTCATGGCTATCTCGACCTCCCCCTCATAATTCATCACTTTTCCCTCAATCTGTTCTTTACACCTATCATTCATATCCATTTTTCCTTTATTAATCTCAGAGATCAAATCCTGTGTTGTTCCAATGGTATCTTTAATTATAAGTGATTTCCCCTTTTTTATATGCATTAGCTTTCTCTCTTTCTGTATTATAGTCCAATCAGGCCTATCTGTTTTCTCCCCAAGGATTTCACTGGGCAAATCCTGTATTTTCTCATCTGTATCTTTATTTAGAGATAGTTTATTTTTCCCCATTTGATCTTTATTTAGTAAGCCTTGCATAAATTCTTCTAAAATCATCTTATTCCTTTATTTGGAGTTACTTTTTCCTCCTTTAGATTTTAACTGAGTAGTTCTTTTTTTTTATCCTTACTTTCCTTTAGTACTTCTTGAATAATTGATTCAAAGTGACAGGTGCAAGGCTGATTCTTATCAAAAGGTGGTGGCAAATGTACCTGCACAGCTTTGTTTTCCCTTTGCCCTGGATTCCCTGGCCTCAACCTTTCTTTAAAATGGTCACCATGCTTGGGTGTCCTATTGCTTGGAAGCTCTAACTTAAGTTCTATAATATCATTCTGAATTACGGTTAGCTGCTTAGTTATGGCTAATAGTAATGAATAATGTAATTACACCTCTGTTGGTTCATTACTAGTGGCCAGGGAGTCCCTCCTAGTACTCAGCTGCTTTGTGTCTTTATCTAATGGCCCTTTACTCTTAAAATATTCTCAGGGAGACTGTAAATTTTCAAAATTCGGTGATTTACTTTTAGTTTTGTCTAAATGTTTTAAACCAGCAATTATGACACTAAGACTCTCTTTTATACTTTGAATTTTAGTTTTGTTTCTGTCATTAATCCCCTTACTATGGGATCCCCCTTTGTTTAAAGTAACCTCATTTTCTAACATATTATCTGACAATCTTTCTGAGGTTTGACCATTTCTTCTTCTATGGATACTTAGAGTAGAAAAACTTGCCCCTTCATAGTCATCTCTGCTATCACTGTTATAAGATTCATATGAACCATAGGACTTTCCACTATAAACATGTGGGGTCATTTTATCTAAACTTGTAACTGATGAGGAAGAAGCAAAACGTGCAAAGGTATTCCATTCATATGTATCTATCGTGATACCCTCAGTTGGTCCTAAGGGAGTTGAAGTATTTACCCCTAATAAGGAGTTAAAATTCCACATATTAGCTCTTTCCCTGGCATCCTGTTTCACATTCCTTTTAAGAATATTCTCAGTCTGTTTAAATCTACCATTATTAGGGTCTCCCTCTTTATTATGAGCACCCTTAACGGTAGGCCACATTTCTGTTAATTTAGTTTGCAAGGGATCTTCACTAGGAGCTTCCCTGTATCCATTGATTGTCTTCTCTTCCTTTGGCATCTCCATTATTTAACCAATTTGTTGATTCCTCTTTGCACCACATTGCTTCCCTCATTTCCCTTTAGTTACTTTGTCCATTATGATACTAACTTTGCCACTTCTTGTTAAAACCATACTTAATCAAATGCAATATAAATGAAGGTGTTATTGCACAATATTATCAATTACCAAAGAATTGTGTTCTTGGATTCCCCAAAAAAGTCAAATAAGACACCAGGGGCCATATATTCAAAACTTTGCCCCAGGGCAAAATTAGCACTGTCCATTAGGCAAACTTAGAATGGAGCACAAAACAAGCCATATTCAAAAGGAATAGTCAGGGGCAAACAGCTTCTGAATATAGCATGGGAATGAGGCCGGGCAAACTGGGCTGGGAGTGCAGGGCAAACTTAGCCCTGGAATAAGACAGCTATGAATATGGCAGCCAGGAAGTGCAAACCACAACAACAACACAGTGCACAGTGATGTGGAGGTAGGTAGAGATGAACTATGTGGCCATTGTGTGTGCCAGCAAATGCGTGGACCCAGTACAGCTGCAGGCAGCAGCGTATGTGAAAGTACAGTATGCAAAACTGTAAAATATTCCCCGAACTGTTAGCACAATGCTAACATGTTTGTGAGGGTTTAGCACAGGGCAAAACTGTTAGCCCGGTGCAAACACGTTTGCCCAGCACTAAACTTTGCCATGTCAAAAGTGACATGCAAATAATCCTACTTAGGTAGTCTGTGGGCAAACATCCAGATTAGCATCTCATTATGCCCTGATTTGCATGCAGTTTGCACAGAGCTAACTGTTTAGCCTTGTGCTAAACCCGTGCAAATGTGTTAGCGCTGCACAAACAGCTTGGGGAATATTATACAGTTTTGAACACTACTTCCATATGCGCTGCTGCCTGCATCTGTACTGGGACAACAAAGCATAGGCACAGATGATGGTGGTGCTGCATGCAACTGTCACATTGTAGGTCATGCTACAGTGCACAGCAGAAACTACAGTAGCAAGGGGGCCAGTAGTGTGTGGAAACAGCAATGTCTATGGTGTGTAGGGCAGTGATGATGACTGCACTATACACAGTGAGAGGCCCAACCTGCAGGTGTTTACTGACAGTAGACATTACTGTTAGTCTGCACCTGTGGCATGGGATGATCACAGTGACATGTACATTACTGGCTTTGTGTGCTGTGGCAGTTGTACAGCTGTGTGGTATGTGGCCAGGGGGCCATATATTATCTGAAAGGCACACTGGTGTTAGGGCATTCCCAATACTGGCCCATGTGCACTGCATGATGTGTCCCAGCCTTGTGGCCACACCTGGTCTGTGGCACAGCCTCACCACCCATTCATGCTCCCCTCAACATCCTCCATGCCCACAGTGCTGCATCTGTGTGCTGGCATCTGTTGCTGTCCACAGAAGTGTGGTCCGCAGGTGTGTGCTGTCTGGCCACACTGCCAGGCTGTCCACTGGTGGCAGGGTCACCACTTACTGCCTGGCATGGCTGGGACTGGTGACAGATGATGGCATCATTGCGATGCCATCAGTTAACAGCATGCTTCCTCTATGTTTGACTTTATCTATGTGTCATATTTATTTGTTAGGGTCGCACAAAACCAGCGCTAAACCCACTCAAACACCGCACAAAGCCATAGTGTCACACAATGCTGATTGCCCAGGGTTAAGACAAGCTTTTCCTGGGCAGTAATGTGCACAGCGCTAAGTGTCGTGCTAAGTCGCGTAAAACCACTTAGCATGGTGCTAGTCACTGAATACAGCATTGCGCCTGTATTCATGTCAGTTTGCCCCTTGTATACATTATAATTTTGCCCTGTGCTAATGCAGCTTGCCCGTGCCATTTGACTTTTTGAATACAGCAGACTCACGCTAATCCTGTGCTAAACCTGCGCAAACAGTTTTTGCCTGGTGCAAAGTTTTGAATATCTGGCCCCAGGTCTATAATTATCACCAATTAATACAATACTCTATCAGGAGTAATGCATATTAAATATCCTCCTGAATAGTTCTAGATAAAGACCTGTTATCTTGCCATAAGGGGAATATGCTTATAAATAACCTAAAATACAAAATATTAGGTCTAACTTAATCGAGAAGAGAAATAAATATCCAAGGTAAAACACAAATAAAATGTTCTCAGTTTTAAAAATACAAAATAATTTCTTAAATAGACCTTGTATTGTCCCCAGACAAGCCACAAATTACTAAAAATGTATTTTGGTGAATTCAAAACTCACAGGCTAAAAAAAAAACTGCAATGTACAAATATATGTACAAATGTATAATAAATTGTCCTGGTAGAAGTTCGTCTTGCTCTTTTGTTATAGTTTAGTTACCTGATATCAACAAAAAATATACAAGTTCAAAACTTCATCCTTCAGGTCTTCCCGTCTTCATTTAAATTATTTAAGTCCTTCTTCTTCAAAGTCCACTTTAAGAGCCTGCTCAGTCCAACACAGTCCAACAAAAGAAAAACTTTTGTGCCCAAACCAGTTCTGAAAAGGTAATCAGGAAATTCTGTTCCAAAACCAAATAGTCAGACAGACTGGTAGACTGAAAATCTATTTCACTAAATTCCTCCGTGAGTTCCGAGGCCAGTATTCTCTACAGGGCTTTACCCACAGGCTTCCAATAAATGACTGTTTGTGGTAAAGAAAAAGACCAAGCCGTAATAGTGGACACAAATAGAACCAACTTATTACTCTACTTTATCTAAAATTATAGGGCTGTTAGAACCATCAAGTCTAAAATAAACTTCATGCTATATTAATTTAAAGCCCTGAAACCTAGAATATAATTGCTGATTATTATATTATACTAAATAACTGTATCATATCCTATCTAATTACAACTATGTTTAATCACTTGTAGATTTCAGGAAGCACAGCAAAACAAGGCAAGAGAAAACTGAGCAAAATCAACACAATCAACACTCAAACTGTTTAAACTTACTTGCAGCAAAGTTGTTACTACATCACTATATTATCAAGTGGTGTTCTCTATTCCACTATGCTGTAAAGACAGTTTCGGTGTGTTTGTCATAAACTGCTCCACCAGTTTTCAAAAAATATCCACCGATGCTAAATGAAATCTGGCAGTAAACAGTAAACACTCTACGATACAGGAATTGCAATGATCCGAATCAGAATCTTATCACTAAAAGACACTGTTATAAACTTTGGCTCTCCTGTTTACCAGAGAGTCCGTATACTTGCTTATTTGACTTCGCGGTCTATCTACTGCAGGGATCTGAAATAAATGAGCCAAATCCCTGGACTTTAAACCAGCCTGTAATTATCACTTTGTCAAATAGCATGTTTTCCTCGCTGATCTAGTTCTAAATAGTCTCAATTTCTCTCGTACTTCCTTTTACTCATGCATCAGTTTGATCAATTAATCGATTCATCAATTAACCACTATCAAGCCCAATAACCCATTTATAACCAGGATTAAAGAGCTATAAACTTATTTTAAAGAGCTTAAGTTGAATACCAAAAACAATTAGATCACACAATCTGTAAACAATCATAGTAAGAATCAAGAAGCCGTGAGAACTGACACAAAAATTGGGCTAAAATATACTGATCAACTATTAATCAACTAACCATTTAAGCTCCATAAACTAAGTGACCTGAAAAATTTTTAACGAAACTTTTAACAAAAATAATTAAACTAGTTATCTGTGGGCACAAGACGCTTCTAATATTCTTTTTTTTAAAAAAAATATCCCTTTCATAAGTTTTCATTAAAACAGAATCCAATGTTTAAAATGCAAAATATGAAATAACAAAGTGGAAAACTAAAAACATAAAGCATAAAACTAAGAAAGATTGCTAAATTAAAAACACAACAAACTCCAGATTCTTTTGTGTGGAAAATGCACTTAATGCACAAAACAAAATGAACAAAACCAAACAAAAAGAACAGTCTGAGTTTTATGGCAGTTTGAACGCCAATGCCAACCACACGCTCCAATGGAGCGGGCTGCCCTGTCACTGCAGCACTCCTGGCTCTCTTTAGGATTGTAGACAACACAGGCTGTAATTCTATGTTGAATGCCCAAAATTTCCAAAAGAACTGTAACTGCTACAGGTACAACCTACTAGGGCAATGATGGTATACCTGTAATAGGCAGAAAAATAGCCTTGAATAAATCCTGCTAACTCCTGTAGTGTTCCCAGCTATAGCATCCAAGCTGCTACTTGACCGTACTCTTTCTCCAGGGACAGTTGAGAGGTATGATTCCTTACATGAGCTGGGTCATCCAGAGGTCTTGTCCTGGATAATGTTAACCACTGGATATCTGTGCTGTCTGGCGGTGCATAAATGGTTCCACAAGAGGTGTATGCATTTTTGGTTTTAACCCTAGACGAGCCATAAACTGATATATCTGTCAGAGCTCCAATCTCTAAATGCACTAGTTCCCCCTCCCTGGCTAGTAAAGTTTCAGTATCTGGATTCACCCAGCTTACTGCACAAAACCCTCTTCCTTGGCTCATCAGCACCAGTTAACCCAATTAAGTACTTCACTTCCCTGTGGGCCCCCCCCCAAAAATGCACAGACACAACACCCCCTGCAGCCAGCTTGATGAGCGAACCCCTCCAACCCCAACACACACACACACGCACTCCCTGCAGCCAAACAAATGCAGATGGAAAGTGCATACTTGCAGCTGCAGCAACATGATACAGCCCAGGTCTGATGCACTTACCTGGCACACAAATGGGCAAGGATGGCAGGAAGGCAGTGAGGACTTCAGTGTGCTGTCTTGATTAAAGCAGGCACAGGGAAGGAGACAGGAAGAATAAGTGATTGCAGTTCTTCTGTGAAAGGTACAATGCTGTTGTGGTGAGTGGCATCTCAGTCAGGACACAGAAGGCGCTTTTTGTTGTTTGCAGGCACTCTCTGCTAGGTAGCAGCACTCTGGGGCGATGCTTCAGCAATCAGCTCATTCGATCAGAACATGCAGCTTATTTGGGGCTATGATTTTTCCATTGGGTTAAGGTGTACATATATCCCAATGTGAGACCCCGTACCCAGACCAGAAGGAGGAGATTTATTTGGTATCGGGCAGATGTGTAAAAACCTGGTGGTGAATTCTCACTACTGTACCTTTGAAAAGAAAGGCTTACAATGGACACTGCAAGGTATGTTTTCTATGACCCAGGCCAACTATCTATATTTCTGAAGAATCGACAGCAAAAGACAGAAGCTGCAGACAGTACAGACTCTGAAGACTCCAATCAAGACTTTCTGAATGCGGCCATTGTTGGGGCCAGATCTCCTGGTAATGATGCTGTAAACTAATTCTGTTGATATATTAACTTTTGTGCGTTAATCTGTAATCTGACTTTGGGGCCTTTATTGCCCTTAATAATGAACTGGTAACCTATGCTCAGATGTGCTTCTCAAGAGTGCTTTCTCTTTGCTGAAATGTTGCACAACAATGTCACACATGTATATGTCTGTGTCATTCAACATTATCTTTTTGGAAGTCTTTAATGCTAATATGTTTATAGGATAAAAACAAAATTATCTGTATAGCGGCTACTAGGTGCATACTCACAAGAGTTTAAGTTTTTCATTAGAAGGCTTGTGATGTTAGACTCTCAGACACAGGTTTTAAATACAGCTTTGAAGTCAGACTGTTACTATATTGATTAAGGTGGGTGGAAAGGTCCTATTTGGGGCAAATATTGTTTTAAATCTGAGTAAGGCTTTAGCTTTTCATTTTGTCAATGTGGGAAAATTGATTTCTGGTACAGGAAGGGACACATAGTTTTTTCTCTTTTTCTATAAATGTGGGACAGACATTTTATATGTATGATGGTTGTGCAATATTTTGATTATGCTACTGTATATAGAGAAAATAATCTTTTACAGCTAGTGTTTAGTGTAAACGTACAAGTTTAAGTAACTAAATGAATTTGCCTCCGTAACAACTTTCTTTAAGGATTACATCTGTATAGTGCTTTGCTATTTATGTATAGTTGTTTAAAAAGTCTCGACTTTAGGGAATTTATTATTATAGTTTCTCTTGGCTTACTCATCCATTTGATGCAACAGACAGAATGATTTCATATTATTTTGAAAATTGAATAAACAAAAAGTTTAAAAAA
Organism: Neoceratodus forsteri; assembly: GCA_016271365.2. Lineage (NCBI taxonomy): Eukaryota > Metazoa > Chordata > Ceratodontiformes > Ceratodontidae > Neoceratodus > Neoceratodus forsteri. Next base: position 247,612,835 of record CM028130.1, on the reverse strand, counting down.
ATGCTACGCATGCTGGTCAGCATATGTGGGGGTCAACCATCTGCACCCTGGACCCTGACTTACCCCTTAGGAAATATTAGGACCTATTTAAGCTCCCATAATGGCAATGCCTTAACCATCATAGGTGCCTCCCCCAAGACTCTTAGCTCATCTGGCAGGGGTACTGGGAGGGCAGGTGTGCTGTGGTTTAGTTCCTTAGCCCCCCATTCAGATTGGCCTCACATTCATTTAACTTTGTTTTGTATGTTCACAGGGTATGCTCATCATAACTCCCCCACCTAATGATGAACCCTTTGTTGTTCCTTGCAGGGTGCTTGGTCATGTAGTTTCTATGGTTTCCTGCCACATGATTATGTCACTGTATGAGTCTTCACTGTCATATGTATCAGTGCAGTGTGGTGTTTGTATTGTCTCTTTCTTGGAAGACATTAATAAAAAAGAAATGATTAACTGCAGAAAAATTTAATTAAGGGTGCTCTCAAGACCAAGCACAGCACTCATTTTTAGTCTTTAGAATGTGTCACATGCAGTGCCCAGAAAATGGGCACATTCATAAGAGACTTTTAAAATCTTTTGCTATATGTGTGAATGACTTTAATCAATAGTATATTTATACCTATGACTGAGACGGAGCAATCAGTGTCAGTAGACTAAGCATGAAAATGTGCTGTTTTAATTTGTTTATTCAAATACTGAAGTGTCAGCACTTAGATATTACCTGTGGCTTAACCCATTATTCATGTCATCAGACGGCTGGCCATGGAGGACACTGGGACTTTAAGTTTGGCAGTATGACAAGGGCTGTGGAACACACAATCAAACAGATAAACTCTTAAGTTCTAAGCAAGTAAGTGTAATAAAATTATATGTTCTAGTATTTTACTGAATTAAAACCTCTAGGTGCCACAGTAGAAATGCAGGGGAGCTAAGAGGACTCATTAAGCTACAGCTTTCAGCTTTCTAGATGTGGTGGAGTGGGGGTGGGGGCGAGGGTGGAAGCTTGAAACTCATAACAAATCTGACATCTGGAGTCCATGCAAAGTTGATCCAAAGTTCACATCTAACCACCTTTCAATTTCTGGTATATCAAACACTGAGAGAAACCAAAAGTTCTTGAAGCATTTGGAAACCTGAATTCTTAGGACAGGGCTAGATCATTCCTGACTTAAGGCAGTATAGCATGGTGGTCTAGGGCTCTGAGCTGCAATCCTAGAGACCTGGGTTTGAATCCCACAGTCCCCACCTGCATACTGTGTGACCCTGAGCAAGTCACTTAACTTCCTTGTGCTCCCAGGTTTCATCTGTTAAGTAGCTTCAGCTTAATGTGCTTTTCCTGATTAAACAAATACCCCTTTCCCTTTCCCCCTTTAATATTTGATTTCCTTAGTACATGTTAATGTTGTTGTTTAACATGTTTACTGGTAGGAAAAGGCTAATTGAGAACAGATCATTTTTAATAGCTTTTTAAGACATGAGTTACAATATCATCGCAAGCACAGGTAAAATGCAACATATGTGAGTAAAGACTAGACAATTTATAGCTATTCTTAAATACAATATATAATTACTGTACAGCAATTTGTGACTTGGCATGACACAAGGATAACCATGGTATAATCTGCTGTGGTAACCAGCTGGTTGTAACGTGATTGTGGAACAGTTGAGAGTAATCAATCAATGAACAGCAGCACAAGTGCTGTTTATATATAACTGCCAAAACAACTGCCTCAATAGAAACTTCCAAAACCACCAATACAAAAAAACAAAAGATCTCTGGACTTTCAAGAGTCGCATATCTTTTCTAACCCCGTGACAGGCAGCAGGGCTAGAAAACCAGAAGAACTCAGTGCCAGGACAATGCCACGAGTGAGGAAGGTGCTGAAAAATGGAGGTCAGTAAAGTCAGCAGTTATAAAAGTATGAAGCATGCATAAGGGTTGTGTAATTCCTTTAGCACATTACAACAAGGTGCTAAATGTGAGCTGCTCAAAGTAGGGGCAGTGCAGGGGGTCAGGCTGGCTAATGCCATGTAAGGTAATAGATCATATACTCCAAAAAAAGTTATCCTACCACACAAAAAACTCCCAGTTGCATAAATGATCTAATACCACAATATATAGCAAAACAAGCCTTGTAGTATAACAGTATATGCATATTATGAAAAATCAGTCTCACTACAGAGAGCCAGCCCATAATTATTTTATTCAAGTGCTGCTTTTGCTACAGTCATATCATTGCATATAATAGCAGTTTACAGTAGCAAGATTTCAATCTAAGGTGGCTTTTACATATAAAAAAGCAGCTATTCAACTAGCTGTAAGTTTTAGATAGCATGTACTAAACTCTACAGCTTAAAGCAACAATTGTACAGTGAGACATATTAAGGGCACATAAAGTGCATAAAATAGCAAGGTGCAAAGAAGCTATTCAAGGTCTATGAGCAAACCATGTTACTGGGAACTGGCATTGCCTTACTAAATACCCAATGCTTCGCTCCTCTTGGGCTTCATCTTCGGGTGTGGTCTTTCACTGTCATCAGTGGTTACCATGTCTCTCAAAGATTGAAAGAGACAAGTGCACCAGTCTTAATAAAGTAATACTTAATGTTGTACATACTGAATTACCAAAGCACAAAAATAAATAATAAATACCAAAATGTGACAAAGTGACATAGAGTGACAGTAAGATGAAAAAAGTTATTGCAAAGCAGTATATCCATTCAGCTCTGGCTAACACAGTTCTACTGGCAGAATATTGCACAAAAATGAAGTTGTGTCATTGCTGTGCCCACTACAATATGTGAAGACAATTTTAAGTTCTTAAATATTGAAAATATAAAAGTTCATCTTTAAACAATAGATTAAAATCATTGGAATAAATGGATTATTGGCTAGCACTCTGTAGAGAGACTGCATTATTTTTGATGATATGCACATGCTGTAATATTACAAGGTGCTTTTTATCATATTTTGTGGTATTAGACCATTTATTGCTACCAGAAGTATTTTTGAGTGTGGGAATGACTTCATCTGGAGCAATGTTTTTTATTTTCACTCCCTTGTTGGATGATGCCTTCACAAACCCCTTGAGCTCTGCTCTCATTGTTTATGAAGCACTGCATACCTCAGGTGTGTGTAAAAAGCCTTACACACCACTACTTACACATTATTCTCTGTATCACTTCATTAGATGTCAGAAAATCGATTATTTATTTATTTTAAAAGTTTCACCAGGAAAGACATACTAAGCTGCAACATAGCTCATTTCTAGCTGTGTTCTTAGGGAAAGGGGTAAAAGGAGCATAAGAACAAAATAAAACAAAACTTATACAATAAAACATCATACAGTGATATAAATTAAACGTTAAAAAATTATGTTCATCAGACAGGCATAATTATTGGCAAAAATTTTACAAGGACATGGCAGGGGATCTATCCTATGGGTTCCCAGCAAAAGAACATTTCAATGGTGAATGTGCAAGGGGATAGGGTGCTGCAAGAAGGAGCACAGATGGGGGAAGAGAAAGTTCAGAACAAGTGGGGGAGGAAGAAGAGAGGGAGGAGGATTGGTGAGGGGAGGAGCAAGGAGGAGGAGAAAGAGGGGAAGAGGGTAAATTGAGGAGCAGGGAAATGGTACCACTCAAGGGCAGGCACAGGAGGGAGCGGTGTGGTCATGGAACAGAAAAGAGAGAAAGAGAGCATTTGGAAGAGGCAGAGTGAATGCTTAGGGTGAGAGCATTCCAAAGTTTAGGAAAGTGGAAGGAGAAGGCAGCCTGCCCAGCAAGGGATTTTCAAGAGTGAAGCTTGAAGGAACATTAGCTAGAGTTATGGAGGGTGTATTAGGAGAGAGGTGTGGGGCAGAGGAGAGAGCTATGGTAAGGAGGGAGGCCCACCAGAATTTAGAGATAAAAGAGGCACAGTGGATTAGGCAGCAATCTTTTAGGGAGGGAGATGGCAGAGTATAACCAACAGTGGTGAATGTGAGGTGGACAATCCAAAGCAAAGCAGCAGAAGGAATGAAAGAGGGGGCCCAGTCTGGCCAAGCAGAACTTTGGGGCAGCACTGTTGTTGACAATGACACCATAATTGATAATGGGAAGGATAATTTTACTGATGATATCTCAGTGAACAGGATGTGGGATACATCTCTTATTCCTATATAGCACCAAGTTTGGGGTGGAGTTTTTTATGTATGGCATCCATGTTCTAAATAAAGTCAAGGTGCCAGTCTAGACAGACCCCAAGGTGCTTAAATGAGGGAACATTGTCAACTGTGACCCCATCTAGGGTGTGGAAAGGGGAGAGGGGTGGGAGACTGGAAAGCCTCAGCTTCATGCCAAAGGTCAAGGAGACCATTTTTTTGGCATTTAAGGATAGCTGATTTGTCCTGAACCATTGCTGGACATTGTCAAAATTGTGTTTTCAAGCCTGGCCATTAGCTCAGAAAAGGAGGAACCAAAGGCAAAAAGTACAGTGTCATCTACGTACTGTACAAGTGGATGGAAGCAGATGAGCAGGTGGAGGGAAGGTCATTTAGGAATATCAAGAAAAATAGCAGGTCAAGGGTAGAGCTTTGGAGTACACTGGTGCAGATGAGGAGTGGGGGATAAGGACTCTCCAATTCTAACTGATTGAGATCTACCCACTAGGTAGGAGCAGAACCAGTTAGTAGCGGAGACTGACATACCCACTGACTTGAGCTTGTCAAGGAGCAGATGGTGGGAAACAGTGTTGAAAGCATTGGCTAAGTTGATAAAAATGGCTGAAGTGAGGAGGCCCTGATCCATGCTGTGTGGATGGAGTCAGAGTACCAGAGGAAGGAGGAGGTGGTGGAGTGGTGTTTGCAGAAGCCAGACTGGAAGCGGGTGAAAACAAGAGGAAGAATCAAAGAAGGAAGAGAGTTGAGACAGTACTGTGTGCTCCTGAAGTTTAGCTATGGTCAAGAGCAGAGACATATTGCGATAGTTGCCGGGAGTGGAGGAGTTACCTCCATTAGAAAGGGGAATGATAGTTGCGTGTTTTCAGGCATCAGGGTAAAAATCAAGAGAGATGGAGAGGTTGAGAAGGTAGCAGATGGGGAAGACAATGGCAGGAGTGGAGAAATGTTGAAGATTGGGGTCAAGCACATCAGGTCTCCTACCTTTCCAAGAGTTGAAGGCCAGGAGGGCATTGAGGGAGGCAACAGGGGTGACTGGTGAGAAGGAGAAGGAGAATGCTAGAAGAACAAGATGGCAGGTGAGAGGGAGGTAGTAGTTGGGAAGGAGTAGAGAAGGGAGGAGGCACAGTAGGTGAGGAAAGAGTTGAACTCAAAGGCCACAGAAGGAGGATCAGAAATGAGGGTGTCTCCCACCTTGAGAGCTTGGTAGATGGACTGTGTGTGGGAGAGAAGAGGGTGTGGATGGTCTTCTAAAACTTGGAGGGGTGGTTAAGATTTTTCTGGAAGAAGGAGGAGAAAGAGTAGTCAGCTTTCGCAAGCCTGGTGGGGTTCCAGTCAACACAATGAGAATTATACAGCTATTATCATTTGAGCCAAAATTATACCATGCTGGCAATTACAGTAACCACAACAGTGGGCAATTGCATATCACAGCAATTCCATCATGAGAGAGTGGTACACGTCAACAACACTATGCATATTCACCCTTTCAGATAAGCACCTGCCAATAATGCAAACAAACTTTTTTATTTCATTTGATTGCATTTAATGCAGGAGGGCTATGCCTCCCTGTACCCACCATGAGGGGATGTGCCTCCAAACCCCCCTACCTCTAGGATTCTAACTCCACGGTGCACCTGGATTGTGGGGATAGGTTATGGATCTTGTAGGTAAGTCCATTTCATTTACTGCTGTGAACCATTTTCCTTCCGGGTTTGCCAGTTGCTGCATGCACTGTATTCTGCATCCTACCTCTTGCGTTCATGTACACTGGTCACAATGATTATACGTTCAATGTTATGTACCTGTAGACCTTTGTGTAATTTGTGCAGTATATACAAGTGCTGTAATTGTATTAGCGCTATAAAATTTGCCCAAATGGTTTCACTGTAATGTATGCACAATATTGGCATGTTATCGCCTGGTGGCTCAGGTGAAACATTTCATAGGGCTTTGAATCTGTTATGGTTGGCTTAGGAGCTTGAGGACTTGTAAGTCTTCCAGGCCAGGTTAGGTGCACAGAGCAGGCCTAGAGTTCATCTGTGATCCAGGAGAGGTAAGAACCACGTACCCTGGTTTTCCAGAGGGGAGCATGCAGATCCCAGATAGATAAAAATTTGGAGTGGAAGTATTCAAATGTAGAGTTGATGTTGCTGGCAGCAGAGATAGGGGACCAGTTGTTGGTTAGCAAGTCTGAATGTAGCAAAGACAAGACTAACAACTGAAAGGACTGGATCTGGATAATTTTAGGGGAACTCGGTGGTGGTGAATTTTTTCCATGCAGTAGACCATATGATGGTCACTGAGTACATCAGGGAGAGTGCCAGTATCAGTGATACAGTGATGGTAAATGGTGAGTACCCAGTCCAGTAGTGAGTGGTTCAGGGATCTATAGTTGTGACAAGTTGGGACTGAGATGAGTTGCATTAGATGCAGGGATTTAATGTTTTGGCAAAGTTTTGATTGAAAGAGGGAGAACCAATTAATATTAAAGTTCCCAAGTATGAGAAGTTAACTGGAGCAGGCATGAAAAGTGATAGTGGTTAGGAGTTCAGTGATAGATGAGGGGGACAACCCCAGGCAGCACTAGATGCCAGCCACAAAGATAGGAACAGAGAAAGGGATGAAGAGTTTGAGGAGGAGCAGTTCATAGTCATTGGGACTGGAGTGACAGAGAGCACTGGAGTGGATTGGATGGTGGAAAAGGAGTAGATGGCAACTCTGCCCCTCTTCTTTCCATGGTCTTGCTGGGTGAGGGTGAGGGTGTAACCAGAGATGGTGATAGCAGACTCGGGGATCCTTGGTGAAAGCCAGAATTCGGACACTATGAAAACATCAGGGAGAAGGGTAACTATGAGAACTTGAAGGAGATCAAGTCTGAGATGGAGACTCTGGATATTAATTTTGGCCACTCACAGGCCTTTGAGGAGGCAGGTGGGAAGGAATCATGCAGGATCAGTAATGGGCGCAATATCATCTGTGATGAGCAGCAGCAGTGAAATGAGGAGCTTTGCAGCATCCAAGATGCATCTGGGAGACAAGGGGGGAGAAGAAGGAGGAGGAGGAGGGCCAGGAGAGCGGGAAGGGAGGGAGGGAGGATCTAAGGGTCTCCAGGTGGAGCCAAGGATAAGAGGAGGAGAGGGGAGAGAGAGCAACCTGGGATGAAGGGGGAATAGGAAGGAGGGAAGAGGAGGGATGGGGAGGAGATGAGGTGACAGGGAGGGAGATGGAAGTGGGGAGCAGGAAAGCTGGTAGGAGGGTGGGAGGTTAAGGAAAAAAGTAAGGGAAGGAGGGAAAGGGTGACACACAACAGGTTTTATGTGAAAACGGTGCTTGCAGAATAGCGATCGCAGTTAGGGTGAGTGTAAATCATTGAAAATAAATTTTGAAATGCACACACCTCTGGCGGAATGGGAAGAGGGCACCTGAGATCCATGGTAGTTTTTATGGGGGCTATGCCCTGCACCCCTACTAAAAAGATTCTCAACCCAGGGGGGCTTATGATGGGGAATGAAATACTTGAAAAGAATAAAAAGCCACCTGATGGCAAAAAACTTACCATGCCACACCAGACCCGAACACTGTACTCTGCACCTCCCAACTGGCCACCCTCCCCACCACGCCAGCAGACCAGTTCAGCACTTGCCTGCTACACCACCTCAAACATCCTCCCCTTCCTCCCCCCCATGCGTATATGCACATACATCCCGTCACCCTACCTTGCCCATCCAGGTAACCGGTCACTACCCTGCCAGGTAGCCCTGAACAGTCACCATGATTGAGTTGCCCTTTTTGAAAGCACTCAATCGCACTACCTGTGTTCACTGGATATCTACACAACATACTAGCTGGCAGGAGCTTTATAGTTATATGATATTAGTTAAGATATATTTAGGACAGTTGGCACAAAGGGCATTAGACTGGCTCTGGAACCATAGTTTTAGACTGAGAGGGGAAGGGTATGCAATCAGTCAATTACAGATGTTAAGGCAAGATATTCCATAATTGAGGTCCAACCAGGAAGAATGCACTGCTGCCGGTGGAGCTCTTAGCCAGTCCAGTATTGAGTTGAATACAGGCAGATAAGAGATGTCCAGAATGAGAGCTACTGACTGAATTCCATTAAGAACTAAAAAGCAGGGACAATAGGAGAGTTACTCTTTGACATTAATTTCTTTAAGATCATACATGAACAAGCTTTCAATTTACTTTAGCTCTAATAAGGTTTAAAAAGCTTCTTGATATTGTGACACAGAATGTACATGCATTTATTGTTCTTTTTATCTTTTACTATTAAAGTGTTTGCTGTGTGTACGTGCTGTTTTACAGGAACTGCTGCAGCCCATTGTTGTGCATTGAAAGTCCTCTATTGATAAATAAGTCAGTTGTGACAGTGGTCATTTAATTCTCACTGTGGGAATCATAAGGTATGTCAAGATGTACACAATGCTGAGAGTGAATGAAAGGCTTCTTGCTGGATCCTTAACCTGAGGCTTTAGTCCAAGAAATGATTCATCTGTTTAAATGTAAATAGCCAGTCTGTGAGAAGTCGGGCTAGCCTAGATTATGGTGTTATTCTCAATACTGTAACAGGGGAGGTGCCAAGTAGTGAGAAATGACATTCACAACAGTCTTGGTATTCTGAGACTGAACTTAAACAATGCTTCAGACCTGTTATTCAGCCTGAAGTGTGATATCAACACTTAAAAGTAGAACTCTGACTCAAGTCCTGATGAGACTGTAGCCCCCCCCCCTCACCAAACTAGGGGGTTGCAGCTGGTATAGCTACAGGGATGGGTGCCCTCCACAAACATTTTTATTTTACCCAGTTCTGAAGACATTAAGCTACTACAGTTTATAGAGAGCATTGGCATGGGGTATACAAAAACACACAAAGACACATAACAAATGCCCACAAGCATAGGTAGACTCAAATAACAGGTCATTATTTGTTGCATTTACACCTTCACACACTGGACTGAAATGCAGCCCCAGCAGTAACAGCAGAAGTACTTACCATACAATGAACATAACACATCTTCATTCATGTAACTTTTAGCCATCAGTTTCATCATTGGGCATACAAGGTGTCTGGTTTCCATTAGAGGTCAGCAATATGGACAGAATTCAGACCGTGCCCTTTAATTTTGCTGGTCCCATAAAATAAATGGTCCCAGGGTCAACAGGTACTTGGGCATACAAAAAAGATTTTGCTCAACATCCTCCACCTCCTCCCAGCAGGAAGAAAAGCTCAAGCAAGGAAATCAGGCACACATACTCTACACACACAAGATGCATCTCAACATTTAGCTTGTTAGTGCAAATTTCCACCAAAGGTCCATAGATCTAGAAATAACAGCAGTATTACTTTCAGTAAGCCTCTGTCATCCATATAAGCTGAAAAAACAACAAAAGTAGCACCACAACCACAGGAGGTAAATAGCATGCAGTTTATTGTCACATACAGAGGGACATGAGAATGACTAGCCCCAGCACTTCTAGTCTCACTGAGTCTTCATTAAGGTGACCCTGAAGAAAAGTCAGTCAGACTTAAATCACTGGGGATGGTCATTCTGTTGTTCCTGGGTATACAACAATGAACCACTTTATTTATTTCCTGTTGTTCTGCTGCTAATTTTATTGTTTAATTGTATGTATTCTGTGTTGCAGCAGTTCCTGGGAGATGTGACCTTGAGAAAGCAAAGTGTATGTAGTGTATATATGTCATCCATATAACTGGAGTGTGGTAGCAGAGAAGCTACTGGGTTTCCACCATACTCCCAACTCACCAATAGAAGAATTTCCAGACTCTAAGTGTTAACAATAATATCTCCTATGTGACAACAGTAATATGATGCGCTGGTATATTGATTTCTTGGAAATTTTAATCATGTCTTACAGTCTCTGGGGCTAAACACAGTCATATACTTACAAGTACTAATATATTGTAAAGCATAAGGTGATCTTCACCCCAATGATGAAAAACACAAGGAATGGTCAACACTGCCTTACAGTGGGCCTGATGTTCTCTCTTCCTATTGAGAAATGGGGTCTCTGGAAAGAAGGAGGCCAGCTGTCCCCTCACTCTGGGGCTGTCCTTCAAATAGTCCTGGACTGCACTACAGGCCAGCACATGTGCTGTTGCAGACAGCCCCTCCTCCCTTGGCACCATTATCTCTCTTTAACAGAGGAGTCAGGGGATGTCCTAGGTGTTAACCTATTGCTGTCAGAGCAATCTGGATACACTGAATTTGGGATCATGGGGTTACTCACTTTAGATCCTTAAACATTAATGCTAGCCCTTCCAGAATCTCTATGGAGGAGGGTCATCTGATGTTCACCTACCTGTCACCAGTACCAGCATTTACCCCCAAGAGGAATATTTAGCTACTTTAGGCCAACCAACAGCAGTGGAGAGGAAACAATAGAGTATCCTCAACAAAAGCTCTTAGTAAGGGGAAATTTGCCCAGCAAATTCCTTCCTTAACTGTGCATATAAAATTATTTTCTGTTATTAAAATGTTGTTGTTATCTTTGTTCACTCTGTGGGCTAACTTTAAAGCATTTTATTTATGGAGTAAGTAGATCCTTTTCTTTAGAAAGTATAGCTGCAGAAGTCAACATGGTCAGGTTTTTCAAATATTTTGCACAATCTCTAAAGAGATTCTCTCTGGTGAGCCTACAGTGGTACTGTAAGCAAGCAGATAATTTCTCTAGAGATATAATATAAATGTCAGGAAATGTCTAACAATGGTAATTGCTGCAACTTTAAACAGCAATACTCATGTGGACCATCTTGGAATGGGAGAATCATTGTCTTTGCTAAGGATAATTTACAGACAAAGGGGAGCATCTCAAATGCTAGCTCAGGAATGAATGGAATCATTTGGGAAGCCACAGCTAGCATCGTACAGTTGCAGCAATGGACGTGGTCAGATACTTACTGAAATTTATGTGATACCTCAAGAGCAAATCCCTGCCTGCATACAATACCACTGTAGAGTCACCAGACAGAATCTTTTTAAGAATACTGTACTGTGAAATATCTGACAATGGCTTTTACTGCAACTGTACTTACTTACATAGATACATAGATACATAGACAGTGTCAGCAGATAAGGGCCTATGGCCCACCCAGTCTGCCCATTTGAGCTTGTAAGTTCAGTTTTATGTTTTCCTAGAAGTCTGTTGCCCCTTACCCCTGACCTCCAGAATTCCTTTATGTCTATCCCATGCATTCTTAAATCCCGTGATTGTTTCAGCCCCCACTGCTTCCTCTGGCAGGGTGTTCCACTTGTCCAAAACCCGTTCTGTGAAGAAATTCTTCCTCATGTTTCCTCTGAATCGTCCTCCTTCCAACTTCATCCCATGCCCTCTAGTCCTGGAACATCTTTTTCGCTTAAAAGTAGTGTATTCCTGCACCCTGTTCCTTCCTGTGAGATACTTGTATGTCTCTATCATATCCCCTCTCTCCCTTCTCTCCTCCAGGGAGTACATGTTCAGTTCCTTCAACCTGTCTTCATAGGACTTGTGATGCAATCCATTCACCATCTTTGTTGCCCCCCTCTGAACCTTCTCTACCCTGTCTATGTCCTTACGTGGTATGGTCTCCAGAACTGTACACTGTACTCCAGGTGGGGCCTCACTAGTGTCTTGTATAGCGGAATTATGACCTCCCTTTTCTTGCTGGTGATGCCCCTGCCTATACATCCCAGCATCCTATTTGCTTTACCGGTGCCTTGTCACACTGTTTCCCTACCTTGAGGTCATCAGAGATGATAACCCCAAGATCTCTTTCCTGCTTGGTGCATGCTATATCCTTACCCCCCCCAACTGATATATTGTGCCAGGGTTTTTGTGCCCCATATGCATTATCTTGCACTTCTTTGCATTGAATTTCAACTGCCAAACCCTGACCATTCTTCAAGTTTCTGCAGGTCCTTCTCATTCTGTCTACACCCTCTGGTGTGTCTACTCTGTTACAGAGCTTTGTGTCATCAGCTAACAGTGAAATTCTGCCTTCTAGTTTCTGTGCAATGTCACTGATGAAGATGTTGAATAGGACCGGTCCCAGCATTGATCCCTGTGGTACCCACTGGTCACTCTTCCCTCTGTGGAGTGACAGCCATTTACCACCACCTCTGTGTCCTGCCACCCAGCCAGTTACCTACCCACCACACTACTGTCCTGCCCACACCCATATTCCCAGTTGTGTAATAGCTTCTATGTGGCACAGTGTCAAAGGCCTTGCTGAAATCCAGATAGGCCATGTCCTCTGCCCTCCTCTGATCCACCTCCCTAGTCACCCAGTCAAAAAATTCAACGAGGTTGGTCTGACATGACCTCCCCCTGGTGAAACCATGCTGCCTTGGGTCCTGTAGTCCATTGACAACCAGATGTTCCACCAATCTCTCCTTCAGTAGTGCTTCCATGATCTTCCCCACTACCAAGGTGAGGCTGACCGGTCTGTAGTTCCCTGCTTCCTCTTTGTTCCCACTTTTGTATAAGGGGACTACATCTGCTGTCCTCCAGTCTTTGGGTACCTCCCCTGTTTCCAGTGATCGGCTGAACAGGATAGTCAGAGGTTCAGCCACCACCTCTCTTAGTTCTTTAAGGACCCTGGGGTGCACCCCATCTGGCCCCATTGCTTTATCAACTCTAATTACTTCCAGTTCTTTCAGGACTCTTTCTCGTGTAAAGGGACTTGTGTCCATTTCTGCACCATTCTCACCCTTGTACTCCCTTCAGACCCATTACCCTCCTCTTCCTCAGTAAAGACTGAGCAGAAATACCTGTTCAATATGTCAGCTTTACTGTTGTCATCCTCCACGCCACCCCCATCCTCCCCCTTCAGTCTCACTATCCCTCCCTTTGTCTTTCTTTTTTCACTTATGTACCTGTAAAGGTTTTGTCCCTCTACCCACTGATTTTGCAATGTGTTCTTCTGTCTGAGCTTTGGCTTCCTTACTGACCTCCCTGCCTCCCTTTGCTTCTCCTGGTACTTCTCCCTATCCCCTTCTGCCTGTGTCTTTTGTATTGCCTGAATGCAATCTTTTGGCTTTCACTTTCTTTGCCTCTTTGGAAAACCATAATGGTCTCCTCTTCCTTTCCTTTGCTAACCTGCTTAATGCATAATTCTGTTGTTCTTGTAATCCCCATTTTAAATACTGCCCACTGTTCCTCAATCCCTGATTCCTGTACCATTCCCTTAATGCCTCTTTTCAAGTATCTCCCCATTTTCCCAAAGTCTGCCCCCTAAAATCCAGGATACGTGTTTTGTGTGGTTTGGTTCTGCTCTTTCTGTGATTTCAAACCACAATGACTGGTGGTCACTGTTCCTCAGGTGCTCCCCACTGTTACCCCGTCACACTGTCCCTGTTTGTGAGCACAAGGTCCAGTATTGCCTTCTGCCGAGTTGGTTCCATGACCAGTTGCTTGAGGAAGGCACCCTGAAGGAGTCCAGGATAAATCTGCTCCTAGTTGATGCTGCTGCTGGGATGCTTCAGTCCACGCTCTGGAATATTGAAGTCTCCAACCAGTACTACCTCACCCTTGTCTGCCATCCTTTGGATGGCTAGCATCAGCTCCCTATCTGTTTCTTCCTCCTGGGCTGTTGGTCTATAGACCACACCTGTGCGGGTGGCTGTTCCCATTTTACTTTCCAGCTTAACCCACAGTATCTCTCCCCCATTTTGTTCCTCCTTGATCTCTGTGGCCCTTATGTCATTTTTCATGTACAATGCCACTCCTCCTCCCTTCCTGCCTGCTCTGTCTCTTCTGAATATGGTGTAGCCAGGTATGGCCATCTCCCAGTCGTGGTTATCATTACACCAGGTTTCAGTGATGGCCACAATGTCCAGGTCTGACTGCACCATGACAGCCTCCAGATCTTCCATCTTGTTGCTAAGGCTCCTGGCATTTGCACACATGGCTTTCCATGATTTGACCTCCCTAGACTGTTTCACTGTTCTACCCAGCCCCTTCCTTGGTTGTCCTTTATCCCTGGTTCTCCTTGCTGTCTGCCCTTCTGCTGAATTTTGCCCTTTCTGCCTATCCACCTCTTGGGCACTAATCTCCATCTTTGCACACTGCTTTGCAGAGATAGCCACTCCTCTGGTTCACTGGTTCCACTGCTAGCTGTGGGGTTGGGAGGTAGGTACCCTCCTTGCTGGTCTGCACCCCTTTGCCAGTTTAAATGCTTGTCAATGTAGCATTTAAACTAATCATTGAGTGCTTGATTCTCCAGGATGGATGCAGGCCGTCAGGCTTGAACAAACCTCCATCCCTCCAGGTGGGTCCCCAGTCACCAATGAATCTAAACCCTTCCTCACAGCACCATTTCTTCAACCATTAGTTCAAGTTCCTGGTGCATGCACTCCTATGCTCTCCCTTGCCTCTCGCAGGTAGTACTTCTGAGAAAGTGACAGAAGTAGCTACTTGCTTGAGACCCCTTCCCAGTTTCCTAAACTCTTCCTGAACTTCCTTTGGCTCCCCATTTGCCAGGTCATTAGTACATAGGTGGATAATGACATCCAGCTCACCCTCCCATATTGCCTTCCCAATGATCCCCAGGATCTTCCTTCCATCCCTCCATGCCGTGGCACCTGGTAGGCACCTCACCTCCCTGTCCTCCCCCTCCTGTGTTCCTAGCAGGATCCCTCTTATGATGGAGTCCCTCACCAGGATTCGCCTCCTCCTCTGGGGTCCACTGCTTTCCCGCTGAGGTCACCTCCTTGGTTAACCTCCACATCCTTTCCTTCCACTTCTCTGGGTACCTTTATTTGGTTGTCCTCATTTGCCAGTGTGGCATATGAGTTCTTGAGTGGAATAGGATCTGGGATGTGCCTCTGCCTGACCGCTCTAACCTCCCTGAGCCCACTGTCATCCAAGTGCTCCTCGTTCTCGGCATCCTTGAGGCAGTTGCATTGGACTGGGTGGTCTCTGGATAGGGTGATGGTACCTGACCCAGTTTACTTCCCTCTGAGTCTGGCTACCTCATCCCATAGTCAGAGATGCATGCAGATAGGGCAGCACCTCAGTGTCCAGAAGGTCTGCCTGGAATGGCTGCCCCACAGCCACTGCATTGCACCACTCCCACATTATACTGCAATTCCACTACTTCTCTGCTATTAGCTTCTCCTAGTTCCCTTTTTATTAATTTACTGTCCTAAAACCCTGCCACTGATCCTCAGATAATTTTCTTAAAAATAAATAAATAAATAAATAAATGAGTCAAAACACTTGTCGTGCTGAGGGTGGACTTCTTCCCCCTTATGCCTCTCCTACTTCACACTCCTTACTATACCCTGTGTTTAGCTCCTGTCAATCAGATTTGACAGGGCATATAATTAAGAGTTGGGGGAAGGGGGGGTGAAAATTTGCAGCAACTTTGCCTTGATTTACTTTTACAGTAGGAGAGATATGTCAGTCCAAGATGCCATCAGCAAATGTACTGTAAATGCAAATAGCTGTTCTGCAAAACCAGACCTCAACCATATATATGGAGACACTGAGGGATGATTTTCACCATATTTCTATGGTAATAAGGAAGGAACTATTGCAAGAGGAATGGGCTAAGCCAATGTTTAGGAAAATGCGGTCTTTTCCAATATCAAACCCTGGTTTAGAGTTGTGAGTCAATTACAAGTAGGAGGTGAGTCATGCAAACATAAAGTGCATTTTGACTCAGTAGAGAGCAAAGCTGTTCTTTGTTCTTAGGGTAAAACTGTAAGAATTATTTAGTTCTGTTATTATTTTTTACTTGTACTTCTAGTGTTAAATCCTGGTTATCTTTGATTGTTCTAGTGTATTTGCATTTCCCATTTGTTTGCTTTATATCATGTAAATCTTGTGTAAATATCAAATAGTGTATTTAATATGTAATATGCATTTGTAAATGTGAAGTGTTTTATAAGTACAAGTGATCTGTTTTATTTGCTGTTACATTGATCTGCCTCTGACAGCATGTACCAAAAGTAACCTTTTAGCTGATAAAGAGCAGGAGAAAGGTGTACATGGGGTGACTAGGGGGACCCGGTCTCTATGTAAGTTAGTCTTGTACTATGTGAGAACAAGACCATGGCATTGTATATGTGTAGCAACAGACTGTGGATAGATGAGACAGGAGGAGACTTGAATGAGCTGAGATCAGGGTCTTGATTCTTGAAACTCCAATTGTGATGTAAGCTGCCTGCATTAAACAAAAGTGATGCAAGGGGCACCTTTCATCAAAAGTTGTGGAGTTTGCAGTTCAGGAAGGGCAACTGTGGCAAAAAGGGGACTCCTTGCACCAGACCAGCCATGTGCCAGAGGTTGGGGTGCACCAGGGTGCTAGGGGGCTTGCAGCAGACACTGGATGCAAGATCCCCTTACATGGGATTCTGACAGCCAACAGGAACTGCCAGGACTTAGACCACCCAACAGGTGGTCGAACAGCCCTTTTGCCACCCCTGGAGCCTTAGTGGGGTGGGAGGGTATCTGTGCCACTGCCTGTCTATGGAATCACACATCCCCACAGCACCTGGAGCATTCACACTAAATGGTGCGGTGCCAATAAGTTCCACCCATGGTCCTAGGCATGCAACAGCTGCCCCCCCATGGAATGCACAGGCATGGCTGCATCCTCTTTGGGGACCTGTAGCCAACCCCTGACATCCATCCATGCTTTACTTGCCCTCCCTGACTTCCGCCCTGTCCCGTCTGACACTGCCAGCCTTCAGGCTGATCCCTATTACTAGGTGAAGATGCTGCCAGACCACCATGCAGCTTTCAGCTAACCTCTACTGTGTTCCTTTCCTTTTATGCATAGCAACATTTGCCGCAAGCTGTGGGACAGATGCATGGTCCCTGGTGAACTAGAGATTGGTGCATGTTGCCATTGGTGCAGCTTGCGCTGATCTTTGATAATCGAGCCCCAGATTGGTAACAGCAAGGATAAAGTAAGCAAACCAAACAGTTAACTATCAAAGGGGTCTTGGGTGGTTTTGCGACACAGTCTCTTACTTCAGCACAGAACTGCATTAAGATTCAGTCTTTATCCTAATATAGTTAGAAACATCTTTCAAACAGTGGACAGGTGATGAAGTCTGGGTAAATTATAAGCCTCTTTCTACTGCAGATATTATCAAGGCTCTCCTGCACTTGTCCCTCACTGACTATTCTCTAGATCATTGATCTGCATTACCTAAATTTCAAAGGAATGTCTTAGTTTTATTGAGAGTCACAATCTCCAAAACTGACATTTCCCTTTTGCTAATGCCGAGTAGTTTCCCATGCATCTAAAAGCTACCACCATGTTATTTATTTATTCTGCATTTTTTTTGTTTACCCAGTACACAGTTACAGCAATAGATATGGTCAGATATTTCTAGATTTTCACAATATTTCTAAAGATATTCTTTCATGTAACCCTTTCATGGTACCACAGGCAGGCAGGGAACTTCTACAGAGAAATCATGAAATTCCAGGAACATGTTGACCATATCAGTTGCTGCAACTGTAGCCCAACAGCATTTTATTAGGTTTCTCTAGGGTTCTAGGATAGCAGGCCATGGGATCCTTAGAGACTGCCTTCCACTTCTCAGAAGTAGTAGTGTGCCAGGACTTACCTGGAAATGAGTAATGTTTGCTCAGTTTGCCTTTCCTGGTGAAACTTTTCAATAAATAAATAAACATCCTATCCCTGTGTGATCAATGTGTCAGTTTGGTTCTTGAATATGTATAGATTTACTCTCAACTGACTATTACACAGCCACCTTCACTGGGTGTAGAAAAATGCTTGTTTTATTTGTTCCAAAACGTGAAACTTTGAGTTGTCATGCCCCCTATTCACCATCTCAGGGTATTTAAAGTAGCAATAGTAAAACAGCTACATACCACATTAATGGTAATGGCTCTAAGCAAGACAAACGAAGTAAGAGATTTTGTCATAATTATAACTGACAATGCATGGAGGTACTGTACTATTGAAAACTAATGAGATATTATTTTGTATCAAAATACAATTTATTTGCAGACACCAAAAAGAAATTGCTCTACTACACTGATGTCTGATGATGTCATATTTCAACTATGGCTCCAAGTTCTGGATGCCCTACACGAAACTGAAATAATCAAGTGAAGAGTGTCATAGATGATATAGGGCATAGAAAGCTGGAGCTGTAAGTATAAACTAGAAACACTTGGTCTTATGTCCCAGAACACCAGAAGGCAAAGAAGGGATCTATTCCTAATGTTGAATATCAGCACAGAACTCTTAAAACTGAAGGTGGATAAAGCAATGGGGCCTGATGAGATTCACCCCAGAATTCTAAAAGAACTAAGGGAAGAACTAGTAACACCACTGACTTCCCTTTTTAATAAATCATGGGAGGATGGTGTGGTACCAGAGGACTGGAGGAGGGTGGATGTGATTCCCCTTCACAAAAGTGGGAGCATGACAGAGGCAGGAAACTACAGACCTGTCAGTTTGACCTCAGTGATAGGGAAAATTATGGAATCACTTCTGAAGGAAAGAATTGTTCCGTACCTAGAGGCCAGTGGGGCACAGGACCCAAGGCAGCATGGATTCACAGCAGAAAGGTCATGTAAGACAAATCTAATTGATTTTTTTGACTGGGTGACCAAAGTAGTAGACCAGAGAGGGGCTATGGACATGGACTACCTAGACTTTAGCAAGGCATTTGGCACAGTCCCGCACAAAAGATTAATAAAAAAATTAGCCAGCTTGGGAGTGGGTCCCAGGGTGGTAGTCTGGTTAAAACACTGGCTGGACAACAGGACTCAGAGGGTAATAAAAAATGGAGTCCACAGTGAAGAAAGGGGGTTTACTAGTGGGGTACTGCGAGGTTCAGTACTGGGGACGGTCCTTTTTAATGTCTTTATAAGTGACATTGCAGAGGGACTGAAAGGGAAAGTATGTCTCTTTGCAGATGACACAAAGATCTGCAACACGGTTGATATGCAAGGTGGGGTGGAAAGGATGAAAAGGGACTTGGCAAGGTTGGAGGAATGGTCAAATGTACAGCAGCTTAGATTCAATGCAAAGAAGAGCAAAGTAATGCACCTGGAAAACAAAAACCCAGGGGAAAAGTACACAGTTGGGGTGAGATACTGACAACAACAAAAATGGAAAGGACCTAGGGGTAGTCATATCAGATGACCTAATGGTGGGCCAGCAATGTGAGAAGGCAGTAAGAAGGGCTGGGTGGATACTGGGATGATTAGAGAGAGGCATCACCAGTAGAAAACAGGACGTTGTTGTCCCCCTGTACAGTTGGCAAGACCACAAATGGAGTACTGTCTACAGTTCTGGAGACTCCATCTCTGCAAAAACATAGACAGGATGGAGGCTGTCCAGAAGAGGGCAACCAAAATGGTGCAGGGCCTGCACCAGATTACCTATGAAGAAAGACTAAAGGACCTTAAGATGCATAGCCTTGAGGAAATGAGGGAGAGAGTAGACATGATAGAAACTTTCAAATACCTCAAGGGAATCAACAAAGTCCAAGAGGGTAGCATCTTTCAGAAAAAGAGATGTGCAAGAACAAAGGGGAAGAATCTAAAGATAGAGGGGGGATGGCTCAGAGGTAATGTGAGGAAGTATTTCTTCACAGAGAGGGTTGTAGATGCATGGAACAGCCTTCATAAGGAGGTTGTAGAGTCAAAAACAGTGGGTGAATTTAAGAATGCATGGGACAGACATAAGGCAATTCTAGTGGGGGGTAGGAGGAAGTAGGCTGTTGGTTAACTAAGATCTGCAGCTTATCTGTTTGGTAGGGAAATGGGCAGACTAGGTGGGCCAAGTGGTCCTTATCTGCCATCGGATTCTATGTTTCTGTGTTTCTATTCTTCATGGTATACAAAGTCAAAAGCTTTTAAAAAAATCAAGAAAGAATACATTATCTGATTTGTCTGTATCCAGGTTTTTACTTGCCTGCTCATAAAATGTGAATAGATTAGTAACACATGATCAGCCTGGTTTAAAACCATGATGAGCTTTGTCAAATGTTTCCATGCTAAGTAGGTGACTTATTATGACCAGGGCCCCTACTTTTCTGTGGCACAGTGGGACCAAGTTCTGTGGCAAGACTACCATTTGCCGCAGAACTTCTGCAGCGGTGGTTTGTAATTTCTTCGGAAGTTCTGTGGCACTAGCAAACTACCACATTACAGTGTGAGCTTGTCATCCTGACTTCACTTTCATGGCAGTGGTTATAGCAATCAGGATGGTGGAAAGCACAGTAACACTAGTTCAAAAAATAACAGACTTACAAAACTAATTTTATGCCTAAAAAAGCAAAACAAATGTCTCTCCCTTAAGGTCCTAGCCTGTTGCATTTTGACATATGCAGAGGGGATCTTGTGAGATAAATAAGGTATTTCTATATGCATGCTATCTATCCCACTAATGAGGTTTCCACTGTCTATCACTTATATATTTGTATGTGCTTTCTACACCACTCATGAGGTTCCCACTGTGTATCACTTTTATATGCAATCTGTAATGTACATACAAATATGCGCGTGTGTGTGTGTGATGAGAGAGACAGAGATACTGTATGTGTGTGTGTGTGTGTGTGTGTGTGTGTGTATATATATATATATATATATATATATATATATATATATAATTTATATATATATTTTTTTTATTTCCATGAACTTGCATCCTCATTCATACAGGTCCCATTGGAAATGGAATAGAGGAGTTATTGCAAAACTCATTTTTCATGTCAACCTGCTTTCTCTGACACACTGCATAACACCATCAGGCCATGACATGCATGTGAACCAATTGTGAGATACAGCTCTCCAGCCCATCACAATGTGTCCCTCATGTGACAGAACACTGCACTATACCTTCCCAGGCTCCGAGCAGTGATGTGTTTCACCAATCCTTGTGCTGCCCAGCCAGCTCCCAGAGCTAATTTCTGAACCTGAGTTGCTGGCACGGAAATACAGCATGCTACCCTCTGGCCCAACAGCTGTCCCTGCACACAACATTTCTCAATAACTTTTATGTGATTCTATCAACCAATGACAATATGTAATCAATAACCTTTATTTTTCTTAAAAATGTAGACAGTTAAATTCATTTTACCAGTTATTCATTTCAGATAGCGTATCTATACCTTAAAGGCACAAATAGGTTTGTACAAAGTGAGGTATGGACTTAACAGGTCTGTGCTATTGACAATGTTTTGTTTAAGTTGGCCCTAGTGCACAAATATAAGACTGAAAATTGTATTAGACTGTAGTGCAGGTTGAGCAAATATCACCATGCATGATGTGCTGTGCCACCATCTCTGGCAGTGGGAGCTGTGGTAAATATGTGACTGTTCATTTCTGTGGCAGAATGCAGCCATTTCATTAGCTAATGTATGATGTTATACCAATGATATTAACATCACATTCTGAACACATAGGGGGGTTTTGGATATAAAAAGAGGGGAAGGGAACCAGATTCTATGTATAAACAGAAATATTTATAAAAACATCACCTAGAAGAGTGAATTTTGTGGCACCGCAGAAGTTCTGCGGTAGATTGCAAGTTCTGTGCAAAATTCTGTGGCCACAGAATTCTAGGGGCCTTGATTATGACGTCCTTTATTACTCACTCCATGACCTTCCACAGTATACAAGGAAGGCTGAAATGTCAGTTGTTAGAGTTTGAATATTTGACACCTTGAAAGAAATAGACATAATTTGTGTAGATTTTCAGTCAGATAATACTACCCCAGTGATGACTGTGGCTAGGAGGGTAAGAGTTAAGGGATCAGTTAATTATTTCCATAATAGTTTAATTATTTCAGACAGAAATGTTATCTGGACTTGTTGATGTGGCTTGTCATAAAGACTTTCATTTACTTGCAACTATATCCTCAGTAATTGAAAGGCATGTGCCGGTAATTCTGTGGGGGACTGGCTCCTCCCCCATCTCCTACTTAAACCAGCAGGCTATTGCTGCTCTGCTTAAATGAGTGCTTTTCATGGCGCTACGCGCATGCAGGCTGGGTTCCTCTCTGTGCAGTTTCCTGTGCTTCCTGTTTGGCTCTGCTGGGTTTTTTTCTCTGCTCTATGCCCCCCTTTGTCCCTGTGCTTCCTCTGTTTTGGTCCTTCCTGCTCTGCTCATTTGCCCCCCATCCCCTTTCATTTGTCTTGTTTCTTTTCTTGGAGTTTTCCAGCCCTGCGCAGTGGCATCACTCAGTTCATTTGTCAGCTCTGCCGTTTGTTTCCTATGGACTCCTCATTTCACTAGCTTTCTGCTCCGCTCCTCCCGTTGTGCTTTGCTCCGCTGCTACAGTGGAGGTGCCGTGGGCTACGGTGAGCTCCGGCGGCCTCCTCGGCTTGAAATCAGCGGCATTCACAAGCTCATGGCCCATGCCCAGGTGCAGGAGAGAAATTTCAGAAATAACTTTTTTTGACCGAATTCGCACCGCCCCATACCTGGAGGGCTGCTTCATCAATGCTCACTTGGAAGGTGAAGAGGTGGACTCCCATTTTGTTCCTGCAGTAAAAATTGGATCTCCGAACCCAGTGCAGTGATTTCTGTGGTACTCTATCCTGTCCTTTGTTCCTGGTCAACTTTGCCACCGAAACTTGCTGCTTCCCATTGGGTCTGGCCAGTGGTGACACTCTCCCTCTGCTTCCTTAATTGAGAGTGCTGTCCAAACACCCGCAGATTCAGTAACAGACACTGAGAGGAGGGGAGGCGAGGGTGACCTACTCCGAGGGTACCCCACCCCGCGCTGCCAAGAAGTTTACCGTATCGCCGAGTGGAGGTGCTGGCTACGCAGCCCGCCGCGCGCCCCGGCTTGAAATCAGGCACTCACAGCTCGTGGCCCCTGCCCAGGTGCAGGAGAGAAATTTTGAAATAACTTTTTAATGGCCCACCCTCCCTCCCTGTGTTGAGGGTGAGTTTTTATGTGTGCTTCTGGCCTTGCCTATTGACACACTACCTTATCAGTCGAGAGGGGAGGTTCTTCCCTGTCTAATGAGGGGATTTCTCCTGCACAAATCTCCTCCCTGTGTACTGAATTGGGTGTGTTATGTGATTCTTGGGTGTACTTCTCCCTGTTAATCTGGTTTGACATGTTATGTGTACCTTGGGTATACTAATTTCTGCTGGACAATACTGTTGCCTTACCTGATCTATGGACCAGTATTAGTCTATTTCCTGTGTTTTATCTGAGTCATGGATGATTATAATTCTATTTTTTTCTGCTGGACAATCACTATTGCTTAACCTGAGTAAGGGACTACTACAAGAACATTTTTCTGCTGATACCTATACCTTAAACTATTGTTTATGCTGATACCTATACCTAATGTTTATGTTGCATAGCTCTGTCTAGGAGTTGTCCTACCTCTTTTGAGCTGTTCAATTGCTGTAGTTTATGTCTTTTGATGTCTATTGCCTATAGCTCCTGGAGCAGAGGGTTGGCATAGGGTCATATTAGCACCTCTGGTTGCCCTGACTGCTTTGTTTGTTATGCATGGGCTTGCCTCCGAGGGCTCAGGGTTATTCCATTCCCTGTACCTCCGGTTGCCTTGGCTACCTTGGTTGCCGTGCCTGGACTCGCCCTCTTGAACCTGGTGGGACACAGTCCTGGTTAATCGAATGCACTTTGGCACCTGCCTGCTAGTAGTCTTGCTGCATTGTGAATTCACAGGGTGAGAGGACCTCCTCCCTTCCAGGTCATCCCTGGCTGAGTGACCAGACATGTCCTCCCATGCTGGCCTCTTTGTGCCTCCAACCATGATAAGGGTGCAGTTCCCCCTGTTCTTCTCTGGTAGGGAAGCTACCTATGCAGTGTTCAGGGGTTGGCTGTCGGCCGTCCATATGGCCTTTCTGCTCGTAGTGCTGGCCCTACTGCTAGTCCTCCTACAATGTGCTTCCTCTCCCCCAATATCCCTGGGAGTGTCTTGGAAGTGGCCCTCCCCCATGATGACACTGACTTCTCCTTTTCCAACCTGCTTGCAACCAACGTAATGCACTACTGTACTATCCTCAGTCTAGACATTAGGTGCATTATGTACATGGCCAGGGTCAAGAAAAACCGAACCATTAATTGTCCTGGTGGTCATCCGCTCTTTAGGCGGTACCTCCCCTGGCTCTTCCTCCTTGCATTACTTATGGCAGGGGATATAGAGCTCAACCCTGGACCCCCTAAACTGCCCTCTAATATTCCTGTTGCTTGGAGTATGAGTAAGGGGCTAAAAATAGCTCATCTGAATATCAGGAGCTTGCTACCTAATCGTGATGAGCTCTTAGCATGGGTTGAACTATATAAACCAGACATTCTAGGGGTAACTGAGACTTGGCTCAAACCCTCTATTCCTGACACTGCCTGTTCCCTAAAAGGATATGAGTTCATCTGCCTTGACAGGCCCGGGGGGGCGGCATCCTTATCTACTATAGAGTCCACCTGAAAATCTCCTGGTGACTCATTGTCAACCTGAACATCCCCTTGTGAGCTACTTCATGTGCTTCTGCTGTTAGGGGATACAAAGAAGCTGCATCTGGTGTGTCTATAACCCTCCTAGGGAGGTCTAACAGGGCTCACTTATCTCCTGGATGCTGTCAGGCCCAGTATAGGAGACAACGAACTTATTATCATGGGTGATATCAACCTAAACTGGGAGAGTGGCAATATTAAAAAATGTGAACCTCAACTTGCCAGCCTATCCCTTACCCAACTAATTCATGACCCGACCAGACAGACCGCTAATGGTTCCTCGAGTACCCTGCTGGATTGGATCCTGTCTAACCGTCCGGAGAGGATAGCATCATCAGGCACACTATCTGACTCCATCTCAGACCACTCCTCCGGTGTACTGTGTCTGGAAAATTCCCTCCCCCAAAATCCTACATAAATTATACAAGTCAGAAACTATTCCAGGTTTGACTCAGTGGGGTTCCTGGATGACTTAAGATGTACTGATTGGACCAGGGTGCTTGAAGCCTCTGACCCCTCAGTGGCAACCTCCTGCTTCATTGATACCTTTGGTGACCTCCAGGACAGACATGCCCCTAGGGTCACTCGGAGGGTGAGGGGAACTGCTACCTTCTGGCTG
The DNA here is from genome assembly GCA_016271365.2 of Neoceratodus forsteri. Taxonomy (NCBI): domain Eukaryota; kingdom Metazoa; phylum Chordata; order Ceratodontiformes; family Ceratodontidae; genus Neoceratodus; species Neoceratodus forsteri. The sequence goes on along the minus strand of CM028130.1, from coordinate 247,587,603 downwards.
AATGGAAATCTTCTAGCCAAGATGCGAGAGAGAGACAAATGCTGGGCCCGTACCAGGGGATCCAGTGATCCTTCTGACCTCCTGAGATACCGGCACCTCAGGAACCAGTGTAAGAAGGCTATTAGGGTAGCTAAAAGTGACTTATGTAAGTCTGTGCTACTTAGCTCTGCCAGAGACCCCAGGAGGTTTTGGAGGAATATCAAATCCCTCGTCAGTGGGTCCTCCCATACGGGTGTCATGGATATGGTTATAGATGGAGTTTCGTGTAATAATCCCCATACTATAGCCAACTCTCTTAATCGTCACTTCTCTGACCTCTCGGCCCTCACCTCTCATTTTACGACTGATGGGGGGAGCTTGTTCATTATCCCTTCCCTCCCGAGTCAGGCTGATCAACCTCCTCGGAGAGAGTTTAATCTCAGGGCAGTATCAGTCCTGGATGTCCAGAAACGTCTTGCTGCCCTCTCCCAGCACTCTAGTCCAGGTCTCGACAACCTGGAACCCAGGCTTCTCAAGCTAGGAGCTGTTTACATTGCCTTCCCAGTTGCCCATATCTTTAATCTATCCCTCAGCTCGGGGATAATTCCTGATATCTGGAAGGAGGCAAGGATAGTACCTGTTTTGAAGCAGGGCAATCCCCAAACTTCCTGACAACTATCGTCCAATTGCTATTCTCCCATCCCTTGGCAAACTTCTAGAAAAGGTGGTGGCCGAGCAACTCTCGGAGTATTTGCACACTCACGAACTGCTATCCAGGGCCCAGCATGGCTTCGAAGGGACATAGCACCACAACAGCCCTGATTACTGTAACCTCAAGCATAAGATCTGCCATGGACCGGGCAAACTGTCAGGTGCTATATTTATAGACTTGTCAAAAGCTTTTGACCTTGTCAACCATGACCTACTTGGGAGCAGCTATGGGCTCTTGGTCTCTCTCCCATGCCATGAGCTGGTTGATGGGCTACCTGAAGGGCAGAAAGCAGCGTGCCATGCTTCAACAAGGCCCTCTCAGAGCCCAGGGCAGTGACTATGGGAGTCCCCCAGGGATCGGTGCTTGGCCCTCTCCTATTCTCGCTTTTCATTAATCAACTGCCACTGGTGATCTCTCATTGCCAAGTTACCCTATATGCAGATGACCTGCTGCTAGTGGCCCATTCTCATAATGCGCAGCCCTAAACCAGAGCCTGTCTGATGATTTCAGCAGAGTCCTGGCCTGGGTTACTAACCACAGACTGGTGTTGAACCTAAATAAAACACAGGCCATGCTCTTTGGTTCCACGGCCAAGATCAAAGCCTCATCAGCCTTGCTCAACATAACTTGTGATGGTGGCCCCCCGTTGCCAACAGTGAATACAATCAAATATCTTGAGGGTTACTCTTGACCCTAACTTGACGTAGAGTCATATCCTCAACATCTGTAGGAACTACAAATTACAAGCTTGACTTGGTCTACAGGGCCAAATATAACCTAACCCGGAGACTTGCCTTGCACTTGCGAGAGGAGTGCTTCTTCCCTCCCTCAGCTATGGATTTCACCTATTTGCCCGGTCCCCCCAAACTCATCTTGTCCGGTGGAACACGGCATATAATAATATCTGTCGGTTTGCACTAGCTGCCCTCAAACTCACCCATCGCTGTGAGCTCTATGACAAACTCCGCTGGCTGCCCCCAGCTGAATACTTGGATTTTGGTGTTGGAAGCTTCTCCATGAAAGTGCTCGCTACTGGCACTCTGCTGGGACTGGTGCATCTCCTCCCAGAAATGGACACCATGCCCTACAAGCTTAGGTCCCAGACTGCTGGTCTGCTCAAAGTCCCCCCCACCCGGACTCTTATGAGGGACCGTGACTTTGCTGCTTACGTGCCCAGACTCTGGAACTCTCTTCCTGATCATGTCCGCTCGGCCCCCTCCCATGAGATCTTTCGCACCTCCCTGTGGTCGCACTTAAAACTATCATCAGTGTGTGACTGTTCCAAGCCTCCGTAGTGAAATGAATCCAGATGAATTCTGCTGTCACTAATGTCAATCTATGTATTCTTATTATGTGGTGTAATTGTTGCTTGTGCATCTGCTTTTCTACAATTGTTATTACTTCCTGTAATAAGCTGTTCCTCCTAAGTTGCCTTGTATGTATTCTGCATGTTTGTGTTCTCCCGGGTCGTTCCTGAAAATAGGCATATTACTTGTCTAGTGTACCTACCTGGTAAACAAAAGCTAAATAAATAAATACTGGTTCCTCAGTCCACTCCTTCAACCCTGCGCAAACTTGTGCAACCCATAATTGCGTCCTGCATGCCGCTGCTCTGCTGCTGACTTGCAGCTGTGTGCCACTTCCTGCTTCCAGCCTCTTACTTCTACCTAGTGGACCCTGCCAGCTCTTTTTGGACAACTGCTGAGCGTTCACTTCTCCTACTCTCCACTGCCTTGTTTCTCCTTTTGGCTACTACCCCTTTATTGCAACAACATGTATGGGGCACTCGTGGAGCTTTCTGACTTCCTGCTCACAGTGTGCATCTTCACCTTCCACTTTTCAGGATGTGGTCTACGACCTTCTGATGCACGGTACCAGCCTAGGCCGGTCCACTGTTCCTGGCTCCTATCTTCAATCCTGTGCTTGGTTTCTGTCTCAACAGAGTGAATCCCAGCACTCCTCCTGCTCCAGCATGGAAAGCATCCGACGACGACATGCCCCTGCTCCTGCTCTCTGGCTTCATCATCCAAGACACTCTACTCTCCTTCATGATGCCTCTGTCTGGATCCCCTGTGCTGCACAACTTGTCTGTGGCCTGCCTGCTCTGCCCTTCTCTGACACTTTGTTGTTTCCTGAAGCTACTACGGCAGTGTTCCCACCTGCCATTTGGAACTTCTTTCAGCCCAGCTTAGAGCTGGCTGTTCTGCCTTCCTTATCATATGCTGGGGTCTGTATGCCACTGGCTGCTGTCTCCTACGCTGGCTTGTGGCAACCTTATTGGGTATGGATCATCATGTCAACGAGTATGAGACTTCCCATTTCTCATCTCTCTCTTTTATGCTGCATTCCATGCCCTCCTGCTGGACTATACTCATGGCAGACCATAGCAGTTCCTCCAATATTGCCTCACACAGGCTCGGTGGCACTCAGTTCCTGTTCCCTACTCTAGTGTGTTTGCTTCTCTTCGGCTTCTCCTGACCACTGCCCTATAGCTTGACCATGGCTGCAATGCTGCCATGCTGCTCCTCATGATTTATTGCTGCTATGTTTTGTTGACCTACATGCAGGCCTAACTATTGCTATACTGCTATTGGCTTATGTGCCGTTCCACACTTGCTTATGCAGTCTTTACTTTCTGCCTACCACCATCCCCTAGGCTTCAGCCTTTGGGATGTCTGCTGCACCAGGCTACACTCTGTGGCAGCGCTCCTGGTCATGCTAACCCACATCGGGTCTAGCGTGTCTCACTCTCTTTCCTTTCACCTGGACTATGTGGGGTCTGGCCGTACATGCTGATCACGCAAGGGCCTTGGCTAGCACACTTCACTGCTCCTGTGCTGCCCTGCTTGTGGGTTTGTGGTCTGCTAGCCTTCATGGGGCCTAGCTGCCACTCTCTAATTTCCTTCAGCTGCCCTACCTGTGGTCCAGCCACTCACCCTACCCCATGTATGGGTCTAGCTGGTTGCCTTGCCTCCTCCGTTGGGTGCCTTATCCACCATCTTCCTCTGATCTCCTCTGCCAGTTGCCTTCTTCCATGTCACTTACTTATCCGACTTCCTCAGGATTGGATGCTCTGCAAGCTATGCCTTGCCTTCTGTCATACTACTTGAGTTCTGGATGCTGCAGCCCTCACCTTGCCTGCTTGAACCTACTTCCACTCATCAAGGATATTCTTCTTCAGTCAGAAAAGACTTGCCTGCTCCTGTTGGAAGCTGAGAAACTTGCTATACTGCAGAGAACAAACTAGAATGCATTTGAGGAACTGGGAACTTGGTAAAACATAATATTGTAGGGGACTAGGAAGGTAAGCTACACTTTCTACAGAAAGTTTCATTGTTTTCTTATTGTCATTAAGAATTGCAGGATTCCATTAAAGTGTAGTAATTTTATAACCAGAGGGGTTAAAATACAACTGAAGTTGCTTGATTTCTGTGCTAGACACATAGGATTTGGAAGGATATTTGTGCAATATTTTAGAAGTGTCCTGCTGGCTGAACAGTGAGTTCATTTTTATCCCTGGACTCAGTAAAGTGGTTTGTGTAGGAGCAGTGGTCTAGTACATTGTGGTGCTGGTTGACTTACTATAAAGGGCAGTACCCACCAGGGTGGTGGAGCAGTGGTGTATTTGATTGTTTCTAACAGTCACCAGCGGTTGTGGCCTACCCACTCACCCTTCCCCTCACCCCGCCCACCCCAGGCGTGGCATTTCCTTTATAACCAAGGTTCTGACATCACTTCCTCAACAGGTCTTGGAGCAGAACTGTCATATTATTAATTACCCAGCACAGTGCATACAGGGTAAGTACACACAAACAAAAAAAAAATTATATATTACTCATTGTATATTATAAGGAAGAGGGACATGTGGGGAGTGGTGAAATGCACTGGCTGTGGGGCAACAATTTTCCGGGAGACATTCTGGAACCTGCGTTGCTGCCCTATTTTCAGGCAACTGTCAGCTCTGAGGGAGGATGTTGCCCACCTCCAGGCTGAACTGGCAAGGACTAAGGAGGCCTCCCCCACCCAAAGAGCACCAGTTCCACAACCACTGCCTCAGAGGTTGCCATGTGTGAAGAGCAGATGGACCACAGTAGGTTTGGGGAGGGTGAGGGTGATGGAACAGAGGCGTAGCCCCCGAGTTGCACCTCTACACAAATCATATGTCAGCCTGGCAAATCAAGGCTCCTCTATGATGACACCCTCATTGGAGACCAAGAAAAATGCTGGGGACATCCAAAAGGGAGACCCACAATAGAGTGGCAAGGGACACCACAGGGGAAAGAAACAGCTTCTGATAGAGGACTCAATTGTTAGGGGTGTAGACCTGGGGAAGGGAGAGGAGAGGGTAGTGAGGTGCCTGCCTGGTGCCATGGCTTGGAGGGACAGGAAGTGAATCCTCAGGATTGCAGAAGCAGCATCACAGGAGAGGAAACTAGATATCATTGTCCATCTCGGGGCAAATGACCTAGCTAGGCATGAGATCAGTGCAGTGCAGGATGAATTTGTGGAGTTGGGAAGGGGTCTCAGACAGGTAGCAAGCACGGTAACCTTCTCAGAGGTGCTGCCAGTCTATGGCAGGGGTGAGGCTATGGTACTGCACACCATGCAGTTTAATGAATGGTTGCAAAACTGGTGCAGAGCACAGGGCTTTGGCTTCATTGGGGACTGGGGATCCACCTGGAGAGATGAAGGTCTATACTGGCATGATGGTCTGCATATGTCCAGGAAAGGAAACACGCCTCCTAGGTGACAGGTTTAAAGGCTTCCTTGGCAAGCTTTTAAACTAGCCAAGGGTGGAGGTGCTGATAGGAAACAGGAAAGTTCAAGCCTCCCCCCACAAAACATGGCAGGTAGTAGGGTAAACACTGAGTTACAGAGCTTGACAGAGGGCAGGACAGGGGCAAATGGAAAAATAGACAAGGGCAACAAGAGCAGTGATGGGGTAAAAAAGGATAAAGCCAACAGTAAATGGAGGGCAATGAGTACCAATGCCCATAGTCTTGGGAAACAAGCTTCCAGAGCTAGTAGCCCTGATGGAAGAGGAACACTTGGATATTGTGGCAGTCACAGAAACATGGTACACAGAGAATCATGACTGGGATGTCAACATACAGGGAGGGTAAAAGAAGAGGCGGAGTAGCTCTCTACATAAGAGAAGGGATCAAAGCTACGGAACTAAAAAGTAAAGGGGGAGGACAAGAGGAACTCTGGGTCACCTTGGAGACAGGGAATGGCATCACAATCCGCACAGGGGTTGTATACAGACCACCATCTCAAGGGGAGGAAATGGACAAGAAAATGATAGAGGGCATTCTCAGAATGTCTGAAAAAGGGGAGATACTGTTGATGGGGGACCTGAATATGCCAGATGTTAACTGGGTGACATGGACTGCAGCCACATCCAAGAGCAGGGTCATTCTTGATGCCCTACAGGGAGCATGCCTTAGACAGCTAGTGGTGGAACCCACTCAGGAGGGAGCAATATTAGACCTGGTACTCTCAAATGGAGAGAGGATCACAAACTTAGAAGTCAGTAGACATCTGGGAACAAGCAACCACTGCACAGTGTGCTTCACAATAAACACAACCATGGAGACAAGCCATACAAAGACAAGGATACTGGACTGTAGAAGGGCTGACTTTGGCATAGTGGTTGAATACCTGAGGAATGCATTAGCAAATGGCCAGAAAGAAGGGGTGGAAGAACAATGGATAAAAATCAAAACTGCCATCATGGAAGCAACAAGCTTTTGTGTGAAACAAATAAAGAAAACAAAGTGGAATAAAAAAACACTATGGCTCTCAAAAGAGGTGTCAGAGAAGGTTAAGGCGAAAAAGGCTGCATTCAAAAAGTATAAGGAATCACAGACAGAGCATGACAGAGAACTGTATCAATTAAAGCAGAAAGAAGTGGGGAAGGCAGTCAGAAAAGCAAAGGCCCAAACCGAGGAAAAGATAGCCAACTCAGTTAAGAAGGGGGATAAAACCTTTTATAGCTACATTAGGGAGCATAGAAAGGTTAAGGGAGGGATAGTGAAGATTAATAAAGGAGAGGGGAGGTGGGCAGAGGGAGACAGTGAAAGGCAGAGATACTGAATGAATACTTTGCTCAGTATTCACGAAAGAAGAAGAGGAGGAGTTACCTAAACCAAACAGTAGAAGCACTCTGATAGTGGGTTGGCACCAGTCCATTTACAGAAGAAAGAGTACTGAAAGAACTCCTAAAACTCAAGGTGGACAAAGCATTGGGGCCTGATGGATTCACGCTAGAATCCTAAACGAGCTAAGGGAGGACCTAGTGACACCACTAACCACACTTTTAACAAATCATGGGAAGATGGGGTGGTACCTGAGGACTGGAGGAGGCAGATGGATTCCCTTCACAAAAGTGGGAGCAAGGCAGAAGCAGGAAACTACAGACCTGTTAGTTTGACCTCAGTGTTGGGGAAAATGATGGAATCACTTCTGAAAGAAAGAATTTTGAGTACCTAGAGGCACAAGGGCACAGGACCCAAAGCAGCATGAATTCACAGCAGGAAGGTCATGTCAGATGAATCTAATTGATTTCTTTGACTGGGTGACCAAAGTAGTAGACCAGGGAGGGGCTGTCGATATGGCCTACCTAGACTTTAGCAAGGCATTTGACACAGTCCTGCACAAAAGATTAATAATCAAGTTAGCCAGCCTGGGAGTGGGTCCCAGGGTGGTAGCCTAGGTATCAAACTGGCTGCACAAAAGGACACAGAAGGTAATAGTGAATGGAACATATTCTGAAGAAAGGGGGGTTACTAGTGGAGTTCCTCAGGTCTCAGTACTAGGTCCAGTCCTCTTTAACGTCTTTATAGGTGACATTGCAGAGGGTCTGGAAGGAATGGTATGCCTCTTTGCAGTTGACACAAAGATCTGTAACAGAGTTGATACACAAGTGGGGGTAGAAAGGATGAGAAGGGACTTGGCAAGGTTGGAGGAATGGTCAGACATATGGCAACTTAGATTCAATGCAAAGAAGTGCAAAGTAATGCACCTCGGAAATAAAAATCCAGGAGAAGAGTACACAATAGCAGGGGAGGTACTAACGATGACAATAATGGAAAGGGATCTGGGTGTAGTCATATCAGATGACGTAAAGGTGGGTAAGCAATGTGAGAAGTCAGTAAGGAGAGCCAGGGGGATACTGGGATGCATAGGGAGGGGCATCACAAGTAGAAAAAATAAAGTGGCTATCCCTCTGTACAGACAGTTGGTGAGACCCCATCTGGAGTACTGCGTGCAGTTTTGGAGACCTCATCTACGCAAGGACAGAGACAGGATGGAAGCAGTCCAGAGGAGGGCAACTAAAATGGTGCAGGGTCTACATCAGAAACCATATGAAGAGAGACTGAGAGAGCTTGATATGTATACCCTTGATGAAAGGAGGGACGGGGACATGATAGAAACTTTTAAGTATCTCAAGGGAATCAACAAAGTCCAGGAGGGAAGCATCTTTCAGAAAAAGAGATGTGTAAGAACAAGGGGGCACAATTTAAAGTTAGAGGGGGGATGGCTCAGGGGTAATGTGAGGAAATTCTTTTTCATGGAGAGAGTGGTGGATGCATGGAACCGCCTTCCTGGAGATGTTGTGGGGTCTAAAACAGTGGGGGAATTCAAATATGCATGGGACAGAGATAAGGCAATTATAGTGGGGGGTTGCAGGAAGTAGGCTGTTGGTTAACTAGAATCTGCAGCTTATCCAATAGGTATGGAAATGGGCAGACTGGGTTGGCCAAGTGGTCCTTATCTGCCGTCAAAGTCTATGTTTCTATGTTTCTATGTTTCTATTCCATTGGACTTACTTCTGGACTACATCTCAGGATATTTGCATCAATTCCCTTGGATGCTTATTGCCATGCTGCTTCATTCATTTGGATTTACTACTACTGTCTCCTGTCAGGCCTCACAGTCAAGCTGTACTCCATAATGCCTTCCTATATCATGGCTTAGGCCTCAGGCATTAACCTACTCCAGTACCATAAGGCTTATTACCTCTGGTCGAGTTGCCAACTCATCCGACCAGGTCTCTTCACCGTGTTCTTCTGCCATCCTTGATCATCAGGAAAACAACATTCTGCAGGACCATCTTACTGCTCTCATAACTCTGCCTTAGCAAATTTCTACTCTGCACCTGTCTCACCCAGCATTGGGGCCTGAAGATTCAACATTTACTATCCTATTCCTGCCTCACTCAGCATCGGGGCCTGGAGGTTCAAATATTTCTACTCTACACCTGCCTTGCCAGTTCGGAGTATGGAAGTTCTAATAGCACCTGCAACCTACCACCGAGCTCGGTGCTTGGAGAGTCTGTTCCTTACCATACTTGCTTCACCGGACTGGTTGGAGGTTTTCTAGGCTTTCTAGCCCAATATTCAATTACTGTTTTGCCCACTCGGGACCAGAGGTTCATTTGCTCCACTGTCTTCAACTTTACAACTTCCATCCAGCTTCTCGCCTCGTTTCCTAAGATTCTACGCTTCCATATACTCATTTAGTGGAACTCGGACCACCACTTCAAGACTGACTATGCATTCAACTGTATTAAAAAAAATTACCTTCTATCAATATTTTGCCCTGGACTTTGACATCTCAGACACGGGAATTTGCTAAGGATATTGCTACTACCTTCTCGCCAGACATTCATTATCAGTACTGGATTCTCTTTACATTTTATTGACCTTAAGATTTTCATCGACTGGGTTTTCGACTAATAGAGAACTTAATATTATCTATTTAGGATTGCTCTCCTTTAGTATGCCCAGAAGGATGGGTGGGTCAGTAGCCATGGGTCCTCAGAGCTTTCCCCAAAGGGTTTTTTTCCTCTCCTGCATGCTACTGGCAACACTCTCCAGAGTTGGAGGACATTATTGTACCAGTAATCATAATTCTTTCTCTTTGGGGTCTCTATCCTACTCAACGAAGCATCCTTCCTAAGGTGGGATACAGAGAAAAGGCAAAAACATCAAGTCCTAACAAGCTGTCATTCATCGGTTCAAGCACCTAACCACTATGCATATCCAATCCAGTTCATATGTACTACAAACACTGACTTGTCTATATCTATACTGAAGTATCTAAGCACTAACTATTTGTATAACTTATATATACCTTGCAGGCATTATCCTACTCACTGGTCTGGCCTATGTATCCAAGATAAACCTACATCATGTAGCTCTACTGTACGCAGCACAAGCACCAAGCCATGAACCACACAGAACATTTAATGCCATGTTATCCTTTACCTCAGTAATGTATTAGGGGCTATGAGTTTTATCAGGGGTTTATATAAAAAATCCTGCAAATGTGTATTCAAGGATTAAGCTCTATCTTGTTTTTTTAGTAATTAGCATACCCTTTCCTTTATAGTGCTGCAGATCTGATTTTTTTTATCAATAAATGTAATAGAGCTATAGAATTGTTTTGTATTCTTTTTTATCTTCAGCAAACCTTTTCATGAGTTTCTTTTCTTTTTTTCTCAATATTATCTTGCTTGTTTTTTTAGCTTTCAGAATTTACTTATGAGTCCACCAGAGCCTAGCATTCAGAGCCATATATATTTCTTTCCTTGAATGTATTTTTTTCCTCAGGGATTTGATAACCCTCTTAGTTAGTCATCTTGTTTTTTACCCTCCCTTGTATAGCTTTTAGCCTTTCTGTATATCCTTAGCCCCTCAATGCTGTTTTACCTAGTGCCAAGGCAGCAATTCCTCATGACCACATGACCCCTAGTGTACTGCACTTGTTGTTTCTCTTCATTCTGTGTCTTAATGTAATCTAGCCATTCTCTTCCTTCATCCATCAAACTCCGCTCCTTACCCACCACCCCCTCTTTTCTCCTACTATTCTCTCCCCATCTGACTTCAGCCCCAACCCCGAATAAAGCTTTGACAAAGCCTTCCTGGGCTAATGCTTCTCTGTTGCTTGAGCAGGTTTGTGCCACCCTGGGCTGCTATAATCCCTGTACAACACTCTCCATCCTGACAAAACAGTCTTCTGCAGTACCTCATAGAAACATAGAAGTTGATGGCAGATAAGGACTGCAAGGCCCATCCAGTCTGCCCATTTGTTTCTACCATATGAATGTGCCATAGGCCTTTACCTCGCTCTCTGCCTTTCAGGAACCCCTCAGTCTGAGTTGTCCTCTCTCCTATAAACTGATTTAACCCTCTCTGACACCCTGTGCTTATTGTTGACTTAGTCCACTGTCTTTGTCTTCTTGTTTATATTTAGATTTATACTTAGATTGCTATTTGTTATTAGCCAGCACTTACAGCTCTACTGTATACCTAAATGTCTTTTTTTAGTCACTGTTAATCTAATTCTGATGTGGAAACTATATAATGAGCTTGTTCTCAAAAGTGTTAATCCTAAATCACAATAAATAAATAAAAAATAAAACTAAAAAATCCCAAGCAACTTCAGATCCAGAAGCAATACGGCAACTACTAAATCAAGATTTCAAGCAACTTCAGTGCCACAGTTTTATAAATTCATCTTGTTCAATATACCCCATGCAATTTAGTGCCACAGGTTTGTAAATTGTATCACAAATCCTAATTTAAAAGTGTTTGCTTCATATCTGACATATTGGTTTTATTATAATTAATTCTTAGAGTAGTACCCTGAACCTGCAATTTCTTCTAATTTAACTTTAAATTTATAATGCAATGATCTCTGGTCAAAATGTTTTGTCTGACCACACAGTTAGACCATCTGTATTACTCAGTATCACATCTAAGTGGTTTCCAGCCTTATTGGTTTTCTATAATTTTGTGTCAACGGTGGTACCACAAGAATGTTTAAATGTTTCCTACATTTCTGCTAGGGTTGTGTGGAAATGCAACATTCTGTCATCAGAATTGGTGCTGAATGGAAATTCTGCTTCTGAAATATTTTTTAAAATTTGCTTTTTAAGTTCTATCAAATTCCACAAAGCACTTCTGTGTAAACCGTTGAATATTTTTTTTTTTTTTTTTTTGTGGATCATGTAAACTGCAGAATAATTTACTGCAGATTATGGAAAAAAAAACACAATTTATGTAAACTGTGGAATATTAATCCATGAAAAACATTTCACATGTGGAATGTTAATATTCAGTCCTTCATGTAATGTTTGAAATTCTAGGGAATTCCATTCTGTCCGAATTTTAACATTCTGTACATCCCGAATGTCTACCCTTGGTAACCATTAGGTTACTGCCAGGAAAGTTAAAAATCCCCTTTAACAACTTAATTTGCTATATCAGCCACTGATAATATTTCCTAGACAATAATGTCATTGCTTGTATTATCATATCCCAGTGGTCTGCATCATATTCCCTGGACTATTGCGTTTATTGAATTTGGGACCTAATTTGACCTAGATAGTTTTAGTACCTGAATCTGAGATTTTAATGGCAGTTAAAATATCTGTTTGAATTACTGCATATTTTGACAGACTTAAAGTGCTGGTCATCAGCCAGTCAGTTATTACTACCAGAATACACATCAGTCACCATGCATTCCAGTTTAGTCACTGAAGAGCAAAGATGCTTGCCTCACTGTGGGATGTTTATTTTGTCTTTCACAGGATTGAAAACAAAGAAAACTGGGATATGGGGGCCATTGGGTGCATGGGGTATTTATTCACAAAATGGTAGGAAAAGGGGGTTCAGTTATTAAACTACTGAGATGGCAGGTGTTGATTTTACAGGAGGGAAGGGCACATTTTGCATTACTGTCAACTTTGCAGGGTATAAGGGGATACAAGAAGTAAGAGCAAAGCAGAGGCAATGGAGAGTAGAACTTATAAAACTACAATATATGGGCTGGTGGGAGGGTAGTGGGTATCAACAGCACAGAGTTTTTTTGGTTTGTTTTGCTTTTAAAAAAAAAAAGCCCAATTGACAGTCAGCAACTTTAACTATTACTCCACAAGCAAATTGATGCTTTACTTAGAGAAGTAAGCACTTTGCTAAATAGAGTCTATGTAAAGAAGGCACCTTGTCAATTCAGGAAACTTTGCAAAGTATTCCCTAAAGAAAAGATTCCTGACTTTGCTCAGCACTGGCATAGCTGTAATATGCTTTTATCAATGTTATTTTTGATATGTGAATCATAAGTTCTTTCTGAAGTGCTTGGAGATTTAATAGGCATCTTGGTATTATTCTTACTTAGTTTAATTCTTATTTTACCCAGTAACTATCAGTGTGTAAATACCAACACCCAGCATGGTTGGAGTCACTTAGTAGCACACATGGAGGTAAATAAATCATAGAACTAGTACCAGTAAACTTATTGTGTTTAATGTCCAGTTCACCCCAGACCTGTGAGATGCTTAAAAAGATTAAAGAAATCTATTTAACAAAGCATATTCAGAAATACACTGTAATGTTGTTTGGGACTGGTAGAGAAGTGAGTCAGGGAGTACAGACAGACCATGAGAAAAGAAACAAGGCACAGATAGCATCATTTTTTAAAAAAAAAAAAAAGATCATTATAAAGCTCAGATGGCATCAGGATGGCAAACAGTAACCCCAGGCCAGGTGCCCAGACATTGTGTGAAACCCCAGTCTTCTTTCTGGGTGGTGACCTAGCCTACTCCGCAGCCCTCCAGGGATGGAGGCCCGACTCCCCCATGCTGGGGAACAGGCAAGAGAACAATGCTGACTCTTAGCAGTGGATCACTCAGCTTGTGCATCGATGAAGAATGCAGCTAGCTGCGAGAACTAATGTGAATTGCAGGACACATTGATCATCGACACTTTGAATGCACCTTGCAGCTCTGGGTTACTCCCAGGGCTATGCCTGTCTGAGGGTAGTTGAGCCATCAATCACCCAAGGGTGTCCCCCCCAATGGTACTGCTGGGGAGTAATGGGACCCTATGGCTCCTCAGCTCCCCAAGGTGAGACCTGGAGACCTCTGCCCCATGGGAGTCTGCCAGGACACAGCATCATGTCCCAGCAAGCACGGGTGCGTGCAGGGCTTCTGGGCCCTCCTCCCCCCCACCGGCACAGATGGAAGGGAGCTCAGAGCCTGCCACTGATCACTGCAGCCCCCTGACATGGGGAGGTGTCACGTCGGACCCCTGGAGGCGGACGTCCCAGTGCCTGGGGCTGTCAGTGAGTGGGGGAATTCAAGAATGCATGAGACAGACATAAGGCAGTCCTAGTGGGGGGTAGGAGGAAGTAAGCTGTTTGTTAACTAGGATCTGCAGCTTATCTGTTAGGTAGGAAAATGGGCAGACTAGGTGGGCCAAGCAGTCTTTATCTGCTGTCAATTTCTATGTTTCTATGTTTAAACAGATTTTGGAAACTGATTTGGCAGCTGATCTACATTACTTATAAATAAGTTCAATTAATTGTTTTCCACTCTATATCAACTCTAAAAGTACTTGCTTATATCAAAACTGTAGATTTTCTTGCTAAGCAGTAGGAAGTATTACCTTGCAACTTCATTTTGCTCTCTAGCTCTAAGGTAGTCTGCTTCATTTTCTGTTAGAGTTCAGAATGTGTAGGGAGCCCCCTTTTCTGAAGGCTTCTTGTGCTATGGCCATATGCTGTGTGTTTTTTTTTCTGATCTGACCACCCTTTGATCTTTTGGTGTCATCAAACAGCACCCTACTCATTTAGCTGTCCTTCCTGAGGTAAACAAACAAAAAACTCCCACTTAAGCTTGTAAACATTAATACCTTCATACCTTCAGCATTAATTTATTATTTTAACATAATGCTAGTCTCTGAGGGTCTAGCTCCTAGGCCCATGGAAATATTGTTCTGCAACCAATTTTTGAAAAGACAGAAACAATGGTAAGTAAAGCATAAGAAAAGGTAGAACAGAATAGGTTTCAAGTAATTTTATTTTCCCTATAAAAATGGGACAGGGTCCTGACCCTGTCACACTGACACTAAATCAAGGTCAGCAGCAACACAAGTAGTTTACTGAATCTGATTTATTTGCTCTGATGTATGACTTCTACAGAGTTTTGTTTTTTAAGGAATAAGGCATGACCAAGGGTTATGTTCATGGTCTGTTAATCACCTTCTAGCGGTGTACTGTGGCACGAGGTGTAGCCGAGTGTCGCATGCCCCTAGAGGGTGATTAAATGACCATTAGCATAATCTCTGGTACTGCCTTATTACTATTATAATAAAAAAAATGTTTTTAAACAATGTTAAACCTTGTTCAGCATATGGCTAAGCTCTACATGTATGTTAATAAAAGATTAATATAAGGCTGTTAGAATGTTTGCAGCCAATCAGAAAGTTCCATTTCTGAGACCCTTTTTATAATAATGCATGGATCTTTGGGACAGAAAACCCTCCTTTTGACACCAATGTACTGTGTGTGTGTGTGGTTTTGTGATTTTTGTGAAATTATCAGGGAGTCTTTGTGGATGTGATTTATCTTGCATTTCTTTCAGCATTTTGGTATGCTAGTCTTGGGTTACTTTGTAATTCCTATACTGTACAGCCTCTGTCTATCTCTTGGATTAGGTTTTTCACAATGCTATTTAAGTGTGTGTTACTAGTACTCACATATAAGACATTAAGCTATATGTAGTACTTCCTGCACACAACACCTTAAACTTGATTTTATTTTAGGTCTTGATGGAACTTCTTGACAGAATGCATTAAAGCAGGCTCATGCTAAAATTTTAAAAAACTCATTTTGCTTGTTGACTTAAAATATTAGTTGGATTTTGGCCCAGTGCTGACCCTTCCTTTACAGTATGTACTGGGCTCCAGCTTCACCAGCAAGGAACTAGGAGTTAACTACGAAATCCCAACTAACTTTTAATGTGTACTAAAAAAAAAATTACAAATTGTAGTGAGAAAGAAATAATGCCACCTACTAATGCAATCTACTGGGAATTGAACTCAGGCCCACAGAATACTGTCCTAGTGCTCTAATAATTGGACGTGGGTTTCTTGGACATCCTTCCCTTCTCTAGTATTGTATATCCAGCAACTAGGGATAATGACAATTAAATGTTTTTTGGTGTAATAGTAGCCACTGCTGAGCAATTTAAATCACAAATTGTAATGCGAAAGAAGTAATGTGGCCCACTGTGACTTGATCCCATGGCCCCAGAACTAAACCCAGTCCCAGGATATGCAATACTAGAGAAAGAAAGTGTGTCCAGGAAGCCCAGGTCCAAACATGTGAGACTATAGCCCAGTGGTTAAAGCAACAGGATGGTATTCCAGAGACCTGATTTTAATTTCCAGTAGATCACATTATTTCTTTCTCATTACAATTTGTGACTTAAATTGCTTAGCAATGGTTAATACTGCATAAAAAAAAAATCTAATTATCTTGATTATTCCTAGTTGCAGGATGCTGGTGTCTAACGACTGCTCCTTCCCTAGCAACAATACCATTGTGATATCTTCTGGTCTCCAGCAGGTGGCAGATGAATAGCAGGACCATGTGTGCCTCCCTCCCTAATGGAGGAGAACTGTGCTTGAAGTGCTCAATGCTTCCTCCCCTGGCTTCCCCCTACTGGTTTGAGTCTGTTCCAGCACCCACAGCACCAGCATACCCTGCTGTAGCACTAAATCTGTGCAACTGGGCCAGCCCAGAAGTGTTCAGTCTTGCCAGCCCTAATTGTTTGGATGTGGAGAGAACTACACTATGTGGTAAATATTGGGTGGTGGATCATAATAAAGAAGCTGGTCATGAATATGTCATCATGCTTATCCAAGATGTTTCATCTCACAGGTTGCCTAACACAACACCCTGCTTTTTGAACATCTTTACCAGATAAGGAGACTATGATTTGACTTTTTGATTTTATTCTTTTGGTAACTGGGTAATGCTCACTAGGCACAAGTACCTGTTTTAAGGGGTGAACTGGGAGCACTGGGGTGGTTAAGTGACTTGCTCAGAGTCACACAGTATACAAGTAGAGGGTGTGGGAATCAAACCTATGTCTGCTGGATGTGCCACGCTCATTCCCAGCTCATTCCTCTAACCTGTAAGCTATACTGACAGCCCATGTAAATGCATGCTTAGCAGCACTGTTCCATTCAACATTTGCAGAACAAAATGCCCTCATTGTCTGCTCAACAGATAGTCTCTCTATTACATACCACATTGATTTTCAGATATTATTGCTGACTTAAATTATCACCCCTGGGCTTTCTTATGTGATGGAACATCCAGCCTCCTTGCATTTTGGTAATTCTTTGTTATCATCTGATGAAGGATTATTTACGATTACCAGCTTCAAGCTGATAATTATAGCCATTAACGTGTGTTTGTGCTATGCGTCAAGGTGAGAAACATGTTTCCTGCAGCTACAGTATGAGGAATATTGAGATCCATAATGTTGTCAAAGGAAGGAAAATGGCATTTCTGTTTGCTGCAGTCCAACGGCTCACTTATTAGAGCTTTTTGATTATCTAATCTTTAATTTTTTAAATATGTTTCAACTTGTTCAGTGTCTTGGGATGTATGTCAGCAAAGTTGCTATATAAATGCCATTGTTTTCAACTGCTGTTGTTACTGAACTCACAAAGGCATTACCTGCGGGCAGAGGGCATAAAACGTTAGCATACCCAGGAGAGAAGCAGAGCCTGAAAGTATTTATTTATTTTCTTTACCTGGAAGTGAAATGAATCCTATATCCCATTTTAATCCATGTCTTGGGAATACAAGGACTTAACATTGTCTAAAACTATTAGCAAATATAACAGAGTTTTACTGCTACAGTGAAATTACAAGTTATGAGCACAGTGAACATAGTGCAAGGCTTCATTGTCTTGAATACATTGCCTTTTTTATTACATCATTTTTAACATTGTATGTAACTTTTAAATGTGATGCTTAAATGTATTTGTACTAGACACCATTAGAGTACACAGGGAGCTCTTTATCATTATGTATATTGTGTTTTATTATGTAATCTCTTAACTTATTTGACTGTACGTCAGTCTCAGGACCTCATTGTGAATGTACGTA
Organism: Neoceratodus forsteri; assembly: GCA_016271365.2. Taxonomy (NCBI): domain Eukaryota; kingdom Metazoa; phylum Chordata; order Ceratodontiformes; family Ceratodontidae; genus Neoceratodus; species Neoceratodus forsteri. The sequence continues at coordinate 247,569,938 of CM028130.1, read as the reverse complement.
TGTCTCAGGACCTCCCTGTGAATGAGCTTGCTCAACGGAGTTTTCCTGCAATAAACTTGAACTTGAAACTTGAACTTGAAGTAAATTTTGACTCAAAGGTCTACTCCATGTCCCTGACAAATAAGTTTTAAATCTTGAAACTTGCTTCAATACATAGTTACTTTATATGGTACATTACATCTACATGAGAATAAGCCTCCTAGATACTTAAGAAGCTTCCATTTACTGTATGTATTTACTGTACATTGATACTTGGATAACTGCATTTTCAGGAAATCAGGTAAGCTATTTAGTATTCTGGGTCCATAGTTCAAGAAGGAGCACTTTTCAGTCTTTTGCTTGCATAGTTTTTCTTGGTACCTGTTAACACTTTTGTCCATTGGGGTATGTGTTTGGCAAGAGACTTGTAATTTAGTAACTAATTTCTTATGCTTCCAGTTTCTAACAATTCAGTATGATAGATAGACTGAAGGTTCTCGATTTGACTCAGGTGGTAGGGGAAGCAAATTGAAATCCATGTAAATGTGATGCCTCTGCATCCTATATAGTAGACCCAGAGTAAATCTGCATATATTGTTTTATTCGTTGAAAAAAAAACTGTATTAATGCAGATATTAGGGTTGAAGAGCACAAAATGCACAAAGTTGGGAAATAAAAAAAAATAGGTTTTTGAACTATCAACATGGTCAATTAGTAACTCCTTGAGACTGCTCTGAAGAAATTGCATTTGGAGGACCATTTTGTGATAGCCATCTCCTCTCTGTATCATGCTCTGAAAGAAGTGATTAAAGTCAATGGCCATATATCAGAGTGGTTTAAGTTGGGTAGGGCCACCTGGCAGGGTTGCCCTCTCTCACAACATCTTTGTATTGAGTCTCAAACTCATTGCTATAATGGTAATGAACAATATTAATATCCAGTGTGTGATGATTGGGGAATTCAGCAGAAACCTGCTGTGTACACTGATGACTAACTTTTCTTTTTAGAAGAATCCATGTCCTCTCTTCTTTACCTTTTAGACAGTGTCAGATAATTTGGAACTCTGCGGGTTATAAAATAAACCTCAGTAAATTCAAGCCCATGATCATCAATGGATAAACCTCCTAGATATAGATCTTCCTTCCCCTTTGGGTGAGCAAAACACCATATGTTCCACTATCTGGAGGGAGAGCACATGTTTGCAGAACCTCACAGCTGTTTAAAAATAATTCTTGTACACTCTATGATTCCCTCAAGACTGACTTGGCAGGATGGATGATACTTCCACTGAACCTTTATGGCCATGCCCAGGTTGTCAAAATGAACTTTCTTCCTAGAATGCTATTTTTCTTTCAAACCCTTCCCATTTCTGTTCCAGTGAACATCTAGATTATGTTGCTAAAGGATATAAGACGGTTTATATTGGCCAGCACAAGACCTAGAGTAGCAGAAAATATTTTACAGGAGGCAAGAGACAGAGGAGTTTTAGGAATGCCCTGTTTTTGGACATGCATAGATACAGAGATACTGTCGGCAAATAAGAACTGCCAGGCCCATCCAGTCTTCCCATTTAAGCTACCTGTAGAAGCAGCCAGTGACCCTGCCTTGTCATTGGCTTTAGCATTTTCTTCTCTTATCTAATATTCCTTTATTCCTGTCTCATGCATGCTTGAAGTCTGCCACCATATGGGTGGCTACTATGTCCAGAGGAAGGCTATTCCATGCACCCATCACTCTCTCCATAAAAAATAACTTCTTGACATTTCCCCTTATGTGGCCATCGACCAGTCTCATGTTATGCCCTCTTGTCCTGGCCTTACTTTTAAATGGGAATAAGTTGTCCCATTTCACCTTATTAATGTCCTTGAGGTATTTGAATGTTTCTATCATGTCCCCCTGACTCCCTCCTTTGCTCCACTGTGTACATATTGATGTCCTTCACTCGCTCCTCATAAGGCTTGTTATGTAAACCCTACACCATTTTGGTTGCCCTTCTCTGCACCATCTCTATTCTGTCAATGTCCTTACAAAGGTGTGGCCACCAGAACTGGATACAGTACTCTAGGTGTAGCCTCACTAGGGTCTTGTACAGTGGAAGTATTACCTCCCTCCTTCAGCTTGTGGTTCCTGTTCCAGTACACCCCAACATCCAACTGTCCTTTCCTCTGCCTTGGCCATCTGCTTTGTGGCCTTTAAGTCATCTGTAATTATGACCTATTGCTTAGCAGCTATGGAGTCTTTTTTATGCATGTGGGCCAAACAAAAAATGGCTTCTGCCTGGTATACAATAGAAGCAGACATGATCTGTTGTAATGCTGTTTGGACTGTTCCAAGATCAACCCTCTCATCTCATCTCTGTGACCAAATTCAAAACCCCTAGACAAGACATTCACTGCGTATAATGGTAAAGCTACGTAAGCAGACTGCGATGCTGGTGAGGTGGGCCCCCTTTCTCTAATCTTACACCAGGAAGATTTTGCACCCCTCTTAGTGGATTCAGAGTATTCATATTGGTAAGGTACAGGGCTCACCAGATTTGCACAAATAAGGAACCAGCAAATGTGTGTACCATTTAGTGACCTTCAAAATTCATTCCAGTGAATGAAAGAAGACCATATCATGTATTTACAAATCCAATAATATATACAGCATACCTCAACCCTTTCTAAATTAATAAGACCACACACAGAGCTAGAAAATTTATTTTGTTGGGTAGTCACACTCAGGACTAAATTTTTCATAACTTTTTTTAAATCTTTAGTAACTGGGTAAGGTCCACTAGGCACAGGTTCTTGTTTTCAGGTGCAACCTGGGAGCACTGGGTGGTTATGTTACTTGTTTAGAATCACACAGTATGCTAGTGGAGATTGTGGGAATCAAACCCAGATCTGCTGGATGTACCAGGCTCATTCACAGCTTGTTACTCTAGTCTCTAGGCTATTCTTCCAGTACATTGCCACACAGTATAAGTTCTGAAGGCTGATTCATCCCCTTAATTAAACCACATTTGGAGTAGTTGGGAAACAAAGGGAGAAGATCAATCTGCTCTGGATGAGGAGAGGGAGTTTAACTGGAATATTTTGATCAGTTTTTTTTGTATTCCGATGGTAAGAACACACTATGGGTTCACTTTCATGGATGCCTGTTGGAGGCAGTGAGGGAGGGGGTGGGATCTGACTATCATATTGTGGGACTGCCCACTAATGATGATTATTTTTTGGGACCAGTTTTATCAAGCAATTCAGAATCTAACAGGGAAATAAATTCCTCAAGAGTTTCACAAAATTGGTACTGGGGTTTCCGGCTCAGTTGCAGGGCCTGGCATGTGTCGAAAGACTAGCCCAAATGTTATGGTGTCAGCCCTTAAGCACATTACAATCAACTGGTTATCCCCGTCTCCCCCACACTGACCCAGTGGTGGGTTAATGTGTCAGAAATAGAGACAATGAAATGGATAACAGGAGACCTGAGATTGTATAGGCAGAAATTCCTGGACACCTGGCAATGGTATAGATTCACTGTGGAAAGGGAGAACGACCTTGATGAATCTGCAGCTGTTAGTAAGAATACTGGATCCTAGAGGATTCTGCACCCTCAAACCTACTGTAATTGAATGGCAAAGGCCGAAGGATCTACACAGTATTCTTGGCTGTGTAGCGGTCTTTCTCTTTTTATTTCTCTACAGTTTCTGAGGCAAGGTGCAGGAGTAAGGTGTGATGACTAGACTCCTCCTTACAGCTTCACTCCTGCCCATAAGGACTAATTCACCTACATCTGGATGGAATGGCCACCACCACACCTTTTTACAGATAAGGAATGTGTTCATTTTAAACCTGCTTCTTCTGCCTTGGACTACATTAACTTTGGTATCAAGGCAAAATAATCTTCAGTATGGACTCTATGATCATTGTTGATCTAGTGGATGACACACATATGTTTTGTTACTAGTTTTATTGATTGTAAATTGTTCAGTTCAAATGCAAACATATAACCTGGAATGAGGTTCTTGACCCACTGTATTGGTTGTATGTTTGATAAATTGAGCAATACATTTATAAGTTAAAAAGGTACATTCATTATACGTAGATTTTTAATGCATTCAGCACTGTTACTCATAAGATGTATGTCCTCAAATTGAAGTGATATATCACAAAAGACAGATAGCTGGTTAAGCAGTAGGATTCTGTAAATAGTGAAGCACGGGACAGCATTACACTGGAAGAAATACATTAGCAAGATTAACTTGGTAATTTAGACAAAGGATCAGGAATATACTGCAATCTGATTGGCATATGACATAACAATACCATACATCTATATGACAACATGAACCACATAAAAAGACACATTACAAAGCTGACCTCCGTAGCAACCATATTAGTATGTCAGATCAGCCTGATAGATTTACAATATCCAATATTTTTTCTCTGCAAAAAATGCTCTGCAACCACCTGAATTACAAGCTCACTATATCTTTGATATTTTTTTATATTCACTTTTCCACAATTCATAGTAATATTTTCAACCTGTTTGCTGTTTATCCTGCTTCTTTTTAAAAATCACAACACACAAATATTGTCTGTGCTGTGGCATGCCCACCTACTAATTTTCTTTCGCTTTCTGATGATCACTGAATTCACACAAGGAATCTCCTCAGCTACGTTACACCTGCCCTCACCTGCCCCACATCATAACTGTCATAGCTCGCATTAGCAGTAGGCAGAGTTTCCTCACCTGCCCTCCACACTAACTGCCTCTGCAATCAGGTGGGCCTGGCTTGGATAGCTCCTCTTTAGGCTTGCACTCTGCTCTGTTTTAACATTTACTGTTCTACTGGAGGACATGCTTGGTACTAGCTGACTCCCCATCCCTTATAGCTACCCCCACCAGTTGGCTATTTTCAGTCCCCTTCTCTGTTACCAGAACAAAGCCTATACTATGGTCTGCTGAGCTCCTTGTCTCAGTATCACTACTGATTGCCGACACTCGGTATCCCGACATACAGGATCCTGAGTTTGGTTGCCCAACACACACCTGCCTGACAGATGGAAGCTGGTGTCAATAGGGGTAAGGTAGTGGATGTGATGAACTGCTACCCTACTCCTAGTCATGTACCACAAGAGAGGGAAAATCCTGAGGTTGGCTGAGCTGCTCACATGGTGCTGAGGGCTAAGCCACTAGCAGCTCGGCCAGCATCACACTCAGACCTGGGTTCTTTTCTGGAACAGAAATTTTGGAGCAGCACTATTTTGGCCCCCCATAATATTTTTTTAACCTTCTCCAAGGTCTGCTCCCACACGCAGTTGGCTATTTTAGTTACGGGTGGTGTGGGGGGCAGAGTCCCCTGTGTGGGGGATGCAGGGGGCTTGCCCCCTGCCTTGCATTAAGACCTTGTTGGTCTTCCAACAGTCAGTCTCCTAAATTCAGGCTAATGAAGTTCGGAAGACTGACTGTTGACAAATCATAGATGATCCCCTTTTTTCTGTGTTCCTCGCAAGCTGATAGTCATACTCTGTTTAAGGTTTCTGGCAGTAGCTTCAGTAGCTTCTTACTTGTTATTCTGTACTTATATTCTGCATTATGTCTCTCTGTTTCCATTACCATTGCACTGTTTGTTTGCATATTCCCTGAGTTGTTCTTATTGTGTACATTGCTTCCCATGAAGTGTGAACTGCAAAGGGGGCAATTCCCCTTCTGTTGTACTGTATACGCCATGTACTTGATGTGGAACCTTTGCAAAAGAGCTTTCACTCAAACGTTTTTTTTTTGAACAATGAAATAATTAAATATGTAAATAAACAAAGCAATATCAACTTGTCCTGTAAGTTTTCTTTCTGCCACATTCATCCTTTGACTAAACTTGGTCCCTTTCTCACTTACATTCTTGATATGAAGCAAAACCGTGGCAAGCTCTACTCCAAGCATACCTCCAATGAAAATGTAATGTAAACAGGGAAACAACTATTTTAGCTCCTATTTAAAGCCCACCAGGAGGCACTATTTTGTGCATAGCTTACAATTTTGCAAACTTTTTTTTCTAAAATCGCCATGCCCAGCCTATTTTCTAAGTACAATAAAACACTTATGTGTAGATTGTGTTGAGGGAAAACCCACAGTTCCTGGAGCTTTAATCAATCAATCAAAACTTTATTTAACCAGGCATAACACCATTGAGCAAGCTCATTTCCAAAGTGGTCCTGAACAGAAAGGACAAATACACAGTAAGACAGTAAGTAATACACAACATAGTAGGCATATCAAAATAGTATAAGTCAGCTATGGTGACATAGGAATAGAACATATATAAGTCAAAGGCTAGTTTGGTACATTAGCATGGCAGAGTATGCAGTTCTACAAGGTCTCAGGTGTCCTCCCAGGATAACAAACCATATAACAACCCCAGACCAAAACAACTCAGATGCACCCCTAAAAGAGTAGTCAAGGGACGAAATAGAAATAGGAAGAGGGATAGGGGAGTAGATAAAAGCTGAAGGGAGGAAGTCAAAATAAGAAAAAGAGGAATTACAGTAGGGAAGAAGTGCTCGCAAGTTAAAAGGTAAGTACAAGAATATAAAGAGCCAAAAGCATCGAGTATTCAATAAGTGGTCATCTATAACACTTACAGAAATCCCTCAGGTAACCTGCGATCAGAGCTTTGAAGGAGGAGGGACCAAGGATAACAGTGATCCTTAGTGTTCTTTGCACAGTGTTTCACAGGGAAGGGAGTGAGTAGTTAATTGCAGCAGAAGCATGCCACGTTTTAATCCTAGGTATGTTAAAGGTGATCTGTGAGTAGCATCTCAGACCATGTAACATCTTGGCACGCTCATATAGACTAGACATATAGGCCTGCAGTTGACCAGTTGGTGCCCTGTAGAACAAGATAAAAGCATTTCTTTGTCTCCTCGATGAAAGGGAAGACCATCCCAACTCCTCATATGGAAGGCAGTAGTGGGTGCATAAAAGTGAGTTCAGGATACACCTCAGAGCACGATGATAAAGAGTGTCAGGTTTACTTACTGTTGAATTAGGGCAGTGGAGATAAAGAAAGTCAGCATAGTCAAGCAGTGGCAAAAAGGTTGTTTGTACTAGTCTTTTTTTGGCTTCGGGGGTGAGAAGATGCCTAATAAGGAAGAAGATGATTAGGCATTGTCTTAGTTTTTTGACCAGTTCATTCAGATGACCCATAACGTTGAGTTCATTGTCCAACCAGAACCCCAAGTATTTGAAAGAGTCTGCACATTCCAGTGACTTACCAAGTAATGTGTATATCTGGAAGTTATATTACAATCCTTGGGCTGGGAGGGCATGTGGGAAGAGAGTCATAGCTTTGGTCTTCTTGGCATTAAGAAGAAGCTCAAGTTTTAAGAGATTATTCTGAAGGATGACAAAGTCATGCTGTCATTGAGGACTGGGGGTCCACCTGGAAGGATGCAGATCTATACTGGCATGATGGTCTGCATCTGTCCAGGAGTGGAACCAGAATCCTAGGTGATAGGTTTAAATGCTTCATTGGTAAGCATTCAAACTAGCCAAGGGGGAGGTACTGGAGAGGAGAAGGGAAATCCTAGCCCCCCTTAAAAAATCAGGGTACTAAGTGAGGTAGACACTAACATAGAGATGTTGATAGGGAGAAGCGCAGGAGTAAATGGAGAAAGTGACAAATGCAATAAGGACAGGGATAGTGCAAAAAGGGGTAAGGCCATCAAAAAATGGATGGCAATGAGTACCAATGCCCATAGTCTGGGCAACAAGCTCCCTGAACTGGTGGCTTTGATGGAAGAGGGATGCCTGGATATTGCAGCAGTCACAGAAACATGGTACACAGAGGACCATGACTGGGATGTTAACATACCAGGGTACGCAACCTACAGTGAGGGGAGAAGAGGGAGCAGAGTAACTCTCTATGTAAGGGAAGGGATAAAAGCAATTAAACAAAAGAGTAAACAGGGAGGAGAAGAGGCACTGTGGGCCACCTTAGAGACTGGAAATGGCACCACAATCTGCACAGGGGTTGTATACAGACCTCCATGTCAGGGGGAGGGAATGGACAAGGATATGATAGAAGGTGTACTTAGGATGGCAGAGAAAGGGGAGATACTGTTGGGGGACCTTAATATGCCTGATGTCAACTGAAGCACCTTTGCTGCAGCCACATCCAAAAGCAGGGACATTCTCGATGCCCTTCAGGTGGCATGCCTCAGACAGCTAGTTTTGGAACTTACTCATGAGGCAGCAATCTTAGACCTCATGCTCTCTAATTGGGAGAGTGAGAGGATCTCAGATCTAGAAGTGGGTAGCCATTTGGGAACAAGTGACCACCAAACAGTGTGGTTCACGATAAACTCAGCTGCAGAGTCAAGCCATACAAAAGTGACGGTTCTGGACTTCAGGAGGGCAGACTTTGGCAAGATGGGACAGTGCCTTAAAAAAGCACTAGCAAACAGGCTAGAAGAAGGGGTGGAGCAACAATGGGGAAATATCAAAACTGCCACCACAGAGGCAACAAGCCTTTGTGTGAAGCAAATAAACAAATCAAAATGAAAGAAAAATCCACTATGGTTCTCAAAAGAGGTGGTGGTGAAGGTTAGGGGGAAAAAGATAGCATTTGGGAAGTATAAGGAAACACAGAAGGAGCAGGATAGAGAACTGTACCAGTTAAGGCAGAAGGAAGCAGGGAGGGTAGTCAGAATAGCAAAGGCCCAGACTGAGGAAAAGATAGCCAACTCAGTTAAGAAGGGGGATAAAACCTTTTATAGGTATATCAGGGAGCATAGAAAGATAAAGGGAGGGATAGTGAGGCTGAATAGAATGGACAGTGGGTGGGCAGAGAGGGACAGTGAAAAAGCAGGGATACTGAATGAATACTTCTGTTCAGTATTCACAAAAGAGGAGGTGCCTAATCCAATTAATAGAAGCACTCTGGATAGGGGGGGTCGATCCCAGTCCTTTCACAGAAAAAAGTGTTCTGAAAGAACTCTTAAAACTGAAGGTGGACAAAGTAATGGGGTCAGATGGCATTCACCACAGAATGCTAAAAGAATTAACCAGAGAACTAGTGACACCACTGACTACCCTTTTTAACAAATCATGGGAGGATGGTGTGGTACCTGAGGGCTGGAGGAAGGCAGATGTGATTCCCTTCACAAAAGTGGGACCAAGACAGGGGCAGGAAACTACAGACCTGTCAGTTTGACCTCTGTGGCAGGGAAAGTGATGGAATCACTTCTGAAAGAAAGAATTGTTAAGTGCCTAGAGGTCAGTGGGGAACTGGACCCAAGGCAGCATTGGTTCATGATGGGAAGGTCATGTCAGATGAATCTAAATGATTTCTTTGACTGGGTGACCAAAATAGTAGACTAGGGAGGGGCTGTGCAAGAGGCCTACCTAGACTTTAGCAAGGTATTTGACACAGTCCCACACAAAAGATTAATAGTCAAATTAACCAGCCTGGGAGGGGGTCCCAGGGTGGTAGCCTGGGTAAAACATTGGCTGGACAACAGGACACAGAAAGTAATTGTAAATGGAGTCCACTCTGAAGAAACAAGGGTTACTAGTGGGGTACTGCAGGGTTCAGTATTGGGTCCCGTCCTTTTTAATGTCTTTATAAGTGACATTGCAGAGGGACTGGAAGGAAAAGTATGCCTCTTTGCAGATGACACAAAGATCTGCAACAGAATTGATACACAAGGAGGAGTGGAAAGGAAGAGAAGGGACTTGACAAGGTTGGAGGACTGGTCAGAAGTATGGCAGCTTGCATTCAATGCAAAGAAGTGCAAAATAATGCACCTGGGAAACAAAAACTCAGGGGGAAGATTACACAATGGGGGGAGGTAGTAACAACAACAAAAATGGAAAGGGACCTGGGTGTAATCATATCATATGACCTTAGGGTTGGCAAGCAATGTGAGAAGGTGGTAGGGAGGGCTGAGGGGATACTGGGATGTATAGGGAGAGGCATCACCAGCAGAAAACAGGAAGTTGTTATCCCCCTGGTACAGACAGTTGTTGAGACTCCATCTTGAGTACTGTGTCCAGTTCTGGAGACCCCATCTCTGCAATGACATAGACAGGATGGAGGCAGTTCAGAGGAGGGCAACTAAAATGGTGCAGGGTCTGCAAGAGAAGCCTTACGAGATGAGACTAAAGGAGCTTAATATGTATACCTTGAGGAAAGGAGGGATATGGGGGACATGATAGAAACTTTTAAGTACCTCAGTGGAATCAACAAAGTCCAAGAGGGTAGCATCTTTCAGAAAAAGAGATGTGCAAGAACAAGGGGACACAATTTGAAGATAGAAGGGGGACGGCTCAGGGACAATGTGAGGAGGTATTTTTTCACAAAGAGGGTGGTGGATGCATGGAATAGCCTTCCTGAGGAGGTTGTGGGATCTAAAACTGTGGGAGAATTCAAGAATGCATGGGACAGACAAGGCAATTTTTGTGGGGGGGTAGGAAGAAATAGGCTGTTGGTTAAATAGGATCTGCAGCTTATCCTCAAGGTAGGGAAATGGGCAGACTAGTTGGGCCAAGCAGTCCTTATCTGCCATCAAAGTCTATGTTTCTATGTTTCTGTAGGACCTTGTGTGCCTCTTCCAGAGTAGAATTAGCGGTGTAAAGGACCACATCATCTGCAAATAATTGTACGCTAGCTGTACGTACGTGTGAATCAGTATTATTAATGTAAACTGCAAAGAGCAAAGGGCTCAAGATGGAGCCTTGCGGAACACCAAGAGGAAAGACTTTTAATGGTGACAGATCCCCTAAGGCTTTAATTTGCTGCATTCTATTTGTGAGGTAACATTTAAACCACTCTATAGCAGTGCCATCTAGGCCAAGGCTATTCAAAGCATCCAGAAGAAATCTATGGTCCACAGTATCAAATGCCTTGCTAAGGTCTAGGAAGAGAGCATACACATGTTTTTTTTTTGCATCCGAGGTGCTTTGTCAATCCGTAGACACTTTAGCTAAGGCAGATACTGTGCTATGTTTGGGTCTGAAACCCGATTGGACTGGGTTTAAAAGTTCCTCTGATTCAAGGTACTCTCTAAGCTGGGAATTCACTTTTTTTTCAAGGAGTTTTGAAAGAACAGGAAGTAGTGAAATAGGCCGGTAATTATTCAGATTACTAGGATCACCAGACTTGAATAGAGCAATAATGTGGCAATTTTCCAGAGTGGCGGTATCAGGCCTTGCTCCAATGATGAGTTGAATAAATAGGTGATGGGGGCAATCAGATGATAACAACCAAATTTCAGGAAGAATGGTTCTAGAAAGTCCATGCCAGAACTCTTTTTAGTATTCATTGACATTAGAAGATCCTCCACCTGCTTACAGGTAACTGGGCAAAAACTGAAGGAAGAGGCTCACAACTTGTAGTCGTTATTGGAGCTTGTACGATCACTCACATCACCATGTGGGCATAGCTTCCTGACAGGAGAGACATCACATGCAAGGCTTGTCATAGCAAAATAGTTGTTAAGTTGTTTTAGAATGTCTGCTCTATCCATGTATGTAGCATCTCCAGATACTATCTTTGCAGGCAGAAGGGAAGTGGTCAGATGACCCTTGACCTCTCTGAGGATGTTCCTGAATCTGGCAGAATTAATTTTGCTTTCTTCGAGGGCTGTTTGGAAATAGCAAGCTTTTTCTGTCCTCACTAGTTAAGTGCAAGCATTCTTTGCTACCTGAAAAGCCAGCCAGTCAGCATCAAGCTTTGTCTTCCCTGCCCTTTTCCATAACACATCTCTATCCCTTAGGGCTTTCTTTAGGGTGGGAGAGAACCAAATGGGTGACCTTTTCTTAGTCTTAATCTTCCTAAACAGGATATGTTTATCAATCCGACCCAATAGGAGGCTATGGAAAATAATAAATGCTTCAGAGACAGAAGGGGCCATGTAGAAGTCTTGCCAGATAAGATTGCTAAGATCTGCCAAAAAGGCTGTCTGGCAGAAGTTTTTCAGGATTCTCTTTAGCTTAAAGGAAGAAGAAGAGGAAGAAGAAGAAGAAGAAGAAGAAGAAGAAGAAGAAGAAGAAAGAGTGAAGAGATCACCTAATGCAGGCCGTAGCATAATGATAACTTAGATAATTGTGAAAGACGCCTACATGAGTAATATTATGTAGCTTGTTAACAAGCATAAGGTCCAGCAGAGTGTTATGATCCGGGTTTTTCTTGTTGGGGTGGGTAATCTCAGGGGTATTCTGTATTAGCCCATGCATGTCACAGAAATCTGTAAGTTTTTGTGAACACCCACAGTTCCAGTTAAGGTCACCCATTATTATGTACTCAGAGCTCACCTTTCCTAGCAATTCACGTAGGTGGGACAATATGCCGAGCCCAGCCAAGGCCTGTAGCATATGTTTATTAAAAAGGCCATTTCTGGTGAAAGTGTTAACTTTAAGGCAAGACATTCAAATTCTTTGGGAGTAGAGGTTTGATCAATAACTGAGACTGCAAATTTGTTCTTCATGTAAATTACCACCCCCCCCCCACTCCAGTACAGTAGCTCTATCACACCTGTAAACACTGTATCCAGGTATATTAATGGCTTGGTCTGGTGTAGTGTTAGTAAGCCAGGTCTCCAATAACATGAAAATGTTTGGTGACACATGATATGCTCATGTTTGGATTATGTCTAGCTTCTTAAGCAAGCTGCAGACATTCAGGTGCAGAAAGCTGATACACTTAAAATGTAAGAGGTCCAATGGAGCATCTAGAAAAGTGGGTGGACCAGGATTTAGCTCAACATTCCCTGAACAAAGTAGGAGAAGAACAAGCAGTTTCCTAAGGCAACTTATAATTAGTTTGAGAATACGTGTATTTTGCCACTTAGTCTGTAAGATATTTTGAGAAGAAAACTGGGGAAGCGGTGTGACAGGAGAGAGTGAGAGAGAATATAGCACCACTTTTACCAACAGGAAGAGAGGCACTGTTAAATGGCTGGTAGGCACTGTCTAATGAAACCGCATCATAAAGGAGTCAATGCCCACTGTATGAGTCAAGGATCTGATATGGATAAACACTGGCTGGGATTGACTAATGCGGTTGGATGTGTCCTGGTACAAAGGAGCAGTAGCTCCTTTATTGAGAGTATTGATTAATACTAAAATGCAGGTAAAGAAAAGGGCTGCTTCCAAGAATGCCAATGAATGAATCACAGTTTGTAATTTATGAGAAAAGGGCCTAAGCATAGGTGTAAAATTAAGTAGTAAAGAGAGCTAGCTAGGCCAGAACTGGTAGAGGGGTTTCTTTGTGAGAGTGGCAGCACAGCCCAAGCTGTACTCTAAGACCAAAAGGAGGGGCGGAGTTTGCTCAGTACAAAAAAGGAAAGGCAGCCCGAGGTATAGCTAAATAGCTAATAACTGGGATGGGGGGTCAGGTTCACTCCTGTTCAGATCATCATCCATTTGGAGCCCCAAATGTGTGTTCCCGGTGGAAGTGCTAGGCTTACCCAGGCAGGGGTGCTTGCAGCTGAGCAGAGGAAAAAGCACGGCCGACTGGCTTCTCCAGCCACATGCCACTCATTGGGGATGGCTGTCCATCCAGTCAAGGGCATCCAGGCAGGGGTGTTTGCAGGTGGGCGGAGGAAGGAGCATGGCCGGCTGGCTTCTCCAGCCACACAACGCTCAACAGGGATGGCTTCTCTGCCCGGTCAAGAGCAGGCCGACAGACGGAGGAAAAAGCACGGCTTTCTGGCTTGTCCAGCCACACACTACTCCTCAGGGATGGCTGTCCACCCAGTGAAGGGCACCCAAACAGGAGTGCTTGCAGGCGGGCAGAGGAAAGAATGTAACCGGCTGGCTTCCCCAGCCATACGCCACTCATTCAGGATGGCTGTCCACCCTGTCAGGGGCACCCAGGCAGGGTGCTGCTGTAGCAGACCTTGCTAAGACCCAGGGCATACAGATATCACCCAACATTGCCCCCTCTGTCTTGTCATATTCTTTACATAGGTCACGGTGGTCCAGTGGTCTCTCACCTATGTCTAACTGTGGGGCTCCCTGCTGGTCCAGTGTTCCCCCATTATTACAACTGTGTTGTGCCCAGAGTATAAAAACCCTCACGCAAGAAAACTCACACCCATTGCTATTTGAAAAGTTAATTATTGCACTGCTGTTAAACTTGTAAAGAAAAGATAAAAGCATTACTTAGACAAAATCTACTTCCACTTGTGGGAGCATTGACTCTGATGGGCTAGAGCCAAGGCTACTTAGGTTTGCTGCGCCCTTTCTTGCCTCCCCTGATTACCATGTTATTGAATTGGTTCCTCACCACTGATACTGTTCCTAAAAGATGAAAGGTGGCCAAGATCATCCTGGTATTCAAAAAGTATGACTCTAAAAGCATAGAGAAGTATCAGCCAATTGCAATCCTGGCTGTTCTTAGTAAACTGCTTGAAAAGCTGCTGGCCTCCCTGCTTATGGATCACTTTTGCAAACTTAACCAGCAGTCCTCCTACCCAATATGAATTCAGACAGGACCATACTACTACCACCACACTCATTCAACTACTAATAATGTTAAAAAGGCAATGAATAAGGGAATATATACTGGATCTATCTTTATTGATCTTGTTAAAGTGTACAGCCTTGTGAACCATGACCTGCTCAAATTCAAATTGTCATCCCTTGGTATTTCCCCCGCTGCTATCAGCTGGTACTCTAACTATTTTTGTCACAGGCAGCAATTTGTTAAAGTTAGCCAATCCAACTCTGTCCTAACTTCTATCCATGTTGGTGTTCCCCAGTGCTCCATATCAGGCAGGTTTTTTATTTCCATCTTCATTAATGCTACCCACAAAGCCCAATCTTTTTGTAAAACTCTATTATATGCGGATGACATACTAATATACAACAGCTCCAACAGTTTAACTGATATCAATGTACAGCTCAGTGTAGACTTTGGTAGAGTTTCAAGCTGGCTTGACCAAAATTGGCTTGTCATAAAATCTAGCAAGACAAAAGCAGTGCTTTTTGGGTCTGCTAATAGGTTATTGGCATGTGCCACTGGCTTAGCCATCCACTGTTTAGGTGACCTCCATCTCCGTGGTTGGCGTCATTAAATATCTAGGCCACCCCTGATCCTGCCCTAGACTTTACTCTGCACATTTTGAATATCTGTAAATCTGTAAATGCTAAGTTTGGGCTCATCTACAGAATCAGATATGCCCTGACTCCTGCTGTAAGGATTGCAATAGCTTAGGGAGTCCTGCCTCCAAGCCTTACTTACAGTATCTGTTCACCTCATGTTGGTGGGTTACCACTTGTACTGTAACTAATCCAAATGGAATGTCACCTGCAAAAACATTTGTCAGTTTGTTTTATGTGCTGCCCAGCTGACCCACCACTGCCTGCTATATTACAGTCTTTGTTGGCTGCCCCCCCCCCCCATCATGTACCCTATCTACCCTGAGCTGTGTTATTAACAACATTTTCAGGTCAACCAAACCCATCACACTGGTGGCTCAGTTAACTCCGTCAGACCAGGTCCACCCCCTATGATCTAATGATTTGTCTCTTCTGACAATGCCCAAGTGCTCCTCTAAAATGGGTGAGCAGGTGTTTGCCAACTTTACACCAAGGATTTTGAATTCCCTCCATCCTTACTTTTCAGTCTCCCAGGCCCAACCTAATTTTTAAAAGAACATCACAAATTCTTAAGTTACACAGATAAATATTCTTATTTATTTCTGAAGTGGTATTCTTGCATTATTATGATCCCAACCTGTATGCGTTTGGTTATCTATTATCACAAAATAATATTTATTATCCTTCAACTTTCTGTATAATTGTATATTGGGCTGAATTATGCATTTGCACTGTGCTCAGTGCTGCTTCACCTGTGCTTGTTTTGACCTTTTCCTGCTCAATGTGGTGTTGTGACTAGGATATATTTTGTGTCTTATTGTTTATTATTCTGCACCTTCAGTTATATTATTGCCTTTGCTGTATGTAATTTCAACTGTCTTTTGTAACCTCTGGGCCATGCTTAAACATAGGCGTTTTCTGTCTAGTGTGCCTACCTGGCTAGCATTAAATAAAAAAAAATACATACATAAATAAATACATGGAACTAAATTGTTATTCTTAACTACTGGAGTAAAGGTAATTTACCTATAAGGAAGTCTGTGTTCTGTGCTGTAAGTGACTACAGACTCCAAGCTACAGCATTGCTTATGGCAAAATGTATAGAATGTTGGACCATAGGTGGAGCTGAAAGGGAAGTTTTCTCTAATTTCATTAATGTTTTTCTGCTATAAAAAGTTTTATTTTTAGAATTGTTACCATATTCATGTGATACTTATGATTGTTGAATACTAATATAAAGGTTCTAACTCATGCATCATATGTTTACTTTGAAATGAATAAAAAAACATTAATTGTGTGTCTGGTGCACAATGACTGGATCATTTATATACTGTGCTAGCCAGTGAAAGTTGCAAGTTATATCATATCTAGATATACCAAACTATATCATAGGATGTTCAATTGAATCAAATGGGAATGTCTGTGATTTATTGTGATATATTTGGACATTCCATATCACATCACCAGCTACCACTGTATAGGAGATGTATAAAAGGAAAAAGATGGAATGAGTAGTGAGCTGCACTCTTTTTTAAAAAAAATAAATATGTTTTATTCACATTTTAATACAAGGAAAATACAAAACTACCATACAAAGGAAACCAATAAACAAGGAACACCAAAAAAGATAAAAGAAAAACAATAACAAATTACAATTGAAGAACAGCAAACCAACCCCCACCACAAAACCAGCATTTGTCAATGCCGAATGTTGATTTCGTTGGTCTGTTGAGCTCGCTCAGTGGCCCTGTGTCACTCGCTCATTCTGTTTCTCCCGGTGCTGCAGGCTGCACCTTTATATGGGGCTCCTGGCTGTGTTGGCACATTTTTTTCTGAACACAAAGAAATCTGCAGCCATCCTGACAGAGCTCTGTTGAGGTGGGTCACTCGCCCTCTCAGTTGCTCATTCTGTTTCTGCTGGCACTGCAGTCTGCCCTTTTGTACTGGGCTCCCGCCTCTGTTGGCAGCTTTTTCTGCCCACAAAGAAATGTGCAGCAGTCCTGACACAGATCCATTGAACTACCTCACTCCTCCTCTCTCTCTCTCATTCTGTTTCTGCTGGCGCTGCAGGTTGACCTTTTGTACAGGGCTCCTGCCTGCATTGCTGCCTTTTTCTGCACACAAAGCAATCCGCAGCAGTCACGGTAGAGGTCTGTTCAGCTCGCACACTCCCCCTCTCTCATGCGCTCATTGTGTTTGTCCCAGCGCTGCTGGCCGCCCTTTTGAACTGGACTTCTGCATGTGTTGGCACCTTTTTCTGGCCACAAAGAAATCTGCTGCTGTCTCGACACAGCTCCATTGAGGTCGCCCCCTCCACCTGTCTCACTCTCTCATTCTGTTTCTCCTGGTGTTGCAGGCTGCTCTTTTGTACTGGGCTCCTGCCTCTGTTGGTGGATTTTTCTGCCCACAAAGAAATCTGCAGCTGCCCTGATACAGGTCTGTTGAGGTAGCTTACACCCCCTCTCTCACTCACTCGTTCTGTTTCTGCCAGCACTGCTGGCTGGCCTTTTGTAATGGGCTCCTGCCTGTATTGCCACTTTTTTCTGCCCACAAAGAAATCCACAGCAGTCCTGATAGAGCTTGCTCACTGCCCCTCTCTCATTCGCTCATTGTGTTTCTCCCGGAGCTGCAGGCTGCCCTTTTGTACTGGGTTTCTGCCTGCATTGGCACCTTTTTCTGCCCACAAAGAAATCCACAGCTGTCCTGACAGAGCTCTGTTGAGGTCGCTCACTCCGCCTGTCTCACTCGCTCATTCTGTTTCTCCTGGCACTGCAAGCTACCATTTTGTAGTGGTCTCCTGCCTCTGTTGGTGCCTTTTTCTGCCCACAAACAAATCTACAGTAGTCCCGACAGAGCTCTGTTGTGCTCGCTCAGTCCCCCTCTCTCACTCGCTCATGCCGTTTCTGTTGAAGCTGCAGGCTGCCCTTTTCTACTGGGCTCCTGCCTGCATTGCCACCTTCTTCTGGGCACAAAGAAATCTGAAGCAGTCATGATAGAGCTCCTTTGAGCTTGGTCACTCACTCCCCCCCCCCACTTGTTTGTTCTGTTTCTCCCGCCACTGCAGGCTGCCTTTTTGTACTGGGCCCCTGCATGCATTGCTGCCTTTTTTTGCCCACAAAGAAATCTGCAGCAGTCCCAACAGAGCTCCATTGAGCTCACTCACTCCCCCTCCCTCACTCGCTCATTCTGTGTCTCTCTCTGCTGTAGGCTGCCCTTTTGTACTGGGTTCCTGCCTGAGTTGGTGGTTTTGTCTGCCCACAAAGAGATGTGCAGCAGTCCTGACACAGCTCCATTGAGGTCGCTCACTTGCCCTCTGTCACTCACTCATTCTGTTTCTGTTGGGGCCTGCCCACAAAAAAATCTGCAGCAGTCCCGACACAGCTCCATTGGCCTCACTCAATCCCCCTGTCTCACTTGCTCATTCCGTTTCTGCTGGCACTGCAGGCTGCCCTTCTGTACTGGGCTCCTGCCAGTGTAGCCACCTTTCTCTGCCCACAAAGAAGTCTGCAGCAGTGACGATAGAGCTCAGTTGAGCTCACTCAGTCCCCATCTCTCGCTTGCTTGTTCTGTGTCTCCCAGTGCTGCAGGCTGCCCTTTTGTACTGGGCTCCTGCCTGCCTTGTTGCCTTTTCCTGCCCACAAAGACATCCACAGCAGTCCCAACAGAGCTCAGTTGAGCTAGGTCACCCCAACCCCGACAGTGACTGCGGTATTCTGCACCGAAAGCATGGAAACACATTTTAGCCAGGATGTGAAAAATGACAGCTGTACTGTTCATAAGGAGGTGTGAACAAATGTCAGTGTTGAAAATCTGACATGAAAATATTACTAATTTGCAAACTTACAAGGGTGCGTGGCACCTGCACAACACACACCCGTAACACAGTCATATTATGGAGTTTCATCACAGAATTTTTAACATGTGCATTTTAGGACCTCTGCTCATGAACAGTGCCAGTGTGATGTTCTTAATATGTCCTTAACACCAATTTCCCACAGCAACCGTGCTATTGTGCACCAGAAGACCGAAAACACATTTCAGCCAGGATGTGAAAAATGACAGCTGCACTGTTCATAACGAGGTGTGACAAAATGGCAATGCTGAAAATTTGAAGTGAAAATGTTGCAAAGCTGATAAGCTACGACCGTGCGTGGAAACTGCGCAATGCACATTCATAACACACTCATTTTATGGACTTTCATCACCAAATTTTCAACATAGGCATTTTAGGACCTCTGCTAATGAACAGTGTCACTGTAATTTTCATAATGTGTCCTGAACATGGATTTCCCACAGTGACCTCGCTATTCTGTGCCAGAACTGCAAAAACAGATTTTGGCTAGGATGTGAAAAGTGACAGCTATACTGTTCAGAAAGAGGTGCATAAGAATGGCAATGTTGAAAATCTGGAGTGAAAATATTATAAATTCGTGAACTTACGAGCATGCGTGCAAACTGCGTAATGCACACTCATAAAACAGTCATTTTTTTGATTTTTCCCACCAAATTTGCAACATAGGCTTTTTGACAGCCCACCTCATGAACACTGGCACTGTCATTTTGTTAATCAGTCCCAGAAGGTGATTCCATGTAGTGACCGTGAAATCACCTTTCAGGGCCAATTAATGCCATGATAGTGATAGAATTCATGAGGAGGTGTCCCAAAAACCCCATGTTGAAAATTTGGTGCCAAAATTCCAAAAAATGCAGGAGATATTCTTCAAAGTTGAAAAAAACCTTATTTATTCCATTATACAACTTACCGGCATTTCCTCAATTCGCAGTCAGCATTGAAGAGTGCAGATGTTTCAGGTCCACTGAAGATCATCGCACCAGACTTCAGAGGTAAATATGGGGTGAGGGGGGTGTGGGGAGGCAGGGTGTGCAGTGGGTGGGCGTGGGTTGTGGGGGGACAGGGAGACTGCTGAGGGACTGTTTCCTTTTTTACAGGTTACAAAAAAAAAAAGACATTGCAGGACCGTTTTTTATTTTGCAGGGGCATGTGGCACACTGGGGTGGGCTCCCAGCATGCCAACAGAGTCTTTCTCTTTTGGAGGGGGCAGCTGTAGCCGACAGGGGATTGGGCACCCCCGTTGGTACACAGCAAAAGGTGGAGGTTATTACACTATGCCGACGGTGATTAGGCACTCCTATCGGCACATAACAAAAGTGGGGGGAGGATACATAATGCCAATGGGAGTGGGCTCCCCCATCGGCAACATAAATATTGGGGCACTGGAGCCGATGGGGATTGGGGCCCCCACTGGCAAATAAACATGATGGGGGTGCACATACTGCCGAGGGGGATTGGGCACCCCCTCGGCAGGGGAGGTTAATATTGTTTGTGAACATGGCGGCAAGCCACCACCATGTTCACAGACAATATCAGGGTTTAAAGATCCCACCCTGTAATGACAGGTCACTCTATCATTGCAGTGAATGACTGACACTGCAATGACGAGGCAGCCCCTGATTGCAGCGGCTAATTTTTTACAAGTTGGTGGCACGCTGGCTGAACTAGTGTCAGCAGCAGTGTGCCACAGCATTGGGGGAAGTGGGACAAGCCTTTTCAGGCTGTGGGGGAATTGGCCACAACAGTGCTGTGCCTCCACAACCTGCTTGTGGAGAAACCTGCCACAACATGTTTCTTGCACATGCATACAATCAACATAAAAAGGAAGGAAACCCCCACCCCCATAACTCTGGGCCGAGATACATATACTTGTCCCGTATATGTAGTAGGGTGTCAGCAAGCCGAATAGGATGTTGGGTGCATTGCCAAGGATCAACTCTAGAAAGGAAGATGTCTTCCTGCCCTCATATAGATCACTAGTGAGGCCACACTCAGATTACTGTGTGCAGTACTGGTGCCCATACCTCAAAAAGGATGTGAGATTACTGGAGGGGGTGCAGCGCAGAGCTATGAAAATGATTATGGGACTGGGGGAGTTGCTATATGAGGAAAGACTGAGGGAACTCAACATGTATTCTCTGGAAGAGAGAAGGGAAAGAGTGGACATGATAGAGACCGTTAAGTACTTGAAAGGCATAAACAAAGTCAGAGAGGAAGGGAGGATTGTTCAACTTAAAGGGGAGGGAGGGTCATTAGGAGGCACAGTCTGAAGCTGGAAGGGGGAAGGTTCAGGAGAGAGATGAGGAGGTGCTACTTTGCAGAGAGATTGGTGACACGATGGAACACACTGCCGGAGGAGTTAATCGAACTGAAGACAGTGGATAGCTTTAAGCGGGGTTGGGATAGAGTCAAGGGCAGGATTAGTACAGACAAGAACACAAAGGGGAGAAAGACCAGAAAAGGGGAGGAAGGGAGGGGTTTGGGTGGAGCTGGGACAGCTGCAGCAATGTGAAACTAAGAGCTCCACAATCGGGCATACTTGATAGACCCGTGGACCTTTTTCTGCTGGCAATTTCATATGTTTGTATGTCCCAAAAGTAGGCTTAACTAAGGAAGAACGAGAAAAATTCAAATTCAAAAGGCAAAAACAGAGCGTCACCTCATAGTGCAGATGACAGAAACATCCTTAAAAAAAAAAGACAAAAAGAGACCCCTAATCAAACATGTAATAAAATAACGTATATAAAGGTTCCCCAATCTCATTAAAAGTAGCTAAATGATTTTGCATATTTTAGTGTTAGCTGCCCATAAAGCTATTACTAAGTGTTGGTTGTCTCCTCAGGCCCCCACTATTGAGATGTGATATAATTTAGTTTGTAATATTTATAATATGGAAAAAATTACAGCAAAGTTACATAAGTATTCTGTTTTTGAATTAAGGTGGCTCAGATTGGGTATTATATATTATGGGTAAAAAAAATCTGATTTTGTTCCCTAGAATAGTTGTTCTTTGTGTATTAATTATTAAATTACTCTGTGTTTATTTGTCAGGTGTGATCTTTTTTTTCACTCTCCTTTTAGCGTTCTTTGTTTTAAAATATGATGGTGGCTTTTTCTTGTGTGTATAAATATATATTTTTCGGTAAGTTTACTTCTGGATTTCTGCTTTAACACTTTATTGTAATGTTCTCTTGATTTGTTTGAAATGTTTAATAAAGAGTTGAAAAAAGTAGCTAAATCATCTGCCATACTTGCAATCATTTTTTTACCCACTTAAAGAGCAAACAAAATTTCTTTATACCACTCCAAATAAGAAGGGATGGCCTGATCACACCAATGATGCAAAATAACTTTTTGGCACAAGCAGATATCAAGACCTTATAACATTGTTGCCTTCCCAATAGTTTATCTCTGTACACTGCTGAAAGGCAAATATCAGGATGAAATGCTTGCTCTAACCCCAACAAAGGAACAAGATGTCAATGTATGGAATCCGCAAATGTATTACCTTTTCACATTCCTACATAATTTGTAACAAAGAACCAATACCTTTATAGCAATGAATACATAAATCAGAAGGTGCCCTTCCCATTTTAAATAATTCAACAGAGGTGTAATAAAGATTATGTAACAGCGGAAACTGCATATAGCGATATCTGTCCCACTTAATAAACGTATACACATCCCTCCAAATACGGGGCCAATCATAGGCCCCAACAGATTCAGGAACAACCCATTTCCAGTAACTTGCAGTCCCCAAGTCTTTAATAGGTAGTAAGTCATAAAGCTGAGAGTGCAAAAAAAAAAGGATTGGCATGAGGAGAAAGTGCTCTGGGGGCTAAAGTTAATACTTTTTGGCCGTGAACATTAGACCATGGCCCAGAACCAAAATGATGGTATAAAAATGAGAAAGTTGTAAATATTTTAAACAATCCTTAATAGGAACATTATATATACACTGAAACTCCAAAAATTTAAAAAGGACCCCGTTTTGGGTAAGCTGCACAGCCAACATAATCTCGGAATATGGCCAAAATAGTGAGGTAATAACTTGGCCAGCTATCTTTAAGTTTGGATTTCCCAATATAGGTTGGGAAGTATCTTTATTGGGATCAAGATGAAGCAGGGAAGGGGGGAGGAGTCAGCAGCTGAAGGGAACAGATGACATTTTGGGAGCTCCTCCACCTGCGGACAAATTGTCTGAGTTTCCCTTTTTACTTACAACTAAGGCACTAAACTATAACGGCAACAACTTTAGCTCAGTACAGAGAGCAATACAAACCTTTTTTGCCCCACTTTCAACATTGGAAATCCCACTAAAAAGATCCAACAGAATGGCTGTGGGTTGAAGCGGATTAAGCAGTCTGATCAGGGAGGAGCCTCAGCTACAATTCATGGAGCAGACGGAGCAGTTCAACCATCTAATTCTACTCTCCTACAGGCTATTAAAGAATTGGATAAAAAAGTAGAGACATTAACAGATCGCATTGCAACTACCGATACAAAGATAACTAAAGTTACGGTGACAGCTGAGTCAGCGGCAGAAACGTCAAACAACACAGCCACCATTGTCAACAGCATGCTGGCTGAAAATAAGTTACTCTGACTGCAAATTAAGCAGATAGAAAATGCAATTTGAAGAGTGAATCTACAAATTATGGGCATTCCGGAACAATCTGAGGGTCAGAATACACTGACAAATTTGGAGACTCAATTTAAAAATGTTTGGGATGTGGAGGTCTCAGGTCATATAATTAAGGCCTATAGTATCTCAGTTCAATGATGTTTGGCAGGGAAAGACCAACCTCGTACAGTGCTTGCTATTACTAGAGGCCCACATATTCAGGACACATTTTTAAATGCCGCTAAATGAAAGGGTCCTGTTTCCTTGGAGATTAGAGAGTGAATTAATTGTTTTCCCGATTTAAATTACTCAACATGTGAGAGAAGAAATGCTTTTGATGCTATTAGGTCAGGACTATGGGCATTGGGAGTCATTCATGTGCTCTAGTTCCTGTCCCAGCTCAAGATTTCCTATGCAGGAAAAATGTATTTGTATTTGGATCCCACCAAAACTGAGAAGAGCCTGGTTGCTATTCAAAAGGACTTTGCCCAGCAGTCAATGCCTGCTGATTCCACCAAAGAGGCTTACAATTTCATACTGTAAAAACAGAAAAATGCTGAATATGATACTGGTTGGTTTGTAGTCTAGTGGTAAGGCTGTGCTCTCACTATAAGTCCTGTGGAGGGGGTGATTACTTGCCTAGTAATTTTCATAATTAATATATAGATAAGGTCTCTGGGATGGCTAGTGGGGGAAGCTGAGGAGGTGAGGGCTCTCAACTAGCATTAACCAATGAAGATCAAGCATATGCTTGCTGGGCAGGAACCCCTCAAGTGGCTTAGGTTCAGCAGACCGATCAGTATGTTTGCTGGTGAATTTTGAATGTGAGTTTCTCTTTCATCACATAATACTATGGTATTCCATAAGTTTAAATAACCTTGAATTTAACATAAGTTGCTGAGAATGTTTTATTTCCAATGTACACTTTCTATGGTTGTCTCTTTTTAAGACATTTAGTGGCTTGAGTTGTTTAAGGGGTCTGACTAGATATTTCTGCCATTGAGGGGGGAGAATTTTCTTAATAGCATCTGTGGGGATTTCACAATGGTTCATCTCAAAATGTTTGGGTTGCATGGACTATAATTCTGTTTTTAGGAGTGTTTTTTTTGTGCAGTATAATGCACTGGGATTTACTTATTGGACCATCTTTATTTTTTCATATTATGTGCATGTTTCTTGCTGCATGGTGATTTGTTCAAAGCAAATGTTATTACTTCATTATAGGGATGTACTGCCTCTCACTTTGATTGTAACAATAGATGAAGAGTTAAATAATCAAAGTTATTCAATTATTATGACTGTTTTATATGACGTACTCAGAACTAAGCCTGTGCTTTTACTCTATGTTCATTACTATGAAAAGCAAAATGAGAACTAAAAAAAATGGAAACAGGGAACAAAGTTGTCTGTGGACCCAAGCTGAGGTAGCCAGAGGTGTATCGTGAGGGCACAGGTAAAATTATTAAGTGATATGTGTAATAGGGCAGTGATATTAAGTTTCAGCTGGCTACACTGGAAAAATTCAATTTCCAACCACTGGGAAACATATGGGTAAATAAAATCCTCAGGGGGATCTTGGTACAACTGAAAATAGCGACTACTATGTATTGCCAAATAGTATAAATAAAAATTAGGAAGACAATAACCACCTGCCTCACTAGGGGTGGTAAGTTTATGGAATGCTGTTCTATGTTGCTTCCCATGCCAAACAAAATGTGTAAGATCTCTCTGCAACCCAGTGAACCATGTCTGAGGGATGACCTGATTAAGCATGGTAAGGGGATAAGGACCTGTGGGAAGGTGTTCATCTTAACAACATTAACACACCCCCAGAGAGAAAGAAGGAGATGGGCCCAATGAATCAGATCAAGCTTAAATTGTTCAAGCAACAAATCCAAATTAGTATATTTCACTTTCCTGCAGAATGTACTCAGAAAAATACCCAATTATTTAAACTTATCGGGCACCCAAACCAGACCGAGATGAGCCACATCAGCCCTGGAGGCCCGCACATTAAAGGACATAATGTCAGTCTTGGCCGAATTCAGCTTGTAATTAGAAAGAGATCCAAAATGTCAAATAATATCCAGCGTCACAGGTAAAGAAGTAGTAGGGTGGGACTGAATGAATTCAAGCTGGTTAAAGCTGAACACAGGAAAAACTGAGGTTATGGTAGTAAACCCAGGGCGCAGGCTAGAGGGTTTGAGGACTGATCAGCCCTCCGGGTTATTTCTGGGGGGTGATCAGATCCTTACCTCAGAATGGGTGCGTAACCTTGGAGTGGTACTTGACGATGGGCTGACCCTTCATTATCAGGTGTCGGTAGTCGTCAAGTCAGTCTTTTATCATTTCCAGGGTGAAACACCTCATTCCGTCCAGCGATTTACCTGTGTTGGTTCACGCCTTCGTGACCTCTCACCTTGACTATTGCAACTCCCTGTACTTAGGGCTTCCTGGGGTTGATAACTGCTGCCTGCAGCTAGTGCAGAACGCTGCAGCTCGGTTGATGAGAGGGGTGTCAAGAAGGTCGCATATTACCCGTGCTGCATGATCTGCACCGGCTGCTGATTCAGTGGTAGATCACCTTTAAAGTAGGTTTATTGACCTACAAAGCCATACACGGACTTGGTCCCGAATAGTTGAAAGAGTTTCTGATTCCTTACAACCCTGTGCAACAGCTCCATTTGGCTGATGAGGAGTTGCTGGAGGTTCCCAGGGTTACTTTAAAATCTTCTGGGGCCCGCGCTTTTATGTTTATCACCCCAACCCTCTGCAATTCTCTGCCTCGTCAGCTTCCAGAATGCATGACCGTGGGGAGCTTCAAGTGAGAATGTAATACTCACTTGTGGAGAAAAGCATTTATAAGTTTATGTTGTGTATTATTATGATCTTAATCTTTAATTTTTTATTTAT
Organism: Neoceratodus forsteri; assembly: GCA_016271365.2. Taxonomy (NCBI): domain Eukaryota; kingdom Metazoa; phylum Chordata; order Ceratodontiformes; family Ceratodontidae; genus Neoceratodus; species Neoceratodus forsteri. Next base: position 247,543,482 of record CM028130.1, on the reverse strand, counting down.
TTCTTGGGATTTTATTGTTAAATTTGTATAGCGCCTTGGTGCCTGAAAGGCTCATACTAAATAAAGTTTTATTATTGATTATTATTTATTATTAAAAGGATATTGCCCGTGTTGACAGACAGCTTATATTGCCATGACCCAATGAGAATTCCCTGATTCTGAGGGATGGCATTCATTTTTCTAATTAAAACCTCTGAAAAAACATTAAACAACAGGGAAGAAAGGGTTAGTATAAAGGGTAGCCAGATAATGTGCTGACTAATTTCTGGCATAGTCATGATGTTGCCAGGATGTTGCCACAGGCAGTCTAGGCTACTTTAATTTCTTGCTGCCCGGTATGCTTGCAGGAAGCATAGTGACAGCAGCAGGTGTTTTAGGTGTGTGAGTGTTGGAATGCAGTCAGGTGTGTGTTTGATTTGTTGAGGTAAGGTGGGTGTTTTATGCAGCTGCAAGTATGGGGTATTAATATGTGGGGAGTATTTTGTGGAGTGCTGTGTGAGTAGATGCAAGTTTCTGGTGTCTTCTAGTGCATTTCTGAGCACGTTTCCAAGTAGTGCCAAGTGGTGTGTGGCAATGTTGTTGGAATATGTCGAGAATTTGCGGGGCAATTTGCTGCATGTACTGCATTTACAACGTTAGTAAACTTGCAAAACACAAACCTTATGGGGCTTCTGTAATTCTTTTGTAACTCTTTACATGCCTTCACTCTTGTTTGCAACAACTTGGAGTTTGTTATAATAAGTGTTGGGTGGTGTTGGGACAGAACCTCCCCCCCCCACAATAATTCAGTTTCACGTTGATTTCTCCTTATGTTCATGGTTATGTGCTGGACCACTGATTTGGTGCATTTCCCATCCTGTAAGCTAAGTTTCTTCCCTAGGTACTGTGCTACATGTTCCTGCAGGCAGAATGTCAGGGCATTGCATGTGGTGCTGGCCAGTTACTTGGGCTGTAATTTACTTTGCAGCCTTAGATGTCGTTGTGGCATGGGTGAACCAGTATAAAGTACTGAACACACTTAATAAATTCAAAAGGAATATTAAACTTTCTCAATACCTTAAAAAGATAGTCCAATGAAACACAATCAAAAGCTTTTTCCTCATCCAGGGACACCAAAACCAATGAAGCAGAGGACTCCCTGGATGTGGAGAAAAGATGGGCCAGCTTCCTCAGATGGTCCAAAGAAAATCTTCCAGTGACAAAATCAGCTTGATCCCTGCTAATCAAGGCACCCCATACCTTATTTAAATGAGAAGCCAAAATCTTAGATAAATTGTATAATCCAAATTGATTAATGAAATAGATCTGTAACTATTATCTTTAGAAGGGTCTTTTCCCAGCTTTAAAGGAACTACAATAAAGGCTTCTGTTAAAGATTGGTCTGAGGTACCATAAGAATTATAGATGGCCAGAAGCAAAGGGGCTAACAGGGTTTTAAATTTCCTATAAAAATGTTGGGTGTATCCACCTTATTCAAAGGTAAAGAGTCCATAGCATCCAAAACTTCTTACAATGAAAGACGAGACTTCAACTACGCAGACTGAGAGTCAACAAGTTGAGGAAGATCTATACCTTGAAAAAATCATTAAACTGCTACCCGTGGGAAATGTCCAGGTCTGGGGCATACAAGGATTTATAATAAGTGTGAAATTGAGTAACTATATTCCAGGGGTAGTAGCCAACTGACCATAATCTGACAGAATCTAGGGAATAATTCTATCAGTTGCCTGAGTGCATATATGCAAGGCAAGCAACTTCTCTGCCTTCTCACCCTGATCAAAATATTTGATTCTAGTTCTCTGAATGGCATGTTCCACCTGTTCTCACAAAAGCTTGTTATATTTAATGCTCTGGGACTCTAATTTTTCCCAAACTTCCATTGCAGAGGAGGGAGAAAGTTGATGTTCCAATTCCCGGATCTGCTCCAATAAAGCAGATGCCTCACGTGCCTTAATCTCTTTATGTTTAGAGGCAAGATAAATCAGTTCCCCTCATAGCCTATACTTAAGAGCCCACCATAAAGGATCCAAGCGTGGCATAGAAGGGGAATTGACCTCTAAATCAGGATGTAATGTACTGTGTAATGCCATCCAGAATTTCTGGTGACTTTAGGAGTTGATTATTAAGGAGCCAAGATTTATTCAAGTCGCAGCTTGACAAAAACACTTAATTGCAGGATAGCAGGGTGATGATCAGACAAAGCTTTAGCACTGTAATGGCACAACTGAATATCATGAAGGTGCTCAATCCCCAGCAAAAAAACAAGTCAGTTCGGGAAAATGAATTATGGGATAATGAATGGAAAAATACTCCCTTTGTGAAGGGTTCAACACCCGCTAAGGATGCACAAGCCCAATAGGATCCATCAAGCCTCTTAATACCCACTCTGCTGGTGTCAGACCCTGCCTTCTCACCCTTGACTGATCCAATTAATTGCTAAAAACAATGTTCCAATCCCCAGCCAGAAGGACTGGAAGGTTCACCCAAGATGATAAATATTCATTAGGGTAACAAAGAAACAGGATCAGCAGTGGGACCATATATACTGTGGATCCCAAAATAACCTCCCAATGGCCCAGCAAAGCCCTAAGAACAATATACCTGCCCTGTGAGTCCAACACTTCCTGCAGGAGGAAGAAGGGAACCTGACACTCTACCAGAATAGATGCACACCTCTTTTGAGTATTATTTCCCACTCCAAAAAAAACTACCCTACCCAAGCTTTATGGAATAAAACGAGTTGATCAATAGGTAAACGGGTTTCTTGTAACACAGCAATATCAACTTGCAGTTGGTTAAGATGAAACAAAAGTCTGTACCACTTAACTGGGGACTGAGCACCTTTAATATTCCAAAAGCAAAATGTATACACCCAGGCCAGCTTAATACAAATAACCCAACCAATAAGACTGCCAACCCCCCCCCCCCGAGGTAAACAGATTAAGATAAGACCAGATACAGAAAATCACATTCTGGAGTAAAACCCCTCCCTCCCTCCCTCCTCCCCATACCACAACATCAACCGACAAACAAATACAAACAAACCATCCCAAGCACTCTCACCCCACCCCACAGAACAAGAAGTGAAATCCCACACCCCCAAAACATAATCAGGTGTGCAATGCACAATACCGGTGTGTACTACAACCCCTGCTCCCCAGACTCCAGGACCAAAAAGAACAAAGATAAACATAGAGCCACCAAGGAAATACCGAATGTGTTAAATATAACAGAGGAGGCCAGAGGCATGTAAAAATAAGACATAGATATATCTAAAAAGAAAAAAAAGACTCTTGGGGGGAAGCCCCCAAAACATCAATTACCTCACCATGCAAGACCACTATAAAAATGAAAACACCAAGCAAAAAAAATGACCCAAATGATAACAGTACCATGCCTATGGTCCCCTTGAATGTCCAAACAACATATTATCATAATCCATAATAAATAAAAAGATAAAAGCAAAAAGTTTGCTTATCAAAAATGATGAAATCAGTAAAAGATAAATATAAATACGGGGAAGGGGGCAGTAAAAAACACCCACAAAAGCTAAACAATACCACGAGAAAGCTAGCAATCCACCATAATAGGAAATAACCAACAAAAGCCCAGTAACACAAAAATATATATAAAACAATGTGAAACATACAAAATTATGTAATTATATAATGACCATAAATAAATATAGCAAAGAAAACACATACAAAATAGAAGTGTGAAGTAATCAAGAGACATGAAGGTCCTTTCAGGGAACCGGTATGTAAAAATATAAAAAAAACATGTCTCAGTCTTAAATTCTAGCATCGTGGATGCAGAATAATCCCAATATATCTGATGTTTCCAATGTGAAACACAATATAGTCAATAAGGTACAACATATAACACTTAAAAAATACAGTGCAAAAGTCGGATAACTAAATCTCAGAATAGATGTAGATCACAGAGTAAACCACCAGGTCCCAAGAGAAAAAGAGATCAAACAAGGCACTGAGGTAAGGAAGTTCAAACACCATCAAATCACTATTGAAGCCATTGGTGAGAGAGGGCAAATCTAGCAATGGTACATGAATAGCCTTTCTGCTAAGGAAAAAGATCAGGGAAAAAATGAAGGTAGACCAGTACACGCCTCCTTTGTGGAATCATACTGTTTTATGCAACTTTTAGTGGTAATTAAAAATTTCTCATGGTAAAGGAGGCGATAGCAAATACCAGCTGCCATTAATTTGGAAAGAATTCCCTAATATTCTTCATGGAGTTGCTGAACATGAGGGACATGATCATTAAAGATGTGAAACCGTCGAGACTTCCCAAACAGCTCTCCCATCTACTGAGCCTTTTGTTGTATAGAGGCTTTATCTCTGTAGTTGAGGAGCTTCAAAATAATATTGCATAGCCACTCAGAGGGGCTAGGTAGAGGTCACAAAGCACAGTGGGCTCATTCCACAATGTATGTAAGACCATGGTGAAAAGGGCCAGCGACCATCTGCAGAACCAATTGAACAAAATTAAGCATATCAGGCCCTTCTTCATGTTCAACAATGCCCACTAACGCCAAATTATTATGTCAGTTTCTCCCCTCTTGGACCTTCCCCTGAGATTCCAGCTTTGCCACATTCTGTTGCAGGGTGACTAGATCTTGCTCATCTCATGCACCGCAATTTTCTAAAGAACCAATATGGACTTTGGCATCCATAATCCAATGAGTGAGGGCTTAAAAGGCTGGATGAAAACATTTCATATCCTCTGCCAGCTCCAATACGACTGCCTTGATAGTAGTCAGATCAGCTTCAAAGCTGGCAAGAGAGTTATCAAAATCTTCCTCCACTGGGATAGAAATAGGCGATCCAGCTTACTTGAGTTGTTTTGACTCCCACAGCTTCTCCAGTGTTTCAGGTGGAGTATGCTGTCTCGAAGATTCTGGAACTGCCTCCATATCCATCAGATCCATATCAAAGCAAAAGAGCACTGTAAAGTCGCAAACTCCCAATCAAAGGCTGCAGAAGATGTAGTAGCACAAGAAAAAAAGCCAAGAGATGCACTAATACCCTCTGACGGAAAAAAAAGAAAGTTTAATCCAATAGTCAGGTCAGTGTGGTCAACGGCACGTCACGTGACTCCCAGTGAGCTGCATTCTGAGCTGCAGAAGAGCAAGATCTAGCTTCAGGAAGACAGGATTAAACTCAGTGACCTGATAGAATGTCTTCTCAATGTTTAAGAAGGGATAAATAACTAATGTCCAATGGGGTTGAGCTATTTCCAAGTTTCATTCCATACAGAGGTAATCATCCATGATCACAACATTTGATTTGAAAATGGTCATGCTGAAATCTGAAAATATATGCTTTGCATGTGTTTTGGGGTTTCATGCAAGTAAAAATATGCTAAGCCAAAGCAGTTAACCTGAAATACATGTAGGGGGGTGGAGCCAGGCCCTATCTTCCAATTGCCACCATGCTGCCAGAGACAGATTGGTGGCTGATGGGTTCTGGGGATTTCACAGGCTTGGATTTTTCAAAAGGACCTGAATGCACAGTGCCTCCACCCAGATAAACTTCATAGTGGGTTAGTCATCAGTAAGTACAACCCTCTGGGAAGTTGCACCTACCCACCTCCCTTACTGAGTAACTACCTCCTGCCAATACTGTACATATAAGGATACCAGAATCACATAAAACACAGATTTATTACAGCACCAACAGCTGCAAAGGAAATGGGTTAGAACAGACACTCTGTAATTTGTTTGGCACGAGTATGGTGCCCTCATAGTTGGGTTGCAAGTGTTACACGAGGCCCCTGCACCCTAATTGATACCCTAAGGGGTACACCGTAGACAGCTAATGTTTAGGCATAGGCTATACTAATACATAGGGCTAAGGGCATCTACCGTATAAGAGTAGATGTCAGGAGATGAATACATATTATTGTAACTCACTTTGCTTGCTAATGCACACACATTATACCATGTATTTTCTGTCTATTTCTTACTTGTCAGATGCCAAGACACCTGTCCTTGAAGCAATTATAATGTGTAAGGCAACATTGCCATCTTTCGGTGATGGACACCACTTCACCTTGTTATGTAAGACTTTGTATAAGAATGTCTTTGTTCTAAAACTGATGACTTTACAGAATTATATAATGTTATCTTGGACCACGGAGCCACCTCTAATTTAGCCAATAGGGCTCATCTCTGTAACTAGAAATGTTTCTATCTTTTAGTAACCATAGTAATTATCACAGGTATATAATGTTATGCACAGGCTTTACACCTTGGAGACCCGAGAGATCCCAAGAAACTACAGAGAAACCTCGAGGTGTAGGGAACGCTTAGCACTGGGTCCCGGTTCGTATTGGTAAGAACTGCTTAGGGCAACTGTGATTTATCCCTTTTTGTAGTAATAAACTTGTTTATTACTCGAATGCAACTTGTCTGTGAGTATTTGCATCTCCAATATTGCCAAGAACCTGAAGGTGAGGTTTAGACCTCTTACAATTGGCAACCGTGTGCAGGTGATATTGGGTGTTGTAAGTTTTCACTTGTTGCTATACATTTCCCTTTTCCCACGGGGACTGTAGGTGTACACTCCCGTACCACCTCTCCCGTCTTTTCTACTAGTTTGTAGATACTTGCAAAGTCTAGCTGACTTTTTGGGTGTGGTCGATGCCGTCTCGACCCACTCCATAGCAGCTTTGAATTGCAAGCCTACAACTTAAACAGTAGCCCGGCTGTGTTTAGAGTACTGTGTGGGATCGACACGCAACACGTGGTCTTTTCACAGTTTGAATTTTCGTTCCCTCCAACACAATGGCCACCGTATCAGATATCTGCGCAGAACTGAGACTCGATGTCTCTAACTTTCTTACCTCCCACGGAGGATGGGCTGACTTCGCGTGGGACGTGAGTCAATCCAAAAACCCTGTACTGGGGATTTCAACCCAGTACACAGAGACGCGACAGTCAACCAATAAGCGCTGTGCTAAAGGGTTGATGGTCGCTGCTCTCTATGCTGCTTTGGAAGCCTCCGGACAGGTTTCGCACTTTGACCTGCAGATCGATTCTTAAGCAGGAGATGGGTTTGCAGGAAAAAGAATGTATTCGGATACAGCAGAATTTGGAATCAGAACTCCAATCTCTGCATAATGAAAAGGATTCACTATTGCATCATTCCGCACAGGCTGGTGAACAAGAAATGTGTACTTTAAAACAGGAGTGTGAAAGTTTAAGACAGGATAAGAGTCAGGTGGTGCAAATGAATGATTTGTTGAGTACTGTGAATGCACAGTTGAGTGATGAAATAGGTGAACTTCAGGACGAGATCAACCAGGTACGTAACGATTTAGAAACAGCATATCGGGAACTGAACTAGCCGCCACCGTGTTTTGCAGAAGCAGAAACAGGATCAGGTTGATATGGATGTTGCAAGTGTGAATCATGATGAATGTAAAGCTAAGATGGATAAACTGCGCCATCAGCGAGAGGTTTTGACTGGCCATGTTAAGGCAATGGGAGGCGTAGTCCCTGCCTTTCACTCGTCATCAGAGGGGGAACCATCCGATGACGACATCTCACAGTACAACACCCAGTCAAGCCCCTACTATGGCCCAGATTTCCAACCCAGCCATCCACAGTATGGCGGTTCCCCGCCCACTACTCCTCAGGTCACACGTAGACGACGTTGTGACGCTCATCATGGGAAACGCCATCATGGCGGTGCCCATGTTGGGGTGGAGCAGACCCAAGCCTGGTCCCGACGGCACCTCCGGTAGCCATTATTAGTGTGGAAGACAGGCAAGAAATTGAAACCATGATTGATAGAGCATTGGAAAATGTTCCTCTTCCTGAAAGAAATATGAAAGCCATTAAAAGTCAGATTCGACAAATTTTTCAAGAAGCTGGCACTCAGGAAGGTGTTGTTCGTACTGCAGCTGAAACTGCAGCTCGCGCAGCATTGGATGGTGTGCGAGACGCATTACCTTTGCCTGATCGACCACCAACTAATCCCCTAAAAATGGCCTACTCTGTCCAGCAAATTGCTGACAGCATTGGTCAGATGAACCCGTCTGACAATCTCAGCTGCCATTTGGAAAAGGTGCGCTCTCCAAGTGCAAGATGCTCAGCCTCGCCGCAGAATATCAGGTCTAAATACTACGCCAGACCATCGATCCTGGTTTATGGTCCAAACTCCCTGAAGTAGTTCGCCAGGATGGGAACGCCACCTTTGATGAAGTCGCAGCTGAGCTCATTTCTGCTCACAGCCCTGGTGTGGTTGGAGTAATGCTAGCATACCCCATGAAGCAAAATGCTAAAGAAAGCCCAGTGACCTACCACCAGAGACTCTGGATGGCCTATCGAGCAGGGAAACATCTGGCACAAGAAGCCCGCGGATGTAGATCTTATCGAATATAAGACCCTGTTCCTTAGAAACATGATCCCAGCCGTAAGAGAGAAAGTAGAGCCAACCACATACCCAAATACGGATAGGTTTGCCGATATTCTTCGGAAAACCGAGAGAGTGTATCAACTGTACATCCGTGATTTGGGTTCCGGATCCAAAAAGGTTGCTGCCGTGGAACCCGCTTCTGGGACCATGACACATTACACTGTGGAAGGACAGGCCCTGCAACAACAGCCTAAACATCCATCGGCCCCTCCAGCTGGCACCGAGCAAAACCCCCAACAGGGCCAACAACAACAACAACAGTGGGGTGGGAACCGGAATTGGCCTAAAAACAGAAGGCACAAAGGCAAAGGGAAGCCATTACAAAGATCGGGTCCCTCGTATAAAGAGATAGCTGAAGAAAATCGAGAAATTTCAGGAGCTCCTGGGGCAAGTCGTTCCGAGAGGATGCTGTTCCGCGACAAACACTTGCAGCAGTATAATCAGTGACCCATGACACTGCTGGCCTTGGAGACACCGGGAAGTATGGGCCTCAGATCCATACAAGCCTGAACCCAGAAGCTCCCTCCCTACATAGCATCAGTGCAACACGGTGAAGTCATTCACGCAAGCCAAACCCAACCTCTGCATGCCTCCAACAATACGGATTGACAATTACAGGCCCCAGTCCGCATTGTAAACAAGCTGGTCTTGGATACAAACGGAAGGCCCTGCACCAAGGCTGAGGTCGGGGGCCGCCAACTAATTGTCTTGTTAGATACAGGTGCAGCTGTATCTGTGTTACATGATGACCTCTATGAAACGTCTCCATGGTCTACCGGACAGAAGACCAATATGTCAGGAATTGATGGTGCTAGGTTACCTGCATACCGTTCTCTGCCTTTACTGGTAGAACTAGGCCATTTAAAGGCCTCACATGCTTTCCAACTGATGGTGTTGCACGATCATCCTAGTATCATGGGGATTGACTTCCTTGCACCACACGGCTATGTGGTGGATCTAGCAGACATGTTGCTGATACAAATCCAGGGTCAATACCATACTGTCTTAATTCCTGACTCACATGCTGTAGCAACAATCTCCATTAACAACAAAGAGTATGACATCATAGATTTATTCAAGAATCATGAGCTTTTCCCGAAACTTCTACCTATTCTGCAACGACATTTGGAAGCGTTTGCAGTGAACAAACATGATTGCGGCAGAATGCATACCGTTATTGAGGTGCCAGGCCCGGCACATGAGAGACAAAGGCAATATCCATTTCCCACTGAAGCCTTACCCTCTCTTTGAGAAACAATCAAGTCACTCCTTAAACAAGGAGTAATCAGAACCTGTGTCTCCACTGCCAACTCTCCTGTTTGGCCTGTGAAGAAACCCACAGGTACCTGGAGACTTACTATTGACTACAGGAAACTGAATCAGGTTACTCCCAGTTGTTCCCCAACTGTGGCGTCTGCACCAGATGTGCTTCGACTTTTAACACCAGATCAGAAATGGTTCAATGCCCTGGATATCTCCAATGGTTTCTGGTCATTACCATTGGCCCTCAAGAGTCAATATAAGTTTGCCTTCAACTTTGAAGGGCGACAATACACGTGGACTTGTCTGCCACAGGGATTCCATAATAGCCCATCCCTCTTCCATCTCCATATGATGGATGCCCTACAAGGTTTCTCAGCCCCCCAATGTCTCTTACAGTACGTAGATGACCTGTTGTTGGCTACTGCCACACAGGAACAACATCTGGATCTCTTGGATGAATTATTGACTCTTATTTGGAGAGCAGGCTTGAAGTGTAACCCTGCAAAAGCACAACTATGTCAGAAAGAAGTACTCTTTCTGGGTTTGTAAATCACTGACCAAGGCCAGAGCCCTACTTGGAAAAAGATTCAAGGATTACAAGACTTGCCATTACCTACCAGTGTGGCAACTCTTCGGAGGTTTCTAGGTATGGTAAACTATTCCAGAGATTTTATTTGTGATTTTGCTCAGAAAGCCGCTTACTTGTACGATTTACTCAAAAAGGACATTCCATGGAGTTGGGGCCCTGTCCATACCCAGGCTGTGATGTCGCTGAAGCAGGCCTTGGCCTCCGCCCCAGCACTGGTAAACCCCAACCCAGCATTACCATTCCATCTAGAGTGTGCCACCTCTGACATTGCTATGTCAGCAGTGTTAGCCCAAAAGGTGCATGGCACCTTGAGACCTATTGCATATGCATCGCAGCTCTTGACCCCAGTGGAACAGAAGTATGGCCTTTGTGAAAGAAACCTTCTGGCCACTTATTGGGTGGTCAAGCACTTCCTGTATATCATTAGGTACTCTCCGCTCATTCTTAACACCAATCACACACCTACTATTTTTCTGCTCTCAGATAGAGTGAAGGATGGGTCAGTCTCCAACACCAGGCTGACACATTGGTCACTCCTCCTCCAGGATAGGGATATTCAGGTCCATCAAACCAAAGTTCCATCTCTATTAGCTCATGGCCTCCTTTTCCAGGGGGAACCCCATGACTGTGCCTTGCAGTCACCTGATCTCCCAGATCCGGGTCCATTCTTCCCTGCCACCCCTGAGATACTGGAAAATACCTCTTTGTGCTGTGTTTTCACCAATGGTTCAGCATCATACTATCAGGGAGAACAGATTGCAGGGATGGGTATTATGGTGGTGTATCCTTACGGGAACACTGTCAGAATATCTAAACGCTGTAGTGTAGCTTCATCACAATACGCAGAGATGGCAGCGGTGGCCTGTGCACTAGAGTTTATTCAACATGGAACTCAGGATACCATCATTTTCACAGACTCTAATTGGGTTTGCTATTCCCTTACAGAATTTCTCCCTTTCTGGCAGAAGAACTCCTTCCTCTCCTCTGATGGTAGCCGAGTGAAATACAAAGAATTGGTGATCTACATACATACATTAGCACAGAAATACCCACACAAACTTTATGTGCACAAGGTTAAAGCTCACTCCCTACATGATCCCTATCATGCATTTAATGACACAGCAGACACCCTTGCTAAGGAAGGGGCCCAAGGGGGGATGTCTGGATGATGGATCATCCAGAGGCCAATGCAGCTGTACAGGTTGCAGCTCTCAAAAAGAAATCTGAATCTTTTCCCCCTTGGATCTCTCAGCAGCTTAGCATTTGGACACTGAACTCAAAGAAGTGTTCAGATTCCTGGACAAGGCTACTGAAGAAAGACTCCCTACACACAACCCATATCGCAGGCATGAAGGTAAATTGCACTTATCCCCTGATGATAAACTTATTTGGTTCCAGCCAGAGGATACTACCACCAAATTGTGGGTAGTCCCCAGACATTTGAGATCTGAATTTTTGCACCAGGTACATGACACACCCACTGGTGGACACCAGGGGATGTAAAACACCCTCCAACATCTCAAAACCACTGTTTGGTGGCCTGGGATTACCAAAGACATTAAACAATGCATTGATAATTGCCTTGTTTGTGCACAAAACAATCCAATACCTACAAAACTAAATGCCAAACTTTTACCACAGAGACACACTGACCCTTGGCATGCCATTCAGATTGATTTTATTGGTCCCTTGACCAACACCAGTAGAAACAACAAGTATGCTCTTGTAGTGACCGATTTATTCTCTAAGTGGGTTGAGGCTTTCCCCACCAAGACATGCACCGCAAAGACAACCACCAAGATCCTGTTAGAACAGATTTTCTCCAGGTGGGGCCTGCCTCTCAAGGTAGACTCCGATAAAGGAACCAGTTTTACAGGTGAGTTGATGAAAGAGTCCCTTGAACTCCTTGGAGTCCAGTAAAAGTTCCACATACCTTATCACCCTCAATCCTCAGGTCAAGTAGAAAGAGCCAACAGAGGGATTAAGAAAATGCTTTCCAAATTCATTGAGGACAATCGTAAGACCTGGGATTCCCTATCGCCTTTACTCCTTATGGCAATTAGGGGTACACCCTCAGCCACCACCCAGCTTACACCTTTCGAGGTAATGACTGGAAGACAAATGAGATTACCTGAACACTTGCTCTTTGACCTGCATACCCCCACTGCAGACCGTGTGTCTGTAGATCAGTATGTGGAGAAACTCAGAAAAGACCTCATACACACACACTTGTATGCTGCAAACTGCATGGGCAAGGCCCAGCAACAGTCCAAAATACAATTTGACAAACACGCACAAGAAGTGGATTGGCAGGTTGGAGATCAGGTAATGGTACTTCGATTTGCACATCCCACCCACTCCTTCTCCAACAAGTGGGAAGGCCCTTACCCCATTGTCAACAAGCTCAGTCCGGCAGTCTATCAAGTTAGACTCCTCCACAACAATAAATTGACTGACAAATGGTTACATGCAAACTAGTTAAAACTGTACAAAGGAACTTAAAAATTACTCTTCATAACCCCACTGGGCGGAACTGTACTAATGTACTAATCTTTCATCTTCCTTTTCAGATACATTGACAAGATGGCTATCTTGTCTTATCTCTCCTCCTTGCAGGAGTAATCCTTCGCCCAAGGCACGGTAACGGACCTCCTTCGACACTTTGATCCTCCAGCACCTCCTACAGAGGGAGTTTCCATCAAAATTCCAGATACTATGATTACTGTCCAGGAAGGTTCCGATGCATACCTCACTGCCTCGGTCGTTGCTTCTGACCAATCCACCCTTCAAATTGAGTGGCAAACCACATCACAAGGACAAGTTCTCCCTGTGGCCAAACTCTCTAAGGGAACTTTCCAGGGTTGGCCCAAAGCTAAATTATCCCCAAATGGTTCACTGTCCTGTTACAAACTACATTAAGACACTCTGGTTTGTATAACATAACTGCTTTGATTGATCCTTCCTATTGTAATTCTCTTTCTCAAGATTCTGCCCGCAGATTCTGTGCTGTACACCACATGGCCTCGGCAGCCATGTATCTCTCTGTGCTGTCTATTACTGAAAAACAGCTTTTGGAATGTCCAAAACATACCCCTGGTCCCCGTAGTGGTCTCACAGCCACTGCCCTCCCAGGTTCTTTGATTAACAATTTACAGTTTATGCATATACCTGTTTTATTTAACCTTACTTACTGGAATATGAAATAATTTGGTATGTGTCACAATACCAATACATCTGCATTCTATAGTACTTTATTGCTTGATAGTTTAGCTGCATTTCAGATTCACACCCAGGATCCCTTTACTGGAGTTTATTCTACTGAACACAGAGGTAATTTTAGGAGGAAACCTCCTTCTAGTACTCTTACCCAAAAACATACTAGACGTGAAGTTGACAGTTCTGATGTTACAGGTGCCACAGGTACTGTCACAGGTCTTTTTTGGTACTGCTATGTCCATTTGGAACAAAGCAGACATCACTACTATCAAAAGTCATTCTGCAAAATTCTCCACTGGTTTGGTTAATAATGTTTTACCACCTTTATTGCATGGTGTGGATGGTCTTAGTCAGGAAGAAAGATACACTGTATACAACATGCACGACATCGCGAAAGCATTCACTGATTCCAAAGATAAGATTAACGCACTCATACAACAGAACAATAGAGAAGCTGATAAACAATATATTGGTAGAGAAATACTTTGTTCTGCATATTGTTCATATATACTCACTACCATTAACAATCTCTTCAGAGACCTAGAAACTGGAAGAATCCCTGATATAATACATGACAGACGCATCTCTAAATGGTATTGTCCTAAATGTAAACTTCCATCTTGTATTTCCCTATGTATGCAACAGACACTGTCCATTCCTCTCTCCACAGCTCGAAATTTGGGGTTTGTGACCAGACATCCTAATACTGGTCCTTGTTTTTCTAGTAAGAAATGTTCTATAACAGATACTATGTTTGTCTCCTTTACTGTCTCCTTACCACGTTTTGATCCCACTACAGCCTTGTTCGACAAGCTGGCACTGGCGCATTCTATTGGGCATTTGGATGATGACATCTACCGAGAATGCCTGGATCTACCACCTCTACTGGTCTACCACTCCTTCCTGGATGCCTGGGTGGCACCGCACACGGACTGTTGTGCGAAAAAGCAATACATCTACCTGTGCTGATGTGATGTGTTTGATGTTATACGCCCTGTTTGTGGTTACTCTCCAGACAGCATTGATTGGACTTTCACTATGGATAATGACATCACTGATAATGGCACCAACTCTTTTGAATTAACGCCGTCACCAGATCAGCTCTACCTGTCCTATCGTGAGGAAGCTCATCGCCTGTCAACACGGATTTCAAGATGACCACACATGCCCTGTCCAGCTGCAAAAATGGAGACTGCTCATAGTAATGCGTTCACAGTATAACTCTGACGGAGAATACTGTATAGTGACAAATGTGAAATCTTATTCATATGGTTCTGTTACTTGTTCTATTGATTACCCCAACTTCCGTTTTGTTCCCCATCAAAAAACTGTTATTGGACATACTGTCATAACCCCAGTTCCCCTTACGGAAGCAGACATCATTGATGGTAATCCAGATTATTTACTCACACTTTCAGAATACCTACCCTACTTTAATGTACACATAGATCCACTTACACTTACATTGAAATCACTTTTAGATAGAAAGGACACACACCTCATCCACATCAGCAATAATATAATCAATGCCAATGAAGCAATTCTTGTCCTAATGAATGATGGAGATATGAATAACGCATTGACTAACACCTGGTTAGAAATCACTTTTAAAGGTTTTGTTATAATACAAGCATTTTTGATATTTACTTTGATTATTATGCTTTGCTGCCTACCTGCATTTCCACGCCAACACCGTGAGCAGCTTGAGTTCCTTTACAAGGCTCGTGCCTCGGATTGTAAAGGACCACTGCTCCTGTCCACACCTTGTATTTGCCTGTGTTGCCCTTTGAGGCAACAAGGGGAGGAATTGTTACACGGGGCCCTGCACCCTAATTGATACTCTCAGGGGTACACCGTAGACAGCTAATGTTTAGGCATAGGCTATACTAATACATAGGGCTAAGGGCATCTACCGTATAAGAGTAGATGTCAGGAGATGAATACATATTATTGTAACTCACTTTGCTTGCTAATGCACACACATTATACCATGTATTTTCTGTCTATTTCTTACTTGTCAGATGACAAGACACCTGTCCTTGAAGTAATTATAATGTGTAAGGCAACATTGCCATCTTTTGGTGATGGGCACCACTTCACCTTGTTATGTAAGACTTTGTATAAGAACGTCTTTGTTCTAAAACTGATGACTTTACAGAATTATATAATGTTATCTTGGACCGTGGAGCCACCTCTAATTTAGCCAATAGGCTCTATCTCTGTAACTAGAAATGTTTCTATCTTTAGTAACCATAGTAATTATCATAGGTATATAATGTTATGCACAGGCTTTACACCTTGAGACCGAGAGATCCCAAGAGACTACAGAGAAACCTCGAGGTGTAGGGAACGCTTAGCACTGGCTCCTGGTTCGTATTGGTAAGAACTGCTTAGGGCAACTGTGATTTATCCCTTTTTGTAGTAATAAACTTGTTTATTACTCGAATGCAACTTGTCTATGAGTATTTGCATCTCCAATATTGCCAAGAACCTGAAGGTGAGGTTTAGACCTCTTACACAAGCTAGTGACAAACCACCAATTGGATAAACCCTTACTGGGCTGGCAGCAACAATAGTTACTGCTGGCTGCAGTTAACATGGCAACAACTAGGCACATTGCCCTTCATCACAAATATGCAAGTACGCTGTCCCAAACACCACAGACCACCTGCACTGGAGGTCACTTACAGTACCTTTCCTGTCTTGTACAAGGATTTTCAGTTATACTCAGTAAGAGCTTCCTTATGGCAGTCAGTTGGTACTCAGTGTTGAAACATAGCAGGCCCATTAATGTTGCCACTGGTTAACTGATTTCGGTGTACATAAAATTGAACATACAGTTACTTTCCCCAAATTCCACTGGCTATGCAATTCCTTGAATGGCCTTTAACCCTCTGTATACTGAGTTATTTATAATCTCGTTTCAAGGCAAACTTGTAAATCCTACAATATTGGAAACTGACACCAGATGTAGACAGTAACAACACTCAAAGACTGTTCTCTTGCCTGATTCTTCAAGTCAAGGCCTAAGACTCCACTATTCAGTTCATGCCAAGTCTTTATGGCTTTCCCAGCAGTTGTTACTCAGGTGCTGAGAGATGTTTGAGTCTCTACTCCTCCACCTAGGGATATACACTAATCTTCAGCTGTTGTCTCTTACAGAGGTTGGCATTGATGTTCTGGTCAAGCTACAGTTTCTCAGATCTAAGTGGTAATGGTGCTCGCTGATGGGCGAGCACCATTAGGGTGACAGCACATTGCTGAAAAAATATTTTGGCGATGTACTTCCTGGTGCATAGCAAAATGGCGCTGGGGAGTTGGATTTTTTTATTTTATGTGGGGGGCTGCACCCTCAGCCCATCCTTCTTAAAGATTCTCAACTCCGGGGGGGGCATGTTGGGAGGGGTGCAAACATGGAAGAAATAAAAATTATGGAATGGCACAACAAAAAGTACCTGTGCCTGGAAATGAACCCAGCACCATTCCTGCCACAGCCCTGTAACCACCCACCATGCCACGGAAGCAGCTCAGCAGCTTTCCATGGTGCTACTCTCTACAACCCCTCCATCCCCTCCCACCCCATGCTTGGTGGGCTCACTCCCCCCCCATGTGCGTAGGAACATAGCGACAGGATGTTGCTATATTACGCACCCCCGATCCGGTCGCCCACCTTCCCCAGTCGCCTCGATGACAAGCGCCGTGATTGAGTTGCCCTTTTGGTAAGCACTCAATCGCAGTCACTAAAGTCACGGGATACCCAGTTTCTCCTGGAAAATTGTCTAGGAATGATGAGCTTAGTTCACAGGCATAACACAGCATCTGCTCACTTCAGGATCCCACACAGAATGACTGCCCCTGAACCATCCCTCTTTTATACAAGGATCTAACCTGGGGTTCAGATTGGTCTCATCACTTGTAACTCAGCCTACTCAAAATATGATATGGGTACAGCTGCAACCAACTCAATGTCCCACCTGTTGCAGAGTGTCACCAATGGCTGTTGGACCCAGAACAATTATAGACTGACTGTACCCAAGGTTAATAAGAGACAAGATGGCAGCCAGTATACAGTTTGAGCACTTCATCCTCATAAGCATGGTTTAAAATGAAATATTTTTAACAGCTGATTAGCCACTTCACACCAGGAGTCATTGTGGTCAGATTCAATTGAAGAAATTCCCAACTCTGAAAGAAGGGATTACACTTGTATGTCTTTTTCTCTGATCCACTCAGACAGTACTAGTGAAATGGTGCAAGACAGAGAGAGGGGTAGAACTTGTGGTATGGTGCAAGACAGGTGGACACAGTACTTTTTACATGGTGCAGGACAGGGAGCAAGTGACATGGTGCGGGACAGGAGGAGAGACAGAAGTGTTGACATTGTATATGGCAGACAGGCATCACTGGTGACATGGTGAAGGACAAGAGGATAGGCAGAAATATTGGCATGGTGATGGACAAGCAGCCCTGGTGGTGTGCTGGAGGACAAAAAGACATGTATGGAGGTCAGGCAGAACTGTCAGTATTGTGTAGTGCAGCAGGACAGATAGTACTGGTGGCATGGTGCAGAACAGGAGGACATGCAGCACTGGTGGCATAATACATGATAGTAGGACAGATATAACTGTTAACACGGTGAAAGACTTGAGGGCAGTCATCTGGTGCAGGACAGGAATACAGGCAGCACTACAGTTAGCATGGTACAGAAAAGGCAGCACTAGTGACATCTGGTGCAGGACAGGAATACAGTCAGCACTACAGTTAGCATGGTGCAGAACAGGCATCACTAGTGACATCTGGTATAGGACAGGAAGACAGGCAGCATGGAGCAGAACAGGTAGCACTAGTGACATCTGGTGGAGGACAGGAATACAGGCAGCACTACAGTTAGCATGGTACAGAAAAGGTAGCACTAGTGACATCTGGTGCAGGATAGGAATACAGGCAGTACTACCATTAATATGGTGCTGATCAGGCAGCACTAGTGACATCTGGTACAGGACAGAAATACAGGAAGCACTACAGTTAGCATGGTACAGAACAGGCAGCACTAGTGACATCTGGAGCAGGACATGAATATTGGCAGCACTGGTGGCATGGTGCAAGACAGGAATACAGGCAGTGCTTATGGCATGGGACACAACAGAAGACACAGTATTGATGATATTTGATAAAGGACAGGAGGACAGACAGTACTGGTAAACTAATGGATGACAGGACAGCAGTCATCACTGTTGGCACAATGCAAGACAGTAGGACAGTGCAGGTTGCCCTGTTTGATTGGTGCAGGGCAGAAGGGCACACAGAACAGTTGATATGGCTTAGCAGAGCAGGACAGGCAGCACTATGGCATTGTGTGGGACTGCCAGCACTGATGGCATGGTGTAGATCAATCAGTACTAATGCAAGGGTGAAGGACAGACTGTACTGGCTGCATACTGTATATTGGAAAGAGAGGCTGCACTACCTACATTGTTAACAAGCACTTGGAAACTCAGAAGTATGAACAGAATAGAGGAGACGAGCAGCTGTTAAGACAGAACCATGAATTCTGGCATTACCTCTTACTCAACCTGTGTAAGAGATATGCCTACTGCTGTCTGGCTGTCACACAATAAGATTTGGTGAGACTGTATTGGAATCCCACCCACAGTTGCTGTGAGTATTATTATCAAGTGCTACTCTTGTTCTTCATCCTCCCACCAGCTGTCATCTTCTACTACTGCTGTTCTCTGGCTTGCTTGTGGGCCATAACATAAAATTATAATCTACTTGATGTCTATGGCAGGCATCTTGAATGCTCATCTTTAGGAATGGCAGAGTTAAACAAATATAAGACATTGTGCATAATACATGCAAATCACCATGAAGGGATTCAGCAGGGTATGTGTAAAGCAGAACAGTAAGGTGCCGCACAGCCTCACAATCTGTCATTGCTGAAAACAGTAAACCACAGATAAGTGTTTAGTTCATGCTAGGACTCACCAGTGTGTTTTAGCCATTTGTCTAGGCTCAGGACAGGGAGTCAGCCAGCTACATTTCACAATGGTTTGTGCAACAGTGGGCCCAAAAGTGGAAAGTAATTAAAAAGACAAGACCGTCAATGCAAAATGTCTGAAGCAAGGATTGCACAAAAAGGACCTTGACAATAATGCATAATGTGCAAGAAACAAATGTTGAATGTGCATTACTGACAGGACCAAACAGGTTTCTCTATTCAAGTTATAGTGACCTCAACAGTATCAAAGACATGCTGTAAGGAAGCACTTGGGTAGGTTAGCTACTAGTGCATATGACAGTTTGACCAAAACAGACCATAAAATCATCTTCTCATCTTTTGGAATAATGGTGGGCTTGCTGTAGTAGCAAACTCTGAGAGTGATTGCATGTTGGTGATGCTACACTATGATACACCATGCTACACTACAAAGTTTGCTGTACACGTGGCTGACAGTTGCAAGAAAAAGTACAGATTTACATGCTGTAGTAATGGAAATGTAAGCTTGGAAATGGACTCTGTATCCATCAGATCTGCCCCTCCTGCCCAATCCCACCCCTTCTTCATAAGCAGGGATTGATAAGTATGCTATGTAAGCATGCTTATCTGGCTTTCTGAAGGGGATTCAGGAATTAGTGGCTGGTACAGTTAGGATCACCCCAAGGATAGTAGAGTAATAGTGCATTGTAGGAAGCGGTAAATGGTATTGTGGGAAGAAATCAATAAGCAATATTGAGCACAGGGATAGCAGGGAGGTAAGCAGCTCCAGGGACTGTTGGATGCTTGTCCCAGGGATATGCTCTAGAGGGTGGGGCACCGCACTTTATGTAGGAGATTTGTGAAGCTCCAGGCATAACTTGTAGCAGCAAATAAAGAGATATTCCACCTGCATCACCAGCTGAGCTGGTACACACAAGCACACCTCACAATCTCCTTGAGGCCACTGGCATGGGTGGCTGGTGGATGGTGGGAAGGGGAAAGGGTGTCAGGGAAAACCAACAAACTGTATACAGGAAATAAAATTGAAATGCAGATCCATGCTGTGTACTCAAAAGAGATTTTATTTAGCTAAACTGTAGGAGGACTACATAGCTTTGGATGGCAGGGGCAGTCACAAGATTGTCACTCGAGCTCCCTTGATTGTTGGTGAAAATCGCCTTGGTACACAGTAGGACACACAGGTACTTGACTCCCTCAGGGGCCCTTGAGCAGGTCAGGAAGTATGAGCAAATGACATTGTGACACCCAGTGGAGTGAATAGGAAGAAAGCAGCAGAGAGGTTCCTATTTGCACCCTTTCCATTGCACCTGAGGCCTGCATCTATAAGGATACTGTCACTGCACAGCACCTCACACAGCTTGTCCCCACACCCACTAGGTGCAACTATAGGATGGGGACCAGCACCCTCATCGACTGGATACTGTCAAATCGCCCTGAAAGAATCACTAAGATGTCCGTTCTCCCAGACTCCTTCAATGACCACTAACCTGTAATTTGTTCTTCGGATAACAACTTCACTAAGCCCCCACCTAAAATATTTTGCACCAGGGTTCTCAAGTAGGGGCACCTACGCCTGCTTAAATCTCATTTAAGCAGGCTGGATTGGTCTAAAATTGACACTCTCAAGGACATAAACAAAGCCTTGGAACTGTTCATCAGCCACTTCACTGCGGCCTGTGATATCTATGCACCACTTTTAAAGAAGAAGGTCAAAGGCAGGTCTAACCCCTGGATAAACGCTGAGCTCATAGCGCAGCTCAAACAAAGGGACCACCTCTGGCACTATGCTTGAGCCACAGCAGCAAAAGGGAACATTCAACAATACAAAGCAGCAAGAAATGGCTGTACCCGAACTATACGGAAGGCCAAAAGCAAATACTTTAGGGAGGCACTTTCCCACTCCTGAGGTGATTGAAAAAATTCTGGAATAACTTGAAGGACCTCACAAGCATGGATGCTAAGGCACCACCCATTATGCTCAACATTGATGGTACACCTACGCTTGACCTAAATACCATCCCCAACACATTCAACAATGCATTCTCTAACCTGAGGAGTGTCCTTCCACCCGATTCTTTCAACGCCCCCACCTCCAACTCCACATTTACCACTACATCCCAAGCACACTCTGCTCCACAGTTCTTCTTCAAAGAGATCCCAATGCACTTAGCCAGAATCTATGTACGCAAGGCCATCAGGAAAACTGGCTAGAGTGGTGACTCCCTTGACCTGAAGTTGCTTGAACTAGTCCTGGATGAGATCCTTGAACCTCTGACGAAGATCTTTAACCTATCCTTAAGACTGGGTCAATTCCCATCACTCTAGAAACAGGCAACTATCACACCTGTGCACAAAAATGGAGACAAGTCACTGCACACCAACTACAGGCCCATCTCCATCCACCCCCTATTCAAAAGCTATGGAACAAATAGTCTCTGACCAACTTGTAGAGTTCCTGGACAAATATGAAATCCAATGCCCAGAACAACATGGTTTCTGAAAAGGGCATAGTACCATCACGGCACTGTTGGAATTTACTGATTTCTTCCATGACACCCTCAACCAAGGAACATGTGGGGGGGGGCAGTATTCATTGATCTAATGAATGCCTTTGACACCATTAACCACCACTCCTACTAGATCAACTGACCACCTTCAGGCTCTCCAATTATGCACTGCCCTGGTTTGCTAGTTACCTTGTGGTTAGGGACTAACATGTCAGGATTGCTGGAGTCACCTCTGATGAAAAAACAGTCCTATCAGGTGTCCCCCAGGGGTCAATACTGGGGCCATTACTCTTCTCTCTCTTTCTCAATGGTCTCCCTAGCATCTGTTAACAGAGAATATTACTTTATGCGGATGATGCATTACTGTTTACCAGGGACCGAGATACTAGTCAACTTGAGAGTCAACTACAACGTGACTTCAGGCACATTGAAGATTGGTTTAGCTCACACGAACTTGTCCTGAACTATAGCAAAACCAAGGTCATGACATTCTACAACCCAAGGAGCAAGTACAAACCTCTGCCTCGCAACATCAAGAACCATGCGGGGGCCTCACTTAAACATGTTTCTAAGTTTAAATACCTTGGCATCACCCTGGACAGCTCACTTTCATACTCACAGCACATTGGTAATGTAGCAAAGGCTGCCAATGTATGGATTGACCTGCTCCACAAGCACAAGCATTGCCTGACCCCCTGAAGCCCTTAGGCTGGCCATTAATAGCTCTGTCACCAACACTATTGACTATGGTCTAGTCATCTACAGCTCTGCCTCCCCTACTGCTCTCCAGAGGATATCTGTGACACTCAACAAAGCCTGTAGGCTCCTAACGGGTGCTGCCTGCCTAACGCACACCTGTGACTTATATATTCAGGCCGGACGGCTACCACTCCTTAGTAGAATACAATACCAGACCTGTCTACTCACCAAAAAAATTTTCCTCAGGCACATGCCACCAGGAGTGGCAAAACTCCTCACTGCCTATGGCAGCACCCAGCTTATATGGAGATCTCAACAACAGACCTTCCAGATCCCTAGATGCCGGACCACTATGGGTCAGAGGTCATTCATGCACAGGGCTCCTCAATGGTACAATACCCTTAACAAAGAAGCACTTGCAGCTGTGTCTTTTGGTCCCTTTAAAAGGGAGCTGTGACTATCCCTCACCTCTACCATGCAATGTGACTGCCTCTCCTAAACATTGGTCATCTCCTTCTACCTTAGTCATTGATAATACGTAACAGGCCATACTGCCTCACTCTTTTCTTCACCAGCCTCCACCATCCCACCCTTTACCCACCCCTCCCCTTTCAGCTGACAACTTTCTACATGAGGCCTCCAACCCACCCACACCAATCTCGTGCCATTCACCTCTACCCTCCAACAATGGCCCTTTAGCCTGCTGACTCCATTCTGAATCCCTCCTACCCCATATACAGTTCACCTTGAAAACTGATTCAAGCTGGCTTTTGCTGTCTCTCTCCATTATTTACTGTATATATAATGTTTAAGTCAACTATGTGTGTTAAGAATGTACCTGTTGTTTACCTTTGAATGTATGTTCCCCTATATCCTTTGATGTGGAACCTTTGTAAATGAGCAGTTCCTGCTCAAAGGTATTTGTAATCCTAGAGTTTAATAAAATAAAAAAAATAAATTAAAAAAAAAAATTGTAGGGTACTCTCTGCTTGGAGTGGCAGAGAAGGTGATAGATGAAAGGGAAAAAAGGGAGGCATTGGCCAGATACCTTTCAGGCACATCAACCAACCTGGATCTTAGCAAGGTAGGGAAGATGGTAGTGGGGGGGGAGCTGGGTTGTGGGTACACTCAGGTACCAATGATCTGACAAGCCAGCCTCAAGTAGAAGTCCAATGGCTGGGGGAACAGAGTGAAAGTAAACTCAGCTTCCCAGATATTCTTCAAGACTCTACCTGTGAGGTGGAGGGGGGAAGGATAGGCTAAGGAAGGATGGTATAGGGCATTTAACAGGAGGTTGAATGAATGTAGTTGATAGGAGTGATGCCATTTTGTGGGAGAATGTGGGGTCTTCCGGAATAGAAGGCTTTTCAATAATGTTAACCTTCCCCTCAAACGAGACCAGTGAATTTTTTTTTAAATTGAACAAACATTATTTAACTTTTACATGATACATGAAGGTGAACAGCAGTTAACAATGATAGGTGACAGAAAATACATATTTACAAGCAAAAACTCAGTAACAGGGACACAGAGTTCAATCAACGCCTCATGTCCCCCTAATCCCTTATTTATCCCTCCTTGTCCTCCCCCCATCCCAGAGGAGGAACAAAAAGATTGGTGAAATATCAACAAGACACAAGTGTCGGAAAACTATATAAATACTGCATTGTAATCAAATACATAATATTGAGGTGCCACAACACTTATAACTAAACCATATTATTAGCTTCCCTAGTTACAGAACTGAGGAAAAACTGGTACAGCTTTAAATTGTAGAATATATACCCAAGGTCATCAGTATTTGTATCAAACCATCACAAAATGTAAAAAGAAAAAAAAAGAAAAAACATTTTTTCAGAGACTAAATTATAATTTGGACCTAAAGTCAATGAAGTATAGAGATGTTCCCAAATCTTTCTATACCTACCAAGGTGATCAGTGAGACTAGCAATAGTTCATTCTGCCTACAACGTGAATACAATTTCCTTATACCATTCTACATAATGGGAAACAGTTTAATCACAGCAATGTCTCATGATTACCTGTTTGGCACAAGCTGACATTAGAGCCATATGTGATTTTTGATTACCTATTAAGTCAGTATCAAAGTCTCTCAATAGACATACAGCTGGAAGGAAGGCTGACTCCAAACCCAGCAGTGGATCCAGACATTGTTAAATGGCCTCCCAAAAGGGTGATACCTTCTCACATTCCCAGAGAATGTAAAATACAGTACCCTGATCTTGATTACATCATGAACAAACTGGTACTGGGGAGTTTGCCCATCCTATGCAATTTAAGTGGGGTGTAATAAAGGGTGTGGAAAATCTGAAATTGCATCAGACAGTACATATACCATTTCAGGTAATGATAGAGGTTCCTCCAAATATGACCCCAGTTTCAAGGACAATGAGGGGAAGGAATCACCTCATCCCAATAATAAAAAAAAATCTAATTCTCTAATTGACAGAAGTTCCTGGAATTTGTTATAATAAAAAGATTTTTTATGAGTTAGTGGTGCAGCAGATGCCAATTGGAAAATTTGGGATCCATAACAGTTAGCCCAATTCCCAGTTCCATAATGGTGAATAAGCATACAGTACAAGTTAACTTAAAAAAATTAAAAACAAAAAGTGGTAGGCCATCCATATTCTTGTTGGGCCTCCAAGAACATTAGCAATTTACCATCTTGTAAACAATGATCCACTGTGCTTACTTCTGGGTACAGCCAGAACATTTTAGTCAAGAGTTGGCCTGCAATTTTAACATTTGGATTCCCGAGTAGGGGTTGGGTGGTATCTCAATGTGGGTCCAAACCAAAAGAGGAGACTAATTGTTTGTGGGCTTTCAGGGACATTTGTATCATGGTGCCCCAGAAAGAATGGGGAAGTTATTTTATGAGGAAGGAATAAATAGCAAGGCCTGGATATTCAATCCAAGACAGGAACATTGATAATGTTCAGTCTTCACCCATAAAGGGATATACAACCCATATTGTTCAATTGGCCTGTGTCATTGAAAAAATCTAGAGCTACGTATAGCTAAATAGTATAAAATGAAATTAGGAACCTTTAAGCCTCCCATCTCTTGGAACGCATCAGTTTGTTAAGTGATCTCTGGGGAAGGGGGGGTTACCCTGCCATAGAAATTTTGATAAAATCCTATTGACTTGAAGGAACCATGATTGTGCTAATGCCACAGGAAACATCATGAAGGGATACAGGAGATGTGGAAGAACATTCATTTTTATTATATTTAAATGGCCCCAAATTGAAATAGGGAAGCAGAACCATCAGTTTAGATCCAATTGAATTTGGGTAACTACTGAGTCTAAATTATGATGTTTTAGTATAGATAGGAATGTGCTCAAATAAATTCCTAAGTATTCAAGTGTATCCCTGGTCCAAACCAAACCAAGGTATTCTACACTTGCTCTTGTCGTAGCTACATTTAAAGGCATGATCTCAGCCTTGGAGAGATTTAACTTGTAACTGGAGATAAGTCCAAGCTGCTTAACTATATCCAGTGCTGTAGGGAGAGTTACCTCCAGGGTGGTAATGTGGAGTAATACATCATCCACATAAGCAGAGAGTTTGTGTTGGTATGGACCCAAGGAAATGCCAGAGAGCCGGGGAGTGGCATTGATTTTTCAAATTAAGGGTTCTAAGAATACACTGAATAAAAACGGGAAAAGTGGGCACCCTTGTTTAGTGCCTTGATGCAAAAGAAAATGATCAGAAAGTACCCCGTTATATAATTTACATGCTGAAGGGTGAGTATAGAGTACTTTTATCCACTTAATGAATATGGGAAGTATGTGGTATCACGGTAAAAGAGAGAATAAATACTCCCATGAAACCCTGTCAAAAGCTTTCTCTGCATCCAGGGAAACTAACACAGCTGGAGTAGAGGAATCCCTGGATGCAGAGAGAGACCAGTGCACTTCAGCAGAACCTAAATTTCTACATAGGTGGGCATGTACACTGAGTACAGAGAGACTGAGGCTGGGTGAACCACAGAGGATGGAGGGGAAAAAAGAGAACCTAGCTAGGATTCCACAAGTAATGGGGGCTAGGTGTGGTGATGCTGGAATCAGTTAAGCAGGAGACCAAAATGTATTAGGACTAGGTGCTGGTGGGTGACGCTGAAATAGTCAGCAGTTATCAGGAACACCATAAAGTTAAGAAGTGAAGGGGATGGACAAGGGACGGTGTGGTAACACAAACGGAAAGAGTGGGTGTACAACCTGAAAGGCAGTGTGCCTAAATGCCAGGAGCCTTGGAAACAAAATAAGTCAACTCCAGACAAATGCAATAAATATAGGATTATATCTTTGGACCTTCATAGAGATGTGGACAATGAGGAATAATGATTTAGATCTGGCATTACCAGGTTATACCATGTATAACAGGGATAGGAGTAATGACATAGGTGGAGGTAGCTTCCTATGGTAGGGACATCATAGAGGCTGTAGAGGATGGATCCATTCATAAAACAGTTTGGGAGAAAGAATCACTGTAGGTACAGCTCACAATGACATCAAGATAAAGAATATGCATGGAGTTATCTATTTGAATTAGAGTTTGAATAGGTCTATTGCTGCTTTTATTGTTTTTATGTTATTATTTATTATGTTAGATGTTATTTTGATATGCATTTGCGCTCTGATATGCAGAAAAGTGCATTATAAATAAATTTTGATTTGATTTGATTGATTTGAAGCTAAGCAGGGACTCCCACTTCAAAGTCTACCATTGCCAGATGGCTGAAATCAGTCATTTCAAAGGTCTACAAAGCATCCACCCTGCCTTACCCCCTCCAAGTGAAGGCACATTCTTGCACAGTAATGGACCACCTCCTGGGTAGAAACAAAATCAGCCTCAATCACAGACATTTGTTCAAGGCTACCTGGTTGTCCATGCACATGTTCTCTTAAAATTATAGACTTGATACATGGGACTATGGCAAACCAAAATTTGGTTGTATTGTTCTATAGTGGATAAGCCAATTCCTCACTCATTGTCCCACCCAATTTTCTTCTGTTGCTGCTACTTATATCACCAACTTTTGATAACTTTAGAGTCCTATAAAAAAGTGTGATTGATAATAGAAGTTTACTCACCTAGTAAAGGTGATTATAGGACCACCTTCTACAGCATTCCAAGTCCCACCCAACAACGAGGAATATAGTTTTTTATCTGTGTGCATTTTGATCCAGTGGAATGTGATACATTATAAAAGAATAGTTACCTATATAGTCTCCTCGAGTTCTAATATGCTTTTTTCTATTCAGTAATTTGTCTCTAAATTCATAAAGTGTGCCTTAAAGATGCTGATAATAAAGTCCATCGAATCGCCTTTACATGTCTCCACTGGTATTCTGTTTTAGTCCATTATTCTTGTTTTCCTTTTTGAGCTCATTAAATTGTTTCCAGGAGGAGTAGCTTTGGAAATTTATATTGAGGAAAATTCATCAGAAAGGGTCGGAGATAGAATCTTATTCAATGCTTCAGTTCGCATCAGCCTATCAGAAGACACCTCTATAACCCAGTTGTGATGACTTCAGAGTGCTGCAAAATATACTGCTAAAACCACCTTTACCAGTGGAGTAAACTTCCACATCTTGCTGTCTTCTCTACCATATAGTTTAGTGTAATTTGCAAAGAGACACATCATGCCCTGCATATCTTTCCCTATGTCAATGATGATGATAATATTGAAAAGTACAGGTCCCAGGACTGACCACTGCAGCACCCTACTTGTGACTCTCTCTTCTGATTTGACCCTGTGAACTACTACTCTCTGCTGTCTCCCACTAGGCAACTTCCCACGTATTTAATTAGGACTTATGTTGTCCCGAGGTCCTCAAACGTCTTAAGCAGCCTTCTGTACGGCATCAAGTTGAATGCTTTACTGAAGCTGAAGTATAATTGTTCTATTTCTTGTCTCTTACCAACAACCCTCATAACCCAGGGAATTTATGGTTTAGGATACAACATCTTGAAAACATGTGGTGTACAGGACAGATGGGAATGTAGACATTGGCATATTTCAGATTTATGGATGTTAAGAAAGCTCCTCTCCTGACTGCTGCTATTGTGGTTCATTACATCTCAACTTTGAATCTCTTGTAAAGACAGATTGATTTATAAACATTAAGTCCAGTATGTGACTCAGTTCCCTGGTCTTGTTTGGTATCAGAGAGAAGGCTGAGCTAACTCCTGCTTGATGCTAATTCCATGGCACAGGCATTATGGTGTTGTCTTGCAGAAGGTGATTCAGAAGTGCTCTCACTTGTGGCAGTGGTGTTCTGGTCAAAGACACATGTGACTGTATGAATCTGTATTTCCAGGTACTTGACTGATTTAATAGCATATGCCTTTGAAATCACCTGCAGTACCCATCTGACTTTTATTGTTCCAGACCAGGTTTCAGCACAAACAATTATAGTCTCCCACCCACTGCATGATGTGAGCCCTCATTGTCTCATGCCTGGAATCCTCTGTCTAGAACTCCCTGTTTACACTGGCAATAAGAGTTTAAAAGTATTTAGTATACAAATATACCAAAAGTAATACTGAAACAGCACTGAGACATTGTTTTGAGAAAAGTCATAAGTGATTAACACTATAGGGCTTTACTCCAGGAAGGGGGGGGGGATAACCACTGCAGTTTGTAACTGCTAGGAACCGGAGGTTGCTGAGGATTAGTATCTACACTCTGTGCTACAGCACAATTACAGAAGCATTAGGTAGAGGCTGCTGAGGCACCAGCGGGAGGTAGACCCACTTTGACATCAGTGATGACATCCCAAACCCCCTCTGCCTTGCGGTATAAGAACCATGCATGCACTCTGATCCAGCCATGACTACACACCATGGGAAATGGCTAGACAATGAGGCTAGTTCCCTGCATCCTAACTGTAACAACCCAGTACAGAATAGAGCATCTGCATTATAGAAAGTGGCTATGTTTAAAAGCAAAAGAATGAATAAAGTTTTAAAATGAGTGGTGTTTTTTTTTGGATCATACAGGTTTAGAGACATGAGAACTCATGTATCGTAAGAGAGAGAGAGAGAGAGAGAGAGAGAGAGAGGGAGATGGGACTGCCTGATCTAGAAAAGTGTTTGTCTGTGAAGGTATACACATCAGTAACTTTTGAAACATGAAAATAAGAGGACACAGAAGATAAATTAATAAACTACATATTTTAAACAAGCTGAAATTGTATAAAAAGAAGAAATTGCATAAAAGAGTTTTAAAGTACAGACCAAAAAGATAAAAACTGTAAAGTGCGTTATTAGTTCTGATTTGCATGGAATTTAAAATGAACTGAAAATTAAGAACTTAACAAAATTTGATAACTAGTTATAGCAAAATGAAAAAGTGTTTTCTGAGTATTAGAGGGGACATTATCACAATGGGATGTGAGGGAGATAATTAAGAGTACATTAATTAATTATGGATCGTGATATTATATGCATTGTAGAGTGCTGAAGTACCATATGTTGGGAGTTGGTAGCACAGTGGTGATGTTACATAAAGGATTAAGTGAAAAATTATGCTGATTATATTTGTTTTAAAAAAATCATGGTAGCAGGTTTTGGATCACAGCGGGTGTAATGAAATGGTGTGGGTAATAAAACATTACCTTATTATGTTATAAATAAATGCGTTAATGGATGATATAGCTTGGTGTTTATCGAGATATTTTTGTTTTACCACTGGAATTATCTGTTGCCATAACTGGGCCGGAATCCTCCTGTTTCAGATTCTGCCAGCCTAGTTTCTGTTGTGACCAAAAATTCCTCTGTGGTTGAAAAAGTTTGATTCAATATGACCCTCACTATGGCCTAATACAAAATGTTCACTGCCTAACTGACCACAAAAATGGCTGCCTACAGGATGGAAAACTCAAAATAGCATCCACCATGCAAAACTGAATCCAAAGCACAAAAGAACAGGCCCTGCAACATGGTTGCCAAGAGTATCGCAAGAACTCAAGGCACTGTAAAAGGCCTTCACAGAGAAACTCATGGACCTTATGATGGTTGCTGAGATCTGGAGACTATGAGCTCTCAGTGCCAGAGTAAGAAGCAGTGGCTTAAGATGGCTATAGAATGCTGCCTCACCTAAGATGGCCACCAAGATTGGACATCTCATGGGATCTCGGCACCATCGATCCTAGCATGGCCAAAACCTTGCATCCCACAAACTGAGTCCAAAATACACAAAACAGAGTCCAAAGTGAAACACAGAGGTAAAAAGGCAACCCCAGAAAATGTCTTGAAAAGAGTCTCAGTCAAAAGTATATAAAAACATTAAACTGAATAGTGAAAAAATTGAAAACAGTAAAAATGCTATGAACAAATTCTCAATAAAATGCAAATGCATGGGAAAAGAGTGCAAGAATAACACACTAGTATCTGTCCCTTGGTGCAATGTGCTACAACTGAGATGGCTGCCAGCAATGCCAGCACAACATGGCTATCTAAGAAGGCACACAGAATGGCTCCCTAGTACTACCCCAGTCAAGGAAGATAATCTAACAAAATGATCAATTTAGATCTCAAGCTATCATGAAATCTCAGTGCTTAGATTGTATCACACAGTATTATTCTCTTCTAAAATGGATACCAAGAGCTGGGATCTTGTAAGAACTCAGCGCCATATTGAAAGTAAATCCATTCCAGTCCTCAGCAAGATGGTGGCTCAGATCTCAAGCATCATGAGATCTAAGTCAAAAATCTCCAACAAAAGTAAGTACCCTTCACATGAGACAGATTTTTCAAAATGGCTGCAGATGTCTCATGACTTGTGAGATCTTAGCCAGGGAGGATGGACACACTGGCAGTTGCACAGACCCAAGCAACATGGCTGACCCACTAAAAGAAAGGGAAA
This sequence comes from Neoceratodus forsteri, assembly GCA_016271365.2. Taxonomy (NCBI): domain Eukaryota; kingdom Metazoa; phylum Chordata; order Ceratodontiformes; family Ceratodontidae; genus Neoceratodus; species Neoceratodus forsteri. Next base: position 247,511,868 of record CM028130.1, on the reverse strand, counting down.
ATGGAACAATGGTTTTCTGTGAATCTGTGCTTCAAGCGGCTCAGTAGGTGGATTCAGTGTGCTACTATGTGTGCTAGGGAGATGCCAGGAATGCAGGCTTGTTTGCATCTCAATGCCTGCAAAATGGAGCAGCGTGCATGCAACAGCATCTGGAACCCCCGAGAAACAAATACAGGGGATATGATGTGGTGCCTGGTTTCATTCAGCTAACAGAAGCATCTGGCATAGCGGAACTGCTAAAAGAACTTCCTGGATGCAGACAACACCATTTGACTGATTGCCGTTCAACAGATAAGCAATATGCGAGCTTCATAGTGAGAATAAATGTGCTAGTCTAAATGTTCCTGGAATTTTCAAGAGAAGCAGCGAAGAATCAGAGTTTGAGGGATAGTCAAATATACAACTGGCGTATAAAACACAGAGCCATAGCATGCACAAATCCCACCACTCGGGGCTGGGGGACCAAACTGAAAGCACACAGCACTATGGACACAATTTATCGAAAAATGCATAGAGTCCAGACAAACCAGCAAGGGCAAGTTCTCAAATACAGTAGCAGAAAAGGTCAGAGCCAAAAGGCTGGCCTTCAGGAAATATAAGGGAACACAGCGGGATGAAGATAGGGAGGCATACCAAACTGCTCTAAGGGAAGCAGGGAAGGCAGTAAGGCAGGCAAAGTCCCAAACTGAGGAAACACTAGCACTAACAGTAAAAGAAGGTGACAAGACTTTCTATAGATACATTAGTGAAAGAAGAAAGTCCAGAGGGTATCTAAACTAATGGAGAAAAGGGAGCATGTGAGGAGAGGCCATGTAAAAGCATCTATCTAAATAGATACTTTTGTCAGTATTTACTGAAGAAGGTAGGGCAGGGCCCATAGCTCAACACCATGGGATACAGGGGGGAGGGAGGTGAGCACTACTCCTCTGCCAAAGAAAGGGTCCTACAAGAGCTTGCTAAGCTCAGGGTGGACAAGGCAATAGGACCTGAGGGCATACATCCCAGGGTACTTAAGGAGCTAAAGGTGGAACTAGCAGAGCCATTAGCAGAACTGTTTAGTGAGTCTCTGAGCACAGGAGAGGTCCCAGAAGACTGGAGAAGGGCTCATGTGATCCCGCTCCACAAGAGTGGTAGCAGGGAGGAGGCAGGGAACTACAGACCAGTCAGTCTTACCTCAGTAGTGGGCAAGATTATGGAGGCACTCCTTAAGGAAAGGATAGTCCAACACCTGGAATCCATAGGAGCACAGGATCCAAGACAACATGGGTTTACAAAAGGAAGGGTCCTGTCAAACTAATCTCATAGATTTCTTTGACTGGGTAACAGAGTAGTGGTGGACCAAGGGGAGCAGTTGATGTCACCTACCTTGACTTCAGCAAAGCTTTTGACACTGTTCCACATAGAAGATTGATAAATAAGCTGGGTAGGCTTGTGGTGGTCAGAAGTTGGTCAACTGGGTGGCAAACTGGTTGACGGGCAGAAACAGAGTGGTGGTAAATGGTATACAGTCAGAAGAGATGCAAGTCACAAGTGGAGTACCTCAGGGATCAGTCCTGGGGCCAGTCCTCTTCAACATCTTCATTAGTGACCTTGCAGATGGACTAGAGGGTAAGTATTGTCTATTTGCAGATGACACCAAGACTGCAACAGAGTAGATGATCCAGATGGGGTGGGCAGAATGAGAAGAGATCTGGATAAACTAGCAAATGGTCAGAAGAGTGGCAACTGGGATTTAATGCAAAGAAGTGCAAGATCATGCACATAGGGAAGAGAAACCCTGAAGCCACCTATAGGCTGGGAGGGGAGTTGCTAGCAGTCACAAAGGAAGAAAGAGACTTGGGCATCATCATCACTGATGACCTGAAATCATCCAAGCAGACCTCTAAAGCAGTAGGTAAGGCTAGAGGGGTGTTAGGTGTATTAGTAGGGGTATCAAGGTCGAAGAGGGAGATAATAATTCCTCTTTACAAGACACTGGTTAGGCCCCATCTGAGTACTCGTGCAGTATTGGAAGCCACACCTTCACAAGGACATTAACCAAATTGAGGCAGTCCAGAGAGGGCAACAAAATGGTGCAGGGACTGCATCAGAAGACGATATGAGGACAGATTAACAAAGCTCAATATGTATACCTTGAGCAAAGGAGGGAGTGAGGTGATATGATCGAGGCATTCAAACACCTTAAGGGCATTAACAAGGTGAAAGAGTCTAACATGTTTAAATATAAGAAAAATAGCAGGACAAGAGGACACAGCATGAGATTAGAGGGGGCGGATTAAGGGGGAATGTGAGGAAATTCTTTTTCACAGAAAGGGTGGTGGATGCATGGAATGGCCTACCTCAAGAAGTGGTGGCTATGAATACAGTGCAGGGCTTCAAACAGGCATGGGATAGGCATAAGGGAGCAATACAAATGAGTATGAATAGATAGGCCACTGACACAGCAAAGGCCGATGGCACATTTATAAGGTAGAAAAAGAAATGGGCAGACTGGATGGGCCTTGCGGTCCTTATTTGCCATCAACTTCTATGTTTCTATGTTTCTATGTTTCAAGCAATTTCAAAAGTTAAAGAGAAATCAGGAAGAACTGAGAAAAAATAGTCTGTAACCACAATTAATCCCCCGGAAAAAGAGACTGAAAAACTAGAATTGTTAACTATACGAGAAAGTAATGTTGCCCAGAAGCCTAGGAAAACAAACTGTGCTGGCTGGAGAGAGGTGGGCAGCTCCACTCAGAGCGATCTCAAGACAAACAAAAGCAGTTAATACATTATTTCTACCAACAGAATGTGGTGGACAATGCAAACAAAAAACAGCAATTTCCTAGAAGGGGAACATAAAAAGGCAACTGAACATCAAAGGAAGCTAAAAATGTTTTATTCTTACCTAAGAAATAGGCAAATACCATTAAAACTTGTTGCATAGAAGCCTAGGAAAACAAACTGTGCTGGCTGAGGAGATAAGAGCAGCTACACTCAGAGAGAGCACAAGACAAACAGAGATTGAGGAAGATCCAACAGGAAGTAGGGGGAGACAGGATCAGATTCAGAGTTTCAGTTTGTGCGTCAGCCTATGAGACGGTGCCTCCATAACCCACTTGTGATGACTTTGGAGTGCTGTAAAAGCTGTGTTACATACTGGGGGAGTGAGTTGCAGAGGGACCAGCAAAGGTTAGAGAAGTGATCTAAGTAGAGTTTCCACCTACCCAGTTTTGACCGGATCAGCCGGTTTTTGGAACCTCCATTCGGTGATCCGGTCCTCCTGTGCAGTCATTCGGTTTTCCAGTGGTACCGCTGGTCCTATGCCAGGTGCAAAAAAAAAGTTTAAAACTTGCATCTGGAAAACACACAGTGCCACTGCCATTGTTCACCAAGCCAGCTGCTTATCATTTTCCAGTGCTGGCTTGGTGTGTGACGTGTCACTCCCTCTCTTTGTTCTACTGCTCACATAACCCCACACAACTTGTGCTCCACCACAACTTCCAAATTGTACCGATCCTATGGCTCTCAGTTCGGCTGACCTGGACAGAGAGAGACCCCTTGGCTTACCAGTTACTTGATGGCTGGGAGGGACATTGGAGAAGGATTTGATATGAGGAAGGAGATGAAGGAGCCACTCAAGAGTCAAACTGGCCAGTGACATGCAAGGGGGCAGGTGGGACATCAGGGAAGCATATCAGAGTCTGAGGCTCAGGAAGGGCTATATTAGGGAGGGAACAAAGGGATACAAAAGCAAACCAATGGGCTTCCAAGCAGGGGTGTACAAAGTACCCTATCAGGGACCATTATTAATTAATCTGCTGGGAATATCACCAATCAGGGCTTGTGATCAGGGCCAATCACAGGGGAAGATTAAGTAGCCAATATTAGCAGACCCCTGAAAAGAACAAAGAATGGCTCCATGATACCGTAAACCCTTACCTACTGTGTAGCTGGCTGTCTGTGTTTGTCTCTGTCAGTAGTTTTGTTTTTGTGGATTTTCATGTGTTTCTGCGTGGAGGAATAGAACCATTCTTGGACATGACATCTATGAACGTTTTCTGGACTAAGAAACTGTAAAAGATCACCACCAGATATTAGTATTCTCATCACAAATCAATTTTTTGGAAGCCATCAAAAGCAAAAGTAAGGTCAGTAAATCTATTATACAAACTCTGAGTTGGGGAGTGCTGCATTGAATCCACATTTCTGTCTGACTTGTTTCTAAAGGTTCGGTGCTTGTCTTTGAGGTCTATTCACAACCATTATGGAGAACAAAGGGAAGACACTAACAAAGGATTTTTACATTCTGCATATGCCCCAGGCCAGTGTTCATCACCTTCAGGAATTTAACACATTCTGTGTCTTTGATCTATAGTGACAACAGTTTACTGGTCCCCAGTAGTTCACCATTTCCTGTGGATTTGATTATTTTTCTTCATTCGACTCCTGGTACCTTGGACAAGATTAATATATTACATATCCCTGAACATAGCTATCTGCATGTTTTAATATTACTACATCAAGAATGCAGCCTAACCTCATGAGTGGACCAGGGTATACTGGGCCAAAGGGAAATGGCTTGAAACTTGCTATGATGAATATCCGCAGCCTAATTCCAAAAATGTCTCAACTACAGGCGTTGGCCACCCTACATAACCCTGATATACTTTGCCTGACTGAGACCTGGCTATCCACCTGGGTCAGGGATGATATAGTGCTCTCAGGTTACAATACTTTTAGATGTGATAGGAATGGGAAAAGAGGTGGCAGCTGTCTCATTTATTTATGGAACACCCTACAAGGCGTTGTACTCCCCATTGCAACCTGCAGCATTGACCATGAGCTCCTTGCAGTTAGAATCATTTTTGGTGAACATAAAAAATCTCTGACTGAGACCTGGCTATCCACCTGGGTCAGGGATGATATAGTGCTCCCAGGTTATAATACTTTTAGATGTGATAGGAGTGGGAAAAGAGGTGGCAGCTGTCTCATTTATTTATGGAACACCCTATAAGACGTTGTACTCCTCATCGCAACCTGCAGCATTGACCATGAGTTCCTTGCAGTTAGAATCATTTTTGGTGAACATAAAAAATCTCTGGTCATTGCATGCATCTACCTCCTGCCAAAAATGGTCAAAGATGGTCTAATTAAACTACTAGGGTCCTTGGCTGGCGATAACAACAACTGTGAGCTCAGCATGACTGGGGACTTTAACATCAATTGGCTCAGTAATGAATCGACCAACCAGAAGGATACCATAGCTAGCTCCCTCCTCATGCAATTAGTCAAAGAGCTCACTAGAATGAACCATAAGACTGGTAAGCACAAGCTTACCTGACAAGATTACCGATGTCGTGGTACTACCGGATTCGTCAAGCAACCACTCCCCTATCACCTATCTGTGGTCCAATAAATTCAAAAAAGCACCACCTGTCTTTCATGAACAGTAGAATTCTCAGAAAAGGGCAGTTCTCAGCTTTCAAGGAGGCACTTTTTCAGATTGATTGGTCTCTCCTTAAGGTACTGCAGGACCTTGACATACCACTCCAGTACTTTATTGATAACTTTGATAGCATTTATGACAGATTTGCTCCATTCAAAAAACACGCGGCCATAACAATGGGTGGATTACTAGTGACCTTCTAGATCACATGAGGGCAAGGGACAACCTTTGGTATCAAGCCAGGGCCTCCGGTAAGCCCAGCGACCTTCAAAGATACAGGGCAGCCAGAAACAAATGCACACATCTCATCAGGAATACTAAGGCTAGTTTCTACAAGGATCAATTGGAAAGAACCTGGGGTGATGGGAGACAGTTTTGGGACAATATAAAGGCACTCACAGGGAAGGACAACAAAACACAGCCATCGCTGCTAAACATTAATGGCACAAATACCATGGACCCCCACACCATTGCCAAATAGTTCAACTCCACCTTCACGGATCTTAGCTCTGTTCTACCGGCTGAATACCTCAAGCCTATCAAAACTGATAATAGATGTCTACCGGACATCAACTTGCACCTTCAATTTTACTTTAAGAGAGTCACTGTCAAAGAAGCACTGGGTTATATTAAAAAGGTCCTGGGGAAAACCAGAATGGGGTCTGGCAACATTGACATGAAATTGCTGGCTTTGGCAATCAACAAAGTCATCGCTCCCATCACTATGATTTTCAATAAATCCCTCCAGCTCGCCAAATTCCCTTCTCCTTGGAGAAGCAAGCGCTGGTGACCCCGGTGCATAAGGGAGGTGATAGGTCACTAATCACAAACTACAGGCCCATCCCTATCCCCTCTCTAAAGCACTGGAAAGGATTGTGGCAGACCAATTTACTGACTATATTCACAAATACCAGCTGCAATGTCCCCAGTGGCACGGCTTTAGGAAACTCCACAGCATGGATACTGCACAGGTGGATTAGATGAGGGAAAACTGGTTGGGTCCATCTTCACTGACCTAACAAAGGCATTCGACGCAGTCTGCCACCCACTCCTCTTGTCTCAACCACATGCCCTTGGTGTTTCCCCAAATGCCGCTCTATGGTTCCAGGACTACCTAACCTCCCAGTCTCAAAGGGTCAAGATAGGTCACTCCATATCTGCATCCAGGGAAGGCTCACTAGGGGTGCCTCAAGGGTCTATCCTGGGTCCACTGCTCTTCAGCATGTTCCTGAAAAACCTACCTGATGCGTGCACTAGCAAAGTTATTCTATACACTGATGATGCTGTCATACTTAGCTGTCACTCTCACATAGAGCACCTTCAGGCTGAGGTACAATCATCCTTCCAGCAACTTGAGACCTGGTTCTCCTCCCAAAGGTTGCTACTAAACTACAAAAAACCCGAAACGTTGCTCCTCTCTAGCCCTCAACTAGAAAGGAGAAGCCCAGAACTAACAATCTCAAATCACCTGACTACCCCACTGGAACAGGTTCACTCCTTCAAGTACCTGGGTGTCATTGTGGATGATACCCTCTTGTACGTTCAGCAGATTGACATGGTGGTGAAAGCTGTGAACACTAAATTAGGGATCCTGTTTAAGCACAAGAAAAGCCTAACTGCTGAAGCCCTCCGGCTCTCAGTCTCCAGCTCTGTCCTCCCCCTGATTGACTACAGGCTGGTGTTTTACAGTGCTGCCACTGATACGGCCCTCAAAAGGGTTGCCACTTCCCTTAACAAGGCTTGCAGACTATTGCTAAATGCTGACCTCTTCATGCACACTTGTACCCATGTATGGTCTGGCCCACATGCTACTGCTTCAATCCAAAATCAGATACCAAACTTGCCTGCTAGGGAGAAAAGCCATGCTCTCCCTACCCCCTACCTGAATTGCAGACCTGGTAAAGTAAGCAAGTTCCAAATACAACACATGAAGAACAGTGACAACACAGGTTGATGTCCCATTTTGTAGAACTTCCCTAGGACAAAGATCCTTCATGTACCGAGCTCCACCATGGCTAAATGAGACCCCTGCTGCAGCTCTTAATACAACAAATGTTCGGTCCTTTAAAAGAGCATTGAAGCAATGCCTGCTGAACTCAAATGCCTGTGACTGTCTTACCTGAATCCATATCTTCAATCTGGATACCCCTCTTAAACACCTCTGATCATCTTACCTGAGTCCGTATCCTCAACCCAGATACCCCCCTCATCTGTCTGAGCTTTCCTCCTGTTTTACCTACCCTGAACCCCCACCTGCCACTCCCTGTCTAGCTCCCTCCAACTCCCTCCCCTCCATACTCCCCCAACACCTCCCCATTCCACCCACTTTCCCCAATATTCTTCTTCCAACTTTCCTTTCTCTCTCTCTCTCTTCTCTCCTCTCTCTTTCTCTAATCTACCTCTTGTTTGCACTCTCCCCCCTTTCTTCCTCCTACCCTTTCTGATACTCTACCTTGACAGGCCCCCTGGGGCAGCTATGCCATATGTTGCTAACTGTAAATCTCCTCTTGCTGTTTAATTTCAGTTGTCTAGGTTACTCAAATGTTATTATTTATCAGTTTTCTGTATTACATAGCAATCTTATGTTTTGTGTTAACTGTCAAGTTTTTGTTATGTCTCTGCTGTTTTACATCCTGACGAGGAACCTTTGTAAAAGAGTGTATACTCAAAGGTTGAATCTGAATTACCAAATAAATAAATAGATGATAAAAAGAAGGGGTTTTAGCCCTATAGTATCCAATCAGGAAGAGAAGTTGGAGGACCCACGACGTAGTGAGCAGCAGAGGGGAGGACAAGACAAACTGAGAGAGAACCACCACAAGCAAGCAGCTGAATTCGTTCACTGTCTGAAGTCCAGCACAGCACAGAGGACAGGAGGGGGAACAGCAGCAGCCAACAGCCACCATATCTTCTTGTAGAGCAGCTTTGAGTTCTGGAAAGTAAGCAGCAATACCAGCCCTGCAGCCCAGCAGCCAGCCAGCCAAAGACATGGGGGGTATCCGGGTTGAGAATATGGACTCAGGTAAGGGAGTCAGAGGTGTTTAAGAGGCAGTATAGTGCAGTGGTTTAAGGCTCTGAGCTGCAAACCTGGAGACCTGGGTTTGAATCCCACAGCCCCCACTTGCATACTGTGTGACCCTGAGCAAGTCACTTAACTTCCTGTCAGCGTGGCTCAGTTGGTAGCACATCCTCCTCAGGACCAGAAGTTTGTGGGTTCTCGTCCCACACCGGGATTGGACTTGCACCTAAAAATCGCTGGCATCCGAGTGCAGTGTTGGGGGGTGCTGTACTGCTGGGGTGTGCCGTCCTTCGGATGAGATGTTAAACCGAGGTCCCTTCTGCCCATCCTGGTGTTGTCCTGGTGGGTGTCCAGGTGGAAGTAAAAGAACCCAGGGCACTCTTTTGCAAAGAGTAGGGAACATTCCTGGTGTCCTGGCCAACATTCCTTCCCATAAACTGGTTCATGCAATTATCCAGGCTGTGTGTGGGTGATGATGTGCGATATGGCGCCACCACACATTCAGTCACTTCACTACCAGTCTAGCATTGCTTGTAAAGCATTTTGGATGTATGAAAAGCGCTATATAAATGCTGATTCTTCTTCTTCTTCTTCTTCTTCTTCTTTCTTCCTTGTGCTCCCAGGTTGCACCTGTAAACAAGCTTCCAGCTTAGTGTGTCTATCCTGGTAAAAAACATCCAGGATCTAAATAGCACCACTGAAGGTAAGCTGAGGCCCATTTCTCAGTCCAGGCTCACTTACTATTGTGACTTTCAGTATGTATTTGTATATTGATCTACATGGTTCAGTATTTTTAAAATGTATTTTAATGGTGCAGTATGTGTCCAGGGGAGGGGGGGTGAACGGAGAGACCGTGGCCACCTGTAGATGATTTCTTTGCAGTTGGATGGGGGGGGGAGTGGAAGGTGGGAGTAAAGATTACCAGTGCTTTTTATTATTATTTTTTTTTGGTTAATTTCTAATTTATACAGTTGTGGTGCATGGGAAGGGCTTGGGGACTGGGTGGGAGGACATGGAAGTCCGAGGTAGGAGTTCTGTGCTGCGGATAGACAAACAGTTTTTGAGTCATGGCTGCCCATTGCCCATGGATGATTGTTTCACAGTTGTGGGGGTGGAAGGTGGGAGTAAAGATTACCATTTTTTTAATTATTATTTTTTGGTTAATTTCTAATTTATACAGTAGTGGTACATGGGAAGGGCTCAGGGACTGGGTGGGAGGACATGGAGATCCGAGGTAGGAGTTATGCGGATGGACAAACAGACAGTTTTTGGACTGGATCGTGACTGCCCAGTGCCCATGAATGATTCCTGGCGAGGGCTTGGGGGACTGGGTTGGAGGACATGGAGGTCCAAGGTAGGAGTTCTGTGCTGTGGACGATCAGACAGACAGTTGTTGGATTGGATAGTGGCAGCCCAGTGCCCGTGGATGATTTCTGGGGAGGTCTCGGGGGACTGGGAGGAGGACAATAGGACATGGAAGTAGGAGTAACTGTGCTGTTAGCATGATTGTGAGTAGTTACAGAACAGAAACTGTATAGCTGTGCTGAATGACTGACAAAACATACATATGTGTGTGTGTGATATCTGTACCAATAGTACAATTCTATGTCTTGTATTTAGTATAACTGTGGGGTAAAAGTACTGCATGCACTATCAGTTGTTTATAATAACATATGCAGATTTCTTTTGGGAGTTCCAAGGCATACTCACCATTGTAGTCTTTATTTTAGCTTGTGATGGTTTTCCCCCAGTAGGCAAGTGAATTATTCTTTAGGGTGTCTGATGCACAAATCTTTTCATTTTGGCTCCAAATTTCCCCTCTGTAATGTAGTGTGTAGGAGAGAAGTACTTTCTTATCTAAGGGCTGCAGATGGCCCTTTATACCATGTTCCCAAGTTTTGCTTGAAGGCCACTTCTAGGGCCTTTTCAATAGCCTCACCTGTATTTTTGGAACACACTTCCAATTTCTGTTAGACCAGACCCCTTTCTTTCAACTTTAAAAGTTAGACTAAAGCTATATTTGTTTGTACAATCTGCTTGTAATTGCAATGTATGAACTATTATTCTAAATGTTTGTATGATTGTTTGTATATGTTGTGTAATTTGTTTTTTTGTCTGGGTCGGGCCTGAAAAGGGACCTTTGGTCCAATGCCTTTACGCAGTTACCAAAGAATAAATGAAATAAATGAAATGAAATGTTGGACTTGTGTGTATCCTCTTCAGACTTCAGTTGCGAGGGAGCTGGGGCATGGCTGAATTTTTTTTTTTCATGTTTTCCAATTGTGCTCAGTGTTTAAACCACATACTGTATCTGATTACCTGTGTAGCTGTAGCATGGTGTTTACAGCTGACAGATTGAATTATTTAAATTATTAGCTGGTGTGAACAGTAGAAACACAGAAATATAGAAATTGTCGGCAGATAAGGACCACTAGGCCCATCTAGTCTGCCCGTAAGTCCTGTACTTGATTACAGCTTTTGATCCTCCTCCCACTTAACCTCTGGTTCCCCTATGCTTGTCCCATGCATGTTTAAATCCAGCAACAGTGCTTGCTCCCACCACCTCCTGTGGCAGACCACTCCATGCGTCCACCACTCTCTCCGTGAAAAAAGTCCTCACATTCCCTCTTAACCTGCCACCTTCCAATTTCATGTCATGCCCCCTAGTTCTTGTACTCCTCCTGAATTAGAAAATCACCCCCTCATGCACCCTGTTTATGTCCCTGAGGTACTTGAATGTTTCTATCATGTCACCTCTCTCCACCTCTCCTCCAGTGAGTACATATTGAGGTCCCTTAATCTCCCTCATAAGTCTTGTAGTGCAAGCCCTGTACCATCTTAGTCACCCTTCTCTGGATTGTCTCCAGCCTGTTAATGCCCTTTTGAAGGTGTGGCCACCAGAACAGCATACAGTACTCCATGTAAGGCCTGACCAAGGTTTTGTATAATGGCAATACTAGCTCAAGCCTTCTGCTGGTGATACCCCTTGCTATGCACCCCAGAATGCCACTGGCCATCCCTGCTGCCTTTATACTCTGCTTTGACATTTTCAGGTCATCTGAAATAGTAACCCCCAGGTCTCTGTCCTTTTTGATCATCAGCAGCCCCACCAATCATGTAGCTCTCCCCAGGATTACTGTGTCCCAAGTGCATAGTTTTGCACTATTTTTGAATTAAACCTCAGTTGCTACTCTGTAGACCATTTCTCAAGCTTTCCCCGGTCCTTCCTAATTTTCTGCACCCCTGCAATAGTATCCACCCTGTTACAGATCTTTGTGTCATCTGCAAACAGGCAGACCTTTCATTACAGCCCCTTTGCAATGTCACTGATGAAGACATTGAGCAGAACTGGTCCAAGGACTGATCTCTGAGGTACTTCGCTGGTCCCCCTCCTCTCACCATATTGTGCTCCCTTTACCACCACCCTCTGTCTCCTGTCCATTAGCCAGTTCCTAACCCAGTTTACCACCTTGTCTCCCAAGCCCAGACTACCGATCTTGTTAACCAGTCTTCTGTGTGGGATGGTGTCAAAGGCTTTGCTGAAAATGAGGTAGGCGATGTCCACCCCCCCCCAATTTACTTCCTTTGTCACCCAGTCAAACAAGTCTATGAGGTTTCTCTTAAATGACCTAACCACTGTGAACCCATGTTGCCTAGGGTCCTGGGCACTGATGGCTTCTAGATGTCTCACTATCCTTTCCTTAAGCAGTGCCTCCATGATCTTCCCTACTACCGAGGTGAGGCTGACCAGCCTATAGTTGCCTGCTGGAGAAGAGAAGAGAAACTGTATAATATATGTACTACTAAGCAATAGGACATGTGTGTGCCATCTTCACAGTTGGGGGAAGGGGGGCATCAATTATTATTTTTTCCATGTTTTCTAATTGTGCTCACATGTTCTATGTGCGTGAGGCAGCTGCATTTTACCTAGGGTTCAAAGTGTGGGAACTCTCTGTGCTTCCCTTCCACTGATGTCTGGGGAGGAGGCAGGACTCTTGTGTTCTTTCGCTGATATCTGAAGAGGATGCAGGTCTCTTGTGTTCTTTCGCCGATGACTGGGGAGGATGCAGGTGTCTTGTGTTCTTTTGCGGATGTCTAGGGAGGAGGCGAGTCTCTTGTGTTCTTTCGCTGATGTCTGGGGAAGAGACAGGTCTCTTGTTTTCTTTGGCCGAAGTCTGGGGAGGAGGCAGGTCTCTTGTGTTCTTTTGCCAATGTCTGGGGAGGAGGCAGGTTTATTGTGTTCTTTCACAGATGTCTGGGGAGGAGGCAGATCTCTTCTGTTCTTTCGCTGATGTCTGGAGAGCAGGCATGTATCCTATCTCCTGCAGGTGTCAGGGGATGGTAGCATTATAGGTATCATGTCTTCCTGGAAGTTGTACATGCTCTCATGCCCAACACCCTGGCTGGTTCAATTCCACATATTCCTCACGTGACCATCTATGCAAAGACAAATCCTGATCCTCGTATGTGATTCTTAATCTTTTCTGCCTTTATTACCTTCTGCTACAAAAAAAAAATCACTACTGATAGTGACAGTGTTATAGATATATATTTTTTTGGCATTGTGCATGTTTTGCATAGTGCCTTCCTAAATGTTTTTTTACTAACCTTAAATTTGTGATGTGACAAATGAAATGTTCTTACGAATATTTTAGTAGAACTGCTGAACATCAAAGTTCACCAAGGCAAAATGAGCAGCAATGGAAGGAAGAGAGACTTTGCTGAGATGCACAACAGTACTGGAAATAGAAGCAGTGGCCCAGTTCATGCTATGAAGAAGAGTAAGACCCATGGACTCTATACCTGCAACAAGGCATGGGAGCAGAAGTATCCTTGGGTGTGACTGGATCCAGGCATGGATGAATCTGCAAAGTATGCATCCCGTGGCACAGTATTTACAGTCAAATGGGCTGGTGAGTGTGCCTTGAAAAACCACCTGAAGAACAAGAAGCACCAACAAAATGTGGATCTTCAAAAAGAAAACCTTTTTATGACCTGGTTTGTTCAGTCAAGCAACAACCCTGAGAACCACAAAGTGACTGCAGCAGAGGTAGCAGCAATTTATCATGGAGTGCAGCACCAACACACATACTTATCTATGGACTGTGGTATGAAACTAACCCATCAGATCTTTCCAAACTCTGCAATAGCTGCAAAAGTAAGCTGTGGATGTACAACAGCTGAATGTATTGTTACTAATGTTTTAGCACCATATTCACAAGAACTGCTGCTACAGGAACAGGGATCCTGTTTCTTTTCAATTGCTTCCGATGCCTCCAATAAAGGAAACCAAAAGATCCCTGTGGCTGTCCAGTTTTTCCACCAAAAAAGTGGCATTCATAGGAAGCGTCTGGATTTTTATGAAGATCATGATGAAACCTCAGAAGCCATTGCTAAGAAGGTATTGGCAGTAATGGACTGAAATTAAAACATGTTTCAAGCTATGCTGCTGACATTGCCTCAGTAAACTATGAGAAACATTGATCAGTATTTAAGCACTTGTGGTCACAAATACCCCATCTGGTGGCAGCTAACTGTTTGTGCCATGTAATACACAACTGTGCATGCCATGCAAGCAAGGCTCTTGCAGGATTTGACATGGAAACCCTGGCACTCAAAGTGCACAGTGAGTTTTCAGGTTCTGCAAAAAAAGTGCACCAACTCCAGGAAATGTTTAGGTTTGTTGAACAGGAGTGGAAGGAAATTTTCCAGCATGTCATGACAAGGTGGCTATCTTTTTTACCAGTAGTAACAAGACTGGTGGAGTGCTGGAGAGCTATAAAAAGTTACCTCGTCAGCCAAGGAGAAGAAGAGTGTCACCCAGCAATCTGAAAGTTCATGGAGGCACATGAGGATGGCTATAGCGACATTGATGAACTGTCAGAAGATGAGTGTTACCTGCATTTCATGAACTACAGTTTGCAAATATTCCATAAATCTTTGGCCAAATTAGAAAATAATTCACTTGCTGCTCCAGATGTGTACAGCATAATGGTCAGTCTCCACTCAGAACTTCTCAAGAGAAATGAGGACTAGTTATTTGGCTTTCAGGCAACAATCAGCATTGAGACATTTTCCTGCTGGAGTCAAAGAGAGGATGATGAAAGACTTCTGTTCTTTCTACAGTAAGTCACATACCTAAACAAATGGTTTGACTACGATAACAGCCCCCTAAAAGCCATGCAAATTTTTGCATTGCAGCAGGCAACAGTGTCCTGGAATGAAGTATGCAATTGTGTGGATGTTTTAAAATGAAATGGTGAACTGGACTATTCCATGCTCAATATAGCATTGCCGTCCTTAATGGGAATAAGTGGAGCTGGAGTATCTGTCAGTGAAAGGTGGGTGGCATTTTTTAGCAAAGCACCAGACTGTAAAATGCTATTGAAGCTAGTCCAGTTTGTGCTGTCTGTTCCAGTCAGCAACAATTATGTGGAATGTGTTTTTTCCATTATGGGAAATGCATGGACAGATGAGCGAAATCACACACTAGTGGACTTGGTGAAGGCAGAATTACAAGTCAAACTAAATTACAGTCACACATGTTCTGTTTTACTCTTTAATAAAAGGAAATGTGAAACTCCTGGATGCAGCCAAATGAAATAAAAAATATACTTTCAAGTTTCGATAAACATTTTATTTGAAAGACTTACATTGAATTTATGACTTAAAACAACATGCTCTGACAGAAGCACAGACGTGTGTGTATGTGTATGTATATATATATATTAGAGGCAAAAAACTCCGTTTAATGCATTAGTTAGGGTTGTTCCACAGCGACAAAAGTGAGGAAATTCACTGTTAGGGTTCAAAACCCTAACTCCGAATTCACCCCCTCCCCCAGCACCACACACACACAAACACACACACACACACATGCAAGTATGGGGGAGGACCAAGTCAACACAACCAACGACAGACATCCAGCAGCAGGTGACAGAAATAACAAACAATTGTCTAAATGTACTACTAGACTTCCCCACCAACCTGACCAGGTACTGCATGCTCAGTGGAGATCAACAGCAAAACTGAGGCCATGTACACCAAACGTACACATCCCTGATTGCAGCTGCACAGAACGTACCACACTTAGTAGTTGCATAGCCTTACCTACCGATGCCCCACACCAGACTACACCACATGTGCACACGCAAAGGATAACGCACATGGTGGAGTAGACGGCAATGGTAAGTGAAATGGGCACGGAACCGCAAGCAGAAAGGGCAACAGTAACAGTAGTGTAAGCGCACAGGCTGGTTTTCCCCAAAACCTGCATAGAGAAAGACAGTGAGTACAAAGAATGTATACATAATAATGGGTATCGGAGCAGAAAATGAGGACTTGGAATACTAAATAGGTTATATCTCAGGAACCGTACGACCTAGAAAAAAAATTTAAAAGTCATATGATTTACAACTGTCCTGGCTAGTTTTGTACTTAGCATTTTTCCAATGAAAAGTCCGTATCTCGCACCGTTTCCGAGATACGGGCCCTGAAAAGCGCAGCGAACGCCGTAATGTTATCCTATGGGAAAAAAAGAGAAGTTCAGAGTGCCATAACTTTGCCTCCCTGTAATATTTTTTCACCAATCCACTGAAAGGCACATCTGTGGACTGTTGGTTGTGTTCCCTCCAAATTTCAGGAAAAAAGACCAAACCATTATTTTGCAGCAGGGTGCCAAATGATTCCTGTAATGCGTTGGGCGCCGTAATGTTATCCTAAGGGAAAAAACGTTAAATTTGGAGTGCTGTAACTTTGCTGCTGTGTAATATTTTTTCAATGCAACACTGAAAGGCACATTTGTGAGATGTCAGCTGAGTTCCTTCCAAATTTCAGCCCAAAACTCCCAACCGTTCTTTTGCAGCGGAGTGCCAAAAAATTACTGTTATTTTGGGCATAGTGTCACAAAGTAGTGTCGCAATTTGCTAAAGCTTTACATAAAAATTTGCGACACTTTAAGTGAAATCTTGACACTACTTTGTGAAAGTACTTTTCAGAAATCTGAAAAACATATTTCTGGGGTGTTTTACCCCAAAATAAAGACATGGCTAGCATCCTCAGGGCCCGACTAGGTGCATATAAAAAGAATTAGGTTGCTAGAGGGTCTCAATTTTAAATGCCAAGCATTTTTCTGATCACTAACTGAAAACAAGACGGCAGATTTGCGACAGTAACAGGGCCATTTGCAACAGTAAAAAGTGCATTTGCGACACTGTCAAACTTTTTGTTAACTTTTCCCATTTACTTATAATGGGAAATTGTTTTTTGAATAACTTTTGAACCATTTAATATTTTTTTACGAAATCTTCAAAAGGCACATCAGGGACCCTGGCCGCGACGTTCCCTCAAGATTTTGGGCAGGTCGTGCAAACCGCGCGACCTGTAGGCTCGACAGCAGAATTCCAGAAAAAGCATAAATGCACGAGCAGATCATGCTTAATAACTCTGCAGCCGTATATCCGACTGGTACGAAACTTGGCAGATCCCAAGGCCTGTGGTTCTTGATCATGTATTCCAAATTTTAGGTAAATCTGTCAAATGGTTGCAAAGTTATTAAGGTGCAAAATTTTGGGTTTAACATAGAAATGGCTCCTCAACCCTAACTATGGTAGCACTACCGTGCTACCATAATATATATATATATATATATATATATATATATATATAGATATATATATATAATATATATATATATATATATATATATATATATATATATATATATATCTCAATCAAGAAAGGTGGGGGTTGAATTATGGTCTGTGTGTTTTGCTTTATTTTTATATACGGTTTATTCTTTTTTATATAATGTTTACTTTTTATCTGCACAATCTAATTTATCAATTAAAAAAGGTGGGAGTTGAGGTTTGGCAGTTGAAATTCAGCACCAAAAAGAGCAAGGTGAGGCATATTGGGAACAATCATAAGTATCATAAGTATTTCAAGCTAAGGGACTTGCGTCCATAATGCTTGCCAATCCCATGTTATCAAAATATAGTAGTTTTATCACAATTAAAAATATCATGTCCAGCCTTAAACATGTGCATATTTGTGCTTTCAACCACAGATGCTGGTAGGCTATTCCATGCAGTGACCGCCCTAAGTGTAAACTAATGTTTCCTCAAGTTTGCATTCCACTTGGGCAGATCCAGTTCCATGTTTTGTCTTCTACCACTAGTCCATCCTGATCTGAAGTTTATCCCAAGATCTTCCCTTAGTGCAGTATCCTTAGCATTTTTGAACATCATACATAAATCGCCTCTAAGTCTTTAGTGAAATGAATATAGGTTAAGTTTTTCCAATCTCTTATTGTATGAAAAATGTTTCAGCCCAGTCACAGATTTGGTGGCCCTACACTGTACTCCCTCAATCTTAACCACGTAATACCTTTTCTGAGGTGACCATACCTGGGCACAATACTCCAGGTGTGGTCTTACCAGAGCACCATATAATGGCATGAGGACATTTTCACTTCTGCTCAAAATATGCCTTAAGATGCAGTTCAGATTTTGATTAGCTTTTTTTACCTGTTCCATACAATGCACACTAAACTTTAGGTTAGATGTTATCTATACTCCTAGATCCCTCTCCTCCCTAGTTTCAATTAGACTGTTGGTTCCTATGGTGTATACATAGTTATTATTATGAAGGCCCAAGTGCATGATTTTACACTTGGATATGTTAAGTTCAAGCTTGCTAGAGTTAGTCCACCTATAAATTTTGTCTATAGTCTGCTGCAGAGAAAGGGCCTCAGTTGTGTTAGTCACAGGTGTACCTAATCTACAATCATCAGCAAATTTAGAAATCCATATATTAGGATTTTTCAGTTTCAATGTAGAAATATAAATGTTAAAAAGACAAGGTCCCAATACTGATCACTGTGGCACCCACTTGTGACTGCTGACCAGTCCGACATCATACCTCTAACCATGACTCTCTGTTTTCTCTCAGTCAACCATTCTGTTATTGACCTTATGATGTTTCTACCTATTCCAACATTTACCAGTATTTCTATCAGTTCCACATGGGGCAATTTATCAAAGGCTTTGGAGAAGTCAACAAAAACCACATCCACTGCATTACCCACATCCAGATCAGAGTTAACATTTTCATAAAACGTTAGTAGATTTGTTTGGCATGATCTAGATTTAGTGAACCCATGCTGTATAGGATCAATCAAATTGTTTTCTGCTAGGTAGTCCACAATTATAGTTTTTAAAATCCCCTCCAAAATGTTTTCTATTAATGACGTAAGGCTTATAGGCCTGAAGTTAGCTGGCTCAGACCTAGAGCCATTTTTATGTTGGCTCAAGCTTGCTCAGCCAACATATTGCATTAGTAGAAGATTTGGAGGCATGGTCACTGTCGGACAAATGCAGGGCAAGCATCAGTAGGTGTGTCCCTCATTCCCCAATAAGCCAGCATGCAGGCGCCATACCAGGAATACATAATGTGGTGACACATCTAAGAAAAGGTCCGCTGCAATGACAGCCAAGCTTGTCATGCAGCGGCACCAAAACACACCCTCTCTTTGTGCCTTTCCTGATGAGGCCCTACCATTAACATGGTGGTGCTAACTGCTGCTGCATGGAGAGCCAACTTTGGGGAACCCAATCCCCATGTCGGCATGCCCCAACCCATGTCATTTGCCGATGGGGGTGCCCACTCCCTGTTGGCATAATGCAACCAACCCTCCCATTTAAAGTGTGTGCCAAGAGGGTGCCCAATCCCTCTTGGCATCATGTCCCCCCTTCCTGGTTTTATTTGCCGATGGGGGAGCCCACTCCCCATTGGCATAATGTCCCCCCATTTGTTGTGTGCCACCGGGATGCCCAATCCCCTTCAGCTACAGAACCCCACCCTAAAAACAACACTCAGGTGCACACTGGGAGCCCACCCCAGCATGCCAAATGACCCTGCAAAAGGAAAACCATCCAGCAATGTTTTTTTTTTTCAAACCTGCAAAGCACAAAATGGTCACTCGTTGACTCCGGTGGCCCTTCCAAACCCACACCTACCATCTGCGCACCCTGCCTCCCCACACACCCCCACCCTAAACTTATCTCCAGAGCTTGGCGCAACGATCTTCGGTGGACCGGGAACACATCTGCACTCTTCAAAGCTGACCACGAACCGAAAAAATGCTGGTAAGCTGTATAATGGCACAAATAGGGTTTTTTCAACTTTGGTACATATCTCGGGCATTTTTGGGAATTTAGGCACCAGATTTTCAATATGGGGTTATTGGAACCTGTCCTCATGAATTCAGTCACTGTCATGGCATTATTCAGTCTTAAAGGAGATTTCACGGTCACTGCATGGAATCACCTTTCAGGACTGATTAGTGAAAAGACAGTGCCACTGTTCATGGGGGGGGGGGGCTCTCAAAAAGCCTATGCTGCAAATTTGGTGAACAAAATCCCAAAATTGGCTGTTTTACAAGCGTGCATTGCTCAGTTTTCATTCACACTCGTAACTTCATGAATTTGTAATATTTTCACTCCAGATTTTCAAAATAGGCATTTTGCCACTCCTCCTTATGAACAGTACAGCTGTCCTTTTACTTATCCTAGCCAAAATGTATTTTTGAAAGTCCGGTGCAGAATAGTGCAGTCACTGTACGAAATCAGTTTTTGGAACAATTTGACAAATGATGGTGATACTGTTCACGAACAGAGGTCCTAATATGCCTATGTTGAAAAATTGGTGACAAACGTCCATAAAATGACTGTGTTACAAGCTTGTGTCATGCAGTTTCTACACGTTCTTGTAACTTCACAAATTTGGAATATTTTCATGCCAAATTTTCAACATTGGTAATTTTTCATGCCTCCTTATGAACAGTATAGCTGTCATTTTTCAGAGCCTGCCCACAATGTGTTTCCACACCTGTGGTGCACAATGGCATGGTCACTGTGGGAAATCAACTTTTGGGACAGATTAGCAAAATCACAGCACCACTGTTCATGAGGGGAGGCAAAAATGCCTATACTGAAAATGTGGCTAAAAATATCCCAAAAATTATTGGGTTACGGATGTGTGTTGCGCAGTTTCCATGCATGCTTATGACTTTACCGATTTTTCATATTTTCACTCCAGATTTTCAATGCTGCCTTTTTTTTGCACCTCTTCATGAACAACACATTTGTCATTTTTCACATCCTGCCCAAAATGGGTTTTCACCCCTGTGCCACCAAATGGCACAGGTGCTGTGCAACACCACCTTTCGGCTAACAAACTGATTGTGCCACTCTTCATGAGCTGGGGTCACAAATACCCCATGTTGAAAATATGGAGTGACAATACCAACAAATGCCTATGACATTAGGGTTTCCAACTGTAACACCCCACCCTGTAGAGACTGCCAGGCATCAGGGGTGTGACTTGGCATCATTGGATGTAATGCTTACACCATTCCACCCCCACCTCCACCCTGCAGCCAGTAACAGGCATTGAGATGTGCCATGGAGTGTTCAGCCCTAAAGTTCACCCCATTCTCCTATACTGCACTCTCAGCATATTTCCTTATGGAATGGGGTAAGTATAAGGCCCAAAGACCCCAAAACACACCACAACACTTGTCAGTGTCTACAGGGTATGGTGAGGTAAAATGGCATGAGTGTTATAGCTGACACCCCAAAGGCACACCCCAACATCTGTCAGTCTCTGCAGGGTGGGGGTGGGGTTGGCGTCAGTTCAATACTTCACTGCCATTCCTGTTATGCACCTCTAACTCCCGTACTACCAATGCCAATGCCAGTGAGACAACATTCGGCATTGTCAAATGCTTGTTATGGAGTGGGACCACTATAGCAGCCTTCCAATCCTGTGGAACTTCACCCTATCCAGTGATGATTGCAATAGGTAAGAAATGTCAATGGGTCTGCCAGTTCATGTAAGATTCTGGGGTGAATGTTGTCAGGTCCTGGGGATTTGTTAATGTCTAATTTGTTCAACCTTGTCCTAACCTCCTCTGGTTTTATAATAATTCTCCCTGGGATGGGTTCTAATTCAGCATATATGGGAGGGTTAACTCTAGGATTGAAAACTGAACAAAAATAGCTGTTTTGAATATCAACAGTCTCTTTTTCAGATGCCAGTTCACGCATAGAGTTTTTGTAAGGTCCTAGCATTGTTGAATTACTCTTCATACCATTTTCATATGAAAAACATGACTTTTTATTGTCCTTAACTTTAGCTGCCAGGCTAATTTCTTGCTGAGCTCAAGCCTTTTTTTTATAGAAACTTTAACTTCTTTAGCACATTTTTTATACATCTTGTAGTTTGCTGCTGTTTGGTCCTTTTTGTATTTTTTAAATAATCTATTTTTTTTTTATTTATTAAGTGCTTGATGTTTTTATTTATCCAACATGGGGTTAGTTTTTTGCTGTCCTTGTTTTTAAGGAACCTTGGGATGTGTGTACTAATTTGTTGATTAAGTTTTGCACGGAGAGTATTCCACATACCCTCTGTATTGTTTCCATTTAGGTCCTTAAACTAATCCCATGAGGCTTAATCCTTCTTGAGATGATCAACATTTGCCCTGGATAGATTAAGCTTAGTAACCCCCCCCCCCAAGATTTGAAGGTAATACCAACTCTTTTAGAGTGAACAAAACCATGGAGTGCTCGCTATTACCCAAGAGGGGGAGATATCTACCCCATTAACTAAATCCCCCATGTTAGTTGGTACAATATCGAGAATATTATTGCCTTTGGTATTTTCATGTATCTTTTGGTCCAGTCCAATCTGGTCAAATACATCTAAGTACATTTCCTCAGTTTTGTTTCCCCCTTTTATTACTTTCCAGTCAATATTGGGGAGGTTGAAATCTCCCAACACTAATAGCTTGTCAGCAGGGTCTAGGTTACTAAGTTGTTTTAGGAAGGCTAAGTCTTTATCTGGGGTAATGGAGGGTGGTCTATAAAATAGCCAGTTATTATTTTGGGGCCAGTCATTGGTAATAACTTAACCCAAATAACTTCAAGGTCTAGGTCTTCCTGGAGTATTTGAATACTGTTTATTGAATCATGAACATACATTGCTACCCCCCCTTCTATATGTTTATGATTTGTGGTATAGGTTATAGCCTTGAATAGTTTTCTCCCATATATCATTATTGTCCCACCAGGTTTTGGTAATACAAGCTATGTGTATATTTTGTGCTACATGTAAATTCTTAAATTCATCGAATTTATTTACTAGACTTCTGGCATTAATAAGCACAACCCTTCAATTAGGTTCCTCCTAATTGTTATCTCCCATGGTTTTTGTTGGGATAGTATCTAACATGGGCTGCCCCCATGCCAGTTTAAATGAAAGTCAATTACTTTGTTCAGCTTCCTGCTCAATATCATGGAACCCACTAAATTGAGGTGGAGACCATCTGATTTAAAAAGCGACTTGTTAGTGAAGGTAACTGAATTGTCCATAAACCCTAAATTATTAGTCCTACAAAAAGTTCTTAACCAACTGTTAATAGATTTAATTGCCCCATTTTTATATTCGAGGCACCCGTGTGTTGGTAGTACACCAGAAATAATGATTTCCCCTCCATTTATTTTAATTCTTTTCATTATATCAGTTATTTTAGTCTGGAATACATTCAGACTGGTTTTGTTAATATCGTTGGCACCTATATGCATAACAATGAGAGGTTTAACCATATTCTCCATTAGTCCATCTAATAAGTCAGAAACATCACCCACTTTAGCTCCAGGCAAGGTGCTAACAGTAGTACTAGCTTCCCTGCCTTTGCATACTACAGAATGAACTCCTCTAATTATAGAATCTCCTATGACTAATAAGTCTTTAGTCAGGATCTCATTGGCTAATGGTGTAACCTGGTCAGTTAAAGGGTCTGGTTTAGTACAACTAGTGCAGGGTTTGTTCATGGAACTTTCTTCAGGAACTGTGTGATCAGTTAAACACTTGCATTTGTTTTGAAGTGTTAGGGGTAAATTCCCACTTTGGCTAATGCACTGTGATTTTATGTATCTCTTTGGTTGTTCCCACAGTATTGTATTAGAAGCCTGAATACCCCCTAATACTGTGTCATCAGACTTTTCCTGCTCCAAAAGCCTCTTATCTGTATCTGTTACTAAAGGGGCTTCAGCTATAATAATGTCCTAGGTAGCCACATCATTGAACTTTTCCAGGATAGCACTTTCTTTTTGGGTTTCTAGTCTCTGCATTAGTATCTCAATTTTGTTCCTTAAGGTGCTAATCAATGTGAAATTATACAATGGCAAGAAAGAATCTTAGACTGTGATTGGTCAGTTTGGGGCTGGACCCATGGCATTATCCAAGCACAATGCCACAGGTCTAGTCTCAGCACTGTGTACCTGTAGATGATTTGTTGGATGAGCTTGACTTTTTGCTTGCGCTTTTGATTGATTGTTTCATCTTCTCTTAAAAACAAAAAATATTTTTCCACACAAAAACATCTTTAAAATTATTTTTTTTATTCTGTATAACAATGAGCCATTGTATAATAGGAATAATGCACTCCAGGGTGTTTGTCGTTTGGGATAACGCCACACCTGGGGCATTGGATGCCCTCAGCCTGTGGCCTCGTGCCCAACCCCCCCAGGCGTGGCGTTATCCCAGAACGACACACACCCTGTCATGCATTATTCCTTTATTATACAATGGCAAGAAAAATCCTATGATTCTGATTGGCTACTGACCCGTAGAGACTGTGATGATATTAGACAATAATATCACTGTATCAAGGGCAGACACAAATATGACCGCAGCACAGTTAAAGATACTCCTCCCTGCTGCACTACCCTGGTGATGACACGGCTTCACATGCCCGCATATCAAGCTTATTTTCCTATTGTTTTCTTTTCCCAGTACATGCCAGTAGTACCAGAAAAACCAGAAGGACAAACAAACAACTGCTGCTTCTAAATGGAAGAGACAACCAGTACGAGCAGTGACACGGCTTTACTTTCAAAATGCTGTTCACTGTTCGTGACTGCCTCAGTGCGCGCACCCTTCTTTGCTCACTAACAGAACTGTCACCGAAAGCAGCACAACTAAACTATATAGCCACAATAACTGTGTGAGTATCGGGGGGGTGACAGAGGCACCTATACCAAAATAAATGCTCAACACCTACGAGGAACATACAGGGGCTGGGAAGCATGCAGCACCAGCACCACCTAGTGGGCACTACTTTTCCTTGTTTCACCATATATGCCTTCCACAGGGGAAAAAAAAACAATAGAAATGTAATAAAAACACACTTCTTAAAACTATTTTTTATTTTTTCACAACAAGCCATTGTATAATAGCAATAAGGCACTCCAGGGTGTGTGTTATTGTGTAATAACGTCATTCCTGGGGTGGCAGAAGCACTCGGCTTTGCCTCGTGCTTCAACCCACCCCAGGAGTGACGTTATTACACAATAACACACACCCTGTCGTGCCTTATTGCTTAATTATCACACATAAACTCCTTACATGCTGGTTCCTCTGTAATCATTTTGCATTTAATGCATACCCTTTTTGTTTTGCTGCCCCTTTTGCCCTTGGCTTGCGACATAATGACACCTGTAGATCCTTAAGCAAGCTGGTTTGACTTACGTTTTTATTTAACTATTTACTTCTTTGTTTGTAAACATGAACCCCGGGGCACAGTAGTGGATGTAAGGGATTAAGTTTGACACTACCACTCAGGAAAGGACATGGGGGTCATCATAAGCAACTCTCTGAAACAAACTAGTTAATGTAGTAAGGCCTACAGCAAGACAACCAGAATGTGGTGGTGTAATGGGAGAGATTTAGGCAGCAGGAGGAAAGAGGTAATACTAGCTCTCTATAGATCACTAGTGAAACCACATATGGAATACCGTACCCATTTCTGGAGTCCCCACCTGAGAAAAGGCAGAGACAGACGAGAAATGGTGCAACAAAGGGTAACCAAGATGATTCAGGGACAACAGGGCAGATCCTGTGAAAAATAGCTTAACACCTTAAATGGGTTCAGCCATGGCTGGAACAGAGTAAGGGGTTAGATAACTAAGCAGGGGTGCTCAGTGCTGCTGTATGGCTCGTTCTGTTTATTGCCGCATCTTCTCTCCCCCACCATACCAACAACATGGGACATTCACAGTGCTGCACAGACTACAGCTCTTCTAGTTTTTTGCCCCATACTACTTCCCAACCCATGATTCTGGCAGCACCAGTTAATTTCAATACTGCTGTGTGGCTTACTTCTATTTCAATCTTCCTTCCCACTACCATGATGCTGACACTCTGATATTCTCAATACTGCTGTTTACCTCTTTGTTTCTGGCCTGATCCCATAAATCCCTATAAAATTGGCAGTGCCAATCCTGCTCACTGCTGCAGCACTCCTTTTGTTTCTTGCCCCATCCTACTTTATATAACACAGACAATACCACTTATAGTCAGAGACATTGTGATACTCTATGGGCTCAGTTTTCAAAGGTTGATGCAAGGTTTGCATCAAACCCTGTGTCAACCCCATTCTTTGTCAGAGCTGCGCTAAAGTCCTTTGATGCTTCTGCACCAGACTTCAGTGCATTAGTAGCTCAGCCGTGACACTTTCCACACTTTATGATGGCTTGCACCAAATATGTGGCACAAGCCCCATAAAAATGGTCTGCAGCATGCTGCAAGTTAAACCGGGGGGAACTGGTCTAACTTGTGGTATCTGGCACATGGGAGTGAAAATCTCCACCGGCACCAGAAGAATTCCACATGCTCCATGGGCCATATGATTGGCACACCAGGAGCTTGCGTCATTCTCAGGCTTTTGAAAATCAAACCCTATGTCTTACACCAACATGATACCAAAGGCCTGCTGCAGAATTTACTTCTTAACAATTACACTATTAAATCTTGCAAAGAATCTTTGTTGGCATTGGCCAATGCGTGTTGGTATAATACCTGTAACTGTGAAGTTGTGGGAGTATTACTCAGCAGAACTGGACCAGGGTGTTAATAAACACCTCAGCTTATGAACTTGGTGTTCATTCACCCCTGGTCTTGTTATTACCTCGTAAACATCAACCACTGTCTCATTGTCACTATATTCAGCAGCCAACATTATCATCAGGACCAAAGAAAGAGATGACATGACTCCTATATTTTTACACATCTGCTAAACTGCAGTCCGTCCAATGTTCAATCCAAATTTGCCCCTTTCCTTTTCAAAGCCCTCTATGTTCTTATACTCACTCTTCATTGACCTTTCCTCCTGGTACTCTACCTCTCTATCTTTCAATACATCTAGCACCTATCTTCTCTTTGTCCTTTCATATTACACCCCATCAGTTTGTAGTAAAGCCTGGGCCTGTGCTGCCCCAACTATTTCAACTCAAATATTATATTTTCTCCCTTGCCCATCATAACTAATTCATTTCTTTCTTTTCCTCCTTCATCATTCCTCTGACAATATTCTCTGAGTAGCTGCTGACTTGATGCATTACAATATTTCATTATGTAGCACTTTTCTAATATTGTTCATGCCCAATTGTGTTCCCTAATGTACCATACATCATCTGTTATTGTTTTAAACTTACTTGACACTGTAAAATGTTTTGGAATGCAACATGCATTAAAAGCCACTACACAAAGTAAAGTGGTGTCTCAATTATTTGTCACTTGCCTTAGGCAGAACATTTCTACAGTCTTTTATTTTTTTTGTTGTGCAGTTCTTAGAATTCACCTTAACTAAACTTTGATTTGATGAACATATCAACTTTATGTTGTAATAAATAATAAAATACTTTTTGAGGAAGATGCATGCCTTCTTACAGGTTAGAAAGTCATCATCCAATTTCAAAGGGAGTCCTCATCACTGAAAGCTCTACAACGTATTGTGGGGATGTGACTAAGTAGCACTTTAAGTGCATAACCAAAACATTACCTATGGCTGTCAATTATATTACTCTGGTTGAACCTGACATCCTTCCAGCTGAACAATGTTGGTTGCTGGCCACTAAGATCCTGTCCCACAATGCCCCATGGTTGACATCATGGCTGTGGCTCAGCTGCAGGAGAGTACACTAGCTATACTGATATAAAAGCTATTAATAGCATTGTTTTGCCATTCACCTTTTCCACTGCATTACCAAGACTAAACAGATAGTACAGTTCATATAAAACTGTCATGCCAAAGAGCTGGTTTAGCATTGTTTTTTAAAGTTGGTAATGAACTTTGTTTTTCACACTTAAAATGGCTCAAGAACAACTTTTAATAAATGGTTTTGCAACTCATATGAAATGCATCTGCAGTTATGTCACAATGCAATGCAAAACTGAGTCAAAACTTATAGAAAACAGTGTTTATAGGGTTTTGTGCTGTATCCACCAACCTTATTCAACTCATTCACAAATGCAAAAGCAAAAGCAACTCATTTGGGGAGATAGTTTAATGTGAATTGTACTGTAGCTGTTGAGTTATTTTCATAATCCAAGTACAGCACACAAGTATAATGAAGTGGCAGAGGTTACGTTCTACTGCTAATAGGGCCATCATACTTAAACAGCAATTCTGCACTTCAGTATACAGTATATGTACTGTACTCTATGTACATAATAATGTTTCAGCTATTATAATTTACTAGAGGGTAGATTTGTTTAATGTTCAGATTTCCTTGTAAGGGTTTATGACCTATCTTGGTAGTTTATTCAAGAAGTCAAGGGTTTGACTATCCCCAACTTAACTCCCAGTGCTGTTGTTTAAGACACTGTGGTGCTCATGATGACAACAGACTG
Organism: Neoceratodus forsteri; assembly: GCA_016271365.2. Classification (NCBI taxonomy): domain Eukaryota; kingdom Metazoa; phylum Chordata; order Ceratodontiformes; family Ceratodontidae; genus Neoceratodus; species Neoceratodus forsteri. The sequence continues at coordinate 247,483,666 of CM028130.1, read as the reverse complement.
TGATGTTACAAACATAACAATTGTGAGGTGGGTTGCAGACAGATGTTTTTTGAAAGATATCATATGAATTGTAGGAATTATACAAGCCTATTAGCCATTAGCCATTTTGACTTGTTCACCCATCAATAAGAATCTGAAATACCCTTTTCTTTAAAATAATCATTGAGGGATTTCTTAAACTGTTTCATATCCTCGCTACTTACTTCTTCTTCAGTTAAAGTATTAAAAGGTGATACCACTTTTTGATTCAACCATTTACCTCTTGCTTCTTTCCTATAATTTTCCCCTCCCAGTTGCTTACTGTGCAAACTGGTCTTCCTATTATCATTCATTGCCTGCAGTCCCACACATTCCCTAACATCCCGGTTTTGGCGAGCTTTGTGTATCATACACAAATCCACTCTCGTTCTCCTATGTGTTAATTAGAACATATCAAAGTTCAGTGAGTCATTCCTCATGTTTGAGGTGTCTAATATCTGCTACCATCTTGGTTGCCTTTCTCTGTAACCCTTCCAACAAGGCCACATCACCCTTTCTGCATGGTGCTCAGAACTGCCCTCAGTATTCCAAATGTGGCCTAACTAGTGATGTATATAATGGATTATTACTCTTCTGTCCCTGCTCTTAATATTGTGACTGATACAGCACAGTATTCTGTTTCTCTTTCTTACCACAGCATTACATTGGTCGTTAAAATTTAAGTAATGCAATACTGTTATCCCCAGGTCTTTTTAATTTTCAGTTGTTTGCAGTTTTCTGCCATTTAAATAATATTTGACTTTTTTATTATTCAGTCCAAAATGCATTGTATTATGCATCTCATAATTAAAGGTTAATTTATTGTTCATGTCCCAAGTCTCCAAATGATTAATTTCCCCTCTAGAATTTAGAATAGCATCTTCATTATTAACTATGTCCCCCCATTTTCATGTCATCAGCAAACATGCAGAGCCATGCCCTTCTGAAACAGTGTGTGGTAGAAACAAAGATATTAAACAAAGCCGGTCACAAAACTGATCCTTGGGGCATTCAATTGGTCACTGCTTCCTACTCAGAAAAATGTAATTTGATGCGGACACTTTGCCATCTGTCCTTTAACCAAGAGGCTATCCAGCTCACTATAACCTTATTTATCCATGTATCCTCTAACTTGGAAACTAGTTTTGAATGTGGTACTTGGTCAAAGACTTTTGAATAGTCTAAGAAGATTTTGTCTATTGGAATGTTACAATCAAGTGCCCTGCTTACTGGCTCAAAGAAGCAAATGAGGTTAGTCTAACACAATTTGTTCTTTTTAAAAACATGTTGTGTTGTATCTTCCAAACCCTTACTTGGTAAATGCTCCTCAGTTTCATCTTTTATTGTGCCTTCTAATATCTTGCCCACAATGGAAGTCAAACTCCCATGTTTATAGCTGTTATATTCTGCTTTGTTTCCCTTTTTATGCTGATTGTGCGCATGTGCAAGAAACATGTTGAGGCAGCTTGCTGCAGAAGCAGGTTGAGGAGGTGTGGCAGTGTTGTGGCCAATGCCCCCATTGCCTTTTGAGGCTTGGCCCACTTTCCCCAAAGGGGTGGCATGCTGCTGCTGGCACTAGTTCAGCCAACATGCCACCACCTTGAAACATTTTAGCCACTGCAATCAGGGACCACCTCGTCATTGCAGCTTTAGCCATTCCGCTACAATGAGGGAGTGATCCGTCATTGCAGGGTGATCCCCATGCCCCAACCCAGTTTGCCGATGGGGAGCCCAGTCCCTGTTGGCATATTCTCCCCACCCCCACGTTTCTGCTGTATGCCGAGGGGGTGCCCAATCCCCCTCGGCATCATGCATTCCCCCATCTTTGTTTGCTGACGTGGTGTCCAATCTTTGCAAGCTTCAGTCCCCCCTTCCCAACTGAATTTGCCAACAAGGGAGCCCACTCCCCATCGGCATAATGTATACCCCCTTTACAATGTGTAGTCTGGCAAGGGTGGTGCCCAATCCCCCTCAGCTCATCCACCACCTCCGTAAGTGCCAACGGGGTTGCCCAATCCCCAATCAGCTACAGCCCCCCCCAAAAAAAACACTCTGGTGGCACATTGGGAGCCCACCCCAGCATGCCAAATGTCCCTGTAAAAAGAAAAACTGTACTGCAATTTTTTTTTTTACCCCTGTAAACAAGAACACAGTCCCTCATTGAGTCTGGCAGCCCCTCCTCCAACCCGTGCCCACCCTCTGCACACCCTGCCTCCCAACACCCCCCCTTACCTCTGGAGTCTGGTGCAATGATCTTTGGTGGACTGGGAACATGTCTGCACTCTTCAAAGCCAACCGTGAACTGAGGAAATGCCTGTAAGCTGTATAATGGCATACATAGGGTTTTTTCAACTTTGGTGCATATCTCAGGCATTTATTGGAATTCTGGTACCAAATTTTCAACATGGGGTTTTCGGGACCCCTCCTCAAGAATTCAGCCACTTTCATGGTGTTATTCGGTCCTGAAAGGTGATTTCACAATCACTGAGCGGAATCACCTTTTGGGACCAATTTATGAAAAAAAGGTGCCAGTGTTCATGAGGTGGGCTCTCAAAAAGCTAATGTTGCAAATTTGGTGGAAAAATCCAAAAAATGGCTATTTTACTAGCGTGCATTGCGCAGTTGCTACCCACTCTCGTAACTTCACAAATTTGAATATTTTCTTTCCAGATTTTCAACATTTGCATTTTTCTGCACCTCCTTTTGAAAAATACACGTCCTGGCTGAAATGTATTTTCACACTTCTGGTGCAGAATAGCATGGTCGCTGTGGCAAATCAGTGTTTGGGACACATTAAGAAATCACAGTGACACTGTTCATGAGCAGAGGTCTTAAAATGCCTATGTTGAAAATGTTGTGATGACAGTCCATAAAATGAGTGTGCTACAACCGTGCGTTGCGCAGTTTGCATGCACGCTCATAACTTCACAAATTTATAATATTTTCACTCCATATTTTCAGCATTGCCATTTTTCCACACCTACATATGAACAGTACAGCTGTCATTTTACACAGCCTGGCCAAAAAGTGTCTTCACACTTCTGGCGCCAAATAGCCTGGTCACTGTGGGAAATCAGTTTTTTGGTTAGACTGAGAAAATGACAGTGACACTGTTCATGAGAAAAGGTCCTAAAATACCTATGTTGAAATTGTGGTGATGAAAATCCATAAAATTACTGTGTTATAATTGTGCGTTGCGAAGTTTCCATGCACCCTTGTAATTTCACAAATTTGTAATATTTTCACGTCAAATTTTCAACACTGGCATTTCTTCACAGCTCCTTATGAAAAGTACAGCTGTCATTTTTCACATCCTGGCTGAAATGTGTTTTTGCACTTCCAGCGCAGAATAGCTCAGTCGCTTTGGTAAATCAGTGTTTGGGACGGATTAAGATTGAGCAAATATGAGAGGGGGAGTGACTGAGCTCAACTGAGCTCTGTTGGGACTGCTTCAGATTTCTTTGTGGGCAGAAAAAGGCACCAATGCAGGCAGGAGTCCAGTTCAAAAGGGCAGCCTGCAGCGCTGGGAGAGACAGAAGTTGCGAGTGAGAGAGGGGGAGTGAGCGAGCTCAAAGGAGTACTGTCGGGATTGATGCTGATTTCTTTGTGGGCAGAAAAAGGCATCAATGCAGGCAGGGGCCCAGTACAAAAGGGCAGCCTGCAGCAGTGGGAGAAACAGAATGAGCAAGTGAGAGTGGGGGGAGTGAGCAAGCGAGCTCAACGGAGCTCTATCAGGACTGCTGCAGTTTTCTTTGTGGGCAAAAAAAGACACCATCACAGGCAGGAGCCCAGTACAAAAGGGCAGCCTGCAGTGCCAAGAGAAATGGAATAAGCGAGTGAGAGAGGGGGAGTGAGCGAGCTCAGTGGAGCTCTGTCGGGACTGCTGTGGATTTCTTTGTGGGCAGAAAAAGGTGCCAATGCAGGCAGGAGCCCAGTACAACAGGCCAGCCTGCAGCACCTGTAGAAATGGAATGAGCAAGTTAGAGAAGGGGAGTAAGTGAGCTCAATAGAGCTCTGTTGGTGGCACCCATGTTGAGCGCTGATTATTGAGCGCTGCACTTTTGAGTGACTCAATAATAGCACTCTACAAGAGAGTGAGTGGTGCAATACCTTGCTACATCCTGTGTAGGAAAAATTCAGTAACTTGACCTGTGGTCCACAACCCCCTTGGAGTTGGTTATTTAAGTTCGGGGGGTATGGGGGGCTTGCCCCAGACAAAGGGGAGGGGTGCAGGGGCGCCACAGCCCCCTGTATGAAAAAAATATTTCTGTGTGGTTAGATAGGTATTGTAGTGACTGGCGCTATTTGCAACAGTCAGTACAATATCTGTCATCCTTTTTACTATGGGCTCAAGTTTGCTCACTCTATCTGTTAGCGGTCTTTTTGACTAGCCTTTATTACATGGAACCGCTCTGTCGGGACTGCTGCAGATTTCTTTGTGGGCAGAAAAAGGCACCAATGGAGGCAGGAGCCCAGCACAAAGGACAGCCTGCAGCACCAGGAGAAACAGAATGAGCAACTGACAGAGGAGAAGTGAGAGACCTAACCAGAGCTCTGTTGGAACACCTGTGAACTTATTTTTGGACAGAAGAATGCACCAATGCAGGCAGAAGCCAAGTACAAAAGGGCAGCCTGCAGCGTCGGGAGAAACAGAATGAGCAAGTGAGGGAGGGGGAGTGAGTGAGCTCAACGGAGCTCTGTCGGGACTGCTGCAGATTTCTTTGTTACCAGAAAAAGGTGCTAACAGAGGCAGGAGCCCAGTACAAAAGGGCAGCCTGCAGCTCTGGGAGAAACAGAATGAGCGACTGAGAGAGGGGTAGTGAGCGAGCTTAATGGGGCTCTGTCGGGATTGCTGTGGATTTCTTTGTGGGCAGAAAAAGGTGCCAATGCAGGCAGGAGCCCAGTACAAAAGGGCAGCCTGCAGCGTCAGGAGAAACAGAATGAGTGAGTGAGAAACGGGGAGTGAGCGAGCTCAATGGAGCTGTGTAGGGACTGCTGCAGATTTCTTTGCGGGCAGGAAAAGGTGCCAATGCAAGCAGAAGCCCAGTACAAAAGGGCAGTCTGCAGCATCGGGAGAAATAGAATGAGCAAGTCTGAGAGTGGGAGTGAGCGAGATCAATGGAGCTCTGCTGGGACATTACATTTTCCCACCCTCCACCCATGGTCCTCTGTGGTCCTATATTACAGCAGGGTCTCTGGAGTGGAGACAAAGCAATGATTGGATACTTTAGGATTGCTGTAATAATGCAGATTTAGTTGTTCTGTTTCTTTCTCTAACTGAGGTAAGTACTGAGCTATATTGTTATGATTGCTGTAATAATACATATTTAATTGTTCTGTTTATTTCTCTAACTGAGTTGAGTAATACTTGGAGTGCAACAGTATTTCTAACTGGGCTAAGTGAAACTATATGACAGCCGAGAACAAAAAGTATGGTAGCTGAGGGGTGAAAAATGGACAAGAAGGCTTTAGGATTACTACAGTAATACAGTATCTAACAGATGAGATTTGAGACTGAATTAACCCAGTTGGCAAGGGGTCAGTAGGGGACTAGTGTGCGGGGGGCAGGAATTTGAGTAAATAGGGGCCTAACAGTTGTAGTAGGGTACAGAACCTGGGAGTAAGAGCCCATAACATAAGATGGGGGCCAAAATGGAGCAGGTGCCACATGTCAATAGGGCGGACATCTTTGGAAGCATGGAGGGGTGTACAGGGTGTGGTTTTGCCATGATCCTGGACTGGGCTTGGAGGATGGGGGGGTGTATAGTCTGTAGATGACTGGCTAGTTTGAGGGAGGAACTGTGGAGGTTAGGTAGGAGTGTAAGTGGCAGGGCAGATGAGTATGGTAGGCATATTGAGGGGGGATAGGGAATGGCAAAGGGGAATGGAGGAAAAATAACTAGGGACTGAAACTGACCCCAGTATCAGAGGCACTAGCAGAAAAGAGAAGAAGGAGGGGTGCCGAGGTGAGGTGGGGGCCTCCTGATGGGAGGAAGAGACCACGAGGAGTACCAGAGGAGACAGCAGATGGCTGAGGGTAGGGATGGACCAGAGGTGCCATGGAGGAACAAGAAGAAGGGGGGGATCCGATAGGGGGAAGCGATGTAGGACAGGTATCAACTACGAATAGATTTGAACCTCTGCTACGGGACAGAGAGGGGGAGCAGAAACATACTGAAGGGGGGAGGACAAGCGGTGCATGAGAGGGATGGCAACAGGTAGGGGTAGAGATAGCGAGAACAAAAGGGTAGAATGGGGCTAGTAAGGAAGGAGGGGGTGGTAACTCAAGGAGAGAAGGCTATGGGAAGGGGAAGGATGGGAGGGGCATCACTATCGTGGTAGAAGGGAATGGGTGCTTTAAATTGACAACAGCTGGGATAGGACAGGGATGGAAATCAGAAGGGGAGGAGGGGAGGTCGACATGGGAAGCCCAGTAGGAAGTAGTCACGCTGGGAATCGGTTCAAGGGGGATGGGAAGAATAAGGCAGGGAAAAGGGGTGAGGTGGAAGTAGGGGGTACAGATATAAAAGTCACAGAGGGTGCAGATGGCAGAGGTAAGGGACAGCGAAGAATGAATACTGTGGTGATGTAAGGGGCATTAGAAGGGAAAGGGGGTAAGGGGCAGGGGGGTACTCATCCTGGGGGATTCTATGCTGAAATGGGTGAGATGGGGTGGAAAGGGGGAAAGGCACAGCCATATTTGGGTTGAAGCTGTCCCCAGGTTGACTGCAGCAGGGGCAAGGTAGGCACTGCTCAAGTGTGCAGAGAGTGGGAGGAAGAAAACTCATTTACTGTTGCATTTGGGTACAAAGGACTTGGCGGGGGACACTGTGGAAGTAGTGAGGGGGAGGTTTGAGTACTTGGGCAGGCAGTGTGAGGGGTTGGGGAAGTCGGTGGCATTCTTGGAGGTACTGCCAGTACCATGTGCAAGCATGGTGAGGAAGGGTAGACTTGAAGAGTTCAAGTGACTGAGGGATTGGTGCCACATGAAACATCAAAGGTTAGGGACTAAATGAGGGAGGGTCTTGGGGAAGAGTGACTTGTACATGGGGGACAGGGTACAGTGGAGCAGAAAGGGGAGAGGAGTATTAAAGGCAGCACTGCTGCTGGACCACTGGTGCTGAGGGTTGAGGCACTGGACTCCACACCTCACGCCATGCTGGCAACCTGGGTTTGGATGCAAGCCCGGGCTGCCAGGGGTTGGCAAGGAAGGGATAGGATTGAGCATCCAGAGGACTGCTGTCCAATCTTGGGGCGGGATCCAGGGACCCACTGCTCTGTAGCGGCTCCTGCTGATGACTGCGGGTGCTACTACGGTGGTGTAGTAAAGGGTGGCGGAGTGTGGCAAATGTTGGCACGCGTGCCTAAGCGTCATTGCACACCCGCACTCTACAAAGGTTAGAAAAGTGGAAAATGGGCTACAGTCAGGCAGCATGAGATTCTGACCCCCCTGCCCACCCCAAATGGTGCCTCCTCAACCTGATCCTGCTCCGGTGGGTTGACCTGGGAAGTTCCTCACCACCCCACCATGGGGGTAATCTGTGGAGGTCAGCAGGTCAGCCTGATGTCAGGGGCAGGGCTAGGGGGGTCAGTCAGGATGACCAAGCCGACTGTAGCCCAGTGAGAAAATATAAACAAAAAAAGGCAGGATTAGAGGGGTATATCTCTACTAAGGTGGATTTAAACAAATGGGGGCGGTGGCCAAAAGACTGAGGTTGGTAGAATGGTCTGGACAGGGGAGCCTGATGAGGTCACCGCCCTAGATATAGGTAAAGGCGGAGGCATAGTAACCCTGGAAGGGGGCAGGCAGAGTGGTCTGAGTGTAAGACAGAGGGCACCACCACCCAGTAAGAATAAGGAGGAGAAATGGTGTGGACTACTGAGAAGAGGAACACAGGCCAAGGAGAAGAAGAGTGAGGAGAAGGAGGGCTACAGGTAGAAGGTGGTCTGACTAAATGGATAGAGAACTGGTTACAGGGGAGGGTGCAGAGTGTGGTGGTGATGGGGTAGTTCTATGCACCCAGAGCAGTGACAAGCAGGGTGCCGCAGGTCTCAACGCTTGGCCCAATACTATTTGAGCGTTTTATCTCCAATATAGCACATGGAGTGGGGAGCAGGGTTAGTCTGTTTTGCACATTATGCCAAATCAAAAGCAAATAGTTATAGTAGCAGTGCCCCCCCCCCACTCACACACATACACACTCCCTGAAAAGCTGCTTAATAGTCTGCAATTCATTCAAATCAATTCCATTTTCTTACTTACTTGGGGTTCAATGCCAACAAGTGTAAAATCATGTACCTAGGGCATAGAAACCCCTATGCTGGGTATAGGATGGGGAGAGGTACTGATACTCACTAGACATGAAAGGGTCCTTGAGGTCATTATATCAGAGGACCTCAGGATGGCAGCACAGTGTGACAAGGCTATGGGCTGGGCAAATTGGATTCTGGGATGCATAAGGAGTGGAATCTCCAGTAGGAGGAGAAGGGATGCTGTGCTGCCATTGTATCACTCCCTGCTACACCCCCAGTTGGAGTGCTGTGGCCAGTTTTAGAGTCCACACTTCAGAAAGGACATAAGGTGGAGGTTTTCCAGAGGAGGGCAACTAAAATGGTTCAGAATTTTCACAGGAATCCCTACAAGGAAATGCTGAACAATCTCAACATGTACACTCTGGAAGAGAGGAGGCCGAGAAGTGACATGATCAAGACCTACAAAGTACCTCACAGGGGTAAAGAGGGTACAGTTGGGGAGTTTCCTTCAAATGAGGATGAGCACCCAAACCAAGGGAAATACAATGAAGCTGGGAGGGGCATTCAGGTAGATGTGAAGAAATATTTATTTACTGAAAGGGTGGTAGATGCCTTGAACGGACTGCCAGGAGAAGTGGTGGAAGCTAAAAGGGTAGGGGGCATGATTCATGCATAGGATAAATATAGGGGTATGTTAGAAAAAGGGGAAGGAGGGGGTCAGTGGAGATCAATAGGGCTATGGAAGTGGAGTAGGTTCAAGTTCATTGCAGAAAAAATTCATTAAGCAAGCTCATTCACAAGGAGATCCTGATGGACAAAGGCAGAATAAGACATGCAGTAACACATACAAGCAGGAGTTACAAGCAGGTAGAGAACACTTGGGCAGACTGGGTGGGCTGAGCAGTCCTTTTCTGCTGACAAATTCTATGTTTCTATGGCACCATGTGTTAATTCAGGTGCAGTGTTCATTTAAAGTTGGGCCTACCTTACATCCAGATGTAAGGTACAGTAAATTACCAGATTAGATGCAGCCCACTTAAAGTACAATAAACAGAACTCCAGTGCTTCGAGAAGCCTTTACTCTTCATAAGTCTGCTTAAAGAGCTGGGGTTCTATTTGCAGTATCCACACCAGTATGCTGATCTTAAAATCAACGCCTCATCTGAATGAGCACTTGATTCTTGCTCACTCCATTTCTTCCCCACTTTGAAACCTGCTTGTCCTGAGTTAGTTTTGGGCTGGCAGTGCCTCGCCTGTGTTGGAAGATGACTGATAAGCGGCACTGAAAGATGTCAGACTTCACAGACTGTGAAGGCAGCTGCTCATGGACAGACATAAGGCAATTCTACTGGGGGGGTAGGAGGAAGTAAGCAGTTGATTAACTAGAATCTGCAGCTTATCCATCAGGTAGGGAAATGGGCACACTAGGTGGGCCAAGCGGTCCTTATCTGCTGTCAAATTCTATGTTTCTATGTTTCTCACCCACCATCTTGGGAAGAAGAAGGCTGCAGTTGTGGCCACTGATGACTGTTGGGGTATGGGGATGGGGGGACTAAAGGGGACAGACATAAGGAGATAAAATCATAATAAAAATTGTGAGACCTTCACCAGATTTCCAAAATGCTTACCAGTAAAATAACACTCTATGAAGTTTTTCAAATGGCAACACAATCTGGTGAGCCCTCTGCCATCTGACACCAGGCATCAACCAGCATAATATTGCCTAAAGAAGGCAGTGTGGTCATGTGATTACTGAAATACTGGAGAGTACAGATTTATAAGAACAAAAGAATATCACATAGAAGCTAACACATATGCCTATAGCAGCTGTCTCCTGCTTGTCAGTAATTATATTTATACCCTTCAGGTACTTGAATATTTCTATCATATCCCTTCTTTCCCTCCTCTCTTCCAGTGAGTACATATTGAGGTCCCTTAATTTCTCCTCATAAGTCTTGTGTTGCAAGCTCTGTACCATCTCATTTGCCCTTCTCGGGACCATCTCCAGCCTGTTAATATCCTTACAAAGGTGCGACGTCCACAACTGCACACAGTACTCCATGTGAAGCCGGACCATGGTTTTATATAATGGCATCACTGCCTCCCTTTTTATGCTGGTGATACCCCTGCCTATGCACCCCAGCATGTCACTGGCCCTCCCAGCTGCCTTACCACTTTGACATTTTCAGGTCATCTGAAATAAGAACCCTGAGGTCCCTTTCCTTCTTTGTGACTGTCAGCAACTCCCGCCCCCCCATCCTGTACCTTTCCCCAGGGTTTCTATTTCCCAGGTGCATCATTTTGCAATTTTTTGAATTAAACATTAGTTGCCAGTCCTCGGACCATTTCTCAAGCTTCCCCAGGTCCCTCCTCATTTTCTCCCCCTTCTGGGGTATCCACTGTGTTACACATCTAGGTGTCATCTGCAAACAGGCAGACTTTTCCCTTCAGCCCTTCTACAGTGTCACGAATGAAGACATTGAACAGGACTGGCCCCAGGACCACTCCCTGCAACACCCCACTGGTCACCCACTTTCCCCAGACCATGCCCAATTTACCACCACTCTCTGCCTCCTGTCTGTTACCCAGTTTCTAACCCAGTTTACCACCCTTTCCCCCATGCCAGCCTACTCAGCTCGTTTATCAGCCTCCTATGTGGGAAGGTGTCAAAGGCTTTGATTATATCAAGGTAAGCATTGTCCACTGACCCACCCTGATTTATTTCCTTTGTCACCCAGTCAAAGAGATCAACCAGATTTGTTGGACATGACCTCCCCACTGTGAATCCATGTTGCCTATGGTCCTGGGCTCTGATGGCTTCTAGATGCCCCACTATCCTTTCTTTAACCAATGTCTACATGATCTTCCCCACTACTGAAGTGAGGCTGACCAGCCTATAGTTCCCACCTCCTCCCTATAGCTGGATTTGTATAGAGGGACCACATGTGCCCTCTGGTACCACCCCTGTGTTGAATGACTCAGTGAACATGGCTGCCAGAGGTACTGCTATTTCCTTTCACAGTTCTTTTAATATCCTTGGGTGTATGCTACCTGGTCCCATTGCTTTGTCCATCTTCAATTTACTCACCATCTGCAGGATTCTTCTGCCTGTGAATGGACTATTGTCCACCTCTTCACACCTTTGTAACTGCTGTACTGCTGTGGCCCTTGCCCCTCCCCCTCTTCTGTGACTACTGAACAGAAAGACACAGTGGATGTCTTGGGAGGGGGGGCATATTAAAATTCTTAGGCATGGTACTTTCACTTCCAAATACCTAAACAGCACATATAAGCAATCAACATTCGGCCTTGACAAATGCTTGTTGAATATAGGGACCATGTGTGGCAACCCTCCACTCAGCCATCACTCTCCCTTCTTCTAAAGACTTCCTGAAAATCTAAGCCAGAGGTTTTGATAATATGTCTGACAATTTTCTTAGCAATCTAGGGTGCAATTCATCCAGACCCAGAGATTTGTTAGGGTTTAACCGTAGCTATCTTTCCCTTACATCTAATTTAGAAATTTATGTCATGCTTGTTATACATGATACCCCCTCAGTGTCTTTAATCTCATCCCGAGTGGTACATAACTAGGAAGTAATTATTAAAAGTTTCTGCTATTTCCTTACAATCTGTTATTTGTCTGCCATCCTTGTTTATAGGACCAGTTTGAGGTTTAGACTTTCTAAGGCTATTTACACAGTTGTAAAATGATTTATTTTCTTTTGCCTGTGTTGCTAATTTGTCTTTGCAATATAATTGCATTACCTGAAATAGTAGGCAAATAGGAGAAAGTAAAAAAAAAAACCTTGAAAAAACCAAGATTAACACAATAGGCAGAGGTGCTGCTGGTCTTACTGGCACTACATGGCTGAATATACGTTGATTGCTTGCAGTTAAACAGAATTGTGACTGTGCAAGTATTATACTGTATTCACATTAGGAACTCTAATTGGTGACTTGGAGCCCTGTGATCCAAAGGAAGCAGGAAGAGGAGCTTTGTAGTCCATGTCAGTGCTACTGAGGACTACAAATCTCAAGAGACTAACAGTAAAACTAGGAAATTTCACCCCACATAGTAATTGTTAGATAACAGTGTGATTTAAAGGTGTATTTTTTTTAAATTAGCACATTCAGAACTGTTTTAACAAATTAATCTGTGTAGTGACCCCTATAGCCCTTCCAGGTCACCAGGAGTGTATATTACAGTGCCCTGCAGTGAGCATTTTTACACAATAGCCAGAGGTTCTGCTGGTCTTACTGGCACTATGTGGTTGAATATACTTTGATTGCTTGCAGTTAAACAGAATTGTGGCTGTTCGAGTATTATACTGTATTCACATTAGTAGCTCTAATTGGTGACTCGGAGCCCTGTGATCCAAAGGAAGCAGGAAGAGGAGCTTTGTAGTCCATGTCAGTGCTACTGAGGACTACAAATTTCGAGGGGACTAGTAGTAAAACTGGGGAATTGTGCCCCGCGTAGTAACTGTTAGATAACAGTGTGATTTAAAGGTGTATTTTTTAAATTAGTGCATTCAGTGCTGTTTTAGAAAATTAATCTGTGTAGTGACCCCTATAGCCCTTCTGGGAGTGTATATTACAATGCCCTGCAGCAAGCAGGGTGAACACGAGCAGGGCAATCACGTGGCATCATTCGCGAAGTCACGTGCAAAGACAGGCATGTCTTAATGGGTGTCAAGTGTGTCAGGCAGATCGGGAGATTTTAAATAGAGTATGCGGAAATGAGAAGTGCAATTTACAAATGAATGCCAGTGGTGATATAAAAGTGCTCCCGACATACTGTAGGCAACTCTGTTTAAAGTTGTGGTGTAAGTATCTTGGTATAGCTTGAATAAGGAAAATCTACTTATAAGTACAGGTAATATTACTGGGATATCTGATAATATAGATATTAATTAACAGAAACAACATTAGTTCAATAAGAAAATATACTGTATTAAATACACAGATCTTCTAAGAATCTTATTCCAACTGTTACAGGTTAATGCTGGAGGTCTTTAAGTCTATAACTATGTATATTGGAAACTTATCTTAAATAAAAACATAAAGTATAATTTATGCAGATAAGAGCAAATTAAACATATTTGGTCTATGGTTATTGAGTTTGTTTAATTTTAGTAGTAAGTTGAGTAAGTTCTGTTAATATCAATTTAAAAATGAATATTAATGAGGGAATTGTCACCTTATCTACTGGGAAGGTAGCAATGACATGCATTTTATGTCACAGTTTCCGCCTAGAGTCTAGTATAGGATTTGAAGGGTTAAAATGTATGAAATGTATTGAGAATATAGATTTGAGAAATAAAGTGTATAAAATGGAAAAAAAAGTATTATAGAATTAAAAGAACAAAACACATTTTTAAACCTTAAATTAAATGAGATAAAAAATTCCCAGCCCTCATTTACCAGTGTTTCACATAAAACAAATGAAGATTCTCAAGAGAGAGGGAGGGAGGAAAATAGTGAAAGTAGTGATGAATGGAGCCCAGTAATCAGTAAAAGGAAAATTAAAAAAGGAAGGAGGGCAATGGAGTTTTCCATCCCAGTAGAAAATAGATTCCAGTCCCTTGATGATGATACAGAATGGGACATGTATCAGTAGGAGTGACACAAATATTGACGGCAGCATAGCTATCTCAGAAATAATAACCAGAAGAATACAATGGTAATTACTGCACAGGTACATAATGAAGAATATAGTATAAACAAGTCCCAGACAACATCATTGGAAAATAATTCAACTATGCCATCAGCACCTAAGATTACAGATGAGGGTACTCAATGGATGAAGGAGATAGAATGTGTTGAAAATTCAAACAAGAATAAGGACAATATTAAAATCAGGAATATGGATTGTCCTATAGAAATAATTAATCAATCAATCAATCAATCAATCAAAATCTTTATTTATTCAGGCGAACATCATTGAGCATAGCTCATTTACAAGATGGACCTGAGTGGTCATAACAAAAAGGTTACAGAGTGTATACAAAAACATGATATTGAAATAGCACAAATACAAACATTTATGAGTGAGATAGATATACAATTATTTACATATATACAAGGCAAAGGACAGTAAACCAAAACCTATTAAGGTGAGAAACAAACAGTCTGGTAGGGATAAGGCTGGATAATGGTACATGGGTGGGCATATATGTTTGAGGTTTGATGTGGAAAGGACCAGAGAATGATAGAAGAATAGGGAGGAGCTTTAGAAGGGGGTGGGGAGAGAGAGGGTGTGGGGTGTGGGGATGTGGGAGGACTAGGCCTTGTGGAAGCAATTGCATGAATCTGGGATTAGGCTGGTGTACAGCTTTTGAAGGATGTAAAGGGGATCAGTGTTTCCATTTTCAAGGGTCTTTTGGATAGAATTCCAGATAAGTGCCAGGAATAACTGATTGCAGCTCTTCCATACCGGGTGCAGGTGATAGGAATCTTCAGCAGGATCAGTTTGTTGATCCTCAAGGTGTAGGGCCTGGATGTGATCTGGTTGAAGCAGTCTGAGATGTAGGAAGAGAGTTTGTTTGTCAGAGCTTTGTAGATCCAGGTAGCAGCATTTTTCTTCTTCTATGTTGCAGGGATGTCCAGCTGACTGCATTGTAGAAGAGCAATGATGGGTGCTAGAGGAAGGTCAGTAATGAATCTAATAGCTCTATGATACAGGGTGTCTAGTTTGTTTAGATGGGAGAGGAGCAATGACCATAGAGGAAGTCAGCATAATCAATGAGGGACAGGAATGATGCTAGGATTAATCTTTGTTTGGAATCTTTGGTCAGGTAGTGTTTGATTCTATAGAATAGACCAAGTCTTTGTCTTAGCTTTTCAGGAGCTCTTCAACGTGGTAGTATAGTCTAGTTTATTGTCTATCCATACTCCTAGGTATTTGAATTTGTCAACATATTCCAGATTTTCACCAAGGATGGTAGAGAGTTGTGGGAGGGTGAATGATGGGATAGTGGAAGAACAGTTCTTGTGGGCAAAAGAACATAGCTTTGGTTTTCTTAGCATTTAGTAATAATTTCTTTTTAATAGGTTATGCTGGAGGAGGGAGAATTGAGACTGTAGGAGCTCACAGGCTTTTGATGGTGAGGGATCGCTCACATAAAGTACAGTGTCATCTGCAAAAAGGTGGATATTAGAAAGAGAGAGATTGGAGTCAATATTGTTGATGTAAATGGCAAAAGGATGGGACCCAGGATGGAGCCTTATGTACACCTCTTAGGAGTGGCTTAGGGGTAGATGATCACCATCATTCTTTACCAGTTGCAGCCTTCGAGAGATAGCATCTGAACCATTTAATAGAGAGTGAGTCAAGGCCTATGGAGTTTAGTGAGGTGATTAGAAGATCATGATCCACAGTGTCAAAGGCTTTGCTTAGATCCAGAAACACAGCACAGGTATTATTCTTTTGTCTAGGGCAGTCTGCCAGTCATTTGTGACTTTTGCTAGTGCAGAGATGGTGCTATGCATAGATCTAAACCCAGATTGAGCTGGATTTGGAGATTCTTGGTATCAAGGTAGGCAGTTAACTGAGAGTTTACCAGCTTCTCAAGCATCTTGGATAGTATTGGTAAGATGGAGATGGGCCTATAATTATTGAGGGACCATGGGATCACCTGCCTTAAGTAATGGAAACACTTGAGCTGTTTTCCATATTGAGGGGATAGTACCAGTGACAAGTGATAGATTGAAGAGGTGGGTGAGGGGGGCGGTTAAGGCATACAGTGCTACTTTTAGAAAGTAGGGATCCAGGGAGTCTGCACCTGCACTTTTGGTGGTATCTAGTTGGAGTAGGAGGTCTTCTACTTCTTTGAACAATATTGGTTTGAATGAGAATGTGGAAGCAACCTTTTGACTCTCAGTAGATTGTAGGTTTAGAGATGATCTTAATAGGTTTGCAGGAGAGGAATCGAAAGCCAGGCCAGCTGTAGTGAAATGGTCATTGAAGGCATTCAAGATATTTTGCTTGTCGGTGATTTCAATATTATTTAATTGAATTTTGGATGGTAAGACAGGGTAGAGGTTTGACCTAGATGCCCTTTATGGTACCCCAGAACCTGGAAGGTTGTTATAGGAGGCATCTAGTTCAGCTGTGTAGAAGGTTGCCTTGGCTTTTCTTACTTGTTTTGTGCAGGTTTCTGGCTTTTCTGAATTGGAACCAGTCATTTGGGTCCTTTGTCTTTCTTGCCCTTTTCCAGAGTTTGTCTCTGGCAAGCAGTCTTGATTTAGAGTCGGCAGAGAACCAGCGACAGGATTTGAGGTTTGGTTCTGACACTGGTGAGGGGTGCATGTGAATTGAGGCACTTATGATTATATCATTTAGGATTTGAAGAGCTGACTCTATTGAGGCTGTGGATAGAATTCTTACTCAACGTGGTAGGTGTGGCACAGATCATGGAGATATCCTGTAATATTAAAGTTCTTTTTGACCTTCGTGGGAGGAATTTTGCAGGATTGGGTGGCTTGATTGTTGATCTAATGGCAGCTATGGGACAGTGGTCATTATGTCACTGAGAAGTACTCTGCATAGGGATAATGATGAGGTTTATTTACCAATATAATATCCAGGAGTGTCTGTTGAGAGTATTCTTTGGGTTGATCCTTGTTGGTTCTTTGATTAATTGAGAGAATCCATAGGTGTCACAGAAGGTTACCAGGGGTGCAGATGCATTAGTCAGCCAATTTAAGTTCATGTCTCCTAAGATGATGGTGTCTTCAGGGCCCAGATTAAGTATGGATCCTAAATGGATAGGAGTTTGAGGCCTGCAGAGGGGCCTATAGCAACCAACCAGTTGAAAGGGAAGATGTGTTGGGAAGGGTTATTTTAATAGACAAGCATTCAATTCCTTTGGTTGAGATGTAGAATTGAGGCAGGATGCAGAGATATTTGCTTTGACATAGATGGCTACCCCACCGCCCCTGGATAGATGGTCAGATCTGAAGAGCTGATAGTTGGGAAGGTTTATTTCACTACTCTTTTGTTGCAGATTTGAGCCATGTTTCAGATATAACCAGACAGTCCGGTAGGTGTACAACAGCAGGCCTGTATTGATGAGAACTTTTTTAGGAGGCTGCAGGCATTGAAGGAAGAAAACTCAATCCATTTATGGAGGTTAGGTCAGTTGGAGATCGAGCTGCGTGGGTCCAGGGTTGATTTCCACAGTGCCAACACAGACCAGCAGAAAGAAGATTAACTTGATGAGAGCACCAAGTGATAGGAGTAGTGAGCAGTCAGGCAGTTTTTTCTTCTTTCTTGGGATCCAATATATAGTGGGTGATGATCCTGCTGCATGGTTATTGAGATTATCATAGATTGCCAGCTTAATGGACAGGCGTAGGGAGTAATTGTAGTGCCAGAATGGTAGCAGGGGGATAGAGGAGTTCCAAACTGGTTGTGAGCCTTTTTTGGGATTCCCCAAGGATTATTGTGCAGAAGCGGTAGTATAAGTATGTATAGTTTAGGGGTATCCGCTGGGGACAGTAATGACAATATTGAACCTTCAAACTCTAGACAGGTAATAGTATTGGGAGACTCTATTGTTAAGTATATTGATGGTCACATTTGTAAAACAGATAAACAGAATATAATGTGCTCCAACTTTAGGGGAACATGGATCAGGGATATTGAGATAGCAGTTCCAAACATTATGAAAGATGCAGGTACTAATCCTCTGATAGTGGTTCATGTTGGAACTAACAACATTAACAAATTTACTACTGATGATATTAAGAATAGTTACATTTCCCTAGTCAATACCTTAAAGGTAACTAAATCAGAACTATGTCTTTCTGAAATATTGCCTGTTCCCCGAGCATCTGTAAAAATAGAAGCAAAAATTAAGGAAGTGAATGAATGGCTAAGAAAATGGGCATTGAATAACAATATAACCTGCATCACTCATTGTGAAATATTTAACAATGTTTACAGTCTTTTTAGTTGGGACAGCTTACATCTTAGTAAAAAGGGGAGTCATTATCTTGGAAAACAGATCTTGTCAGTTATTGAACAATGTTTAAACTAAATACAAGGGGCAAAAAAGGAGTATTATTATGGAATCTCTATCCCCTAGAAATGAACTTTCATTTTTAATGTGTAATGCAAGGAGCCTAAATACTACTAAACTTACTGAATTAGTGGGGAGAATAGATCAGGAAAAATTAGATATAATAGCAATAACCGAGACCTGGTGGGATGAGGCATCAATGTGGTCTAATGCCATCCCAGGGTATAATCTGTTCTATAAAAAATGGATTAATAGAAGTGGAGGTGGGGTATGTATTTATACAAAAAAACTCAATTACAACAAAAGAAATCCCATTCAATTAGATGAACAACTGGAACTAGAAGGATGCTGTATAAAGTTACAGTATGCAAATAAAAGGTTGACATTAAAAAACATCTATCGACCACGTAACACAGATATTGCCTATGACTCATCTATGACCAAACTAATAACAGATCATTCTGAAACATCACATGTATTAATTATGGGGGATCTGAATCTGCCGGGAATAGATTGGCAAAAGCTTATGGCATCTACAAAGATCGAACAAAATTTCTTAGACACATTCATAAAGCGGGGATTAGATCAGATGGTTATAGAACCTACGCATGAGAGAAATATCTTGGACCTTATTTTAACAAATACCCCAGAAATAATTAGTAAGATTGAAATTATCAAACTGTTGGGGTCTAGTGACCATAATGCAATAATATTTTCTATAAAACAAAACAAGAATAATAGTAAAAAAACATATATCAATATAATTATTATCGGAGGAACTATAATAAAATTAGGAAAGTACTTTATGCTAAGAATTGGAACTTACTATTCACTGATATGTGTACTAATGAATGTTGGCAAATACTTAAGGACACAATATATGAGTTGGAACAATTATACATTCCTAAAAAAAAATTAATAATCATATGGGGAAATCCCTGTTTGGTTAACTCCTAATATACAAAAACAAATAAGAATAAAGGAAAAGGCATATAAAAAATTAAAACATGATCCAACTGAAGAAAATAAAATTAAATATAAAGTAGAACTTAAAATCACTAAAACTATAATTAAAAGGGAAAGAAAACAAATTGAATATAAATTATCATCCACAAAAGGAAACACTAAAGTCTTTTATGCCTACATTAATAATAATGAAAATACAAACTCTCCTATTACTACTATAGTACATGAAGGGATAGAAAGTAATAATGGGTTTGATATAGGAAACACATTTAATAACTATTTTGGATCTGTGTTTTTAATAAAAGATCCTACTAATAACATGGCTTGTCCATATATAAGTGAATATGAGGAGATAACTATTAATGAAATAAAAGATGCAGTTCAGTCCCTAAAAGATAACTCTTCACCAGGTCCTGATAAAATAAATACATTCTTCATAAAGCATACTTTGGATGCACTTATATGCCCTTTGAAAATTGTTTTCAATAAATCATATAGGAATGGTGAGGTACCAGAAGATTGGAGATCGGCTATAGTGATTCCAATATATAAGAAGGGTAATAAAAATAAATTTGGTAACTATAGACCTATTAGTTTAACGTCAACTTTGTGCAAAATTATGGAAAAAATATTAAAATATAAAATGGATCAAGAAATAACAATAAAGGGAATCGCTGATGATACACAACAAGGTTTTAGAAGAGATAGATCATGCACTACAAATTTAGTATATTTTTAAGAGAACATTAGTGCCAGTTTCGATAGAAATATTCCAGTGGACATTATATACTTGGATTTTAAAAAGGCATTCGATAAGGTATCTCATGATCTATTACTTAAAAGGTTGATAAAGTTAGAATTCAACAGTTATACCATAAGATGGGTTGAGGAATGGTTAAAGAATAGATCACAGCAAGTTAGGATAGGTGACATTATCTCTAGTAACATTTTAGTTACCAGTGGAGTATCACAGGGTTCTGTCCTGGGACCCACTCTTTTTGGTATATTTATTGGGGACTTACATTTAGGTGTTTCTAATCAGATATGCAAATTTGCTGAAGATACTAAAACCTCGGCAGAAGTAGACACAGAAATAAAAAATAAGCATATTAAAAAAAGATCTCTTGAGTATTGAAAAATGGGCAAAAGAAAAGAACATGTTTTTTTAACACTGAAAAATGTTCGATCATGCACCTGGGGAGAAGAAACCCCAACACTGATTATATCTTGTGTGGGACTTATATTAATACAGGGTGCCATGAACAAGATCTAGGAGTCATGGTGAATAACAAATTTAGTTGGAGTAATCAATGTAATAAAGTAATCCATACAGGTAATTGCATAATTTCTACTATCAGAAAATCTTTCATAACAAATAATAAAGAATGTATTACAAAAGTATATAAGTCATATATTAGACCTTATACAGACTATGCTACCTCCTTTTGGGCACCATATTTGGAAAAAGACAATAAAATGGTGTAGAGCTTACAAAGAAGAGTGACAAAATTAGTACCAGAAATAAGACATCTAACATATCAAGAAAGGGAAAAATCCTTAGGATTATATAATCTACAAACGAGGTGGAATAGAGGTGACTTACTGTTGTTATTTAATATTTTAAATGATCAAAATCTTATGACTGCATGTAGTTTAAAATATTTGGACAAAATGTATGGCTTAAGATGTAATAAAAGGCAAATTCAAATACCAAGGGCATTCACAAATAAACAAAAATGTTATTTTACTCAAAGAGCTGAGGGGCTTTGGAATACTTTACCAGATCACATAGTGGACCAGATATCATGTAGGCAGTTTAAAATTGAATTAGATAGACTATTGCTAGAAAATTCTATGTAGATACCTCCCATTATTGTGGGAAAAGTGGTCTCGATGGGCCTAGAGCCTACTTCCACTTTTATAAACCAAGAGTAATACCAAGAGTAACACAACAATTGTAAATACAGTTGGAGAAAGCCTTTCATTTTAAAAGATGCAGTTAATGTTCTTTAAAAGAGAAATGTGTGGAACAACATGACTCATTAGAGTGGAACAAGGGAGAAGCTGAGAAAGTAAAGACCAGTCAGCAGAATATAAATAGATGGGAATCCAATGGAAACAATTTTCAGGGAAAGGTTGGTTGAGTTCCTTGAGGTAAACAGACTCTAGGAAATCTTGCAGCTTGGACTGATGTCAAGGAGTTTACACTAAACCAGCTTGACAAATTTTTTTGACTATCTTACAAGGTCACTGGGCAGCTGCTGGGCAGGAGACATACTGTAACTGGAGTTCAGAAAGGCCTTTGACTCCCTCCTCTATAAGAAATGAATCAAGAAATTGGACTGTGATTGACAGGATGACATTCTAGAGGAGTCTGACCAGATGTCCATGATGTGCTCCAGCCCTACCAATATGAAATGTTGGTGTGCCACCAGAGTGTCTGCAAAGCCACCCTTGACCAGCCCCAAATCACCCCAGTGTCCATATACAACATGCCCCTTATACTCCAAATACCCCCATCACTGCTACACACCCTAGACACTGCCAGCACAGACACATATATGCAGGCAGTGTGTGAAGAACCCAGATGGCATTGTCAGTAGAGGTCTCAGTATCCAACAGTAGACTAATGCAACCCCCAAAGGCACCAGGTGTGTCATTCTTCTCTTATGGGAAACTATATACCACTCACTGTCTACTGGGGAAGAGGAATGTGCCCTGGTGCCTTGACCCCATGCCTCTCAGTGAACTGTGCAGTCCTTTGGGAAGAAGAGCATGTGATGCAGTTCAGGATGGTGCCCACTGGTTGGCACTCAGGTGTCTGCAAGGACACTCATTTTTGGGGCAGTGGTTGCTCGGGGGCTGGAGCTGCATGGAGGGCCTGTATGACCCACAGATGCTGGACAGTATGATACCTGTGTTGCTGTGGGGCTCTTCCACACCTATGCATCTGACCATCATAATGGTCCCTGTTGAGCCTGACACCACTTGGCGTGGTCTGCCAATGGCACTGTCAGTGACTGCAGCCACAGTTCCTGTGTACACTCCCTCTGGTCCACCTACTAGTCAGCAGTTGCTACCACACCTGGTCCATGGTAATGCCTGTCACTGAGTCCTCTTTGACACAGTTGCAGTCATGTTCTACGTCCACCTCCCAGCCCATGGTACTTGTGATGACATGTTGGCATCCAAGCACCAGGGCTACACTATCTCACCATCACTATGTCATACAGGGACAATATGACCAACAATGTGCAGGGCAGTCTGCCTGCACAGAATGTGAATCACTGTTTATTGCCATTTTGATAAACTATGCTACCTGCTGCACTTTAAGTGCATTTGCCATGGTGGACATTGCAGTCTCTCTGTTTGAACTTCCGACATCTCCTTGGGTGGAGTGTGGGGTGGGCTCCATGGCACAGTCCACAGAGTATGTCCCAGCTAGTCTGCCACTGATTGCATGTCATTCTTTCCCTGTTAAATGTGCTGTGCCAGCTTGCAACCCCACAGGGTCCACCGTCCCCATAGTCACCTCAGTATGATATCTGTCACACCAGTCCCTGCCTTGTGGAGCAGTTGATGCCTGTGCCACAGCCACCTCTTCCCTGTTGTATACACATCCATGCATCTACTCATTCTTAGTGCATGCTGCATGCCTGAGTTCCTCTTCCCTTTTTCAGTGTGTGCCTGTAGCATATTTCCTGACTGCCTGTACACAATATGAAATGTGGGTGGCAGTCAACCACTGCCTCTTGTGGTCTGACAGCCTTCCACATGTTGTAATGGATGCAACTGTGCCTTGATGTTCTATACCATATCATCTTGGGCCAGAGTTACACAGGCAAGGGGATGGAAGTGGCTTCTGCCAAATCCCTCCTGCGCATCAATTCTTTGGTGCATGGGCACAGTTGCAGCAGTTGTGGGGTGTTTGGCATTAGGACCCCTCCTGCACCAAGATCTGATGCAGGGTTCCTGGAGCACTGGACTTCAGTGCAAGCTGCCATTTGCAGCAGCTTGTGTTGATCTCCTGGGATCCTTTGGAATCAAGCACATGAAGTCTCTACACACAGTTCAAAAATGAGCCTTAGCAGCAATTTGTCAATCAGAAACATCCGCTCAGTTTATTAAAAGAACAGTGAAGATGGAACAGTAACAAATGGTAAACCAGAAATTTGTGAAGTTGTCGCACGTTGTTTAGCAGAGTTTTTTTATTTAATTTTCTACACTTTGTAGAGTTATTTACATTGCAAAGAATGTAATTCACTGAACCACACCGTGTGAGCTTCCTTTAAAAAAACACTTTTTGATTATAGAGTTGACATAATTCATATTGCTGAGAACACTATTCAATACATTTAAAATATTCTAAACTGTAAAGCAAATACAATTAAATGTAACAAATTACAAATCCATTTTATTACAAGAATTGTCCTCTAGAATAAAAGATCTAAACAAGACTAAAATAAAAGTTTCTATCTCACAATCCTACAAAGAGGATAGTAGGAAAAAAAAATATGCTGTGCCACAAGTATCAATTATTATAAATACGTTAGAGTAAATCAGTGCTCATTCCTATCTATTTAGAGATATCATGCACTCCTAAGAAAGAGAGGGAAATAAAAACATAAAAAAGGGGACAAGGAACAGCAGCAAACTTTAAAGCTTTAGTACTTAATACTTGGAATAAAGTTAATAAAATTGTGATAAAAACCTACTGTACATGTTTTTCACAAGAAAAGTGTGCTAGTAAGTATACACTGTGGAGTCTAAAGGCAGGGATTAAATAAATAAATATATTTAACATATATTAAGAAGTAAAATATATATATTGTTCAGTTAGTAAGGACATAATGTAAAATCAGAAATATTATGAAGTTATATGTATTGCTTTGAACCAAATGCAGCAATAATTTAGAAGCTTCTGGGTAAGGGAAGGTCACATGTGTGCCACAGCAAGATAGCCACTTAACTATCTAACTCTTGGTGGTCTCTCTTATAATCCATTTGCATCCAGCAATCTGTGGCAGCACATGGCCACCCTTTCTACATAGACTGAGGCTAGAAGATTATATCCATTGACTGGGGTGGAATTTGGAACAATTTCTGCTACCCAGAAATGGTAAAAAGACCATCTTACCTCTCCATAAGACCCATCCTTTCTGCTGCCAAGGTGACTGCAATACCTGCTTCCCACTTTCCACACTTGGTGGAGCATGACATGCATGGAGCATTCCTTGGAAAAATTGCTGCTAACATGGAATCTATCTGACAAACAGTGACTGAAACCTACCCTATTGGCCACCACAGTGCTTACTGGACACATGGGTACAGCAAAACAGAAATTGATCATTCTTGATTTGTCCTAGACCGCCACTGAGCACATGATGCAGATCACAGAAGACCAGATTAAATTGCTCTACTGGAAAGTGGAAGATCTTGATGGCTAATGACACTGGAAGAACTTGTGACTCCAGAAACTGGCTGAGGGACTAGAAGGCCCAGACCCCTTGTCTTATCCCATTCAAAAGCTCCTAGAGTGGCTTCAACTTAGGCTACTGAGTTTGATTTTGAACCCGATGACACACACAGAATCTAGAGAGGAAAGTAACTGGTGAACCTGCAGCCGAACCCCATCCAATCATCTTTAGGCTCCTGAGGTTCCAAGAGAGGGAGCTCATCCTGTGCCAGGCCCTGGAGCTGGGAGACATCATGGTGAATGGGAATAAGCTGTCTTTTTATCCTGATTAACTAAGGAGCAGCTATGACTATCAGCAAGCCTTTGATAAATTAAAATTTGGTCTCAGGAACCGAGGGATGTTCTACTCACTGTTATACCTGGCTACGCTCTCTGTCTCCTTTAAAGGCAAGAAATTCCAGTTTTCTACCCCTACAGAGGCAGACACTTTTCAGAAATCTTTAGGGCTACCTTGCTCTCCATGCCATAATCCTGAGTTGAGAGATGAGCAGTTGGATAAGCGGCACCCGCACATGGCATGGAAGCTACCTAAAATAATGGCTGACAAGAGAGTACATTCTTCCTGATTCAGAACTGTTGCCATACCTGGGGAGCTCCGGCTGATGCTGGATACTGTTACCTATTTGGTAATTATCCTACTTCACTGGTGTGCTTGAGTGTCTAAAGGCCCAGGGGTGGAGTTCAATGGGTGCAGTGCTAGGAGCTTCAGCAGTCCCCCATTTTCAGACTGCCAAACTGAGGACTGTTCCCTTTCCTTCTGGATCAAACTGGTTACTTTTTGTGCAACTCAGCCTCATACTACACATTGTGTTTGACTTTGCCAACTAAGTTTAGGACACTGGGTTGCCTCCCTTTTTGAAGTCTCAAGCCATATGAGTACACCCTGAGTGAATCTGTTATCTTCTACTAGTTGTTACTGGTCACTGCTTTGTATTCTCCTCATATCACAGACATTGGGAATTGCCAATAAAAGGCAAGCCAGGTTGTCCAATGATCCCCAACCAGGAAGATGTAAATAGGATGGGGGGGGAGAGGGGAGGGGAGATGGGAGGGGACTAGAGGGAAGGGGCCATGTGACACACTAGGCAGGAAAGGGTAAAATGACAAGTTCATGCCAGAGCCTCAGGGATTAGATGAAGAGCGTGGGCCCAAAGGGGGTCCTTACCAGGGGCCTATTAGGGTATATTAGGCCAGGTCTCAGGCAGGATGGCTTCTTTTGCTGGGAATTTTTCTTGAAGCAGAGCTCAGCACATCGTTGGCAACTCAGGTAAGGCAAAAAGAACTACTCGACCTGTAGCCATGTGGCCCAAACAGCTGTCTCAGTGTTTGATTTTGTTGTCTCTCATTTATTACAGTGAGCAGTTTACATAGATTAAGTGATGATAATATGTACTGTGAAGGCATTACTGTGGTTTACAGTAGGTTTGTGAGTGAGATTGAGAGACAGCAAGCATTTGTACAGCTAGGCCTTTGGCCACATGGTCTGAAGGCTAAGGTTTTCTTTTGCAATGTTTTGTTTAAAAAAAAAAGAAAGCTGTTGCTTGGCATCAGGCAGGCAACAATAGGTGGAAGATGAATGAAAGAGGCTAGTTTCAGTAATTTTGGTAGGTTTTATGCTGCAGAGAGAAGATGTTTAAAGCCTGAAATGCATTCAAAGATGGTGGTTCAGCCAGTCACTGTGTGATGGTTAAGAACTGAAGGCCTGCCCAGGTCTGGCTGGCTCCGTGAGGCCATTTTACAAGGCCTGGATATATGGGAGAAGTCATTGGGGGAAGTGAGTTTGCTTGGGGAGGGCATTTTGAGGTAGCGTTGGAGGGAGACCATGTTTTTTTTTTTTCATTATGTGGTGTTATGGGGGAAGCTGACGATTTTTTTGTTGTATCCTGCAGCAAGGGTTATGGCTGCGATGTGGCTAGTTACGGTTTTTATGTAAAAAGAGGGGAAAAAAATGAAGAAAGAAAGGTTTTCAAATAAAAGGCACAATGAGTAGCAGACAACTGCAGGGAAGAAGAAGCCTGGTGTGGATTAGCAGGGCTTGGCTGCGTGTAGGTGGGTGGCTGCAGGACAGAAAAAAGGAGTGATTGGTGAGGGCAGAACACAATGTTGTTGTACAGCTGGGTGCATGGCAGCCTACTGAGAACAGGTGAATGCGAGAGGTCAGTTGGTTTTCCTTGGGATGCGAGGGCCGTGCAATGGAGCAGCATGGGGGGGCTGGTGGAATGCCCTGGCTTCATGGCATTTTTTTGCAAGGAGGCAAGCCAAGCAAAAGGGCTGTAGAACCCACCCCATTGCTGGGCGCAAGCTTTTGGTGCTGTGGTTTCATTGCGAGGATCGGGCGGAGGCATGTGCGACATGCAAACCTCAGGAAGGTGCATCGTTTGGTCGGGCATTTTAGCCTCACAGCTGGAAGGGGAAGTGGTTGCCTGGAGACTGCGATTTGGCACCAAGGGACAAGCGGGGCGGCGGTCAGAATGGGAGGGGAAAGGGATGCCTGTTTGTGTGGTTAGGCAATGTGGAGAGGCTAATTAATGGCCCCGCCAGGAAGGCACAGGATTTGGCGCAAGTGGGGAGTGAGGAGGCCACATGGCCCAGCGCGGCCTAAGGGGGCAGGGTTTTCTCGTTTTGTGTCCAGCTTTTGCAGTCAATTAGGTAGTGGAGCAGGAGTTTGGATGCTTGACACAGGTATTGAGTTAGTGGTTTTTGATGCTTGCAAAAAGGAGGTTTTTGAGGGGAAGTTTGGTTTTCATGAAGCCGACCGAACAGATGTAGGCCGTGGGCCTGCACAACAGGAGCAATGGGGCGTGCAGTTGAGGGCAAGGGGTGCAAGGAGGTGCAGCACACACATTTGAGAACGGGGGGTCCTGGGCAGGGGCAGGGAGCATTGAAGCGTGGAAGGCACACTGGGAGATCTAGGCAGGCCCAGGCATAAGAGGGCCAGGCTCGGGTGTGATGAAAGCCCCAGAGCAGAGAAGGGCCGTGGCTGTGGAAGTGGTGGGGTGATCTACAGGGGACCATGGGCAATCAGGCATGGGGGAGTGTGATACTGCAGCCAGGGGGAGCTGGCAGTGCAGTGAGTGGAGGGAGGGTATACCTCTGGGGGTGGGGAGCCTTGAAGGCCTCAGGTACAACCTGGGCAAGAGCCAGGTTTTAGGATTGTCCCAGCAGATGGTTTTCTTCTCAGGCTGCTCCCATGGGGAGTGGTTAGGGCACCAGCACATGGCAAGGATAGAGACCGGGGACCATGGTTTTGGTTCCCCCCAGGTCTCCAAGTATTACAGCAATGGTGTGTGTTTCATTTTGTGGATGGAGCATACAGGGCTGAACAGGTATTTTTCCCCCCTAAACACAGTGACATAGGTAGCACCATGACACCTAAGCGAGCCCAACTGTCCAGCAAAAAAATTAATGCAAGAGGTGTCTAAACTGATGGGGCAAATGTCTGAGCTGGTGGAGGCGGCAAAGAAAAGGGAGGCGGAAGAAGCGGCCCTGAAAAAATGGAAGGAGCAAGAGGAGCACCTGGGAACAGGGGGCAAGAGACCTAGATGGGAGGTGCCACAGCCCACACCGATACCAGCACCGCTGCCTGCCCCGGAGCCAGATGATGGGAACCCAGATGGTGGTAAGAATAGCAGGGATCTCTCAGATGAAAATGGACTGAAAGAGTATTTGGAGGGACTACTGGGGGATATGGGTGATGCAGGATAGGAGAAAATGGAACGTGCTATGCAGGCCTTAAAAAGCAAAGGGATGGGGGAAAAAAGGGGGGGACCAAGAGGGCAACAAAAAATTTGTACAACAGGCCTCCAGGCTGCTCAGTCGGGGACCAAGTCCTGGTGTCCATAAAAGAAAAGATCTGGAAGAGGGAGTATGTGGACATCTTCGGTCTGATGGTTGAGGACACGGCCATGAGGTACGAGCAGAAGGAGTTGGTAGGGAAGTCAGAAATGGCAGTGGCCCTGGCATTGGCGGGTCACAAGACAGAGGAGGCAAAATACAAAGGGAAGACCATTGACAACTGGCAGGGGGGTTTCATCATATACAGCACACTGGTGCTGAAGAAAGAGCTGGAGTTCACCATTCCCCTGTTAACACACATGTCCATTATTGGGGACGCGTATAAGTTGAAAGTCGGGTATGGGTGACTCAAATACAATGAGGTATTCTGGAAGAGAATGGAGGCTAAAGGGGATTTGAGGTGGGACTGTACCCACTCAGAGTTATGGGTGAGGACACTATCCGGGGAGGGGAGTGGAACCAGGGAGCAGGCAAAGAAGGCCATGGCCACCGCACTGGTCAGGGCATGTTGGAGCTACAACAAGGCCATGTGCACATGGGGCAATTGTAAGCTTCGACATGTCTGCTCCAAATGCGAGGGGTTTCACCCAGTCTCCAGCTGCTGATAGAGGGCGGACAGATGGGGAAGCAAGGGGGAGGGCAATACCATGATCAGTCCTTTCAGAGTGCCCAGGGGGGCAGGGAAGGGGCCGGGGTGGGCAGCAAGAGCAGCACTACACTCCAGGGGGATGGCGCTAGAGAGGAATGCAAAGTGGGGTGATGGGGTTACACGCTGGCATGCACTCCAATTGCATTGGCAGTGGTAGAAGAGTGGACCGTGGACTACCTGAATAGGGTGGCAGCGGAACTGCACAGAGTAGGTTTCAAAGGTGCTTTCCCCTTGGGTTTTAAAGGAGTGAGAACTTGGATGTGGGCCAAAAATCTAGGGTCAGTAAAAGGAAAAGAGGAAATAGCGGAGGCCAAGATTGAGAAGGAGATAAGGGCGGGCAGAGTGGGAGGGCCTATTGGTGAGCATTTATGGATGTCCCTGCTGGGGATTGTCCCCAAGAAAACGGCAGGGGAATTCCGCTTGATACATCATTCATCCTACCCTGAGGGCTTCTCAGTAAATGAGGTCATACCTGAACACTTTAGGGTAGTGTCGTATGCCTCGCTGGAGCAGGCGGTAGGGTTGATCAGGGTAATTGAATAAGCATGGCTGGTCAAGATGGGCATAGAAGCAGCTTTTCAGCTGTTACCATCCAGCCCAAGGATTGGGACCTGTTGGGTTTTCAGTTTCAAGGGGCACCTATTTTGACAAGGCCATGCCCATGGGGTGCTCAGTAGCGTGTTCCACGTTCAAAACATTCAGCAGCTGGGTACAGTGGGTGTTCAGGGACTGATACAGCACAGAAGGGTGGTACACTACCTGGATGATGTCCTCCTTATCGAGGAATCCAGGGCCGAGGCACAGGGGATGTTAAGAGATTTTGAGGCAAAGTGCCGGCAGGTGGGGATACCGCTGGTGCAGGGCAAGACAGAGGGCCCTGCTCATAGGTTGGAATTTTTGGCTATAGAAGTGGACACAGAGGAGGGCTGTTTTAGGCTACCTATGGACAAGGTGAAGTGTCTTAGGGGCCTGCTCACCCAGGTTATGGGGAGGCAGAGGGTGCCGCTGGTAAAGATACAACAACTGCTAGGGCACCTTAATTTTTCCTGCAAGGCCATCAGCCCGGGCAGGGCCTTCACAAGAAGGTTACAGAGGGCAACAGGGAAGGCCTGGCTGCAGCACCATTGGGTGGATGTGCTGAGAGGGGTGTGGGAAGACCTTCAGGTATGGGAGGAGTTTCTCGACAGCTACAATGGGATGACATTCTGGCAGGAGGAACGGGAAAGGAGCATGGATCTGGAGCTATTCACAGATGCATCAGGGGCCCTGAGAATGGGGGCATATTTTCAAGGGGGTTGGATGTCAGAGCCATGGCCAGCATCATAGGGCTAAAGGTGGTGGTTGAAAGATATCACATTCTTGGAGATTTTCCCAATATGGGTGGCTCTGAAGGTATGGGGGCATAGGATGCAGGGTAAGCACATTTTATTTTGGTGCGATAATAAAGGGGTAGTAGAAATCATTAATAGAAAAGGGGGGAAGACAGAGATGGTGGGGTGGCTGCTCAGGTGACTGGTCCTATTGGGGCTACAGTTGAGCATATCTTTAAAAGCACAGCACACTGAGGGGTTGAAGAACGAGGTGGCTGACAGTCTTTCCCGCTTACAGCTTGACAGGTTTTGGGAACTGATGCCTCAGGCAGTGCCACACAGGACCAGGATACCTAACTGGATGTGGGAAACTGGAGGGTCATGGCCGGGGCGCTGTATGTGGGGGCCTGGCTAGCCAACACATTGAGGGCATATGGAGCAGGATGGGCAAGGTTTCAAGAGTTCAGAAGGAAGCATGGGTGGGACAGTGCCGAACCTGCCCTGGACAAATAGGTAAAGAGGCTTGTGGAAGAAATGTGGGAGGAAGGGATGGCCTATGCCCCGATAGTGGTGCACTTGGCTGGCATCAGTTGGGTATGCCAGGACAAAGGATGGCCTGATGTAGGGCCCAACAGGACAATAAAATGCATGGTGGCAGGCTGGCGGTGGGGCCAACCGGCCAGGGTGAACGGGAGACAACCCATAAGGGGGGATTTGCTGGTAAGTATCTTAGGGGCCACCCAGAAAATATGTGCATCAGCACAGGAAGGGGTGCTGTTCCAAGCTGTGTTTGCAGTTATGGCAGAAGGTGCATTCCGAGTGGGGGAGGTAGTGGCCCCAACCAAAAAAGGCAGCCGTCGGGCAGACGTTACAACATGAGGAGGTCCATTGGGGGCCGGACAAAGTGGTCATCACCTTGGCCAGGTCCAAAATGGATCAAGGGGGAAGGGGGACCCAAGTGTCGCTGGTAAGATCGCAGTTAGCCAGCTGTGCTGTGGGTGCGCTGTAGGAATATAGGAGGTTTCGGGGGAGGGCCGGGAGGGTGCTGTTCTGACATGGGGATGGTTCTCTGGTCATAGGGTTTCAGGTGGGGGCAGTCCTCAAGAAGGCGCTGGCATTCATGGGAGGACCCCAACAAGTTTGCCCCACATTCATTTTGGATTGGGGCAGCCATGGAGGCTGCAGAAAAGGGGGCTACAGCGGCGGACGTACAGAAGGTGGGGCACTGGAGAGCCAGCTGCTACAAGAGGTATGTGAGAAAATAAAAACAACTCACACTGTTTATATTGTTTCCATGGCAGGTTCCAAGAGAAAGATCTGGATAGTGGGGCATTCTTTCATATATTGGGCTGAAAGGTTTGCGGTCACCACCTCCAGAGGAGTGGAGCTGAGATACAACACAGAACACACCAGGGTGCTATGGAAAGTCATTGGGGGGATGAAATGGGCACAGTTCATGCCTTTGATGGAGGAGTTAAAATTGCAGTGGGGCACCCCGGATTGCATCATTATACACCAAGGGGGGCAACGCTCTAGGGAGCCTGCCATGGGGGTATTAGGGCAGAACATTATGGGAGACTTAGAAAGGTTAAGAGGTGGTGGCTGAGGGTGGTAATCGGCTGGTCCGAAATCACTTACTGGAGGGTATGGAGGGGGGTGAGGGACATCCGGCTGATCAAAAAAGTTAGAAAGCATTTAAACAGGAGGGTGGTCAAGGGGATAATAGAAATGGGGGGAATGCATCTACAGCACAGAGACATCTCTTTCGACCAGCCTGTGGTGTACAGGTCGGATGGTGTCCACCTGTCAGAGTTTGGGATTTGTCTGTTCTTAAGGCCTATTGGTGAGCTAGTAACCCAGATAGCCAAGTAAGGACTTCGATACTAGCCTGCAGGGGGATCCCATCCATCCATCATAAGCTGGAGGAGAGGCAGGAAGAAAGAAAATGGTGGGAGCGGGGGAGGAAAGGGGAGGGTAAGATGCAACGGCTGGGGACAAAATACCCAGATGTGGTGGTAAAAGCGGGGAGGGGGATAGGTCTTGGTGCCAGATTCAGAAGTGTCTGGGTTTGGAGGGCGAAAGCCCGGGTAAGGGGAACTGGCCTGGTTCAGGTGTGAAAGAGGGGGCCGGATTCACAGTATCTGGGCCCTGAAAGCAAGATGGAAGAAATGACCAGAAAAAGGATAAAGGGCAGAACCAGAAAATTGGAAATAAAATTTGGATGTAAATTTGAATTGTGAATTCTAAAGTATATGAGTTGCAAATATAGTCTTTGTGCCATGAATAAAATTTGCCAATGAGCAACCAACAAGTAAAAACGGTGTGGCGTCCATCATTCCTTGGGGGGGATTCAGGGGACAATGGCGATTGATAATAAAAGGCAAGCCAGGTTGGCCAGTGATCCCCCACCAGGAAGATGTGAACAGGAGGAGGGTGGGGGAGAGGGGAGGGGAGAGGACTAGAGGGGAAGGGGCTTGGTGACATCACCAGGCAGGAAAGGGTAAAATGACAAGATCATGCCAGAGACTCAGGGATTGGCTGAGGGGTGGAGCCCAAAGGGGGTCATGACCAGGGGCCTATTAGGGATATATTAGGACAGGTCTCAGGCAGGATGGCCTCTTTGTTGAAATTTCTCCCACCCTCCCACCCTTATTAGAGAAAGTGTTGGGGGCTATTGTGGCACAAAGAAAGAATTTAGAGGGCAGACAGAGTTCTCTAATGACCCTCAGCATAGGGCCAGGAATGTCTATTGCTGTGGGAAGGCAGCAGAGGGCCAGGGGGTTAGGGCAAAGTCCCCTGGTAGGGAGGGGCATGTGTGCCCACAGGGGAGAAGAAAGAAAAAGGGGAGGGAAGGGAGGAGGAAAGGGGGGAGGATACACGGGCTGGGGACAAAGAACCCTGACATGGTGGTAAAAGAGGGAAGGGGATAGGTCCAGGCACTGGATTCAGAAGTGTCCGGGTTTGGAGGGCAAAAGCCGGGGTAAGGGGAACCAGCCTGGTTCTGGTGTGAAAGAGGGGGCTGAATTCACAGTGTCAGGGCCCTAAAAGCAAGATGGAAGAAATGACCAGAAGAAGGACAGAGGCCGGAACCAGAAAATTGGAAATAAAATTTGGATGTAAATTTGAATTGTAAATTCTAAAGTATATGAGTTGTAAATATAGTCTTTGTGTCATGAATAAAATTTGCCAATGAGCAACCAACAAGTAAAACCGGTGTGGCGTCCATCATTCCTTGGGGGGGATTCAGGGGACAATGTGGTAGACAGAAGTGCGCAGCAGTCACCAGCTGTATTTCTCCGAATGGTTACTATGGAATGCTTTCACTCTTGTTGTTCATGTTATGTGGAAGGGTTATGAAGCTAATCTGGCTACTACATTTGGGCATTCCTTTTTGTAGCTTGTCAGAGTTTTCTTGCAGGAGCATGCTCTTCCCACGGTGCAGTATATCATGGTCTCCCTCCATCAGAGTGTGTGTGCCATCCATCCACAGCCTTTATTACTCATGGAGCTATTTCATTTACTATGGCAATGCCTAGAGATAGATGCAGGGAACCACCCTGCTCCTTCTAAGAGATTGCGGGTTCTGTGTGAGCACATGCCTACTGGCATTCTTTGTTCTCTACAGAATGACTGGCCTGCCTTGACCAGCTGTTACCACTCAGCTAATCCTTTTTTTTGTTGTTGTCTCCAATAGGGGTGTGCATCAATTCAAATCTGCCACTGAATATGTCAAATACCAGGCATATTCAATGAATACCCAAATACCCGGGTGTATTCAAGATATCTGATGTCACGTATTCAATGAGACTTTGAGATCTCATGGGATCTCCTCAGCCAATCTCCAGGCTGCTTATAGAGCTTTCCAGAGATTTACCATGTGATCTGCCTTGCCAGTGCATGGAGAACACTCAAGCTGTGAGGCAGCTGTTGCTGCCTATTAAGGAATTGTGCTTTTCTGAATCAGATTTGGAAAAAAAATAGTCTTTGCAGACTTTTATTTTTTTTACTCTTCTATTTAGTGAATCCTCATTGTAGATTATGGGGCTCCACTTGACTGATCGATTTCTAAGTATTTTTCTTATTTTTTGCAACAGAACAAATCGTATTGTTATTTTCAGGCCAGGGATTGCTTGCAGTTGTGGACTAGGCTAGCTCTTGTTTGCTAGATGGCTGAAACAGAGCTTGTTCTGCGACTTCTTTACAGTGATGACTTTTTTTTTTTTCATTTTGCAGTAAATATACTACTGTATCCATTTGTGTGTAGAAAGTAAACACTTTAGTGTTCTTCAGCTGCTGCCAGTTTGCAAAGGCAGCTTTGCTTCCTTATTTCCTTTCTGTAGTTTAAATTGCTATTAACAAAAATCTTATATTTTTCTCTTGACACTGCAGTCTTTGTTTTGGCAGTGCACTTAGGCATTTGCTGTCTGCTATCCACTATTCACTAAAGAAAAAAATACCACCAACAGTTTCATCTGGTTCAAGGTCAGTTGGCATTCATCTGCATCCCCTTCCCCCAGGTCGTGCCTGAAAATAGGCAGAATTTGCCTAGTGCACTTACCCGGTCAACAAAAACTAAAATAAATTAAAAAAAAATATTCACCATTGCAGCCAGTGCATACTGTTACAATGTGAAAAGATCACACCTTAGGTTCTTTGCATGGTATGCTGGACAAAGAAAGTAACAAGTAGAAGTAATAAAAAAAGGTTTATTAAAATACGCCATAACAAGTGAAGCAAAGCAATCACAAGGGAGCTGATTTCCCATCATTCCTCGAGTATAGTCTCTTTCCCTCTGAGGAGCTGGTTTGCATACAATTATATATGACTGATAAGAGCACCATTACAGATATGATAAACATACAGCATTGGATAAGGCATGTAATTAAGGTGGCTCCCTTGGGCAATTACATAGGAAATGAAGTAAGAATCTCTGAACAAAGGAAACTCATATTCAGCAAGAATAAGTGTTATCTGTTCTTATTTCCAGGCAGTTAGTCTGGAAATGTTTGCAACGTAATCATAAATGCACACAACGTGTCACAATAGTGGAAAACTACAGAATATGAGTGATTATGAGTATAGCAGAATATATGTGGAAACTAGAAACAGTATATATGGGTAAATGCATTACAGACAATTATGAGAGTAGCAAATATAATAAAGAACACTAACATAAAAAATAAAACAAGGTAAAACATTGTAAGACTGTGGTAAGGCACTAATACTTGTAAGTGTATAAGGTTATGGGCACATGTGGGTCAGTTGGTGGTATATAACCCAGGCATAACATAGAGGATAATGGCTGGGGATCAGCTGATAACCACACTGTAATCACCTCGTATGGTTGCTAGGGCAACATGGTAAACCTCGAGAGCGCAGCTCAAGAGGTTTACTGTAGCCCTAGCAACCACAAGAGGTGATTTCAGCATGGTTGTCACCCGATCACCAGCCATCATCTTTTATAGTGTATGGTAAAAAAAAAACACTTTGCATTCTATGTGTGAGAATTATGGAACTCTGGTGCATTCTTTTTTGTTTTGCCACTGTTTGGAAGTTCCGAAGTGTGGTTAACAACTTTTAAAATTCTAAACAGTGCATAACATAGCTGTGTAACTGCTGATTATGGTGGTTAATAGGCACTTACCATACATTATAATACTGAAAACAAGGAGAGCATCAATGTCACCTTTGTTTGTGGCTTTGGGCTTACATTTGTTCCTGTACCTGTAGATAGCTGAGCTGTTATTTCTTAAAACATCTAAAAAAATAGTTCAAGTCCTTTTGTCTCACCACAGAGTTTTGTCTGTCCACTGGGGTAGGCAAGAGAGTACCTCTGCTTTGCAACTTAGGTTATGCTGTCACTAACTTACTGTAGCTGTTATTCTTTCACGAAACACCAATAAAAAAATAGTTAAAAACTTTTTGTCTCTGGCTGCAAATGACTTTGTGCCCTAGGGTCAGCAGGGGTAGGGCACCTTTGCAGCCTAGACTTAGCTTTCTAACTGCAGTTGTTGTTAAAACAGTAAACCATTACAAACAATATAAAAAAAAACTGTTTGAAGTCTTTTGGTCTCTGGAAGCCACAGACTTTATCTATTCTGTGCCCTAGGGTCAGCAGGGGTGGGGGCACCCTTACAGCCTTGTCTTAACTTTCTGACTGTGCTATTTGTTAAAACAGTAAAAAGTTATAAACGACAATATCAACAATTGTTTAAATCTTTTTGTCCCCAGGTGCCACAGACTTTATCAGTGCCTTGAGGTAGGCAGCCAGGGGGCACCTTTGCTGCCTATACTTAGCTAGTGTGGGGGGACATTTGTGGCCTTGACTTAGCAACAATATAAAAAGATTGTTAAAGTGTTTTTGTCTCTGGATGCCACATAATGTATCTGTGCTCTATGGTAGGCAGGTTCCAGGATGGCACTTTTGTGGCCTAGACTTAGGTTTCTAACAGTGTTATTTTATAATTAAAAAGTCATAAACAACAATATCAAAAAAACATGTTGAAGTCTTTTTATCTCCAGATGCCACAGATTTTTTCTGTGTCCCAAGATAGGCAGCTGGGGAAGGGGCATATTTTCAGCCTAGACTTACCAACAATATAAAACAAAATTGTTAACGTCTTTTTGTCTCCGGACGCTACAGACTTTATATGTGCTCTAGGGTTGGCAGGGTCCACAGGGGGACCTTTGAGGCCATGACTTAGATGTCTTACTGTGTTATTTTTTTGAACTTTAAAAAGTCACAAATAACAATATAAAAAAACTGCTGAAGTCTTTTTGTCACTGGATGCCACAGAATGTTTCTATGCCCTTGGATAGGCTGCCAGGGGGGG
Source organism: Neoceratodus forsteri (assembly GCA_016271365.2). NCBI lineage: Eukaryota > Metazoa > Chordata > Ceratodontiformes > Ceratodontidae > Neoceratodus > Neoceratodus forsteri. The sequence goes on along the minus strand of CM028130.1, from coordinate 247,446,338 downwards.
CAATTTTTCGGCCTAGGCATAGCTAGCGAGAGGGGGGCACTTTTTAGCCTAGACTTAGCGTTCTGTCTATTGTTAAAAAAGTAAAAAGTTACAAACAACAATGTGAAAAAAAATGTGTAAGTCTTTTGTCTCTGTATGCCATGGACTTTATCTGTGCCCTAGGGTGTTCAGAGGCTGGGTGGACACCTTTTCAGCCCAGACTTACCCTTCTACTGCTGTTAAAACAGTAAAAAGTTACAAACAATATAAAAAAATTGTTGAAGTCATTTTGTATCAGGACTCCATAGTCTTTATCTGTGTGCCCTAGAGGAGGCGGGAGGGCACCTTTGCAGCCTAGACTTAACTCTTTGAGCCCAATTTTCAAAAGGTGAAGTTTAACACGTGGTACCTGCACCAAATGGGTATAATGAAAGTGGCACCTGACATCAAACTTTGCAGCAATCCTGATTTTCGAACGTAAGCTGTGTCAAAATTGTGATGCCTTGCACCCAAGCCACCCTGTTCCACCCTTGCGGAAAAAGCTCTCCTGCACCAGGTCACAAGGGGGCTTGCACTACAGTTGGGCTGCACCATTCCCTTTTGTGAAATTTTGTAAGCCCAGGCATGGATGCAACAGGAGGCTCTGCTTTGAGCAGTCTGGAGGTCATCTTAGGGCCCTTCACCACAGAGTGACAATGTGGTGATTGAGGGAACATGTCAGGAGAGGGCCAGGGCAAGAAGGAGCACATTGATGCCTTAGGGGGCTTGGGAGAAATGGCAAAGACCAGTGTGGTGATGTGACATCCAGATGGGGTGCATGTTGCAATGACAGGCAGTCGATAGGCTTGCAGTCCAGTGAGAGTTGGAAGGGGGGGAGCTGACCTGGCTCCAGGTGGCACAGCCACGGCACCTGCCCCAGAGGTGCTATGAGCTACATGCCTGCATGCTGGAGGCAGCCTGCGACAATGCGGGGGGCTAAATACCAGAGACAGCTGTGGTACTTGGAGGCTCCCGTCCATCACTGGCAACTCTCTTCCTGCTGCCATTACTTCTCGTATACAGGCTTGTGGTTTATGGCACCCCTGGGGCTGGTGCCATGGCTGTGCCCACTTGGGGCCAGGTCAGTTTCCCCCTGCCAACTCTCCTTGGACTGCCAGCTGATCAACTGTCTGTCACTGCAACATGCACCTCTGCTGCATGCCATATCACCACACTGGTCTTCTGCTATCTCTCCCATGCCTCCTAAGGCACCCTCATGCTCTTTCTTGCCCCAGCCCCCTCCTGCCATGCACAGTCATACAGACCCCTCTGCGGCCCCTCAAGGATTGTGCCAAGTGGAGGGACCAGATCCCTGCATCAATTCCTGCAGGTGCGCCAAATGTTTGTCACAAGTCTGTGGCTGCAGCAGCTTCTTTGTCTTTGGTGCAGTGACCCTCCTTTTTAAAAGATTAGGCACAGGGTCCCTGACACACCCAGAGTTTGCCACACTGCTAGAGTGACACAACTTTCATTTGCTCTAAGAGACATTTTAAAACTGGGCCCTCTAATTGTAGGTGTTAAAACAGTAAAAAAGTTACAATCAACAATATGAAAAAATTGTTGAAAACTTTTTCTCTTCAGACACCGCAGACTTCATCTGTGCCCTAGTGTATGTAAGTGGCGGGGGGGGGCACCTTTTTGACTCAAACTTAGTTTTCTGACTGTTCTTAAAACAGTAAAAAGTTACAAAGAACAATATAAAATGATATTGTTGATTTTTTTTATCTTTGGATGCCACGGACTATGTATGACCTAGGATAGGCAAGGGCCGGGGGCACCTTTTTGGCATAGACTTAGCTTTCTTAAAACAGTAAAACAATACAAACAACAATATACAAAAAATTCTTGAAGTCTTTTTGTCTTTGAAATCTAAATGCGACAAAAGTTGTCTGAGCCGTCAGCTACATTTACTGACTGCCACCCCTGGATACCAAAAAGGCAGTGATCCTTACTGCTTCAGGTTCCTGGAAAATAAATCACTGTTGGTTTTGCATACACGATTGCATTAGAAAAACTAATTATAGCACCAGAAAAATAAACTGTAAATAAATAATTGACAACATTATTCCACATTTTTTGCAATTTATTCGATGAGTGAAAATGTCACACAAACAGTAAAGTACCAGCAAAAAATGTCAGTGGACCAGCCAATCCAACTTCAATTTCAACTTCAACTTTATTTTATTTATAAAGAGCAAGCCAGCAAGTATCCAAGCACTTGTACAATAGGTAAAGTCATAAATAAATAAATAAATAAAAGCACAATGAAACAATAAAATACTTAAACCATGGTACAGTTTGTTACACATAATCTGGGAAGGCCAGATCGAATAGATAGGCTTTTAAGGCTGATTTAAAACTCTCCACAGTCAGGCACTCTCTTACTCGATGAGGTAGAGAATTCCACAGGGTTGGGGCTGCAAAACTAAATGATTGGGCCCCAAATGTCTTTAAGCAGACCCTGGGAATCTCTAGCAATCCCTTGTCAGAACAGAGTGGGTGGATGGGGTGGTAGGGGGCCAGGAGATCTCGCAGGTAAGCCAGTCCCTGAACATGTAGGGCTTTATAGGTCAGTAACCTGACCTCGAAGGTGATACACCACTGAACAGGCAGCCAGTGCAGGCCATGGAGCACAGGTGTGATATGTCAAGATCGAAGTAAGCCAGTCAACAACCTGGCAACCACATTCTGCACTAGCTGAATGCAGCGAATATCAACCCCTGGTAGCCCTAGGTACAGTAAATTGCAATAGTCAGGGCAGGAGGTCACAAAGGTGTAGACCAAAGTAGAGAGGTCATCTGGTGGCACCAGGGGCTTGATCCAAGTGAGATTCCTCAGATGGTAAAATGAGGACTTGACCACAGATGACACCTGAGTCTTAAGGGTCAATCCATCATCAAGAATCACGACGAGAGTTCGCACCCGGTCAGAGGATACTAGCTGACTACCACCGAGCCAAAGCCCGGTTGGCTGTCCTGCTGGTGCCCCTTCCACCCGGCAGCGCAGATCCACCACCATCAGTCTAATCTGGGTTTAACCTCAACCAGCTGATAATCATCCAATCCTGGATCTTGGCAAGGCAGCTGTTAAACACCGAGACTGGGTCTTCTTGATCTGGTACTAAGGACAGGTAGAGCTGAGTATCATCTGCATAGCAATGAAAACTCAGCCTGTACTGCCTTACAATGTCTCCCAATGATAGCATGTACACCATGAACAGCAAGGATGAGAGCACAGAGCTCTGCAGTACCCCATACTGTAGGGAGACTAGGTCCGATGAAAAAACTCCGGACACCACTCTCTGAGACCTACCCCAGAGGAAAGATTGAAACCAACTGAGGACTGTCCAAAAGGGATTCAGACAGGGGTCATAGTTCAACAAGTATTTGCCATGCTGCTGTCCCTTCCACTACAACCAGATCAGTTGCTACTTCAATTAGTGCTAGTACTGCTAATGCCACTGCCACATCCTTGTTTCACTGCAAGTCTCATCCTGTGTAGAGACCACTTTTATTGCCACATTGGTTGCCACTATCACCACCCCCTCCACTGCTGCTGACAGTGCCACCTTCAGCACTAACTCTAATACTGCTACTGCTACCATCACATCCACTGCAACTGGTGCTGCCTGGGCCACTATTAACATTATCCCCAATACTGCTACTGCCACCATCACCACCACCTCCTCTATTGCTGCTGTTAACACCATTAAAATCAACACCAAATCCACTAGTACCACCATGACAACAGTTCATGACAGAAGTATTCAGCAATGGCCTTGGCAGTTAAATCCCAGCATTTCCTCTGATTATGATGATGACAGTGATGCAATGTCATTTGGGTCAGACTATGCTCCTACTCAAGAAGATTTAGAATGTCTTGACAATGTGTTCCATGACACATCATCTGAGAACAATGACCTGAAGGAGTCTTAGAATGCTGAAAGTGAGTCATCACCTCATTTCATAAGGAAGCACTCCGGTCATAGAAACATAGAAACATAGAATCTGATGGCAGATAAGGACCGCTTGGCCCACCCAGTCTGCCCATTTCCCTGCCTACTGGATAAGCTGCAAATCCTAGTTAACCAGCAGCCTACTTCTTCCTACTCCCACCCCCTAGAATTGCCTTATGACTGTCCCATGCATGCTTGAATTCCACCACTGTTTTTGACTTCACGACCTCCTCCGGAAGGCCGCTCCATGCATTCACAACCCTCTCTGTGAAAAATACTCTTAAATTACCTCTGAGCCGGCCCCCTTCAAATTGTGCCCCTTGTTCTTGCACACCTCTTTTTTTGAAAGATGCTACCCTCTTGGACTTTGTTGATTCCCTTGAGGTACTTGAAAGTTTCTATCATGTTTCCCCTCTTCCTCCTTTCCTCGAGGCTATACATATTAAGCTCCTTAAGTCTCTCTTCATATGTCTTCCTGTGCAGACCCTGCACCATTTTAGTTGCCCTCCTCTGGACAGCTTCCATCCTGTCTATGTCTTTGCAAAGACTGGGTCTCCAGAACTGCACGCAGTACTCCAGATGGGGTCTGACCAGCTGGCTGTACAGAGGGATAATAACTTCCTGTTTTCTACTAGTGATGCCTCTCCCTATGCATCCCAGTATCCCCCCAGCCCTCCTTGCTGCCCTCTCACATTGCTTGCCCACCTTTAGGTCATCTGATATAACTACCCCCAGGTCCCTTTCCATTTTTGTTGTTGTTAGTATCTCACACCCCATTGTGTACTCTTCCCCTGGGTTTTTGTTTCCCAGGTGCATTACCTTGCACTTCTTAGCATTGAATCTAAGCTGCCATACATTTGACCATTCCTCTAACCTTGCCAAGTCCCTTTTCATCCTTTCCACCCCACCTTTGTGCATCAACTCTGTTGCAGATCTTTGTGTCATCTGCAAAGAGACATACTTCTCTTCCAGTCCCTCTGCAATGTCACTTATAAAGACATTGAAGAGGACCAGTCCAATACTGAACCTCTGCACCCCACTAGTAACCCCCTTTCTTCAGAGTGACTCCATTTACTATTACTCTCTGTGTCCTATTCTCCAGCCAATTTTTACCCAGGCTGTCATCTTGGGACCCACTCCCAGGTTAGCTAACTTGTATATTAATCTTTTTTGTGGGTCTGTGTCAAATGCCTTGCTAAAGTCTAGGTAGGCCATGTCCACTGCCCCTCCGTGATCTACTACTTTGGTCACCCAGTCAAAGAAATCTATCAGATTTGTCTGGCATGACCTTCCTGCTGTGAATCCATGCTGCCTTGGGTCCTGTGCCCCTCTGGCCTCTAGATACTCGACAATTCTTTCCTTCAGAAGTGATTCCATCATTTTCCCTACCACTAAAGTTAAACTAACAGGTCTGTGGTTTCCTGCTTCTGCCTTGCTCCCACTTTTGCGAAGGGGAATCACATCTGCCCTCCTCCAGTCCTCGGGTACCACCCCATCCTCCCATGAATTGTTAAACAGGGTAGTCAGTGGTGTCACTAATTCTACCCTTAGTTCTTTTAGAATTCTGGGATGAATCCCATCAGGCCCCATTGCTTTGTCCACCTTCAGTTTTAAGAGTTCTTTCAGAACCCTTTCTTCTGTAAATGGGTTGGTATCAACTTCTGTATCCAGAGTGTTTCTACTGTTTGTTTTAGGTACCTCCCCCTCTTCCTTTGTAAATACTGAGCAAAAATATTTGTTTAGTATCTCTGCCTTTTCACAGTCATCCTCTGCTCCCCCCCCTTATTAAGCCTCACTATCCCTCCCTTGGTCTTTCTTCGCCCCTGATGTACCTATAAAAGGTTTTATCCCCTTCTTAACTGAGTTGGCTATCTTTTCCTCGGTTTGGGCCTTTGCTGTTCTGACTGCCTTCCCAGCTTCCTTTTGCTTTAACTGATACAGTTCTCTGTCCTGCTTCTTCTGTGATTCCTTGTGCTTCCTGAAAGCTTTCTTTTTCTCTTGAACCTTCACTGCCATGGTCAAAAATGATCCCAAAAATCATCTGCTGAAGGCACACACAAAACATCTGCCATAGTTCCTCCTCATTGTTCATGTCAACCTCCTGCTAAAAACAAAACAAAAATGAGCAGTACATCTTAACTTTTACTCAACCCAGTGGTCCTGATACTGCAGCTGGTGTCAGGTCACAACAAGTTTCTACACCACTCCAAACTGAATCTGGTGATCATGTGTGCAAGCAGCTTACAAGAGGGTTGAGGTCAGGTAGAAGTTCAAGTTCCAGTGATATCTGAACATTTTTTCTCTGAGCAGGGGGATTAAAAAAGGGGAGCTGTGTGTTCACACTGTGGCAAGGGTCTTGGCCATGGTAAAAATGTTTATAAACTGAATACACCATGCCTCTGGAACAATCTTCTGAAAAAGCATCCCGAGGTAGCTAACTTGGATAAATCCCTTGCTTATGTTGTCTCTTCATGCCACTGCATGCTGTATTTCAAAAAAGCAATTCCAGTTGCTGACTCCGTTGGTGGTGCTGATGGTGGGGATGGTGGCATAGGCAGTCAGCAGGTGAGTGAACACAGCATAATATTGGTTCTAGCCCCATCCCAAGTACCCCAACAGGCACAAACCCAAGTACCTCACAAACCAGTTCAGATGATGAGACAGCAGATTTTCAGTTTATGGTGTCACTCCCCCCACAGCCTAAATCAGCCACATTTGTCCTCTCTGGAGCCAGGGCCAGGAGCAAAGCTATGTCGTTTGAAAAGCCTACCCTCACAATAAAGGAAGCATCACAAGCCTGCACAAATGTCTTGCTAACTCACCCCACAGACGTTCAGATCACACAGCTCATAGGATGATGAATGCATTGGATTTGCAACCTAATTCTATTGTTGAAGGCACTGGATTCCATAAAATTTTAAATGTTTTGGAACCCTGATACCTCATCCCATTGCAAACTACATTTTCTCATACAGTCATGCAAAATATCTATGAGGCATGCCACAGTCAATTGGAGAAATTGCTGAACCAGGCTGTGGGCAAAATTTTCCACTGTACTTCTGATGTATGGATAAGTACAAACTTACTACATACCTACCTCTCACTCACAGCACATGTCATGTTTACCTACTCCATAGCATAATTGCTATTGACTTCTCCTCCTCTTCCTCTGGCCTTGGCTGTAGCAGTACTGCATCCCACTGGATGCGTGCTCTCCTCAGCGCTGCAGTCTTTAGTGAACACACCGGTGTTAACATTCTTAAGTCTTTGCAAGAAATGCTTGACTCCTGTACAACAGATTTGCACGCTGGGTTCTTTATTACAGATACTGGGGAAAAAAGCATTATAACAGCAGCTTTGTGATGGCCACTTCCAGGGAATCAGCTGCTTTGATCATACATTGAACCTTGTGGTCACTGGTGCTCTCTAGAGCAGAGTGAGTGCTTGTCATATTGCTAATACTTACAAGAAATCTGTAGCCATTTCCAACGTTCTGTTAAGGCAACCAGAGAGCTGCTAACTGTTCAGAATCAGCATGATTTACCAAACTATCGGCTAATCCAAGATGTCAGTACATGATGCACATTTTATGTTTTGCAAGGCTTGTTGGAGCAGAAACATGTTCTACATGAGTTATCCATCAAGCAGGATATTGGTAATATACTGCTACACCAGCACTGGAGCATCTTTGAGAGCATGGTCCAGGTGCTGTATCCCTTTGAGAAATGCACCCATGACCTAAACTCCAGTACAGCTTCATTAAGTCTGATCATTCCAGTTGTCCATCTCCTCGTGTCAACCAAGCAGAGTTTCCAGGACCACAGCACTGTGGATTTGTTTCCGTAACTCATCAGGAAACTCATTGCAGGGTTTACTAGGGAGTCATGATCACAATTGCAACTGTACCTGACAATGTTAGCTACATGTTTGCAGTTATGTTCAACCCAAGATTCAGATGTGTGGCACTGTGCCTAGCCAAGCACAGTCACAGAGTAAGTGAGTGAGTACCAGCAGCAACTGTGTAGTGAACTTGAGGGATTCCTGAGGGAGACAGACGTGTTGAATTCAGAGAATACTGGGGGACCAAACAGTTCTGGAACAACTGGAGTGAGTGGCACTGGCAGCCCAACTGACAGTGGTGTGGGTGGTAGCATACCACTGGCAATGAGATTACATGCTGATTCAGGAAGACAGGCTGAGTCAGCAACAGAGGCTCATGACTCTGTGTTTCAGGTTACCCAAGCACACCATTATGATTGGTTGCTAGTTTGATCAGTGTCAGTGGCCCAGCAGGTAGTACACTCACCTCTGAGGCTGGGAGATCAGAAGGCTGTGGGTTCTATCCCCACACCAGGCACTTGGGTTAATATCCTAATACTGACACTGTAGTGCAGCATGACGGGGAGTGCTGCACTCCTGAGGTGCCATCTTTCAGAAGAGACATTAAACTGAGGTCCAATCTGCCTGTCCTGGTGGTAGTTCAGGTGGATATTAATGTTACTATGGCACTTCTGGACAAGAGTGGGGAAAGTTTATTGAGAACAAAACTCAGTATACATCCTAATACAAAGATGTCTAACAATTAATCAGAACAAAAAGGTAAAAAATAAAAGGAAAAATTCCAAAGGGGAGAAGAACAGACAACCCAAAAAGAAAAATCACTGTGCATCTTATAAGGCATCACAGCACTTAGGTAATTGCAGCATCTGTATTAGTAATCCAAGGAAGTCCCTTCCTGAGTTCTAAAATGTCTGGATATGGTAACTGATTGCATTCTAAGTCATATATATTCTGTTGTTCTTTTACTATTTTCCCTATCGATTCAACATAAGTGCTATCCTTTTGCTGTAAACAGAGATCTGGCCATCCAAATATTCCATTTGACCATAGAAACATAGAAACATAGATTTTGACAGCAGATAAGGACCGCTTGGCCCACCCAGTCTGCCCATTTCCCTACCTAATGGATAAGCTGCAGATCCTAGTTAACCAGCAGCCTACTTCTTCCTACCCCCACCCCATAGAATTGCCTTATGACTGGCCCATGCATGCTTGAATTCCACCACTGTTTTTGACTCCACAACCTCCTCCGGAAGGCCATTCCATGCATCCACAACCCTCTGTGTGAAAAAATACTTCCTTAAATTACCTCTGAGCCGCCCCCCTTCTATCTTCAAATTGTGCCCCCTTGTTCTTGCACACCTCTTTTTTTGAAAGATGCTACCCTCTTGGACTTTGTTGATTCTCTTGAGATACTTGAAAGTTTCTATCATGTCCCCCCTCTCCCTCCTTTCCTTGAGGCTATACATTTTCAGCTCCTTAAGTCTCTCTTCATATGTCTTCCTATGCAGACCCTGCACCATTTTAGTTGCCCTCCTCTGGACAGCCTCCATCCTGTCTATGTCCTTACGGAGATTGGGTCTCCAGAACTGCACGCAGTACTCCAGATGGGGTCTCACCAACTGTCTGTACAGGGGGGATAATAACTTCCTGTTTTCTACTGGTGATGCTTCTCCCTATGCATCCCAGTATCCCCCCAGCCCTCCTTGCTGCCCTCTCACATTGCTTGCCCACCTTTAGGTCATCTGATATGACTAGAAACATAGAAACATAGAATTTGACAGCAGATAAGGACCGCTTGGCCCACCCAGTCTGCCCATTTCACTACCTGATGGATAAGCAGACTACCCCAGGTCCCTTTCCATTTTTGTTGTTGTTAGTATCTCACCCCCCATTGTGTACTCTTCCCTTGGGTTTTTGTTTCCCAGGTGCATTACCTTGCACTTCTTAGCATTGAATCTAAGCTGCCATACATTTGACCATTCCTCTAACCTTGCCAAGTCCCTTCTCATCCTTTCCACCCCACCTTGTGCATCCACTCTGTTGCAGATCTTTGTGTCATCTGCAAAGAGACGTACTTTTTCCTTCCAGTCCCTCTGCAATGTTGCTTATAAAGACATTGAAGAGGACCGGTCCTAATACTGAACCCCTGGTACCCTACTAGTAACTCCCTTTCTTCAGAGTGGACTCCATTTACTATTACTCTGTGTCCTGTTCTCCAGCCAATTGTTTACCCAGGCTGTCATCTTGGGACCCACTCTCAGGCTGGCTAACTTGTATATTAATCTTTTGGGTAGGACTGTGTCAAATGCCTTGCTAAAGTCTAGGTAGGCCATGTCCACTGCCCCTCCCTGATCTACTACTTTGGTCACCCAGTCAAAGAAATCTATCAGATCACTTTGAAGAGAAGATATAGGGTACTTCAGTTCCATTTATTCCAGTGTTGGGAGAAATGTCCATACATTAGATTATAATAGGTAACTATTGCAAAAAGAGGTTCTTGCCAGTGTTGTGCCAAGTATGCCCAAAAGGATTTAAAAAAGGAACATTCAAAAAACAAGTGTTCTATTGTTTCAATGGTGTTAATACACTGGAGGCAACTACATATCCTTTCTTGTACCTGTTTGTGTTTATGATTGGCTTTAATATTCAATTTTCATGGCATGATAACCAATGGAAGTCCCACATATTGACAGGTATTCTAAGAGTTTTCAAGAGGGTTCATAGAGATTGTAAGTAGGGGGTTGGACATTTCTCAAACGGTTCTGATACATTACAAAGGGTTGATAAAAGGTGTGTGTATAGAGTTTTATGTGAAGAAGAAATGATCAGTTGTGTAGTGACCTTCCATTGTTTAAGTCTGAGGAAGGTCTTTCTGAGATAGACTGGGGTTGTTGCCATAGTCCGTAGTGTCTTCAGTGAGTTAGTCTCCCACTGATGGAATCAAGTCCTACAACTGCTGTAGTGCCATGGTTCCCAACCCCTCTGTACATTAACAAGTAGTGGTTTCAGATTGGCTATGAAAAAAAAATATTGTTAAAAAACAAAATGGGGTTTGCCATAAATAGGTCGCCATCCTTAACCTGTAAATAGGTAATAATCCTTTTAACTCATTGCCTCCACAGGCTCACTCTGAGATAACACCACTTGCCTCCTGAATCTCCTGTATACTTTTAACAGTGAATCCTGGGCCTTTCTAAGCAAAATCAACCCATAGTCAGCATGTCGCAAACAAATGCTAATAGCTCAATAACTGTGCATGCTAGACACAAAGTATGAGTGGCAGAGTTATTCAGCACAAAATTGCCTTTCCAGTGGTGGCATGCATGTAATAATAAGTAATTTTGTTTTTTTTTCTATGCTGGTTGAAAGAGCAAACTAAATATTTTTTTCACTAAAAAAGGGCAACATAAGCCATTTTTCGTTGGAAAATATGTAAAATATCAACACCAAATTAAGCATACAGACATTAGATGGTGTTTTAATATTATGTTTGTTAAAAAAATATATCTTTTTACTATAAAACATAATTTTTCCCCATTTTAGTCAAGGTGCTTTGGTGAGATTTGAGGGATGAATCTCAACCACACACACCATATCATAAACAAATGTGTATAACTCCAAAAGTATACATGATACACACAAAGTATCAGCATGAAGGTTGATGAGCACAAAAATGCCTTTCCAGTGGTGCTATGCAACCAGTTGTAATCAATACGGTTTTTATTTTATACCTGCTGAAGTGCCAAAAAAGTGAATTTTATTCAAGCTGCTTAGGTGAATCTTGCTGGAAAACATGTCAGCCATACACACCATACCATAAACAAATGTGAATAACTCCTAAAGTATACATGATATACACAAAATATCAGTGGCAAAGTCGTTCAGCACAAAATTACCTTCCCAATGGTGGTATGCAAATAATAATAAGTAATTTTGTTTTTTTTAAGCTGGTTGAAACAGCAAAAAAAAAAAAAAATTTTCACTAAAACAGGCAACATAAGCCATATACACCATACCATAAACAAATGCAAATAACTCCTAAAGTATACATGATATGCACAAAATATCAGTGACAACGTTATTCAGCATAAAATTACCTTTCCAACAGTGCTATGCAGTCAAATATATATTATATAATGTTACACTATATATTAAAATATATAAGTGACTTCTCCAGACGTTGCAAGGGCACACTGGGAGTCAGTAGCCGACTTCTGCAGATGTCCTCAGGACACGCCAGTGTATTTTACTGACGACTACAGGCATCTGCTAGGAGACAATGAGTTAAGGGGGTTTAGGCGATTGCCCCACAGGGCCTGAAAAAAAAAATGCTCATAATAGATGTTTCTAATTGTTTAGGAATTGGGAATAGTAACATAGCTGAGGTAGAGAAATGTAGGAATTAAAAAAGTTTTAATTAGAAAGACTCTTTTCTTTTTTCCCAATTTCCCCCTCTATTTCATTATAGCACTTTCTGCTTCCCTACAGTGAGTTTTTCTTCCCAGTTTAACATCTCCATTCCTGGGGGACCAAATTTGATACCTAGTATAGTAACAGGGTATTTTTGAAGTTTAATAGGTCCTATATGTGTAATGGGTGTGGAAAGATCCCCTAATGGAAATCCCACACACTTATCCAGGTTGAGTGCTTCCCCTGAGAGGGTACCAAAGCTGTTACAGAGGGACAGGGAGCAATGGATAGAGGCCTCATCTACTACTGCTAAACACATATCATCTGTATGTGCAAGAGCTTTGTATTGGGCAAGGTTATCTGGGCAAGACACTGGAATAATAGACTGTAGTCCATTAATTATCTGTAGTAAAGGGTCAATAAAAAAAAACATATAGGAGGGGACTCAGGGGTCATCCCTGTCTCACTCCCCTCTTAATTGGTATCAAAGGGCTTTTCCATCCATTCACAATAGGGACAACGGTAGTCATTCTATAAAGTGACTTTATCCAGTTTATCATGGTGACAGGTACATTATAATGCTGTAAAGTGGCCCAGAGAAAATCATGGTTGATAGAACCAAAGGCCTTCCTTTGATTTAGGGAAAGAATGAAGCCATGGAGGAAGTTAGCATGTCCTCTGGCTATGATCTCACATAACAATATTAAATGGCCTTGTATTTTTCTATTTGGGATAGAACAGGACTGTGCAGGGGAAATGGCTGTTTCTGCAACCAGAAGCAACCTTTTGGTGAGGATTTTAGTTAAGAGCATAAAACCAGTATTTAACCTGCAAATTGGTCTCCAATTGTGTAGGTTTGATTTTTCTCCTTTTTATGTAGGTAAATCAACATTCTTTTATTAAAATCCTAGGGTATCCTGCCTGTCTGTAGTATAGTAATAAAGACAATAGTTAGTTCATCCCTTAGATGTTTTCCTAGAATTTTGTACAGTTCATTAGGGAGGCCGTCAGGACCAGATATAGTTTCAGCTCTTAATAAGCGGATTGCCTCTAAAACTTCGGGGGGGTGGGATATCTGGTGACATACTATAGAGGCTATGTTAGGGAGAACTACCGGCAGCTGAATATGAGAAAAGTAGTCCTGAAATTTAGAGGTGTCGGACTGTATGGGGGAGAACAAAGTTAAGGAGAATTCAGTAACTAGCTGCAATATAGTAGTCTGGGAACTCTTTTGAACCCCAGCATGATCAATGAGGCAGGCTATATCTTTCTGTCACACACTATGATAGATCTGGTCCAAGGGACAAACTGTGTTCGTATTCCCCTGTGTACCATATTTATGCCGGTGATAAAGCTGTTTAGCTTTCTGCTTGTGGAAAGTTAGCATCACTTTCTGTTATAAACTGATTTGTTGGGTGAGATCTTGTCCTGTGGTGCTGGCTATTGTTGACAGGGCTTGTAAATGGTGGCGTTGTTGCAAGTATACTAAGTATGAGGCACAAGTTTTATTTTGACTATATTGTTTGAGAATTTTATCAAGTCAGATTTTGTGTCCTCCCACCAGACAATAGGGTTCTCAAAACAAATCAGAACAGATTTTCTGGTGAACAAAAATTGGTGCAGAGAAGCAAAGAAGCTCTCATCTTTTAACAAGTCAGTATTAAACTTCCATAAACCTGGGCATTTAAAGAGGCGTGGTGAGTACCAAGTGTGACAGAAACCATTTTGTGGTTTGAGAACTCTAGGGGTTGAACCCTAGTAGCTTCAATAGATAGAGTGGGTTGAGGGTGTTAGGGAACTGGAATGGAGTTTGGGAGGATAAGGGACTATATGCCAAGGACAGGCTTCATCTTGCCCCATTAGGGAAGGAAGTCCTTAAACAGGGGATGGCTGACTACATTCAAGAAAGGTGGGGTTTAAACTTGTGAGGGGGGAAGGGATAAGGGAGGGCTGACAAGAAGACCTCTCCTCCAGATGAGGAGTAGCCTCAAGCCCAAGGGGGAGGGGAAACAGACTGGGGTGGAGGTTTCAGGAGGAGCAGAGGAGGATGGAAGTATAAGGAATCTGGGTGGGGTTCACAAAAGAGGATCAGGGATAAGGGGTGGGGGTTGGTGTTAGTAAATGCCAGGAGCTTGGGAAACAAGTTGCCAGAGTTCCAGGCCATGCTGTTCGAGGGGGTGGATGTGGCAGCGGTCACGGAGACGTGGGCCAACAAAACCATGACTGGGACCTAAACGTGCGGGGTACACTATGCTTAGGAAGGATAGAAAGGAGGGCAGAGGGGGTGGAGTGGCAATGTTCATTAGAGATGACATAGAAATTGCTAGGGTAGAAGAGGCAGAGGGAAACGTGGAGGCCTTATGGGTCTGCGATCCCAGCAGGAGATAAGGTCAGCTGGTGTGAGTATAGCCCCCTGGGATGAGTGATGTTCTAGAGGATGGTTTTCTGGACAACATCATTGCCCAGTGTGGACCAAAAGGGGAAGGAGTGGTGTTGATGGGGGACCTTAATATGCCAGGTACAAATTGGGGAACCATGTCATCTAAGGTGGCCAAGGAGCAGAGGCTGCTGGATGGCTTCCAGGATGTGTTCTTAACACAGCATGTGATGGAGCCCAGAAGGGAGGGGCATGTCCTGGACGTGGTTCGGGCAGATGGGGATCTGGTAAGGGACCTGGTTGTACAGGACCCCCTGACTGGGAGCGACCACAATACTGTCTGGTTTCAAATAAGCATGGGGGAGGGGTGAGATCTAAGACACTGGCAGTGGACTTGTGGGGGCAGACTTTGTGGGCATGGGAAATATTCTCAAGGATCACTTGAAGGGATTACATCAATGACAAGTGTGGAAAGGAGATGGAGGTCATAAAATGGGACTCATGAGGCAGTCAGGATCTGCCAAGTTGAAACGTAAGGGAGCAAGGTCACATAAACCATGCTGATGGTCCAGTGAGGTACAGGTAGCAGTCAGGGAAAAGAAAGCGGCCTACAAAAAATATAAAACAACAAGAGGGGATAGGGATAAGGAAATGTACCATCTTCCATCTAGAAAAGTCACCCGTATGGTGAGGGAGCAAAGTCCAGTAAAGAGCACCAGCTGGCACAGAGGGACAAGGCTGGAGGGGAAAAGGGTTCTTCCAGTACATTGGGAGTGGAGAAAACTATGGGCATCTCAGCAGATTGAGATCAGAAGGAGGGTGGTGGAAGAGGCGAGGGACCAGGCAGAGGTATTTAACGGTACTTGCCTCTGTGTTCACTAGGAAGGGGAATGGGATATCTACAAAGCAAGGCACAAAGGGGATAGAAGCGGTAGTGAGTGGGATCAGGGAAGCAACAGAAATGGAGCAAGAGGGAGCGAGAGGTACCCCAGGGGTGTCACATCTGGATAAGGATAAAAAGGCCAGTAAGATGGAGGGGACGAATGATGCTATCTCTGCCAAAAGGGTGTGGTTAGCCCTCAAGGCCCTAAAGAAATACAAATCTCCTGGGCCGGATGGCATTCATCCGAGAGTACTATGGGAATTGGCGGACATACTGGCTGCACCCCTGGTGGAGCTCTTCAACAGGTCACTTGAGACAGGGAGGGTACCTAAGGATTGGTGAGAGGCACACGCGGTGCCAATCCATAAAGGGGGGTCAAGGGAAGTACCAGGTAACTATAGACCCATCAGTTTGACCTCGGTGGTGGGAAAATTAATGAAGAGTATACTAAAGGAACGATTGGGGGTGTACTTGGAGGAGGTGGGAGGTCTGGATAGTCAGCAACATGGGTTTGTTCCAGGTACATCATGTCAAACCAATCTTGTGGAGTTCTATGAATGGGTAACATCAGAACTGGACAGAGGAAAGCCTGTGGATGTATTATTCTTGGACTTCAACAAGGCGTTTGACTCTGTCCCCCACAATGGTCTGGTGGAGAAACTGATGGGGTTAGGAGTAGGCCCTTTGATGGTCAGATGGATTGAAAACTGGCTAGCTGGATGCACCCAGAGATTAGTAGTCTGTGGGGAGCTCTCGAATCCTAGAGAGGTTGGTAGTGGGGTACCGCAGGGCTCGGTCCTGGGTCCGATCCTGTTTAATGCATAAATATCGGACATCAGGGAGGGTATAGGGTGTGAAATGAGTCTCTTCATGGATGACTCCAAGATGGGAGCAGTAGTTGAGGGAGAAGAGGGAGGTTGGCCCTGCAAGGGGACCTGGACACCCTGGAAAGCTGGGCTCACACATGGAAATTAAATTTCAATATCACCAAGTGCAAGGTGTTGCATCTTGGTCGGGGAAACCCTAAACATAGGTACACCCTGGGAGGGGAGGCGCTGGAGGCCCCAATAGGGGAAAAAGACCTAGGGGTCATTGTGGATGCATGTATGAATAACTCTGAGCAGTGCAGGAGAGCAGCTAGCAAGGCTAACAGGATGTTGGGATGCATCGTAAGGGGGATCACCTCTAGGAGCAAGGAAGTGATTCTGCCGCTGTACAATGGACTGGTTAGACCACACCTTGAGTACTGTGTACAGTACTGGAGACCACACTTGAAGAGGGACATACAGCTCCTGGAGACGGTACAGAGGAGGGCAACTAAGATGATACGAGGGCTAGGGGATTTGAAGTATGAGGACAGACTTGAGGAGCTCTGCCTGTTTTCATTGGAGGAGAGGAGAGACGGGGGGACATGATTGAGGTCTTCAGGCACCTCAAGGAATAAATAGGGTAAACATGGAGGGATCTTTAGACTAAAGCAGGAGGTATCACCAGAAGGCATGGTTTGAAGTTGGAAGGTGGAAGGGTGAGGGGGGAAAAGAGGAGGAGGTTTTTCACTGAGAGGGTGGTGGACCCTTGGAATGCACTGCCTGGCGAGCTGGTTCAGAGATCCACAGTGGAGGGCTTCAAGAGAGGGTGGTACAGACACAGAAAGTGAATGTATCAGATGATGGCCTGTCCCAGGGGGGTGGGGATGGATGATAGGGGTTTCTGGAGCACAAGGAATTGGAGGGCCTCGGCACCCAATTAAGGATCTAAGGTTTGAGCAGACTCGATAGACCGTAAGGCCTAATCTGCTGGCAAATAGTATGTTAGTATAGTTTTTGAGATAAAAAAATTTAGTAAATTCTGGTCGCCAGAGCTCCTTTCTGGAATGTGGGAGTATGTTGCTTTGAGTACTCTAAATATGCAACCCATAAATGAGATGTATGTAAAATCTTTGACAGAGCTTGTGAATCACAATACAGTTTTTCAGTTCTTTCATGTGTACTTGTGTCTAGTAAGCTAAGACCACAATTAAAATCACCAGCAAAAACAAGGGACCAGATATTCAAACTGCTACCCAAAAAGTGCTCAACAGTAGGAGCAGGCGCATGTCCACTGTGCCCATGCTCAAGAAGCACGATATTCAAAAACTGCGCAGGCCAAGATGCACCTACAGCTGATGACTGAATATCTCACCACCTGCGCCATAGCGCAACTAGGGAGGTGAAGCTGAGCATATCTGATGCGCCCTAGCACAACAAGGAGTGTGCAGCTGAGCAGTCCAGATGCGCCATAGCACAACCAGGGACGCCCATGGATGGTCTGACAGGGGTGCCATGCACACAGTGCAGGCCCCATGGACCACTGCACACAGACATCCAGTGCACAGAGTACAACACACAAACCACAGACAGTGACTGATCCCCCTGCCCACACCATAGGCGGTTCACCTCTGCACACACACACACACACACACACACACACACACACAGTGTATGCGTGAACCACCCATGACGCCATGCACACCACTGCAGCTGAGCACCTGTAGCCCGCTGCAAATCAGAGACCACCACAGTTGTCATAACAAAATGCTTATATTTAAAAGAAGTAACAAAACATATATACAAATATTTACAAGGGAGGAAGGGACACATAACAGGTGGGGGCGGGTAAGGGCAGCGGTGAACATATGGGAGAGGAAAGAAGGGGTGTGAGGGTGGGTCAAAGGGGGGAAGGTGGTAGTAGGGGCATGGAGTGTTTAGTGTGTGCCCCGGTCCTCCTCCACGTGGCCCCTATGTCTGCCGCTCCTCCTCCTCCTCACCCTGTGGCGGTGGATGCGCTCCAAAAGCTCGAGTGTTGCCCTCACCACCTGGAGCAGCTCCCTCACATTTCGTTCCAGTGCCTGGAATCACCATCCACCTAGGACAAGGGAGCAGAGTCAATAAGTGTGACTGTCCAGCCCCCTGCAGCCCACCCATTGTGCATGGCATACAGCCATGTGCCACGCCCCTGTGATGGTGTGCGACCACCCACAGTGACCATGTCCACAAGACCTGCCTACCCAGGCAGCCACAGCCATGTGGACCACTGCACACACCACCACCATGTCCTGCACAGCACCACCATGGCTTACAGTGACTTGGCTATGCAGTGTGAAGGCAGTGCCACAGCCATGTGCCCGGTGCACACATGGACCACCATTGATGCACTCCCAGACATGCAGTGCCACTGGACAGTGCTGACTGTAACAAGTTGCGTGCATGGCAGTGGTGTCAATGGATGGTGGCCATGCTCCGCTGCCGGCCCAATTATACAGCATGCAATAGTAATCATGGAAGTAAGGAACTCACCATCATCAGGGTGGTCCATGCGCCGCTGACCACCATTACCCCTCCTGGCTTGCTGCTCCTCCAGGCGGTGCCTCCGGTCTATGGCCTGCTGGTGTTCTGCAGGCCCTAAGGTGCAAAACATGGAGAGAGGAACATCAGTACAATCCTGTAGCAATTTCCCCCCGCCCCAATGTGTGCAATCCCACAGCCAGACCCACCCACCCCACGCCTGATAACACCACCACGCCAACATTGGACAGCCCCCATGTGCCGGACATGCAAACCGTGATACCCGTATGATGATAAAGTGTATGGATGTTGCACCTACCTGGCGTGGCACCATTCCCCTCCTGGCACGTGCCGCGAGCGCAGACAAGCAGGTCCAGGTCCCTCCGCATCGGGTCCCCATATCGCTGGCGGCACTGCTCTGCCGTCCACCCCATATCAGTGGCCTCTTCCAGGGCATCGGCCACCTCCTGCCACACCTGACTCCCGGCCCTGTCCAGGAGTGCCTCCCCAAATAAAGGCCCAACATGTGGCTCCACAATGGCTACAAGGTTTGCCAGCTCCATCTGGCTCCACTGCACAGCATGCCTCCACGCCATCTCTGCTGCTCAGTTCAGTCAAAATAGCACTCTGCAGTGTGGTCCTGCCACGTGCAGATGCTGCGCAGTACAGCACTGCCATTCCCTATTGTGCTGTCACCAAACAGCATGATAGTGGTGCACGCATGCCTGACGAATGGTGCCTAGGGGGCAAAGGTCGGGCACAGGGTCAAGGGTCTCTAGCGCACGGACAGCCACAGCGCGATTGGAACCCAATGCATCTAGCGTGATTGGGTGCCTGTGTGCCACCTCCTGTAGCGGCCTACCGCGCTGTTGCCCTAGTGCGCCTATGATGCCCCAGTGCCACAGTGCCATATAGGTGAACAGCGCTGTAGCGCCACTGGCACAATGGTGGCCATGCCCTGCATTGCCTCCCGCACACAGCACGTCAGCATTGCATCAGGCGCCTGCATCATCAACCCTGGCATGAGCAGTTAGGTGTGTACTGCGCATGTCACAGAACTGCGCCCTTGGCTCAGCATGTTCAACACAACTGCGGAAAGCGCAACAGCGCTATATACAGCCGTCATATGCAAATCAGCTAATCAGCCATTCAATGGCACAGTCACTGCATTTGCATCCACTTAAAGATGCGCCTCGCCTCATTTGCATGGGTTGCACTATAAAAGTGTGACATTGGGCTGCACTGGCCATAGTCAGTTACTGCAGTCTGTTGGTGAGTTGCATGGTGTTTGGGAGTGTGGACTGTGGATTTTAGGACATGCATGGGACTGCACAGTCACAGGTAACACCTGTCATTCTCACAGGCTGAATCATGACCGAGCGTGTTATGGAGGAAGAGGAACAGAGTTGTGGGAGGAAGAGGAGGCCAAATTTCACTAAGGCCAAGACAGATGCCCTGTTCGAGGCCTACCTAGACCAGGAGCCACTTCTCAGTGGACACCAGGGAACACCACAGGCCCGTACTGCTGCATGGAAGGGTGGCACGTGCCGAAACCTGCATGGCAGCCAAGAGCACTCCATGCAGGAGTGCAAGAAGAAGATGGGCACAGACAGGCGGAGGATTAAGGAGAAGGTGGCTGCCATCAGGGCAGCATGGTCTGCCACAGGTGAGGGACAGCCGGAGGTGCTACGCCTGACCCCACAGGAGGAGCAGGTTGCTGGCAGCATGCAGCGTTGCGCCATTGAGGGTGTTCCGGGTGGTGGATTCCAGATGGGTGGTAGCCCATCACTGCATGATAGGTCATGGTCTGTCTGTTGGGGGGTGGACAGGACAGGTCACATGCAGTAATGCGACTTTGTTTTCCCTTACAGCTCCTGAGCGTCTGCATGGGTCAGCGGGGGTGGGCTTCTCCACTGAGGCTGGTCACATGGAGATGGAGGAGGGACCATCCACCTCCACAGGAATACGTGGCTCACGGCTACAGTGGGCCCACCTGGACGTCCAGAATGATGTTGGTGGAGCAGGTGCAGAGAAGACCCTGCCCGTGTCCCAGCATGCCAGCGTCCATGGATGCCAGCATGCAGAGACTCGGGCTGGTGCCAGATCCGTCACTGATGACGATGTCGCTAACGTCAGGGGCAGTGACACATGTGTGCCACAGGATGTCCACATAGCAGGTTACATGGCGGCCATGGCTGTGGGTGGTGCCACCGTGGAGGCCTGCTTGTCATCACAGTCCCAGCCTGTGCCTGTCAGCACCAGTGGGGCAGCACTGGTGTGTGTACAGGACAGTGGGACTGTTGCAGCCACTGCGGTGGCACCATTGAGCCCTGGGGAGTGGCAGCCAGAGGGGCAGCATCAGAAGTCAGCCAATGGGCATGGGGGTACAGTGTCAGGGGGCGGCATCAATGCACCACCTGTGGACATGCCCAGGCCTGGCCCCGGTGTGCAGCGCCCACCCTCAAGGGGTGATGAGCATCAGGGCCGCGAACACCCTGAGGGACAGCATGCTGATCAGGCAGATGACCTCCTGGATGAGCACACCCACATACTGCAAGCATCATTCAATCAGCAGATGCGGCTTGTGATGGCGGTAGATGCACTGTGTGCGGCTGGAGCGTAGCAGCAGAGACACCGCTCTGCTCCTGGCAGTGATGGACCAGTTGCAGAAGGATGTGACCGCTGCCATTGACAGGCAGGCACAGGCATTCACTGCTGTCATGGCCACAATGGGCACACAGTTATTTGCCCATGCTTTGCAGACACCACACAGTGCACTGTCCACCCCCATTCTCGGCGTCGTGCGACACTATCCTTGTCGACACCGGGTTCAGCTGTGGGCATCCCGAGCACGCCTGGCGCAGGCATGTTCGGTGTGCTGCAGACCCCTGCACGAGCATGGTCGCGTTCATGCAGTGGAACCCTTGGGGGACCGTCGGTGCCACCCCATGAGGCCAGTGGTCAGCCTGTCACTGCTGGCGGGTCTCGCAGGGCCTCCCATGCATCCATGGTGGCTGTGGCACTGTGGCGCATGACTGACCTGTCTCCCAGCACGGCTACTGTCTGATGCTGCCCTGTGTGCATTGTGTCATTCAGCAGGCAATGCAAGGGTGGGTACCCGGCCCTGCACACACACACACAGTCCATCTGCACACCCTCCTGGCTGCTCTCCACAGTTGCATGTGCATGATGATGCGTGCATTGCGCTGTACGCCACTGTGCAATGGTGCCCAGCATCTGACACACGCACAATGACAGGCAGTGGGCGTGGTGGTCTGTGGACATGTGTGTGGCTAGGGTTGGCATTCTGGGTCGGTGTGCCTCCTACCCTTTGTGCATGCCTGCTGAGTTGTGTGTGTGTGTGTGTGTCTGACTGCGTGCCATGTTAGACCTCACCCATCCCTGGTGGTGTATGCGGTTCCATGCTCAGCCACTTCCCTTGATGGCATGCACCCCTGGTGTGTGTCCATGAGTGTTTGTGGGTTGTGCCGTTGCCACTGGTGGTTGCACATGGCCCCATGATTTACCTGGGTTGGCTGAAGTGCTCTTCCGTGATGGTGTCCCGGTGCAGCTGTGCCAGCCGGAGCAGTCGGGGGTCCCGTCACCCAAGGGGGAGGCTGCCCATCACCATTGTTATCAGCGTCCTCATTGTCCCCATCGCTGTCCCCCCTTCGACCTGTACGGCTATCCCACATTCATTGGCCATGTTGTGCATGATGCAACAAGCCAGGAATAGCCCGCAGGCCTTTGAGGGGCTGTACTGTAGGGCACCGCTGGAGGTGTCCAGGCAACGGAAATGTGCCTTCAGCATACCAAACACCCACTCGATGACATTACGTGTGGTGGCATGTGCATCATTGTAGCATTGCTGCGATGGGGTCATGGGCCACCGGTATGGTGTGAGCAGCCAGGGACGGAGTGGGTATCCACTGTCACCTGTGTGTAAAGGGTGGAGGTTAGTTTGATGATCAGCATCGCCCTGCCCCGGGCCATGTAGGCCACTACCCATGTCACCTCTGACCATGCCCCTCCCAATCCCTAAGTTTGTCCATGTGGTTTGCATACTCACCCACTAAGTGGCCAGTGGGGATGTCCCCACTCTCGAATCTGTGGCACAGTGCTGACTGGTGCCAGATGAAGGCATCGTGTGCTCCCCTAGGGTGCGTGGCACAGACATTGATTATGCACCTCCTGGCATTGCACACCACCTGGCAGTTGATGCTAGCATAGCCCTTCTGATTAATATATGTGGCCCCCTCGGGGCCAAGTGGTGTGTGGATGGCCACATAGGTGCAGTCTATTGCCTCTAGCATGCCAGGCATACGTGCTACCCTGTGGAACTTCTGTATGTTTGCTGTGCGCTCCGCCAGTGTGCTGGGGAAATGGATGTACTCTGCAGCATGTGGCAGCAGTGCGCTGAGGAATTGGGTGAGATGGCATGACGAGCTGACTGGATTATGCCTGTGGTGTCCCCTGTTGGTCTCTGGAAGGTACCCGTGGTGAGAAAGCACAAGCAAGCTGTCACTTTAGTCTCCACTGACAGAGCATGGCTCCGTCGTGTGGATGCCTGCATCACATCACTGCACAGCTCACAGAGCCACCTCAGAATTGCCCGATTCAGGCGGTACCAGCCCACGATCTCAGTATCGCTGTACAGCTCAAAGCTGGTGCAGGCTCGGTACTGCCTGTTGGGGGCATACCGCTGACAGGCCCTTCCACGGCCGTGCCCCCCTGCTGCCCACCTTCTCACCCCCCTCATTACTGCCTCCATCTGGATGGTGGCACTGGCCATGTCTCTGGCTTGTGTTCACCACCCCTGGCAGCTGTTTCTGTGTTCCCCCCACTGTCCTGGCTGCTACTTCCCCTGCACCAGGAACACCTAAATGTGGTGGCCTCTGTGCTGTGTGGCACTTCCCCCTTCTGCACTGACTGTGTCTCTCCACACCTTCCCTGTGCCTCTCTGTTCAGGGTGCCCTTTCTCTGGCCTGCCCTGTGTGTCCCTCCTGCCCTCTTTGTGCAGCTATGGTTCAGCCTCATGTGCCTTCCCTGTAGCGTTCTTGTGCCTCTCCCTTGAACCTTTTTATTTTGTCTCATTTCCGCTATTGCGCAACTTCTGCTTGCTCCCCTACTACACATGGCGCATGTTGTTGAATATCGCACTGTGCCATTTATGCATGGTTCCTCCCCCTTCAGTTCTGCATACATTCATTATCATTGCACTATTGCTCAGAGTGATTTGGGGGGCGCATCTGCCTCCCACTGAATTTAGCAGAATGGTGCATTTTCAGACTTGCGCTGGAGCAATCCTATTGCGCATGGCACAACCCTTTTGAATATCTGGGCCAATGTGTCTGGAGGTATGCAAATATAGCTGTATTAGTCTAGGAGATCAAATGGGGTAGATTTGGTATGTGGTGCATATTGATTAATCATAGGTATCATAGGTTATACAGAGCTAGTAGACCATGGTCCATGATGCTCACAAGTATTAATTATATCCCACTATGCATTTGTGTTGCAGATAGGTATCCAAGGTTTTTTTTAAAGGTAGTCATATTCTCACACAATACTATTTCTATAGGAAGACTATTCCAAATTTTACAGACTCTTACAGTGAACCAGCTACTTCTTTTTTTGGTTTTACACTGTTCAGCTTTCAATTGTAATGGATGTGCCCTAGTTATGTGAATTGTATCCCTCAATCCATGCCCTAAAACTTCCCAAAGGTGATCATCATATAATGCCTTAAATACCAGACATAAGTCGCCTCTCATTCTGCGATACTCCAATGAGTACAGCCCTAGATTTTGAAGTCTGGCATTATAATCTGAGTTAATGACTTCTTTAATTTTTTTAGTAGCTCTATGTTGCATTTTCTCTAATGATTTAATGGAGCCTTTATCCCCTGGAGCCCAAAACTGGTCACAATACTCCAAATCGGGCCTCAAAAGTGATGAGTACAATGGGAGCAACACATCTTTACTTTTATTGCTGATATGTTTATTGATGCAATGTAGCACACCTGCTGCCTTCTTAATAACAGTGTGGCAATGAAGTTTGGAACTGAGATCATTAGATATTCTTATACCAAGGTCACGCTCATCATCCACAGCTTTTAAAGTTTTTCCTCCAAAAATGTATTTAACCTGAGTGTTTTTTATACCAAAATGCATCACAACACATTTATCCACATTGAAGGACGACTGCTTCAGGGTAGCAAATTTCTACATCTCATTTAGGGCATACTGGAGGGTATTTATGTCACCATTATTTTTGATAGGGTATCCTAAACGTGTATCGTTGGCAAATTTTGTTAACCAAACATCTGTCAAGATTTTTAATGACGCAATATATAAGTTAAACAGACACGGCGATGTGGTGCGATTAATGAGGTGATAAGGTACATTCTGTATGAGGACATCTAGAATAAGGGATCTACCTGAGGCAATGTCATATAACTTAATGAGCTTAAATTCTGGCATTCTTACCAAAATACCTATACCTGAACAGGTGTCCTGTCCAATTGACCAAAAGAAGGGCGCAAGAAGCCAGTCCCTTTGGGCTTGCTTTACCTCATGAGTGGTATGAAACCTAGTGTCCTGTAGGAAAATTAACCCAAGATTTAGAAGTCTGAGAAAGGAGAACAAAGTATAGCATTTCTCCGTTCTCTTGATACTATTGACGTTAATAGTACAACAGAAGAAGGTGTCACTTATCATGAGAAAAGTGTCTGAGCTGATGCTGAGGGGAAACCCCTATGAGGAAGTTATCATTTTCTACTAGTAGAAACTTTCCCTTTCATTTTTGACTTAGCTTTCCTTTTTTGTGAACAAGTCCCCCTAGTATGGATTTATTTGCCTGTAGTTCCCCCAGGATGTGAGGAAGCAATGGAGGAGGAATCTATTTCTTCTCCTGAGTCTTCAGAAATCTCTTGCAATATTTCATATTGGTTAGTAAGTTCAACAGCAGAAGTTTTGGTTGCTTTGGGGGGGGGTCCGCTTTCAGCTTAGTTCTCACTGAAAGCCTGTAGCCACTTGTGTTAGACCCTTGGGGAGCATCTCAGAATTACGGGGGTCCTCTCCTCAGCCATAGTAGAAGTAGACACTTGAGGTTGGGGGGTAGATCCACAGGGTTCTGTGGGGGGGGCTCTTCCATGGGGGTAAGAGGTGGGCCAAAGGTGTCTACGGGTACCTCTTGAGGTGGCTCTGGGTGCACTGGGCCAGGTCTATTTCTAATTCTAGCCTTCTGTGCTTGTGTGATCATAAATTGCTGATCTGCCCCATCATCATAGTGCTCCTGGTTGTGGGCTGCCAATGCACCATTTTGAAAAGTATAACCTCACCCGTCACATAAGTTGCATCTACATTCATTAAGGCAGTTCGTACTAAGGTGTCCCAGCTCCCCACAAATATTACATTTCACTTTATCACAGGCACTGCTTAAATGAATAGAATCCCCACATCTATAGCAGGCCTTCAACTGGCCTGGGTAGAAAAGAACCCCCCTGTCAAGTCCCAAAAAGAAAGAGTTGGGGAGATGCATAACTCCTGAGTCTGTAAATTTCAGTAACACATTCACTTTCCATCTCTCTGTCCATATGTTCTCTGAGTCCAAAATTGTTTCAGGTTCTCCTATCACTGTACAATGAAGTTTCAACCAGTACAGTACATCAGCCATATCCACCCCCTCATTTCAAAACAAGATGGTGATTGTCTTATAGATAGGCTTTGTGAGGGGCATAGTAAGGAAAGAGGTCTATAAGGCAGTTTTTTCTCAAAGAGTGGTATTTTGACCAAAATCTCTCCAGGCCATGAGTTGTTTTGAAGCTCACATAGAAAGTAGTCTCTCCAGAGATGTGGATTAAGGCATAAATCTTGTGGGAGAAAAACTTAATTGAATCCTTAAGTAGGGTCCTGGCTATGAAAAGGTGGTCTGGAGGGTCAGGCATACCACCCACATAAGAAAGTCATATGGCATTGTGCCATTTAGCAGGCAAAATGGGGAGTTGAAATAAAGAAGAGAATGTCTTTTTCTGTGCCTCAGGTTTCTTTTTTTTTATATTTAGTAAGCTTTATTAAGTTTACCATACAACAAACGATCCAAAACACCATTACATAACATGACATGATATACCACAGTAACTACATAAGCTATGCTGCTGATCATAACTTAATGGTGTATAAAGCAGATCTGTTGAAGAGAAAAAGTAAAAAGGACCAATAAACAATAAACAAATAAACCACCTCCCTCCCCCACCCTCCCCCTCTCCCCACCCTCCTTTCCCTTACCATCAGGAGAGGAGAGAAGAGAAAAGAAGGAAAAGAAAAGGAAGACATAAGCCAAGGGAAAGTAGCAAGAGTGTGTGAGGACAACCACCTACTACCAGCTTTACCCAGGTATTTTAAGGCAAATTCTCCAGTACCAATACGGGGGATATTAATTACATAACAAGGTATGTAGTGGGACCAAATCCTCTGGTATTTTTTACTATTTCTAGAATAGCTTGCTATGGTATATTCTGCTTGCAGAGCAAAGAGAATTTCTCGATGCCATTCTATGTATGTGGGAATCTGTTGATCTAGCCAGCAACCAAATATCACTTTCTTAGCACATAAGGAAATTAACATCATATGTTTCCTTTGGTTTCCAATAAGGGTATTACTCGAATCTCCCAAAATACAAATTTCTGGTTGGAAGGCATTTTGTAATCCCAGCAGTGGGTTAAGTCTAGAACTAATACTTTCCCAGAGAGGGAAGGCTTTGTCACATTCCCATAAAATGTGGAGCAATGTGCCCCGCTGCTTCCCACATCTGGTGTACAAGTCTACCTGGAGCTTACCCATTTTACAAAGTTTTACAGGAGTATAATATAAGTCCTGTATTATCTGAAATTGGAGCAGTCTATAACGATCCCACCTAACATCCTTATACAGCCTTTTCCAAATTTATGATCACTGACGGGGACCCTCAGTACTTGGGGGGAGGGTCCTGTCCCATATGTAGTGGGGAGTGCCATCTAGGTTTGTAAGTTTTTTTCACAACTCTTTATAATAGAATGAAATTAAATGAGAGTTAGGCCTTATTTGCAACGTACTGAGTATGGGTCCAGACAGGTAGTGATCCCATAACCCACTACCGAAATGCCTTATAAGGACCTGGGAAATTTGGAGATACTTAAACAAAAGTTACAGGCACATTATATTTAGCCTTTATCTCTGAAAAGGTTAGTAATCTGTGGTTCTCTGTTAGGTCTATGACCTTTTCCCGTCCCCCACCCAAATCCTTTGAGTAATAATCTTTCCCCAATTTTAAAGTTAGGGTTACCCAGAATATACTGTGAGGTGTCTTTCTCCATGGTATCCCTCATAGTATAATTCAATTGTTTGTGGATGCGAAGGGTTCTCATAATGGGAGTGCTTTTAAGCTGTCCTGGAACCTTATTAAAAGGAAGGTATGGTAATGCCCTTATATCCATTCCAGCTGAGGCACAGAGCGATTTCTCTGTCTGCAACCACAGTGGGACATAGGTTTCCGAGCTGGGAGTCGAAACAGAGGTCAGCCATCGTGAGACAACTAAACAATTAGTGGCGAGGTAGTAAAGATATATATTAGGGATTTGCAAGCCCCCTGACTCTTTTGGTCTCTGTAATTTGGATAACGTGCTACGTGGAGATTTATGCTTCTGGATAAAATTAGATATAATACCGTGTACATGAGTAAACCAAGTCTTAGGCAGATATTGGTGACATAACTGGAGGGGATATAACAGCCGAGGCAAAATATTCATTCTAATAATGTTGATTCGCCCCCATAGGGAAATGGGAAGCATTGCCCAGTGGTTCAGGTCGATTTTAATACGAGCTATTAACTGATCTAAATTATACTGCTTCATTTTGGAATTAGATAGTGATAAATAAATACCCAGATATTTCAATTTATCTTTTATCCATGTAAGCCCAAGATGTTGGATGTCAGCTTTTAAGGTCCAGTTGTTTAAAGGCATGACCTCAGTCTTAGACAAGTTTAACTTATAATTAGATAAACAACCAAATTCATGAATGATATCCAGTGAAGCCGGTATAGATTTCGATGGATATGTTATGTGAAGTAAAATGTCATCAGCATACACTGATATTTTGTATTGGAGATGGTTGATATTAATTCCCGTTACGGAGGCAGAAGTATTCAATTTTCTGATGAGGGGTTCTAAAAATAAATTAAACAGATAAGGAGAGAGTGGGCAACCTTGGCGGGTGCCTTGGTGTAATGTAAAGGGAGAAGAGAACACACCATTACAAAAAATACGGGCTGACGGGGAGGAATAAAGGACTTTAATCCATCTTATAAACTGTACCGGAATGAGATATTTCGGGAGTAGATGAAATAAATAGTCCCATGACACCCGATCGAAGGCTTTTTCTGCGTCCAGGAACATCAAGGCTGATGGTATAACGGAGTCCCTGGATGCAGAAATGAGATGGGAAATTTTCCGTATGTGATCAGCCGACAGGCGTCCAGACACAAAACCCACTTGTTCGGGACTTAGCAATGTCTGCCATACTTGGGCTAATCGGCTAGCTAGGATTTTTGCTAAGATCTTCAAATCTACATTTATAAGAGATATTGGACGGTAGCTTGACAGCATTGTGGGATCTTTGTCTGGCTTTAATAGAACCACAATGGTAGCTGAAGTAAAGTTTTGATCTGAAAGGCCATTTTTGTAAACGTAGTTGTAAAATTCAAGGAGTTTAGGGCCTATTTGGACTTTAAATGCTTTATAAAAATTGGATGGG
This sequence comes from Neoceratodus forsteri, assembly GCA_016271365.2. Taxonomy (NCBI): domain Eukaryota; kingdom Metazoa; phylum Chordata; order Ceratodontiformes; family Ceratodontidae; genus Neoceratodus; species Neoceratodus forsteri. Next base: position 247,416,736 of record CM028130.1, on the reverse strand, counting down.
TAGCCATCAGGACCTGGCGCCTTATCTGCCAGTAGAGCGTCGATAGATTGATAGACCTCATTTAGGGTTAGAGGGGCTTGTAAAATCGAAATTTGATTCTGGGACAGCTGTGGAAGATCTATGTCTTGAAATAACTGGTCCAGTGAGGTGTGATTAAAGGCCATAGGGGAACATGCATAGACCTTCTGATAGTAGTCCTGGAAGGAGGAGGCAATATCCCTGGAGGATGTATGTAGAGTGCCTGAGACATCTCGCAAGGCTACAATAAACCTATCGGCCATCTGAGCTCTAAGTCTCATGGTGAGTAGTTTCCCAGCCTTGTCTCCTTGATCAAAGTAGGTAATTTTAGAGTGCAAAAGGAGGTGCTTGACTCTATCACTGAGAAGGATATTATATTGAAAGCGAAGACTTTCTAACTTTTCTAAGTCCTCAGGTTTAGAATGGGGCATAAGGCCTCACTCTAGTGCTCTAATTTGTTGTAATAATAGGAAAGATTCAGAGGAGATTTTCTTTTTTCTTATTGAAGCTATACGTATAACCTCTCCTCTTAATGAGCATTTCATAGCTCACCATAGTATATCCAATTTTGGCATGGAAGGGGTATTAAACTCATAGAATTTATCTATAAAATTACTAAGCTGCCCCCTTAAGTGTTCTGATTTTAAAAGTTGGGAATTAAACTTCCAAGTTTTGTCATGGATCATCGAATTAGGTAGCATCCATTGTAGTAAAATTGGGTGGTGGCCCGAGATCACTTTTGCTAAGTATTCACAAGCTTGGACCCCTGATAAGTGCTCAGTCCCCAACAAAAAGTAGTCAATTCTTGAAAACGTGTTATGCGGCAGGGAGTGGAATGAGAAGTCTTTTAATGAGGGGTGGAGAGTTCGCCATGGATCGACGAGACCAAGGGAATCCATCAGTTCCCTCAATGCCAATTGTGCGGGGGTAAGGGAGGAACCTCTAGAACTGGATCTATCCACTAGGTTATTAAAAACTAGATTCCAGTCCTCTCCAATAAGCATAAGAAATTTAGACCAGGGGGCTAGTTTAGTCGATAAGTTTGTAAAAAATTGTGGCTCATCTCCCACTGGTCCATAAATTGAGCCCATTATCAATTCTGTTTGGAACAGAATCGCTTTAATTAATATATATCTACCGTGGGGATCAATAATCAAATCTAATAATTTGAAGGGTATCAGCCGTGCAATCAACACAGCTATGCCCCGTTTACGACTATCAAACCCCGCCCCCAACACAGTACCTACCCATGAACGTTTAAAATTACCGATCTGTGCTGTGGGTAGATGTGTTTCTTGAAGGAAAGCTACATTGATATTGATCTTCGAGAGGTGCAAGAGAATCTTAGCTCTCTTAGTGGGAGACTGAGCACCTTTGACATTCCATGAGCAAAACTTTAGAGACATAGCCATGAGTAGATAAAAAAATTCATGAGGTATCCTTTGAAAATAACTTTCCCATATCTATTGGTATCACCAACCCTGCAAAACACAATATCCTTACCCAGTGGTGAATGGAATGTAACCCTTTTCCCATTCCCTTCTCTCATTGTAAGCTCCCAACTCCCGATGGCAACATCCCCCTCCACCCAACTATCCCTTCTGATAGTCCCTCCTACAAATATAAAAAATACCCTAACATATATGGACATTGAAAGGGCACAACATATTGTGAATAAACAATAAGATCCATTAAATCTTTTCCCCACTACCCTTAACCATTTCCCTAGTCCCATAGTAAGGTAACCAGCATACTTATTGCCCCGTCTAAACACCTGGTCCTTGATACTATATACTCCCCAAAACATGATAACTGCAACCCTAAGACACCAGATTGTACCCCCCCCCACTATGGTATCCCCTCATCCTGTGCCAGAACATGGTGCACTGAATGGATTGCAGTAGTCTCCTGACCTTGCCCCCCACCCCAGCCCATCCTCTAAACTACATAGCAAATATATATACATTATCTTGATTACTTAGTTTAACCGTCAGTTCACTGGATTATCAGGTTCTAATGGTGAGAAAAAGTTAATAAGAGAAGGAGGCAAAAAACAAAAAACAAAAAAAAAAAGAGGGGAGGGGAGGGTTGTCTTTAGATCAGAAACTCTAATATTTAAAGTCATGGATGTAAAAGTACAGACCCTCCACAATTTAGAACCGAGTCCTATGCCAGGTGGAGCCGACCTCCTTTCTATAGTTAAAGTACAGGAGATGATGGTATCACATGGCTTTTTCATGAAGAGAAGGGAGGAGGTGATCGAGATTGTGTCAACAATCAAACATCCACGGAGGAAGAGAAGGGTGAGAGAAAGGGAAAAAAAAAGGGGGAGAAAAGGAAGGGGGACTTGCCCCAACATATATCTTCCAATCTCAAGTCAGATTTGTTAACTAATCAAGATGTAATTAGGCAACTGTCCTCAGGCAAGCAACGAAGTGGCTGATTAATGCTTTTAGAAGTAACCATCGCATCTTCATTTCAGAGAACACAGTCTTTGATGCCCTCTTGTGGCCAGATAGCAAAAGTGAACTCCTTTAAACAACAGGAACCCCATCTTTGCAAAGTAAACAAAGTAGAACCAAAAAGAAGTGAAATAGTTACAAGGCTCTCATCCAGCAGCCTCAGCGGAGGGTAAAGAGATTGGGGAATAAAGATTTTAATGCTGTGTTGGCTTGTTGTACAGTTTCATAGGAAACCCATTTTCCATCATGTTGCACAGATAGACGCGCTGGGTATTGCATTTTGTACTTAATCCCTGCAGCTATTAATCTTGAAACCAGGGGATGGTATTCTGATCTCCGCTGTCTTACCATGGCCGGCAGATCTTGATCAAATCTCAGCGGGTGATCTTCCCATAACACTTTTTGTAGACTTTTAACTTGACCAAGAATGTATGATTTGTCCAGGAAGTTCAGGAACTTAATGATCAATGGTCTTGGGGATTTACCAGCGGCAGGCTTAGGGCATAATGAATGGTGCACCCTCTCTATAATGTAAGTTGTATTATTAGGCGAAGGGCCAACGATTTTTGTGAGAAGCTTTTGAAGGAATAAAATGGGTGTAGAGCCCTCTTCATCTGCCGGGAGACCAAAGATGATTAAATTGTTCCTACAGCTATGGCCTTCTAAATCTTCCAGTTTTGCTTCAGTTTTATGTAGGTGCTGTCTTATAGCCGTCATTTCTGGTTCCATCCTATCCTTCCAACTTTCAAGGGATGCGGTGCAGGCTGCTATGTCCGAAATGGCTCGATTCGAGCTTCAAGAATTGGCCTTGGTTATTCTTAGCTCACTAGTAATTTCTTTAGAGCATCCTTGAAGGACTGTATCTCTTCCATGAATTTTTGCTGGGAGAGGTGTCTGTACTAGCGCGGTAGTACTGGAGGCAGCAGGTTTAGGTGAGACGCCCGATGTGCCTTTCGAGCGCTTTGAGCCCTTCTCCGGGGTTTGTGGAGGTGTGTGCTTAGGCAAAGCCTGGCGCATCTCCACTTCCATTCTTTCAGTAGGCCCCGATGCGAGGATAGGCTCTTATTGATTCTTTGCTTAATAATGTGGTAAAACGGAGTTTACCAGTCACTTCTGGCACCTTCAGGATCAACTTCCACCAACAAGTAAACAGGGATCCACGATGGACAGGTAATTTAGGCGTTGTTTACCGGAGCTGGAGCGAGAGCTCGGTCTGAGTGCTGCACTTCCTACAGAAGCATCACGTGATCTCCGCGCCTCAGGTTTCTTATTGAGAGGGGTAGTGGCCTATTGAATGGGAAGTGGGGGGTCACCCAAGTTTTGCTGTGGTGGAGAGGCAGCAGGCTGTAAGTTTAGTACTGGATTCTGGGTGAGGGCCAAGTCCTCTGGTATGGGTAGAGGGGACTCGATTCCAAGTCAGCATATGCCAGTGCAAGCCAAGATACGCCAAACCCCTTGGCATAACCAGCAGCTTTCATCATGCATTATGCCAGCCCCAATTCCAAGAGGCACCTTGTACCATGTTGGCTGCGGGATATGCCAACCATGGGTTATGCCACCCACTACACTGCAGCCTGCAATGACATGGCGCAAGGGTAGGTTACGGCAACAACTGCACCCTATTCCAAGAGGGTGGCTGCCATAAATCACTGCCACAATTCCAGGTGCCACACCAGGAGGAGTAAAGTTAGGGCAGCTCAGAGCTGTTCTAAGGGGCATCCAATGGTGCCATCCATTTGATGCCCACTCCGCAACACCGTGGTGACAATACCAATGTGCTTCCCATGCCCCCACAATCACAACCATGCCCTACAGCCCTCTGAATGTCAGGGACCCCTGGGGATCCATTCTCCACTGCACCCCCAGACTCCTGTGCCACCTGTACTATCCCCATGCCCCCTGGTGGATGCTGTGGTGTTCAGGAGTGGGGGGGCTTGAGGGGTTGTCCACAGAGGGCTGCAACTTATGACATGTGGGGCTATTGCACCATGCCCATGGCATTAGCCTCCTCATGGTACAACCCGCATGTCATACATGCTGGAACCATGCCGCTATTGGAATGCGGCACAGGGTCCCCATCATAGTGGCGAATGTCGCAACTCACATACGCTGGTGAGTTGCGACATTCATCCTGGAATCGGGCCCAGGGTCCTCAGAATTAAGATCCCAGGGATATGTTGGGCCTTATTCCTGGGCAGCTTCAGTGGGGAGGTCTCAGGAAAGTTCGCTGCAGTTCGCGTGTGGATCAGAGAAGAGCCAGAGATCCATTTATTTGAACCTTATTGTCTTTCCCAGCCTGCACCTTGTGCGGCAGTTTCTACAAACCAAGGTTGTTCCTCAATTGTTTGTACAGTCACCGGCATATGAGTAGACTCCCTACTATTTTTAGTAGTGTTTATAGAATTAGGAGTGTCAGAAATACTTACAGGGTGCAGCGGCAGCAAATCCAAGGTATTAGCATCAGGTTCTGTGGCATTGAGACTGGCAAACGGCGGCCCCTTTGATGGGCTGACTGGGGTACTCAGCTTAGAGGTGTTGAAAGATTCAGCAGTGCTGTCACAGCATAGCCATCGGATCTTCTGTTGCAGAGTCATCTTTGTGAAGAGAAATTTCCTCTCCTCAGTTTCTAGTAAGTGCTGCAATTCTAGTATTTCTGCTGTGTCTTGGACTGGAAGTGGTTGTGAGGGTTCGCTCTCCTCCTTGGTATCTTGTTTACTCTCTACCTCCATAAAATCAGCATGGTCCTGTATGGGCAATCTGGTAAGTTGTAGCGACTGTTCTTTATTTACCCATTCCTTTTGCAAGGACTTAGACTTTTGACATTCTGGTATACAAGTCGTAGTGGTCTGTACGTTAGTTGAGATGGGAGAGGAGACCTGCTTTCCCATCTCCACAGCTTCCATCCATTCCTCCGAGGTTCCATCCACCATCTTGGCTGACTGCAAGCTCCCTAGTTCAGAGTAGAGGAATTTTTTGCAACATATAGAAATATTAGAACTATAAAAGTTTTTAAAAAGTAAATTATTTTTTCTTTAGCCATAATCCAGTTTTTCCATCTACCTACTTTATCTTGTGCTATTTTATATTTCTCCTCCCAGTTACTTACTGCTGCATCTGCCCCCCAAAACTTTATGCTTAAGATTTTTATTTCCCCTTTAACTATCTCCGGAGTCCCCATCTTTTTGTCACTCACACTCCCTAATAGATAACTCGTACTTTTTTCTACGTTTATTCCAATACCTGTGTATAATTTGTTCTGATTGAATATCTCTAACATTTTTTCCCCATACAGTTGATCTCTTACTAATATAATACCATCATCTGTATATGTCCATGTCTTTTGTAGTACCCTATTTTCCCACCTGAGACCTTTAATTTTGTTATCATCCTCTATTTTCCTTAACACTGGGTCTAAACATAAAACATATAAGAAGGGGCTTAAGGGACAGCCCTGCCTTACCCGATTCTTTATATACATCGGTATCCCTAGGTGACCATTTATCATAGGCCTCACCTGGACTTCTGTATATAAAGCTTTTATCAAGTTTCTCAAATTACTGGGGAAGTTATATTTTCCAAAACATCCCACATATACTTATGTTGAATGGAATCAAAAGCAGTCTATTGATCTATAGTATAAAGATACCCATCTAATTTTTGCTGTTGTGCTTTATTGATTATTTCTCTGATATAAATAAGATTATTTCTAATATCCCTTCCTGGAATTGCACATGTGTGTGTTTGGTGTACTAACTGTTCTGCATATGTCACCAATCTTTTATTTATTTTTGCCAGAATTTTATAGTCCGATCTTAATAAACTTATAGGCCTCCAGTTTTTAATATGAGTTTTGTCACCTTTTTTTACAAAAAAAAAACATAATTCCTGTTCTCATGCTCTCAGACATTATTCCTGTTTGATAAATTTTCATTATAAACACCAGTCAGCATTTTTACCAACTGTTCTTCATATTTTTTATAGAATACATTGCTAGACCATCTATTCCTGGCGCAGTATTTGTTTTCAATTGTTTAATTAGCTCCCTTACCTCACATTCCTTTATTTGCTCATCCTGTGACTTTGCTTCTTCTAAGCCTAATTTCGGAATATTTACTGAGTATAAAAAAAAACCCTTCTACCTCTCTATTTTTCTCTTGAAATTTACCCTTTAAACATTCCTGTATTTGGAGTTTACTATTCCCTATGTCTGTCTGTAAATGTCCTGTTTCGTCTTTTAAACCATATATTACTTTATTGTCCAACATATCTCTATTACTATCAAATGGGTTAGTTTGAAATTTTGTACCCTGCGTGCCACTTTTTTGTTCCATAATTATTGACTCATTCGATTATACTGAAAGTTTCTCATTAATTTTTTTATTTCCTTAATCTTCTCAGATTCATTAATCTTACACTTTACTTGCTGTGTAATTAACTTATACAGCTTTGCCCTTAGACTCAAATATTTTTTATAATTTTTCATTTCTATTTTCTGAGATTCTTCTATCATTAGTTGTTTAATGTCCCTTTTTGTATCCTTCTACCATTGTAACACTGAACCATATTGACCCCAGATTGATTCCCTAGTCCGAAGCAGAGATCTAATAAATTAGCATGGCACCTCTCATTTTGAAGCCTCTCAGTATTCATCCTCCAATAACCTTTTCCAAATATCATTTGTTTTCCTAGGCCTAATACTAATTTCACCCCTGTATGGTCAGAAATTTCCATAGGCACTATTAAAATATCATCCAGCTTCATTTCCCTTGGAATTGTCCAAAAGTCAATTCCGTTGGAAAGAGACCCTTTAAAAATGAATGTTCTGTCTTTTTATTATTTACTTTACTTTGTACACATCTTCTAAACCTCCTTTTCTTAGAATCTCCTTTAGCTTATGGGTATCACAAAACTCTTTTCTTGTTCTCTTTCCCCAGTCCCCTTTCCCCAATCCACAATTAAAGGATACCTAAACAACATTTTAACAACAAACTATTCAAAACTCTGACTCCGTAGGTGACTAAAGGAAAGGCTGCTATATTCATTAAGGCTAAAACTAAATATATATAATTTACCTAAATGTGGTTCCAGAGCATTTGAATATTGTAAAATCAGCATTCTAATTTAAAAAAAAACTGTCTTACCTGCTTCCTAAAATGGCCACCAAATGTGTTATGTGATGACATCATTTGAGCCAAAGTCAGAAAGATATATGGCTCTATTGAAACATAGAACATAGAAACATAGAATTTGACGGCAGATAAGGACTGCTTGGAACACCCAGTCTGCCCATTTCCCTACCTAATGGATAAGCTGCAGATCCTAGTTAACCAGCAGCCTACTTCTTCCTACCCTCACCCCCTAGAATTGCCTTATGACTGTCCCATGCATGCTTGAATTCCACCACTGTTTTTGACTCCACAACCTTCCTCCGAAGGCCGCTCCATGCATCCACAACCTCTGTGAAAAAAATACTCCTTAAATTACCTCTGAGCCACTCCCCCATCTTCAAATTGTGCCCCTTGTTCTTGCACCTCTTTTGAAAGATGCTACCCTCTTGGACTTTGTTGATTCCCTTGAGGTACTTGAAAGTTCCTATCATGTCCCCCTCCTCCTTTCTTTGAGGCTATACATATTAAGCTCCCAAGTCTCTCTTCATATGTCTTCCGGTACAGACCCTGCACCATTTTAGTTGCCCTCCTCTGGACAGCTTCCATCCTGTCTATGTCTTTGCGGAGATTGGGTCTCCAGAACTGCACGCAGTACTCCAGATGGGGTCTCACCAGCTGACTGTACAGAGGGATAATAACTTCCTGTTTTCTACTGGTGATGCCTCTCCCTATGCATCCCAGTATCCCCCCAGCCCTCCTTGCTGCCCTCTCACATTGCTTGTCTACCTTTAGGTCATCTGATATGACTACCCCCAGGTCCCTTTCCATTTTTGTTGTTGTTAGTATCTCACCCCCCATTGTGTACTCTTCCCTGGGTTTTTGTTTCCCAGGTGCATTACCTTGCACTTCTTAGCATTGAATCTAAGCTGCCATACATTTGACCATTCCTCTAACCTTGCCAAGTCCCTTCTCATCCTTTCCACCCCACCTTGTGCATCAACTCTGTTGCAGATCTTTGTGTCATCTGCAAAGAGACATACTTTTCCTTCCAGTCCCTCTGCAATGTCGCTTATAAAGACATTGAAGAGGAACGGTCCTAATACTGAACCCTGCGGTACCCCACTAGTAACCCCCCTTTCTTCAGAGTGGACTCCATTTACTATTACTCTATGTGTCCTATTCTCCAGCCAGTTCTTTACCCAGGCTGTCATCTTGGGACCCACTCCCAGGCTGGCTAACTTGCATATTAATCTTTTGTGTGGGACTGTGTCAAATGCCTTGCTAAAGTCTAGGTAGGCCATGTCCACAGCCCCTCCGTGATCTACTACTTTGGTCACCCAATCAAAGAAATCTATCAGATTCATCTGGCATGACCTTCCCACTGTGAATCCATGCTGCCTTGGGTCCTGTGCCCCTCTGCCCTCTAGATACTTGGCAATTCTTTCCGTCAGAAGTGATTCCATCATTTTCCCTATCACTGAGGTTAAACTAACAGGTCTGTAGTTTCCTGCTTCTGCCTTGCTCCCACTTTTGTGAAGAGGAATCACATCTGCCCTCCTCCAGTCCTCGGGTACCACCCCATCCTCCCATGATTTGTTAAACAGGGTAGTCAGTGGTGTCACTAGTTCTACCCTTAGTTCTTTCAGAATTCTGGGATGAATCCCATCAGGACCCATTGCTTTGTCCACCTTCAGTTTTAAGAGTTCTTTCAGAACCTTTCTTCTGTAAATGGGCTGGTATCAACTTCTTTATCCAGAGTGTTTCTATTGTTTGTTTTAGGTACTTCCCTCTTCATTTGTAAATACTGAGCAAAAATATTTGTTTAGTATATCTGCCTTTTACAGTCACCCTCTGCCCCACCCTCCCTTTAATAAGCCTCACTATCCCTCCCTTGGTCTTCCTTCACTCCCTGATGTACCTATAAAAGGTTTTATCCCCCTTCTTAACTGAGTTGGCTATCTTTTCCTCAGTTTGGGCCTTTGCTGATCTGACTGCCTTCCCAGCTTCCTTCTGCTTTAACTGATACAGTTCTCTGTCCTGCTCCTTCTGTGATTCCTTGTACTTCCTGAATGCTTTCTTTTTCTCTTGAACCTTCAATACCACTTCCTTTGAGAACCATAGTGGTTTCTTACATTGTTTTGTTTTGTTTATTTGCTTCACACAAATGCTTGTTACCTCTGGGATGGCAGTTTTTATTATTCCCCATTGTTCTTCCACCCCTCCTTCCTGCCCATTTGCTAGTGCATTCCTTAGGTACTCACCCATTTTGGCAAAGTCAGCCCTCCTAAAGTCCAGTACTTTTGCCTTTGTATGGCTTGACTCTATTGCTGTGTTTATTGTGAACCATACTGTTCAATGGTTGATAGTTCCAAGAGGGCTACCCACTTCTACATCTGTGATCCTCTCTCCATCTCCATTTGAGAGAACCAGGTCTAAGACTGCTCCATCTCGAGTGGGCTCCAATACTAGTTGTCTAAGGCATGCCCCCTTTAGGGCATCTAGAATAACCCCACTCTTCGAAGTGGCTGCTGCAACTGCACTCCAGTTAACATCTGGCATATTCAGATCACCCATCAGCAATAGCTCCCCTTTTTCTGCTATTCTAAGTATACTTTCTATCATTTCCTTGTCCATTTCCTCCCCCTCGGAGGGGGGTCTGTATACAACCCCTGTGTGGATTGTGGTTGCATTGTCTGTCTCCAAATTGACCCACAGTGCTTCTTCTCCTCCCTGTTTACCCTTTTTTCTGTTGCTTTGATTCCTTCCCTTGTGTAAAGAGCTACTCCTCCTCCTCTTTTACCCTCCCTGTCCCTCCTGTAGATAGTGTATCCTGGTATGTTTACGTCCCAGTCATGGTTTTGTGTGTACCATGTTTCTGTGACTGCCACGATATCCAGATGTTCCTCCTTCTTCAAAGCCACTAATTCAGGAAGCTTATTACCCAGACTACGGGCATTGGTACTCATTGCTCTCCATTTTTTGATGGCTTTACCTTCTGTTGCAGCATCCCCCACTGACCTTTCTACCTCGGTCTTTTTCTCATTTAGTACCCTGTTTTATAGGGAGAAGATGGGACTTTCCTGCTGCTTATCAGTGCCTCCCCCCTGGACTAGTTTAAAAGCTTGCCAATGAAGCATTTAAACTGATTGCTCAAAAAATTGTTCCCTTCCTGGACAGATGCAGACCATCCTGCCAGTACAGGCTGGTGTCCCTCCAGGTGGAACCCCAGTCCCCAATGAAGCCAAACCCCTGTGTTCCATGCCATTTTTTCAACCATTCATTAAACTGCATGGTGCAAAGTACCCTCACCTCACCCATGCCATTGACAGGCAGCATTTCTGAGAAGGATACTGTGTGTGCTACTTGTCTTAGGCCCCTCCCCAACTCTACAAAGTCCTCCTGCACTGCTCTAATCTCATGATGATCCAAGTTATTTCTCCGTAGGTGGACAATGATGTCCAGCTCAGACTCCCATGCAGCTGTTCTCGTGATCCTGAAGATGTGCTTCCTGTCCCTCCAAGCCATGGCACCAGGCAGGCACCTTACTTCAGTTTTTCCTGCTCCCCCCAGTTCTATCCCCCTAATAATTGAGTCCCCCACCAGGAGCCACTTCCTTTCCCTGTGGTGTCCTCTGCCTCCTTCCTGTGGGCCTCCCTTGTGACAGCTGTCCTCAGCCTCCTTAGTCTCCTCTGCAGGTGCATCCATAGGGGAACTATGCTCCCCCAGAATGGTGTATGGATTGTGGAGTGGAACAACTGACTGGGCATGCCTCTGTTCCACCATCCTCACCCTCCCTGAGCCCACTGTGGTCCAACTGCTGTGCTTTCTTTGCAACCTCTGAGGTAGTGGTGGTGGCTCTGGTGCTCCCTGGATGGGAGAGGTTCCCTTCCTACTGTCCGGTGTGGCCTGGGGGAAGGTTCTCTTACTATTGTCCAGCGTGGCCTGAAGCTGGGCAACTTCCTCCCTCAGGGCAGAGAGTCGTATGCAAATAAGGCAGCATCTCAGCCTCCAGAAAGACTCCCGGAAGACTGCTGCCCCTCAGCCATTACATTGCACTACTCCCCACATGTTTATCTACTTTTTTTTGTGTGTGATTGGTTTGTTAAATAGAAAAATATATATATTATACAATGTGTATGCTTATATTGTCAGTGCAGTGTGCTAGAGAGGATATGACAGTGATATGCACCTTGCACTCTTGAGAAATGATGTCAGAACCCCAGGTATAAAGGAACTATTTCCAGGGTGGGGGGTGAGGGTGGGCAGGGGTTGGGCCTAAACTGTGCCCTCAGGAAACAATCAGCTAAAAGCTCTGACCCACCGCTGCGATGAGTGCCTTCCTGTCAGCAAGATGCCCTACACAACAATTTGACAAAGAAAATACCCTAGTGCTAACTAGTTATTTTTTCCCTTTGTATAGAATTGTTTCACCCAAAAGGTCAAAACCATGTGCATTATTTTGCATAATACACATGTTAGGCTATGGTTCTGTTCATTTTGTTTATTTTAACTTGCTGAAATTATATTTTAATCCAACCGACTTTCTCTGTGGCAAACCACAGTACAGTACACATCTTGAATAACCTGGTGGTCTAGTGGTTCTGGTGGATCCAATATGCTACAGTGGGGGTGTTGCGTGGTGTGCATGCTTAATATGCACTATTTATTAAACCTTTATATTTTCTGCTATTCTTTTCTAGTATGTTTTTGACAGAACCCACAAATGTAATCCATAGTTTGAATGTAAACATTTGTACAATCAATAAATCAGACTTCAACAAAGTGAAATGCAGCAGCAGCACACAAGTACATTACTATGTATGTGGGGGGTGCAACCACACCCTTCACCACCCCCTAGAGCCACCACTTTTTTGCAGCAACGTTCTTGTTCAGTCCAATGTTAGAGTTCATACTTTCTCGAAACTCAAACATATGCTTGTCTTGTCTTCTTTTTCCATGGTATTTAATAATAATAATAATAATCAGCATTTATATAGTGGTTTTCATACACATTGTATCCCAAAGTGCTTTATAAGCAATACTAGCCTGGTAGTGAAGTGACTGAACATGTAGTGGCAGCCATTTCATACATTAATATCCACACACAGCTTTGGACAATTGCATGAACTGGTTTTATGGGAAGGGGAATGTTGGCCAGGACAAATGGGTCAGGTAGTGATCATGGAGCTGGTAGCCCACATCTTATTTCTCACAGTAATCTGCTCATATTTCTATCCTCTGTCTTCTTCCCTGAATATAGCAGTACCTTGCAAAGAGTGGCCTTCTCAGTCCCCTCTGGTATTCATTTGTCGCGAGTTCGACACCTAAAACCGGTGAGCTGTCACCATTCTGCATCATGAATGCAAGTAGTAGAGTCCCATTTTATTTTGACATATCAAATATACACATATCTTTCCAGTAAGTCAGGCTGATAGCAACAGGGAACAAGGGGAATGATGGGCTTTCCTATCCTTAAAAGATCTAGGCTACCTTTGATTAGGCACTGCTGAATGATGGGTGTGCACATCATTTAATAGTGCCTTATCATAGGTGGCTTAGATTTTACATGGGTAGGAACGCCTATTTTTCCACTTGTGCAATGCGGCTATCAGCCTAGCTTACCAGAAGATCATGTTTATTATTAATATGTAAAAAAAACATGGGAGACTGTACTAACCACATTCATGATGCAGAAGGGTAGTGAACTCACCAGTTTTTGGTGTGGGGTGCAGGTGAGAAGAATGAATGCCAGAGAGGGACTGAATAGGCCATTCCAGCAGGGTATAGCTATATTCAGGTTAGTTGAAGACATGAAGGAGGATGTTGAGCAGATCACTGTGAGATCTGAAATGTGGGGCTGCCAACATCGTGATCACTACCTGACTGTGGTTGAGAGTAGCCAGTGATGACAAATACTCAGAGTGGCAGGGCTGCACCTAAACTGTTACTTGAATTCAGTGTAGAGAGATTATCTTCAGGTGGGGGGGGATTGCTTGTTAGGACAGTATTGAGGCAGTTGTGTATAGCTCATTCAAGATTTGGAAGGGTGGTAGCCAGCCAGCTTGAATTGTATGGGACAGCACAGAAAAGTACTGAGAAGAATTGCTGGGAATTGTCCTGCGGGATTCTGCAGATGACAGGTAAAGGAGTAGACTGACAATGGAAGTCGGGTGGATTTGCTCAAGGTATTAGTATGCCTCTCCTGCTAATAATATCATAACCCATTCTAAGTGCAGCCCTTATGAGGGCATGAACAGCTGTTTTTCTGATGGGTCATGATGCTTATTGCTTGGCCCTCCAGGAAGACCTAGTTGTTGGTTAATGAGGTGGGAAAAAACACAACAGGGGAACTGTACATACTACCATCACTGTGCAGAAGGGTGGTGATCAACTCAATCTTTACTGTGGGAGCAGAAGTCAAACACTGAGAATGTGGACTGGAGAGTGATTTGGGAGGCATTTTTTAACAGTGCCAGCTGATGATGCATATTAGTATAGGTGTGCACAACTCTCTGAGGTACAAGATTACAATCTGAGGTATGATAATTATCTTCATGAGACCGTAAGCACATATGTGGCACCAGGAAGTACTAAGGACAGGGTAGGGAAGGTGGGGTATTCAACAGAAGGCAGGTTAGGTGCAGGGGGTTCACATGGAAAAAGAAAGCCTTATTTGTGGATTAACAAGAGAGCATGGGCTTTGGAACTGAACCAGACCAGTACTTTGCTCTGTGACCCTGAGCAAGTCATTATACTTCCTTTTGCTCCCAGGCTACACCTGTAAATAAGCTTTCAACTTAGTGTGTCTCTCCTGGCTAACAAAAAACAAAATTCAGTGCATCACATAACCACTAGATCATCAAGTAATTGAAGTGTTGTACTGTAATGCAGTTTGCCAAGGAAAAAGTCAGTTGGACTGCAAAAAATTTTCCAAGAGTTAAAGTAAACTAAATGAACAAAATCATAGCCAAACATGTACTGATCAAAATAATCCACGAATTAATACATGGTGTTGATCATTCTGGTACAACAATTCAAAACAAAGAGGGAAAGAAGAACTAGTAAGCACTATAGAAATATATGTGGGTCTCTGTCTTTGGCTCAGATGATGTCATCATGACTCATCACTTAACAGACTTGGCAGCCATCTTAGGAAAGAAACGAAGGCTGTTTTTTGAAAGTGAAAGGCTGATGTTTACATTTTTCAAAAGCTATGAAACTGCATTTATATTATTTACATAAATGCAGTTTTAGCATAAATGTAAACAGCAGTCTCTACTTTTACCTTGTTATGAAGCCAGATTTTGGAGTTTGCAGTTTTAAAAAACTGCTTGTTTAGGCACCCTTTAAAGTCCCCTTCCCCCTCCCCCTCCCCCCATAAACCTAGCTTGGATGTATGAATATAAGGTTCTATATCTCCCATTACTTTATTCCTTTCAGATTTTGTTTGTGGATTATAAGTATTAATAATCCTAACTGCTATATTCTTAAGTAAAACATCTATTATAAATACCCTCCCTGGAATTAGGTCTACTATTTTTAGAACGTTAACTTCGTTAGAGAAGAAAACAATCCCTACCCCTGAACATCTTTCCTCCCCAATTGACCACCATGATGGACCCCACCTCCAATCCTTCTGTGCTTGTTTTAACTCCTCTAATGTATGTAACCTTGTATCTTGCAAGATTACCACATCACATTTTTAGATCACTAAAGATCTTAAAAGTAGTGAGTCTTTTTGTCTATATTTTATACTATTCACATTTACAGTTAGGCATTTTAGTTTTTGCATTTATTAACAATTCCATCATATCCCTCTTTCAAATACACTTTTCTTTGTTCCTGTTTTTTGACACTTGCGTGTCAGACGAGTCCCCATCTTCAGATTCATCCAACTCTAATAGTTCTATACAGGATGAAACTGAGTCTTCTTCCATGGAGGCCCACTCTTTGTCCTGAAAGACTGTATATCTATTAGTCAGCTCAATTCTTTCTCTGTCTCTCTCTGCAGTTACACCTTGCCGAGGCCTGGAAGATCTGTTTTTATGTGACCTAGTTACCATTGTGAAATTTGAGTCTCCACTTTTTTCCACTTTGTTTCTTTATCTTTCTTCTGGTTAATTGTGTTTCCTTTTTCTTTCTCTCTATCTCTCATTTCCTTTTCATTTTTCCCCCACTCTCTTTTCTTGACTTGTTAGGTGGGGGTGGACCATGTATAGATGAAGAATCATTCAATGTACTTGCTTTAGAGTTTATCAGTATCCTTTGTCCCTCTGGTTCTGCATTTCTAGTATCATAAGTGATTTTTTCCTCTTTACCTTTCACAGTTTGGGCTACAGCAAGATACATATCTTGTTCCACTGTGACACCTGACTCTGGGCTGTTATGTGCTGCTCAGGGGCAGTATAAAAAGAAATTACCTTCTTCCTCACAAAGACTGCACTTTATTTTATTTTTACAGTCTACTAAATGATACCCTATGGAGCCGCATAACCCACATTTTATCTGTCCAGAGGCACTGCTAAGGTGACCTTGCTCTCCAGATTTGAAGCAGGCCCTAGGTTGGCCTGCATAAAAAATAACACCACAGTCTCTACCCAAGAAAAAACAGTTGGGAAAATGCTGTGTCTCACCCTCCACTTTTTTTAAGGTAATTTTATATTTCCAACCCCAAGTCTGTAGACATTCTTCATCTAAAATAGGTTCTTGGGGACCTTGGATAACACTTCTCTGTTTTAGCCAAAAAGTTATATCATTCACATTAACTCCTTAATTTCTGAAAGGGACGGTCACAATTTTAAAAACTGGTTTTGTTAATGGAATTGCAACAAATTGATTCCATTGTGGTATATTGTTAAGTTGATGAAATAACTTTCAGAACCTGTTAAGTCCTCCAAGATGTTTAAAACTTCTATCATATTCCACACTCCCCGGTACATGAATCAAAGCATACATTTCATATGGGTAGTACTTCATACTTTGCTTAAGTAATTGTCTCCCAATATACAGTCTGTCTGGGGCATCTGCAGGTGCCACTTTATATCTTAATCAGACTGCATTTCTCCTTTTTGCCTGTTGAAGTTGCTGTTCTGGAAATAGTTTTTCTCTTGTGTTTTCTCCCCATATTTTTCTTTTTGTTTTATTTTCTTAATCACTCATATTTTTATCAGCTTGTATAGTTTTTTGCTCTAGTTCCATAGAGGAATCTTCACTCTCCTCTGCTATTAATTCTTTTGTAATATCTGCATTCTCTGCAGTATCAGCAGGTTTTTCCTTATTTGTATTTGCAATCTTTATTTTCTCTTCATCAGATTTTCCTTGTTGCTCAGAGGTGCTAGGCCTATTTGGATCCCAGCCTTCCTCATCCTTTGTTCTTTTCCACCCTGCATTCAACAAGGCCTCAGTCACCCACTCTGGGGTGTCTTTGTAATTTGCAAAGGTTTCTGTATTTGCTACATCTTTAGCATCTTTTTCTTGCAGGCCCCCATTATTATTTTCATTAATTATATCACTTTCCTTTTCTTTGTCACCAGTTTCTTTATTTACCTTATCCTGACCACTTTCAACCCATCTTAGGCCAAGTCTCTTTTGACCCTTTGTGGCCATTCCTTTTGGGGTTGTTGTTTTCTTAGATCTTAGCTTCTCAGTTTTGTTGGGTGTGGCTTGCTTAGCTTGCACCACATCAGCTTGTAACAGATGATCTTGACAGGTCTCTGTGCTGTCACTATTCTTGGCACTTTTCAATTTTTGCAATACCTGGGCCTTTTTTTCCTTAATCCATAACCCTTCTCACTCGAATTCGGGAAACAGATTAGCTTTTTTTTTTTGCATTATTTGTTTATCCCCCTCCATTCTCCTGGTGATCCCCACTCCTTCAGGCTCCTTCCAAGTCCTCACCTGATCCCCACTGGCCTTACCCGAGCTCCCTCGCATCACAATGCAGCTGGTCCCTGGGATATCCCAGATGTAACCCTTCACCGGGTGGGTCCCCCTCCTCCGAGGGGGAAGGCACTGGTGGGGAGTCCAGTGCACTCTCAATAGGGCCCAGGGATTCTGCTGCTGAGGAAGGAGACTCATTGAAGGCACCAGTGGAATCAGGGGGCAGAGATGTCATCTGGCAGCCACCACGAAGTGGTATTTCCGATTTTCTAGGTTCCCTCATTGCTCTGCTCAGTTAAAAAGGGACATATCCTCTCCACCCCAATAAATGCCCAAAATTTTACAAGGCTGTTGGGCCACCCGAAACCCTCCAAAATTTTGAGGAGCGGCTACACGCTCATTTAATCTTAAAATTTTTGTTTTAGTAAGGTTTAAAGAGGCCCCTGTTATTTTCCCTATTTCCTGGATAAGATCTCTTGCTAAACCAAAAGAATGTTTGTTTTTTAATAACAGACACACATCATCAGCATATGCTAACACTTTGCAATTAAAAGTTGTAAAACCATTTATTCCTTTTATCAACGGAGACCTGGTCAAAACCCACAAAAGAGGGTCCAAAACAAACACATATAATAATGGACTTAAAGGGCATCCTTGCCTTAAGCCTGTATATATGAAATGTGAATCTCCTTTCCAACCATTTTTGTACGGAAATACATATGCCAGAGCATAGCAAAGCTTTATCCACCCAATAAATTCCGTGGGTAACCCAAATGCTAATAAAACGTCCCACAAAAAAGAATGAGATACCATATCGAAAGCCTTGGCTTGATCCAGGCTAATTAAATACCCTGGTATCTCTAGTACATCTTTATCAGTCCGTGAGGCATTTATAATGTCTCTTATCAATTAATAAGGCATCGGAAATGTTCCTACGGGGAACTGTGCAAAACTGCATGGGGCTTATTAATGAAGGCATAATTTCCACTAGTCTATTCCCTAATAACTTTGCAAATATCTTAAAGTCCACATTCAACAAAGTCAGTGGTCTCCAATTACCTAACTCCTTATTAACACCAGATTTATATAAAAAGATTAATAGTCCCTCATACATCTGATTAGGCAAAATATTTTCTTCCAAAAAAAAATTATAAATACGGAGAAAAACAACCGGAATCACAGACCATATTACTTTATATAATTCACTTGACAAACCATCTGAACCAGGAGCTACATTATCATGTAAAGAGTGTATTACCCTGTCCATTTCTTGCAAAGTAAAAGGACTAATCAAAAGAGAATTATGAGAGCTGGTGGACTGAGGGAGTGATGCCATCTGTAAAAAAGTATTGGCCGTTGAAACAGTGTCTTGTAAAATTCCGAAAGTGTTCTTAATATATTCCTCAATAACACCCATGATACCTTTATTGTCCCAATGTTCTACACCAGCAAAATCCACAAGACTTGAAAAAAACCCATCTATCTGTTCTAGTTTTGCAAGCCAAAAACGGATTAACTTGTTCTGATTTCCCCTGAGTACCAAACATTTGCTCCTTGCATAAGGACTGCATTCTAGAATATTGATAATCTTTCATTTGTTGCCTTATACTATCTATACGATCCTTTAAATCAGTTTCCCCTGAACTTTGTCAAGATATTAATGTACTCAATTTGTATCTAAAGTCTAAGTATGTATCCCTTTTTGTTTTCGCTTTATATGAACCCACTATTTTAAAAAAAACAGATTAAACATATTTTCAGATCTGACCACCAAAGTCCTATATTTTCATACAAATCTAAAGTAGACACTTCATCACGTATTACCTCTTGTAATACCTGCAAGATATTCTTATCCGATATCAAGGACACATTTAACCGCCATACACCTTTCCCAGCTATCCCTTTTTGGGGGGCATTCAAACCGGAAACCCAATAGCCAATGATCTGTAATCTCAATAGGGATTAGTTTAGGAGAAAACACTTGAAAACTCTGATTTACAAAAAGAAAATCTATGCAAGAAGAGAGGGAGCCCTTAAAAAAAGTGTTTTTTTTTGGCCAAAGGGGTGCCTACAAAAATATTTTTTAAAGCCACCTGAAAAATCACCTGTTTTAAGAAATTCTTATCACAGTACTGTTTTCCTTCTTTCTTTTGCGCTTTAAAATTAATGTTGAAATCACCCCCGAAAATCAAATGGTGATTGGTGTATAGATAGGGCTGTATTTCCCTTAGCAAGTCATTCCGTAATGATTTTATTTGGGAATTGTAAATATTTATCAAACGTAAGAAAATACCATAAAAATTAACATCTAACAAGAAAGCCCTACCTGGCTCTATTTCTACTATCCTGATAATTTGAACATCATAGGTTCGGAAACAAAAGCCCACCCCACTACAGGGTTCAATTCCTGGTGAACAGATAGAAAACCCCCATCCCCAATCCATAGTGGACTGCTGAATTTCCACCGTATCTTGTAAACGCACATCTTGTAAAAATAAAATATCATAGCCCAAAGAATGTAAAATGCTAAACATAATAAACCTACGTTTCTTATTTTTGATACTATTAACATTTAAACTCACTATAGAGAAATTCACCATTTATGTTTTTTTTTTTTTTCGTTTTCCCACTGGACCTTGTGACCCGTTTAACTGGAAAAAGTACACCTTTCCCTTCGACTGTCAAATCTGCCTTTCCCTCTACCGCTTGTTCCTTTGCGGGCACACTCTCAACCCCTTCAATATCAATAGGCTGATCTTGTTCCATCTGATCACTCCAAGAAGGAAGGGAAGAAAATCTATTTGAAAGCATTCCTGGGGCCACATTAAAGGCAGTGTCTTTAATTTTCTTGGATCCCGATTTCTGAACTAACACAAACTGCTCTTTTTCGCTTAAAGAATCTGAAAATCCTAAATCATCCACAAGATTTTCCACTGCTTGAAAAACCCCTTGTGAGCCATCCACAGACCCAGTGAGTAAGGGTGTCTGGGGCCTGGTTGGAGAACCTTGTGGGGTAACAAAAGGGGTATCTTTCCTTATGCATGGGGTTTGAGCAACACCTGAAACATTATATTCTAAATTCCTAACACTCGTTTGAACATTAGATTGGAATGGGTGTGAAGCTCTATTCAACCCTCTCGCAGCCCCCCTCCCCCGATGTCTCTCAACTGACAGAATTCCGAAATTCGAAGTTGTTTGAGGATTCTTGGTTTTATACAAAAAATGTGCATGATCAGAGCCCATCTAAATCAAGTTGTATTCACAGGACAATCCTCAAACCTATGTTCTGATTCCCCACATAAATTGCACACAGGAGGCTTCGATCACTACTCCTATTCCCAAGAACCCCACAGGAAAAACATTTTACTGAGTCACAATCTGTATTTAAATGATCTAAAGAACCACATTTATAACAGCTTTTTGGTTGACCTGCGTAAAAGATTATTCCCCTATCCCTTCCTAAAAAAAAGGAACTAGGTAAATGCTGTATTCCAGAATCATCCTTGGATAATTGAACCCTAAAAGTTCAACCACCCATCCAAAACCCATTATCATCTATAATAGGTCTGGGATTCTCCATTATTCTACAACGCTGCTCCAACCAGTACATTATATTTGCTACATTGACACCTTCATTCCGGAACAAAACAGTCACAATACAGATGGTAGGTTTGGTGACAGGGATTGCTAAAAAGTCTTTCCATATGTCCATTTCTTTTACTTTGTAATAATGTTTCCAAAATCTATCTAATAAATGCATGGAACAGAAGCTTATATCGTATTGAGAGTTACCAGGTGAATGTATGAAAGCATATACATCCGAGGGTACAAACCCTAAACTGTCAAGTAAAAGGGTTTTCCCCACCCATAGTCTATCTGGGACAACTGGAGCTAGCCCCTTATAACGAAGTCTGACTAAAAATCTTCATCTTGCCTCTTGAGCAGGATGCCGAAACAAACCTGCAAAGGATTTTTTCTTCCCCATTTCTTTATCTGCATTAGAAACAGCACTGTCTTGGCGTTGAGAATCACCATCCTCACTAACAGAAACAGTAGCACCCAAAATTATAGGATTAGTACTTGCTATTTCAGGTGGCCTGGTATTCCTGTAACTGCTGTCTGCCACAGCATCTGACGCAGTCTTGTTCATGACAGCCTCTCCTTCAGCTGACAGTTGCGTACTTCCTGCCGGTATGGGACTCTGATACTCGGACTGTAATTCAAATCCATTGGCCCGGAGACATCTTGCATGGAATCCTGCTGGAACTCAGAAGATGAAAAGGCAGGGCCAGGGACCCAAATACCCTTTTGCCACAGCCAACCTGCCTTAATAAGAACATCATTTTTAGATCAAATCCCATTGTCATCAGCAAATGAGGGAAGCGTTCCATCCACCAAAACTTCGCTACACGAACTTGTGGCCGCAAAAACAAACTGATCTTCAGAAGGTGTAATAGCAGGTAACCTTTTATTACCTATTGATAAAGGGCTAGCAAGTGAGCGCTTTCTTTTCTTTTCTTCTTCTAGTCGCTCTTGGCATAAACCATAATCCCTTTCTGCCACTTGTATTAAATTCAGCAACTGTTTTTTCTTTTCTTCCATTTCTTCATACAATACAGACTCTTTTTCATCACCAGAAACCTATGTATCTGATGACATGTCCTGTTCTTCTGTTAGCAGAAGTCCCTTTTGTGATTCAAGGCACTCTGATTCCTTCACACTAGCAGTAAAAGTATACGAAGGCTTCAGGGCTCCAGAACTAGAACCGTCCTCCTCCACTACCTCCTTTCGACTGAGGTCTTCCATCTCCGCAGACAGACAGACAGCGCCACCCGCCTACAGAGTAGGGGAAATTCCCCAGTGCTCTGGACAAATTTCCCCCCATTCAGTAAAAGAAAAAATACCACCAACAGCTTTATCTGGCCAAGGTCAGTTGGCATTTATCTGTATCCCCCTTCCCTCGGTTATGGCTGAAAATAGGCAGAATTTGTCTACTGCATTTACCCGGTCAACAAAAACTAAATAAATAAATACAATAAATAATCACAGTACCCTGCTGGAAAAGCATTGGCAGAGGATATGTTTGTTGCCACATTCTGTGGAGCAAATGCTCACTAATTATTTGGATGACCTGATTGTGGACTTTAATGTTGACCCTTTTTCATACTGGAACACCAAAAAGCAATTATGTCCTACTATATCCCAGGCAGCGTGTGAATACTTTGTGTGCCCCCTGACAGGTATACCCTTGGAGCACCACTTCAGCACTGCAGGAGATATTGTTCAGCCACATTGCTCCCATTTGCAGTCTGACAATGTGCAGCAGCTTCTTTTTATTAAGCTAAATAAGTAACTGCTTGATTCTTCTATGTGAATAAGGTGTACTAGTCACAGCCTGACAATGTGCTGTCATTACCTTCCAGAATTGTGAATTGACTACTATACTTATTTGCGGCTTTCTGATCTCAGCTTTTAACATAGAAACATAGAAACATAGAATTTGACGGCAGATAAGGACCCCTTGGCCCACCCAGTCTGTCCATTTCCCTACCTAATGGATAAGCTGCAGATCCTAGTTAACCAGCAGCCTACTTCTTCCTACCCCCACCCCATAGAATTGCCTTATGACTGTCCCATGCATGCTTGAATTCCACCACTGTTTTTGACTCCACAACCTCCTCCGGAAGGCCATTCCATGCATCCACAACCCTCTCTGTGAAAAAATACTTCCTTGAATTACCTCTGAGCTGCCCCCCATCTTCAAATTGTGCCCCCTTGTTCTTGCACACCTCTTTTTTTGAAAGATGCTACCCTCTTGGACTTTGTTGATTCCCTTGAGGTACTTGTAAGTTTCTATCATGTCCCCCCTCTCCCTCCTTTCCTCAAGGCTATACATATTAAGCTCCTTAAGTCTCTTTTCATATGTCTTCCAGTGTAGACCCTGCACCATTTTAATTGCCCTCCTCTGGACAGCTTCCATCCTGTCTATGTCTTTGCTGAGATTGGGTCTCCAGAACTGCACGCAGTACTCCAGATGGGGTCTCACCTGCTGTCTGTACAGAGGGATAATAACTTCCTGTTTTCTACTGGTGATGCCTCTCCCTATGCATCCCAGTATCCCCCCAGCCCTCCTTGCTGCCCTCTCACATTGCTTGTCTACCTTTAGGTCATCTGATATGACTACCCTCAGGTATCTTTCCATTTTTGTTGTTATTAGTCTCTCACCCCCCATTGTGTACTCTTCCCTTGGGTTTTTGTTTCCCAGGTGCATTACCTTGCACTTCTTAGCATTGAATCTAAGCTGCCATACATTTGACCATTCCTCTAACCTTGCCAAGTCCCTTCTCATCCTTTCCACCCCACCTTGTGCATCAACTCTGTTGCTGATCTTTGTGTCATCTGCAAAGAGACATACTTTTCCTTCCAGTCCCTCTGCAATGTCGCTTATAAAGACATTGAAGAGGATCGGTCCTAATACTGAACCCTGCAGTACCCCACTAGTAACCCCCCTTTCTTCAGAGTGGACTCCATTTACTATTACTCTCTGTGTCCTATTCTCCAGCCAATTCTTTACCCAGGCTATCTTCTTGGGACCCACTCCCAGGCTGGCTAACTTGCATATTAATCTTTTGTGTGGGACTGTGTCAAATGCCTTGCTAAAGTCTAGGTAGGCCATGTCCACAGCCCCTCCCTGATTTACTACTTTGGTCACCCAGTCAAAGAAATCTATCAGATTTGTCTGGCATGACCTTCCCACTGTTAATTCACAGCTACCTTGGGTCCTGTGCCCCTCTGGTCTCTAGATACTCAACAATTCTTTCCTTCAGAAGTGATTCCATCATTTTCCCTACCACTGAGGTTAAACTAACAGGTCGGTAGTTTCTTGCTTCTGCCTTGCTCCCACTTTTGTGAAGGGGAATCACATCTGCCCTCCTCCAGTTCTCGGGTACCACCCCATCCTCCCATGATTTGTTAAAGAGGGTAGTCAGAGGTGTCACTAGTTCTACCCTTAGTTCTTTTAGAATTCTAGGATGAATCCCATCAGGCCCCATTGCTTTGTCCACCTTCAGTTTTAAGAGTTCTTTCAGAACCCTTTTTTCTGTAAATGGGCTGGTATCAACTTCTGTATCCTGAGTGTTTCTACTGTTTGTTTTAGGTACCTCCCCCTCTTCCTTTGTAAATACTGAGCAAAATATTTGTTTAGTATCTCTGCCTTTTCACAGTCACCTCTGCCACCCTCCCTCCTCTTTATTAAGCCTCACTATCTCTCCCTTGGTCTTCCTTCACTCCCTGATGTACCTATAAAAGGTTTTATCCCCCTTCTTAACTGAGTTGGCTATCTTTTCCTCGGTTTGGGCCTTTGCTGTTCTGACTGCCTTCCCAGCTTCCTTTTGCTTTAACTGATACAGTTCTTTGTCCTGCTTCTTCTGTGATTCCTTGTACTTCCTGAATGCTTTCTTTTTCTCTTGAACCTTCACTGCCACTTCCTTTGAGAACCATAGTGGTTTCTTACATTGTTTCATTTTTATTATTTGCTTCACACAAAGGCTTGTTACCTCTGTGATGGCAGTTTTTATTATTCCACATTGTTCTTCCACCCCTTCTTCCTGCCCATTTGCTAGTGCATTCCTTAGGAACTCACCCATTTTGGCAAAGTCAGCCCTCCTAAAGTCCAGTACTTTTGCCTTTGTATGGCTTGACTCTATTGCTGTGTTTATTGTGAACCATACTGTTCGATAGTTCCCAGATGGCTACCCACTTCTACATCTGTGATCCTCTCTTCATTTCCATTTGAGAGAACCAGGTCTAAGATTGCTCCCTCTCAAGTGGGCTCCAATACTAGTTGTCTAAGGCAAGCCCTCTGTAGGGCATCTTGAATAACCCCACTCTTAGAAGTGGCTGCTGCAACTGCACTCCAGTTAACATCTGGCATATTCAGATCACCCATCAGCAATATCTCCCCTTTTTCTGCCATTCTAAGTGTACTTTCTATCATTTACTTGTCCATTTCCTCCCCCTGAGAAGGGGTCTGTATACAACCCCTGTGTGGATTGTGGTGCCATTGCCGGTCTCCAAATTTACCCACAGTGCTTCTTCTCCTCCCTGTTTACCCTTTTGTTCTGTTGCTTTGATTCCTTCCCTTATGTAAAGAGCTACTCCTCATTCTCTTTTTACTGACATGATTCTGACATAACTGTGTTAGGTGTGGCTACACTTGACATTCTGGCTGACATTATTGCTTTATGACCACTGCTGCTATTAAAATGACAATGATCTTGGGAGCTACCAAAAATCTCTTTCTCTTGTTATTTTTTCTTTCTTTGTTTTTTTGCAATGTGAATTCTCCTTTTCTGGTATAGCTAGGCGCTGGGTAACAAAATGTACTTCTTATTATCCATTAACATTTAGGTCAGACAGCAATCAAAATAATAGCATGAAAAAAACAAAAATAGACATAATAATACATTGTTTTCAAACAGGCAGAAGTGGTATAAAAAATAAATTACAGTAGGTAGGTTTAAAGAACAGAGGTAAAAATTAAATGTGTGATTAGTTCTGATTTGCAAGAAATTAAAAAGTAACTGAAAATTAAGAAAACAGAAGTTTTTAACTAGTCATAGTAAAATGAATAATTGTTTTCTGAGTACTACAGGGAAAATTGTCTTGATGGGATGTAAGGGAGATAATGGTAATTAAGAGCACAGTAATTATGGGTTGTGAGATTATAGCCATCTTAGTGTGCTGCAGCACCATGTGCTCAGTGTTGGTAGCACAGTGTTGGTGATGTCATATGAAAGATTAAGTGAAATGTAATACTGATTATATTTAAAAAAAATATATATATTTGGCCAGTTCTGGAACACAGCAGCTCTGACAAAATAGTGTGAGACATGAAACGTTACCCACTAATGGGTGTGACATTATAAATAAAGGATTACTTAATGGATGATTTATTTTTGTGTTCATCCACCAATTTTTGTATTACCACTGGAATACTCTGTTGTCAGAACTGGTCTGGAATCTGACCCCGTTTCTGGTTCTGCCACCCAGTTTCTTTTGTTTGCAAAATTTCCTTTGCAATTGAAAAAGTTGAATTCAACAAGGTCCTCTCTGTGGCCCAATTTAAAATGTCCACTGCCTGACAGACCCTGCAAATGGCTGCCTACAGGAATGGGAACTCAAAATGGCATCAAGCAAGCAAAGCCAAATCCAAAGTACAAAAGCACAGGCCCCACACCATGGCCACCCAAGAGTAACATTGCATTGTGACAATTTGAGACACTGTGAAATGCCTCCATAGAGAAACTCATGGACATTTTGACAGCTGCCAAGATCTGAAGACTATGAGATCTCAGCACTAGAGCAAGTAGCAGTGGCTAAAGAATGCTGCCTCACTTAAGATGGCCACAGAAAATTGGACATCTCATGGGATCTCAGCGTCATCAATCTTAGCATGGCCAAAACCTTACATATCACAAGCTGAGTCCAAAATACACAAAACTGAGCCCAAAACAAAACACAGAGGTAAAGAGACAACCCCAGTGAGAAGGAGCACAAACTGGGACCCCTTCTCTATCAAACTGGACTACTGCCATGGTTCACAATGAACAGGCGTGTGGTGTCCAGCTTCCAGCATGCGACCTCAGCACCACCCCATGGCACCAGCCAGTCTAGGAGCCAACCCAAAATGAAAGTGCAAGTCAAAGCAAACAGTCAAAAGCACAACTGGAGGTGTGCATTCCAAGATTGGTAATGGCTGAGTGCAAGCTTCAAAGAAGAGCATTCTATAATTGTAGCTCTTAAAAATTAGGTGAGGAGCCCTAAGCTGTGGCTTGAAGGGAAACTGCCTATGACTCATGACCAGGAATCATCCATCATACAGACACATTAGGTGAAAAAATATAAACCTCTACCAAACCACAGAAACAAGCAGGTAAGCAATCTGGCATGCATAGAATTACTTCAGTCAATCTGAAACTGCTCCTTAAAGGACTGGAACACCCAGAAAACTCAGTTCAAAGCTTACTGTAAGAAAATCACCAAACATACCCTTGGCTAAACCAGCAAGGAATCAGTTTCAACAAAAAAAAAAATCCACAACCGGGAAAATGCAATTAGGCTTCAGCAAGACAATAAAAGAGTAGCAGATAAAGAACAGAACTTTTTGTAAACCAGAAACACTAACTGAGACAAGAATGACCCCACCCTGAAGGCCTCAGGGGATCTAAACCACAACAAAAAAACATTATTTAATCAGGAAAATTTGATTTGATATGAATTTTATTTGTATACGGACAAGCACACTGGGATGCAATCCTTTTTACAGGTATGACCCATGGCCAATCAAAGTACATATACAAACAACATCAGGTAGATTGTGCAGTGATACAAAACATGAGTTAAATAACAATACAAATTCCACATCATATAAATTCTCACAAGAGTATAAATACTAGAACCAATACAATTTAAACAATTATGAAAAATATTACAGAAATTCAGGAATTCTATTATCAACATACCTTCATCAAATATCAGTCTGGAAAACAATTACACTTAGACAAATTCATAAAATATTTTTCAGAGCTACTGTAAATGGCCCTTAACTACCCATACTTCTTATATGTGTTGGAATATTATTCCAAGTTGTAGGTGCATAGTATGCAAATGAACATTGTCCTCTTGAGGTGTGCAAAAAAGGAATTTTTAACATAGTTAAGTCACCTGATGATCTGGTGCACAGTTTAAAGCTTGGAGTATCAAGTAGATTTTTTTAAATTTGAAGGTACCCCTGTTTGTTGAGTTTTATAAACAAATTTAAACATTATGTACTTATGGTAATGTCCCACAGGTAGCCATCCAAGATTCTCCAATATAGTGCAAGGATGAACTGTTTTAGATGCTAATAAAGCAAGTCTTCCAATTTTATGGAGCAGTGTTGATTTCTGCTTTATTATGCTACAAGAAGCATTGTCCACTACTACTGAAGCATAGTTCAAGATGGGCAACAAACACCGGTTAGCAATGACCAAATGCACCTCATCAGTCAAGAAGCTGCACAACCTGTATAATAATGCTATTTAGAATTCATTTTAGATGTAACAGCATGCATATGTGACTCAAATGTCAGTATTGGATTTAAAACTACCCCCAAATACCTGAAACTATCTACATTTTTGTTCAGAGCCCTGTCTAATGACTCAATATGTAAACTAGAGCCAATAACTTTCAACTTAACAGGAGTATCAAATACCATGATTTTTGTTTTTTGCTTGTTTAATACTAATTTATTGTTTGTCAGCCAGTTTTGGACTGCTTTAAGTTCTTTGGTCAAAGTTAAGCTAAGCTCTGACAATACTCTACCCTGACAATAAACAACAGCATCATCTGCGTACATAGCCACTTGTGCATTCTTAACAGATGAGATAACAGAGTCAAATAAAATAGAAAATAAAATTGGCCCCAGTATGGAGCCCTGAGGGACTCCACACTTAACCAGGGCTTTATCAGATAGACTATTACAGTTCTTACCATCTGAAACCTGTTTGATAAGTAATTTGACACCCAAGTCAATGCTGGTGTCCCTACCCCAATATGTTTCAATCTCTCGACTAAAAGAGAGTGGTCAACCAAATCAAATGTCTTGGTCAAGTCCATGAATGTGGCCCCAGTCAGGCACCCCCTCTCCATGTTCTCATGGACTGAGCTCATGAACTCGACCAAGGCACTCTCAGCACCCCTCTCCTTCATGAAACCATGCTGGCACTGTGATAGCAGACCATATTTTTCCATATAATCAGTTAACTGACCAAAGACAATTTTTTCCAGCAATTTAGATAAAGCCGACAGAATAGAGATTGGTCTATAATTTGTAAATTCACTGATTGAACCTGCTTTGTAAATTGGTATTACATATGAATATTTCCATATGTCAAGTACTTCTCCCAAACAAAAGGACAGGTTAACAATCAAACTGACAGGATATACCAACTCTGCTGAAACCAATTGTAATGATTTAGGAGACAGACCATCAAAACCACAGGATGTGTCTGTCTTAAGTTGTTTAAGAAGTTTAAACACCTCCATGTGAGTAACTGCCCTTATGTAAAAGTTTGGGTTATCCATACAGCCCCCGTGTTATCACCAACCAAATCAGATTTATATTGTACTCTGTAGTGATCCAAGTCTGTAAATAATGTGTTAAATTTGTCTGCCACTGTTAAAGGATCTATTAACTTTTCACTACCCTTGATCATGTGAAACTTAGGTTCATGCCGGGGTTCTATCATATTACTAATAGTTTTCCAGAAACTTAGCACTATTTGTCAATCCAGCTGTTTGCTGTTGCCTCAAATATTGGGTCTTTGCTTTTTTAATCTCAACCTTGCATTTGTTCCTGTGGCACCATTAATTCTGTAAGTTTATGACTGTTTGATTTCTCCTATAAGATTTCCACAGTTTGTCCCACCTCTTCATTAATTTAAGTAAAGAAGATGTCAACCATTTAGATATCTTTAGGGTAGCTTGTCCATTCCACTGGGGTGTCAAACAGACGAGGCATACTGATGAGTCCTGGTAGGACGAAACACGTGTCTATGTCTTCTGTTAGCACCCATTGCAAACTGTGTGAGAGGCCTTTCAGCACCATGCAATTCTGCTTAAAGTTGGACCAGCATAACATTCTGTGGTGATTTGCATATGCAGCCCATGATGCCTTGCATTTTGTGGGCATGTGTGATTTTGTATTTTCATTTAGATACCTTATCTCTAACATGTCTTCTGATAAAAGGAGCTTATGTATTCAGTACCCTAGTAAACTCTGTTATAAAGTAATGCAATGCACAGTTAACATCAGTTATTATCTCAAGAAAAGACCAATCTGCATTATGCAGACTGTTTCTGAATCCAGAAACATCAAAATTTGAAAAGTTTCTGAACTCAAAGACCATAGGTTTTATTGTGGATTTATTTGAGTGTTTCCAAAGACAAAATATGGGACGGTGATCACTTAATGAGTCTGAAACCAGACCACACCTCAGAATGTGATTTTCTTTATTCGTAAGAAGCCAATCAAGCACAGTATGCTTGTTAGTTTTTAAGTTCAGTCTTGTGGGGATGTTAATTAATTGCTGAAGACCAGTATGAGACAAAACTCCAGTCAACCCAGCTACTCCAGTCCCAGACCAGTTAGAATTAAAGTCTCCCAACACAATAATTTCTCCTACTGAGCTCAAAACATCCAAAAAGGAGTCTCATTAAAATGTATATACAAAAAAACTGAATAGCAACAAACCCCCAAATATCCTGTGAAAAATGCCTTAATTACATAAGCAGGGAAAAAGTCAGTGTGCAAGAATAACACACTAGTATCTGTCCCATAGTGCAATGTGCAACAACTAAGATGGCTGTCAGCAATGCCAACACAAAATAGTTACCTAGGAAGGGCAGACACATTTGCTCACTATTACTATCCAAGTCAAGGAATATAACAGTGTCACAAAATGGCTTCTGAGATCTTGAGCTATCAGCATTTAGTGCCTAGAGACTGCCACTCAGTACTACTGTCTTCTAAGATGATGATTAAGAATGGGGATCTCGTGAGTTCTCAGCTCTATGTTGAAAATCACTCCATGCTAGTCCCTAGCAAGATGGTGCCTGAGATCTCAAACATCATGAGATCTCAGCCAAACTGGGTAATCTCCAACAATAGTAAGTTCTTCTTCATGAAACAGATCTTTCAAAATGGCTGTGGATGTCTCATGACTTAAGATATTGACCTGGGAAGATGGAAAAGCTGGCAGTTGCACAACCCCAAGCAACATGGCCAATCCACAAAATGAAAGGGAAAACAGATGAGTGTAGTCTTCCTGTGAATCCATGCCTCAGCTTGTTCAGTGGATAGATTCAATGTGCTAGGGTTAGTGCTAGGAAGTGGTCAACAATGCAGGCTCCATGTCATTGCCATGATTGCAAAATGGAGTATCATGCATGTAACACCACCGGGAACCCCTGATCATTAGCTAGAGGGGAGACAATGCAGTGCCTCATATCATCCAGCTAACAGATGCATCGAGCATAGGAGAACTGATACAAAAACCTCCTGGATGCAGACAACATCATCTGACTGATTACCATTCAATAGGTAAGTAACATGCAAACTTTAGGATGAGAATAAGGTGCTAGTCTAACCACGCCAACATTACTATTGTTCTCAAGTGAAGTAAGACAGAATCAGAGTTTGTGGGGTGGGAGTCTACAACTGGTACCTAGAAAACAGAGGCACAGCATGTACAAATCTCACCACTCTGAACTGAAGAACCAAACTGATAGCACACAGCACTAGTGACACAGTTTATCAAAAAATGAATAGCATCCAAACAAACTACCAAGGGCAAGCAATTTTAAAAGTTAGAGAAAAACCAGGAAGAATGGCAAAAAACAGTCTGTAGCCACAATTAAACCCTCAGAAAAAAGGCAGAAAAATCAGAAAGGTTAACTTAACCAGAAAACCTGTCATCTAGAAGCCTAGGAAAACAAACTGTGCTGCCTGGAGAGAGGTGGGCAGCTCCACCCAGAGGGAGCACAAGACAAACAAAGGCAGCTAAAATATTTCAGCCAAAAGAAAGTGGCCAACATTGCAAAAAATAAAACAGCAGTTTCCCAGAAAGAGAATATTAAAAGGCAATTAAACATCAAAGGAATCTAAACAAGCATTTGTCAGTGCTGAATGTTGGTTGGTTATTAAACAATCTGATGTTTTTCTAGAGAGAGGAGCAAAGAATCAAGATTCATTTTTGGAACTCTGGAGTAGACCCTGAGGGTAGGGTGGCTGGGTTAAAGATGCTGCTACAGTCAGTCAATGAGAGTAGACCTACCTAGATTGGATCTGGCTCTGTTGGGCCTCTACTGATTCTTTTCCCCTGGGTCACTCACTGGGCTGGCAGGCTGAAGGCAGCCTAGGCTGGCAACAATGGTGCACTGGCTGGCTCAGGCTTGACTGTTCTACCCGGCGAGGACCACAACCGGATCAACGACCACTCCTCAATTCCAGGTAGTCAATAAAGTTATCCTCTCTCTCCAGGTGACTGGCACTCCTGGACTGGGCTGGGCCTGCCTCACTGCTACCTGGCCTGAGCAGCCATCCTCCTCTATTGCTGGCCTGGTTCTTCTTGTGGCACCATGTCCCATCTCCTTCTCCTTCATTGATTCTCTGTCTGCTCGGTGGCCTGGGTCGTGGATGGTGTGGCATGAATAGATGGATTGGGGAGGGTGGTGCCACAGCAGCTATCAACTAACCTACATTTGAGAAGGGCCTCAGTGTAGGCCATGGACTGTGAGGTGACGTGACTTTCTACACTCACTGGTGTCTGGCCTTGGATAAATGAAGGAAAGGCTGCAGAGTGGCAGGCAGGTAAAAAGCAGCAGAGTGGACTTCCAATTTGTTTGCTGGTACTTACTCTCAGTCTCGGAGCAACAGTGCTGGTGGGTGCTCTGGTGGGTGCTTGTTTTCTCCATCTGTCTAGTATCCCTCCACTTTATGCAAATCAAAGGACCAAAGTCCTTTCTGATTGGAGTGGCTTCAGTCCTTTGGAGTGCATGACCATTCAGGCCACCCAGCAGAGAGCTGCGTCAGGACCACACCAAATGGTCATTGGTGTAGACTGCTGAGCCCATTCCAATCCCCTAGTATTATGTATTGCAATGGGCTCGCAGTGACACACACCCCAAAATCCCCTATTGCCACAATACGTTGGCTTGCGCATGCATGCAACCAATGTAAAAAGGGGCATTTCTCTCAGTGAGCTTTTCTCTCTCTACCTGGTTATAAAAATCCAGTAAATAAAACCATGTTCTCTATTTTTCACGGAAGCAATACATTCAATTCAGACAGTGTCCAGTTTTCAAATATGTAAGGGCCAATTCAGACTTGGTTTTAAATTATGCAAAAATGCTGTAAGATGCATTACATCAAGTATGTGCCTACAACAGTTGTTGTCCAAGCACTGAAACCAGCAAGATGCAGAAGTCCTGTACATTACATGAAAACCAGCAGACTTTTTTTCCAGAAAGTCGCTGAGTATAGATTGTGACTAAATGTACATGCACTGTAGACAAATAACATCACACACCTTTAATTGCCTTCAAACCTCTTCAACCTGCCAATTAATATGCATCTCATGGAGCTCAGCTCTGCACTTCTGGGTTACTGTGACTATTTCCAAAGATGATTTTCAGAAGTTTGTTTTAACCAGCATTTCCATATACAGATATTGAGGTTCTGCCTAAGGTGGGTTTAGATATAACATCCTTTCTCTTGCACAACTGAAACAGCAGCAGAATGAGTCCCAGAAACCAGTCATATTTTGAATTCAGCATTTAAATGTTACAAGCAGCTCCAAAAACACTAACACACACCAATTTGCCCTGGCCAAATTTCCCCCATTCACAAAAATACCACCAACAGCTTAATCTGGTTCAAGGTTAGTTGGCATTCATCTGTATGCCCCTTCCCCTGGGTTGTACCTGAAAATAGGCAGAAAGTGTCTAGTGCACTTACCCGGCCAACAAAAAATAAATAAATAAATACATGTTATTTTCACCACCTTGCATGTAAATACTAAAAATCCAAAACATTTGAAAATGGAAAGCAGTTCCTCACTTTTGGCTAGATCAATACTCTTCAGACTTTACAACTCACTTCATCAAACAAGCATTTTTCAATGGCAAATGTTTCCTTACATGGTATATGTAGCGGGTTGTATTGCATTACAGGGGGATGGGTAATGGACGGTGCAAGGTGGACAGCATGCAGAGGAAGGGAGCGGAAGAGTGTAACTGGATACCAAGAAGAGGAATGGAGGGTGTGGGTTGGACAGCATGCAGAGGGAGGGAGGGAGCTGGAGGGTTTAACTGGATGTTGGGATGTTGGGATGGAGGGTGAGGGGAAAGGACAGCACCAAGTTATGAGTGTGTGTAGGAAAATTTCAAAAAACCTGTAAAACATGGCTGTTTTTAGGAATGTTTCCACCAATTTTTCAACGTGGGCTTTTTGGTACCCCACCTCATGAACACTGGCACTGTCATTTCCTTTATCAGTTCTGAAAGGTAATTTCACACAGTGACTGTGCAATTCTACACCAGAGGTGTGAAAACATGTTTTGGGCAGGATGTGAAAAATGGCAGCTATACTGTTCTTGAGGTGGAGTGATAAAATGTGTATGTTGAAAATTCAGAGTGAAAATATCAAAAATTGTCAAAGTTGTGTGCCTGCCTAGAAACTGAGCAAGGCATGCTCATACCATTGCCATTGTTAGGTATTTTGGCACCAAATTTTCAACATAGCCTTTTTGGGACCCCACATCATAAACACTGGCACTGTCATATCATTACTATGTCCCAAATGGTGATTTTGTGCAGCAACTGTGTCATTCTGAACCACTGCTGTGTAAACACATTTCAGGCAGGATGTGAGAAACACAGCTGTACCATTCATGAGGTGTTGTGAAAAAATGGCTATATTGAAAATTTGGAGGGAAAATATTAACAATTGCCAAATTTATACATGTGTGTAGCAAAATTTCAACGATCGCACATAACTTCGGTGTTTTTTTGTATTTTTGCACCACATTTTTGACATGGGCTTTTTGGGACCCCACCTCATGAACACTTACACCGTCATTTCATTAACCAGTCCTGAAAGGTGAGCCCACGCAGTGACCACAAAATCTAATTTCAGGATGATTAACAAGATGACAGTGACAGCATTCATGAGGTGGGGTCCCAAAAAGGCTATGCTGAAAATGTGGTGTAAAAATTCAAAACAATGGCCAAGATGTCAACATAACTTCAACACGCCATTGACAACCATTATATGACACTTAAATTGATTCTTCAGCTGTGGTTCAGCTTTGAAGAGTGCAGACTTGTCCCACTCCACAGAAGATGACACCTGCTGGCCTCCAGAGGTAAGTATGGGTTAAGGAGGGTGCGGGGAGGTGGGTGTGCAGAGGAAGGGTCAGGATGGGGAAG
Source organism: Neoceratodus forsteri (assembly GCA_016271365.2). Lineage (NCBI taxonomy): Eukaryota > Metazoa > Chordata > Ceratodontiformes > Ceratodontidae > Neoceratodus > Neoceratodus forsteri. The sequence goes on along the minus strand of CM028130.1, from coordinate 247,381,239 downwards.
GGGGATGGGGAGAAGATGAGGGACTGTTTTCTTTTTTATTACAGGTACATTTGTAAATGTTTTTTGAGGACAATGGGAGTGTGCTTCCCATTGTCCCAGACTATTTGGGGGATATAGATATAGGGACACTGGGAGTGGGCTCCCCAGTGTCCCCGACTATTGGGAGGATGCAGATATGGGGACACTAGGAGTGGGCTCCCCAGTGTCCCAGACTATTGGCAGGGTTACACATATGGGGACACTGGGAGTTGGCTCTCCAGTGTCTCAGACAGCAAATGGGTGGGAGGAAATAACTGGGACACTGGGAGTGGGCTCCCCAGTGTCCCTTAGTGGTGGTGGGGTTATATTGTTAACATGGGGATTGGGCATCCCATGTCGGCTTTATGAGCATGCCGCACCATGGCTAATTTTAAAGGGGGTGTAGAGGACCGAGGACTGGGAGAGAAAGCCACATTGTGGCTACTGCTGAAGCCTTTGGTGGGGGCAGATGAGCGATAAAATTATTAGGGGGCACACTTCCATCACCACTACCATCTCCAGCTATCCCCCAACTGCCACGCATGCACCACAGCCATCCAGCTCAACCTCTGGAATCAAGGTCAAGCGCGAGTTGTTGTATGGCAGCTGCACATGAGAGTGTTCGCCTGTCTCTTCAGGCCTACCAGCTGCAGTGATTGTCGATGTCCCTGCTCCACCACAGTATAAATTCAGCTGAAGGACAGCATTGGCTGTATTGTGCCAGAATCCCAGGATTGCTTGGCTCTGCTGATGTGGGCTTCATCTAAATCAAATGAACCAAAGCTCTCTCTGACTGGAGCGGCCTCAGCCCTTTGAAGTGCATGACCATTTAGCCCACCTAGCAGAGAATTGTGTCAGTACCACACTGAATGGCCATTGTCGGCAACTGCCAAGCCCATTGCAAGACCCTGGTTTTGTGTACTGCAATGGGCTCATCAGTGACACAAACCCAAAATCCCGTATTACAACAATACGTTGGTTTTTGCATGCGAGCAACCAAAGTAAAAATGTCTTATTCTTACCTAATATAGAGGCAACTACTATTGGAAAATGTAGCCTAGAAGCTTAGAAAAAAATGTGTTGGCTGGGGGGAATGGGTGCAGCTACACCGAGAGAGCAACAGACAAACAAAGACTGAGGAAGATCCAGCAGGAAGGGCCAGTGACAGGCTTGGATTCAAAGCATTTGACTTCACTGCCCCTAAAATGTGACCTCAAACCATATCTTTTCTGCTTTGTCTGCCACAATTTATTCATTTGTTTCTCTCTCCTCCATCCTTCACAATTCCTCTGATAATATTTTGTGAGTAGCTGCTGACTTGACACATTACAATATTTCATCATGTTGCACTTTTTTAATACTGTTTATTCCCACTTTCAATAAAATATTTAATGTTAAAAAGAATATTGTTTATGCCCAGTTGTGTATCCTAATGTACCTTTTATCATCAGCTAATGTTTTGTATATATATAATCCTGTAAAGTGTTTTGGTATGCAGCATACTGTAAATGAAAGCTACTGCATGAAGTGAAGTGGTATCTACATTATTTGTCACTTTCCTTAGACAGAAGAACATTTCTACAGCCTTCTATTTTCTGGTGCAATTCTTAAAAATCACCTTAACTAAACTCTGATTTGAGGAACGTACCCACTAAACATTGTACTAAAACACTTTCTGAGGAAGATGAATGCCTTCCCACAGCTGAGATGGCCATCAACCAATTTAAAAGGGAGTCCGAATCACTGAAAGCCCCACAACGTAGTGTGGGGATGTCACCAAGTAGCTTTTTAAGTACAAAATGAAATAAAAACATAGAAACATAGAAGCTGACAGCAGATAAGGACTGAAAGGCCTATCCAGCCTGCCCATTTTTTCTACTATATGAATGTGCCATAGGCCTTTACTCTGTCAATGGCCTATTTATTCATACTCATCTGTATTGTTCCCTTATCCATTATGCCTATCCCATGCCTGTTTGAAGCCCTGCACTGTATTCATATCCACCACTTCCTGAGGTAGGCTGTTCCATGCATCCACCACCCTTTCTGTAAAAATAATTTCTTCACATTACCCCTTAATCATCTTCCCTTTAATCTCATGCTGTGTCCTCTTGTCCTGCTTTTTTTTCTTATATTGAAACATGTTAGACTCTTTCACCTTGTTAATGCCCTTAACATGTTTGAATGTTTCGATCATTTGCTCTAGGATATACACATTGAGCTCCATTAATCTGTCCTCATATGTTTTCTGATGTAGTCCCTGCACCATTTTGGTTGCCTTTCTCTGGATCTGCCTCCATTTTGTTAATGTCCTTGTGTAGGTGAGGCCTCCAGTACTGCATGCAGTACTCCAGATGGGGCCTAGCCAGTGTCTTGTAAAGAGGGCTTATTACCTCCCTCTTAAGACTCGTGATACCCCTACTAATACACCCCAATATCCTTCTAGCCTTACCTACTGCTTTAGTGGTCTGTTTGGATGATTTCAGGTCATCTGTGATTATAATGCCCAAGTCTCTTTTTTCCCTTGTGAATGCCAGCAATTCCCCTCCCAACCTACAGGTAGCATCAGGATTTCTCTTTCCTATGTGCATAATCTTGCACTTCTTTGTGTTAAACCCCAGTTGCCACTCTTCAGACCATTTTTCCAGTTTTTCCAGATCTCTTCTCATTCTGCCCACCCCACCTGGATCATCTACTCTGTTGCAGAGTTTGGTGTCATCTGCAAACAGGCAAGCCTTACCCTCCAGTACATCTGCAATGTCTCTGATGAAGATATTGAAGAGGACTGGCCCCAGGACTGATCCCTAAGGTACCCCACTTGTGACTTGCATCCCTTCTGATGGTATACCATTTACCACCACTCTTTGTTTTCTGCCCACCAACCAATCTGCCACCCAATTGACCAACTTTTGACCCACTGCAAGCCTACCCAGCTTATTAATCAATCTTCTATGTGGAACATTATCAAAAGCTTTGCTGAAGTCAAGGTAGGTGACATCAACTGCACCTCCTTAGTCCACCACTCTGGTTACCCAGTCAAAGAAATCTATGAAATTAGTTTGACAGGACCTTCCTGTTGTAAACCCATGCTGTCTTGGATCCTGTGCCCCTATGGATTCCAGGTGTTGTACTATCCTTTCCTAGAAGAGTGCCTCCATAATCTTGCCCAATACTGAGGTTAGACTGACTGGTCTGTAGTTCCCTGCCTCCTCCCTGCTGCCACTCTTGTTGAACAGGATCATATGAGCCCTTCTCCAGTCTTCTGGGACCTCTCCTGTGCTCAGAGACTCATTAAACAGTTCCGCTAATGGCTCTGCTAGTTCCACCCTTAGCTTCTTTAGCACCCTGGGATGTATGCCATCAGGTCCCATTGCCTCTTCCACCCTGAGCTTAGCAAGCTCTGATTGGACTGTTTCTTTTGTGAAGAGACTTGTGCACAACTCCTCCCCCCCAAGTGTTCATGGTGCTGAGCTGTGGGCCCTGCCCTACCTTCTCCTCAATAAATACTGAGCAGAAATACTGTATCTGTTTAGGATAGATGCTTTTCCTTGGTCCTCCTCCACACAATCTCCCTTATCTCCTTTGATCTTAGCAATATCCCCACTGGACTTTCTCCTTTCACTGATGTATCTCTAGAAAGCCCTTCTTTTACTGTTCATGCTAGTGTTTTCTCAGTTTGGGCATTTGCATGCCTTACTGCCTTCCCTACTTCCCTTAGGGAAGTTTGGTATGCCTTCCTATCTTTGTCCCACTGCATTTCATTATATTTCCTGAAGGCCAACCTTTTGGCTCTAATCTTTTCTGCTACTGTTTTTGAGAACCAAAGTGGTTTCCCTCCTTCTTTTGTTCTTGTTTTCTCCCTAACACAATGGGATGTTGTTTCAAGTATTGCATCCTTAATGCTTTCCCACTTTGCCTGTATCACCTCACCTGTATTTCTTCTTGCCAGGGCTAGCTTAACTCTGTTGGCCATCTTATCAAAGTCAGCTCCTCTGAAGTCCCATGGTTTTGCCTTGGAATGGGATGATTTAGTTCTAGTGGCCAAACTGAACCATATCATGTGATAGTCACTGGCCCCCAGATGACCGACCTGGAGATCTGTGATCCTTTCCCCATAAGTCAGTACAAGATCCAGGATAGCCCTGTCTCTTGCGGGTTGTTGTACCAATTGTTTGAGGTCCTCCCCCTGCAGGGAACCCACTATGTGTTCTAGTTCTGGTGGATGTTTCTGCTGGTACTGACCAGTCTGTATCTGGCATGTTGAAGTATCCCATTATAAGAACCTCCCCTTTAGCTGTCATGTTTTGTATATCTTCTAACAGTAATGTATCTGTGCCCTCCCCCTGGTCTGGAGGCCTGTAGACAACCCCAGCTTGTATGGCTGTCCAATTCCTGTTTCCAGGGTGAACCACAGTTCTTCTGCCTTGTTATGTGTATTCTGAATATCTGTCACTTTGATATTTTCATTGACATAAAGGGGCACCCTTCCCCCCTTGTTGCACCTCGGTCTCTTCTGAACAGTACATAGCTGGCTACTGAAGTCTCCCAAGTGTGGTTATTGGTGAACCATGTCTCACTAATGGCTACTATGTCCAGTTTAGCCTCTGTCATTGTTGCCTCCAGGTCTGAGATCTTATTTCCCAGACTGCGGGTATTTGTGTACATGATTTTCCATTGGCCAGATTTCAGTGAGTTAGTTGTGTGGTGAGGTCCGACTTTTCCCCTGCACATTGTATGGGGAGCTGGACCTTTTTCCTTACCTGGTGATGCAAATGAAATGCAAACATGCTGAACTCCTGTTTGATCACTAGCTGAGGGGAGGGGTGTTCTTCCCCTTCGATGTATCGGGCGCTGCACCCCTTCCCCATTTTCAAGTTTAAATATTCTGCAAAGACATCAAACTTCTGCCCCAATGAACTGACTCCCTCCTTAGTCAGATGCAGTCCATCAAATTTAAAGAACTTTAACTCTCAAAACTGTTGCCAGTTACCTATAAATTTGTGTCCTTTTTCCTGGCACCAGCCCTTGAGCCACATGTTTAGCTCCCCTATCTCCCCTTCTCTGACCTTCCATCCATCTGCCCCCTCTCCCAGACTGGCAGATCTCAGAGAAGGAGATGTCAGAAGAGATGGATGACAGTTTGTCTCCCAGCCTGGTCAGTTGTTCCTTGGTCTCCACAAATGACCATCAGGTGAGATTGTAAGTCCCTATGTGTACCAGGACATCAATGTTTTCTCCTGCTTCCTGCATGATTTTAGCAATGTGGTCAGTGTCTCTCCATGCTGATGTACCTGGGAGACATCTGACCATTTTCCCTGGCCCGAGGTAGGTATCAGCTCCCCGAATCATGGAGTCTCCCATGCTCAGAAGTGTTTTGGATTTCCTTTTTGCTTTTTTTGTTTTGGTCTCTGTTTTGTGTGAGTTTTGTAGTGCTAGCTCCTGTGCTGCAGTGTCCTGCTCTGCAGTGTCCTCTGCCCCTTTGTTTGATTTCAGAGATAGAGGTAGATACCTGTTTGTAGTTTTTATATGGTTTGTGGAGATGAAATGTTGGTGAGCACTGAGTGATGGGACACCCGATTTGCCCCTCTTAACCACTTGTCAACCTCCCAGACCAATTACCCTCTATGGTTGAGGTGCTTCAGTTGAATGTTGGCAAAATGGGGGGGTGGTTCTTGAAATATATTTCCTCCTGAAGATGTGATTTGAGGTGTGCAATCTCTGCCCATGCTGCCCAGAGCTGAGACCTTAACTCTCAGATGGGCCAGCATTTAGGACAGTGCCCTAAATTTTGTATAACTGCCCTTTTGAAAAGTATCCCACAGCACCTGCAGTTAATAATATCCATTCCAGTTGAGTTGCTGAATTTATAACCTGGCTCAAGTAATTAGAAGGAAAATGAAAGCAAAAGTTTGATTTGTTTTTTGTATTTTGTTTTTGTATAACTTTTTATAACAAGGTAAATTACTTGTTGCCCTGTAAGAGAGGTCACTGTGTGGATACCCCTCTGATCTTCCACTTTCTGCATTGTTATAGGAAATGTCACGGCTGTGCTATTCTAAAAATGGAGTGTAGCAAGGGATGGTTGGGGATGAGGTGGGTGATTACACCCTTCCCCTGCTGAAAAAGAAGACCCAAGGATGAAAGAAACAAGGAGGTAAGAGCAGAAACAATCAACCAAGAACAAATGCAATTGCTATCCCTCAGTCTGTATCTCATATGTGCTCCTGTAATTAGCCCTGAAAGCTTAGCCTAATGAAAGATAAAACTGTAAAACCTGTAAACACCATCTGTAACAATTTCACAGAAGACATACCCTGCAAAAAATACTTTGCTACAAAGAAAAATAAAGCAGTAAAAAGTAACAAAACCTGTAAGCACAACCTGAAGAACATTTTAACAGAAGATATGTCTTGCAAAACACAATTTGAATCACAGAAGATTACAGCAGTAATCTGTAAGCATGAAACAGTAGCAAACCTGTAGGCACACCCTGTAACAATTTCATTTAATTTTTATTTTTATTTTTCATACTTGTAAGCTGGATGAGCAAAGCTGCCCTTTTTCATCAGCAGCAAGTTAACACAATTAACAGATAACAAAAACAATAGTCAGACAAACCATCATATTAATGTAATAAATACACGGAAGTAATAATAATAATAATAATTTTATTTATATAGCGCCTTTCAGAATATCAAAGTGCTGAACAAATTAATATCATGAATTCAAATATCCATACAAAACATAAAAACATATAAAGACGCATCATTAAATACATCATAAAAACATAATAAATTACAGTAAAATTCCAGTCAAGTACAAAGTACAATAAATTCAATAGAATACACAAGCTGTTATGCTGAACATGTATAAACATATTTATCTATTAATCAATGTTTTAACCTAGATTTAAAAGTCCAAACTGTTTTATATTCAATAATGTTGTTTGGCAGAATATTAAAAAAACAAAGGTGCCCTATATAATATTGATCTCTGTCCAAAAACTTTTTTAAAAAGAGGAAGTATGAAAGTGAACTTAGTTTGAGATTTAGTAGCACAATGGTTAAGGGACTGAGGAAATAAAGCAGAAACAGCAGGCGAAAAAAGGCAGTTTTTCACGTTGTGCAGCAAAGTGCCCAATCTGTGAGAAATCCTATTTTTGAGAGACAGGCTATTAGAAATGTTTAACGAAAGACATGGTGAGTTCAAAAAGGAACATCAAGAATGAACTGAAGTATAGAATTACAAGTAACCCTCAGTCTATCAAATACTTTATCCAACATAGCTGAATATATAATCTATGCTGTAATACATAGCACTCAATAAAAAAACTGTGGGCAAGTAGTTTCCTAGATTTACAAGTCACAAATTGCTTTACCTTATAACGTGAGCCTAGTCTCTGATGAAATAACTTTCTTAGGTTATTAATATGAATTTAAAATAACTCAGAGTCTAATGTTATCCCCAAATATTTAAAGCTATCAACCAGTTCTTATAGGGTTCCCATCCTGAGCTACAACAGTGTGGAGTTCCTCATGCTTGATAGCTTTTTTTGGAAAAAACAGAACTTTACTTGTATTTGAATTAAGAACCATAAGATTAGAAGACATCCAATTCTGAAACAAATCAAAATCAAATTGTACCCTTTCCAAAGCTTCATTAGGTCTTGAGCCCAAACTGTAATTAACTGTGTTGTCTGCATATAAAAATCATGGAAGTTTGAGAGCAAATGGAAGGAGCATCATTCATGTATAATGAAAAAGTAAGTGGCCAAGGATTGATCCTTGGGGTATAACACACTTAACAGTGCTCTGGTGGGAAACACTATCACCAGTTATAGTACAATGAGACCTATTAGTAAGATAATCATAGAACCAAATAATAACATCACCAGAAAAGTTAAAATTAGAGAGAATACTTTCAAGCAGACAATGTTCAACCAAATCGAAGGCCTTGGTGAGGTCCACAAACAGTGCAGCAACAGATTGCCCTTTATCAAGGGCTCTCTGAATGGCACCTGTGAACCCCACCAAAGCTGTCTCAGTGTTATGTAATAGCTTAAAACCATGTTGGCAATCTGTAAGCAAATAATATTTTTCTAGATGTTCAAGGGTTTGATCCAGTATAATTCTCTTTAAATTTTAGAAAGTGGTGATAAAGAAATCAGTCAATAGTTTGATAACAAAGATGGATTGCCAGATTTTAATACTGGAATGCAGAAGAAAGTATACCCTACAACACCAGTTTGAATCAGAGAAGAATAAACAGTAAAATGTAAGCAAAACACAGTGACAAAACCTGTAATCACAAAAGAAAATAATAACACACAGTAAATCTGCCTAGCCAAAAAAAAGCCTTAATATTTTCCCTTGCGCTGATAATGTTGTTCCTTGCTCTGTCCTTACAAGCAAACCTACAAGAAAAGAGCTCAGGTGAAACTAGGTGCTTTTGCCAGCAAACCTCGTCTTCCACCACTTGCTGTTCTTCTTATAATCCAGGTACAGCATACAAGTATAAAAAGTGGCAGAGAGTATGTTCTGCAGCTAATGTGGTTGCTATACTTAAAAAGCAAATCTGCACTTCAGTATATAGTATATGTACTGCATGTTTATAAAAGCAGTGTTTTATTTTGTTTTAATGTTCAGTTTTACTTATAAGGTTTTGTAACCTATCTTGGTAGTGTACTCAGTAAGCCTGCTTAAAAAGTGTTTGACTATCACCAGCTGAACTCACGGTGCTGTTGTTTAAGACATTGTAGTGCTGACCATGACAACAAACTGATGTCACAAACACAACAATTCTGAGGTTAAGTAAGAACAAACAGAGCTGCTTAGCTGGAGTCATGGTGTGGGTGATAGCAATTACATTCAGAAAAAATAAATGGTGTGCACTCACTCATGCCCACAATGTTTTGCAGATCAGTAAAAAACACATACACAGCTGATGTACTGTGGACACTTGTATTAATTCATTGGGAAAAGTCAGCACACTAAGTATAGTGATGGAACAACTAGGTGCAACAAGACAGCCCCAACAATTGACACTTGCACGCTTTGTCAAAAGGCAACCATGGTGACAGGCATCATCCCATAAATAGTCAGGTCTCTTAAAGAGGAAGTCAGCAAGGAACACATTATGAAGCATTTCATCCTGTACTACATTTCTTGCTAACAACCCACAGCTTTCAGATCACACAGCACATAAGTGAAATGATTGTACTAGATTTTCAACCTTATTCTATTGTTGAAGATACTGGATTCCATAGACTCCTTAACATTTTGCAACCTTGATACCTGTCCAATTGCAAATGACATTTTCTCATACAATCATGCCAAGTATCTATGAGGCATGCCACAGTCAGTTGGAGAAATTGCTCAGCCAATCTGTGGGCAGGGTTTTCCACTACACTTCTGATGTATGGACCAGTACAAAATCATTACATGCATACGTCTAATGCAGAACAGACTGGTGATCACCTACACCAGTAGCACATGATGGCATAACTGCTGTTGACTCCACCTCTTTTCCCTCTGGCCTTGGATATGGCAGTTCCCCATCCTATCCGATGTGTGTTCTCCTTAGTGTTGCAGTCATTCCAAATGAACATACCCATGCTATAATTCTTTCATCTTTGCAAGAAATGCTTGACTATTGGAATGGCACAGTAGGTTTGTATGTTGGGATCCTTATTACAGATAATGGGAAGGTCATGGTGAAATTAGTCTGTGATTGCCACATCCAGGGAATCAGCTGCTGTGATCATAAATTGAACCTTGTGGTAACTGGTTCTTTCCAGAGCAATGTGAATGTTTCTCATATTGCTAGTACTTAATGAGACATCTGTAACCATTACCATTTTTCTGCTAAGGCAACCAGAGGGCTACAAACTGTTCAGGATCAGCTTGGTTTAAAAGACCATTAGCTGATTCAAGATGTCATTACAGAATGGAACAACACATTTTACTTTTTGCAGTGCTTGCTAGACCCGAAGCATCTTCTACATGAAGAAGAAGAAGAATCAGCATTTATATAGCGATTTTCATACACAGTATCCCAAAGTGCTTTACAAGCAATGCTAGACTGGTAGTGAAGTGACTGAATGTGTGGTGGTGGCCATATCACACATCATCACCAACACACATCCTGGATAATTGCATGAACCAGTTTATGGGAAGGGGAATGTTGGCCAGGACACCGGGAATGTTCCCTGCTCTTTGCGAAGAGTGCCCTGGGTTCTTTTACTTCCACCTGGACACCCACCAGGACAACACCAGGATGGGCAGAAGGGACCTCGGTTTAACGTCTCATCTAAAGGATTGCACACCCCAGCAGTACAGCACCCCCCAATACTGCACTCAGATGCCAGTGATTTTTAGGTGCAAGTTCAATCCCGGTGTGGGACGAGAACCCATGACCTTCTGGTACAAAGGCGGATGTGCTACCAACTGAGCCATGCTGACAAAAGTCATCCACCAAGCAAGATATTGGTGGGGTACTGCTACACCAGTATTGAAGCATCACTGAATGCACAGTTCGGGCTCTGTCTCCCTTTGAGAAATGCATCCTTGACTTATGCTCCAATGCAGATTTATTGAGTCAGGTCATTCCAACTGGTCATCTCTTCATGTCAACTGTGGAGAGTTTCCAGGAGTGCAGCACTATGGACTTGTTTCCATAACACATCAAAAGAACTCATTCAAAGGCTTACAAGGGAGCTAAAATCATGCTTTGCAACTGTACATGACAATACTAACCATTTTAGTCAGATGGAGGATTATCTTCAAGGTCAGTTTATTGACCTGTAATGCCCTGCACAGCTGGGGACCAGTCTACCTGCAAGATCTCCTCATGCCTCACTGCCCATCTCAGACTTTCCATTCCGCTGAGGGTTGCCTCTTCAGTCTACCTAAGGTGAGGCTTAGGAACTATGGTGAGTGAGGCTTTTCAGTGGCAGCACCCACCCTTTGGAACTCTTTCCCTCAAAAACCTTGGGAGGCATCCTTGGTGGAATCCTTTAAAAAGGGATTAAAAACCTTTTTATTTAACCAGGCATTTGATCTTTTTTAATTATAATGCTATATAGTAAATGGTTTTCTGTATTTTGCTGCTTTGCTCTGTACTGGATTTATGTATGGTTACTTGTTTTATTGTGTTTTGAAATTGTATTGTAAAGCAGTCTGAGTCCCCAGAGAGGGGCGCTATATAAATAAAATATCTATCTATCTATCTATCTATCTATCTATCTATCTATCTATCTATCTAACTATCTTTGTGTTCGCAGGTATGTGAGGTAAAAGATTCAAGTGTGAGACACTGCGCTTGGCCATGCAGAGTCACAGAGTGAATGAGTACCAGCAGCAACTGTGTAGTGAAGGTGAAGGGGACAAAATGTGCCTAGTTGCAGATGACATCAAGCTCTGCAGGACAGTGGACACAGCTGAAGGGATACAGGACCTACAGGAAGATCTAGAAAAGCTGTGGAGGATCTGGCAGTTTGGCTTCAATGCCAAGAAATGCAAAGTTATGCATACTGGAGCCAAGAATCTCAGGACAGAGTACTACCTGGCTGGACTCTGAGTGTCTGCATCAGAGGAGGAGGAGAAGGACATTGGATAGATTATCACTAGTGACCTGAAGCACTCCATGCAGTGCAAGAAAGCAGCACCAAAGGTAAACAAGATGCTGGGATGCATATCTAGGGGGATCAGTAGTAGGAGAGAGGAGGTTATGATACCCTTGTACAGGTCACTGGTAAGCCCTCATCTAAAGTATGGAGTTTAGTACTGGTGCCCACACCTCAGAAAGGACATTAACCTGCTGGAGAAGGTCCAGAGGAGGGCTACAAAGATGATAGTGGGTCAACAGGGTAAGGTATATGAGGAGAGGCTGTGGTCACTGAACATGTACTCCCTGGAAGACAGGAGAGAGAGAGGGGACATGATTGGGATCTTCAAGTACTTGAAAGGGATAAAAGAGGTTGGTAAGGAGAGTCTCTTTAAGCTGAGTGGCAACCATAACACTAGGGGGCATATTCTTAAGCTGGAGGGTGGGAGGTTTAGGAGTCAGGTCAGGAAGCACTTCTTCACAGTGAGGGTGGTGGACACTTGGAATGCACTACCAGAAGAGGTCATCTTGTTGAAGACAGAGGGCAGCTTTAAGGGAGTCTAGAACTGGCATGGGGAAGGTAAGGATCATGGATAGGGAGAATTGGAGGAGAGGGAGGGAGGGCAGGGACATTAGCTCAATCTGTGAACCCTGCAATATGAGCAGATTGGATAGACCAAATGGCCTTCTTCTGCTGGCTTCTTCATATGTTCATATGTTTGTATGAGGGAGATGGACCTGTTCTGTTTTAAGGATGCTGCAGGGGTGAGGGGTCAGACAGTTCTGGAACAAATGGAGTGAGTGGCTCTGGCAGCTCAACTGACAGTGGCATGAGTGACTGTATACCCATGACTGTCAGGTTGCCCATTGATGAGGGAAGACTGGATGAGTCGGCAACACATGCCCATGACTCTGTGCTTCAGGTTACAAAAGCACATCATTATGACTGGTCACTGCTCACAAGTATTCTGAAGGAAAAGCAGTGGCAGAGGGCATGTTTGTTGCCACATTCTGCTGAGTAGATGTTCACTAATTATTTGGATGAGCCAATTGTTGACTTTAATGTTCACCATGTTTTGTACTAGAACACAAAAAAGCAATCATGTCCTGCTTTATCCCAGGCAGCATGTAAATATCTTTTGTTCACTTTGACAAGCATAACCTTGGAACACCTCTTCTTCACTGCAAGAGATATTGTTCAGCCAAATTGCTCCTGTTTGCAGTCTGACCATGTGCAGCAGCTTCTTTTTATTAAGCTCAACATGCTTTTGCTCGATTCTTTGAAGTGTATTAGTCAAAGTGTTGTCACTACCTGCCAGAATACTGAATTGACTACTATTCTTATGGCTTTCTGATCTCTGCATTTGATTTTATTGGCAAAGATTCTTGAATAACAATGTTGGATGCAGTTACTCTTGGCATTTTGACTGACCTTATGGCCACTGCTGTTGTTAAGGGGAATGGCTTGTGAACTGTCTTTCCTCTAAATCTGAGCAGCCCGGGCCAATGATCCCCCAATGTTGTTTTCTGTTCCTCTCAAATGAAGCTGCATGTCAACTTTACATAGTTTCCAAAAGTTAGTGTGAAAAAACTGCTAAGAGACATCTTACAGGTCATGACCCCTGTCATGCAAAGCATCATGGGGTTTGTTGATGAAAAGTTATTTTGTTTTGGAAAGTAATCTATGGATCATGCCAGGACTATGTAGTAAAATAGAAACACAAGACTAAGAATACTAATATTTTCATGAACTTTACCTCAACATATGTGCACAACAGTATACTAAAACACATTGCCAAAAAATGTTTGGTAGGTGAACAAGAATTTATGTGCCTAAGTCTACTATTGTGAAGTATGCAGTTTTAAACAATGTGCCAGAATAATCCCCATAAATGCTGCTTTCTGAAACAATGAACTAATATCATAACAAGTAATAAAGACAAGTTAAAACTACAGTAACTAGATTAACTGCGTGCAAAGTCTTTGTATCTGCTTTAAATGTACATGTACCAAACAATGAGTGCCAAACAATGAGTTAGAAGTATGGCTGCTGTCTTGAGTCAGATGAAAATACACTTATCATCTCAAAGCCTATTTAAACTCCAATATTAAACCTCCTTCAAAAACTTTATTCAGAGCATTTATAAAGTAAAAAACCTGATGATATACCATACTTTACTTAGAAATGACAACTAGGAGAACAAGTTCTGATCAGAGCCGATATGACTGTGGAGAGCTATCAGGTTCATTACTGGCCTTCCACTTTCCACACACCACTGCTCCCTGTACTCATCGTTAGGCTGGACTTCCCTTCACTATAGAAGGAATAGAAACGCTGCCCTATGGGCTTTCAGAGCGGTGACCAACATGCTCCCCTCATATGTCTCAGATTGTATTCCCCGGAGTGTGTTAGGCACCTAAGCTCTAATGAGCTATTCCCTAATTACCCTCCAAGTTCCAAAGGTCAACACTTATTTTGGCAAAGCTGCTCTAAGTTTTCTCTTTACCCACATTGTGGAACGGTTTACAAAGGAACTTGCAAATGAGCTGCTCTGTTAGCCTGAATATCTTCAAGGCGCTCTACGATCGTTACATGAAAGCACCTTGCAAATGTTTTCCTCACCGCTAGCCCAATAATTCCACAGCTCCCCCTTTCCATCCTGACGCTCACCATGTTTCTACCCCTGGCTCTCACTCTTTCCCTAATAACTCTTCCTGCTGCACCCACCCTTCTCTGTCCACTCCGGCCTGGCTTAGGTTCCACCCCATCCATAGCAGTGTCCCAACTATCTACCCCTCCTCCATCATTATCATAATAAACAAGTACACGACAGCCATCATCACTTTCTGTGGTTTTAGCCCAATTTTTCCCCCAGTTATCGGTAATATATCCCTCCTCTAATTTACCTCTCTAACCTGCCACCCTAATACACGGCTTCTTTCCCCTATATGTGTAGTTTCTGGCTGCCTCACTCAAAAGATCTCTCTTTATAACCCCTGTATGCCTGTGGTTGATTGTACATCTGCTGACTTCTTCAATTGTAAAATAATGCTGTTTTTTTTCATTTATTTCAACCTTGTACTGTACTGTATACACTGCATATACTTTTTCTTCCTTGTATATTATTGTGTTTTGTATACCTGCTTACATAGAAACATAGAAGTTGATGGCAGATAAGGACCGCAAAGCCCATCCAGTCTGCCCATTTCTTTTTCTACCTTATAAATGTGCCATCGGCCTTTGCTCTGTCAGTGGCCTATCTATTCATACTCATCTGTATTGCTCCCTTATGCCTATCCCATGCCTGTTTGAAGCCCTGCACTGTATTCATAGCCACCACTTCCTGAGGTAGGCCATTCCAAGCATCCACCACCCTTTCTGTGAAAAAGAATTTCCTCACAGTCCCCCTTAATCGGCCTCCATCTAATCTCATGCTGTGTCCTCTTGTCCTGCTATTTTTCTTATATTTACACATTAGACTCTTTCACCTTGTTAATGCCCTTAAGTTGTTTGAATGTTTTGAAGTATTCTCTACTGTACTTTGATGTATTCATGACCAGGTCCACCTTGCAAATGAGCCTTGCTCAATGGTGCCCACCTGGATAAAAAAAGATTTTGATTGATTGATTGATTTTGGGATGCTTTTACCCATTATTTCTAATGAATTTGCACAATGCAGATCTGCTGAGAGGCAGTTTCCATGTGGTCTTCCTTTTACACATTTTTACAATGTATTTTCCTAGAATATGCCTGCTGATTGCTATATATTTAGCCTGGATAGTTCACAGAAGAAATGGCATCTTATTTTCCGGTGGTGGAGCACTGACAGTAGGACCCTGTAATGTGCCATACATAGGCACAAGCTCTATGTGGGTGATAACGCCCAGTGGCCATACACCTCAGGCACTCACATGCAGATCCATCATCCTGGTGCCATTGCACTGCTCAGTGCAGGTGATAGCCAAGACATTACCCACTTACACAGTTACAGCTGACCTCCCAATCGTTTGTAGAATCGGGGAACCGTGGACGCACTATCCATAACCTGAAGTGTACACTGCAAATGGCATTGCAGGATATCATACACCATGGCACCCAGGATATCTCAGCAGTCTTGAGGTGGCATATTATGTAGGGCAATGGGGGAGAGTGTGGGCCTTCAGCGGTGTATGACAGCAGGTAGATACAGTATTGACAGGGCATGCATTGGGGGTTTGTCAGTTCCCTCTTACATTTTGCCAGGGACATACACACGGCTGCATATACTGATGGGTCAGCAGCTTGTGTAGTACCTCAGTGCATGGTACAGCCACTTTCTGGAGTGCAGGTCCCTGACCTGGATCTAGTGCAGTTGTTAGCTGGCCATGGTAGGGTGTGGAGGGCAGTACCAGTCTCCACAACAAGTCAGGTATGGGGAGGAGCGGGGGTGTCTATGTACTGAGGAGGTGGGTGGGGTTCCTCAGTGCTATGGATATGGACTGTGGTTTCCTCTGGTGTGATTGGGTCCAGGGGGACGTACACTATGGAGCTTTTTGGGGATGGAGTTGGATCGATCGGGGATGGGAGGAGTACCTCTAGTCCACCAGGGCTGATGGTGGCTTGCTGGGTTAGGCCAGCTATTCACGGCCTAACTGTGGGTTGTGTTGCTGTAGACTGCAAGGGTCACAGTCTCACTGAGTATGCCTCAGTGTGACATATGCATGGGAATGCACCCTCGACTTGCACAGCATACTATTTGTATGTACCCTGCCCATTCCCTTGTTGCTGGTGCATCCTGCACATTTGAATATCATACTGTGGCACATTGTTGAAGCTGCATGGAACATCTCCCTTTTCTGCTGGGATGCACTGCATATCCCCTTTGAATATGGGGGCCCTGGACTAGGCTACCCTGAAGAAATACATTATCAAAATGGTGAAATCATGACCACACTGAAAACAAGATGTTACATCTAATCTGGGACAGCCTGACTAAATACAGAGCAAAAATGTGTAAATGAAGATCCCTGTGACAATGAGATGTAGTATCTCCCCTGCGCTATCTAGTATACAAAATATAGGATAAGAAATATTTAAAGGAAATCTACTCTAAAATGAATGTCACTGTGTTCACTGACGTAAACAGTTTCTTTAAGCAATTATGCATGAGAGGGAGTGAGTCGTGCTGGGATAATCTCATACCTGGGTTGTTGGGCACAAGACCTCAGGCCGAATGCGTCCAGTGTTCCAGAAGTGAGGTTATTCCAGCAGAACCCACACCCTGGAGTGCATTATTGCTATTTTACAATGGCTCAGTACTATGCAAAATAAAGAAAACATTTAAAAAACACATTTAGTAGATTCTTAGTGTGGCAATATATCTTTGTTTCTTAAGAGAAGATGCAAACAATGCAACAACAATTCAATACAGTGAGGCTGTTCTCAGAGGAATTTACATATTTTTTAATTTTATAGTTAATTTATAGTTATGTATAACTGGAGACTAGGAGAAGCTGGGCTCAGAGGATGTGGGGAATATATACATGTATAGGAAGCAGGAGAGTGGTAAACTGCAATAGCTGTGGGGCAGCAGTCTTTCTGTGGGTGATGTGAAGTAAAGGGGGATGTCCTATGTGTAAAAGCCTGGAGAAGCTAAGGGCTGAAATAAGGCTGCTCAGATGGGAGATGGGGAGGATAGTGTGGGAAGTCAGAGGGGCAGAGCAGTATAGGAAAGGCAAAGGGATGATGCCCAGGGGAGTGATGCCATCAGGCAAGGGATGGAAGTGGGGAGGAGTACCCAGTATACAGGAGTATCTCTACCTCAGAGGACTAGGGAGCCCAGGTTGGAGGAACTGCAAGTGGTAAGGGGAAGAGATTGGAATGTGAGAGTAGCATCAGGGGTAAAAAATTCTAAAGGGGTGCCTTTATTGAATAGATTTGCACCACTGTCTGGAAGGAGGGTGGGGGCAACAGGAGGTGAGGTAGAAGGTCTGGTTGAGCCAGGGTTGAGAGCAGGAGTACAGGGAAGGGGGGGACGGAACTAATCAGGGTAGGCAAGGAGAGAATATGCAGGCAAAATGGAGTGGAAGATGGGGAAGGGAGAGAAAAGAAACGTTAAGAGGGGAAGAAAAACTGAAAGCAGATACAGATAGTCAGAAGGGGAAGGGCAGATTGGGAAATGGAAAAATATTTATGGGGATAAATTGTGGATGTGTAGATAATTTAACCAGGGTGCAGACAGAGCAATTAGGTGGGGAAGCAGTTGTACCAAAGGTAAGAAAGGAAGGACGGGGAGCACAGATGCAGGGGATGGAAGGGTGGCAATCATAGAGGACACCGTTATTAGGGGTATTCACTGGGGAAGGAAAGGGGACTCAGATACAAGCAGGAGGGTGGTTTGTATGCCAAGGATGACAGTGGGAAGGTGGTCCCAAGAATAAGGGAAATAGTAAAGAAGGTTGGAGGAAAACCTAATTTAGGTAAACATTTGGGAACCAACGACCTAGCTGGAGAGGAGGTTGAGATAGTGCAAAGTAGGTTCAGGGAGTTAGGGAAGATCTGCAGTGAGGATGGAAGTTAACTGGCCTTCTCAGAGGTGATACCAGTACCAAGGGCCAGCACAACTGGGAAAAGAAGAATAGAGGATTTTAATGACTGTCTGAGGAAATGGTGCAGGGAGGAGAGGTTCATCTGTATTGGGGACTGGCAGGAGACCTGGTCAAACAAAGCACTCTTTTCACCAGACAGGCTATGCCTCAGTAGGGAGGGTTTGAGGGTACTCATGGACAAACTGGGGGAACACATAACTACTTCACTTAATTTAAACTACTGAGGGGGGGCAGTAGGCATGCAGGCCCACAGTCTCTGAGAGGAGGGGGTCAGTGAACCTCCCTACCATAGTGATGGAAGAGGTCAGGAGGGAGGAGGTGGAAGGGGCAAATATACAGTTAGCAAAGGGTGGAGGGGGTGAGGAATACATAACAAGGATATGTGGAGGGGTGAACACAGAGGAGATAAATGTGAATGGAAGAAAAGAGGGAAGAGAAGGAAGATCAGACTCTAGGTGGATAGTGGTGTCTTTGAGTGCACAGAGTCTTGGAAACAAGATGGATGACCTACAGGCACTATTAGCAGACAGGAGGGTGGACATAGCTGTGGTAACCGAGACTTGGGCAACATCACACCATGACTGGGACCTTGCAATCCCTGGATAGAAACTATACAGGAGGGACAGGGTAGTTGGGAAGGGGGAGGTGTGGCAGTTTATATCAGGGATGGAATAACTTGCACAAGGGAGGAGTCAGAGAAAGGGGAGATGGAAGCATTATGGGTTCAGTTAAGGTCCAACACAGGGAGAAAGGTAAGGTTGGGGGTGGTATACAGACCACCCAGTCAAGATGAGAAGAAGGACAGGGAACTGATCTCACAAATATTGGAAGCTGTGGGGCAAAGGAGAGGTGGAAATTGTGGGGGACTTCAACCTGCCCAAGGTGGACTGGAGCATACCATCCACGACATGTGCTAAGAGT
Organism: Neoceratodus forsteri; assembly: GCA_016271365.2. Classification (NCBI taxonomy): domain Eukaryota; kingdom Metazoa; phylum Chordata; order Ceratodontiformes; family Ceratodontidae; genus Neoceratodus; species Neoceratodus forsteri. Next base: position 247,362,108 of record CM028130.1, on the reverse strand, counting down.
CAGGTGATCCTGGAAGGACTGCAGAGTGGGTTCCTGACTCAGGGCATCACTGAACCAACAAGAGCTGAGGCAATTCTTGATCTGGTGCTCACAAATGGAGAGCATGTACAGGAAATAATGGTCAGAGAACCACTGGGTGGAAGTGACCATTGCACAGTGTGATTCCAGTTGGATATGGGCAGGGAAAGCATCCTGACTAAGACCAAAATCTTGGATTTCAGGAGGATGGACTTCAGGAAAATGGGTAAGTTGCTAAGGAGCCATCTGGTGGGCAACAGAGCAGATCCATCATTAAGGAAGGAATACTGGTTGCCACAGATGAGTATGTTGTGCTCAAGGGGAAGAACACAAAGGCCAAAGTGCCCAGCTGTCAGTTCTGGGGTTGCAAAGGCAGTAAAGGAAAAGAGTTTGGCCTATAAAAAATTCATGAAGACCAAGAGAGAGGTGGATAGGGAAAATTACCTAAGATTGGCTAGTGAGGCAAGTAAGGAAGTCTGGTGACCAAAGGTACAGAAGGAGCTGCAGATAGCTGAAGGAATTAAACAAGGAAAAAGGCTTTCTTTTACTATATAAATGAGAAAAGGGACAAGAAGGAAGGGATTGTTAGGCTTAAGAAAGGGGTGGAGTTGGTGGAGGATAATGGGGAAAAGCAGAGATACTAAATGAATACTATGAATACTTCTTTTCTGTCTTCACCACGGAGAAGGACAGACCAGTGCCTTTAGGAGTGAAAAGAGGAGTGGGGGGGGAGGGGAACACAGATGTAGTGATAGAAGAGGATAGAGTGAGGGAGGGTCTGCTGGCATTGAAAGTAGACAAATCACCAGGCCCAGACAGAGTACATCCAAGGGTACTAAAGGAACTGGCTTAGGAGCTGTCAGGGCCACTAGCAGACCTATTTAATAGTTCACAAGAGTCAGGCATGGTACCGCAGGACTGGAGAACAGCACATGTAGTGCCCCTCCACAAAAGTGGTCCCAAGGATGATCCAGGGAATTACAGACCAGTCTGACCTCCATTGTGGGCAAGCTCATGGAAACCATACTATAGGAAAGATTGGTGGAATATCTAGCGAGAATGGTTTCCAGAATAAGAGGCAGTATGGGTTCATTGGGGGGAGATTGTGTCAAACAAATTTGATTGACTTCTTTGACTGTGTCACTAAGACAGTGGACAGGGGCCAAGCAGTAGACATCCTCTGTCTTGATTTCAGCAAGGCTTTTGACTCTGTGCCCCACAAAAGGTTGATCAGGAAGTTGGTGGATTTTTGAGTTGGGAAAAAGATGGCCAGATGGGGGGAAAAGTGGCTGAGGGACAGAACCCAGAGGGTGGTTGTAGGTGGAGAGCTATCTGTCACCAGAGAGGTAATCAGTGTGGTCCCACAGGGTTCTCTGCTCAGGCTGGTGTTGTTCAACATCTTTATCAATGACATTGAAGATGGCATTAAAGGAACAATGTGCCATTCGTGAATGACACCAAGCTCTGTGGGAGAGTGGACACAGCTGAAGGGATACAGGGCCTACAGAAATATCTGTAAAAGCTGGGGAGGTGATCCAGGATCTGTCAGATTGGTTTCAATGCCAAGAAGTGCTAAGTTATGCATATTGAAGCCAAGAATCCCAGGGCAGAGCACTACCTGGGTGGAGTCCAAGTATCTGCATCAGAGGAGAAGGACCTGGGAGTGATGATCACTAGTGACCTGATGCACTCCATGCAGTAGAAGAAAGAAGAAGCAAAGGAAAACAAGATTCTGGGATGCATATCTAGGGGGATCAGTAGTAGAAGAGAGGAGGTTATACTGCCCTTGTAAAGGTCACTGGTAAGGCCGCATCTAGAGTATGGAGTTTTGTACTGGTGCCAACACCTCAAAAAGGACATTAACCTGCTGGAGAAAGTCCAGAGGAGGGCTACAAAGATGATAGGATGTCAGCAGGGCAAGGCACATGAGGAGAGGTTGAGGTCACTGAACATGCACTCCCTGGAAGACAGGAGAGAGAGACGGAACATGATTGGGACCTTCAAGTACTTGAAAGGGATAAATAAGTTTGATAAGGAGAGTCTCTTTAAGCTGAGTCACAACCATAACATGAGAGGGCACAGTCTTAAGCTGGAGGGAGGGAGGATAAGGAGGGAGGTCAGGAAGCACTTTTTCACAGAGAGGGTGGTGGACTCTTGGAATGCACTGCCAGAAGCGGTTATCTCATTGAAGACAGTGGGCAGCTGTAAGAGAGGCTGGGTTAGGCATAGTGGGAAGGTAAGGATCATAGGTAGGGAGGTTGGGAGGAGTGGGGAGGGAGGGAGGGATAGCAGGGAAATTAGCTCAAGCTGTGGACCCTGCAATATGAGCAGACTTGACAGACCAAATGGCCTTATTCTGCTGGCTTCTCCATATGTTCATATAACCTCATGGTTGCCAAGGGAAGACAGCCAGTCAGGTTCCAGAATTTTTTATTGCCATTGTATAATTATTGTTTTCTAGCATATTAGAATGCAGTATTTATTTTGAATGTTGTGGCCATGAGGATGGTGTAGACAGTGCGTGTGTGTGTGTGTGTGTGTGTGTGTGTGTGTATGTGTTTGTGTGTGTGTGTGTGTGTCCAGGATACAAAATATTGGATAAGAAATATGTAAAGGAAATCTAATCTGAACTTCACTGCATTCAATGACATAAACCGTTTATTTTTATAACATATTAGAATGCAGTATTTATTCTGAATGTTGTCGCCATGAGGATGGTGTGTACAGAGTGTGTGTGTGTGTGTGTGTGTGTGTGTGTGTGTGTGAGTGGCATGTGTGTGTTTGCTGTAGTTCAATATATTTTTTCCCCAAAAGCATAGTAGAAAATACCTGCTGATTGCTACATATTCACTGAGCATGTCTGAGCTAGTGCTTATCATCAGATAGTGTAGTTAGAAGTTAACAAAACAGTGTAAATTATAGATGTACTGGGGAAAGGGTGACATTCATGAGGTACGACTCTTTCTTGAAAGACAATACATTCCCAATAATCTCCAATTTAATAGGCAACCATTATTTAACAAACATTTAACAAGCTGTTTCAGTTTCCTAATGGCATCTTATAAACAACTTGGAGTTATGTCTCCAACATTCTTAACAGAATGATGGGAGTATTTTATTTCAGTTGGCATGGAAGGATACATTGAAAAGTCCAAAACGTGTTCCACGATACTCCATTCTCCAGCTACAGAGAGCAATATGACTGTAGGCTCCGCCAACAGCCATAAGAAGTGTATCTTTGCCAGAGGAAGAAGAATCTTAGTATCTGTCAGCTCTGTTTTATAAGCAATGCATAACCTAGACACCAAACAATAAAATGTAATCTGAGTAAGTGATCAAAGAGCAGACAAAATACACCTCAAACAACCTCACATCTTGCAAAACATTTTTCCTAGCTGCATAGAATACTGAGAAGCATACAGTTCTAAGCAATGTTAGTGGATGCCGTGGGGTCCTGCTACTCAAACATAGAAACATAGAAATTGACAGCAGATGGGGACCAAAGATCCATCTAGTCTGCCCTGAGCCATACCCCCTCTTTAGGATTTCTGTGAGACAATCCCCTTGTGTCTGTCCCAAGCTGCTTTGAATTCCCCTACTGTTTTGGAGTCAATTACTCCAGCTGGTAGATCATTCCATGGGTCAACCACTCTCTGTGAAGAAAAACCTTTGCATGTTGCCCTTGAATCTTCCTCCCCTCACTTTCAACTCATGTCCTCTTGTCCTACTGGTGCTATTGACCATAAAGAGCTCTTGGGTGGAGACTTTGTTTATACCCTTCAGAAACTTGAATGTTTCAATCATGTCCCCTCTATCCCTGCATTGTTCCAGTGAGTACATGTTGAGTTCATGTAACCTGCTTTCATATGGCAACTTATGGAGACTGTGTATCATTTTTGTTGCCCTCCTCTGTACTGTCACCAATCTATCTATGCCCTTCCTGAGATAAGGTCTCCAGAACGGGATGCAGTCTCAAGGTTAGGTCTCACCAGGGACCTGTACTGCAGCAGGATCACCTCCTTTCTTCTACTTGTGATGTCCCTTCCTATTCATCCCAGTATTCTGCTGGCCTTCTTTGCTGCCTTTTAGCATTGTCCATCTCCCTTCAGATTGTCTGATATGATAACCCATAGATTCCTCTCCTGTTGGGTGGTTGCTAGCTTCTCTCTTCCCAGGTACTAGTCTGTCTCTGGGTTGCTTCTGTCCAGATGCATAACTTTGCACTTTTTCATGTTGAATTTTAACTGCCACAAGTTGGACCAGTGTTCCAGCCTGAGTAAATCACTTCTAATTTGCTCTACCCCCTGTGCAGTATCCACCCTGTCACAGAGCTTTGTGTCATCTGCTAAGAGGCACACCTTCCCGCTCAACTCCTATGTGATATCTCTGATGAAGATATTAAAGATTAATGGTCCAAGGATGGACCCTTGTGGCATCCCGCTTGTCATCTCCCTATCCCCTGATGCTGCCACATTTACTGTCACAGATTGAGTTCTGTATTCAAGCCAGCTACTCACCCATGCTGCCACTTCCTGCCTCACTCCTGTATGGTCAAATCTGTATAGCAGCCTTCTGTGTGGTACAGAGTTGAAGGCCTTGCTAAAGTCAAGGTAGATAACATCAACAGCTCCCCCCTGGTCCACAGCCCTAGTAACCAAGTCAAAGAACTCGATCAGGTTAGTCTGGCAGGACCTTCTCATTATGAAGCCCTGCTGCTTGGCATCCAGTTGCCCAGACTCCTCCAGGAATGCTAGTATCCTTTCTTTGCATAGCAATTCCATCATCTTACCCACCACTGAGGTGAGGCAGACCAGGCGGTAGTTTCCTGTTTCCTCGCTGCTACCACTCTTGTGTATGGGGGCCACTATTTCTCTTCTCTAGTCCTGAGGAACTGTCCCTTCTTTCAAGGATCTGCTAAAAGGATCCACTAGTGGTGCTTCCAGTTCATCACTAAGTTCAGTTCCCTCAATATGCATGGGTGGACTCCATCCAGTCCCATTGCTTTATCTGCCTTTAGTTTTTTAATTCTGTCCTTACCCTTTCTATTGTGATCGGGCGTCTGTCCATTCCCCTTAGGTGACTTCTGTCCCCTTTTGGGGTGGGTCCATTACCAGGTGCCACCTTAGTAAACACTGAGCAGAAGTACTCATTTAAGACTTCTGCCTTTTCACTGTCTTCTTCTACCCTCCTCCCATCCCTGCTTATGAGCCTGACAATGCCTCCTTTGTTTTTCCTTTTGTTGCTTATGTACCTAAAAAAGGTCTTATTGCCTCCTTTATCCCCCTGCTTTCTTAGTCTGTGCCTTTACTTTTCTGATCACCTTTCCTGCCTCCTTCAAGCTGCACTTGTATGCCTTCCTATCTATTTCGCTGTTTATACACAATTGTAAACCCATCAACTGGATCAAAAGTAATTAAAACTACCCAAACAAAACCAAACTTTTTTGAAAGCATTTATCATATGTTTTACAGTCTTCCCATGACAGAAGAAAGCACTTACATTTTAAATTTAATCTGCACCAGCACTGGAGGAAGAACAGAGGGACTGAAATGCCAACCACCAACCAATGGGAAAATCTAAAAAGAAATGTGTTGAAAACAATGTGGATTGCAACTTTACATCACCAAACCCTATGATAAATTGCATGACAGGGATAATGACTTGAAAGATTTCTCTGGGCATTTTTGTTTCTCACATTGACTTTTGGAACCTAATTAAAGTTGATATCCTGTGGATTTTGAAAGGAACAGAGAAATACAATGAGGGGGTATTGGGACATGCTGCAAAGATTAAAAGGATATGCAGTTCACAAACCCTTCCCTTTAAAAAGGTAGTAATATTTGAAATTACTGAATATTTTTATTCATTTTTTTGGTCTGTTTTTCATTTATTTATGTTTTGCAAAGTGTTTTCTCCTGACCTGGTATAGCCAAGCAGTGTGTTACAAAATATATTTCTTATTATGCCATTGACTTTCAGGACAGACAGAAAACAGAAAAATAGTATGAAAAAATAAAATAAAAAATATAAAAAAACATTATTTTATTTAAAAAAATGTATGAGACTATGAATATTTGCTCCACTGTGAAACATAGCTTTGCTTTCCTGTCTCAAAAACAGTCTTTCATTTTTAATTCCTTCATCTGTTGAGTTCTTTTCAGTTTTCTTTTGTTTTTGGCACACCAATCAGCTAGAACAGAACATGTAAAGAAAATGCCTCATCTGTTAAAGGAAAACACTAATTACCTTTGTGCACAAGCCCTCTGTCAGCATTTCTGTGTAACAATTTTTTTTTTCTAACTGCATTTTCACTATTTTGGCATTACAAATTAAGTTAAAAAAATTTAAAACTTCCATTTAGTATGGCTGCCTGCAGCCATCTCATGGGAGTCACTTGCTACCATGCCCGGGATTGTTAATATGCCCCTGATGACTCAGTGAAATGACTGGCAGAGGCACATTAGTGTATCTCGAGCAAAGGAATGAGAAGCTCCCACAAGATGGCTAATGGTGGGTAGCAACCTATTGTAGCTGAATGGAAGTTTTGAAGCACTTTTATAAACAGAAGTTTTAATAGTAAAATGCAGTTAGAAAAATATTTTTTACACAGAAATGTTTATTGAGGGGATAAACATTCACTGGCAGGAGAATAAACAAAGTTAACTGGTGTTTTTCTTTAAACTACGCTTACACTGTCTGACTCTGCAGCAATATAGTATGATTTCTCAACTAAGTAGTACCCTCTACCCATGCTGAGCAGAAAACATCTCATTTGTCTATTTTGGAGTATTTTTTTTTTAATGTCTACAGCATTTTTCATAAATAAATGTGCTACATTATGGTCAAATACCATCATAGTTAAATACCCAAATACTTCAGGTGATTTCGCGAATGTTTGAGGAATACAAAATTTATGTATTTGCACATCCCAAGTTTCCAATCTACCTCTTTCATTATAATATTGACAACTGGTGTATACTTCTTCTGCCATAGATTTCTGAAGCTGTGTATGTATTGCATTGCTCTTTGATTTGATCTGCTGAGGGGATTGGTGGGGGAGGGGCACTGGGGGAAAGTGTTGTGGAAACGATCTGCTCTGATTTGCTTATATACAAATTTCCTGCAATTGTCCCTTAGACTTGTTGCCCTAATGTGGCCTCCTATGTCAGCCTAAAGATGGTTTCCTATAATATCAATGGACTCCTATGACACCCTGAAGGTGGTCTCCTGGAATATCTGTTGGCAGAACAGCACTGCAAAACAGTGCAAAGTACTTGCCAAACTTCAAGGCATGGCCTGTGACATAGCCTTGATCCAGGAGATCCACCTTCTGGTGCAGAAAGTTGAACAATTAGATTGTATATGGGTTGGTAAGGTTTATTATAGCTCTTCCACTACCAAGAAGAAGGGGATAGCGATACTTGGAAGAGAAGGGCTAAAATTTGGATACCATGGAGTTACCACAGATCCTGAGGGGAATTATTTAATAGTAGATGACATGTACCAAGGGATTCCTCTTCTTCTGGAGACCAATTACGTACCCAGTGTGCTAGATTTAAACTTTTATATCAAGCTCCTCTGCTGCATCTACAGTGTACATACATGGATTATTCTAGATGGTGATCCCAAATCTGACCATACAGTCAGATTTAGACAGGATAGGTATGGGAGCCTATTCTGAACCCATAATAATGACCCAGGTCTTACAAGCATACATTTCCTTGCACAGGGACTCTGAGATTTCTGGTGAAGTCTCCACCCTGATGAGTGTGACTTTACATTAAATTCATCTGCCCACAGTATGTATAGCCATATAGATAACATTTTCACTCCCAGGAACTTGGGACCTGGCCTTTGGGAGCATCCCTGGGTAACATTTTAATTTTTAATCATGCCCTAGTGATCCTGTCCCTGGCTTAGTGAAGAGTTTCTGATCCTGCAACAAATGGCACATGAATACTGTATTTTCTTGTTGCAGCACACAGATTTGTGTTCCTGGCTGAGGCAAGAAATCGATACATTTACTTTGATTCTAATGACACCCCAGAAACTTCTGCTGCCTCCCATTGGGAGACACTAGAAGCAGTAATCAGGGGTAAGATGATAACATACTTTTCCAAACTCGATAAAATGGACAAAATAGATGATTTGATACATTTTATTGGACCAACAGGAATTTACAGAAATACTTTTAGCTTTTGAACCTACGAGGTCCTTATTCAAAAAGAAAATGGCAGGTTTATAAGGGCTCACTTTAAAATATCCAGAACTTAAACATTTTACACATGAATGTGACAGATTAATGATGTAATTAGATATGAACACAACCAGAGATGAGAAAACGTCATTTTAAACTCTTGTTCTGTGTAGGTCAAATATCACAGAAGGAATGTTATGTAGAAGGTGGTCCATAAATTTTCTCATGTTTAATGTCTTACCAAAGAGAAACTAAAGACAGTGTGTGTGTGTGTGTGTGTGTGTGTGTGTGTGTGTGTGTGTGTGTGTGTGTGTATGAGTCTAAAGCCCAGGTAATCACCACCCGCTAGTTAAAAACATATTGAATAATACATGGGGTGGTGTGCTTAATGAGGCCCCCCTACACACACACATATGCACATGGGTTATTGGACACTACACAAATCCTGAGAGCGAAGTCATGGGGTTTATTTAGGCATCCAACACTGTGGGTACATGCAAAATTGAGTAAAACACACCACCCCATGTTTAATTTTATATAATTGCTGAGCTGCATTTTTTCATCACAGCAGTTATATAACATAAAACACATCATTGTGCAGCCAGTCCAGTTGGTTTTCTGTAAATTTCTGTTGGTCCAATAAAAGGTATCAAATCACCTATTTTGTGCATCTTGTTGTACAGGAACCAATATGGCAACAAACATTTTTTTTTAAACTCCATAAGCAAAGGGTTCAGTCACTCCAACAGCAGGAAGGGACACTAAAAGCCCTTGAACAACAACTGATGCACCATCCTGACATGACAGATATATTTAGGCCACAAACAAACAGGGTTAGGGCCACCTTATAACCTATTCTCCAATATAGGACAAAATACAGTTTGTTTAAACTTAATCAATCATTTTTGAAAGTAGGGGAGCAGTTGGGGCAACTGCTGGCACACCAACTGAGAGCAAGGGACATTGAAAAATATATTCCTCTGATACACAGGTCACAGGATCAGGTAGTGACTATGCAGCAGGACAGTAGTACTATGTCCCTGGAGTACTACTCAAGGCTATATTCCTTGGTGGTTTCCCATTCCCCACCTGAGTATGATTTATTTCATTCAAATATTATACTCCCATGGGTCTCAATGGCTACTGACTCCCAACTCATGACCACGTTTTCTCTCTCTCTCTCTCTCTCTGCTGCCAAGATTTCTGTTAAGGTCTTGGCAGGGAGACTGGAGGAAGTTATGGGAACATTCATAAATTATAACAGGTAGGGTTTATCCTTGTCTGCACTGGGTCTGATAATACCTGTAGAATATTGGACATTTTCTGGGAGGTAAGCACCCTCCTTGATCCCACTACCACCCTGTTAATAGATGTGGAGTGTGCATTAGACAGGGTGGAGTGAGTATTTTTGAAGTGAAGGACCACTTTGGGTTTATCCCAGTGTTTATCAAATGTGTGAAGTTGTATAAAAAACTATTGGCTGAGAACCTAAGTTAATCATTTCCCAGTGTTTGCATTGAGGTGTGTGGCAAGGCAGGGGTGTCCGATTCCCCCTCCTTGTTCCCACTAGCTATAGAAGCCCTAGACCAAAAACTGAGGGCTTCTCCTACCTTCTTGGAGGTAATAATGGGTGATATGCCATAAAATTACATAATTTGAGGACAGTATCACATTATTCTTTATGGACATACCTGCTTCTCTTCCAACTCTACAGTCTCTAACTCAAAAGTACTCACAAATCTCTGAGTATAAGTTGAACTATACTAAATCTTGTGTAATACCCCTGAATGCACACTTTATCCACTCAATGTTCCAATGGTACTCCTGTCAGTGGTCCCTAGAAGGTATAATTTCTTTAGTAATCAAACAGAAAACCACAATTAAGGGCATTGTCAAGGCAAATGTCTCGACTATGCTAGATCAACTGGATGGGGATCTTTAAAGCTGGGGTAATGTTATGATTTATGTATGGGGTAGGATCAATGATGTGAAGGTCATCACCATACCCAAACTACAGTATGTTCTAGCATGGCTGTCCATCTCTGTTACAGCCTCCTTTTTTCCAGTGCCTTAGGACAAAAATGTACAACATTCATTTGTAGTGGGAAACCTAAAATCGTGTGGAAGACCATGCAGCTTAGTCGGAGGGGGCTTTGGATTACTCAACCAACTCTTTTTCCATCAGTGTTTAGTGAACCATCAGGCAGTACTTCATTGTAAACCAGACCTTCTGCTCCCTCAGCCTCACTGGCTTGCCATCAAGCTTGCACAGAAAAAAAAGTGTCAGTACTGTCAGCCTTGGTTCTTCCAGGCTGACAATTGTCTAAAACTGCCTCCCCTTTCTCTACCCATACCAAACTAAACTGGACCAAAACTTAAGGCAGCTAGGTTGGTTCACAGCTACCTCCAGACTCTGCACACTCTTGCAGAATACCTGTATGAAAATTGGCAATGAATTAGCACCAATGGAAAAAAGTAAGCATTTATACAAAAGGGGCCACTATGACAGTGATGCTGTAGAGTTTCACATTTGCCACACTTCAGAACCATGCCGGGAGTGAGCCTTTACATTTGTCAATAACTCTGGCTGCATGACCTATTGAGAATCCAGCTCACCCCTTCCCTACCATTGCTCCAAACAAACCTAATAGATTTTTGGATCAGGCACTTTCCTTCCTCAGGCACATAAGTGCATGTCTATCAAAACTTAGGGACAGTCACAGACCCTGCCCCACTTCCTGTAGCCCTAGAAAGCAATGGGAATGAGAGATTGACACCACTATCCCACAGTACGACTGGTACACTTTGTGAACACATACTCATCATGCTAATCATGAACTCCAATCCAGGACCTTTCAACTTAAGTCCCTAAACAGGGCCTATAGGACCCCACAAAATATGCATTGTATGGGACTGTTAAACTATAGTGAATGCTGGAGATGATCCACCCCTCCAGGCCAACCTAACCTATTTATTGTGGTCCTGCCTGATTATGGAGCAGTACTGGGACAGAGTTTGGAACCAGTGTCACACTTTGCTACCCATCTCTCCAGCACAGGACTATAAGCTGGCCCTTCTGGGTATCACCCTGCTGGATCACTCCTTGACCCCCAAGCAGACTTTGTAGACCAGCAGTTCCTTTTCTGCTGTTATTAAGCTCCTCTGCAGATGGAGAAACCCAGAGCCTCCAGTCCACAGAGGGTGGGAGAATCTCCTGACCTTAACAGTCAGAAAGGAGTGACTTGTCAATGTTGCTTTGAACAAGTTAAGGAACTACACTGATATCTGGAGCCCCTATTTTGAGTCTCAATGAATCTGTCCCTAGGTTCATCATATGTGACTTACACCTTTATTGCACATTCTCCCGCCTGGATTTATCTGGAAAGGGTTATTTGGGCAAGGCTTCAGTTTTGCATCTTATGGACCCAGTATGGGAAACCTATGCATGTGTGTCTTCCACCTTCCACCTTCCCCCTGCCTTTAAATCTCATAAATCTGTGCTCCTCCTTCCCTTTCCCTGCCTCCAGTGATTGATAAAACACCAGTCTAAGACAGTTAAACTGCTTATCTCACTGATTTATCACTACCATCATCACCCACTGATTCAAGGATACCTTTTCCTGATTACTGTATGTCAGTGGAGGCTACTGAACTCACTTATCATCATACTTCTCCTCTATTGGAGATTCTCAGGAGGGCTGGAATAATTTCCTTCTTCTCTGTTCACAGTTTCACTTATTTGTTCAATACCTTCTAAGTTCACCAGATGTAGTATACACCCATGAACCTCTGCATAACTGATATAATCCAGAAACAAAGAATTGATTTTTGTTCATTCTTTTCCTATTATTATAAACTGTATGACATGAGTCTCCATGGTAGGCTCCTGATAGATTTAGTTTTGTTCAATATACCATGCTGTCTAATGGGTGTTTACTCACCTGGTAAAGGTGATTGTGTTGGTTGGCATCCATGGCACTCCAGACATTACCTCATGGGTTTTAGCCCATGGTGATGCACATGACTCTAGGATCAAATTTCTTGTATATCCAGGTCCCAGAAACCCCTGCTCTCCAGTTTGAATCTTCCAAAGCTGAAAGTAAGGTTAGTAACACAGTCACTACTAGCAAAAAAACAGTAACCATCCTGTATAAATAATGCAGAGTGAGGCAACATGTACAAGTAGGCCGTCTGCCCTTATTTTATTTTCCTTTTAGTACAATCTAAACTCGACCCATAAGGGGTCAATGATCAACATCCTAGAAGTCCCTTAGAAATGCAGAATCAGTTATTTCCAGATAATTTCTATTCTCTAAACCTGATCACTTCTGAGCACTGTGTCGGAAGGGTTGTTGAGTGCCATGGATGTCAACCAACGCAATCACCTTTACCAAGTGAGTAAACACCCATTGTGATTGGTTGACCATCCATGGCACTCCAGACATTACCTCATGGGTAGATAAGAAGCAGTACTGTACCCACAGGAGGGAGACAGAGTGGACTAGGAGTGAGAGGAAGAGCTGGCGGATGAGAGAACCTGTGTTGCAAAGGTTGGCTGTAGCCTGTACAGGTGCTCTTGTCTATAATGCCTGGCAAACGTATGGATGGAAGTCCAAGTTGCTACCTTGCAGATGTCTTCTGCTGAGACGTTGGCCCTTTCTGCCCAAAAAGTAGCTACTGCCCTGGTGGAATGGGCCTTGATACCCTCGGGGGCGTCATTTGTTTTGTTTTGTAAGCCTCCTGAATGGTTCTCTTGAGCCATCCAGCAATGGTAGTCTTGGAGGCTGCCTTGCCTTGTCTTTGTCTCTTTGTGACAATGAACAACCTCTCGGTCTTGCGTAGGGGTAGAGTTCTAGATATGTGTATGGATAGGGTGATCCCTATGTCTAGGTGGTGTGGGACGGGCTTGTCTCCAGGTTGAGTGTTTTCAGTAAAGGTAGGTAACTCAATGGGTTGTTCCCTGTGAAAGGTGGAGGAGACTTTTGGTTGGAAGGCTGGAACCATGCGTAGGCAGACCCCCTGAGGGGTGAACACCGTGTTGGGTTCTTTGCAGGACAGTGCCCCTAATTCCCCGATCCTTCGGGCTGAACATATCGTGATGAGTAAGCAGGTCTTCAGACCAACCCAGAACAGGTCTACCTCCTGTAGCATCTCGAAGGGGGTTGTACTAAGGGAGTCTAGTACCAGTGGAAGGTCCCAGGGAGCGATGGATGGTCTGACTCTGGGTCACAGCATCTCGACTGCTTTCAGAAAATGCAATGCGTCCGGGTGAGCCCCTGGGCTGTGTCCCCCTATGGGACCAATGGCTGCTCCGATGGCTGAGAGCTGTACTCTAAGAGACAAGTGGGCCAATCCTTTCTCTACTCTTTGTTGAAGGAATAAGAGGATAGTGGACATGTCTGCTAGCTCAGGATCCTTGCCCTGATCTCGACACCACCTCCTGAACACTGACCATTGTCTACCATAGATAGAAGTGGTCAAGGATCATCTGGATTGCAGTATTGTGGAAATGACTGAGTCATGATACCCTGTGTTCATCAGTCTCTTCCTCTTAGGAGCCAGGCTGTGAGCTTTAGCATCCGTGGGGCCGGGTGTAGTACCAGTCCCTGGGTCAACATGTCAGGTTGGTAGGGTAACCTGAGACTGGACATTGTCATTGCCAACACTGTGGCAAATCATGTTCTCCATGGCCAGTAAGGAGCCACTAGAATGATGGTCCGTCATGAAGATCGAATCTTGGCTAGTACTTGGGGTAGCATGCGTATGGGTGGGAAGACATACGCCTGATCCCGGGACCAGGGTTGTGACAGGGCGTCGGTCCCCTGGGACTGATTTTCCCTGTATCTTGAGTAATATCTCTTGACCTGCACATTTTCTGCTGTGGCCATGAGGTCCATGGATATCGGTCCCAAGGTCTCCTTGATCAGATCGAAGAGGCTGGGGTGTAGATGCCACTCCCCTGGGTGGACTTGTTGTTGACTGAGCCAATCTGTGCAAATGTTGAGCTTGCCAGCAAGATGAACAGCGCTGAGATGGGAGAGGTGGTTCTGTGCCCAGTTGATGACCGTTGCCGCCTCTCACAGCATTGCTCTGCTTCTGGTGCCCCCTTGCTTGGTGATGTGTGCCACAGTGACTTGGTTGTCGGAACATATCAGGACCGACTGACTGGTAATGGAGGCTTTGAAAGCTCTGAGAGCATGGTATACTGCCCGCATTTCTAGGACGTTGATGGACAACTGGGCCTCTGATGCTGTCCATTGGCCCTGTGCCGTTCTGTCACCTAGGCAAGCACCCCATCCCAGAAGGCTCGCATCCGTCTCTATGGAGGCATAGTAAGATGCCTCCAGTGGCACCTCTCAGGTGACATTAGTGCGCACTGTCCACCATGTTAGTGACTGTCTCACTGATGGTGGTAATGGGACTGTGACATGCAAGTTGTATTCGTTCGGTGACCCCCATGTGAGGACGTAAGTCTGTAGAGGTTGCATGTGCCACCTGGCCCAAGGGACCAGGTCGATACAAGATGCCATGTATCCTAGTAGCTGGGCTAGTCATCCCATGGTTGGCAGTCGTCGTGACAATCTGATTAGGTTGTGTACCCTCGTCTGAGATGGTTTTGCCCAGCCCTGCAACGTGTTGATGTTTGCCCCTAAGTGTTCTATCTGAAGCGTGGGCACCAGATGACTCTTGGCTTGGTTCACCACCCATCCGTGCTCCGTGAGAGCCCATAGGGTGAGCCCGGTGTGTTAGAAGGAGAGCTCTCTGGAGTGTGCCAGAATCAGCCAGTCGTCCAGGTAGGGGATGATGTCGAGACCTTGTTCTTGGAGCCTGGCCACTAGCACTACTGACACCTTGGTGAACACTCTTGGTGCTGAGGTAAGGCCAAAGGATAGGGCCTGATATTGGAAGTGCTGACCTAGGATGTGGAATCTGAGGTACTGTCTGTGTTTCAGTCTGATGGGGATATGAATGTATACGTCCTTTAGATCTATGGACATCAGAAAATCTCCTACACGGATACTGTGTAGGGTTGACTTTAGTGTGTCCATTTTGAACCTCTGGGGAACTACATGCTGGTTGAGGTGCTTCAGGTCCAGGATGGGACGTAGTTTGCCTAATTTCTGTGGGACAAGGAAGAAGATGGAGTATACTTCTAGCTTCAGTTCGTGCTGAGGAACGGCTGTATAGCTCTGTTCTGGATCAGGTCCCACAGGATTTGTTGTACCTGATGGGCTGTAGCCTTCTTTTTGGCAATGGGAGAGGTGATGAACCTGTGTGTGACAGGGGATTCTGATAACTCTATCGAGTATCCCCTTGACACCACCTCTTGAACCCACTTGTCCGAGGTCGTGTAGAACCACTGGTGGCTGAAGAGCAACAATCTTTGTCCCAGAGGGGGACATCGTTCCCGCCCATGTGGAGATCTGTTCGAGTAGTCATTGTTGTTTTCCCCTCTGTCCTCTACCTCTTCCTCCAAACCTTGACCCACAGGATCTGAAGGAGGAAGGCTGGTAGGAGTGGGTGAAAGGGGTACGGTGTGTGGTGTGGGCAAGGCCCCTAGAATTCTGCGGCTGCAGAATTTTGCGCAGAACTTGCAATCTACAGCAGAGCTTCTGCGGTGCCGCAGAATTCACTCTTCTTGGTGATTTATTATTAATATTTTTGTTTATACATAGAATCTTGCTCCCTTCCCTTCTTTTTATATCCAAAACCCCCCTATATGTTCAGCATGTGATGTTATCATTGCTATAACATCATACATTAGCTAATGAAATGGCTGCATTCTGCAACAGAAATGAACAGTCACTTATCTATCCAGCTCCCACTGCCAGAGACGGTGGCACAGCACATCATGCATGGTGATATTTGCTCAACCTGCACTACAGCCCAATACAATTTTCAGTCTTACATTGTTGCACTAGGGCCAACTTAAACAAAACCTTGTCAATAGCACAGACCTGTTAAGTCCATACCTCACTTTGTACAAACCTATTTGTGCCTTTAAGGTATAGAGACGCTATCTGAAATGAATAACTGGTAAAATGAATTTAACTGTCTAAATTTTTAAGAAAAATAAAGTAATTATGCCCAGAAAAGTGAAATATAATAATGTGTAGACCTGTTGAAAGAATAGACCTGTTAAATAAATAATTGCACTGCACGCATTTTTGCCAGGGTTATTGATTACATATTGTCATTGGTTGATAGAATCACCTAAAAGTTATTGAGAAATGTTATGTTCAAGGACAGCTGTTGGGTCAGAGGGTAGCATGCTGTGTTTCCATGCCGGCAACTCAGGTTCAGAGATTAGCTCTGGGAGCTTGCTGGGCAGCACAAGGATTGGTGCAACACATCACTGCTCGGAGCCTGGGAAGGTATGGTGCAGTGTTCTGTCACATGGTGGACACATTGTGATGGGCCGGAGAGCTGTATCTCACAATTGGTTCACATGCATGTCATGGCCTGATGGTGTTCGCAGTTTGTCAGGAAAGCAGGTTGACATGAAAATGAGTTTTGAATAACTCCTCTATTCCATTTCCAATGGGACCTGTATGAATGATGATGCAAGTTCATGGAAATTAAAATATATATATATATATATATATATATATATATATATACACACACACACACACACACACAGAGTGTCTGTCTCTCTCACTACACACATGCATATTTGTATGTATGTTACAGATTGCATATAAATATATGTGATACACAGAGGGAACCTCATGAGTGGTGTAGAAAGCACATACAAATATATAAGTGATAGACAGTGGAAACCTCATTAGTGGGATAGATAGCATGCATATAGAAATACCTTATTTATCACATAAGATCCCCTCTGCATATGTCATTTATGCAACAGGCTATGACCTTAAGGGAGAGACATTTGCTTTGCTTTTTTAGTCATAACATTATTTTTTTAAGTCTGTTATTTTTTGAACTAGTGTTACTGTGCTTTCCACCATCCTGAATGCTATAACCACTGCCATGAAAGTGAAGTCAGGATGACAAGCTGACAGTGTGATGTGGTAGTTTGTTAGTGCCTCAGAACTTCTGCAGAATTTACAAACCACGGCCGCAGAGGTTCTGCGGCAAATGGTAGTCTGGCCGCAGAACTTGGTCCCACTGTGCCGCAGAAAAGTAGGGGCCCTGAGTGTGGGTACCTCTGCCTCAAAATGTACTGGTTGGGTATGAGGTATCTCTACATGTGTGGAAAGACTTGTTTCCTCCCGAAACCTCTGCCTAGCGGAGGGTAGGTAGGAGTTCCTACTTTTGTTTTTGAGGAGTTCTTTTCCCTCCTCTTTCCACTTTAGGAACTCCTGCAGGCCCTCCCCAAATACATGTTTCCCCTTCATGGGCAAATTTTATAGTAAAGTCTTGGATTCACTGTCGGCCTTCCATAGTTTAAGCCACAATGCCCTTCTTGCATGGTTAGTGATGGCTGTGGCCCTTGCATTCAGTCTGAGCGAGTCCACTGCCATATAAGCCAGGTATTTTGCTGCATCGAGAGTGCATTCCAACAGTTCCGCCTCTCTAGATTTGGGGTTAGCCTGCTCAAGAAGCTCTTCTAGCCAGCGTATCTGGGCTGATGCCATGTAAATGGCCATAGTGGATGCCTGTGCAGCCATTCCTTCTGTCTCAAAAGACTTCTTTAACATGTCTTCCACTTTCTTGTCTGTGGGGTCCTTCAAAGATATGGTCCCGCATGACAAGATGGTCTTTCGTGTTAAGGACGAGATGATTATGCATCAAACAACCTTCTAGGTCTGCGAAGTCAGATGCATGGTCACTGTTTATTCAATTAATGTCAGGAGAGGAGTTGTATATGATAGCATCATCTGCATAGAGATACACGGTTCCATGTGATAAGGGCAAATTCGGAATGCCGAATGCCCTTATTGCAACTCCACATCACTAAAATTGAGTTTTGGTGATGTGGAATATCAGCGCCAGTGAAAGCGATGCAAAACAAATGTTTTCCATTCTTTTTATGTGGGGGGCACCCCACACTTCCCTAAATTTTGATTCTCAACTCCAGGAAGGTGCATGTTGGGGGGGAGGCATATCCACAGAAAAAAAGAAAAAACTGTCTTGGGCAGGGCACAACAAAAACTACCAGCACTAGGTCCCGAACACTGCATCCCAGCCATCGCAGGTCAGCACCCACCCCACCATGCCATGATGCCTGCTCAGCGGCAACCCGTGGCACCACCGCACACAAACCCTCCTGCCCCTTGGTTGCTGGGCTCGCTCTCCCCCCCATGTGGGTATACATGCATGATATCCAGTCACCATTTTGCGGCCCTTCCTATCAGGTTAACAACCCCATGCCCTCGCCGTCAGGGCAGTTGCCACAAGTAGGTTGCCATTTCGGCAGGCACCCACTTGTGGGATGCTCAAATCACAGGATACTGAGGTGCACAGATGCCCCACCACAGTTACTGGGTAAATCATTAATAAACAGGTAGAACAAAATTGGCCCAAGAATACAGCCCTGTGGCACCCCATATGTTATGGGTCTAAGACAAGAGAGGGCACCAGCCCACTTAAACATTTGCAATCAACAGGACAGATAGCTGTGGACCCAATCCAGGGCACTATTATCAAGACAAAACTCGAGAAGCTGTTGGAGTAGAAGACCTTGATTCACCAGGTCAAATGCTTTTGTCAGGTCAACAAAGACAGCACCTGTGGCAGAACCTTGGTCCATGGCCTGGAATATGTCCGTGGTTACTTTAATTAAGGCTGTGAGTCTGCTATGATTCTTTTTGAATCCATGCTGGTAGAGGGATAGTAGGTTGTGGTGTTCCAGATAACTCTACAGGTGATTGTACACTATAAGTTCCTATATTTTATTCAGGAGGCAAAGGATGGATATAGGTCTAAAGTTTTGGGCTACCGAGTTGGGTCTCCCATTATGCACAGGTTTGATTACCGCTACCTTCCACTTGTCAGGGATAGTATTTGAGAGGAAGGACTGATTAAAAAGGTTACAAACAGGATGAATGAGGGCAGATGCACCTAATTTGAGGAACTTAGGTTCAAGGCTGTCATGACCAGGCAAGCTCTCAGTCTTCAAATTAGCTAGAAGGCTCTGGACCTCCTTAGTTGAGGCCAGCTTTAGGTTGAAAGTGCGATGAGCCCCTAGGTAGCTAGGGGTGGTTGAGTCAGAGGAGGGCACAGGGGAGTTTTTAGATGCAATTGACTCCTGAATGATTGAGGCTTTTTATTATTAGGATTTAGTTAAAGGGGAGCCATGAGCAATAAGAGCCTCACACCCAAATGTGGTGCTAGTTCCACATTTTACTTCCAGAATTCCCTGCAGCTGACATAAGAACAGCACTGTAGCAGTGTAGCAGTGAGATATTGAAGAGTATTTATAAGCTCTTATCTTTTGTTTGCTGGTCCCCCTCTCCTCCTGGAGATTAGTACAGTAACAGAGGTCTGTACTTAACCCTAGGAGAATGTCAGGACCAGCAAAATCTGACCTGAACTGATATCTAACATACATTGCAGGCTAATGAAACTCCCACTGATGCAGCTCTACTCTGATGACAGCTGCAAGGGATTCTGGGACTTTTGGTTTTAGCAAAAGTGTGCTTTGAAGTCAGCAGAATTAGCCTGACACGCGCTACTATACAGCGGTAAATAGTAAACAAAAAAAGGGTTTTGCACACCAAGTGCAAAATGAGACTAGTCACAGAGTTGGGTGTTGGGCTGTCAGTGCTGACTGTTTTGATTTACAGTTTGTCACTATAGATAAAGAAAAAAGAAACATAGGGATCAATTCTCAAAGCTCCTGGCATGATGCAAGAGGCTTGCACCACAAATAATTGCGTAAAGTGCCCCTTGCTCTAAAAGATGCACCAGGAGTGATTCTCAATGGCAGCCTACATCAACTGCTGGATACTGTACCTGCACCAAATGGGGCTTGCACCACCTGTGTACCAGAAAATGGTATGCAGCATGGCACTAGGGGACTTGCGGCAGAGACAGGCTGCCATATCTCCTAATGGAAGATGCTCAGTATGCTCCTAGAGGGAGAAATTCTAAGTACCCTTAGACCAGCCTACTTCAAAAATTCTCCTCTGGGAGAGCTGCCCTGTTTGCAGCAATGTGCTGCGGTCACACCTCCTTGATCCCAATGTCCCCGAAGACAATATATTATAAAACCCAGTGGTGGTATAGTGACCCCCCTCCCTGATTCCCAATGTCCCCAGTATGAATGTAATAAAACACCCAGTTGTGGTATAGTGACCCCTCTCCCTGATCTCCAATTTCCCTGATATGAATGTAATAAAATTCCCCATTTCATATCATGGCACCCCTCCCTGATCACCAATGTCCCTGAAATGAATGTAAGGAAACACCCTGTGGTGGTATAGTGGCCCCCCTCCCTGATCTCCAATGTCCCCAAAATGAATGTAATAAAACACCTGGTGGTGGTATAGTGGCCCCCTCCCCAATCCCTGACATTATTGTATAAAAAAATACCTGGTTGTCTAGTGGACCCACCATCCCCAACCCAGCAGTACCCTATCACCCCATCCTGTAACCAAGCTGGTGACTGGCACAGCCCACCACTCACCACCACTGCTAGATGCCAACTAAGCTCTGAATAAGCATGTACTGTTTATAATATAATATAATATGTGCTCAGTGAGCAGTCAATCACAGACTTTAACTGGTCTCCAGCGACCCTCCTTCCTCCCTGCTTGTTTATTAATATTCCCCTTTGTCTATCCCATGTATGCTTGAAGTCCCCTACTCTTTTCACCATCATCCCTTCCTCTAGCATTCTGTTCTAGGCATCTACAACTTTTTCAGTGAAGTAATACTTTCTCACATTCCTCATAAACTCCCCACACTCCAATTTCATCTTATGTCATCTGGTCCAGGTGCTCATTCTCACTGGAAAGAGACTCCCCTCCTGCACCGTGTTTATCTGTGTGATGTACTTCTAGGCCTCTATAATTTCAAAGTTTTCTGTCTTCTCTTCCAGAGTGTACATGTTGAGCTCCTTCAATCTCTACTTGTAGGGTTTTTTGTGCAAACCCTATACCATTTTAGTTTCCCTTTTCTGGACTGCCTCCACCATGTCTGTGGCCTTTCTGAGCTACACCTCTACAACTGGACACAATACTTCAGGTGGGGTCTCACCAGTGAGTGATATAGCAACCAAACCACCTCCCTGCTCCTACTGGAGGTACCTCTCCATATGCATCTCAGCATCCCACTGGCCCTACCCACTCATCAGCTATGATAACTCCAAGATCCCTTTCCTGCTTAGGGACTCTCAGTACCTCCTACCCATCCTATAGTCAGCTCCAGAGTTCCTATGCATTAGGAGCACGATTTTGCTGTTCTTGGCATTAAACCCCAACTTTCATGCTCTTGACCACTCCTTGAGTTTCTCAAGATCTCTATGTATTTTCTCTACCTCCTCTTGAGTGTCTACCTTATTGAGTGTCCATTCTATTACAGATTTTGCTGCCATCTGTAGGGTTGGGAGAAATGTTTCTTCTTCCATAAAAATGTGGGTGATATTTTTGTTTTGCTTCCATGAAATGTTGTGAAATTTCTGTGAAAATGTCATGAAATTTGGCAAAATTGAGACTTCAGCTATTTCCATCTGATTTAAAAAGTATTTGTTCACATTAAATTGTGTTTGGTGTGATGATTGCATCATAATCTATACAGATGTATAACAAGTTTCACATCTTTATCTGTAAAGGTGCATTATAAGCCTCGAACTGTTCAGAAATGTAAAAATTACATTTTGCCATTATGTAAACTGCTAAAACTGGAGAACAGAAAATCACCAATTATGTTAGGTTCATTGACCCTAAATATTAGGCTCTGAGGCCATCCTGATGGCTAAGCAGCAGAGCATCATGCTGTTATGCTGATGACCCCAGTTTGGAACTGAGTCAGGAAGTCACGTCAGAAGGCAGGCCATGGCCAAGACGGCTACTGCTTGGCAGTGCATCTCAGTTGGGAGAGTTGGCAGCAGGATCGATCAACACAACGACCCCTGTAGCTGAGCCAGGGAGCATGCTTCTGCTGCTGGGAAAGCTGTTGATGTGCAAGGCTAACAGAGATACTGTCCCCACCACAGGACATGAGAGGGAGCAAATGTTGGAGAAAAACACTGTAGGCAACTGAATGATGGCTTGGTTGAGCCTGATCAGGGTATAACCCTGTGAACAGGATATATCCTTGACAGGCAAGCTCCTGGACAGGAGAACAATGAATATGTAAAAATAGAAGGGGCATGCTTGAACTCTCTTGTCCCTAGGTCAAAGCAGGGCCAAGTGATAAGAAGCCAAAGATTCCAAAATAACATTAGCAATTATAGTTGAATTCCATGACATTTTGTGAAATTGTGGAATGCTGTGATACTTCTGTCAAAGCCATGTCCATACACTTTACACAGTCATAAACTTGATCTGCCATTGTACAGGAAGGTAAAGGCTGGGTAAAGTGGCAGTAAAGTAGCATTCATTGAAGGCTTGATAGTAAAAGTATAGTGGTGCCAAGTGTTAGGTCATAATCTTGAGTAATGAGCCATGAAGATTAGTCATGGACATCACTGAGCACTAGCCTAAATTCTTGCAATATGCCAGATAACCACTCAAGCGCAACAATCCAGTAGCTAGCAATGTATATTTTTACTACTTAAAAACAGTGGCAACAACCGAGACCAAGACTTACAATGAGTTGTGACTTAGGCCATTGTGACAGAAGTATATGGATATCTTTAATCACGAAAAAGCATGATCTTGGGAATCACTGTCACTGGAGTGTTGGAGGGGTATTGCAGGGCCACAATGCTAGTGCAGGTAAGGTGACTCAGTGATAATAAGTACTTTCTGTGAAAATATAATTGCACAAGTGGAATTCTAGTGGCTTTACCTATTATGCATTATGAATGTTTGAGCAAATTTAGTCAATTAGTAATTTTAAAATATCCACAAAACATTTTAACCTACTAAACTACATTTATTCAGCTTAATTAGACTGCAGGACAAATTTACTTTAGTATGCATGCCAAATCTTGAGTGTATACCTGCAATAGCAGTTGAACTATAAGCATCCAAATATTTTGAAAATGTTCACACAGTTTAATTAATAATTAAATTGTTAAATTTTGAATTTCTGTAATTTACAATGTGCAAAACTAGTTACCTCTCCATTTATCAATTTCTATGACACTTCTGAGAAAGTATGCCTATAAGTTTTCAATTATTTCGCTCCAAAGGTGGTTAACTTGTAAGCATAGAAATATTTTCCGAAATTGTCACATGAATGATAAATTACCAGTAGTCCATGACATGGGCGTCAGCGATTAGGCGACTACAATATCGGCGACCCAATCCACAGTGCATGTCATCAGGGCTAGGGTAGGGTAGGGAGGCCGGATGGGGGGCTCAGCGAATATAGCAATAGGATGTCGCTATACGTATGTGCGTGGAGTGGGGGAGCAAACATTCACAATGAGTGGTGGGAGGGATTGTGAGAGGTGGTGCCACGTTGGGTTGGCAAGCTGGTCCCATAGCATGGTGGATGGGTAGGCAGTGTTGGTGGGCAGGGTTCTGGGTTTGGGTCCAGGTGCTGACGCTTTTTGTTGTGCCTGGTCCAAATTTTATTTTTAATGGTTTTGCACCCCTCAACATGTACCCCACTGCAGTTCAGAATCTTTTAGTAGGGAAGTGCGGGAGGCACAGACCCCTGCATAAACCATTGAAAAATCAAGTCCCCAGCGCCATTTTGCTGTGTGTCTGGGAGTGAGAGTGCAGAAATTAATTTTCTGCAATCTGACTTCGCGATAATGGCAATCGCCTTTAAGCTTTCACCGTTATCACATAAACCCAAATTACCAGCTTTGATCCCTATAACTTCCCTGCCCCTCTTCCTAATGTCATAAATCTAGATAACCTTTTCAAGCCTCTCCTAAACAATATGCATCCCAAATTACTAGTTATACTATTGACTGAGTTATGATCAATTTCTCTTCATTTCCTTACACTAAAGTGAGACTAACTTGCCTGTACTTGCTAGATTCCTTCCTGCTGCTGATTTTATGTAGAGGGACATGTCTGCCCTCCTTCAGGTCTCCAGAACATCCATTTCCAGAGATCTGTGGAATGAGGCATCAGTGAGGCAGCTAGCATCTCCCTGAATTCATTTTGTACCCTTAGGTGTATCCCGTCTGGCTTCACTGCCACTTGTCCACTTTCAGAGCTACAAGTCTCTGCAGAACTCTTTCCTCTAAAAATGCATTTGTGTCACCCCCCCCTTTTTTTGTTGCTGCTCTGTGGTGGTCTGTCTTCCCTTCCTCCACTGTGAAGACTAAGCAGAAGTAGCTGTTCAGGATGTTTGCTTTTCTCTTGGCCATCTTCTGTGCAGTCCCCCATTCCGCACTCCTTATCCTATCTTTCACCTTGCTTCCTCTTCTCACATACTGTATGTACCTGAAGTAAGTCTAATCTGCTTTAGCAACCCTGTTGGCTATGCTTTCCTTGGTCTTGGCTTTGGCCCCTTACTACCTTTCCTGCTTTCCTCTGTTTACTTGGGGCACCTCACTGTCTTCATCCATCTGCATTTCCTTGTCTCCTGAATTCCATCCTTTTTCCTTCACCACATTGGCTACTCCACTAGAGAACTATAAGAGTCTCTTCCCTTCTGCTCTTTCTCATTTCCTTCATGCAGAGGCTGGTTGTCTTAATTATGCTTTCCTTTATTTTTCTCCACTGTACCTTCACCTCTCCCAGACAGTCCCCCATATAAGGCAGTTTCTGAGGCAGTCAGCAATCTAAGAGGTCCTGAAGTGACTGTGGACAGACATATTACCAGGGTGGTGGAACTCATGGCTAATGAGGTGGAAAGGTCAGATCTAATAGTGCATGTGGACATGAATGATCTTAGCAAACAGAGTATAGAATAGGTGAAGGCAGACATCTGTCCTCTGGGAAAGGAAGCATGAGTGAGCACAGGAGCAGTAACCTTTTCTGAAGTGCTACCATGGCCATAACTAAACCAAAGGGAGCAGTTCCATGTATTCCAGGTCAATACATAGCTAAAGATCTGGTGCAGGAAGAAAGGATTACAGTTTCTCAGAGACTGGGGCCCAACATGGAGGGGATGGCACACCACTTGATGTAGTCCCAGCTTTTAAGCACTTCAGTGTGTGGTTAGAAAGCAGGTTTGACATCTCTGCCCATGTTGATGCCATCCATACCAGATTCCTCTCCAAACCCAGTGCCCTGTATCACAATAAGGATTGCCTTTCTCCACAGGTCTGCCTAAAGCAGGTCACCAAAATGGTTCTCCTGTTTTCTGGCTAGTCAGATGTGGTTTATGGCACTTCTCCCTTCACCTCTGTTGCCAGAATGGATACCCTCTGCAATGCATTCTGTTGTTTTGCTACCAACTCACCCTCACATACTCAGCATTGCTCCCTTTACTTCTCCCTATCCATCTTCCATCTCCTTTCACATTGTCAGTCACACTGTGCTTCCCTCATCTCTAAATACTGGTTTGGGTCCCTCCCTTCATACTTATCCCATCTCCTCTCTCCCATCTCCTCCTATTTCTGCTCCCTGCACTCAATAGATCAATGCACATACCCCCCCACCACACACACACACACACACACACACACACACACACACACACACACACACTCCTCAGCTGGGAAATCTGCTTTCACTTTCTCCCCTCCCTCTGTAACCAGTTACCCTCCTCCATCCAGGTGTACTCTGAAATAATAATACATTTAAAAAAAATCTGTCACTGCCTCTTCCTTCCCTCCATTAGATGCAAGTTAAAACTCCACCCCTTCCCCCTGCTCCTGTTAACCCTTTTCCTGAACACCTCCTTACCAATGCTTGACTTTTGACCACCCCTTGCCTCTCACTCCCCCTTAACTTCATAGTTCCAGTAACCTCACTGAAGTTTATCAATCTGCTTTGACTCCTTCTTTCAACACTGGCTCAGTCTCTCTTCACTCTGGCACTATGCACTTTGAATGTACCCAGTCTGCACAGATGATTTATATGCTAATTCATTTGTCCTCCTGTTTTGCCATTTTGTCTGTACTGCACTCAGTTTATGCCCTTTATTTCATGCTTATTGTAAGCACATTACCTGACTGACTGTATTTTGTCTGTAATCGTGCTTCTCTCCTCCCCCTTCCCCAGTGTCACAGCTGAAGATAAACTGTTGTTCAGTGTGCCTGTCTTGGTTGCCAATTTTTTTTATAAATAAATAAATAAATACTGTATGTTATTGCCCACTTACTGTGGCACCCAACAGGATCAGCTGCCTGTTCCTGCAGAGCTCTGCAGGAAACAGTACAATTTAAAAGCAGTTGTATAACTTTGTCTGATCCTGGTGGACACCACTGTTTATGGAAGATTTGTATATTTTGTTTATGCATTTTTGAGGCAGTTCAATAAACGTCTGTGGGCTAACAGTGCCCACTCCAAAGATCCTACCACTGTAGCTACCTACAGAGGTAGACACAGCAAAAGCTGGCTTAGTGCTGTGGAGGACTGAGGAGCTTGCACTTCACCTGTCACCATGCTGGCAACCTAGGTTCTAAAATGGTCTCAGGTTGCTGGTGGTTGGACATAGGGAGAGGATCAACCATCCCAGGGACTGCCCTCCTTTTGTGAGATGGAGAGGCCAGCTATCTTGCCCTTTGACTGCCACTAGGTGGTGGCCAGGGGTTAGTGCCAGATGCAAGCGACTCAGTGGGAGTAGGGGTGTTGTTCTATAATGCGTGGAAGCCTCCACATGCACAGGCTTATGTGCCACTACAGCCCATGGATTGGGCAAAAAATGGAAAATGGGACTAGGGTGGGTTTCATTACACTGTGCATGCTGTCCTCTGACCCACACTGTCACCCCAACACCGGCATTTGGATATTTTGTACCTGAGGGAAGGATGGTCCTCCCCCTTCTGGATCTGCCACAGATGGCAATTCACAGAGGATTTACAGGTGGCCTGGGGGTAGACAAGTGACAGTCAGGAGCAGCAGAGACATGTTTGATAGCAGCCCACCTGCAGCCCAGGGACAAAAACCTATATGAAACAAGTTCTGGCAGAGCCACTACAGTTGCAAATGCATTAACTAGATAAGGGTGTTTCATGGGCTTAAACACAAACATGAATTGCATTTAGTAAGGCCTACAATATCATTCCACATATGATTTATGAACAAGCTGGGCAGCCAGAGAGTGGGTCACAAGGTGGTAAACTGGGTTAGGAACTGGTTGAATGACAGAAGATAGAGAGACATGGCAAATGGTGCTAAATGTAAGGAAAGGAGTGTGACCAGCAGGGTGCCACAGGGATCAGTCCTGGCCCCAATCCTGTTTAATGTCTTCATAAGTGAAATTGCAGAGGTGCTGGAGGGGAAAGTGTGCCTTTTTGCAAATGACACCAATATCTGCAACATTGTGGACACTCTGAGAAGGGTGGAAAAAATAAGGAGGAACCTAGGTAAATTGGAGGAATGGTCTGAAGTGTGGCAGCTAAGATTTAATGCAATAAAGTGCAAAATTATGCATTTGGGTTGCAGGAACCCAGGGGAGGATTATGGAGGTGGGGGACTGATGGTCACCAAATAGGAAAGGGATATGGGGGTAATCTTACTGGATGACCTAAAGGTGGCTAAAAAATGTACCAAGACTATAGGGAGAACCAGTGGGATGCTGGGGTGCATAGGGAGAGGTATCACCAGAAAAAGGAAGGAGGTGGTGATGCCACTGTGCAGATCACTGGTGAGGCCTCATTTGAAATATAGTGTCCGGTTCTGGAGGCTGCATCTCCATGAGGATGTAGACAGAGTGGAGGCAGTAAAGAAGGGAAACAAAGATGTTGCAGGGCCTGCACTAAAAGTCATTTGAGGAGAGACTGGGAGACCTCAATTATATATATATATATATATATATATATATATATATATATATATATATATATATATACACCCTGGAGAAGAGAAGAGACAGGGGTGATATGATAGAAACCTTCAAATATCTAAAAGACAAATAAGGTGCTGGAAGGTAGAATCTTTCAGAAAAGGAGATGTCCCAGAATGATTGGGCATGACATGAGGTTGGAAGGGGGTAGACTAAGGAGCACCATGAGGAAGTATTTCTTCACAGAAAGGGTGGTGGAACCTCTAGAGACTTTGCAAGTCAGTTTCATTATGAAAGAGAGAAAAAAAACACAATTGGCACATTTCACAAAATACTACTATACACTATAAAAAATATAGGATGAGCAACTTTATGCATAACCAATGTGTTCTGTCACCTTGGGATTCTGATTCCCATTGACCTCTCGAGCTTCATTCTCCTGGTCACAGGGAATCAGAACCCCTATGTGGCAGAAAACACTGGTTATGCATAGTTGCCCATCCAGTATTCTCTATATTTAGTGCTGCATTGAGAATTTCTAAGTAACAAACCTGTGTGAAAAAATTGCTTTAAATTAGACCAAGATTCTGGTCTATTCAATTCAAATTTGTTAAGATGAGGAGCAACATTTTTGTAAGAAACCAAAGGACTAACAACCCTATAAGTCAGGAGGTAATGTCTTATAAATTATTTTCCATGTAGGTGTGAAGGACTACCAGCTGTCAGCTGTCCAGCAATATCAATTTTGACACCTCTGCAATGAAGCAATAAAGAAAGGTAGAAGACATTTCACAAAATCTTGAGACAGAAATTGATGCCAGAGTTTAGCTAGCTATATGCTGCCCAGTACAGTTTTATCAATTGCAGAATCAGTTTCAGTTTCATGAAATGGCTACTGCCTTGGTTTAAGATAAGACTGATTTAGACAGGAATATGCCTGGACAGCTGACATCTAAAGGTAAGCCCAATACCTCACCCCTTTGCTCCTATGCTCCACTCTAGAAATTGAGTATTTTAATAACTTTTTCTAAAATTCTTTACTTCCTACCAGCTGTACAATCACAGTAATCCACTGCACAATGTGGAGTGCACTGGGACTTATGCATGCCTGGCATTGTTGGTCACTTGCCAGGTGTGGGTAAATCCCAGCCCAAGCCACACCTTGTTGTAGATTATTAAAGGAAAGCATGTTAAAATCAGGAAAATATATGTATTATTACCTTTTTTGTATTCTCACTTCATCCCAGTGTTTTTTTTTTGTGTTCTGCTCAGTCTGTGAGAGATTTTTTTTCCCCTGGCTGTTTTATGGCTCCTGGGGGCTGCCATTCAGGTTTCTTTTATTGCATCTTGTCCCAGAGAGTCTTCCCAGAGTGCCATTTGCTCTGATGTCTAATAGCCCCTGCAGGAGGCCAGTATCTCATTACAGGGTCTTTATTTCAGCTCAGCCACAGCAGAGAGAACACAGCAGCCAGGAATCACACTGCTAGTCGATGGGTAAGTGTAATAAGTTTACTAACTATTGGTACCTTATCCAGCTATGTTCTGTCTTGTGAAGAAGGAAGTGCTTGTAGACAAATGTAATCATTTCACAGTTGTGGTCATCCAATAGCTAACAAAGGAATTCTCACCTCTGGATGAGTGGGGAAGGGGATACCAGAAAAGCAGGAGTTTCTCAGTTTGCAAAAGGTAGTAAATTAAGCACTGAAACTTAACAAAGAAAAGACCCATAAAACACTTTGGAGGAGGTTTGAACTTGCAAAAAAAAAAAGACAGTACTGAGGAGGGCTCAATTAACTTCTTAAGCCAGAGGAAAAATAGTGCTCTCAAGCTCCCATACACACACAGGCAGCGTAGTAATGAGGCTTCGGTGGAGGACACTATTTCTAACACTCTATCATGTTGTTTGGACAGTAATTTATGCAGGGAGTCCTTTTCTCAAAGCAAAACATCTGCAGGGCTAAGCCCACTGCAGCCGTAAAAAGAACTGGATGCAGTATACTGTGCACATTTAGCACCTAATGTGAGTCAACAGTTCACTGTATCTTTTTTCTGTAGCAGACACACCATGCTAATTAAATTACAAGAACTGCAAGATGTGTTACTAGTGAAATCGTCAGCACTGCTGCAGTCCAAATATTAGTCAAAACCTTGCTTCTCCTTTAGTCTCTTCCACTTTTCCTCTCATACACTGCCTAAAGGGAAGCACTGATGCTGACTTTAATGGATCACCAAAACTGCAAAAAATGCAAAAAAGAAGGTGCAAAAAAATATGTTTGCTGAAATACCATAATGCTTCTCAATCAGTTCCTATTAATTATTTCACTTTTCCTAACATAATCGTTTGTCTAAGATTGTTTCCCCAAAATCTTTTGTAAGAGCTCTGAAAAACAGCTGTTCCTGTCTCTGTATTCCAGTGAGACTGCTGATTCTGTCATGCTGGAGAATGCATACTCTCCCCCACTGAAAATTTCTAGCCTGTGATGCACTGCAGCAAAGATCAATCCCACCTCTCATTATGACACTGAGAAGCCCAAGATCCCAGTGTCTCCTGGGTAACCACACTGGAAATCAGAAGCCATGTTACCATGGTGCAGAGCTCTTGATATTCCTTTTACAGTAACTGCACTAGTAAAAATCATAAAATCTGATGGTATCTGAAAACATCACTGGAGCATCAGAGTGACTCTAACTCATACCCTATCATTACTGCACACTGTACTTACTAACTTGAGTATGAATGCAGCAATAATTAAGCTTGCTCAGGGCCAGACCACAGTAAAGATGGTGGTGGTTACAGCAATGTGAACGCTGATTTTGGTTGCAGTAAGTGGTGTTGCTGGCCACAGTAGTGTTCACAGACACATAAAAACCGAATCCGATGGTGAAAAGAGACAGAAAGTCCATCAAGTCTGTCTTTATTATATTACCTCATCCACCAACCTACTGTACTTCACCAGCTGGTTGTCACCAACTTTTCCAGGGTCACTGTCCTTCAGTCCTATGTTGCCTCCCCTAGAAACTATGAGTCCACTTGCCCTGTCACAGCCATGTTTAAACTCATCTAGCGTAGCTGTCCCTACCACATCTTCCATTAGTCTGTTTCATGGCTCCTCCAATCTCTCCATGAAGAAAAACTTTCTTATCTCTTTCTTGAACTTGCTGCCCCACCAGCCTCTACTCATGTCCCCTAGTGATTGCATTCCTATTTCTTACAAACAGGTCTCAGTATTCACCTTGCTTATATCCATGATAAATGCATATATTTCTATCCTGCCCCACCCCTCCATGTGTGCTTCAGCAATTGCATATTTAAGGTCAAAAGAAAGACAAGGAAAGAGCACCTGCAGCAAGAAAGAAGAGTCCCCAAGGAAACGTCAGTTTGCAGAGCAGCCGTGATGTCATGTAGTTGCCTTCGGCAGGTAGTGTCTGCTGGCAGTTGCTCTCCATTCAGTATGTTGTTTTGCACATTTTTCAATAAAAGTGGTATGAGATTTTTTCATTACCATCTTGGAGTGTAGTTCTTGCTGCAAGTTCTCTTTTGTTGCCATTCTTTTGAGTTTCATTGTGGTTTGAGCACTGTAGCCATGTGCTGGTGTGAGCCGGTTTCTTCTGCTCCTATATTTAAGATCATCAGCCAATCTGCACAACATTTTTCCTGGCTCTAGATGTGCAGGAGTGCAAGGCCAAAGAAAAAGGTGCCTGCCGACTAGGGATGTCATGATAGCATGATATGATGATATATCATGATAATTTACATTGACAATAATTTATGGTTGTAAAGAAGCAATATCCTGATTATCCTGCAACATGATATACTGTGATACACTGTGTTAATTTGCTGTTCCAACCGCTTGATCCTCTCCAGGTGTGACCTCGATTCCCAATTCCCTACCATCCTCCAATCAGATTTTTACTATATTTCCTAAAATTAAACATGCCACAGATTAACATAATGTCAATATTTTGTGATGTTTTTTAAACATGTATCATGATACTAAAAATTTGATTTCATGCCATCCCTATTGCTGACTGACCACTGCAATGTTCAGGTCCTCAGGGCAGTAGAAAAAGTAGTGACCAACTGTAGTTATATTCAGACCTCAGAGTCACATGGACAGGTGCTTCTGACCACATCAGTGTTCAGACCTGCAGGCCACAGAAAAAGAATAAGCTGCTATTATTTGTATTTATTTATTTATTTGTACATCAGTTTGCAACCTTTGAGCCAGAGGCTCATTTCCAAAGGTACCTCATCACAAAGAGGACAAATACATTGCAACATTTTGTTACATCACTGCGGTTACAGCTTTGGCAGTCACATGCAGTTATTTCTTTGTTACATCATTTAGGTTACAGGTTTGGCATTCACAAGCTTTTTACAGTTATTTGGATACAGAGTAACAGATTAAACATACATTGGTATAAGCATGCATGCGGTAGTGTGCAGAGACTGCAGGAGGTAAAAAATTCAGAGGGCTATGGGACGTGGTTGGTGATTGGTCTGGGTGAGGAGCCACTCAGTGAGTTTTGTCAGGGCATAATGAGCTAGATCACCTTAGAGACAAGCACAGCTACGCATGTTAAATAGCTGACTCCGAAGTGAAGTGTTGAAGCAGGAGATCGTGAGGGTATCAGAGATGGAGGTAGGGAGTGTGTTGTACCAGGAGGGAGCTCTGTAACAGAAGAACCTTTGTCCATGTGTGGTCCTGGACCCAGGGACTAGTAGAGTGGCCTTGGAGGAGGTTCGAGTTTGAACTAAGGGTTGTGCTAGGTGGATGGAGGCTGTCAGCCCAACGGGGATAGTCCAAGGAGAGTTTTTTTCGTTATGAGGCAGGTTTGATATCTGAGTTGTTCATCCAGGTTAAGCAGCATTGGCATGTCATATAGCTGGCAGGTATGTGTTAGCCTAGGGGCTCCCGTAATTAGCCTACAGGCCTTATTCAAGGTGAGGTGGATTTTATTGAGGGTGGTCGAGTCTGCAGCACCATAAACTGGCAGGCCATAGTCCACAAGGGACATTATTGAGGATGTGACCGCTAGTCGGAGGGCATCGGGGGGGAGGCAGTTTTTGTAGTGGTATAGGATACCTAGCCAAACATTGGTAGCTGAGGCAAGAACATCAATGTGGTCGTGGTATGTGAGGGCTGAGTCAAAGGAGACTCCATGGTACTTGTACAAGCGGACTTGTTCGAGAAGATACTTGGAACTAGGGAGGATGTGGAGTGGGAAGTTGCTGGCTTTGTTTTGGGGATAGGTAAAGAGCATAGTTTTAGTTTTTTTGAGATTGATTACAAGCCTGTGCTCTTTAAACCAGGTTTTGGCATCATTAAAGGATAGTTGCAAGGTGTCTTGTAGGGAGATGGGGTTTCATTGGGTGGCAAAGATGACAGCATCATCTGCATACAGCAGAATTTTACCAGTGCATACATTGGGCAGGGTGTTGAGGTACAGTGAGAAGAGTAGGAGTCCTAGGATGGAGCCCTGGGGAACACCTGAGTGGATAGGACATGTATTGGAGAGGGTCCCATTGATTTTAACATGCTGAGAGTGGGCAGACAGGTAGCTGGAGCACCAGGAGACCAGCCCAGTGGCAAAGCCGGTATGGCTGAGGGCATCCATCAGGAGGGGGTGGGAGTCAGTGTCAAATGCCTTTGAAAGGTCAATGAACACTGCCCCGGCTAGTGAGCCAGCGTCCAGGGAGGAGTGTAGAAAATTTGAAAACTCTATGAGGGCAGTGCTGGTAATGTGACCTGCACGGAAACCGTGCTGTTCAGGGCAGAGGATGTTGTGTTTGGTCAGGTAATCCATAATTTGAGTAGCCACCAGTTTTTTCTAGGGCTTTGGAGAGGGGTGGGAGAATGGAGATGGGCCGGTAATTCCCAGCTCTGGACCTGTCACCTCCATTGTGTATGGGCATAACTGTGGCTGTTTTCTAGGCTGAAGGGAATTGCCCCAGGCAGAGGGATTTATTGAGAAGGCTAGTTAGTGGAGCAAGGACCTGATCCAGAACCCGGCGGAGGATACTGGGATCCAGGGAGTTGCTGCCAGTACTATTGCTCTTTAGTGCTTTAATCAGGTGTGGTCTGACTTCCTGGGCAGTTTCCCTGTGTAAGTGGAAACTAGGATGTTGGATGACTGGGACGGGTCAAAAATATCTCTAGGGAGGACCGAACTAAGGTCCGTGAAGGATGAGTTGAGGAAGTTGGCTATGCAGGCTGGGTCGGTGGAGATAGAGGCGTCAATGGTGATTTGGGGGGGGAGCTCACGCTCCCATTTAGTTGTTTGATGTTGTCCCAGAATGTCCTTGCACTCCCCCAGGAGGAGGTGAGCGCAGCCTGATAGTGATCGGCCTTTGCTTTTCTGATGGCCCAGGTGCATTTGTTTCTTGCAGCATTGTATGCCTGTCTGTCCACTGACCAGCCTGTTTCTGAGGCCAGGTGCCATAGGTTATCCCTGTGCTTGAGCAGTTGAAGCAGGGCAGGGGTAACCAAGGGGGCATTACATACTTTGGTTCGGACTTCCATTAGAGGTGCGAAAATGTCACAGGCTTTGTTGAAGGTTTGGGAAAAGAAGGTTAGGGCAGTATCTATATCAGGGGCGTAGTGTATGGGAGACCAGTTAATTTGGGCAAGAAGTTGCTTAAGGCCTTTTAGTCCACCTGGTCTGAGGCGCCGACGTAGAGTGGAAAGGGCCGTGAGTTTGGGTATGGAGGTCGCCCAACGGAAAAGGATAGGGGAGTGGTCACTAAGTGAGTCAGGAAGGACCTGGGTATAAACTGCTTTTGATCACAGCAATATTTAGACCTGTGAGTTACAGCAAAAGGTACTGCTGACAACAACAATGTTAAAATCCTCTCTAGGAAGGTGTTAAAGGTGTCACTAACTATAACTGTATGCAGACACACTCTGGGACATAGTAAAGGATGTTGTTGACAAAACCAGTGGTCAGACCTAGAGGGCCACAGATCAAGGTTCTGTTGACAACAGCAGTGTTCATGTCAACTCAGGCAGGAGTAAAAGTTGTCACCTACTGTAGCTGTGTTCAGTTCTGCTCAGGGTCACAATAAAAAGTATTTCTGACCATAGCTGTACTTAGCTTAAACCCACTCTGGACCACAATATTATTTGCTACTGACAACAGCAGTGTTCAGGTCTATTCAGTGCAGGAGTAAATGGTGTCACCTACTGTAACCGTGTTAAGACACTGTCAGAGCTATTAAAAAAGTGTGCTTCTAAACACAGAACTATTCAAAGCAGCAGGGCCACAGAAGAAAGGGGATGCTGGTCTCAGTAATCAAACACAGCCACAAAGCCCAGCAAGTTACTGTGAAATCATTTTCTTTACTGAAAGTACCAGACTGTTCTGAGAATTTTAAAATCACCTCCTGAGTAGGAACCACCTGCTTGTTTCACAAAATAAGCTTTATCAAAGGCAGAGGGCACTAGATAGTGATGTCATGTTATGCAGACAGTTTAAAGTAACAATACATTTTTTCAGAAAATAACCTCTCTAACCTAAGACCATCAAAAGTGACAATAGTGCAGTATAAATAAATATACAATATATACAAAACTTAAAATCTAAGTTAGACCATGTGTGATCAGTGTCAGGTTCCATTTTGAGGACAGAAAAGAAGAATTGCAAATACTAAATGAAATGAATTTGGAGGATGGCACATTTTTTGTTAACCTCGATATTGAAGCTCTCTGTTCAGATATTCCTCATGTGCATACACTGGGCACCATTGCCCACTTCCTCTATAAACGTCCTGAGAACAGTGAGCCAGTTAGAGAGTTTATCCTGTGACTGAACTGGTGTTAAAGATTAATCTTTCTTTCTTAGGCCACAACTACATGCAGGTTAAAGGTACAGCTATGGGGGCCATCTTTGTCTCCGTGTAGCTAACCTGTATATAGAACTGTGTGAAGAGAAATTGATCTATGATTGGTCAGCAGATGCAATTTTTGACAAGCTGACACTTTGGAGATATGTTATAGATGATGTTGTGACCATGTGGCATGGGAGAATAGAAAAATAGGAAGAATTTTATACAGTATGTCAGTACTAGAGATAAACAAATGTGGTAGCCCTGTTAGTCCACTCAGTGATGTAGATGAAAATAGAAGAAAAACAAATACGCTGCAGGTAATATCTTTTATTGGACTAACACATTTATTTCTGAGAGTAGCTTTCACAAGATAATACTCTCTTCTTCATGTCTGAAGTTTCGTACTGACCTGAAGAAAAGACTATCATCTCTCAAAAGCTAGTCACAGAAATAATTTTGTTAGTCTATTAAAAGGTATCACCTGTAATATATTTTTTTTCCTTTTTTTTCTACAGTAATACTAGAGATACAAATCTCAAATTTAATTGTAGCCCAGTCATCATGTTCCAGTGGGTTACTACCCCTGCCTGATGACTACCACACAGGTTAAGGGAATTAAGAATAAAACAGAAGCCAGCACTCAGAGGAGGTCAGTGAAAATATGGTTACTGTGCAATAAATTTATAGTCATGGTACAAAAACACATAATGAAGTACCTTACTGTGCACAGAAAAAAACATTTAAGTCAGGTCCAAACACATGTCTGACCAGCCTGGTGCTTCAAGGTAATAATACCTCTTCTTCAGGGGCATGGCTCACAATCTAAAGTCAACATTTAAATACCCATCCCACCATGTGTATTTAATCAATATAAAATGGATAGCAATCAATTAAAGTTTACTTGGTAACAAGAAATTTAAATGAGCATAGTCCTTAATGTCACACGTGCCAGGCACTCATCAATCTAACAAATACTAGAATCATTTCCTTAGGAAGGGTCTGGGTCAGACAAAACAAAATATGCAATAAGAAACCACTTATAAGCCAAAGAATTTAAATAAAAAAAAATTACCAAAATAAATATTTTTTTAAATATCTCTTCAAAAGATTAGATATTATTTAAGAAGGATGTGTATTTATAACCTTCCCATTTAGCTTCTTAAAATTAGAAAATGTATGCATATATACTTCTATGTTGTGTAAATAAATTACTGATTGATTGATGAATTTTATAAATAACTTCCAAAACACCAAGACCCAGATATTCAAAATGGTTGCGACATGCGCAATAGAGATGTGCCAGCGCAAGTACGAAAATGTGCCATTCTGCGATATTCAGCCAGAGACAACTGCACCACACAAGTCGCAATGCACAAGAGTGCAATGGTAATGAATGCATGCACAACCATAGGGGGGAACCATGAATAAATGGCGCAGTGCGATATTCAACAGCATGCGCCATGCGCAATAGGGGAGCAAGTGGAAGTTGCGCGATAGCGGAAATGATCCAAAATAAAAAGGAACAAGAGAGAGGAGCAAAAATGCTACAGGGAAGCCAGATGTGGGAGCAAGGTGACAGCAACAGGAAAGAGGGTAGCAGTGAGTGGGACTGAGCAGGAGCAGGACAGGGCACACCTGGGAACAAACAGGAACAGGACAGGAGTGGGGAGCCTGTGCCACTGTGCAGGAGAGACAGGGAAGTGCCACGGTAAACTGAGGGCATTGGCAGTAGGCAGGACAGCCAAAGGCTGCAGGTGTACCCTGTGCAGGGGGAGCATCACAAAGGACAGTTGGGGGAACGGGATAACAGCTGCCGGGGGGACACCAGCCAGGGACATAGCCAGTGCCACCTTCCAGATGGAGGCAGTAATGAGGGGTGTGAGAAGGCAGGCAGCAGAGGGGCCCAGCCATGGAAGGGCCTGTCGGTGGTATGCCCCCAACAGGCGGTACCGAGCCTGCACTACCTTTGAGCACTACAGTGACACAGATATTGTGGGCCAGTACTGCCTGAACAGGGCGATCCTGAGGCAGCTCTGTGAGCTGTGCAGTGATGAGATGCAGGCACCCACACGACAGAGCCATGCTCTGTCAGTGGAGACAAATGTGACAGCTGTCACGTTCCTGCTTGCCACTGGCACTTTCCAGAGACCAACAGGGGACACAACAGGCATAACCTAGTCAGCCGCATCATGCCTACTCACACAATTCCTCAGCGCACTGCTGCCACATGCTGCAGAGTACATCCATTTCCTTAGCACACAGGCAGAGCGCACAACACACATACAAAAGTTCCACAGGATAGCACGTATGCCTGGCATGCTCAGGACCATTGACTGCACTCATGTGGCCATCCGCATGCCACCTGGCCCAGATGGTGTAGCATACATCTACTGAAAGGGTTATGCCAACATCAACTGCCAGGTGGTGTGCGATGCCAGGGGGTGCATAACCAATATCTGTGCTACGCACCTTGGGGGAGCACATGATGCCTTCATCTGGCACCAGTCTGCACTGTGCCACAGGTTCGAGAGTGGGGACATCCCCACTGGCCACCTAGTGGGTGAGTATGCACATCATGCAGGATGACATGGGCATCTGGGGTGGGGGATGCATAGTTAGAGGTGCCATGGGTACCAGCCTTGATGGCCCATGGTGGAGCGATGCTGACCACCATATTAATGTCTACCCTCTACACACAGGTGACAGTGGCTACCCACTCCGTCCCTGGCTGCTCACACCATACCGGTGCCCCGCGACCCCATCGCAGCAATGGTACAATAAGGCACATGCCACCACATGTAATGTCATAGAGTGGGTGTTCGGGATGCTTTAGGCACATTTCTGTTGCCTGGACACATCTGGAGGTGCCCTACAGTACAGCCCCTCGAAGGCCTGCAGGCTATTCCTGGCCTGTTGCATCCTGCACAACATGGCCAATGACTGTGGGATAGCAGTAGAGGTTGAAGAGGGGGACAGCAATGGGGATAATGAGGACGCCGGTACAAACAGTGATGGGCAGCCACCCCTTGGGCGAAGGGACCTCCTCCTGATCTGGATGTCGCAGCTGCACTGGGACACCATCACAGAGGAGCACTTTGACCAACAGAGGTAGGTCATGGGGCCATGTGCAACCACCAATGGCAAGGGCACAACCCACAAACACGCATGGATGAACCCCAGGGGCACATGGTGGCAAGGGAATTGGCTGAGTTTGGAACCTCACACGCCATCAGGGATGGGCAAGGCCTAACATGACAAGCGGTCACACACACACACACCCACCCACACACCCCACAAGACATGCACAAGGGGTAGAAGGCACACCAACCCTGACTGCTACCTCTAGCCACACACAGGTCCACAGATGACCATGCCCAGTGCCCGTCATTATGCATGTCTCAGACTCTGGGCACCATTACACACTGACAGACAGTGCAATGCAGGCATCATCATGCACATGCCACAGCGGCCAGCAGCAGAGAGGGTGTGCAGGGCTGGGTACCCCACCTGCGCATCGTACATTGCACAACACACTGCACACAGGGCAGTGTCAGACAGTAGCCATGGTGGGAGACAGGTCAGTCACGTGGCATAGTGCCACGGCCACCACTGATGCGTGGGCGGCCCCGCTGAGACCTGCCAGCCATGACAGGCTGACCAATGGCCTCATGGGGTGGCACCAATGGTCCCCAAGGGGTGATGCTACAGGAACACGACCATGTTCAAGCAGGGGTCTGCAGCTCACCAAACATGCCAGCACCAGGCGTGATCAGGATGCCCACAGCTGAACCCAGTGTCAACATGGACGGTGTCGCACAACACCGGGAATGGGAGGTGGACGTGACACTGCGCGGTGTCTGCAGTGCATGTGCAACAAACTGTGTGCCCAATGTGGCCATGACAGCTGTGGATGCACGTGTCTGCCTGTCAATGGCAGCGGTCACATCCTCCCACTGCCGGGCCATCTCTGCCAGGAGCAGGGCATGGTCTCTGCTGCACTGCTCCTCTGCCTGGTGCAGAACCACACTGAGTATGTCCACCACCCTAACAAGCCAGGACTGCTGATCCACAGAAGCCTGGAGTAGTCGGCTGTGCTCATCAAAGAGGTCATCCCCCAGATCGGCATGATGTCCCTCATGGTGTGTTACACCTGGGTTATGCCCCCTATCATCCCACATACACCTCACATACACCCCACACTGTATTCCATGGTCTATTGTACTGTGATACTGCTATTTTGCACTTATATATAGATATGAGTGCTAGAAATGTGTTTTGCTGCTAAGATGTGCTAATATTATCATGCATGATTCATTATATCTCACTATAATACATTTATCAAGATTATGTTTGTATTTTACATATATTCCATATATAATCTATCTAATCACTGATACGATGACTCAGAGAGATCATCAGTGATTATTGTATACTTATATTCTCATAATTATATGTAGTGTGTATTTTACACTCAGGCAGATATGCCTGTCAGCAGTTCTCTTTGTCTAAGCAATCTGACACAGAGAGAGAGACAACTTTTGTTATGTCTTTATGTTTTATATTGTACATAAGTAAGAAATGTGCATGTAGTTTAAACTGTCAGCATATTCTGTCTCATATGATACTTATTAGTAATTCTGTCTCCTAAGTCATTCTCCAATGGAGAATGACTTAGGACCAATACATATTGTTTTTCACAACTGTAACTATGTTGTAATCTCTGTTGCTATGCTGTTACCTGTAGTATTTAGCCGTCTGCAACCCATTGTAGCACTCTCGCGACACTACTGTAACTTCTTTAGAAGGGCAGAGAGCTGGAGCGCAGGGAGAGATAAAACATGATCTTAGAGAACCTAAGATCTACAGTTCTGGAGATTATGTACATTCTTCAGGAATGGTGAGAAACCCAGCTCCCTTGTGATTTTCTCTGTCACATGCTTGGCGTCAGTAGTATAATAAACTTTATTAGTACTCCTTGATTGTTTACAAATGTTTCTTGTCAGACTCTGAGACACAAAAATCTGTATTATTATTATTTTTATTGTTTACCCTACACACCGAGAATGTTTAGACAACAGGTGTTCCTGGCCGTGCTGGGCATCACCCTTTGATGATGGGCACTGCACACCAGAGCCATGCTGGGGCACATTCACATGCGGTGCACTGATGCTGCCCCCCGACACTGTCCCCCTGTCGCCATTGGCCGACTGCTGACACTGCCCCTCTGGCCACCACTTGCCAGGGCTCACCAGTGCTGCTGCAGCGGCTGTAACAGCCCCACTGGCCTAGATGCACACCAGTGCTGCCCCACTGGTGCATACAAGCACAGACAGGGACTATGATGTCACGCAGGCCTCCACAGCGGAACCACCCATGGCTATGCCCGTGCTGTCACCTGCTGTGGGGTCATCCTGTGGCCCACACATATCACTGTCCATGATGTGTGCTCCATCATCATCGGTGCTGGATCCAGCACCAGTCTGTGTCACAGCATGCTGGCATCCATGGATGCTGTCACGCTGGGACACGGGCAGGGCCTCCTCTGCACCAGCACCACCAACTTCAGTACGGACAGACAGGCAGGTATACTGTTGTCCTGACCCTTGGACACCTGTGGAGGTGGATGGGCACTCCTCCATGTCCAGGGTAGCACCCACAGTTGACACACCCTCCACCGCTGACCCATGTAGATGCTAGGGAGCTGTGAGGGAACGCAGTAGCATTAATGTCTCTGCCCTACTCTGTTGCATTCCCCCCACCCCCAACACAGTGACAGAACAGGACCTACCATGCAGTGATGGGCTGCCACCCGTCTGGAAGCCACCACCTGGAAAGCCTACTAGGGCACAACACCGCATGCTGCCAGCCACCCGCTCCTCCTGTGGTGTCAGGAGTGGCACATCCGGCTGTCCACCACCAGTTGCAGCATGTCATACCCTGATGGCAGCCACCTTATTTTTTATCCTCCTCTTGTCTGTGCCCACCTTCTTCTTGCACTCCTGCATGGACCGCTGGTGGCTGCCATGCTGGTTGACGGCATGTGCTATCTCATCCCATGCCACAGCATGGGCCTGTGGTGTTCCCCGCTGTCCACTGAGCAGCAGTTCCCTGTCAAGGTAGGCCTCAAACAGGGCATCTGATTCTGCCCGGGTGAAGTTGGGCCTCATCCATCTCCCACGTCTCTCTTCCTCCTCCTCCTCCTCCTCACGTTCAGTCATTATTGATCCTGTGGGAATGACAGGAGTTACCTCTGAATGTGCAGTCCCATACATCTCCCACACTCCACAGTCCACACTTCCAAACAGCATGCAACCCACCACAATAGACTGCAATACCCAGGGCCCCTACTTTTCTGCGGCACAGTGAGACCAAGTTCTGCGGCAAGACTACCATTTGCCGCAGAACTTCTGCGGTAGTGGTTTGTAATTTCTGCGGAAGTTCTGCGGCATTAACAAACTACCACATCACAGTGTCAGCTTGTCATTCTGACTTCACTTTCATGAAAGTGGTTATAGCAATCAGGATGGTGGAAAGC
This sequence comes from Neoceratodus forsteri, assembly GCA_016271365.2. Lineage (NCBI taxonomy): Eukaryota > Metazoa > Chordata > Ceratodontiformes > Ceratodontidae > Neoceratodus > Neoceratodus forsteri. The sequence goes on along the minus strand of CM028130.1, from coordinate 247,319,595 downwards.
ACAGTAACACTAGTTCAAAATATAACAGACTTATGAAAATAATTTTATGCCTAAAAAGCAAAACAAATGTCTCTCCCTTAAGGTCCTAGCCTGTTGCATAAATGACATATGCAGAGAGGATCTTATGTGATAAATAAGGTATTTCTATATGCATGCTATCTATCCCAATAATGAGGTTTCCACTGTGTATCACTTATATATTTGTATGTGCTTTCTACACCACTCATGAGGCTCCCACTGTGTATCACTTATATATTTATATGCGATCTGTAACATACATACAAATATGCGTGTGTGTGTGTGGTGAGAGAGACAGAGATACTCTGTGTGTGTGTGTGTGTGTGTGTGTGTGTGTGTGTGTGTGTATATATATATATTTTTTTTTTAGCATCCTCATTCATGCAGGTCCCAATGGAAATGGAATAGAGGAGTTATTGCAAAACTCATTTTTCATGTCAACCTGCTTTCCCTGACACACTGTGTAACATCATCAGACCACGACATGCATGTGAACCAGTTGTGAGATACAGTTCTCCGGCCCATCACAAAGTGTCCACCATGTGACAGAACACTGCACCATACCTTCCCAGGCTCCGAGCAGTGATGTGTTCCACCAATCCTTGTGCTGCCCTGCCAGCATCCAGAGCTAATCTCTGAACCGAAGTTGCCGGCACGGAAACACAGCACGCTACCCTCTGGCCCAACAGCTGTCCCTGCACCCAACATTTCTCAATAACTTTTAGGAGATTCTATCAACCAATGACAATATGTAATCAATAACCCTTGCAAAAATGCGTACAGTGCAATTATTTATTTAACAGGTCTATTCTTTCAACAGGTCTACACATTATTATATTTCACTTTTCTGGGCATAATTACTTTATTTTTCTTAAAAATTTAGACAGTTAAATTCATTTTACCAGTTATTCATTTCAGATAGTGTCTCTATACCTTAAAGGCACAAATAGGTTTGTACAAAGTGAGGTATGGAATTGACAGGTCTGTGTTATTGACAAGGTTTTGTTTAAGTTGGCCCTAGTGCAACAATGTAAGATTGAAAACTGTATTAGGCTGTAGTGCAGGTTGAGCAAATATTACCATGCATGATGTGCTGTGCCACCATCTCTGGCAGTGGGAGCTGTGGTAGATAAGTGACTGTTCATTTCTGTTGCAGAATGTAGCCATTTCATTAGCTAATGTATGATGTTATAACAATGATAACATCATATTCTGAACATATAGGGGGGTTTTGGATATAAAAAGAGGGGAAGAGAACCAGATTCTATGTATAAACAGAAATATTAATAAAAAATCACCAAGAAGAGTGAATTCTGCGGCACTGCAGAAGTTCTGCGGTAGATTGCAAGTTCTGCACAAAATTCTGTGGCCGCAGAATTCTAGGGGCCTTGGCAATACCAAACAATGACCTCTGAAGCCCCATGTTGCATTTATATAGCGCAAGGATAGAGACATACAAGTATCTTACAGGGAGGAACAGGGTGCAGGAAAACACTATTTTTAAGCGAAAAAGATGTTTCAGGACTAGAGGGCATGGGATGAAGTTGGAGGGAGGACGATTCAGAGGAAACATGAGAAAGAATTTCTTCACTGAACGGGTGGTGGACAAGTGGAACACCCTGCCAGAGGAAGTGGTGGGGGCTGAAACAATCACGGGATTTAAGAATGCATGGGATAGACATAAAGGAATTCTAGAGGTCAGGGGTAAGGGGAAATAGACTTCTAGGAAAACAAACTGAACTTACAAGCTCAAATGGGCAGACTAGGTGGGCCATAGGCCCTTATCTGCCGACACTGTCTATGTATCTATGTATCTATGTAAGGCATGCAAATGAGGCGAGGCGCAACTTTAAGTGGATGCTAATTCAGTGGCTGCGCCATGGAATTGCTGATGAGCTGATTTGCATATGCTGGCTGAATATCTCACTGTTGCGCCTTGCGCAATTGTGTTGAGCATGCACAGGCAAAGGCACAGCTCTGTGATGTGCACAGTAGGCACCACACGGTGTATGACCGGGGGTGCTGACACTGACACCTGCTGTACAGATGGCGTGCTGAGCATGGGAGGCAGTGCAGGCCATGGCCACCACTGTGCCAGCTGTGCAAGTGTGCTGTTCACATAGCACTTGTGCCCTGGAGCACCGTAGGTGCCATGGTGCCACAGCACAGTAGGCCACTGCAGGGCATCACACACAGGCACCTGACCGTGCTACATGCAGGTAGTCCCAATCACGCTGTGGCACTCTGTGCGTGACAGACCCTTGACCCTCTGGTCATCCTTGGCCCCCTAGGCACCATGCGTCTGCATGGGTGCACCTCTATCACACTGTTCGGTGACAGCACAATGGGGAATGGCAGTGCTGTACTGTGTAGCATCTGCACATGGCGGATGTGCACTGCAGAGCGCCATTTTGTTTTCCTAGCTGCTGTAGTCATGGCCCGCAAGATAGCAGCGCTGTGGAGCCCTCTTCAGCTGGCCAATTTGGTGGCCATTGTAGAGCCCCATGCTGGGGACCTATTTGGGGATGTGCCCTTGGATAGGTCTGGCAGTACAGTGTGGGAGGAGGTGGCAGTGTCACTGGAGGAGGCCACCGGTATCTCCAGAACTCCAGAGCACCATTATGGGGACCTCCAGCGGAGGGACCCAGACAAGTTTGCCCATCTACAGGCACGTGCCTGGTGAGGCGCAGTGCCACGTCCAGGTAGGTGCTCCATCCATACACTGGTTGCATCCATCTGGGTTTCGTGGTGGGCATGTGTCCACCCCAGGTGGGGCTGTCCAGTGTGGGCAGTTTTGGTCATGGTGGGGTTGTGGCATGGCTGGGCTGTGTGGGATCGCACACACCGGGAGGGGCCTTTGCTACTGTTTGTACTAATGTTCCCCTCTCCATGTTGGCACCCTAGGCCCTGAGGAGAGGTGATGAGCCCGAGAGGCACAGGCACGTGTGGATCAGGAGGCTGCCTGGCAACAGCCACGTGACGGCAGGCCCTATCTACATCAGTGCCAAGATGTTGCAGATGCAGGTGAGTACCTTTCTTCATGGATATTCTGTGCATGCTGTGTTACGGGGTAGGCGGCGGGGCATGGCCACCATCCATTGATGCCACTGACGTGCACACCACACGGTACACTCAGCACTGTCCTGTGGCACTGCATGTGTGGGTGTGCATCGCTGGTGGTCCATGCTTGCACCAGGTACATGGCTGTGCCACTGCCTTCACACTGCATAGCCATGTCACTGTACAGCCACGGTGGTGCTGTGCAGGACTTTGGCGGTGGGTGTGTGCAGCAGTCCACATTGCTGTGTGCACCTGGGTGGGCAGGTCTTGTGGACATGATCACTGTGGGTGGTCGCACACAATCACAGGGGCATGGCCCACAGGTGTATGCCATGCACAATGGGTGGGCTGCAGGGGGATGGACATTCACACCTATTAACTCTGCTCCCTTGTCCTAGGTGGTTGGCATTGGATCACTCTGGAGAGGGTCTTGCAGGAGTTGCTGCAGCTTTTAAGGGCATCCCTTGAAATCTTCCAGCGGCTAGAGAGGCATGGAGAGCGGAGATGGAGGTTGCACAGATGCCACAGGACCGAAGAACGGAACAGACGTTAGGCCCTCAATGCCCCCAGATGATCTTTACCTCCCTGGACCCACCCTCACACCCCTTCTTCCCTCTCCCAGTTGTTCACCCCTGCCTTTAACCGGCCCCCTCCTGGTTTGTGGCCCTTCCCCCCAAAGTGTGTATATATATATATATATATATATATATATATATATATATGTATAGTTGTGTTTTGTGACTATTTATAATACATTTGTTTTGTTATGACAACTGTGGTGGTCTATGATTTGCAGCGGGCTACAGGTGCTCAGCTGCAATGGTGTGCATGGTGTCAGGGTTGGTGCAGGCATGGGCATGTGTGTGTGTCCAGAGGGGAACCACCTATGGTGTTGGTGGGGGAATCAGTCACTGTCTGTGGTTTGTGTGTTGTTCTCAGTACACTAGTTGCCTGTGCAGTGGTCCATGGTGCATGGTCTGTGTCCATGGTGCCCCTGTCAGACCATCCATGGGTTGTGCAGCTGACACCCTTGCATGTTTGTGATATGCACCATCTGCTGGCATGTCAGTTGTGGCTGTCCATGCTGGACAACCATTGTACCTGGCACAATTCCAGGTTGCCTCCTGTCACTGGTGTGGTACATGTCTGCCTTGGGTGGCACTGTGGCCTCCACTGTTTTTGTTTCCCCTCCATGTTGTCGCTTGTGTCTGTTGAAGGGGATGTGCTCCACTGTCTGTCACTTGTGCTCCAGCCGCATGCTGGTGGTGTACGGCTTCATGGTGCATGCGCAGGGTGGCTGGTACACCTGTGCCATGGAGGGGTGCTAGCCATGGGTACATGGCTGCTGTGGCCACATGCCAGTGGGTTTGTTGACCCACTACTGTGTCCCTGTGTTGGTGTGCACTTGGGTATGGGTTGGTGTTTGTCCATGAACTGTGTTGCATCCTGTGTGGTGCATGCTTCCATGCACCACTATGGGCTTCTTTGCTGGCTGTTGAGGCCAGTGCTGGGATGGAGTGTGTCCTTGGGAGGGTGTGCAGGGTGCTGTACCACTAGTGGTGGTGTCAGGGGCATGCCCTGTCCCATGTGTGGTACCTTGTGTGCCAACGCATGGTCAGTATCTGAGCTGTACATCGGGGGGCCATCCAAGGTGGCACTGTGTCTGCAGTTGTTGCATAGGTGTCTGCTGCCGCATGCTTCAAGGTGCTCGCGGTGGGGCTGTCTTGCATGTCTCAATGGTGCACAGGGTTGCATTGTCACAGTAGGGGTGGTGGCATGCATGGGGTGTCCTGCTGTGTTGGGCGCTGCTCCTGGGCAGGGTGTCTGTGGAACGCTGTGCAGGGTGTGCTCTGCATTGGTGGGATGGTGTAGCATGGGGTGGACGGACCTCCTTGGTTGCTGGTCACAGCTTACCAGGGGGTGTGCTGGGGCACCATGCCCCAGCTGTGGGATTCTGGCTGGTTTCCATGGGCTGGTGGTTCTTCCAGCTCTCCTCTGGTTGGGCGGTTCATGGGGTGTGGGGTGCGCTGTCTGTCTGCTGCGTGCTCCTCAGCCCATATCTTCCATGTGTAAGAGACCTCTGCATCCTGTCCCTGAGCATCCCTGGTTGTGCTGATGCGCTGCTACCCTACTCCACTGTGCATCCCTAGTTGTGCTATTGTGCACCAGACCTGTGCCATTGCGCATCCCTGGTTGCGCCATGGCACAGTTGCCGCGATATTCAGTTGTCAGGCACAAGCACATCTAGCCCTGAACAATGTTTGAATATCGTGCGTGTTGAGCATAGGAACACTGTACTTGCACCTGCTCCTGCTATTACGCTACTTTGTGGTGCAGTTTGAATATCTGGGCCCAATAGTAATGAAAAGTGCTAAATATGGGTGTAAGTGAAAAAAGTTTGTTATAATAAATTTTAAATATTTAAACTATTTTTGGAAAAAGTCACTTTCAAAAAGCTCTGATGTAGCTTCTCATAAAAAATGAATTTTGGCTAATATTAGAGATTCCAAACCAGTACATCACAACCAGTATGTATTAAGTTGTTAAAGTCTCCTTTGAATACATTTATACTTACAACACAGGACAGAACTGATTAAGTACATTACTCCATTTCACTTTTTATTTCCTTATGATTTTATCGGGATTGGCTCCCATTCTATTCTGACATTAAAACCCCTGGGTGTTAATGTGTTTAGGCTAAAAATATACACATCCTCCTTTTTACTGAGTAGCAATTGTCTATTTCCCCCTTTTTGTCTGGCTGGAACATGATCAATTCCCATGTATTTAATTTGATGTTCCTGTCTGTTTTGAAAATTGCTTACATGTTTTGCAATTGGGTGCGATAGATCTCCATTTCTGATCACCTAAAATACTCCTGAATTCTTTCTGTCATGGGGCGTGTGGTCTGACCCACATATGCTAGTCCACAGGAGCACCAAATAACTTATATGACAAACTTAATCACGCAGGTAATAAAATGATTGGTGTGGATCTCTCACATACCCACATATTTTGGGTTGGAAAAATCCTTTCCCTGTTGTGCTGATTTACAGGTAATGCAGTGCTTGCAAGGATAAAATTCTTATGGTTACGTACCAAGCCAGCTTCTGCATTTACTCTCAGCATTATATTCACTCCTTACTAACAGATCTTTTAATGTTTTTCCCCTATTGAATGTTATACAGGGTTTTGACTCTTGTTTGCCTCTGAGGTCACGATCCGCACTTAAAACAGCCCAATGATTTTATATAATGGGTCTCAGAGTCATAGAGAGGGGAGGATAAGTGGTCACATAGATACAGAGATACATAGACACTGTTGGCAGATAAGGGCCTATGGCCCACCCAGCCTGCCCATTTGAGCTTGAAGTTCCCTTTACATTTTCCTAGAAGTCCATTGCCCCTTACCCCGACCTCCAGAATTCCATTATATCTATCTAATGCATTTTTATGTTTGCTTGCACGCATGTGCAAGAAACATAGTGCCATCATCCGAGTTTCTGTGGGTGTGGCACCCCTCTTTCAATTCCCTCAGTGTGTTTGTAGGCACGGCCACAGTTCGCCAATGAATGCTGCAGCTGTCTATGACAGCAGCTGAAATGCAGTGCCTTACAGTTGAAAGGCACAGCACGCTTTAGTGAGCAGCAATAACAGTGCGTGCACATGCACCCCCCCCACACACACACACACACGAGCATTCCCAAACCTAAGTTGCCGGTGTCATGGGCAGTAAACATACCGCAGTGGTAATAAACTGAGTTTGTATGGAGATACACTTTAATCTGACACACACATCCATCTTGGTTTGCTTTAACAAGTCTCTAGTTCCCATTTTAGCTGGGGCCGGAGGGGGTGCTTTAACACGTTCTCGTCGGTCTGAACCCAATGAACTCGTCTGCTTGAATTGTTAGATAACCGGCATTTCAGGATTAGAGTTGCAGTTATTTTTTTTTACTGTTGTGAAGTAAATGCGGGGATACGAGTTACACAGCGTTTGGCTGTCAAATACCCTACC